>CM034391.1:8929550-11329550 GCA_019925095.2 Dendrolimus kikuchii | reverse complement strand
GGGTTGTTTGACGGTCGACATCCCACTGTCCTCCGCTCGGAGGCCTTGGTGGGAATAAGGCCGCTCAAGAGTCCCACACGTCCTTTGATTTAAAGCTTCCCTCCCCCCAGACCTGAGGATGGTGTCCAAAGATTTCCCCTGCGTCAACAAAAAAAATGGGGTTGACGTATTCATGAAGATAAGAACCCCTCCACAAAAAACAGAATTAAAAATAAGATGTTTTCTTGATAAAACCCGTTTTTTTCTTCTTTTTATACAAGTTTATAGCTGCCACAGTGAAGAAAGAATTTACTTATATTAGTTTAAGTGAACAAGTTTTATGATATTGTTTTTTTTAAGCAAGAACGGTGTTTAGGTGGAAAATGTGAACTGTTTATAGAAATAGACTTTCTTGAGGAACTATAGGAACCCACTTGTTTGAAGTCAGTCAAAAACCATTTTGGTCAACGCTAAGTTGTAATAAATGAAGTGAGGCCAAGAAAATTCAATAAAACCAACCAACCAAATCCATCTCTCTAGCTTCATTCTGTAATTATACTTGCATCCGGCTAAACAAATAAATTAAAACATACGGAAAATTATATTATTTTATTATAACTATTATAAGTAATTACGTTGACCATCATGACGTTATTTAAAAGACGACTACTTAATAAAGAATTTAATGTGAGCTCAGCTGTAATGTGTAAAGAAGATTTATGTTTTGTATACGCAACGAAATGAAAATACACAACCTTTTGAAAAGTTAATTTTAAACATGGCGTGAATATTTTGTCAACGTTGTCACTTCTCGAATATATTACATCGGCTTATTTGGTTTTCGTTAATCTTACTAAAAATCCTCGGCGTTTATATTTATGAAATAGTATAATTTAGTTTGGTGTTAAAAATATAATTCATCTTAATATGGGCATGAAATGTTTTATAGAAAGTTAGTACGTCGTATTTCGTATATTAATATGCACAAGAGGTAACTTGTGCATATTGTGTGTGTAAGAATAAGCCTAACTGGCACTGTGTTGTTCGTGCCTACCCCGCAAGGGAACTGGCGTGAAGTTATGTATGTATGTATGTATGTAAGAGGTAACTTAGGCAAACCTTGAAATATCCTTAATATTTAAAGAAGCTTTTTTAAAAAGGTTTTTAAATACAAGCTTTTGAGATCCTGGATATCATGTAGCAGCAGAGTGCTAGCCAAGACAAGTAAAACGAGCCCAAACACGACGGGTCTCAATTGTTTAGTACAGGAGTTCCTATGGCCACCTTCCGAATCCACCATCAGATCACCTCAATATTATCAGCTCTATATTACTGAATTGTCACGCGATATACATATGCGTGCAAAATTTCAGCTCAATCCGAAACCGGGAAGTTGGTCAAATTTAACTTGCAAGATTCCACCCAAACTTACATACATACATCCATTGCAAGTTAAATAAAAGCTTGTGATAAGGTACCCATGGACTAATCACTAGGTAACCTAGTGATTCGCTGAGGAAATACATACATGGTTTTAAAAAAGGTTTTGCAGTTTTGACCAAACTGTAAGTCTTAAACCTACGTCAAAACACAGAGTTATTGTAGCAGTTTGAAAATCACAACCTCCGATTTTTGATACAATCTTGCATGTTCATGTTCATTATTATTACTATATAATATTACCTAAACATTTTTTAAAACTCATAATAAAACATAATCGCTAATCATTCCTTAGCGGGCTAGATATTTCAAGCCTGCTAAAATAAAACTAAAGTAACAATTTAACAACTTGTTGAATTACATGCTATAATAATTTAAAAACAAACTTGATAGATATGAAACGTATCGAAAGGTAATTAATTTGAATTGTTTATAATTTTAGACAATGAAATATGTGTGCATTATGAGCAAGTGTTTAATAATTTCTAATCTTAGCATTGAAATATTACTAGGCACATTCTTTCACACATGTTTGCATACATTAAATCGGAAGTAAAGCATTGTTTGAGCAAGTGTTGAAAGAAACGAAACAACTTAAAACCTAATAGCGTCGCAAGGAGCCCGGCTTTATTTCACATTAATTGTTACATGCTGTTGACCCCTGGGTTATCCTGGGATATTGAGTATTTTTTCTCTGAACTCAGTAATATTTTAGACACCCGTAATGTGTATACTGTAGATCATTCATTAGCAACAATGTTTCAACAACTAATTCTTATATTCTTAAAAATATCTTAAGTCGTAACAATATTGGTGTATAAGTATGTGACGTATTACATACATATACAACAAACCAAAAACAGTGCTACAGAATCTGACAATGTGGTAGGTAGGGGAAGATGAGGCAGCTTCGCAGTTATTACTTTTTGCTTCCTAGAATGTTTCTTAAATAACTGGATGCAAAACATATTTCTGTAACTTGCAGTAGTAAACTTTGTATCAACTAGATGCAGCCTCAGGTCGAGCAGCCTCTACTTGAGGTAGACTAAGGTTGCTCACTTTAAAGCAGAGGGAGGGTCAAGGCGCGTTGCGGATCTGTGTGACTTCACGCGATCAAGTTTAGAGCAAAACCGCTATGGCACCAGACGTGTGTAGAGTAGCTGCTACTTTAATAATTGTTCACGCTATTAAAAAAACGGATCCTAAAGAATACGATGATCCTGGTATAATTTTATTGATTTAACTGTAGTTTCGTTGTCGATCTCCATTCCGGGAAGTGACTTGAGGCGATACACCTATGTCCACCAGACGCACGGCTCATACTTTATATATATCTATGGCTCAGATTAAGTCTCCTTTGACCGCGCACAAAATCCGATAAAATATGGCTCGATCCGCGGCGACATTTTTGAATCAATATTCTGCTATTCTGGTACTAAAGAGATAGACGGGTAGAAACAAATTACGCGACTGACTGATCATATTTTGATTACTTAATTATCTTTTACAAACAGTGTAGTACTTTTTGAACTCAAAAAGCATTAAAAATGTGTAGTTTAAATATTTTTGTAAAAGCAACGAGCTTTTTGCCATTGTCTATGGAACCCTAATAAGTATCTACTTTTAATTTATCTAACTATTTTTACTATATTTCTATTACTAAAAGAAGCATAGGACAAAAGAAGATACGAACGATCTTAACCTAAATTAAACCCTTTGACTTGTTAATTAGCGTTTACAAAGTCTATACCACGTTACAAACTCAAAAGGCAATAAAAAATGAATAGGTGAAATATTTTTGTATAGCTTTTTTTGCGGAACACACGTGATAGATCGTTATTGGAGATGACTGGTGACTGACAAACAATCGAATTGTTTGCTTGTCTAACGCCCCGTGATTTATTATAGGTTAACTGCTATTAAGGTTGATAGGAACACATTTGAAAACACAAATCCCACATTTCAAGGATGTAAAATCAATCATTATTAGGTGGATATGCCACAGCCGTTTACGTGAGGAAAGTCTTGAATGTATGCAAAACTATATAGATAACGAGCGTGTTAAACGCACGTTCAACCTTTATTTCGTTACTGCTAGCAAGATATAGAAAAAAATTAATATACATTTGAACGATGATGTAGTCAAGAATAAAACAAATTAATATTATAATGTGAAAAAAGCGTTTTAAAAGTGTAAAACTAATCTGTTTAAAACACTTCAAATATATAATAACTATCTTGAATTCGTAGTTTTCCCTGCTAAGTAAAAACCAAGTAACTCCTCCACACCATTTTTCCTTAAAGACTGGCTACAGAATACAAAAACT
This sequence comes from Dendrolimus kikuchii, assembly GCA_019925095.2. Classification (NCBI taxonomy): domain Eukaryota; kingdom Metazoa; phylum Arthropoda; class Insecta; order Lepidoptera; family Lasiocampidae; genus Dendrolimus; species Dendrolimus kikuchii. The sequence continues at coordinate 11,325,804 of CM034391.1, read as the reverse complement.
ACAAACAAAGTGAGTACAAAATATTCTGTAGTCAATAAAATTTAGATATTATAAAGATCAAGGTTGAAAATAATGTTCATTAATAAGCTCCACATTTCAAATAGGTATGTAATCTACGAACTCAATTCTAGTTTTACAAATTAACGATACCAGTATTATTACGTTAAATACATACTACTATAATAATAAGATTTTTAGTCCTATAAAATGAAAATGGGTCAAGTGCCTGTCAGTGCACACACGGGGATGGGTTCCGTAAAAGTGTTCAAAATTTACAAATAAGTCACGTAATAAGAAATACGCATATCGTAAAAACTACTTACTCAACGGATCTTGTTAACGTCAATTACCCTTCACTGTCTTTTTCAATTTCTTTCAACCCACTATTGTTTATGTCTTTGAAAGTGAATATCTCCCTACGGTTTCAAAATGATCTGTAAATTAATTGTAGTACTTACAAAGTGCTGGAAGTAGAATCAAGGTACGTCCCATTAATGATGACTAAATAACCTCATACCAGACCTCCCAAATTGTTAATTTATGAAAAATATGTTAAAATTGCAGAAGATTGTTTCCAAATATCAAATTTACAAAAATTTATCGACTTTTAAAATTTTTATAGCATTATCAAGACGTGATTTCGGTTTACAACTGGTATGACACGTAATCTGCGATCTTTGTTGTGTTTTTAAGTCAAGCCTTATTTGCACATTCGTCGGCCGTGACCCGACTGCCCCGATGAAGACTCCTGATAAACATCCTATCAGATCTGCAACAAATGATACTGCACAAGTGTGTGATTATTCCGAGTTTTTACCGTTATTGTATTAAAGTGAGAGGAATTTGAAAACCTACTTCTCAAGCTCTAAAGATATTAAAGTAATGCCCCGAGACGTCGTCCGAAACATTGTTGACAAAAAATTGCCGTAAAACATTCTGTGTCATTAGTGATTTATGCATAACTAATATTTTAGCCTTAAGAATTGCTTGAGGCATAACAAACCCGTGAATATATTATGTACGTAATGACAGTGTGTATTTGACCATGTCAGTGTACAGATTTTTGAATAATCAGAATACTTTCCCCAATTCTTACACTCATGTATTTGAGATAGCTGTGACGCGAACCCGCAAAAGCTACATTGTTCAGGCTTTTATAAACAACTATGAAGCTGAATATGTAGACCTAATTATAAGGTACTAATATTATAGTTTTACATTACATCAGGCGTATAGATTGAACCGTATAGGTACATGGGAAAAGCCTGGTAATTAAGTTGGCCATTTAAGATTTTTTCAATTCAAAAGTGAAGTCGTTTAACATCTGGGAACCGACTAAAATGACATTCTTGAATAAAGCCATGTTCTAAGGAAAGTTCGTTTTTTATATACTTGTTGGAACTAAGTTTGATCCGTTAGATACAAGGTTTGCAACGGCAGTAAGATCTTCAAGTCTTTATAAACCAATTAGGATGTAATCAAAATCTTGTTTGTTAGATGAATTAATAGTTGTAGTAGTAACTACAAGACTGGCCGGACCGACCAACAGATGTACAGTCGGCATTCATTCACGCGCGCGCTGTACTGTTCGCCGGCTGCGTCTGGCGACTTGAATCGAAACCTATATAAACGTATTGTATTCGAAGTATCGAAGTATTTTTCGATACTTTTTTATTTAATTAGCAATACTAGTGATAGTGTTCAACTATTAATATTATAGTGCTATGTTAAAAGTTTTGTGTGTTTTTGTCGGTAAATACGGCGGATTTTGATCACTGGTCAGTATTATCTTTTTCTGTTGGTATTTATTAATTTAAGACTTTAAAACAAGTTAAGGCTAGAAGTTAAATACGGATTATCAGAGTATTTGGAAGCATGTATTATTATTTAATTATATTTAGCAAACTCATTAGTTGGCTATTTATTTCACGGGTCAAAGTTTATCTAATGTTAAAAGGTAAATATGTAATCAATAGAAAAAGAACAATTTTAAATTTAAATTATGATTACTTATTACTTTTCAGTAATAATACATATATTAAATATCCAGTTTTATTACAGTCTTTTGATTAAGCAACAAATTCTTAAACGTCTCTTTAGGAGAAAAAGTGGCCTAAATTCTTTAATTCTCTACCTTTCCTAAACCTTTATTTATAGTTCCATTTCAATATTGATAGTTTTGAATTGTCTATTTGAACTTCGAATATGCTGCAATTTTACAGAACGAAACATATAATTTTCATTTTTGTAGTTTATCATATCTGCGAAAATGATGTGAGGAAAAAGTGGGTAGGACAATAAAACATAAAATATCGTAAATTTTAATTAAGTATGTGTTTAGTACTATAATATTGTCTCATGACATTCCTTATGTTAGATATTATTAACAACATTAAACGGAAGGTAATTTGTGAAAATAATAATTTAATTATACCGTATAAGGTCATGAAACTAAGGTTTTAAGTACACCACTGAAGTATATGTTCATGTTAATTGCGGCCGTTCATTAAATTGAAAAATGTATAAGATTTATCGTAAATCATGAGTGCTGATCGTAAGTGCAGCTGTAAAAATGATATGTTTAAAATACACTGGTCCCTAAACATTAGTGTTGGGAACAACTATTACAAATGGACTAATAATAATTTTAAGTTTATATGGTCACATGCTGTTATTTACTATAATTAATCGACATATTTACTATTAACACTAGTCTTAATAAGAAGCATAAAACTTATTAGTGACTCCTAAGTTATAAATATAAATGAGAGTTTATTGAAATGATGGTTATTTATTATTTAATACTACCCACTTGCAGATTATTTTCATAAATTTATAATAAAATTAGCTTATTGCAAATTCTTTTAACTGTATACTAAAATTTTAATATTTGTCAATTTTATGTATTTTATCTTAGGTTAACTTAAAATTTACAACATATAGATAAAACTTCTTTCGTCAGTTCTAACCGTAATTTAAATTTAATTAGAATTAAACATAATTAAAATCGCGCTTAAATCGGTTAAAATGGAGCTGTAATTGTGGTGATTGTTAGAAAATTTATAAATTTTCACGTCCAACTCAAATGTCTTCAAAATTAACTATCGATTCCGAATTACTTAAAAAAATATTATTAATAATTCAGATAAAGGAATATCCAAAATAGTCTAAGTTAATACTAGTAGCATTATAATAAATTAATAACATAATGAGGGTCAACACTACTCGATTAAGAGTCAGTGCTCAGGCGCCAGTCGCACACATCGCCGCCTTGAACTGTCACAAGTGTTTAAAAGAGTGGCAGATTTTAATGTCATGGTGTTCTGGTGGTGTGTCCGAGATAATCGAGTATAATATACATACGAGTACATGGTTTTGGATATTAAATTTTATGTACAAATATCATGTTCGTTACATATCAAATAACTATTGAAACATACTATCTTCTGATAGAACGTAACCTAGATATGTCATGTTAAGCACTATGATCAGACAGAATATCGTTAGTGCTATGGAAGATAGAACGCCTCTGAATATGGGAGGCAACACTGATACTTTGACAACTTCCCGTCTTTCACACACGGCACAGGCGTGAGCGCCAGGGCTTTTGCGGTATACCAGAAGGCCTTGAAATATTTCAAATATTCTTTCATTGGGAATGGATACATATTTGTGGTTCTCAGGCTTAAAACCCTGGGGATTGAGGGGTATTAGAGGATTATGCATGAAATTACTTAATACTTGTAATACTGTCACTATTACAAGTTAAAGATTTGTTTGATACTAACTACAATGCATACGAAGATATAATGGTTTTAACGTATGTATAAAAATATTAATATTTTTTTAATATGTTACCATTACAAAAATTTACATCTGCCCTTTCATTATTTCTTAACAATTTATAAGATCATGATGAACTACCAGACATACTAATTTGCGCATTTATGCATTAAAATCTATATTACCAATGTTGTAAATGTAGGTATAGATACTTATTATACATTATAGTATAAACAACAAATTCAGTTTAATTAAAACCGATACAAAAAAATATTGCAATTTATAAACCGAAATCGAAGTGCCAATAAACGGTTGGCTTACAATAAATTCGTAATTGCCAAAACCAGACGTCAACTGGAACGCGCTGATTAATGTGAGCATTTTATGATATTTTTTAAGGTTCCGTGGCTACTTTGGTTAAAAAGGAACGTTTATATTTGCATCATATCCGTCTATCTGTTTATCTTTGTATGACACAATCATTTTACTCAGAAAGTGCTAGGTAGGCTATCATATGGTGCTATACATAATAATAATATAGGTAGTAAAATCGCGACAGAACTAAAAGTTAAATGTTGCTGCCATACAGAAGGTATGTATTAAAGATTATACTGTAGATTCAGAAAATTGGTTTGCATGTACAGTAAAAATCATAACAATCTTTTTTTTTTAATTATTTTTGTACTTACGTTTTTTCTTAAACTTTAAAGTTGCAAAATTCCTTCGCCTCTAACTTTTGAACTATAAGATGGAAAATTCTGAAAACAATCAAAATGAGAGAACGAAATTTATACTTTCAACGAAAATAGTTTTGTAAAATGTCTCTTACGCGTTTATTAGTTCTGAGATAAGAGATATTTTATCTATCCATGGTCTGCCCACGGTTGAGGTTTCAGCGAGGGTGTATCGGACTAGACGACTCAGAGTACCAGAATACCCACTAAAACACCTCGATGTTCCTTCCATTGCCTTATACCAGGGGTACGCGAGTAAACAGTGTGACCGAAGAGTTAGAGGATTTCGTAGCCTGATAAATATAGTGGACGTTTTCTTCTCTTCGGAACCCTTCAGTGTGCCTGGACTGCGACGCATTTGCCAGATTTTTTTGTACTACCGAGTCTTAGCTTATCAGGTCAACCGTTCAACAACCGGTTTATGTAAACAAAATCTATCTCATATAATATCGCGATGACATCTATCACTATTTTACGGTACCGTATAATTATATTATAGTCATGTATGCAGGATTAATTAATTATTTATGACTTTGACTTATATGTATTAATTAAAATCGAACAAGTGTGTATCCAATTAGGCACTATGAAGGGTTCAGTAGTGGCAATGAAGTCTTGAATCTTACATACGAGCCCGCATTTCCTTCAAACAATGTTCTACAGGCCGGGCAGCATACATGGAATAGGTATTTTATCTGGTCTAATGTGCACATTGTGACAAATATCATATGTCGAAAATAAAAGAAAACCTCATGATAAAATTTACACATCTGGGTTACCTTTGTGTGAAATCCACTTTGGATAAGCATGGTAATATTGTCCGTTACCCTGAAAGAGAGAAAACCAGGAGCCAATACTGCTTTTCCAATATATTGGCGTTGCAAAGATATCCAAAGTACCATTTCATTGCCATAGTTTCAAAAAATTGTATTCTACTAAATACAAAATATCTTTTCGTTATCGTCGTGGCGAAAATATTATATTAATATCTAATATTATTGAAAAAATAAAATGGTATTACCATTAGGAGACATGGCGTTAGCCGAAATGAATATTGAAAAGTTACCAAAATTTAAACATTTATTTCGCGAGTATTCGCTTATAAATATATATAAAGATAGAGGGCCGCGCAAAGCGCACGCCATTCGAATTAACAGAATACCAAAATCAGGCAAAATTAGGATTGAGACGATAGTGTTCGTCGATTTTGACGAGAGAGTAATAGCAGAATTGAGCCCTGCTCTCAACCAATAGGAGCATCTTTAACATGGGCTGATATGGTAATAGTAAGTAATAAAAATTATGTATCATACTATGAATTCCAAACCAAAACGTACAGATGAGCGAATCTAAAAATTATAGAATACTAGCTGCGCCCCGCGACTTCACCGGCGTGGTGATGGAAAATCGTTGTATTTTGGATAATTCACACTATATCTTTATAAATTATAGCTTATGTGTTATTATGATGTGTAAGCTATATTATTGTAAAGTTTCATCAAAATCCATTCAGTAGTTTTTGCGTGAAAGAGTAACAAACATATATAAATTCATATATTCTTACAAACTTTCGCATTTATAATATTTATAGGATATGCTAATAATAATTTATTTAATAATTTTTTATGTATATTATTTATAAGTGACAGTTAAAACTGATGACCTTAATTACATAGTCAATAACAAACTTTAGTTGTGAATTAGTACCTTAGATTTCCTTATATAAAAATATTCCTCTTTGGAATTATTTATTACGTGCACACTGAAAACATGAGTCAATCTTAAAAGGTGATCTTATTTAACGGATTGGTCATAACTCATAACAACAATAGCATTATCAAAAACTTGTTTTTGCTAAACACAATTAGAGGTCTCTGAGTAATTTCTCAGAATCATAGGTTATTGCAACTGAATTACCTTGAATTCGAGAAACCCATAGTCAGTGTCAACGAACTAAATATAGTTCAGTTACGATTATAAAAAGTGATACATCATCAAGTTAGGATTAATTATTTACGTGGAATTGTAGTTAGTATGAGACGTTAAGGAAGCTAAAGTCTAGCTAGCTAATGAAAGAAGAAACTGGAAGAGCACGACTTTAAAAAATATCAGTATGGCAACTCCAAATTATCATAGTTTAGAATAATTATACAATACGTAAATCATCTAGTTTTCCCTTGAATTAAGGGTTTTTTTTCTGATGGTTTTATCGAATTTAGAAATCATGCAAAACAACAACTTCCAAACTTCATTTGTTAATGTTTTAAGGTCCTAAACGCAAAATAACAAAATCTACAATAATTACTACAATGTTTTGGTAAAATGACATTGACATTTGTATTAGCATTGCCCTTTAAAATTTTGTTAATAATCCAAGAGTATACTTACAGTAGAATTTTTTTAAGATTTCGCGAGTAGTATACATAATAAAACTATGTTTTAACGCTTTTAAGCGAGGTAATTTTAGCCTACCACCTTCCGTGATCACAGCTACTGAAAAGTGGCCGAAATGTCGGAATAATATAAACCAAATTAATTACCGCGCTTAAAATCGTTAAAACGTAGTTTTATTATCTACTTACGTTAGCCAAACTGTAGTTTAAGACACTTGAATCTCTTTTCATTGACGTAGTACGAATGATCACTGAGAAAGATGCATCGTTTTGGTACTTGTTATTAGAGTTATCATATGCTAGCGATAATGTAAAACATCGCGAGGAAACCAATGGTCTTATATCAAGGGATGCCAAAAGCGGAATAAAGTGGTGAAGAAAACTTTATTTTTTATTTTTATTCCGTGAGTTCAGCAGACAGAAAGACGGCCCATCTGATGGAAAGCGGTTACCATCGCCTATGGACATTTTTAGCAATATGCAGCCACTCTTTAAAGGGAGAATGGAACCTGGCCACTAATGCCGGAACACAACTCAAAGTTGTGAGGGTGGCATACTCTAGATCAGGGATACCTGCCATCCAGGCGGGCGAACACCTTAGCACCTGGCTAGAAATTGTATTCTTACACGGATACAACATAAGAAAAAGCAAAGCGGACCCCTAGCTCACTTTGACACTGAAGGCAACCGAGATTTAACGCTATGATGATTAAGATATTACTATAATTAACATTACCATTATCATCGCGATTTAAATGCAATGATGACGTGAACATAGTTTTTATATATAATTAGTGCATAAGCGCACGGTAGAAAAGCGTGAAATTTATGCAACTTCTTACTGCAAAATAATTGTACCTACATTTGAATATACGGTAATCTTATGCAATAGGAAAGCATGTTTGGGTTGTTTTAATACTTATGTTACGATAGAAAGCATGTTATTAAAAGCAATAGTAGATTATTACTTGCGTACTAATATACTATGGTAACAATAAAATTGAAGTTAGGGAAATGTGGAAGATATTTGCTCCAACTATTTAGATATTACTTAGTAGAAAATACGAAGTATACCTTTGCAATACGGTTATTTAGTGAAATGAACATGTTAAAATGTTTTGTAATACATTTAATACATATTCTTGATAATTTGTAAATAAAATTAAAAAAATTGATATCAACATTTTTGCCAACATCTAAACTGAAATTAAGCATGTGATGTTTTGCTTGGAGGCTTACATTAAATTCTAATAATATTTTTTTGCAATCCAGAAATATTTAAATATTACACTAAATTAACTTAAAATATATGATTAAATATTAAGAAACTACGACTACTACTAAACTAAGTTATAAATAATTTATTATGTATAATAATATACATTATAAGTTCACTGATGATTCTGGCAAAAATGTGATGGTCAATTATTTTAATTACATTTGTAATGTATTAATAACTTGTAACTGAACATATCGTAAAATATTCGTTTGTTTTCCTTTAAGTCCACATATTATATATAGACCTTCTTTTTGATCAAAACGCCATGTTTTTAAAACCGATTTCCTTCCAATCCCTTTAAAAACTAAGTAACTCCTATACAAGTTTACAGGAATTCTAAAACCTTACTTTATTATGATTTGTAAACATTGTAAATATGTAACTCTTTTTAGAGTACACTTTACAACTAAATATTTCCTCCATTTCTTATGTTGCAATAATAATACGCGTTAATTTTTCTTAGAAGCTCTAAATTATGTAAACATCAACAATGTTTTTTATGAGCATGAATATGTGGTAGTGGTAAACTTGACCCATTTATGCGCTCTTAGTAGTTAAATGACTAAGTGCTCTGTAAAACTAAACTGTAATGGTGAAGGCTTATACATAAAAGGAGTAATATAGTTGTCAATTTCTGAGTGGTGGTGAGATCACGGCGTGTCGGCGGCACGTCGCCGGAACAATTGTCACGTCCGCCGAGAAATCCTATTCAGCCCACACCAATCATAATCGCGATACAGAATATGGGACAGTGTCATTTATATTTTGAAAATCGAACAGATTTACTGATCAATTCTGCGATAAATATCCAGCAACTATAATAATTGTCATTTTTTAATATGATCGGTGTTTGTGTACAATTCTGTTTCATTTTTACAATTGAAACTTCTTTAGAATCGTTGTGATTTGAAACGCGATGAAACGAAAAAGCGTCACTAAAAAGAGTTAAACACATAAATCTATAGGATTAAGCCTGCGATAGAATGAAATACGAGTTTTACATTGTGCAGCACAGATTAGAGAGTCAATAAGACCGATGATTAAACATAGGTACAATTTGGACTGAAATAAAACTAATAAAAATATTTTTTAGACTAAAACAGTAAAAAATTTAAAATGATACTTAAGAAGTTTATTGTGAATTATAATATGTTGACGCATCTAGGATAAAGGAATTATATTTATATTAATAAAAAATAGAGAAAAATTATCTGTGAGTAGGTATATTCTCTGAAGTAACACTTCTACTGCGTGTGCACTGCACACACATACTATTTTTTTTTGTGGAGACTTAGCTGATATGTATAATAATTATGTATTTTTATATTGTACGAATAATAATTGTTATATGTTTCCCAAATAAATAAAATAAATAAATTGTCCAAGACGCCAATTCTGCTATTACAATATAGTCAGAATCGTCGACCACTATCGTCATAATGACTGTTTTTTCATACAAAAGCAACCCTTACGATGCCAGTGATCGACCATCTGACGATATTATAATAGCAGAATTGGTGTCCAGATTAGTTGTCTCTTCGAATTACTTTTGAAGTTGTCCCCTACGGTGGTACTTCCACATAATTCTGTATACATAATTGTTACCCACGACTTCATCCGTTTTTAATTATATTAATTTTTAATTCTTACCAAAAACCTAAATATGAGTATATACCCGAGGAATTTATCCGTGCAGGAACGGAGAAAGAATACTAATTCCTGTCGCCAGGCGGCCTGTCATAAAAGGCGACAAAACAACCCACAGACAGGTGGAAAGGAATTTTCCTGTCTGGATGGCTACCACCCCTAGTCCAGAGCACGCCGCCGTAACAACCTCAGTTATGTTCCAGCATTAGTGGCCAGGTTTTAGTCTTATCTACGAGTTCAGCAGCACATTGGTGGCACCTTTATTGTTACAAATGTTCATAGGAGACGCTAACCACTTTCCATCATAGTTGGGCCGTCACCCTGTCTGCTGTACTCCAGCAATAAGAAAAAGAATTATGGAATGGAATGGATTATTTATGAGCCAAATCTTAACCTATATCCTTTCCCAGGATCTTCTTGGCAAACATTAAGTTATATTCAGCTATTTACCCGTCAGAAGGTTATTTTTCCAGTGTAAATGGTAGTGTTGGTGCTGGTAGTCCGCGATTTAGAAACCATGATCAATGCGTAAACTTATTAAATAAAAATCAACTAAAAACACCTCGAATAAACGTGCTTATGTGAAGAAATTAAAACATAGGTGTTTGTTAGGATCATAGCAATTGGAGATCCGTCGTCTCTGCCTACCCATATGGGAAATAGGCGTGATAATAATTATACAAGTATATTAGTATGGATTGTTCAGTGTTTCAGATGTAAATTTCTTTTGATACTTGACAAGTTAAGTATGTTAATCTTGGAAGTGTAATGTAAAAACTGGACAGATTTATATCAAATCAAGTGCCGGAATTATTTTTCTAAATCTTGTAATTAGAGTAATTTAATCAGATTATTATCGCCTTAAATGCAATTTAAGGGCATTTTAAATGCATTAAAGAGTTTCTTTTTTTTATTGTTATGTTGGGTATTATTACCTACACATGGAAAGGTAGAAGAAGCAATTGTGATGGTGAAATTATGAAAGTTACAGCAAAGTTTCGAAACATTATCTTTACACTGTAGTACGTGCATAATTATATCAATCTCATACCGTAACCATGATTACGTGGATTAGTTGCGCTCATAAACCCTGAAAGTAAAGCTGGAACACTTTCAGTAACTACGATCTAGTGGTATCTATATAATTATGTAAGTACAGTTCTATTTTATCCGTGCAGGAACGGAGAAAGAATAAAATTTCCTGCGGCCGGGCGGCCTGTCGTAAGAGACGACAAAACAACCCACAGCCAGGTGGTAGGGCATTTGCCCGACTGGATGGCTACCACCTCTGGTCTAAAGTATGTTGCCATAACAACCTTTACTTGCGTTCCGGCATTAGTAACCAGGTTCCAGTCTCCCTTAAGAGAGCAGCATCGCATTTGTAGCACCTTTGGTGTTGCAAATGTCCATAGGCGATGGTAACCGCTTGCCATCAAGTGGGCCGTCTGCCTGTCTGCTGAACTCCTGCAATAAAAAATAATAATAATAAAATTCGATTCCTAGTAGGCTAAACTTAAAAAAACAAACACTCTAGTATTTGTCTAGTCCGAGTTTTATAGGGATATAGTGTTTATAAACCATGATAAATGTATACCTTTAGAATGTGGTTACCTACAATTGAAAAAGTTACCACGATTACAAGGTGCAAAATTTTATTTGCTTTTTTGATAAAATAGACAGTTGAGAAACAGATTTTACACTTTTATAAGCAATGCCAGTCCCGGATCTTGAATTTTTTGAGGGACGGCAAATGCTGCAAAATACCGCCCCCGCTTGCATATATTTTTAACATTTCAGCCATTAGACGTCCATTGATGGACATAGGCCTCCCAGAAAGAACGCCTGGTTTAGCGCTACTTTTTCTATGTTAAGCCTATTTTTTACAAATATACATACGTGTATTTATCTGCGAAGTTTGAATTTACCGCCCTCTGAATAGGCCCCCTGGGGCATGGGCACTGGCTTGTCCCCTTAGATCACCGGACAAACAAACGTACGCGCTCACGCCACCGATATATGGTGGACATACCAACAAAGCGGACGAAACGCTATGCTTCCACTTTTATCATACGTACCGCTGAAGAGTAGAAGTCTTTACCGTCGTCTGTTTTTCCTGAAGAATACAATCTAGGTGTCTCCAAGTCCCGCGTGAACGGGTACCTTCTAGGTAAGCGTGCTCCACCTTAGACTGCATTTGCACCTGTCAGTCAAACGCGAACCTATTCACTATAAAAAAAATTCTGGCCTGACCAATGGAAAGAAATTAAGAGTACCAACATGTGAAAAAGTGAAAACCAATAACCTACTTTGCATAGGCATGGCTGATATACCGCCTCTTTTCTTGAAAATATCAAGACTCATGCCCCGCAAGGGAACATTTTGGGCTAATATGACAATTAGCAACTAAGTTGGGAATATAAAGTATATTCATGTAAGTATAAGACTTATGTGACGATCGGACGACGTAACCTAGGCGATATACTAGACCATCTCAGATGGTATGGTACCTATACAGCCTTAGCATATTTTTTGTCCCAATTAATATTGCTATAAATCAAATTGGTTTCTCCATAAATAAATTGGACGACATATACTCGTTCGGAAAGAGAAACATGTGTTTGGTTTTAACGAATTAGTTTGAATTAGGAGCCACAAGTGGCTTTGTGTTTCTAACCTTGAAATCTTTGGAGTCACCTTCAAATGTAACAACCTAATTTGCGCTTTTATTTTCTACAATGTGCTTCAACAACTCCTCTTACTACAACTTTGACTATTTGTGTATTCATTACACTGATAAATAAAGTTAAAGAACAGTCTTTATTAAAAACTATTTTTTCTTTTACCGGCCAGTTCTTGAAAATACTACGTAATAACATTTTATTAATGCATATAATAATTTACTTACCCGTTTATTTATTATTCGCAGTTAATGTAATAAATGGAATAGCACAAAATTCAACAAATTTCTACTTTCTATAACGGAGTTGAATATGGATATTTTTCAGCCAGAAAAAGGTTTTGGTTTCTGCGGGACAAGGTCTCGAAATTTATGGGAACAAAACCGCGTGGAAAAGTTTTGTTAATGTTATCATAAATCATTTTTATCAATGCGTGAATTTTATTGACAATTTCAGACGTTACACATTTTTTGCTATTATTATTTTCAAATCAATAAATAGACAATTAAAAGTTATCAATAGACGAGTCTTCGAAATAGGACAATAATACGATTAAAATTACACTCTCATTTCTTTTCAAGGTCGACGCAATATTCTTTTTCTTCTATATTTTTTATATTCTGGTATACGTCCTCAAATCAAAATGACTATTTGTGTAATTAAGTGAATACAGCGGTTTGACGGATGTAAAACGTATACTTTTCCTATTACACTAATTTACTGAGAACAACGATATAAACAACTATTTACAAAGTATGCGCTGGTAGTACTTTTTGGCCGTGAACTTATTCGAGGTTGATCCTGTAGAAACCCCGTCAATCAATAAGTTTGGCACATCTCGTTTTATCGTTGCGCTCAACAACTTCTTTGTTTGGATTCAATGGCAAACGGATGTTCGCAACCGAATGCAAAATGACTACATTGTTGCTGACAATGAGTTTGTTCAATATAATTAGTTAAAAATCATAATGGCACATGCATCATTAAATGACATTGATATTTCTAACGGGGATTTTAATTCTATCTACGATATTGTTACCAATATTTAACATTTGTTATATTCGTAGGGTAAAAGATCTGATGTAAGTTCCGCTTTGTTCCTATATCATAGAATAAGACTACTAGTAATGATAATAATTGCACTAACTACTTTAATATTTTGTCTTGATGATTGGTTACACTTTGCTCGAACGACCTGAAAATCAGTGCTGTGGCGGAGTATCTTCCCACACAGTAATATATTGAGTGCCAACCTCATTAGTTGAATTGCGGCATACAACTCTAAAAATGTTTAATTTTATTTATTTTATATTTTACCTGTATTGCATTTGGCAAATAAACTTTCTTTCTTTCTTTCTGTTCCTTAGACATTACAAACATCCATGTATCGTAATTTTATGCACGTAACATTTAGTGTTAGCGTTTAATTTAGTATTCTGTATAAATGTTAGTTTAAAAATATATTTATATTTTCACAATTTTTGTCAGATTGCATAAAATAAAATTGTTTTAATTATCATAATGAAACTCAAAAGGCTAGGGAAGATAAATATGTAAATCAATGAAGAATCTGTAGCACTGTCTGGTTATATAGATTTAGGAGCTGTTCTTAAGTGATACTTTTTTACTCAACAATAGCTTTTTTTATTGCACGAGTTTAACAGAGAGGCAGACAGCCCACCTGATGGAAAGCGGTTACAATCGCTTATGGACACTTGAATTACCAAATGTGTTACAAATGCGCTGCTGCACTCTTAAGGGAGACTGGAAACTGATCACTAACGCCGGAACACAACTCAAGGATGTTATGGCGGCGTACTCTAGACCAGGGGCTGCAGCCATCCAGACAGGCAAATACCACCTGGCTGTGGGTTGTTGTTTCGCCTGTTACGACAGGGCGCCTGGCCACAGGAAATTGTATTCTTTCTCCGTTCCTGCACGGATAAAATGTTATTCCCAGTATTCGACATACTTTGATGTTAATATCAAGTACATCGGGTATTCAAACACTGATGGATACTTCATGCGTGTGGTTATGCCCTCGAAACTCAAAATCGTGACATTTTAATTTAGTTGTTAAAAATAGTCTCTAAGTCGCTTTAAATGACCACTTTCGACGATGCTCTCACGTTTATGACACAGTATGGATTTATGTATTATTATCTTTAAATCTACAAAGAATATTAGTAGTTCAATAAATACTTGTATCATGAATGTTGATAGTACATAGTGTCTTGATCATATGAAAATTCAACAGAGGGTCGTCTGTTATTGTGAAATTCGTCTGTAAATTCATTGATCTAAATTTTGACCTACAATAATGGCTTAGACTGTATTGTTGGATCTTAGACGCGAATTTAGATAAATATTTCTTAATATAAATTTTTTGTATTTTCGAAGTGAAACGAAAAGGTGAAACTAAAAGAGATAAACACATAAAATTCAACCTTATTTAAATCGAAATAAAACACATTTTTCTTTGTCCATTTTTTTCCAATTTTCATTTTAAATAAAACTTAAAAGATTTCAAATGAATTTTAGCTCTATCTATATACTTAAGGCAGATATTTTTTTATACGTAGATCAAAGGAAATTGTGCGTAATAGTGCATTAAATTTTAAACTTTATGCTAGTGAGTCAAAGTGAGTAATTTAGATTGAATTTTTTGAATTGTAATATGTTATGGATGTAGGCTAAAGGAATTATTTATATATTAATAGAAATTAGAGAAGAATTATCTGTGAGCACATTCACTAAAGTTTCATTTCTACTGCGTGTGAACTGCACACACACACACAATTATTTTATATAGTGGTGTAAATAAAAGTATAAGTAGCCACACTGATGTCTAATAGCATTCTATTATATTGTTTGCAACTATCTTGTTCCACATGGATCAGTAATGGTGAGGCTTCATCTGGGATAATTTTACATATATAGGTCGTTACACGCATATATCGCACTTATGTAACATTTTAAATGACGTTAAATATTGACAGATAACGTATATATGTTTCACGTGTGTTAATGTTTGCTGTCCCCCTCTCACTTGGTACTAAAAATGGAGAAAGGGTAGATGTAATAACTTAAACTACCTCATATTTATTAATTGTACATAAAGTGCAGACTTAGCATCTTCGTCAAATTCTTTTGAGTTTTAAGATGTAAATATATAAAAATTATGTATGTTTTGTTCGAATAAATAAATTTAAAAAAAAATGTATATAGACTAATGTGGCTAAGCGTTAACGGCGTTATTTTTTGACACTTTAAATAAAACTCATTCGGCTACAGCCTAATTCATTAACACTAATGCAGATGAAGCCCCAGCATATGAAAATCGACAATAATATAATTATGTCAACATGAAATATACTATCAAATTATAATACGATTATTGTCCATAACCTATATAATAGCATCACGAAATATAGCGCATTTAGCCGACAAAAACTCATTTTATATAAGTACTAATGTCAACCAGTTCGTGCCGTATCATTGGTGTCTTTGTTCCTTCTAAGAGTATTGTTTATCCAGTGGACGTCTTAAGCATTATTATTGCAATCAATACCTAGACCAAACGGACGGCAAACTTAATCGGTGCCACCTCATTGTTTTGGGCTTCCGGCTATTGCTTTAGATTAATTTATATTGCAACTATAGCTTTTAATATTAGTTTGTAGTTTTATGATTTATTAGAAAAGGAAGTTACTACTTCATTAAGGCACCGACACGTATGAAATTAATTTTATAATAGTATCTATTACCCGCGTCTTCTTCGCATTTTTTTAATGAGGTAAATCGCAACTGTAGCGCTGAAACGTGTATTCCTTTATTTTATATCAAAATATGATTTATATGATTTTTTCTATTTTAGCTTACGAATCAAGGGATGCCGTACTAATATCCTCTATTCACCCCTTATTTTTGAGTAAAACAGTATCTAATTTCCTCCTATGTAAACCAATTCATTTCGAAGATCGTGAAAAAGGAACAAATAAACATTTAATCAAAGCCAATTTCACATTTTACCTATACTTTGGTGTCGATAACACGTTACGGATATTGAAAACTCATTATTCATTCATATTCATTCTCACATTTTTAAATATAAATTTAGTTTTTTTGTGGTGGGAATTAGTAATTCAAAGGAAGACCGCTACTTTGGCTTCGCATAAATTAAGCATTTAACATGTATTAATTACACACTATACTGCGTAAATAAACTACCACGCTCAACTTAGATTTTCTAAAATTTTATTATTAGGTGCTGTATAATTTTGAAAAAAAAAATGCCGAGATTTTAGACACTAGATTATTGGATAATACATAATTAATATATTACGAACCTACTTCGATTACAGCGATCGCTACGTAGGTACTAAAGAGGATAAAACTGAATCTTAAGGCGGTTGTGTACTCTTATGCGGGTTCTGTAACTTATTTAAGTTTATTTTAGCCAGTATTGTATGAACACACTTCGGACGGCTCAAAACACCGCCATGATAATACAGTAGATGACAATAAAATCAACTGAGACAGTTTTTATCATCTTACAGTATCCAGTGTTTACAGTGTTTGACTGTCAACTATCCTGTTATAACGACATTGTGTTATTATAAGTAACGCGAGTCAAAAAGCGCATTAATAATTCAGTGGCCGAAAAAAAAAAACGGTCTGTACTTTTGATCAGACTCATCTATATTAATCTGCGGTCAGTTTGGTTCACACACCCTCAAAATTTTAAAGGTGTATGTATGGACTAAACTGATTCGGATTTAGCGCATCGAAACCCAAGAATAGGTGGATCTGATGAAAAGTATAGACCACTTATTATTGTTTAAACAGTAAATAAAATTATTCTACGATGATATTTTAAAAGTAACATGATAAGATTAACGACTGTTTTTACTATGTAAATAATGTTAGTATTATATATTTTTGTAACATGTTGTATCATCAACCCAATTATAAATTAAAATAAGATAGCAATATATTTTTTCTACACCAAGAAAGACGTCAGAAGACTTTTTTTAAGTTTACAGGTGACTGTAGCGAATTTCTATGAGCCTGTGTATTTATTCCTACCATATTTTTCTCACAAAAAGAAAATATGACAATAAGAGCTTTGAAACCGTTTAAATTAAGTTATCATTACAAAAAACAGCTAACAATGGTTCTGTTGTACTTATTTCTTATGCATAACTTACCCAAATAAGTACTCAGTAAGCCCTTACTCTCTTCACATAATGTGGCGTAACATAACCTGCCAAGAACTTATGAAAAATATGAATAAATTTCTCACGCCACTTCAATGTTACAATGTCGAGTGTTCAGCGTTCGAAAAAACAAAACTTCTCGTACTTACTTTATAATATAGTACGTGTTGTAAGCATAACAACGCACACAATAATAATTTCTTGTTCTTAAGATAATCTTTTTCGAATATAATAAAATTGTAAACAAACTTTACTATTAGTACGGAACAGTGCTAACTACTTATAGCCGGTTCCTAAATCTTACCGACCGTTCATTTGCCCTACCATCGGTTAAAATTTGCCATAAGCTCCATTCGCAGGCAAGTGAATGCATTACTATGCATCCTATATAATCCTATCCTACTGGATATAGGAACTGACCATTAATCAGATACACGAGAGACAATAATTATGTCCAAATAGGGATGGGGACACATGTTACCAAAAATTCTAAAAAAAAATACATATAAAAAAACATATACATTACAATAACATCTTATCATCAACATTTTAAAATATCATAATATAAATAATTTTAATTACTTTCAGACAATAATTGATTAATGCGCTATTTGACTCTCTTTACTTATACGTACTTATGACGTCATAAGTACCAAATCAATCTACCAAATCGCCGAATATTGCACAATATGTTCCATCCAATACTTTATAATTATCGTTACTAACTTACTTTTTTTTATTTTTTTATAATCCTCATTTACTCGTATATTATAAATGTGTGCTTGCGTATTTATATAAATTTATGTCTAAATTTGTTTATCCTAATTTTATCTAAAAAAATTTTTTTTCTCACAACCTAAGCTGTGTTTGTTTGTAATAGGTTACACACTAATCTTAGTATTGTATTTTTAAATTGTCTCCTACAATGTTATGGTGTAGTAACTGTAAACGAACCAAATATATAAATAAATCTGTAAGGCTACGACGTTCTGTAAGTAAACGAAACTATCTCAGTTGATTTG
Source organism: Dendrolimus kikuchii (assembly GCA_019925095.2). Lineage (NCBI taxonomy): Eukaryota > Metazoa > Arthropoda > Insecta > Lepidoptera > Lasiocampidae > Dendrolimus > Dendrolimus kikuchii. The sequence continues at coordinate 11,307,049 of CM034391.1, read as the reverse complement.
ATTGACCGCTCCCCTATTTTAGAAATACTTTCGTTTGTTGGGGATTCATAAGGTCTTCCCCATTCAACATTACCATTTTATTCCAGAATTAACCCCTCCTGCTAATATATATATATACCTATATATTATACTTAGATTCCAAATTCAAATGTAATATTTTGTTTCTTGTTAATTGTAACAGTATTTATGGCCAGACTAAGTATAATATACTTAGTCTGGATTGGCCTAATATACTCGGTTTGGTGTCATTTTTATATGATCGTTAATTGTGTTTTCTCCTTTTGGCGCCAATACATTGTACAACATTTTGCAATAATAAAATGGAGTGGAGTGATAGAGAGAACCGAATCGCTGTGATTGCATTACACAAAGTAGATATGGAGCCAAATGCAATTTTTAAAACTCTCCATACGCTTGGTATTAGTCAAATGTTTGTGTACCGGGCTATTAATAGGTACAATGAAACCTCCTCTGTTTGTGGCAGAAAAAGATCTAGCCGTTCACGTAGTGTTCGTACGAAAAAGGTGGTCAAAGCAGTAAGGGAAAGAATTCCAAGAAATCGTGTCCGAAAGCAAAAGATTTTATCTCGGGAGATGAAGATATCACCTAAAACCATGTCGCGTATTTTAAAAGATGACTTAGGACTTGCAGCCTATAAGAGACGCACTGGTCATTTCTTAACTCATAATTTAAAAAAGAATAGGGTGGTAAAATCGAAACAACTACTGAAGCGGTATGCAAAGGGATTTCACAGAAAATTTTTGTTTACGGATGAGAAAATTTTTACAATTGAGCAGCATTTTAAGAAACAAAATGACCGTATTTATGCTCAAAGTTCTAAGGAAGCTTCTCAATAAGTCGACAGAGTGCAACGTGGGCATTGTCCGTCTTCAGTGATGGTTTGGTGGGGTGTTAGCTATGAAGGAGTGACTGAGCCATATTTTTGTGAAAAAGATATCAGAACATCGGCACAAGTGTACCAAGATACCATTCTTGAGAAGGTAGTTAACCCACTTCACAACACCATGTTCAATAACCAAGAATGGTCCTTCCAGCAAGACTCGGCGCCGGTTCATAAAGCTCGATCCACGCAGTCTTGGTTGGAAACGAACGTTTCGGACTTCATCAGAGCTGAAGACTAGCCGTCGTCTAGTCCCGATCTTAATCCGCTGGATTATTATTTATGGTCAGTGTTAGAGAGTACTTACGGCTTGCTCTAAACGCCATGATAATTTGGAGTCCCTAAAACAATCCATATGATTGGCAGTGAAGGATTTTCCCATGGAAAGAGTGCGTGCTTCTATGATAACTGGCCTTAACGTTTAAAGGACTGTATTGCAGCCAATGGAGACTACTTCGAATAAGCTTTTTATATTTTAAATTGTTTTATATTTATGTATTAAACTAACACACTGTAAAACTTATAAATGTTATTTGCAATAGAAAAAAAATAATATTTATTTGTTACAATATTTATGGCAAGACTAGGTACATATAATAAGAAAGTTTAAAATAAAACTTTCCCTAAGATACCTATTCAAATGTCGAAAAGCTATATTTGAACAAATAGTTGTAACAACACGCCAAGCATTACGGCGTGTTCGGATTAACTGCTGAAGGCAACACAATACTTCACTTTGTATTAAAACCGCCAATTGCTCAATAAGACCGACCATATATCTTAATGCAAACTATACTTTCTATGCACGTACACGTTCACGAGTGAAATCAAGCAATATATTGAAATTAATGCAAACTTTAAAAAAGTAAACAGAAATTAAAACCAAATTAGCGATAAAAAATACTTATCTTTGATAACAAAATTAGACCATATGAAACAAAACTTATCACGTATGGCATTATTCTGTAGGGCGTAAAGTGTTAAGATTTGTTCCGGAGGCCGGTTCGTTTCGGGCCGCACCTCATCGTATGTAACTGGGCTAATTTGTTACATACGACAGATTTATGATCCATAGGTGCTGGCGTACATTGCTGAGAACAACACTTGGGGAAAGCCGTTAATGGGTGAGACTTAACGGCGGCGATAATGGAATCACACTGAACTGGACGAGTCGAGTCAGTCCACTTGAGAACCTGTATTGTATAATTTATAAAAAAAATATATACGAATAAACTTCCGGCAATAAAGAAGATAAATTAAAATTAAACTATGCTATAAACAAAACTATATCTACAAATTAACATAAATCTGTAAGTAAAAAATTGATTCGAAATTGTTGTCGGCTAGGAGCGTTCCCAAAATGCTGGCCGCATTGCCTCATTGGAGGTCAACGCTGATGTGCTGAAAAGAAGATATATTTTATTAATTTTTACCCACGGCTTCGCTATAGAATTTTTCAATTAATTATAGTTAAATAACTATACTGAAACTGTTTGCACACTTTTAAAAGTTATTTTTATATCACTCGGGAACACTACTTTTTCTATATGCAAGATTCTTAGTCTTATTACTTGTCCTTTTCTTAAAGCCACTCTAGAGGAATATGGGTATGAGTGACTGAGGATTGTGGAGTTTTTGTTTAAATTTCACCTGTGCTTCCCAGCTTCATGGCTTCAATACTCATGTCTCTAGAGCTCTAGTATTAGATCTAGAGGACTCCACTTTGTCAGTTTTTGGAGACCCTACGAAAATAGGTACCGCGGTGCCGCCACTTACCTTAGATTTCACCGCAAAGCTCCCCTGTGGGTTTATTATAATATTACTTATATAATGTTTAACGAGGTATTATAATATTGTATTTATGTATTATAATAAATAATAACAGCCCATAAAAGTCCCACTGTTGGGTTTGGGTCTCCCATATTTATAGGGGAACGGACAGCATACCCACCACGCTTGTCCAAGGTGGATTGGCGGGTTTGACACATCAGTTATTTCGATATGAAATTTCATCACGATGTTATCCTTCACTGTAAGCTTGTGGTCATTTTAACAATATGCACATTAGGTCAGAAAACTGGCTAAGTAGGTAGTGTATGCTTTCCGGTCAGGTTTGAACCCGTACCCTTTGAATCTAGGACGCGTGCGCTAATTAGAAGCTACGATTTTATGTATGTATTTTTATTAAATTTACATTTTTCACAAATATTACATGGTTTCTTTTTAAATAATTAATTACCATTAAAATAACTCGTAAAACACATACGACATTTCCCTACTGCTGTTATGTTTTCTGTTAAACATAGCGTGACTACTTAAATATCGCCTTTGTCGTATCACAATGTAGCTATGATAAATTATCTCCGCCTGCTTTTTAGTAGTGAACATCATGGGGGGCCTGTTTCTATAATGTATTGGGGTCTCTGTTAGATAAAAACGTTTTTCACTTTATCTTTTCAAAGCTGCTTCCATCTACTTTCGGAACTTTCTTTAGAAAAATTAGCAAAATTAATCTACTTTCTCTCAAAGTAGGTATAATAATTTCGTGTTATCTCTAATCACTCGGGATGGAGACTTTGATAGATTGTAGTGGTACAGGAATGGATGACTTGAGAAAAGAGTACGTTAAATTCTTTTAAAATTTATATACTTACTAGAGTTTACCCCATGGCTACGCCGCGGGATAGCTAGTGCGTATCTCTTGCTTAAAGTGCAGGCGGTACAGGTTACATTGTATTAATTTTTTATGTATTTGCCCGCGGAAGATTGACTTCATTTTATATTGCAAACTATACCATCCCCTGTCTATCTGTAAACTACATAAATGACAAAACTTGACAAAAATGACAAAACATGATAGATAAAATGGACCAAGTGGGCCCAGTGGACCAAGTAAACCCAGTGGATCCAGTGGGACCAAGTAGACCTAGTGGACCCAGTGGACTCAATGAACCCAGTGGACCCAATTGACCCAGTCGACGCAATTGACCCAGTAGACCCAATGGAACCAGTAGTAGAGGTTCAGCCAAATCGGTCCAGTAGTTTTTCCGTGAAAATGGAACAAATAGACAGAAGGACAGAGTTACTTTGGCAATCATAATATTAATAGGGATAAATTAAGGGGATAAAGATTATGGTAGTGTAGACATATTATAAAGTGAAGTTTTATCATTTAATTATCATAAATAATTTTTGATTGTCCTATTTTGTATGTACATCTATTAATCCTACTTTTCAATAAATGATAATGTAAAAAACACATCACTTAAAATTCAGCAGTTGAAGTCAGTAATTAATTGACGATAAAAACATCTATTCAAAAAAGGTGTTATTGACAACCTCCTACAATCAAGCATATATAAAACTGGCAATTAAAATAACACTTAAAATAAAGACATAACTTTTTATGTACTCACTTCGTAAGTTCATTTTATTTAAATATCAAATATATTTTGTAAAAATAACCACAGATGTGATGATATTGATTTGCGTGGCAGCCTTTTTTTATGGCGAAGCTGACAATTAGGTAGAAAATCCACCTAATCAAAGGTGGTTACCGTCATTTATAGACAGATCGGATATAGAGGGATCAGATAAAAGCAATGGGCTAGAGGGAATGCGATAGGGGAATGGACTGGGGGGATGGGATAGGGAAGATGTGATAGGAAAGATGGGATAGGGAAGATGGGATACGGGAGATGGGATAGGGAAGGAGGGATAGGGAAGATGGGATAGGGAAGATGGGGTAGGGAGGATGGGATAGGGACAATGGAATAGGTAGGAAATGTTTCACGCCTATATTCTATGAGTAGTATGAGTGTATGATATCACACCGTTCAAACCAGCTCAGCTGTAATCAAGATAATGATTCTAGCATGGCTCTGTAACGTCAAAAGCCTGTAACTTACTACGTCTTAAAAGTTAACGAGTCATTATCACACTCTGAGTTCAAGAGTTTAAGTAAACTCTGTTCATTCCAGGCAAAAAGTCACGGTAAGTGTGCATTTGTACACGTACGTCACACTTCCTACAAAGTTGCACCTATTGTGACCAAACAGTGTACGCTATTGTTAAACGGGTCAATTAGTTGCATTGCTTACGCCAAATATTAAATATTATTTACGATAATTGACTATTCCGCGCTTTATTTTAATTTAATCACGATATAATGTATCGTTGTTGGAGTCCACTGCCTGACATTGTGAAATGCGCCAAAACTCTTTGGACAAGCGTAACGGATACCTGAGGTACATCCCACTGAAATTATTTTTTTAGCAGGAACTTGATGGAGATGATTCATTTGCTCTGCATTTTTTAAATGTAGAATGTTGCTTTAAAATCAACTGTAGGGAATTGTAGAATATTGATTATTTTTAAGCATGAATAGTATGTTTGAACTGAAAATCTCAACTGTTTAAAGTTTATTTCAAATAGGACGATATAGCTGACACATCCATAAAACGTAATTTGTAGCGTTATCGTCAACTTTCCTACAAAATAAATATTATATTAAATTACAATTAGCTGACCCGGCAAACTTCGTATCGCCTAAGAATCAATAAATAAAAAAGCTGAATGATAATTGCATAATGTTTCAACTTTAGTAAAAAATGTGGGCAAAACTTAGCCGGAACGAACATCAAACGTTTGACATTCAAAACCAAAAAATGAAAAAAAACTTCACTTTTAAACTTAAATTGATTTCTGAACGACTTTTAAATTTAATTGATTTCTAAGCGATGACGGGACGAACATCAAATGTTTGACAGGTAGGAATAGTTTCTAAGCGAAAGCGAAATTGTTGTTTTTACTATATTTCAAGCATTTTTTTCATATTTCCTCACGTTTTAAACCTACAAATAATTCAAAACCAAAATTAGTGAAATCAGTCCAGCCGTTATCGAGTTTTAGCGAGACTAATGAACAGCAATTGATTTATATATATATATATATTTATATATATATATATATATATATATATATATATATATATATATATGTATATAAATACATTTAATTATGCTATTTAATAATAATCTTGTACTTTAAATTAATTTCAATAATTAAAAAAAAACACGAAAAGAATGAATTTTTGCAGGTAGTAGTCCAAAAAGTGCCGTTTTTTTTTAAATTCATGAATACTCACACTAAATACATAAATTATACAAAATCATATTTTAAGAAGAAGAGATGGGGAGGCTGGTGGCCATCCGTGGGATATATAATTATTTATATTACGGATACCGAAAAATCATATTTATCATAGATAGATAACTGTTTATCATGTAACAATACAAAAATAAACTTACAGACTAAAACTATATCTTCTTGTGCATAAGGGCGACCTTATGGCTAAAAAGCGATCTCTACCAAACATCCCCAGGAATGAAATCAAATGATAATGGCGATGGTGGTATACGTAACATGTAGTACGATCATACTTTTGCATGTAGATCATATTAATTTATTCCTTCAACCAAATCTAATTTAATAGCTATTTCAAATGATTAAAACCGCAAAGTCTATGATATATGATTTGCAAAGACTTTCATACATTATGAAAGTCAAGTGCATCCCGTTATTCGGGGTTAGGTCACGGTGCTCGAGGTGCATGTATGTCGAGGCCGCGCCCTGCGCGTGCGCTTGCATGCGACAACTGGAACGCGCCTTATCTACCTATAGGGCTGCTACATCGTGCTGAAACTAGCTCATAAAACACTGTGTTTTAAATACTTTTATTATGAAACTTATAATTACAATAACCCCTTTTTATCGTATTAATACGTATCAATTTATTACGAAAAATGTATAATGTAGCAATGATTTTTATTAGATTCTTCATTTAAAATTGTATTTCCTCAGGTTTACTGGGGGTGACCTTATATTATACATGAAGACCTTGTTATATAAAAGCTGATTTATTTTGATCCAGTTGTTGACTTCAAACTGGTGCGGGTGCTGAGGGTAGCGGATTGACTTCAAAATATTCACTGGGGAATATTGAAGGTGACTGACTGAATACCACTGACTTGGTAATGCTGTACTGACTTCAAATCAATTTACACGATGCCTGTATTAAATCAGCACTGACTTCCTTTGAATTTTAAGTTAGTAGGTGGATAAATATAAATCAGCTTTAATTAATATTTCATTACATAATAGTTTTTATTATACGTTAATATTTTTGTACTCAGGAAAATGTTTGCTAACCCTAAAAATACGTATGCATGACAATTTGCACTTACATAAATTCGCATTTACTTTAATTGATACCAACGGCAATTATTTTCAATTTAACACCTGACTGGCCAATTAATTTTCAATTTAAGAACTTTGTACTAAGAAACATTTCATACATGTGGACCCAGTAGTTTCCGAGATAAATGATTGTGACATACTGAGATGACGGACAGACGGTTGGACATAACGATTGTATAAGTCTTCCATTTTTGCCAAAACGGTGACGGTAGATACCCTAAAACAAATGGATCGCAAACAAAAGTAGAACACAAATGTGTAATCTCAAAATACAAGTGTTCAGCAATACGACAGATGAGTGACGGCAGTCATAAATCACTCATTTATCATGTACGAATCTCTTTAGTACTGTCATTGTTATATTTAGTGAACCCAAAACTCAAATATCGACTCAGTCATTGAGTTGTGACATTTAACTTATAAGCCGCGTTAACACGATTCGAGCTCGAATGAACTCCGATAGCTACTCCAACACTGCTCGTAGCACATAGCGCAGAAAGGCCGACGCACCACCTGATGGAAACTGGTTACCGCCGCCTATAGACGTTTCTAACACCAAGAGTGTTAGCTGCGCGCCGCCGGTCTCGAAGGAATTTTATGATATCATTATTGAAAAACCCCATAACGTAGAGTTATGGGAAAACTTCAACTGGGAGCCCATTCCAAATTCCTACTATGCGCAAAAGAAACGGACTTGATAAACTTTGCTCATATACGAGCGTAGTGGCTCAATAAAATCAGGATGTACGCTGAGTCAAGGGGTGCTTACAAGATAGCAATTGATAATCCGATCTCACTTTTGGCCGATCTTTTATCTTATCAATCGGTAATTTGCCTTATCGGTTAAAATTTGACATAAGCTCCATACAAGTAATGTCAAAATTCAACCGATGGTAAGGCAAGTGAATGAATAGTAAGATATAGGAACCGACCATTTGACATCGGCGTCTGATTCGACTCAACTCGGAGTGCGACAAGTCTACTCGGTTAACTTTATTAAAAAAGTGACTTGAACTGGTCCGACATAAGTCTTCAAAATCTTCTTGTAAATGCACAGATTGATATGAATAATCTCAAATAAGTGTAAACTACTATCCCAATATACCCATATAAAGTAATTCCGTACGAGTGAACTGGGTCCGAGCATATATACCGGGCTCGTATTAATGCAGCTTTACAGAATTCTTGCTTTCAAATTATTATCTGTAAATCATTTTGTCAACTTCAACTCAACATAAATTATTTTTTATTCCAAATTCTAATACGTTCTCGTTTCTCGGATGTTCGTTAATTATAAGACAAATTCTTATTTTAATCGTGTGAATAACAATCATTTAGTTTTTGATGTAGATTTATTTAAAGATAAAGCTTAAAAATCGTTCTTTATTTCATATAAAAATGGATGTACACGATTTAGTAATTAATAGCTAGATTAAGGTTACAGTACCAAATTTTTAATTCCTTAAAATTCGTGCATGCACTAACTAAATCAATAGAACAATTATTTTATTACTGGTATCAAATTTTAACGACCGCGGTAACCTCGAAAGTATTATTTTAAAATAGTTGCAAGGTTTCTTATTTTTCAATCATATTTATAGACTATATTGACAATAAGGCCTTAAAAGAATGAGAATGTACATTAATATCTACATATGAGCAGTACTTCTGGATTAGATTAGTTTTTGGAAAACATACCCAAACATATAATATTCTCAAGCTGTAGCTTATAGCTTATATAGGTATAAGCTAAAAGTTAGATTAGCCTTACGTGTGACTAGGATATGACCGCGACTTCGTCCACATTTGACTCGAAATTTCCGCGGGTTTCGCGCGATAAAAAATATCACATATTTCATTACATAAAATTTGCTATCCATCAATGAAAAAATCACTTTGGAATTCGTTTTTTTTTTAAATCTGGTTATTTTAAATCACTCACAGAAAAATTCCCGCGGGACAAAAAGTATCGCAGATTTTAAGTCTAAGAACTTGCTGTCGATCAACGTAAACCGCATCGAAATCGGTCCAGTAGTTTTAACGTGAATCCCGAACAAACAGACAAGCCGACAAATAGACAAGGAATCTAAAAAAAATGCATCATGTACTCTCTATCGTTTATATAGTCGATTCCAGTCGTTGTTTTTTTTAATAGCTTTACTGTACAGACACAGGATGTTTAGAATTTTAAAATATTTTATATATATATATACAGGGGATTATTATGTAACCGATTTCAGTAAAACCCAGACCACAACGAATAGTAATGCTCATTTGAAATTTGCCCCATTTCGAATCTAATATGGGACCTTCAATTTCACGATATTTAGCAGTTTTACATTCAGAGGGCCATAGGACGGCTAACGCCTTCATAAGACTTCTAACATTTTACATATCTATAAATTAAATTTTTATGAAATTAATTATTTGCACAGAGAACGTAGTAATCAAACAACCGTGTGCATCATAACTAATTCAAACTACCTTTCTTTAGATACAACTATAAATTTGATTGATATTTCGATGATGTTTGCATATCGTTTTGAAACATTTCCATAAAAACACGGCTATATAGACTTGAGTACTTAAAATATCGTATTTTTAAAGTTTAAGAAATGCATTTATGTATTTCCTTTTCCAGTGGCAATAATTATAGTATTGTTTCTAACCTATTATTACCCAAAGGGCAAAGGTACTGCTTTGTTTTATAAGAATTAAAACCGCACGTGCTAAATCCACGGCACGGTGCATTAAAATATTTTAGATTTACACTAATCTACCTTCACAAATTTTATAGAAATATTTTGTTACAATTAGAATAATGCAAAAAACTCTTTTTTTCTTTCTTCTACTATTTAGAAAAGTTGATAAAATAGGACTTTCTCTCGACTTCCTCTATTATGAATTATTTTTCAAACTGTAATCCGCAGGAGTTATTCCGTAATATAATATGTGGATGTAAGTTTTTAATGATTTTCATTGTTCATGTTTAATCTGTAAGGCAAATTTATACTTGATTAATATTCTAGTAATTTCTAAACAATCCACACCTTGCCAACAGGTTACATCATATTAGTTTATTCTAATAAAAGTTACAAAATGTATTGTGTATTACTTTATTTTAATATATTTATGCACGTTTTTATTGATTTGCGGTCATTGCGGTTACTGTAATAGGTATGAATGTCATATCTCATCTTCAATTGTTTACATTTGAAATTGTAATGCATAATTTTTGCTGTTATGTGAAATCCTCTAATCCATTTTAGACATGCATGCCAGGTAAACCACCTGTTCCCCTAACAATGGGTAGCCACTAACTTACTAATAGGACGATATACGTTTAACAATTGTTTTATTTATTTATTCACATAATATCTTTGGTTGTATTTATAATAAAATATTATTTACTAAATAAAAAAAGTCGTGGTAGCGCAACGGCTAGCGCACGCGTCCTAAACTCTAAGGGCGCGGGTTCGATTAGGCAGCTTAGGCAGTTTTCTGACCTAATGTGCATACTGTTACAATTACCACGTGCTAACAACGTTGAAGGAAAACATCGTGATGCAACCTGCACATCGCGATAACCAATGTGCCAAACCTGCCAAACCGCCTTGGTGGGTATAATGCCCGTTCCCCTACAGTGGGAGGCAAGAGCCCAACAGTGGGACAGTTATGGGCGGTTATTATAATATATTATAAATAAACTGAATAATTTAATGCAAATACAAATTATATTAAATGAAAAGAAATATATACCATACGTAGTCAGTTATTTGAAACCAAATCGTGGAACATTGAAGTTAAAATGCTGATCAAATTTTCAGGCTGAATAGCGAAACTAATCCGTTGCCTTAAACAGAGGCCAGTGTTTTAGTCATGTAATTATCTATCTCTGTTGTCTATTTATACATAAGTTCTTCCAATTTTATGAGTAATTGGACTACGCAGTAGAATAATTGAGACAATTTCCTCATTCTATTTCTGGCCTACCAATTCCGGTCCTAGCGTGTTAACACTTGCAATTTACTAATCCTGACCATTTCGTACACTGTTGTAATAACCACAACCTATATTGTGTGACTATACTAAAATAAAGATATAGAAAAGTTCTAAACTTGTTCATTGTGATATATAATTCTATGATAAATAGTCAGATTCATATCTCATATTTATATTTTGATTTTACGACGCGTATTTTAAACCAAATGCTCATGGGTACCTAATCTGAAATGTTGTGATGATAATAATTATGGTTTTAATCCGAATTATAAATCATATTCTTATTCATCAGGTATCACATGTATGAGACAGATTAATTTGGACGTAATACATCAAGCAGAGATTTGTAAGAAACTTCTTATTTTTTCAATATGTTCATGGTACAATAATACTCAAGCTTTTTAAAATAATAAAACTTTTCATAATTAAGTAGCGTAGGACAAATATTTCTGCCAAAGGTAGTGGTTAAATTTAAATAATACCGATGAGCTCATTAAGTGCTTCCCAATTAGCCGTGTGACAGTTCGGCAACAAATTTGTGGTCGTTCCGTCTTAGAGGATTAATTCATATTATTTATCGATTTATTGTATAGATTTTAATTTAAAAAATGTAAATTTAATTTAAAAAACGATCTACTTACTTTATTTTGTAATGTAAATTGTAACAAAGTAAATCAGACGTTTTCCTTGTTCATCAATTCCCAAGGCCCTATAAGTAACTGGCAGGGTGGGTTTCAAGGGACTTGCTTGTACGGGTGACCTATGAGATCAGGAGACAAACCATTTAAGGGCCGGCGCCGACCCAGGCAGTGTTGCAATATAGCTGAGCCAATACGCACTGCCTGCCCACTTACACATTACGACGAGGACATCAACTGACTCTAAAAACTTTTGCCACTTTCTTTCAGGTTTACATAGAAGAAGAAAGAATAGATAACATTGACAATCGCCCAGAAAGACTTAACTCTGTAAAGCTTCTTAACCCTGTAATGAAAGATGATGCCATAAGTTTATTAATCCTCTTTTTTCACATTCTATTATTTAATAACCTTATAGACATAAAAAGAAGAATAAGATAGCTAAAATAAAATTGGGCGGGACACGTATGTAGGTTGGATAATAAATGATGATGAGATGGATAAAGAAGAGTTACAGAGAGGATTACAATAGACCAGAAAAACAAAATAGGAAGAGAAAGAGAAAGGCGGCGGGATATATTTATAGACAAATGTGGACTGCCTTGGGTGACACTAGGCTAGGTACAGAGAAGGCAACTACTAAATTTTAACCTGTTTTTTTTATTATGAGACAAATTTTTGAATACAAATCTTTCATTCAGGTATTAGAGGGTTAATCTAAAAGACTTTCTATTTTAGCACTTAATTTTAGATATTAAATTGACTATAACATTTATTTATTGATTTATTGAATAATAGTGTGTGTTTTACTGGAATGATCTCCTAAGAAAACACAATGTATAGATTAAGTTAAATTTAAATTTTTGTAGTTATAAAAGCAGAAATAAAGAGTTCTTTACCTATTATTACTAAATATACATACATTTTTTTGTCAAACAAATCTTATATAATATATAAAACCGAAGAGTTTGTTTGTTTATTTGTTTGAACGCGCTAATCTCAGGAACTACAGGTCTGATTTGAAAAATTATTTTAGTGTTAGATAGCCCATTTATCGAGGAAAGCTATAGGCTATACACCATTACGCTAAGACCAATAGGAGCGGAGCACCAATGAAGAATGTTTCAAAATCGGGGGGTTTTGAATACAAATATTAAAACTCATTTTTGACAAAAATAAATAATACAAGGCAAGAATGAACTATGAGTAATAGCGCTTAGGTTCATTCTTCCTCGATTTTTGACGTTTTATTACTTTTTTTTAAACAAGTCAGTTAAAAATTGTATGAAAATTATTAAAAATTATTAAATTTCTGCCAGGTGGTAGGGTATTTGCTCGACTGGATGGCGACCACCCCTGGTCTAGAGTATTGCGCCATAACAACCTTGTGTTGTGTTCCGCCATTAGTGACCAGGTTCCAGTCTCCCTTAAGAGAGCAGCAGCGCATTTGTAGCACCTTTGGTGTTACAAATGTCCATAGGCGATGGTAACCACTTTCCATTAAGTGGGCCGTCTGCCTGTCTGCTGAACTCCTGCAATAAAAAAAATAAAAAAATTAAAACTTTAAATTTTTACTAAAAGTAATATAAGACAAGGGCAATTTAATCATGAAGGACTGAAGAGCTTATAATAGTTTTTCATTCAGCGATTGCCAAAATATTCTATTGTGCTGTCATCTATCTATCACACATATACTAAAGCTATATTCCAGAAAAGAAATACTTACGCGCATTTGTTGATAATTAACGTCTAAATTAAAGTATTTTACAAAGCAGGAGATGTTACAGATAGCCATGTGATATTTGTATGTTGTTGGGGTTGTCTGGAAGAGATCGCTTTTCAGCGATAAGACCGCCCTTTCTACATAACTAGATATAATTTTAGTCTTTAAGTTCATGTTTGTATTGGTGTACAATAAAGAGTTATCCATCTATCTATAATTTGAATATTGTACTAATATGCACATTCAAACCATCGCAGAAAGATCTGTAAGTAAGTTTTACAATGTACACGGTTGTTATCCCTTCATATAAAGATAAGATGTTGGTGTATACACATCTATGTATAGGGTTGCCTTTCATCTGCGCTATTCAAAATGTGTCCGGAATTTTACGTACATGAGTTATTTCGGCGTTGCCGTTCAGGCGTTTTATTAGCATGTTGTGACTGATGCTACAATGCTACTGTGTGCTCCGACGTTGAGGATAAATCCCTCCACATTGAAAAGAGTTTTCGTATGCTTGATTCGTCAAAAACTACTAGTAGGCCTCGAGATTCAATTCAATTTTGCCAGTTTTTATCTCAAGCGTTGAGTTAACGCAAGATTATAATTGATCTATAATAAAAAAATCACTTTTTAGCTACGCGGATTTGTTCACAAAATTAAATTGGGCTGTCTCTGTGGGCTAGTAGTCATTGGAACCCAGAAATCCCGGGTTCCGATTTCCAGTAGGGTTAGATATCATAAGCCAAATTTCCGCTATTTAGCTTGATCTAGGCATGAGAGATCGCCAGCAGAGTTGCTCATCATATATTATCCATAACAAAAGCGTAACTTGGATAACTTTGGCATATACAATGTGATTGACTGCTAATTTGATTATTACTGTTTATTTTAAATTGGTAACCCTATCCGTGCATTTATAAATCCATATTTCATTCTGACTCAGTTTGCGTGGATAGTAAAACTGATGTCGTTATAACAGCCGTACAAATTGCGGATTTTATGAGCGTACGAACAACTAAAATATCAATTTGACAGCCTGTATTGTGTGAAAATAACATGATAATGTACAACTATGTTTGGATAGTATTGTGTGTAGGATCATTTTGATTATCCTGTACAGGTTTTTCATATTAAGTGAATATACTTTTGCAATATTTAATCAGATATAATTTATATGTATCGACATATTTATAATTAACTATCACGCACTCTAAAGCCAATTAAGTCGACTTTATCTCTCCAATATCTATGTAAATCTATACAATTTTACCATGATTATTTTTTATATACATCAATATTCATATATATAATAATATTTTTCTGTTATTTTTATGTTTATTGAACTTTCACATACAATTTCATGTATATTAGATTTTTTTTCATTTAAATTTCCAGAAATATACTTAATTAAAATAAAAAATATGAGAAAAACGCTCCGACTCCCAAGCATAACGGCGCCCGTATCTTTTTACCCTTCTATTAATAATAATAACATAACAGGTCGACAAACATACACATAGTATATTTCCAAGCTAAGCAAGTTACGTTTGTAATATGAATAGGTATACAACGAACCTCTCTGGAACCGATCCCAGACATCTAGACCATACGAATAACGGAAGTTCGTTTACGAAATTTATCATGCCAGGACTCGAACCCGTAGACTTTGCGTTGCAGTGAGATACGCCAGCAAAGGCTTTGCCCGCTCTAGCACAGAGGTCGCTGAATAGAAATTCCCACCATAATTCCATAGAATAATTGAACATGTGAACCATGGTGTGGAATTTAACCAATTATTTGCATTGTTACAATGTCAAAAATAAGTTCACGTATTTTCGATTTCAAGGACTGGATATTAAATTTACTCATTGCTAAATCTCAACGCGTAAGATCGGAAGCGCGTGCGCATTACAATAGCGATATCACACGTAAACGGCTGGTTATTAATTATTAATAATGTCACTGCGACGCTTTGTGTATGCACTACAAAATTTGGTCGTATATTTTTATTATATTATTGTACCATATTTCAAGAGAGAAGCGTATTTCAGCCAATTGGATGGAGTGTACGCCACGCATGTCTAAAACGTAAAGCCGACTTGCACATCGGTTTTTTCCGACGGCACGGTGGACCAGCTCCATCGGTGCGATCCCCGCTCTTACAGAATATCGGCGTGAAATAGTTATTAAGGCAAACCATTTCACGCCGAAATCTTACGCTTATCGCGTTTCGTACAATTAATAGGGTAGGGTGTAAGATTCCGTGATTTTGAAATAACAAATAAATACAAAAGATAATTTAAGATCCATAGTTTATTTAGTACCCTTGTATCTTGGTAAAGAATTACTATTCAATTAAAAAAGGTCCAACTATTAAAATCATAAAATAAATATTAAAAATCGGGATTTTCGCAACTTGATCCGCCCTAGTGTATAAAAATGCGCATTGAGCTTGGTAAAATTGCGCAACCCGTACATTATTAAACTCGTGGCGGATATTATGTATTTCTGCATATTCATATGCTGCTCTGCTCAACCCTTTACTGTTAAACCAAAAAACCTTTCGTCTAATGTCTTCATATGCTTGCAAAAGTCTTCTTCGATGTCATTTGAAAATTTTGTATCAAATCTGTCTAACATTTTTACGGATCGTGTTTGTTGCAAACCAAATTGTAAAGTTGATCTGTCATTCCCAAAGCCCGACCCGCTGCTCTTTCACTTTCGCCATTTAAGCGATTCGCTTGCGAGCATCTTTTATAGTCGCATCAGAATAAACTTCGGTTTTTCTTTTACTTTGTCTCAGCAGATGGTGTCCTGCCCTGGTAAAATAAAAATCAAGAACCCGATTCCAGCGCCAAGTATTTTGTTTAGATTAATGGGTTACATTATTGAAGTTTTAGTAGGGATCTAATCTTTATATAGCCTATATTAATCAGAGATAATGTCGCATTCGAATAGTCCAAGAATTTTTGAAATTGGTCCAGTGGTTTTTAAGCTTATTTGTTACAAATATACAAAAATGTAAATCTTTTCTCGTTATAATATTAGTATAGATAACAAAAATCCCAACTTTACACGCACTCAAAGTTCGCAGTTACTCGTTTCGGTGCTACTCTAAAAATCGAGATACAACTCCTATCTGATCCCTTTCATCCCTTTTACCTCATTTCAAAGGCTGGCTTGGCTGCCCCTTTGGTTTGCATACGTCTATATACGACGGTAACTACTTTCCATTCTGCCGGCCGGGCTGTCTGCCTGTTTGCCAACATGTAACGAATATAAAAAAAAACTCCATTTGATGTTTCCTTTACAGTCAGCAGGTTACAATATGCACATTTGACTTTAAGCTAATAAACTGCCGGCTACATTTTGTCAAGATTCATATCATGGAGAAAGATTATGACTCTGTGTCATGATCCGCACCCGTCTCATTGGAATGAAACGCTGATTTTGTTAGCGAGTACGTTACCACGATTTTTAATTTAATGTATTTAATTTTCATTGTTCTGATTTTGTGGGGGATAATCAATTTTAAGATGTGATGTGTAAAACGTAGTGACGTATTGTCTATTCCATCAAAATAAAAAGGCCCGAGCCCAGTGCTGGCTTAAATTTACGGACACATAAAATATTACGTTTTTGGTATATTTCTTACATATTATGACACACGAACAAAATCGCGCTGACTGTAACGTTGTACTTTATGATAACGTTGTGAAAAAGAGGGCTCTCAGTAATTCATGTGTTTCATGTGCCTTTATCTCATCTTTACAGTTGGAGAACGTTCAATGCTGTTTGGATTTCCTGCATACGCAAAAAGTGCAAGGCTTAGAACAAGTGACTGCGGTGGACATCCGAGACGCAAAACTCAAGGCGGTTCTGGCACTATTTTTTGCACTCAGTCGTCACAAACAAGCGTCAAAACAACGAACAGCGCCATCTAGCGGCAATGTTTCGAACCTCGGGAAAAACTCCAGCGAAGACGTGTCGCTGAGCTCCGTCCAACGTATAACAGGTGGCAGCAGTTGCGATGAAATTATAAATGTCGGTGGAAATAGCGTCGACATGACGACGTTAACTGCTAATAGGTAAGTTTTATTTAAAATTCTATTATTTATGTGACAATTATAATTTTTGGGACTTTATTTTTAAATTTATTACTTGTGATAGAAAATTTAGTTCTATACAACGCCGTGAACGTTACATAGCAGCTTCACTTAGTGCTTTGAGAGGTGATACATAGGTGGCGCTAGTCCGCGATGTAAAATCGACTTCAAAAAAATATTTTAGTAGTTGCTACAGATAGCGTGTCCTCCTGCAAAAGATTTAAGTATTTTTTCATTCATATATGTGGCCTGGACACATAAAATCAGACAGCTTAAACTATTCTAGGTATTTTGCACATTTTTCAAACTATGAATTCATATATAAATACCAACCTCAGCGCTTACATTGGTTGCCGTTGTAGTCAAGAAATTCAATGCTAACCAATACAAACAACTTGGATGAAAACTTCATTACTATTTCAAAATAATAAAAGCTCTTGAGTTTAGTCATATCCAAACGTTGAACTAATTAAAATAGATAGATAACACTTTATTGTACACCATTACAGAAAACTTACGAACTAGTATTATTATTAATAAAATACTTATAAATCAAATCAAACTTATACCTAATTCAAGTCACGTTATTAAAAGAATGGCGAGTGCTGTTTCCAAATGGCATTTTTCATAAACTAACGAGGTAGCTCAAGCCCCTCACAAACACAAATTAACCATGCCAACCATGTAAGGGCAGAAGCAAAACAACTCTCTTTTGAATTATTGCCTAGATTACAGGGCAAGGTAGACTAATCTTATGAGACGGGAATATATGAGGAGTATATTCTATAATGTTGTTTATTCAAGTAGATTATTAACTTGAATGAATGATCATCACGACATTTGCTAGGTGGGAACCTAGTAAATGTCTTGTCTATACATATTATATTTATTTAAATCTTATCATTATTTTCTTGTCGTGTATTTTAAACTCATAAATCACTGTTTGATTAAAAAAAAAAACATCTTATGTAGTTATGTACAATTGATGTCTCTTTAAGGTTATGAAAAATAAGTATTTTTTTATATATGTACACATTAGTATCATGGGAAAAGATCTTCCATGTTAGTATTAAACTTTCAATGAATATTATGGGGCATGTGTGAGTCGAAATTGTTTAATAGCTGTCTAGAAATGTAATAGAATGAATATATTTAGCAATTATTTTAATAGTGGTATAAATCGTTTATTAGTGTCAGGTGAAATTACAAGTTGTAGAGATAATAGGAAATTAATTATATTTCTAAGATAATATTACTATAACTTCTTGCACTTTAAATTATTAATGGTATAGATCCAAATAATTAACTAGGTCAAAAAGAATACTGACTTTAAACATAATATTGATTGAATAACAGTTTCAGCTAATGCATGAAGTTGCCTGACGTAACAACGCTGCAGTAACTTAGGATATATAAATAGATGACCACAAGCGTTGTATGTTAAATATTTTCAAGTATTGGTTAACTGAATTCCTTATATATTTAATTTCACTTGTATGTACCTATATATATTTCAGTTTAAAATATAAAAGGATAAAACGACAGATCATAGTGATATAGTTTAGATACTTAAAGCAAAAAAGTTTCAACTATATTAAAATTAAAAAATACTGGTTTAATAACTTTATTTTAGCAACTGCTAATTAATAAGACGATTTTCTATGTTAAGAGACTCTTTCTTAAGCGTATTCTACCGTCTGCATAACAGTAAACGCCTGGTCGATTGTCCTTCATTTTATAATCGTACCACTATCAGTATACTAGGAGTATGTCCGCTTTTTTGAGTACTTGGCACACGTCCGTCATACGCGATGCACGCTTCTTCTTGCCGCTAGTTATTATATGAACCCCCTTCATCTCTTTTCTTGGTGCTTCAAAAAGAAAAAGTAAACAGATATTTAATTTTTAGGCTTAGACCAGGTAGGAAACCCATGGACTCCCTTAGTATCGCAAATATTTTCAGATGACGGTTATCTTAATTTTTTTTATTGCATGAATTCAGTAGATAGGCAGACGATCCACTTGATGGAAAGCGGTTACCATCGCCTATAGTCATTTGTAACACCAAAAGTGCAACCAATGTGCTGCCGCTCTCTAAAGGGAGGCTGGAACTTGACCACTAATGCCGGAACACAACTCAAGGCTGTTATTGCGGCATACTCTAGACCCTTGGTCTAGAGAGCCATACAGACGGATAAATACCCTACTACCTGGCTGTAGGTTGTTTTGTCGCCTCTTACGACAGGCTGTCCGGCCGCAAAAAATTGTATTCTTTCTCCGTTCCTCCAGGGTTATCGCTTACTATCAGGTTGGCTATATGCCTGGTTACTTATAAGCAAACATAGTGAAATAATAACAGAAAACAAAAATAGTGGCAAAAACTTGAGATAAAAAAGTATTTTAAAATTTAAGAACAGCATGGTTTCCCAACTTGTGATAACTTAGTACTTAAGGCACCCATCCGAGCCAAGCCAGTTCAAAAGACGTCAATTGAGACCCTAGCCCCGGCTTAAGCACTGCATAGGCATTTTTCGAAAGTGCATGTGTTTACAAAACTACTGCGAGCAAAAATTGTTACATATGTAGCACTGTTGAGCTACTACATATGTTACAAGTTCTATTTTGTCAAACGTATTGTTTCGAATGGTGAAATCGGAAATGCCTACCGCTCCGTAATAATTCTTCAGAGTCGCCCGCCCAGTGACACTTCTATTTCTGTAACTAGCGCCCTCTATTGGCGACTTGCCGAGTTTAAGCTCGTCATTAATGGTTTACTCATGTTCTATGTTAGTAAACAAAGACCGCTTTATGCATTTGACATTAAGAGATTTGGTATAGATGAAGACCGATCTGTTAAAACTTTTCAAAATTGGTGCTTACCTGTAGGTAAGTAAAGTAGGTAGGTACACGGTAGCGAAGCCCCAAACATATAATAGTTAATTATAATGTAACGGGTTTTACAAATATAGGTACGGTAACATATACAACATTTTCATTTTCTACAAAAGGAAGTTCTGCATACATCTGCGTCAAAACACATATTGACAGAAGAGCACCGCAAAGTGTCTATGGTTGTTTATTAAAGCTTAGGCAAAGTTACTGTTCTTAACCCTCTCGACGCTCGGTCAATGCTACTCCCTGATTGCGCTCACAATACGAGGATGTCACGTCATGCGAGGAGTCCCGAACTTGACTCACGACAAAGGGCTAACAAGCTATTGTTTGTCATTTTGTTGCCTCGCCGCTTGAGCGGGCACCGCGCACGTGCTCCGTCGCCTATGGTAATATACACATAGGTACGTACATACATCTACATAATAATTAAACTTTCTTTATAACTAAAGTAGTAGACGCGTTTATTTTTATTTTCAATATGGGACTTTTCACGTTAAATTTCTGAAGTGAATATACGATGACAAGTTTTAAATACTTACGTAAAAAGTTGGTATATGTTCTATACTTTAGTCTTTATTGTATATAAAAAAGTAACATATATAATTAATAGTGGGCATGTACAAAGACGAGCTTAACCCTAAAAAGTGTTTTCTTTCAGAAAATCTATGCATCTAGCGAGAGGGGGAAAACAAGATGCAGGTTTAAGAATACTAGCGTTTTTATATGTAAATAAATTCTTATACCTAACTGTAGATTTTACATATTTGAAAATACGTATCTAGCTACAATTTTATTTTTGAATTTTCCACCCCATAAGTCAAAAGTTAGAAGTAGGTTCAAGTTTTACAACTTTGAATGTGAATTGATTTGCTTTTAATTTTTCGATGTAAACAAAAAAAGCAGAAAAAATGTTTATGATTTTTTCAGAACCTCTACAACGATACCCCGAGGCATAAAACTGAAAAAATTCATTCCGTAATTACAATTATGGCTGCCTTTCTTTAATATTTATTTTTACATTACATTACATTAAAGTTAGCGGAGGGTGATGTCAGGAGCCTTAAGAACAGACGAGTGTGCATGAAAAGAGTCCATTACATTAAAGAAGATACGGAAGCCACATTCCGTCCAAACTGTTGTCTATTATTCTTATAGATTAACTTATTGCCATAACTTATTATTTAAATAGCGTTTTGAGCTATCCGAAGTTAGTTCACACATTAAATACTGGTAAAAATACGCTATAAGTGCACATTCAAGTTTACAACTGACTCTGAAATGAGAGCTGTACTAATTCATCATTATAAATTGGCTAGAAACGTTTTTTATAAAAAATAACTCTAACAAAGACAGACAGACAAACGGGCGGATATGAAACTAATGTGTGTGTGTGTGCAGTTCACACGCACTAGAAGTGAAACTTCAGAGAATAATCTCACAGATAATTCTTCTCTAACTTTTATTAATTTAAATATAATTCTATTGGCCTACATCAGTCAACATATTATAATTCACTAGCTGTCCCGGCAGACGTTGTTCTGCCCTGAAGAAATAAAATTTAAAACCCGATTGCAGCGCCACCTGCCGGGTCCAATTGTGAATCTAAACCATCCTCGAATCCACTTGAACACACAAAAAAAATTATTCAAATCGGTCCAGCCGTTTAGGAGGAGTTCACCGTCAACACACGTACAGAAGAATTATATATATAAAGATAATAATTCAATCTAAATTACACTTTAAATAACTGTATTAAAGATCAAAATCCAATGCACTGTTACGCACAATTTCCTTTGATCTACGTATAAAACAATATCTGCCGTAACTATATAAAGGTAAAACTAAAATTCATTTGAAATCTTTTAAGTATTATTTAAATTGAAAATTAATACTAACGGGTGAAGAGAAATGTGTTTTATTTGGAAATTAATAAGGTTGAATTTTCAATCGATTTTCAAATCACAACAATTCTAAAGAAGTACCACTTTAAAAGTTAAAAGCCATTTTTGGTACGGAACCTTAAAAAGGTATTAATTCAGATTTTAGAATTCCTAAAGTGTTTTTACTTAGGTGAACAACCGGGCACGTCGCCCGTGAGTACAATGGGACTACTTTCCATATCGAGACGAGCCTTGTAGGGAATCCAAACGCGACCACACGACGCTACGCAACTTGCAGCGCATCGGGCTCGAGCATTAATTACTTTGATCTGTATATAGTTCAAGTTATTCTTTATAGTAGGTACATACAATAGGTACTTATAAAAATCATTTTCGATAGACAAATTTAATATGAAGTAAAAGAATTTTAATAGACGTGTCGTCGCTAGGAAGTTTCTTGCTGCTTCTATCGTTATCTATAACATGTTGCGAAGCGGTGTAATGTATACATAGAATAGGAAGGAGATTTAGTTTTTATTATAAGTCATATATATGACCTTTCAAAAATATTCTATAGTGGAACTTAATTTGACAAAAACATTTGAATTTCAAATGTACAGTATAGTAGAAATATATAAGAATTTTTTCCCTCAACAAACCTATGAATTTAGCGACAAAGGAGAAACAAAAGGTACAGTATAAAGCTGGCGATACACAATGCCATTACGGCTCGATGTCTTTCTTCGCTTCTGAAAGTTCTCGTACTTATTAAGACGGGTGAAAATAAGTCGCGAGCCGCATGTACGCGTAATTAATCGCAACTCTATTTCTCCCTTTATATATATGTCGAAGAAGCATTGCTCTCGGTGACATCGTCTTTAGTGGTTGCGAGTTTAGTGGTCATCATCAAGTAAAATGCGAGCACAAAACACAATAGTCACGGTTTATACACTTTTAATTTAGATTTAAACAATATTTCGTCACAGTTTAGACCGAGCAGCGGAGCACCGATCTTACTTTAATCCTTCCTTTTCAATTCTCAACGACTCGACTAGACCCGTTACTATCGCTCATGTGTCGCAAAACTCGCCCGTCTACCTTAAGTACAGATGGCACCTCGACCCCGCTCGAGGCATGTGATCTGCTCTGATTGACCATTGGTCAGACAGATTACAATATTCATAACTTTTATTAGATTAAGAACATTTTCACGTTATAAAAAAAATTAACAAATCAAATCAAATTTAATTAAGGATTTTAAAAGTAATTAAAATGTAAACTAATAATATTGTGCATTATACATGCAAACAACAATCAACCCGACTCATAGCTTCCTCCGATATATATATCTTTTTTACTGGGCGATGGTAATTTTCATTCTTGGTATTTTTTTCAATTATCTCCTATATCACAACTGTTAAAAAGCTTTTTCATCACACCCACAAGACAATTTGTAAATAGTCTTAATGTTTATTCTATAAATTCCAATACATAATTTGACAGATTAGTATGGGTATCAACAAGAACTGAGCAACATAAATAACATTAAAATAACATCGATTTGTCTTATAATTCCCTTTTAATTCTCCAAATGCGGTTAATGCCCGTCGCGCCTCGATTTGTTTGTTTACGTTTCCCTCACTCTCATCACTATCCTCTATCTATTCTGTCAACAAACATGATTCCCACAAATACATTGATACTGGGATTGTCTATTCAATAGTATGAGTTTAGTTGAGTGGAGAAACAGAAAAAATATTTAAAATGCAACTAACACTTTCCTCGCCTTATCACGAGTGTAAACTTCAAATTCCTTTTTTAAAAACCAGTGAAATTATGAATACCTATGCTTATTATATTTTCAAACTAGGATATACCCGCGACTTCGTGCATGCTTGACTTGAAATTCCCGCGGGATTCCCATGGGATTCCCGTAGGATTCTCGTGACACAAAGTACCGCAACATTTCAAAAATAATGTAAGCTGTCATTTTACTGAAAACTGTGTCGGAATAAGCTAATTTTTATACTCTCGAACAACTTCAAATCGCTCCCAGGAAAATTTCCGCGGGATAACCGGCATAAAAAATATCACACATTTTATTACATAAAATTTACTATCGATCAGTGAAAAAATCACATTGTAATTCGATTTTTTTTAATCTGGCTATTTTAAATCATTTCCAGAAAAATTCCCGTGGGTTGCCCATGCATAAAATGTAGCGCAGATTTTAAGTTTTTTATTTTTTTATTTTTTTTTATTGCAGGAGATCAGCAGACAGGCAGACGGCCCACTTGATGAAAAGCGGTTACCATCGCCTATGGACATTTGCAACACCAAAGTTGCTACAAATGCGCTGCTGCTCTCTTAAGGGAGACTGGAACCTGGTCACTAATGCCGAAACACAACTCAAGGTTGTTATGGCGACCTACTTTAGACCAGGGGTGGTAGCCATCCAGACGGGCAAATACCCTACCACCTGGCTGTGGGTTGTTAAGTCGCCTCTTACGACAGGCCGCCCCGTCGCAGGAAATTGTATTCTTTCTCCGTTCCTGCACGGATAATTCTTAAGAATTTGCTGTCGATCAGCGCAAACCGCATCGAAATCGGCCCAGTAGTTTTTACGTGAACTCCGAACAAACAAACAATCCGACAAATAGACAAGAAATCTAAAAAAAAATTGCATCACGTTCTACGTACGTTCATTAAATATTGATAAAACTAAATTTGTACCTTTTTCCCCTAACATCTCTCTATTGCCTCCTGAGTCCTTAACAATTCTTGCTCATAATTGTAAGCTTGATCGCTCTGTTATTTGTACATGTGCTCCATTAAGCCGTGTAGATTTTATAAGGTACCTAGGGGTTTTAATTGACAACACATTGAGTTGGAAACCTCAAATACAAGCGTTGATTTCTCGTGTGCGTAAATTGATTTATGTTTTCAAATCACTTAGGAATATTGCTGGTATTGAAATCTTAAAAACAGTGTATTATACTCTGGTACAATCTATTATAAGTTATTGCATTACAGCCTGGGGTGGAGCGGCTAAATCAATTCTCTTAAGACTTGAAAGAGCTCAACGAGCAGTTCTTAAAGTGATTTTGTTTAAGCCAATACGGTTTCCGACTTCCGATCTATACATTCTGTTTAAGGTTCTTTCTGTAAGGAAACTATTTATTATGCAGTTAGTTCTTCATAAGCACCGTATTTTGCCGTTTGATCCTGGTATATATAATAAAAGGAGACACGATTTAGTTTGCACAATTGTACCATGCCGCCTTCGATTAGCTGACCGACATGCTTACTGTCTTAGTCCCAAAATTTATAACCGAGTTAATAAGTTATTAAACATATACTCTCTTACTCATCGTGAATGTAAATTAAAATTATTAAACTGGCTAATAGAACTTCCTTATGACGACACCGAGAATTTACTAAATTGAAAACACCAGTCTAATAAGTTTGTAACCACACACACACACATACACACATCACACACATACACATCACACACATACACATCACATACACACTACATACATACATACATATACACACCCATTCACACATCTATGCATTTCCACATACATTACAATTATTAACACGAAAATTTACAAATGTATAAACATTAAAATAATTTTCTTTTAAAATTGTATAACAAACGAGTTGTCTGGAAGTGGGCGCTAACAACTGCAACACAGTATTATACTACAGCAGTTGTCTGCGATACCAAATTGTTTCTGTACACTATGTTAATGGTTTCGAATAAATTCTTTAATTCTCTCTTCTTTATCGTTTATATAGTCGATTCCAGTTTTTTGTTAATAGTTTCAATGTACAGACACGGCATGTTTAGAATTTTACAATATTATAGATGACGCAAATGAACGCATTATTAATAAACTATGAACTATATTTGAAGAAGACGAATGTCTATAAATTTTAATTACAGATCAGATTTTTCATATTTCTTGAAGTTCGAGACATAAGGATGAAAGAAGGCCACCATGTTAAGTCGGTCACACAATGTCGCTTGAAACATATAGCTTTTCACCCATCGATATACCCAAAATGTACCTACTTGTAACGATGTAAACAATATTTTTCCATTTTCTCGTAAATCTTACATATTTATAACATTATTATATTTTTGTTTCAAAACATACCTCTTGTTTTTGCTAAATTTTTCAGTAGTTTAACTTATCTTGTTTATATTTATTAAAAATACTAACACAGTGTCTTTCAAATAAGTACATAGAGCAGTGTATTTTTTTCTATGTTCCGCAGTATTAACCTACCAATACAAGTTTTGTTAAAACGATGCAATCATTAAGCGCTACTATTTGAAGCATAAATAATTATTAGTCTATCATGTCTTAATAGAAAATGCCTGTATCGTGTTCGCGTACAGCAGCGATTCGTTTAACTGCTGTCTGATCGTATGATAGACAGATCCTGTTAAAAATTCCATTTATTACTACATCCTTTATATCCTCGTAAATTACTTCTTACGAGTTCATTGCTTCGCTTCATCTGAGCGCTGTTACTTTCATTTAATAGATGGATTATACATGATAGCACTTAACAATTTCCACTTGAAATTCGTGACAAGAACTTTCGCGTTTCAATTTATGTGTCCCCGAGACGCTATCTCGAGGTTGATTGATATGCTTGTTCCACTATCATGACTGGTACTTTCTTGGAGCAATATGAATTTAAGATATTTTTTGCGATTCTCTTTGATAATATGTCTAAAAAAGTATAACAAACGAAAGTTCCAAAAACTTTAGAAACAACAACAGCTGTAAGCGCACTTTTATGTTTCACTTCCCTTTAAGTTGCATGCCACGCATATTCATATTACAGGTAGTGTAGATAACTCAGAACATAAGTCCTAATCCTATAAACCTTGCAACATATAGAAATGAAACATTCCTGAAAATTTAAAATTATATTAAATTGTTTTAGTGCCTAAAATTTTCATTGAAATCTGTTGTACCGTTTAAAAGCTTACTCCAAATAATTTTTTAAAGTGACTGAGAAACGAACATTCTAAAAACGCTCGTTTATCCTCGTTATCATATAAATATCAGCTCAACCGCTTAATTATTCCCATTTATTTTGAAATCACAAACATTTCAATTATATCAGTATAGAAAACGTAAAGCAATTTATAAAATTTAAATTGGAACTCCATTTCTGATAGTTTCACGGCCACATGTCATCGCCTCCAGCGTACTCTTGCCCATACAATTCTCCATGCTCATCAATAAAGCTCGCACTAAAAATATAATTCATATTTTCTCACGTTTCCATAATAAATCACGGGATGCTTTTAGAAGTTCCACGAATAGTTCAATCTGGTTTAACCAGTTAAAGGGAATTAGTTGATTCTTAACCCAAGCAGAACATTTCCGTGTTGTTATTGTAATCTTTATCTGTAAGAAAGTAAGGCTGTCTATGGAGTATATTATCATGAAAGAAGAATATCAATGACGATGCTGCTCAGTGCTAATCATTCTGATATTATTAAAAAAAACAACTCTATAAAGCTCACTTATACATGATTAAATGACGCCACATGTTATTAGTCCGTAACTTCTTAATATTTTATTACTGAAAATGTTCTTTATTAAACTAAATCAGTATAAAATGGAAAGTCTTGAAAATATTATTCTCAATTTAACATATGAAAAGCAAAGTAAATAAGTTTTCACAAATGTTATGTAATGCTATTAGACTTTAATCGATTTGGTTGGAAGGCATAGAACGACGGTATATTAATGATTAAATTTTATATTTACAATTTTTTATTGCTTGAGTTCAGCAGATCTGCAGAAGGCCCACCTGATGGAAAGCGGTTAAATCGTCTATGGACATTTGCAACACCAAAATGCGCTGCTGCTCTCTTAAAGGAGACTGGAATCTGGCCACTAACTAGTGACAGAAAACACAACACAACTCAAATACCTCCACCTGGCTTTGGTTTGTTTTGTCGCCTCTTACGACAGGCCGCCCGGCCGCAGGAAAATGTATTCTTTCTCCGTTCCTGCACGGCTAATGGGATGGATTACACGGATCACTTAGGTTGTTTCATCTAAATTGTAAGTCAGAAATGAATCGTCTAATATCAGTTCAGTAACATGATCATGAATCGATTGCTGGTGACATCTAGCGAACACAGTAGATTTAAAGTACATTGTCATTAATAATATTCTTCTTTCATTGTGTAAATGAAACAAAATGCCGAAGAAGATTGTTTCATTGTCCTAACTATAGACATTAGTAAACTGCTCAAGTACATGACAATAAAGACTTCCATAGAGACAATAAATATACACTGTTTTTGTGCTTTGGTTACAGAATCCTAAAAATTAATGTAATTGAAAATACCCCCATATCTTAAAAATTACTCAACGAATCTTATTCAAACCATTTTTCATTGAAATTATTTTGAAAGCTCTGCAATCTCATTTTTTTCGGATTTTTCCATCTCATATAGTAGTTCAAAATTTAGTGGGAGGGGTTTTACAATTTTTTTATAAATTTGGGTGCTAATATCACCTCACCTAATGACTGAAATAAAAAAGCTATTAAAAGAGTTCAAGATCCGATTAACGATATATTACATACGAGTAGGATACACGTCTACGAACATTGTTCAAAGAATTTTCACCGCTCATTTCCATTTATGGCGGCCATACCTAAGTTTTTTTTTTAGAATTTCATTAAAACAATTTTTTTTAATTTCTAGTCCAAAATGCTTACATTCATATACATTAAAATACATTTGACTGTAGCACAGAAACCTTATGGGTTTATTCGTGCCGCAGAGAGTCGTGTACACAATATTGTTATATCAAAAATAGGAGCAAAGGCCAGGAATTGTTATCATCATTCAAGTGTTTAGTTCTGATTTGATCATAAAAGCGGAGTTATCATCATTCTAGCATATGGTTCTGTTTTAGACCCAGGTCTGCACATTTGAGCCTGATGGACTGCTTTGGGAATCTATATAGAATCTTTTCAGACTATATTTGATCGATTTATGGTTATTTTTGTACGTTGATTGCAGGTCACCTGGGAGATCATTTACAATGATTGGTATCATATGTTCCTTGTGCCTTGTGCCATACATGTTATTACATTTAGGAATAATATATTTACATGAGCCAGATCCGTCAGATGTGTGAAGTGTGGCGTCATATATGACATAATTATACTTCACAAGTTTCACCCCTGCTGACCCAGTAGTTTAGGAGAAAAAAGACAATTAAATGCTCAGACAGAGGACAGTTTACGCCAGATAGACCTGACAAACGGATATATACATTTTTTTATTTAATTTCCTCCTGAGGCACAAGTTTGTCAGGGTAACACTTACTTATAACGGTTTCATTTTTGCCAAAACGCCTACGGAATCTTTAAAATTCTGTTATACTCATCCTTATGCCACTAGTAGATATTAGTATTTTAAATTATAACAGTTACATGTATGAAAAATGGTTGTCTATTTTAAAGTTCATAACAATAGAATAACAGTAACACCTATAATATTCAACAGTAAACATAACACTCGTGTGGGAAATTGCGATACGTGACCAATATTTCGTAAGGTTTTTTCAGTACATTAAGCAGTGTCAGAGCAATTTCTCGCTCTATCTTTTGGGAGATTCTATATTATATTTAGAACAATGGCAATAAAAACTTTGTGTTGATGAATATTTATTCCGTAAACATTAATTTTCTTATTGTGTACCTCTTTATTATGTGTTATTAGGGTTCCGTAGGCGTAGGATAAAAACAGAATCCTTTCCATTTTAGCAAGTTCATCCGTCGCATCTATCAGTTTATCTACAGATATGTATACACTAGGATTCACCCGTGAGCTCGTCCGCGTTGGACGGAATAAGCTAATTTATACGTGTCCTAACAACTTGAAACTTGAGATATTAAGTATCACAGATTTTATGACACAGATTTAGCTATCGGTCATTGAAAATCCGGAATACAATTTTTTTTTCTTAAGTTTTCGCGACTTGTATACATAATAAAACTACGTTTTAACGGTTTTAAGCGCGGTAATTTTATTTGATTTTGGTTTTTCCGACGTTTCGGCTACTTTCCAGTATTTTCAGTAGTAAAGTTTTTCACTTTTTTATCACGGCCACTGAAAAGTGGCCGAAACGTCGGAAAAACCAAAATCAAATAAAATTACCGCGCTTAAAACCGTTAAAACGTAGTTTTATTAAATACGATTTTTGTTCAACCGGGTCACTTTAAATCACTCATAAGAAAATTCCTGCATGGGTTTATCGGGATATAAAGTACCGCAGATTTTAAGACCGAGAATTTGTTGTCAATCAGTGAAAACCGCATCCAAATCGTCCCAGTAGTTTTTACGTGAATCCTGAAGAAACAGATAAACAGACAAGACATCCAAATAAAAAATAATTGCATCGTATTCTCCGTCATTTATTTATTTATTAAAGTAAATTTCAGTTGTTTTCTTGTAAATAGCTTCAATGTACAGACACGACATGTTTAGAATTTTATAATATTATAGATAGATATATGTCACATATAAACCTCAAACGAAATTTGGAAGTAGGCTAAAGTTTTTTTCTTGAACTTCTATAAATTGGTGTGAATAAAAATAACGGAGTGTGGGGGAATCGTTAGAAAAATCTTGAACACTAATTATGATGTCAGTGACTACATTGACGGGATATTAGGTATAATGGGCACTTTTTAAGATTTTTCTTTTTTTTTTCTTTGCACGAGTCCAGCAGACAAGCAGACCACCTGATGGAAAGCGGTTAATATCGCCTATGGATATTTGCAACATCAAAAGTGCTACAAATGTGCTGCTGCTCTCTTAAGAGAGACTGAAACCTGGCCACTAATGCCGGAACACATCTCGAGGTTGTTATGGCGGCATACTCTAGTCCAGGGATGGTAGCCATCCAGACGGGCGAATACTCTACACCTGGCTGTGGTTGTTTTGTCACTTACACGACAAGCCACCCGGCCGCAGGAAATTGTATTTTTTCTCCGTTCCTACACAGATAATAAATTCAGTCGATGGTAAGGCAAGTAAATGAATAGTAAGATATAGGAACTGGCTATTAGTCAGTTATATTTTATTTCTTATCCAAAACTTTGTTACGGAATACTCGTGAGCTCCATGCGACACTGTTATTTACCGTATGTACCCAGTCTTATAAATTGTATAATTTAGTAAAGGTTATGAGTATAAACACATCGTATACCCATAATAGATATTGATGTCATTATCGATAAGTATAAATTCATAATGACGCAACTAAAGGGACCCGCACGCACCCTATTATTATTATTAGACGAAAATTTTATTGATTCATACAAGAAACAACCATGGACGTACGAGAATAATAGTATTTAGTTATATTCCATCGCTTGATAATTATACATACGGTCGTATTTTGTATGTATCTCTATATTCTATCCATTATGGCCCATTTTATACCAATATGTACATACCTATTATACAACGTCAAATAGTTGCTATTGATGATCACTATGGTGTAAGTACTGGTCGCTCTAGTTAACTAAAACGCAGTGTCCAGGTTCGATTTTAGG
The DNA here is from genome assembly GCA_019925095.2 of Dendrolimus kikuchii. Taxonomy (NCBI): domain Eukaryota; kingdom Metazoa; phylum Arthropoda; class Insecta; order Lepidoptera; family Lasiocampidae; genus Dendrolimus; species Dendrolimus kikuchii. The sequence continues at coordinate 11,275,019 of CM034391.1, read as the reverse complement.
TAGGGCAAATTTTATTATTTGATTGAGTTGGGTACTTGTGATCGACACCAGAATTTTCACATTCCCAAGTTAAGCAAGTTACGCTAGCGTTATGGTTAATATAATACGGTCGAACAATTCTGAAGGTTAACCAGGTTGCATACAGGCCAGAATAAAAGCTATCGTAAAGGTCGTAAATATCCGAAATCCGAATTGTAAGCTGTCATTAATCGAACCTATATGTGAAACCGAGAAAGAAAAGCTATAATAAACTGCTCTGTAAGAAACATATGTGATAAAATGATTTAATAAAATCTATATACTATAGTTGAATTTAAAAGCTATAATAAACTGTTCTCTAAAAAAGTGTGTGTGTGCACTTCATACACAGTAGAAGGGGAACAAAGTGTGTCAAGTGGTGTAAATGATTAAATATAATGTATTCTATCTCATTCTCACGCAGACTTAGTCATATAGATTTGTGTTTATCTCTTTCTAATGTCGCTTTTTGTGTTTCATCGAGTTTCAAATCACAACGATTATAAAGAAGTTTCACTTTTAAAAAAATGTGATAAATTGATTTAATAAAATCTATGAACACACTATAGTTAAATTTAGGGCAATAAAATTACTTGTAGATTTAATAAAATACCTTATAAAAATATATTTATCAATAACCTTTAATACTAAAACTCTAACCATGAAACATTATTATACATTGACAGTACAATGTCTGTTCGTATTTAGTACATGGTTTGCCTTTGTAATATTATATTCATTACTTAGATAGAAAAGAAGGATAACGATAAAGTAAATTATATGCTATAAATAAAAGTTAATAATACGCTGTGTTACTTTGTAAAGATTAATGAATATAGAAAATTTTCTATATGTGTTGATTATCAAACCCTCTTACAAAAGCCTATGTATAAAAGGTCATAAAGTGTTGTAACGACGCCTACCGAAAGGCAATCGTGGTTATCTCAGGGAAACTGTTTACCGAGCTCTTCGCTGTAAATTATTTCACCGGGCTCGAGTGATTTAACAAGATAAGCCGCGAACCCTTCTGGGAGTGCATAACGTCATCCCGGTAATGCAAGGTCCCCTCCTTCGCACAGATGGCACCCGGCTAGATGGTTTTTCATATATCTACTTCGCAGGGTTGAATAACATCATTGTAGTATTGAGATGTGAAGCATCTGAAATAATTTTAAACATTACTAGGATTCGCCCGCGACTTCGTCCACGTTGGACGGGTAGCGAAGATCACAATTGTTTTACACAGAAAATTTTAATTAATTAAATTTTTGCATCGGAATATGTTTTTTTCTCGACCTGGCCTCTTTAAACTGCTCCCAAGAAAATTTCCTCGGAATTCCCGGGATTAAAAGTACCGCAGATTTTAGATCCAAGAATTTGCTGTTGATAAATAATAACTGTTTCAAGTCGGCCAAACAGATTTTGTGTGAATCCCGAAAAAAAAGACGAACACAAAAAAACTAAAAACACAAAATACAACAATATCACAATTTTATAATATTATAGATTTAAAAATCGAAGTCATACATACAATCTAGAAGTTTTTAAGACAGGAATAAGTATCAAAATAAGCGTACTTTGTTCTATCAAAGTATGCAAACACTGGCCAAGTTCGAGTCGGACCCGGACATCGGACCATAGTCCGACACGCATTTGGCCAGACATCTTTCACTTGCCTACTACACAAGTGATAAGTTCCTAACAAGAGATGAATGTGCACCATTATAGCCATTTAGCCACAGAAACCTAAAAGGTTTTTATATAATAAAACTACGTTTTAACGGTTTTAAGCGCGGTAATTTTATTTGATTTTGGTTTCTGCGACGTTTCGGCCACTTTTCAGTGGCCGTGATCACGGAAGACAAAGATGTCAAGCGTCAACGAGTATTGTTAAAGTTTTATTTAGCCTACCGCCAACTTATTAATTTTAATTATTTAATTTTATTTTTAATTTTGTTTATGGTTATTATTTACTCTATGGGAGCCTAATCTAATTTACTACCGCTTCGCAACATGTTATGGCTTGAAGAGAAGAAGCGGCACAAGAAACTCTTCAGCAAACATGCCTAGCTCTAATAATTTTATATAATATTAAAATGGGTGGAAGGAAAATAAGTAATTATCAGTCAAGTTGGTTTGTGTTTCGTTGTACGCAGAAAGAGCTCACAGTGTCTTGAGGTCTGGCAGCTGGTTTTTGCTGGGTTTGGATCTTAATAGTTTTGATAATTGGATCCCAAACAGGTTTTTATACTTAAATATTGATTTTCGGATTTAGATATTAAATCTATGTAGTTGATGTATTTCTTATTGTTTGTGCAATTTATGTGTTATTAGTCGAGGACTTTTTAAATTATATTCATAAATTCCCTTTACCTTGTTTGCCTTAGCCTGATTTACATTTTTATAAGATAAGTAGTTAAATTGTGAATAAGTCTTTGTCGGCTTTTAGTTAGACATCTACTTAATCGAAAACTGACTCACCAATTTCATAAGTTAACTACTTTACTAATGCAAATCAAAATTAGGCTTTCCTTTAAGTAATAAATTTCGGAAGACTGTGTTCTTCATTTTTTGTTGACTCCTTGACGAATGATCATTTTGCATTACAAGTTAACATAACTGTATTTTTAAGAATTTTGAGGTGAAAATGCTTAAGTGCGAGCATAAATTAACATAACGGAATTTCGGTGCGCATAATAATTTTGAATTTCGAACAGCATGCAGGTGATTGAGGAGGGCCGGGTGCGTTGGCACTCTGCAATCAGCATGGGCAGCCCTATGTTACAGTATTAGCATTCGCTGCATCCCGCACGATCACGGATTCGGAAGGGGCGAAGGCCCTTGCGCTTTCGACGACTGTTTTGTCTGTCGTGCGGATGCAATGGTCGCGCGTGCACGCTCTCGTGCGTTCACCATCGCACGCGCTCCTGACTTGCCGCCGGTCGCGGGTCTGCTCTGTGACAAATCGTGTTAAGGATTATTGTTTATGGTGTGCAAAGCCCAGCAACGAGTATTTATAGCCTTAGTAAAGCGGTGTTCTAATCGGAGTTGTTTAAGTGGACGCAAAGAGTTTCATGTTTACGTTTTATACCAGTATTTGGAGTTAATTCGAGCGATAGTTGTTTTGTTTACGCGCGTGAATCACATCTACTGCGTTGACTTAACATGAACTTAGGACGTTTAAATTTATCTTATGAGCTTCACATTCAAAGCTTTCGTGCGACGAGGCACTTATCTTGTTTATTGCAGTATAGTTGTGAGTTACGGCGATTACTTCATCAAATTGTCGGTTGATCGTGTATGATTCCTATTTGGGTTTTTTGTGTTCCATTTGCATAATGACCTTGTTACCTTGAGAATTATGAATATCAAACTCATTATATTCAAGTCGCGCCTTTATAATTTGCATAGAATCATAAAACGCGTTACTTTTCGTGATTGTTCGTTCTATGCGCAATTTGGTTTTGTATTAAATAAGAGCGATTACTTTAAATGCATTCGCATTAAATTTATTGCCTAAGGCTTTGAACGTGGTAAATGCGCGGGCGAACAGGACTCGGTATAATCTGGTCCCGATCTCCGCCTACGGGCTCAGCACCTAGACTCAGTATTAAAAAAATAATTCACCACGTAATACCTACTGCCACATACATAGTCGTATATAAGTGAGTCATATGGGCAGTGAAAGATGAATGATCTTTAAGGTAGTTTAAATTAAAATACTTTACAAGTACTTTTAATTGCAAGATATTGATTTCATAGAGAGATTAATAATAACTTTCAATAATTATATTCAAAAAAAGGTTCTCCAATGGAATTTAGTTGAAAAATCTTGGATTTTAAATTCGAACATGTTATTGCAAAATCATATTACAATAAGACAATATAAATATGCATACATGATCATATAGATGTGCAGTTAACAGTAATGTGATAGCCCAAAGAGCAGATTAAAAATTAGTACTCTTGAAACAAATAAATAAAATTATTACAGTCCAAACATTTCAATTCATAACTATCAATTTGCATGGTAATTTAATGATCGTATTACCTTGGTTATTAAATTCTGGTGATTTCTTTCATGTTGTTTCCGTTTCTCTTTGGTGTTCTATGCTCTGTTAAGCATTGACCTGCCTAGTTTACTGGAACTACAGAGATCACAAGTTCGATTCTTGGCAAATGTACATTTCGTAAATGAATTTTTCTTTGCTTACTTTGGTCTGAGTGTTAGTGACTGAGTGACATCGGACCCAGAGTTACATTGCATCATTTGCGTGACGTTCGAACATTTCGTTTGTCAATTCACAACACTGAAGCCTCATTTACTTGCTATGTGTAGTAAACACTTAAATTTTTGTTGTTTTCCTTGTTACATATTCTCGTAGTCTTACAAAGAATTCAGCTAAATTCCGTTTTCACTATCCGAAAATACTTATTTTGAATAGTGAATTTTTGGCGGGAACTTTAAGAGTATTGTGTAGTTCCCGGCAGGAATCTTGAGCGGTCGACGGAACAGTAGAGATCGTTTTGCACATTGATCGTAGCCAATGTAACGAAAAACGATCGAAATTTCATTGTTCGTAGGAAAAAGTGACCGCTCAATAATCGTGCTGGAGACTGTACTATGAAGTTTTATATAAACCCATAACCTATTATTATTATTAGAAAACAACAATAGTGTTAGCGAAATGTTACTTTTTGTGTTGCCAGAAAATCCGTTGTTTGGTGTTAATCAAAAACTTATAATTTGATTGAGTAGGGGGTGTAGGTGAGTCGAATATTATGCGTATTCATTACCGTCTTTCAATTCGTATAGGAATGAGACTTTAAACATTAAAAGTCTAAATTGTTTCAAAAAATAATCGTAAGTGACTTTATTAACAACCTATTCGTTTTATTAAATTATACCAAAAAATTCAAAATCTTGTAGTTTGTATTCATACACTTTATACTTTAAACACAAATTTATTCTTAAATTAAATAACAAATAAGCAGAATATCAATTAAAGATTCACATGTGAAAACTTTTTGACAATTCAGTTCGTTTATTTTTTAAAGTTGACCAATACCTCATTACTATAAAAATTTAAAGACAGAAATGATCAGTATATTTTAGGCATTATTACGCCATATTTAAAAAACAATAACTGCAATATGCAAAATAATCTATTATATTTTGAATTTTTCAAATCACAAACATAATTATCAAATATTTCGTCTAGTAATGAAATAAAGTTCAACAAAAAATAAATTATACTACATAGACGCTATCTTAATCATTTAATTATAATCATGTACATAAGAACCGCATCGAGACGTTATCGTTAAATGAAATTTTCTATCTCATTATGCAAGTCATGTCCTTTAAAGATCTACAGCCATAATATTGCACATAATAATAGCTTAACAGCAATAAATCTTGATCAAATAAGACTATAACTCGTACCTACCTAACTTGTTCATTTGCGTTCGCCAATTTACTTCCTATCAGTCCATCTAGGTTCAATTTGTCGAATACTGCTGTAGATATATGTTTAAACGTATGAAATGTAGATATATTGGTTCACTTACCTGGTTAAAATTGGCCATTACCCACATAAAAATTAAATCAGTTTTCCACTGATGGTAAAGTAGAAGAACCTAAGTATATTTGGAAAAAATTGAGATACGACAATAATGAACTAAGATATTTAACATATTGGAGGGTTGATGATATTTATTTTCAAAATATGTAAATATAAAAGTTTGTTTGATTATTTATATGTAGTTTATGCAAAATAAAAAACCCATTTAAAAGAACCTAAGCAAGGTGGTAGGGTTTTTGCCTGTCTGGACGGCTATTGTTCCATTTGGCCATTTTAAATCATTCCCTGAAAAAATCCCGCGGGATTCCCAGGATAAAGAGCAGATTTTAAGTCTAAGGATTTGCTGTCGATCAGTGAAAAGCGATTAAAATCGGCCCAGTAGTGTTTACGTGAATCCCGAACAAACAGACAAAAAAATGCATCGTGTTCTCGTCGTTTATTCGAGTCTATAACAGTTGTTTTTTTTTAAATAGCTTCAATATAATATTTTCTTAAGTTTTCGCGACTTGTATACATAATAAAACTACGTTTTAACGGTTTTAAGCGCGGTAATTTTATTTGATTTTGGTTTTTCCGACGTTTCGGCCACTTTTCAGTGGCCGTGATCACGGAAGACAAAGATGTCAAGTGTCAACGAGTATTGTTAAAGTTTTATTGTATTGTATATGGCGGTAGGCTAAATAAAACTTTAACAATACTCGTTGACACTTGACATCTTTGTCTTCCGTGATCACGGCCACTGAAAAGTGGCCGAAACGTCGGAAAAACCAAAATCAAATAAAATTACCGCGCTTAAAACCGTTAAAACGTAGTTTTAGCTTCAATATGCTTAGAATTTTATAATATTATAGATAGATAATCTAATCCTTTAGTTTCGCTCTCGTATAATTCAAATGCCGGGGAAACTATTACAACTTTCGGGATAGAATTATCTTTTTTTATTGCCGTTATCGAATGTTTGTATACTGCACCTAGTTGTATATCAACCAGTCTATTCCTAAGACTAAGAATAAGGAACAAACAAATATCCATACAAAGTCACATTCTATTAAGTATATAGGCTGGTGTTGTTTAGAAACAATCGCATTTGCTTAGTCTATATGTTAGTGGTTGATGCACAAATTTAACGAGTTCGAATTGAATGCATGTTTATCCTAGCTTCGTGAGAAAATTTGAATACAATCTAACTAAGGAACAAATGTTTAGAAATATACTCAATTATAAACTCGTTTGAAAAGGGTATGCTTGCAAACCTTATATATTAACTAAATCTGTCCGCCACTTCGTCCGCGCGGTATTACAAATGTACCTATACCAATATTTTTTGGACTTTAAAAGACATCGAAATGTAACTGTGAAATAAATATTCTATAACTATTATTTATGGTTGGGCATAGTATGAATAGCAGTTAGCATTGATATTTATTTTAAAATCACAAACAGATACTTCCATTTTATTTATAGGTATAGATATTGTAACCACAAGATACTCTTATCAAATAATTTAACACAATACGTATATTTTTCTAAACCTAAAATAGAAAAATCTGGTACATTCAAAGTGTTTTACAAGAATAATAAAACTTTACCGAAGCCCATCATTCATAAGTAATTTTTCGTGTCAAGTCCTTTCTGAACAGTAAAATACCCATAAAAATGTGATTTCCGTGACATGATTTCTGTGGGTTACACAAGTCTCTCGTGAATAAATTTTATTACAATGTGATAGACGTATTTCCTCCTGTTGTGGAAATAAGTGACGGTATTAATAATGAGATTTATTTTCTACATTACATAGTTTTCTCAATGTATTCCTTTTTTTAACATATGTGTATATATGTTTATTAACATATGACATAGTAATTAACCATTGGAACGTCGCGTCGGACTTTTCTGAAAATGAGGTAATCAATAGAAAATATTTTTTAGAGAAAAAATCACTTTTCAGTTGAATTCTTCATTATATTTCATACGAAATGTAACCAGTGGCAAAGTTCGGGACTTACCACTGCATAACAGTGTTGCACGCGTCATGAGGGTAGCTCAAAAGTTCACGTCCCAACAGTTGAGACGCCAACAGTTAGCGGGTTGTAGTCAGATTGATATTATTTGTCCATTTATAGATCGTATACTGCAAGATATCATAAATAAAATTATGTTACAATTAAAACTATAAATTAATATAATAAAATTATACTATATATAAAACTATTCTATAAATAAAACTAACTTAAAAATATATACATATATAATAAAAGAAAACCTACACTAAAGCCCCAGCCCCACTAGACCATTATCGCTGGGCAGTGTAACTGGCAGAATGAGTAAATAATTATATAATAAAATTAGTATCTATGCATTTTTATACGCTAAGTTCAAAACACAAATTTGAAAGATTTTTTTTCATTTATTGAAAAGGGTAATAACATAAGCGGTTTATTAAAGACAATGCACTTTTATCAGTTTGACCTACAGTGACAGACATCGCAGGCTAATACGAGAAGTGGTCACTATGAAAGGTGATACAAGTAACCATGGTAACGCGATGGATTTTATACATTACTAGCTGTGCCCGTGCCCGAATTTTATTTTCACGGAACCCTAAAAAAGTTTTAAAAAGTGGCCTGAGTCACTCCTTATAACATCAGCTATTTATTTGCCAATGAAAGTCCCGTCAAAATCAGTCTAGCCGTTTTAGAGATTAGCCACATACAGACAAAAATTCTAAAAATTGCATTATCCGAATCTCCTGGTCCGGAATATCCCCCATGATATTTTTATTTTGACATTACAAATAGACACTTCAACTTTACCTGTATAGATCAAATCAAAAATCATTTATTGAATAAAACATAATTCACAATTTTTGACACTCTTTGGTCCCCAAACTAGGTCGACCTGTATCTCGGGGACCTCCTTCCAAATTGGTACAATTCTGATTGTGAAATTATCAACTACAGTTACATTAATTTAAAAGAAAAATAAAGAAATATGTACTATTAATTTGGATCACAGATATACAAGATCCATTGCGCCTTAGGCGACGCCGTCACAGTTAGTAAAAACAAATGAAATTCCACTACGCATCCCGTAACGTGTAATAGCGTTTAAAATTTTCAAAATCGTCGAAAATAACACCAAATGCATAAAATTCGTATGATATTTCAGTGAATTTCGAATTTCAAGTGAAAGTATTGCTCAAGGAGCAAATTGTTTTCTAAAAGAAATTCTTAAGTTAAAAGTTTATAGAGACTTAAAGAAGCATTGATTGGAATTTGTGATTATGTAGAAATTGTTAGCACGTTGATACTTTGTATGTAAGTATAAAGAGCCTGACGTAAAACCAGTTCCAATGGCTGTATGTGGGCGTGCAAACCCGATGCAGTTCTCTGCAATGCAACACTGGAATAAATTTTAGTACCAAACCCCTTTTACACAAGCTAACGCGCTATCTTGTTGAAATGGCATATTTATTGCACCTTGCTACTATTTATTTACATAACGAATTTAATTTAAAATCAATCTTATTAAATGTTTCTTAATTGCCCTCAGTTTTGGGATATTACTCACTCATGGGTAATTACTTTAAAAGTAAACAATAGAGCACCAATAGAACAAGGAGACTTCTAAATTTTACCGATTATTTACCTGAAGTTTAACTTTATCATTCCAAAAGACGATTCTAAAACAAAGGGCGGTCTATTACACCTGTTGTTATATTGATGTTATTTATCTCAATCGATTTAGTATGTCCCCAATCCCTTGAGATTACTGAAGTGTGTAATTTCTTTCCCTTAACACATTTTTTCGGGCACACGTTTTTTATTTCACCAAAGATCTATATCAATTAGGAGGAATCTATAATTCTATACATAATAAATATTTATTTTTTGTCTATTATGTAGATATTATAATAAACTTATTGGTTCTATACAAACTGTAGAATTATCAAATAAACTCTAAAAAGACTTATCTGAAGTTTTAAATGTATAAAAATAATCAAACCAGTCCAAATTTCCGAAATGCATTTGCGATAATTTTATTAGTAATTTAAAAAGTAGAGGCTTACTTTAAGAAGACCCTTAACTTCTCCAACACAATTTTGTTACAAAAAGCAAAAAGAACTTGTCGATTCTTCTGGTTCAATAAAAGTCGAGCCCCGAACTTTATTTCCCTTTGCATACAAGCCAAAAGAGAAACAATAAAAACGCACCAACGACACTCTGAACATGCTGAGTATTTAAATTTTATGACCCAAATAGCGTGCTTGTATCACTTCAACTATTCTAGAGTTTCCATAATAATAATGTTTTAGGGGACTTTTAACAGTGCCTAACAATAACATTAAGTTATAAATTTATTATAGCAATGAACTTAGCTTATTAACCCCTCGTTTATATTATGACCATGTCTACGGCAGCAAGCAGGAATGTGACGAGGGAAGGAGACGGTGCGGGTGTCTGTATTCTCTCATTTACCTTCTTATTATTCGTCTTCTTACCATTTATTTGGGGTCTGCACAATAATTATGTCTTTCTTTCCATACTTCTCTATTCTGGTATACGTATTTTGTATGTCCACAAACCATCATGTCATCCTTCACACAATCCATCCATCTTGGTCTACCTTTACATTTGTACCAGTTTATCTTCAAGTTTAACTTTCTTTTTATCACGTGGCTTTCGTCCCTCCTCCCTTAGTCCTCTTAATTTTTCAGTCACTGCTGCAACTTTCAGCATATATACACAACATATTTTGTTGAACATGGCATATTCACGCTGCTCACTTCTCTCGCCAGTTTTCTGCTTGCTATCGTGGAAAACTAGGTTTAAATTTAATGAGCTGTACGAATCTAAGAAAGTATATTATAATTAAACTCTAAATTTTTAATGGTCTATGAGATAGTTAATTTCAAAATAGTGTTAAATTGATTGATATAATTAATATATTTGTCAAAGTTCAAATTATCTACTTTCAATTAACATTAAAATTTATTTGCAAGTCTCGCGCTCAATGCCTATCCTTATAATTCATTATTATAATGTTGTATAATCTGTCATTAAGTTCTTAAGAAATTATTATTACTCTCTTAATTATTAGGGTGGTTTCTATAATCGTAATTAAAAAGTCATAAAGATAATAATAATATGTTTTTCTAGCATTGAATTATTATGTGGTTTTAATAGATATCTTATTAAAATCTAACGAGTACAAGAAAAAATAAAATTTTAATTTAAAAAATAGTATAAAAACATAAACGAAGTTAAACTGTGTTTGTTTCGTTTGGTTTGCCCTTGCTTGAGAGAGTGAGGGGTGCTCCCCTAAGGATTCTGCAACCCCGTCTGTTAGACACAACAATAGTTCACACAGAATAATCGATAACATCCAACGTGGTGGCCGATTAGAGTCACCCTAAATTACATGCGCATGCACTGTTATCACCAACATAACTGGAACTAAATGTTTTGCTATTTTTTTTATAGAAAACGAAAGCTTTGAATTAGAGACTGCGTTTTTCTGACTGTTCATCCGAATGTATGATAGGGTGTTTACTGAGGAACTGTTCAAAATGGTTTCATCGTCCTTCTTCCATCACCGCACCGCTCATCATTCTTGCGCATTTTAGAAATGTGAAGTCGAGTTCCTATTTGAGGTCTTTTTACAGCGTTACGATATTGAGTTTTTTAAATGTCATAAAATTTGTTCGAGACCGGAAGCGCATTAGTAGTACTTCTGGGGTGGTAATAATTTGTTATCAAATGGTTCATCAGTCTATATAATGTACTCTAGTAATAAAAACCTCTTCTTTGTGGGTTTGTCCGAGTAAAAATATCCAATCCCCAATTTATGGTGATAAAAGTATCCCAAAGTCATCATCTGTATCGAAAGAGCACATACACGCAAATCTACTCGCTATTGTTAAGGACTAAACTCATAAATATGTAACAGAATTATGAACATGCTCCCGTGCAATAATTCAGTAATGTACTATTACTGAATATATATATATAATATATCTTTAGCAACCGCGACTTGAGATCCATTTATACACTTTTTTTCTTCAGATTATTCCTACTGGTACTTATGAAAAATATTCTTATGACATTTTTATTGCACGGGGGCCTCGATATTATAGGTAATTCTGCATAGTATGTAACATATTACTCATAGTTAATAACATACCTATATGTAGATTTCCTGTAAATCTGTCTCTTCCCATAGTTATGGTGAGCAACGAGCAAACATCTGAAGCTATTTTCAAATGCGATCATTTAATTTAATGAACACGGAGATAACGTCAAGCTCTTCGATTGAAAGCTCTCATTTCGCTATCTTACGCCTGACATTAAGGTCGATGTATGAATAAGAACAAACATGATAAACAAAATTATGTTTAATTACGTAATAAAATAACTTGACTTTTTCAACTTGAACAATTGAAATAGGCAAAATTTTTACATATTAATCGTCGTTATCTATACTAATATGTATTATAAAGAGGTAAACTTTGTGAGTTTTGTACTCTTGTACTAGTAACCGATTTTGAAATTTCTAACACCAGTAGAAAGCTACATTATTCCTGAATGACATAGTTTATAATTATTTGATTGTGATTAATAATATTTTTAACGCCCAGTGGGCACGGGTTAGCTAGGTTTTCATAAATATACAAGAGTTTTAATTAATATAATTTTCTAATCGTTTTCGTCAAATAGGATATTTTGATACCGTATATATATTTTTATCTGTAAATAATTGAATAAAAACTTTGATGTAAAACAAAACTTTTCAAAATGCTAAAAAAACGTCCCATAAAATTTAGACTACTTTAAAACAAAAGCGAAAACTTCCAGCAATCCATTTACAAATAGCTGGAAACCAAAAAAAAAAGAAAAAGTGTAACTGAAAAACTTTCGAAAAGTTCGCTTACAGGGATGACATGAAAAAAGCAGGGTGGAACGCGTAATAAATCTGAGTTAGAGTGTACAGACATTATCCCGATATCCCTGCACAGGGGTATATGGAGTCTGACATACACAGGTACAATGTATTCGCTTCACTAGTAGGAAAGATACGAAGCTTCGAATTCGAATCCGATATATCTGAATATCCGATTAAAATGTACTTCTAGTATCGGTTCTCCGATATTTAAAACGGAGTAATTTGAAAGTAGTAGCAGTAGCGTATAATAAAAGTTACAGTATTATTTTACTGCAATTGGTTTGTAGGAATAAGATGCGTATTTTAGATCAATACTTATATATATTTTGCGATTCGTATAGTTTGAAAAAAACTTGAATTTACCGATTTAAGCAGCTGGGATGTTAACACTTCTAGCATAGTTTACGCTTAAATATTCGTTTAAAATACTGATCAAGTTGTTGAGCATAAAATTAGTATCACTAAATCTAAAATTATATTATAAAACATATATTATAAATACCTTTCAAATAGGCTATAAACAACACATATGTAATTCTCAACTGTCAGTGACGTTTAATATTTTTCTATTTACATATTATTATAGGTATATTACTTCCGACTCCGCGTAGGTCGATACTTTCCATCCGATATCAACTCCGATAAAACAATGTCAGTTACATCCCTGCTCTCTAATGAATATATATTACCTCGGTAATGCAGGCTCTGTCCTGCAATACATGTCTTTGGAAAGTATGTAAATAACCTTGATATATTGCCATTCGGTATTAAATAATGGTGAGGGCATACTTTATGTTTAATTATGAAGAATCATAAAAAAGGATAACGGGACATCAATTAGCGAATTTATCTTTTTAGGTTGGATTAAAAATTCGTAAAGAGAAAATTGCCTTGTTTAAAAGCGTCTAGCTACAGAGTGAATCTTATGTACTTAGTTAATTTATTTAGGTATACGTGACCTAGAGTCCTAATCAGACGATGGTTAGTGTAGTAAAACTAAATTAATTAAGATTTGAGAAGACGATAAAATAGTAAATTATTTTCTTTGTTTGTTCTAAGTTTCTAATAGCCGCAGTATGTAAGTGATACCTTTTATTGTGTATTAAATATCAACACATTGACATTTCCTATAAAACAATTACATGGATAACAAAGTTATAATAATATCAAATAGGAATTATGTATATGTAAAACATTTTCCGATCATTTATCTCACGGGAACTGTTTAATTTGAAAATGTATATTTTTTTTATAATAATCTTTAATTAAAAATTAGAGTTGATAAGTTAGGCTACCTTGGTTTGTCATGCGCGAAGAGCGCCGGCAGAATGTCACGGCCTGCTTCACTTAATGACATTATCCGTCGGTCTCTTGTCACCGCCGGGGCACCAGCTGTTGTTGAACTAAATGGGCTATGCCGCGGCGATGGTAAGAGACCAGATGGAATGTCGTTGATGCCATGGAAGAAATGACGCTCCCTGGTATGGGACGCAACTTATGTCGATACTTTGGCGGCGTCCCATCTTCTAGACACAGCCGTGAACGCCGGGGCTGCTGCCGCACACCAAGAGGCCCCGAAATGTCCTAAATATATATTTTATTGGTAGTGGGTACGTTTTTGTGACTTTCGGGGTTTAGACACGGGGGCCGTGCCAGCCTGGAGTTCCATCACCTCTATCGAGACCTCTCAATGCATTTTGGGCACGCTTCCCGCCGACAGCGATTTAGAGTCAATTTTTTACTTATAGATTTATGTGATTTTGTAAGTATAATTTTATTTATAGAATAGTTTAGTTAATTTTTAGTTTTAATTTTTTATTACTTACATAGTTGCATATATTAAAAATACAAAGAGTAAATATAATAAATAAATAATGTAGTCATAAGAAGAAAGAATCAAAACAGCTCAAATTTATTGTCACACTTGTATTATTAGTAATCAATAAGGAATCAGAGTACATATATATCAAATAAACAGCTATCAATAAAATTGAAGAAATAAATGTTTGAGCAGATAATACCGAGAATTTTGCTAGAATAATGTTCGAATATCCGTCAACAAAGAGGAGCTGCCCGTGTGCCCACTGTTATTTTTCACATTGGAATTTCGCACAATAGGTTTTATGTTATTAACGGCACTCTGATGATATTAAAACCAGATTTTGCTGCGTAACGCATGGTACAGTGTCAGTAAAACGCTTTAGCGGTTAATTACAACATTTGCTTTTATATGTACCTACTTCAACTGAATTTAGTATGGGGCTATAATAGAAAATGAATTAGTTGCAAGTAAACTATTTAGCTAAATACTAATTTAAAGGCCTATGGCTGAAACACCAGTTGAGTACGTTTTAATGGTTTTAAGGGCGGTTATTTTATTTGACTTTTATTTTAAATTTGACATTTCGGCCACCTTTGAATAGCCGCGATCACATGATCATATGTGACCGAAACGTCGAAATAAAATACAATACTTATATATATTAAAATACCATAATATAAATAAAATACCATTTTAAAATCGTTATAACATAGTTTTGATGTTAAGTATTAGCCCCGAAAAATTAAGAAAATACTACACCAGTTGAGACTTAGCTCTCTATTATTATTTTAAGAGATATTTTTCCACATAACAATCAACATTTTGACACATTGCGCAAAACAGCTCTTGGTTATAACTCGCCTATTTCCCGTATATGCAGGTTATAAAATAAAATGAACAGTATATACATACATCATGACTTCTTATACAATTTTTAAAAATATGTTCACGCACTATTAATTAATAAAACTTAAGTCTAGCATTTTACCCTGTTTTTTTTTGTATATTTTCCTTATATTAAGCAAGCTATGTTTGCCTGTAAGAGACTGTACATTTAGGCCCGCTTGCACAACAATCGTCTTTAAATCAAATTTAGTTAATCATATTAAACTGCCTAAATACGTTTACACAAAACGTATTTAAGATGTCTTGCATAAGGCGGTCTCCCATGTTATTTAGCTAAATGTATTTATGCCGTCGGTAAAACAGCCAGATGTGTTCCGTTTCACGCGGCGATCCATATTTTCGAACAAACACACGAAATTTAGCTTTAATGTTAGTTATTTCCTGCGTTAAAAGGTATTTTAGTTGGTCAATGTCAACTTGACATTTGAAATTTCGTTCGTTTGGTTAGGTTTACTTCGAAATTTTTGGCGGCAACCTGAAGAATGATTTTTTGCTGTGTTGTTTTATTTTCGATTTTATGGGTATTTAGCATTGAGATAAATAATTAAAGCAAATAATATACGAGTGACAATCTGTAATTGACTTTTTAATAAGTGACAATTTCATAAAGAATAGTAAATATTAATTTATGAAAAGAGGTTACTCAAAATTTTTTGGTCCTTAAACGCGTTTAAAGCAGTTACATACCCATTTTTGGATGATTAACTTTGACAGTTCTTTAAACATATTTACCGGTAAATTTTGCGTTGTGCAAGACGCTAATCGTATTTAAGGGTGTTAAATGCGTTTAGTGTTTCTTAAATAAATTTAAGGAACGTTATGCAAGAGGCCCTTAGTATAAGACCATTAACATGTATATTTAATTTAAGCATATCAATGTATCAGTTGTTGGCAAGCTTAATAAACTGAAAAAAAAATATTTGACTCAAAGTTGGATTATAAAAGACATCTCTATTTTTTGTCTTATGATTACATTACTGCAAGTAGACGCCCATTGCCATGACTACAATAATCGAAATAAACTGAGACTTTTTGTTTTCTGACAAAGTGGTGGAACCTTTTTGAATTTATATGAGTGTAGTGATAATTCAAACTATGTTTTAACGGTTTTAACTAAGCAAGATTTAAAATAATCAGTGTAGCGAATTATGAAGTCATAACTTTAACACGTCCAAAATAGATTTCTAGTTATTGCTTAGTGTTTAAAAAATATTCACAGGTATTTTTATAGTGCTTTTTTATTGCAATGAACTATAAAGTAATTTTATAAGTGCTTATTTAAATTTCTATTGTTTAAAGTCTTATTTTAAAATGTAGCACATATAAAATTATAATATTATTTTCGGCCATTTCTCGCTCGTATCTCTTAACTTACAATGTTCACTAACTGAGATCCCTCGCCCTCTCCTCCCTCACAAACTCGCAAAATACCCTGTTTATAGTCCGCTATTGTACGGGCTTAATTAATTTGCTTTTATGTGAACAGTCTTTAAGTTTTCGTTGAATCATCGTATTAAGTAAAACCTGTCACAATATTTAACTACAAATTCAAATAGGATTTTTTTAAAGTTCCACTGGAGATCATTTTTTGATCTATATTCTATGTACAACGATTTGCATCGTGTTATCGCTGTTTAAGGAGAAGATGCGGAAAGAAACTCCCCAGCAACAAGTGTAGCTAATTCTTTGACTTCTTAAATGTCCGTCTCAACGATGGACAGAGGGACACGACGATATTTCATAATGATTCAGTTTTTACCAAAATGACTACCTACAGAAGTTAAAATAACTCTATGCTGTGTGAGTTTGTCTATATAGTAAAAATACGTATATTCCATGTTGTGTACGAATGGATATACCCATTTTACGACTCAAAACAGTGATATTATTAAAGTTATGATTCGTATAACACTCGTACAGTTCAATTTATATTCATATTCATTTAAAATTAATAGAGAGAAAGTAAGTAGTTCATGTAGTTCATGGCAAGTTATTTATTATTCATAGTCATGCAAGGTTACTATTTGTAGGGTTATTTTAAAAGTTTACAAATAAAGTGTTGGTATTTTCTTATCAGCTTTGATACGCTTAAAATTTATTGAACACAAAACAAGGAAATAATTATTTTAGAAAGTTGCTCTTGCGTATAGATCTTTGAAATCAGCTCCTAGAAGAAGTTTTTCTTAAGTACTACGACATACGTTTTTTTAAACGTGTCATTACATTCTTTCAAAGCCGGCAGTAAGTTAGTAACACCTCTGGTGTTGCAAATGTCTATAGGCGACAGTATCCACTGTCCATCAGGTGAGTCGATAGTCTATTTGCTGTACTCCAGAAATAAAAACATACGAAATTCATGGTAAATAAAACTGGAAAGTGAGTGGAACTGCCACGTATATGCATCGATGCATCTGCGTGGGCTACCACCCGTATGCATCAATACTCACTGCCCGATTTATAATTTATTCTAATTTCTATAAATAATAATAGAATGTTATTAAAGGTTATAATTATTGAGAAATGATAAGTATTATTGGATACATTTTTTCTTTTCTTAACGACAATAATCAGTAAAATAGCTCGAATGGATTTGAGTGCCTTGCGTTTATGGCTATTTATATGACAGATCTGTGATAACCTGCCTTTCATAGACAATTTGATACTGTTTTGCAATATTATCTGATGAAATACAGTCTCATATTATACGTAACTATCTACAAATGTACAGTTGTCTTAGATTTGACTTGTTTACTGGCTAAATTTATAAGCATAGCTTAGATATCGACTGGTCATTAAGGATTAAGTATTGATTTACGATCAGTTTGTATTGACTTTTCAATTCGATAATGATAACTTTAATCATAAATTGCCGTTTCGCAAGTATTAATGTTTAATGCCATATCCTATAGTTACTTATAATACACTAAACTTATATTGCGCTGCTCCATCTGCGTTAGTGTTAGTGAATATATAATATTATTGTCTTGTTTATATTATTAAAAAATAACGTCGTTAATGATTAGCTACATTAGGGTAAATACATTCGTAATTTGTCAATGTTTATCTTCCTTCACAATTAAACCCTTGCCTAGATCTGCGTGACACAGTCACTTTACTAGCATTAGACTTATATTAATGACCTGTTGTCTTCTTTCGAAATATCTTTAAAAAAAATATCTCTAGACAATTTGTATATCTAGTCTATGTCAAGTATTCGTGAATATTCATGCTTTAAAAAATTGACACAATTTTACAAATTAATATGTAATTGTAGTATAAGAAAAAAATTCCAGTACACCGCGACATACTCACCATGATCATATTGAAGATTTTTGAAGAAACATCAAGTAAAAGGCAATTTAAATAAACGTTACGTATGAAGAGAATAATGAAAGTTGATGAAGCGAAAAGTATTTCTCAGGATCGTGGTAGGTGGAGATCCATCGTCTCTGCCTGCCCCAATGGGAAACAACCGCCAGTATATACCAACAACCCTGTATGTATGTAAGAAATTTATAATCCAATTAGTTCTCTCCAGTAACTTTGACCTTAGTTGAATCCATTTACCTATATTACCAATCTCCTATCGTGTAACTCCAGGCATTCATTTACATAAACCCTGTTTCTGTGTACGAGCTGTGTTAGATATCGTTTCCAAGAAAAGTGATTCGCCTTTCAAAGTTGGTTTTAGCTTAGGGTATGTTCAGAAAGAACGTCTTGGACGCTGCTGGATAGCTATAGTTCGACGGTGGGGTGGACGATGACATAGTTATGTTGTAATAAATTCAAAAATTGTTTACATAGATAATTGTGTTAAAGAATAGGAGTTAAAATACCATTTTATTATCATACTTTTAAAATACAATTAGTAACTTTAATTAATACTTAAACAATAATTAATATTATCTTTTAATATTACTTACTGTTACGTTAAATAAATGACGTCATAACTAGTAATTCTTGTGCAAAATCTAGGCTGCTTCGACATTTTATAAGATGATAATAAGTATCTTAATTGATTTGACTCTCAACTACGATTTGAATTGCCATCAGCGAACTATCAGAAGCGTTGTAAGTGCAGTTTTTCGAATGCAAATAATATTGCGATATGCGTGTGTGTTTTAGTATTTAAATTAGTTTACCAATTTTTTTTATTAGGCGCACTCGTTTTGTTAATATGAATTAAATTTTTAATTCAAGAATTATGTTAATTAATGTAGTAATTTTAAGTTTAGGTAGATATTCTGTTTGCTAATGAATAGTGAAACAATTGGTCTTATATTTATAATTTTAATAATACCAACTTTAATAATATTTCGTACATATAATCTGCTGGAAGCATTAGAATGAATTAGGTAATATGTAATAATAATCGTAAGACAAACACATGTATACATTGTACGAATATATTCCCAAATTTAAGTAAGTTACATTTGTGTTATGGATAATATACAAATGAAAAGTGAATAACGTAAACTCTGTTTACGATATTTACACGTCGGGAATCGAATTCGGGACCTATACATGTGGTGTACATGTAGTAACACAGAGTTACTTTGAAATAAATATATCATGATGGATTCAGCGAGTCGATTCACAATAAGCCCATTCTGCACAAGGTCTTAGTTGTGATGGACATGACTTTCTCAGCTTGGTATTAAATTAAGTAAAGTGCTATAACAGGCTAGCTTGACATTGCTTCGATACACCAATGACTAATGCTTCCGAATGCCTCAGCTCTCTCACTTCAACGAAATTATTTGTAAGATATTACATAATTATACTTTTTCGAAATTGTACAAATTCACATGCTAACAAAAAATGAATATCAACTATATATAATACGCTTTTATAGAGTTCGATAAATATATTTTCATTTGTATTTAGTTAAAATCTAAAATGTATTTCAATTATTTTTATTTGAAATTGATATTTTAAAAGTTTCAATTTTAACACAAATATCAGTTTTTCTATTTCAATTTTCTGTAATATTTAGCTAGAACTAATTACACACCCCTATATAGGAATTTAAATTATATGAGTATGTATGTAGTAGTTACTTAGTAAATAATAAAAAAGATATATTTCACTTAAATCAACAGTCAAACGAAATATAACATAAGGTAGAAATACTTTTCTCAGAACCAGAATCCTTTACACTGGTTTAAATGAACAAAGAACAAGGGATTCATCCCGCAAATGACATTTGACATCTCACGATCGAAGTTTGTTCATTCCTTTTACGCGATTTGTCCATTGTCATTTCGTTAGTGGGCTTCATGGTTACAGAATGCAGGGCTGGCGTGACGAATTCGTGAGCCAATTAACTGTACGCATATAGGACGAAAAAAGTTTTGTAGTGGGTTTACAAAAGCGACAAACATTTGCTATAAATCTATACGCAGTCGAGTAACTTTGATTGAATCGTAATACACTTAAATTACCTTAGTGTAACGACTCACCTGCCAAAAGTTCGGTGACTGAAATCAAATCAAATCATATTTATTTTGCATTAGACATGGTCACCATAAATGTTACAATACATTTATATGTTGATTGTTTGACCTGTGCTAGCCATATTGGCGTGCAAAATTATTCTTATATACTTACTAGCTTCTGCCCGCGACTTCGTCCGCGTGGAATAGTAAAAAAGAAGAAAGTAAAAAAAAACCCCGATTTTGAAACATTCTTCATTGGTGCTCCGCTCTTATTGGTCTTAGCGTGATGACAGCCTATAGTCTTCCTCGATAAATGGTATATTTGACATTGAAAGAATTTTTCAAATCAGACCAGTAGTTTCTAAGATTAGCGCGTTCAAGCAAACAAACAAACTCTTCAGCTTTATGTATTAGTATAAGATAGAAAGTACAATTTTATTGATATGATTTTATTATATTATAACAATGAAATTATTATTATAAATGTCAAGGAGATTCGGCGCTATGCCGAACGCTGTGTAATTTCTGCTGATGTGTCATAGGTTACTACTTCAAAAACACTGCGAGTGTATTTAGCCGAATTCTCAGCGCCGTACGTTCGGCTGGTGTATCGTTACACTTAGACTTATATTAGAGGCAACAACAACCCTAGTAATACATAACTATTCTTTTTTTTTTATTCGTTCCATGGAAATTTTTTCTTATAAAGGCTGAGATTTTATACTTGTAGATATACTCCATACAAATTAATAAAGTAGAAAAGGAGTTCCTTGGATATTTGTTTGTTCTTTCTTCACCGCTGTTGTATTAAACCGATTATCATAAAATTTGGTGCTTGTATATTTATGAATGAATATAGGAATGATATTTCTTGCTTTGAGAAATGATTTCATGGGTATAAGTAATTTTTTTGAATCTACTTCTTACTCACTTACTTGGCATTTTAAAATTCGAATATTCTTTAACTTATTGTAATGCCCTATATGCTTCACCTAGTATAATATTAGTGTTAGTGACCGTGTCGTGCTTGGTTCACTACTGCAGAGTAATTGTGATATAGAGAGGGATGTAAGGAGAAGAATAAATGTAGCATGGCTAAAGTGGAGACAGGTAACCGGTATAACGTGCGACAAGCTAATGCCACTGAAACTAAAAGGTCAAATATATAAATCTGTCCTACGATCAGTCATGGTATATGCGTCCGAATGTTGGGCCACTTAAGTGATAAGCCACAAACTTAGACCATTCATTGGTTGAATGGTCTAAGGCCACAAACGTCTCCACTCAGCTGAGATGAGAATGTTGAGCTGAATGTGTGGTGTTACAAGAATGGACAAGGTGATAAATGAGTACATAAGGGGATCTTTGAAAGTTGCACCCGTGACTGAAAAATTCAGAGGAAGAAGATTAAGTTCGTATGGGCATATAATGGGCATATAAGAAAACTAAGTAAAGAGCTAAGACTATCTGTTTCTTATTGTGACATCCCTAGCTTAGGGTTTATAAGTACGGGTTTCAGTGAAGAGCACACTCATGAATTATTTACCTACCTTTATAGGCAGTATTTGACATTGTGAGCCGCATGTACTAGCTTCGAGAGATGTTTATTACGTAGTTCAACGTCGAGAATTTGCTTCGCTAATTTTTTTCAAGTACACAAAAAAAATGTTCTATGAAAAGTTAGTAAAGTAACATACAGTGAGCAACTGTAGAAGTGGTTTTGATATCACTCGGACGAGAGCAAATACAGTGACAGACTTTTCCACTACTTACCTCATTGAATATCGAACTATATAACCCAAGTATACCCACTAACGGTTCAGTTACAGGAGCATGGAGGTCATATTTATAATTTGGAAATTAATATTTTTATTACTATACTTGTAAAGGAAAACTAAAAACTAAAACATAGCCTAATAGTCCTATAAAAAAGTACCTAATATGTGATTCTACAGCATTGTAAAGAATAAACAATATCAGTTCATTCTAGACATTCTAGACTCTCTAGACTTTGTCCGTCCCGTTTTATTGGAACAGATATTACCTATATCCGCAACCGTGGCTTGCATATATGTACAGTCGCGGTATAAAAAGGTTCGTCACCTTAAAGTCGACTTTTGCTTGTAGGAGTACAAGAAACAGTACCGACAACATTTTAATAAATGTTACGTTTATAAAATATAGAAACGTGAAAAAAGAAAATTGCAATGTTGATAACGACACACTGAGTTTAACAATAGTTTTAATCAGAAACAAAGAGGATATTAACTCATACGCTTATCATAACAATTGAAAACAATAAAAAGATTTTATATTTCTAAAAAAATATTTTTAAACAAGATAGAAAGTTAAACAAATTTGATCTAAGTAATTTTAAACTTTATTGTCAAACAGTTAAACATATTTTTTGTGGAATATTCTGTTTAATAGTAGTCTGTCCGAATAATCAATTTGAAAACTGGCGGAGCTTTTCATACCGTGACTGTAGATATATATTGGTCATCTTAATGTGTCTTTCCTAAAGACGTTTCCTTTACCGTCACGTAGTAATTCAAAAGAAAGTAGATATTAAATATTATAACAAGAAAGTTAATAGTTCATATAATATAGGATACATTTATAAGTTTAAAATATTCTTTAAATTAGGTTGCCTGGAAGAGATTGCTTTGATCGATAATGCCGCCTATTGTTTTTACCATGACAATATTGTAATCCTACATTTTTGTAATTGTTTAATTGGTAAGCAATAAAGTGTTATCTATAAGTAGTTTTATGTAATAATAATCGCATTTACTTTATTGTACTGAATAAACTGTAATAAAAATTAAAGAAAGAGCTCTTAAAAGTGCTATAACAATAAAAAATTAAAGTAGGTAAATAATAATAGCGTCGTAACAATTGTCGTATAAATTAGTAACAAAAGCTCGTTTGAAATAAGGGAGTTAAGGGCAAACAATGAACAGTGAACCACGAATACTGTTGGTGTATGACAATGAATTAATTATTCTATATTTTCATTTAGACACCGAAATTATGAACAAAAGGATCGTTTATATCGTGACTGTGATTTAATGCTACAGGCTAATATATCTACCCATAATATATATGTAGAATGAATGAATGAAAACACTTTATAGTTCACCAAAATTTAAACTTAAAAACTAGATACAATAAATGTTGAACAAAGGGCGGCCTTGTCGCTTAAAGCGATCTCTTCCAGGTAACCTCTTAAACTAAGGAAAATATTAAAACATGACAGTGGGGGTGTAGACAATAAATAATATAAAATATTCAAAATATATAAAAAAAAAAAAAAACTTTATTATATACTATATAAACACAGTACATGTCATAATAAATACAGCCCTATTATACCTGAGAGGACCAAAAATAATTAAAAACTATGATTTTAAAAGAGGATACTGACTTAACTTGTCTGATGTTGAGTGGCAGTGAGTTCCATAAACGGACAGCCTGTACTGTGAAGGAGTTGTCAAAGAAGGAAGAAGTGTGTATAGGTGTCATTAAGGAGAGATTATTACTAGAGCGCAAATAACGGGAATGAGAAAGATGTAGGAAGTCAAAGCGTTCCTTTAAATAAGGAGGAGTACGAGGATCAAAAAGGATGTTGTACAAAAGAGAGAGCAAGTGAACATTCCGGCGAAGGCGAATAGGTAACCATTTAAGCTTCTTACGATATGCGGAAACGTGGTCATATTTGCGCAACCCAAATATGAACCGAATACAGAGATTTTGAAGTCGATCGAGCTTATTCAGTTGTTCTTGTCTTAAGTCGAGATAACTGGCGTCAGCATAATCAAGTATGGGTAGTAACAGAGATTGAGCAAGCATAACTTTTGTAGCAGCAGGGAGGAAATTTTTAAGCCTTCTGAGTCTTCAGCTAAGATTGGTCAATTGAGGTCTCCATGACAGTTCTCTGTTAATAACAATCCCAAGATTTTTTACTGTTTCATATATATATATATGCAAGCGTATGGTTTTTAGGATATTTATTTGTTTCCTTTTCTTTGCCTTAAAAATAAACTGATTTTAAAGCAATTCATGTGCAGTGTGCACATTCGATAACGACGATGAACGTAGGTTATTTTTTATATGAGAAAATGAGATAGTTTCCCTGGAACAGGGATTTGAAGATTATATGAGTTTATAATATTTTATTAAGTTTTCGCGACTTGTATACAATTGTATAACGTCGGAAAAACCAAAATCAAATAAAATTACCGCGCTTAAAACCGATAAAACGTAGTTTTATTATATATGAGTTTATGTTTTCAATCACTTCTACACAGATAAATAAAATTGAAGTGTCACTCAAAGCATTTATATCAAAACATCTATTTTTAAAATTTTGTTCGTCTGTCTGTCTGGATGTTCCGGCTAATCTCTGAAACGGCTGGATAGATTTGTGACGGGACTGTCACTGGCATATAGCTGATATTATAAGGAATAACTTAGTCTACTCTTTTGAAGGTTCCGCGGAAAAATTGCTACGCTGACGAAGTGGCGGACACAGCTTATTATTATAAAAATAAAATAATAATAATAAAAATTCTATACTGTCTTAAATTATAAACACAGATTTTCAATTCTGTTAACAATCTAATACTATGAACTTTTACTAGCGGTGTTAATACTTTGAAGGCGTTTTTTGAACTCACTTTTGCATTTTTTATTAGTTTAGTATTTTGATTATTATAATAGGTTTAGAACATTATAATTATGAAAATTTATAGTTAAAAACACAATAATACTAAATTCACTTGATTGAGTACGATTAAAACCTCATTTACGAGAAAATATTTTAAAAACCATATTTTTTTCTCAAATACAATATAGTTAGAACTCTTTGAAGCTGTGAATGAACATCGATCGACTCTATTATTTGAAGCCTTCCATTTTAATTTAATAACAATACAACGTTCTATAAACGAGAAAGTTTATATATAAGCGGACGTTTGTTACTCTTTCGTCCAAAAACTTATAAATCACCTTACTGTACCTTTTCAGATGTACCCAATATATCATATTAACTCGTAGGATACCTATACATATAATTTGTAAAGACATTATTTAAAGTGGCCAAAATTTTACGATAGGTGTTAATCCCGCGTGAACAAAATCGCGCACAGGTAACGTAATCCATATTTACGTAAAGTTTAAGGCTTGGTATGTGTAGTATATAGTCCAGATTACATGTATACAATTAGTTGTATAGTCGAAAGCGGTCATTGAACTTTGAACTCCGTCCTTACAGTTCTACAACTGTTGTAATTGTATATTTCTTTTTCATTTTTCTTACTTCGAGCTGGGAGACAACAATAACTAATCGTTCTGTCCCCAGTTGAGAGTATTTTATTAATTTATTACAGATCGTTAAAGACTAGGATTCTTAGCTAATTGGCAACAAATGTTAAATTGTACTATTATAATATACTACTATATCTAGACTATTTAATTCTTTATTTTTTAATTTACAAACATACATATTATAGTGCTGTTTCCCATGGGGGTATACAGAGACTATGGATCTCCACTTGCGACGATCCTGACAAACAACTTTCGCCTCATATTTTCATTTATCTCTTCATATATGCATGTTTATTTAATATGCTTTTTACCGAACCTCTCTTTAACAATTCTGCTAAGTGATCAAGTCGCCGTCTACTGACACCAACTCTACAATTCAAATCATACACTTGTTTTATGATTCTATTTTTATCCACTCCTCTCTACATGCCCAAATCTCCTCAACATTCATTTGTTTTGTTGTGTTAGATCGTCTTCACATCACTTCACTGTTCCTTATATCATTCAACCTAACCTCACGTTCACTTCTCTAAGCTCTCATTTCAACTGTGTTTACTCTACTCTTATGCTTTAAATAATAAAACCTCAAAAACTACAGAGAAACGTCGTGTAGCGCCACCTAGTTATGTAGTATTTAGGCTTTTCAGACTTATTTTTCTTCTGGGCTGTTGTCATTTTCAATTTTGTTCATGGTTCCTCATCATTTACAGCATTAATCAACTATAATTTATTTATTTTCTGAAGTTTTCGCAACTAGTACACATAATAAAACTAAGTTTTAACGGTTTTAAGTGCTTTATTTTATTTTATTTTTATTCCGACGTTCCAGGTACTTTTCAGTAGCCGTGATTACGGAAACAAAGATTTCAACTGTGAATGAGTAATGTTAAACGTTGGAATAAAAATCAAATAAAATACCTCGTAACGTATTTTTGGTATATTTTTTAGAATTTAATAAGATATCTGAGTAGGAGTTTCTTTTGTAAAAAATAATAAATAGAAACCGTAAATTTAAACATTGTTCAAATACTAGCGCTCTATTAATACCTTTAAACATTAATTTCGGGATTTTATCTCTTGGTGGGTGTTGAATTAATAAAATATATCAAGGACCAGAGATATTTCACAACGTGGTCAGTAAATTATGGCGAGGCGGTTCAACCGATGTGACCTTTGAAATTCCTGCAATGCTCCAAGCGATGGGGCACGTTGGCATTTGTGGAGCTCGCCGTTCGTCCCATTACGGTTTGGTATCTGATCCAACCGAAAACAGTTCTGAATTAAATTGTATCCCTTAGCAATAGTTAATAATGTTCGAATATCTCAATTAATAGAAGGTTTAAAAAAATGATGTGAACTTATTAGTACTTAAATAAAAATAAAAAATACTGCCCATGATAGAGATATTTTAAAGGTGGCAGTAATGTCACCTTAAAATGAAATATTGAACATAGTTTTGATGAGTAGTAATATAAACAACTATTTTTATGAGTAGTGGATGAATATAATAGATTTATTAGAATACACCAAAAACTGTTTTTTTAATTGAAATCTCCTCAGACACCGGGTTGCCTGAAAGAGATCGCTATGAGAAATAAGGCTGCCGCTTATTATTATATTGTAAACAAATGTGTCTATATTATTGTCTAGTTTCATGGTGAACAATAGAATAGTTTTAAATTCGGAATATGGAATATTTTCCGCGGTACTGTATTATCTGTAGGTACACTACCGATCCGAAACGTACTCAGGCGATCCAGTTACCAACCAGGTACAGATAAAACTACCCTCTTTTATTAGTAAATAATTATCACTTCAACAATTCCGAGCAGAACAAAATTAGTGTGATGATATCAATAAAAAAGGAATAAGAGTAGCTGTAAAATGCATACGATGTGATGAAAATGACTGTGATATGAAATGTGATTAGTGTAACATCGACTTAAGTGATTTAGAATGGGGAACACGAATTCGGGACATGGGCATCATCGGCAGAATAGTAAAAGTAGAAAGTCAAGAAGTTTGCCAACTTCCCCCGAAGTTAGAAGGTACGTATATTTATTTTAATTGTAACGACCATGTGTGATGCCGGGAGTCCTGAAGTGAAGAACGTGTGTCAGCAAACGCAGGGTCGCTTTTAAGTCCGGTGAACGACAACCTGCGCAAGTACAGAAAATATGTATCCTGACTAATATCCTGGAAGAAGAATATTATTTTTTTCCATGCTAATGTTATAAATGTGAATATGTATTTGCTTGTATGTGACAGTTTCACGTCCTAATTACGCAATAGATAGTCAAGAAATTTTGCATACATGTTGTCAGAGATAATTTTTTTTGTTTTTTTTTTTCAATAAAAAAAGTTACAAGATTTTATAAACAATTAATTCCATTGCCAAACTGCAGCGCAGTTTGCCGGCAGTGTTCTCGTGGATCGCATTGAATTATATATAACTTCTGTTTTATATACTGAAGTACGCTTTCTTTTTAAATGTAAATTGTAATATAAATTCATTTTAATTATTGAATTAACCAATTTTTGTATCAAGTCTTGCTTTCATTACCACCGTTATCTAAAGCACATATACACCAATTCTCTTGTGAATTCGTTTAAAATGTTTCCATTGATTCCTTGATCGAATAGTATAGAATACCTGTTATCCA
The DNA here is from genome assembly GCA_019925095.2 of Dendrolimus kikuchii. Lineage (NCBI taxonomy): Eukaryota > Metazoa > Arthropoda > Insecta > Lepidoptera > Lasiocampidae > Dendrolimus > Dendrolimus kikuchii. The sequence goes on along the minus strand of CM034391.1, from coordinate 11,246,317 downwards.
GAAAAAAGGTTTTTTTATAGTAGTATAGGTTCGCGTTTGACCATGATCTCGCCCGATGTGGAGCGAAGATATGCTCTAAGATGGTGCACGCTTACCCGGAACGTACCTATTCATAACTTAAAATACATCAGTCACCCAAGGATTCTTTTTTGTCAAAAAGCCAAATATATAGCGAATAAATTCACTTGACAATTAAAACAATATGAGAAATAAATCTCACCTGTTATTGATAACACTATTTATTAGGTTTTATTTATCTTTTTTTTATCCGTGCAGGAACGGAGAAAGAATACAAATTCCTGCGGCCGGGCGGCCTGTCGTAAGAGGCGACTTAACAACCCACAGCCAGGTGGTAGGGCATTTGCCCGACTGGATGGCTACCACCCCTGGTCTAAATTATGTCGCCATAACAACCTTGAGTTGTATTCCGGCATTAGTGACCAGGTTCCAGTCTCCCTTAAGAGAGCAGCAGCGCATTTGTAGCAACTTTGGTGTTGCAAATGTCCATAGGCGATGGTAACCGCTTTCCATCAAGTGGGCCGTCTGCCTGTCTGCTAATCTCCTGCAAAAAAAAAACTTTTTTTAAAAGGTTTTTAAATACAGGCTTTTGAGATCCTTAATATCATGTAGCAGCAGAGTGATAGTTAAGGCAAGTAAAACGAGCCCAAACACGATCGATCTATCTTGTTTAGTACAGGAGTTCCTATGGCCACCTTTCGACTCCATCAACAGATCAGCTCTCAGATATACATATTATTATGCGTGCAAAATTTCAACTCAATCAGAAACCGGGAAGTTGGTCAAATTTAACTTGCAAGACTCCACCCGAACTTAAAGCTTGTAAAATAATATATTTGCTTCACTCGTCGCAGCAGTTAGTATAAAAAACAGGAATAATCCTTTATTTCACTCACCAACTATCAAATAGCGCGGCAGTTGGAGCTGATTTATTCTTTATGATAAGTTCTTACGTTTTATAATGTAATCTCCAAACTCATGATGTTTGAGTTATTTCTTTGTTATTATTATTATTATTCGAACTCTTTTATCACCTTATGAAATACTTCTGTTGCGATGTTCACAATGGTATTACACTTACGAACAAGTTGTTGGTTAACACTTTATTTATCGCAAGAGTTCACTTTGAATAGCGTAGAGCCAAAAATAAATCGAAGTTGATTTAAGTCACGTTCAGGGATCTTTTACGGGGCGCATTTCATCAATATCGTTAAAGTGAAATACCCGTGTGAGCTTTGATCTCGCATGCTGTGAAGACACGTAAACAATCCAAGGACCTACCTTTTCTAGACTAAGTATCTGTCGTAAATTGTAAAAAATAATAATAAAGAGAGGCAAGTACTATCTGCAGATATTGTGTAACACGTGTCTCTATTTCTCTATACTAAACTGAAAATAAGTTTGTATGTATATTGATGTTTATAATTTTATCATCAGAAACGCGATTAAGTCATGGTTTGAACAATAGTATTCAGAAAAATTCTATACATACAAAATTGAGAACATATATGAAAGAAAGCCAGTTTTCATTCCTCAAAGTATAAAGTTCCTCAACGCGAGCATTCGCCTGTAATTGATAATTCGATTTTGAGCATTACGTTGCAACACAGCGCCCTTGTCTGATGAGCATTCGGCTGTAGCGAAACATTTATAATTCGATTTTGAGCATAGAGTTGATTCTACAATGTCAGACGATGCGGTCGTTGTGTTACACAAGTTGTATTAAAATATTACAGATTGTGTCTTTACATGATGGCCACTGTATTCTTTGGTTCTCCTCGGTCACCAATATAATGCTCGAATTTGTAACATTTCAGGTTGCGCACTGTAATGCTCAGTTCTCCTACTTCACTGATTTAATGTTCGGATATGTAAAGTTACATTACAGGCAAATACTCGCGGTGCAGGAGCACTTTAAAAACAATAAATACATCGACAGACAAACGTAGCTAATTTGTAGTTTTCATTTTTATCAGAATAGCTACGGGATCTTAAAAATTCTATCACTTCCAAGGATTCCGCTTAGCTATTTTGAAAAAAGTGGATCCCTTATAAAATAATTGTTTGTACGTCTATGTAAAAAAGTCATTTTATTCAAACACTATTATGTCTACATAAATAAAAAGTAGGTGTATCTGTATGCCGCTACGTTGCAACGTTGAGTGAAATTTCGTAATTAATAAAAATTAGAGGTGTCCCACCATTTATACGTAACTGATTGGTGACAATTCTTTTATTTATTTATTTAAACAATACCATACGTACATCATTGTTATACTCATACATGTAAAAAAATCCCAAAGGACTGTAAGTAAATAGATTACAGGTTATATATAGATTCAAAAAGAGTTTTTAAGAAATAAAGATTTATTTAAACTTTTTTATTCAAACTACTGGATAACGACATGGATCATTTTCGCTTTGGGATATTTATTTATTTAAAACATGTTTTATGATAATATAAATAAATAAAATTTTAATGAATTTCTTTTAATGTCTTAATTTGGTTTAAAATATGTTTCAAATTGTAAAACGTCAAAAAGGAAAAAGTATTAGAACGTCATCTACAACACCTTCTAGTTATTGTAGGATTTGGGATATTGTCGAACTGAATTATTTATTGGACAATTATCATTCCCAGTATTTTTTTAACCGACTTCAAAAAGGAAGAGGAGGTTCTCAATTCGTCTATATATATATTTTTTCAAATATACAACATGCCAAGACGTTGACAAGTTAACGTTACTTTGTGCTTCAATGTTACGTAAAACCTCTGGATTAAATACAGAAACAATTCCAAGATTTCCACCATCAAACATGTAGCAAGTCGTTTCGTTTTATCGCAAAGCGTTTGATTTATACGATTTAATTAATCTGACTCCTATCTGGCACAATTCTGGAAATTGTGTTAGTTATATTTATACGCGTATAATTTTATCACCAGAAACGCGAAATCTTAATCAAGCCGAGGTTTGTACAATAGTATGCAATATTAAACATACAAAGTTTTCATTCATGAATAGTACTTAAATACTGAAACGCCACTCTTTAATAGTTTTATGATTAAAACTTCTATACATTATTTTTTATCAGTCCAGATGAAGTATAGAAATGATACAAAGAGTCTCAATGAATGATATTAACATGTCATAATTTAGCGTAAGCTAAGCTAGTGCTAGTGCGGGATTTATGCAACAAAACGCCAAGAACTTTGAGAATTGTTTTATTTGACTTCTGAACAATGCCCGATACACAGAGGGTTTGCGGTATTTATATAGTGTTGTAATACAAAAGTACCTTCGATATTTTAAAATATATATAACTCTACAATTTATTCTGATTAGTCATAATATAAATCATCAAATGTTTATACAGCAAATACTATCTAAATCTTTAATAATAGATGGAGCCACTAACACAAACTGAGTAGGTGGGGCTCCTAGTAACAATATAGTATACAGTTATGAAATACTAACGGTCTCGGCAGACGTTGTCCTGCTCTGCAAAAATAAAAATCTAGAATCCGATTCCAGCGCCACCTACTGGGTCTAATTGTGAATCCAAAGCAACCCGAGACATTGTCAAACATACTTAAAATCATCAATATCGTAAAACTCGATTCTAGCGCCAAGTATTTTGTTTAGATTGTTGGGTTACATTATTGAAGTTTTAGTAGGGATCTCTAATTTTTATGTAGCCTATATTAATCAGGGATATCGTAGCATTAGAATGGTGAAAGAATTTTTGAAAACGGTCCAGTAGTTTTTGAGTTAATTGTTACAAACGTAGAAAAATTCAAAAAAATAAATCGTCCCTCTTTTTAATATTATTACCATAGATATTATAAATAATGAATATTATTGCAAGGAGAGTGGTAAATATTTACAGAGGATAACAAAAATAATTAATTCCCCAATGTTTTTTAGTATACGAAGGTATTGTGGGTGTAAAGAATGGTACCAAGAGTGTTGAAGAAAATCATAACTTTAACACAGTGTCATGCTTTATTAACTATAGTTATACAAGTTATAGCTCTTTATTGTATAGGTCCACAAAACTAGTCAATAACTTGCCTCAATGCCTAGTGCATACCAGGCTTATAATTCAATTGGCAAACGAAATAGCCGTTCAATTTCTAAACTGGGTTCAGGTGAAATGGCGCGTGTGACGTCAGGCCGACCCAGAGACGACAGGCTCTATTTCCGAACACGGGTCTTTTGCCCCGGAAAGTCACGTCACGACTGTAACCTTGCCCTAGTCAACTGATATCAGCCAATGATATTTTGAATCGACATTCAATTTTTAAGCCTTCTTCTATTTAATGTTGGCCTTATTGTTAAACCTTATACAAATTTTTATGCATGTTCATAAATAGTTTGAAGTTGATATCCTTGTGATTAATATTTAAACCCTACTTAAACATATGAAGATATATGAAGATCTGTACTCTATGGACATTATAACATAGACTGTTAGAAAATTAAGAAATTATTTAATGGACTCAATATTAATACGTAGTTAACATAAAAAAACTTCAAATCTTTTGAAATACCCGAATATAAGTTCCATGTCTAAATAGCACCAACTAGATTGTAGTAATCAATTGCCTTATGAATTAATAAAAAAATGTTACCACTGATTTTTCTGTAGTACTCAATACTGTCACCGTTCACTACTTAATAATTAATTACACAAATCTGTAAATTTATGTCAGGTACTAATTTAAGGCAAAATAATTATTACCTCGGCAACAAATTTCATAAAAGTCGATAAGTTTAAGTACAATGAATTTTTAAATCAAAGTAATACTTCGATATAACAATAAAATCTGTTTTAAATGTATTCAAAACTTATTGTAGAAACACTCGAAATAAGAGCCTATTATGCACAATGAAACAAAAATGTATTTTTTGTTGGTTTCAACAAAAACTACATATCCCACGTTTATTTAGTGACATTGCCACACACTATGTGTAAATATTGTCAACGAAGTGGGGCGATTCATTCATCCGAAAACAACCGCAGCTTGTTTGCTTAAAACGTCTGTGTAATATAAACATACTCGTAAAACAGTGGTATATTGTGTTTTTATAAAGACTTTTTTCCGCTTAAATTGCTTTTAATCAAATAGTTCGCATTAAACTTTAAAGCATTTACTGATTAGTAAGTAGCAGACGACTGCGTGATAAAAAAACATTGCTGAGTTGCCCGATAACGGTTAAGTTAACGCATTTTTGTATGGCACGATTTATGTTTCCTTTCACGCTCAGGAGATGGCGATAAGTCATTCCCATACAAAATTGCAGTAACTTGAACGTGATTGAGTAGTAAAAAACTCGGTCTAACCACACTGATCATAAACAGTACGGGTCTATCGTAATTATATGTAGGTATGTCGTGACATAAGTATAAATTATACATTTACAAAACATATAAATACAAGAACAATTGGGAATACGATACATCCCACAATACCTACAAATATTCTACAACAATTATCATTTAACAGAATGGACTCTTTAACTTTGTGATTAATGTTATGTTTTACATAATTACCTCTATAATGTTTTCTGCTTATACACTACAGGTTTCTAAGCGGTTTCAGGAAGTATGTATGTATGTGTATATATATATATATATATATATATATATATATATATATATATATATATATATATATATATATATATATATATATATATCACTGAATATATGTAATACCTACATATATTTAAAAAAATATTATTTATTTTTATATACTTTATTGTTGCACACGTCTTAGAAATCTATGTTAACATGGTCTATTCCCAAGGCCGTAAAGCATAAATTTATGTTAAATAGTTGCCTCCTTTAAGAAAGTTAGACTATCTAATATTACGCTGAAATCTAAGGGTTACAAATTAATTTAAAAGGCTCAAATTTTTCAAGTTTAAATGTCCCTGAATCAATTAATTCTATAAGCATTCGGCTTTAAGAGTGTTCTCATAAAAATAATCATATTTTAGAACATGACACCAGTTTAACCAAAGCAAAACAAGTTCCTTGTACCGTGGCTAAGGCGTGTTTCTGCTTCATATCCTTGTATGCCAATCTATTTCGAGTCCATTGATTCTGATATTGCGTTGCTACCTAAGCCAGCTTTGCTGGATTTGATATCGGTGCCTACAGTATGTAGAATATACACCTATCTCTTTGTAGGCCTTTATTGGATTTCATTGCCCGTTTTCCTTTGATAAAAATAGGAAAATCGCAACATTAAACTAAAATCAACTTCTAAGGTTCTGGGACTTCCTTTAACGATTGGTCTTATCATGAAAAAATAGTAGCAACTATTAGGAATTACTTCGTATAATATAAAAAGTAATTTTGATATAAGTATAACCTAAATATTGCATTTCTACGGTTGACCAGAGTGCTGTCTTCATCTTTGTCTCGCAATTTTTTTGAGAGCGGAATTACACTTACGCATATCTTACTGTTTGGGGACCCGAATAGGTGTGTGTGATCTATAGATACTTAAATAACTATCCCGGTGTTCCACCTTTCGCTATGGGCTAAGGTCGTAGGAATATAGGTATGGCCACGACCGCAACTTGCGAAGATGACTAAAAACAGCAGTGGCAACTTAGTGGTAAACATACTCGCGTCCTGATTCAAAGGGCCTGCCGGGTTCGAATCCTGGCCGAATAATGTAGATATATAGCTCTTAGGCGGATTTTTTGACATATATATGGTAACTATTATAACATATTGACGGTGAAGGCAAGCATTGTGATGAAAGATGCACGTCGAGGGACAAGCGTGGCGCATACACCGTCCATTCCTTTATGAATTCTCAAGCTTGAGTCCAGCTATGGGACGTTTATCGGCCGTTATTATATGGTCACTACCCAGCTAATATGGGCCCGCCCACCCTTACGCCCACCCTTAATAGAGAACGTGCCTATATCCTTTGGACGAAAAATGTCAGAGCCCTCTGACATCTTAGGTCACATTCAGACGAGAAAAAAAGAAAATAATGTTTATTTAGAGTTACTTAAATGAGAATTATATATAAAAAGGCTAATAAAAACAAAGAACTTAACTCTAAACAGGCTCTAACTGAGCAATTGCTGGTTGATAACAACCAGCGCTGATCGTGGTCAGGTGAGAAGTATGCTCACAGTGCTTGTCTCGTACTATTCCTATGTTAATATCACACACTACACCATCCATGGAGTTTAATGTATTTTCATTTAAAGAACTATTATTATTATAAAATTTAATGGTATCATTTTTATCTCTTAACAATGCCCATGTTGTTAAACAAACTGGACATGCTCAGTGTTGCACATACGCATGTCATGCAGCTTGACATGCTTGCGCGGGCGACGCACCAGATGTTCATTGTTTAGATATGCCCCCATTACTCAAGCTTGAAATTAATCACATAAGGACTTATATTTGCATTTGTATCGGAAATTCTATAGTGTCCAATGAGAAATGTTGTTACGACACATATCTACTGCAGAATTATGTCATATCTGCAATACAATTATATATTAGGTTTAAAAAGGCGAAAGTAACTTATTCTTTCATCTATGTAGTTGCTAAAATATGGCTGAAATATCAGACGAAAATGAAAAAGCAAATTAAAAACATGCTTAAACGCAAATTTCATTTTTTTAAATTGTTTCAGCAAAAGAAACAAATTGAAGTATACTTTTCGCCATTTTTGTTATTATATATACTATCTTCATTCCGCAATACCGAGTTTTATAAGATCATTGCTTTTTTCAATTAGATCAATCGTAATAGTCGTGCCATCTAGCGTACAGTAGCAGTAATCATATCTGTTTTTATAAGTACACTAATTCTTTGTATCGAGTATACGTTTTATGGTTTTATTCATAAATGGAGTTAGTATAAGTTTGAAGGCTACTTTATAGTTCTTATAGAAGCCTTGAAACTTACTCTAACTCAATATAAATAAGACCGTTAAACTTTAAAATGGCTTCCGTTCTTTTATAAGAGTGGAACGTAAAGTTATAATTTAAAATAATTTATAAATTTTTGTTACTAACATAATACTAACCTCCACAAATTATCCTTTGAATACTTATATAAAAATCCAGCCGCATCGATCGTGAAATTCTGACAGGATCACGTTGTTATTGACGGAGATGTTTATTCTGGAACTCTAACCTACTCTTTCAGATATTAAATCAAACTTCTTAGCCTGGCAATACCCAATATACCTATATTTATTTAGTCATGTAACTTTGTATGTCGTACTGCTATAACAGATTTCAGCTCTGTGGTTTATTAAGAAATCGTGTACCACTACCGCGCTTGTGAGCACTTGAAATTGCTTGACCGCTATGGCACAAACCGCCAAAATTGGTAACATTAACCCAACTTAGCTGATTAATATACCTATTAGTTTTGCGGAATATGGTGAACATTTTTCCATGCTTTGATCGTCAATGGATATAAAAGTAATTTGGGAGTGGAACAACATTTAGTTTGAACATTCAAACGAGTTTATTGTAGTGTTACAAATATTTTTTTAAATAATACTTGATCTTATAAAAATATTCTCCTCCCTTCATTCTATGTTCATTTTTGGCCTGATGTATGAAATTCATGATAACCGGTTTACACTCGAGAACATTTAAAATTAGAAAACAACTAATCAAAGTGATTTTATATTTATACTTTAGTACTTATGTACGAACTAGAATGTAGCATTTCTGCTAAATACACATACATGATTTATGGCATTCTTACCAACATACATCGATATTGGGTCATCGCAAAATAATAGCATACAGTGCTATCCCAAATACATTTTTCCAGACATGTCTGATAGACATAGATATAGACAACACTTTATTGTTCACCAAAACCAAAATGCACAACATATTTATCATTATGGTCTTTTCGACTTGAAGAAACTGTCTGGTAAAATTTTGTCGGCTTGTAGACCAGCGATTTCTTTTTTACAATTTAAGTAAAGGAGAATAAAAACATAAAATTTAATATTGTTATTAAAGTCAACACCTTATAGATAAGACATATTTATTTTCACCTACACAAAATAGAAGATTATATTTTGATAGTATATTACCTACTCGTATATCGCTATAATAGGTATGAAATACGATCGGTGAAAGGTATCCTTTTGAAGTCCTTGATTCACCTGCTTACTCCCAAGACATTCAAACACTTAATTAAAATTCATTTAACAAATTCAGAAAATATTTTAGATGCCTCTTATGACTGAGAACTTCTTGGTATTTCTTTCGTAATTAGGATCATTATTTTGAAGAGGATTATAATTGCGTAATATCTAAGTGGCCTTCCTTGTAAAATTCGGAATATTTGAATTAGAGATGGATCGACAACTAAGGGACTCGCATAAGTCGACTGGATAAGTATTACTTGGTTCGTAATTAGTTACTGTGTCAATAATACATTTGTTTGTGAGTTTTACCAATCTTAATGATATGATACCATAATCTTAATAAGTACAAGTTCAGTTGTTAAATAAAAGCATAATTACTTATGTTCGTATTTATTATTCAGACCAGTTGATTTTATTATGATTGTATATATTGCAATAAAATTAACATTAAAATTTGTTGTCCGGCATTTTAAATGTTACATACATTTAAGTTTTGAATAAATTAATAACAAAATGTATAATATGATATACTTATTCATTATGGTTATCTCGCTATGTAGAGTTCTTCACGATGTTTACCTTCAACAAGTGATATTTTAGTATGCACATTAAGCAAGAAAATGCCTATGTAGTAGGTACATATTCTTTGCCAGGATTCAGACAGTGTCATTGGAATAAGGCACCTTATCAATTAAGCCCCTACAACACTTACGCGCAATAAAATAAATAAATATTTCACAAAGATGTTTGAGTCTTTGTAGGGAGCAAATATTTAAGTTCATAGTGGATGTGTTTATATAACAGATTGTTTTTGTCTTCAGGCAAGTGTCAGTGCTGCAGACGTCGATCCCGCTGCCGGCGTCGGCGGCGGCGGTGCGACGTGCGCCGCCCGACAAACGACCGCTGCCCGCCACTCCTGTACACACCGGTATAGTATTATTAACTTAAGAGCCCTACACATTGTAGCGAGATCACCGCAAAAACGTGAGAAAAGCGTGAGAAACGAGAATGTGGAAGGGGTTCTTGTGTGAATGTGGAGCGCCTATTACCACTTTATACATTTAACACTATTGAGAGTAAGCTTACTGCTATTGTGCAGATTCAAACTGATTGTTATAAGCCAAAAAGAGGTGAATGTCATGAGAAGTATGACATGGTAATTTGTGATGTGACTGTTTACGTAAGCCAGAAAAGAAAAATTGGTCTAAGGTGTTATCCATATTTTACAGTAATAGATATAGTGAAGCTTAAAATTGACGAAATCAGTAGTATACACGTAATATGCAGTACTGAAATTATTTTTCATTCCATCTGGCGACTAATTACTATGAACGCGTGCTTTGTCTGTTCCAGTTAACTACATATATTTTTTATTTTGAAATTTTAATAGATTGTAAATTCTTTAATGTTGCTGGTAAGTAACATAAACCAGCACCGTTGTAGGTTATACAACAAGTTCATGCATCCATTTTAAATCAAACGCATTTATATTTTGTTTGAACATAATTTATGAACATTCAGTAGCAATTGATAAAAGCGATAGCTACATAATATACAAGAAACTTCTATAGCTGCAGTCTAGATCAGTTCCTGTCTTTCAATACAGAGAAATTCAATTAATTAGATCCAATTACTTATTTAGCTGGCCCGTCAATATCTCGTATCTACGGATATTGCAATGTACCAGACACACCAATGAGTATAGTATATCAGTATCTTTAGACGCTCATTCATCTGCATCAGTTATTTATAGGATACCTAGAGATTAGCCTTCAGTGGATGGTAGATATTTTTTTATTGCCTGAAAGCGGTTACTGTTCCCTGTAAACGTTTACATTACCAGGGGTCCCTAACTCATTGCCTACTTCTAAGCAATTTTATAACACCCTTTTTAAAGAAACCTATGTCATAATGCAGAGGGAAAACCGCAGTACCGAGCAAGTACACGTATTTATGGTCTATCGCTTGATGGCTTTTTTCGTTCTTCTGTCACCTTAGTATATGAACTTTCGTACCAGGTTAAAAACGTTGCAAAGCCATATGCACGTGTATTTGCTCGTATGTCTATCACCTGCTTTATCGCCTTACTTCACTGTCTGTGTGACTGTGCGTCACACCGGGTTATTATGGAAAACTATACCTAAATGTAATGTTTAATATGCGAAAATAGTTTTTAAATACTGAATAGGGTTTCCGTAAAAGAAAATAATGTTTTTAAAACTTGTCAATTGTATTAAGAGTTGATACGTATTATATGTACATATATAGTATTTGAAAGAGAAAGTTTCAATATGAGTGAAGCACTATGAGAAAAGGTTGTATTAATACATTTTGAAAATATTATAATATTAATTAGGTACTAAGAAGCAAGTGAGGTGTGTAAGAATAAGCCTAAATGGCGCTCTGTTGTTCGTGCCTACCCCGCAAGGGAACTGGCGTGAAGTTATGTATGTATGTATCTAATTAGGTACTTTATTGAATAATTATAAAATTGTGACCCCTCTTACTTAAGACTTTACGTACTTACGACTTACATTTTAATCTTTCGAGTCCAAAGAAAGCATGTGGATGCAAGAAACATTTTATCTTAGGAAAATATAGCCCTATGAAACACAACGTTGCACGCGGAACGAAGGAAAAGTTTTATATTAAATTACATAAATTCCAAAATACTTTAACTATAATTAATTGAAATAAAACACTGTTATTGTATCGCTAAATAACAACATAAAAGTTAGTCAGACCGTCGCAAAAAGTCTGCGAAAATTTGTTACTAACTCAAGCATTCACTTATTAAACAGCTTATAGCTGGTGTATAATAAACCATCGAAGAATAAAGTAATAAGGGCACGTTTTGTTTTATTTGGAAGCCCTTTATCCAGTCGAGTGCAGTAACATATTTCAATTTGTATGCCCACATGCTAAAGTTAATCGGCATGCATGCGATTAATATCTTTGTTATCTTCAGATCTTTAGTCATACTTTTATCTTGTGCGTCACCTATTTAATTTTGTCGTGTGTACGTTCTATTTTCAAACGAACAAACGGTATAAAAATGGTACATAGTTAGGTGTTCTTATTTCAAAACGTAATAAACATTTTAATTTTTTTGTGCAGGTGCATGTATTCCAAATTCAAATATGCTAACATATTCTATTGTTATTTAAGTAACTGTGTACTATTTATTACAACACGAATTTTTTTACGAAAGACGGTGCGGTGCTATCATTATTCTCCAGCTACATTATATGCTGTCACCATTGTTATATACTTTGCTCAATATCACTGAGATGAATTACAGCTGCATCTAAAAATTCAAATGAAATGGTTGGTTCTTCAAATTCGTATTTAACAAATTCGATTATAATTTAGTCCGTTTTATAATACAAACTCTGAGTTAAATCCCTTCTTTTACCATTAAAACCAAGAGTTCCCCCTCATCACACACCTGAAATTTAGTCAAGCTCAAGGTTATATGCCTAAGAAAATTTCTATAAAAATATTAAAATGTCTAGTCATTAGTGAGTTCCTTGCGATACCTATTTTACGGACAAAATAAAAATCATTTACGAATATAAAATATGGAGGTCACTGTTGGTTATCTTGAAATTGTAATTTTATCTTTTAGCCTCTTAAATTTTGACTCAGATTAAAATATCGATCTGGAATATTTAGTTTCTGACTGACTTGCTTATTATCTAAATCGTTTTGAAATCCACAAATATTACATGTTTTCCTTGCATTAGCTTTATAAGGTAGTTTTTAAATCAATTAAGAACATATTATTACTATGGCAATGCACTCAACATTGAAGGCATTTCCAAGACCTCGATGTTATGGTTCTCACTTTCATAACACCAGTTTATCTTACGACTAACTCGGCTCAAACGATATCCTGTAGATAGTTATCATAACATTATTAGTACTGCACATGCATCTTCACATCAGTAGCCGGCCAGTATTCACTGGGCGCGCTCATTTCAAATTCCGAACACTTAGCGCCAATTTAAAAAGCTATCGTAATAAATTAAACGTATTTTCTAATTAGGAACGCTTCGGTGAGAGTGTTTTGTGCCTATTTTCGTCTGTGAATTAGTGTAATGTTGGAAGTGATAGTGAGTAGATTCATTCCTTTCTGTGTTTTCATGCTTGAAATATTGACTGAGTCACACGTAAGTGCAGGATTCATTCTAGAGTTTGATTAGTAACCGTTGTGTTTTTAAACTGAACTAAAATCAACATTGGGGTACGATTATGAACAACTACCTATATTAAGATATTTATCTAACTGTAATAAAATACAATTTTTCATAAAGTTATACCTTAATTATATTTATGTTATAGGTATATTTATTCTTTCTTTCTGTTATATATTTTCACGTAATGATATTTAAAATGGTTTAGTTAATAGATTTTAACACATTAACATATATTAATAGTTGTTTACAGCTAGTACATTCATTTTTCTTCAAGTAAAGAATAGGTAAAGTTCATAAACGATACAAATTTATAATTTTTTTACTCTAATAATAGACCCAGAATAAAATAATAGCAATGAAATATTTTGAAATTAGAATGTTATTTAACAAATTTTATGTTAGAGATATGTATGGACCACATTTTTACTGTGTAACAAACATTAAGCTGAGCCATCAATCAATATTTGCAAGAATGTAGTTTATACAGGTGTTATACAATTGTAGATGCGTAGTAAATTCTACCATATACTGCTATACAAAATGAATTAAATTCAAATTAAATTAAATTATATAAAATAACATGGTAATGGAATGAAATCTTGCATCAATTGCAAGTTGATTTACATAGCAAGTGAACTATAAAACCAATTTTGAATATAGCAGACTATTATCCAAATAGTCTGCCGTAACTAAGTGATGGATTGTCTCGGCCTGAATAAAGATTGGACGGATGTTGCCCGCTCTTTGTTGATTGACCACCAGACTCGACGGACTTCCTTGGACAAGAGTGGCACCTGGCCGAGGCAATTTGTTACTGGTTTGTGTCTGCATTTTTGTATTTTTTCTTATTTGCCAGATTAAAATAAATCATTTATAAGTTATTAAAGCTAGATATACTTAAATATAGGGTAGTTTAATATATTGGAATGAAAGAAAAATATAAAGAGGATAAATAAATATAACTGTTTTATTGTTTTTCAATAAGCGTATTGAGAATCGTTAGGCCTTGAATAAATATATTTATACATTTCTTAATGATTTTTTATTTAAGTTAATAGCAAATTACACGTCGGACTCTTTTTTGAAAATGAGGTAAAAAATAAAAAAAATATTAAAAAACCACATTACAGTTGAATTCTTCATTATATTTCACACGAAACGTTACCGATAACTTTGGGATTTTACCATGGCATCACAGTCGCGCTCTCGACATTTGGGTGGCTAATGGAAAAATCTGAACAAATCAAAGTGGTTTGAATAAGATTTGTTCAGCAGTTTTCGAAATATGGAGTATTTGATGAAATTCATTTTTTAAGTTTTGTAGAGACTTGTTACCTTTACTAAAAACTTCAATGCACATCCGACTTGGCTGATGTATTGTTGTTACATTTTCACGGCATTGGGTATGAGCTTATTGTCACGAAATTTAGTCATATGTTTTTAATGTTGATGATAGGAACAAATATAAACGGAAAGGAAAGGAAACGAAAAAGAAAGTATCAACAGTGATCCTGATTAAAATGATCTATTGTTGACACAAGAAAAGCTGCGTGAAAAACCTAAGTATAACTAGGGCCGGCCCATTTGTTATTTAAGTTTCGGCTTGTGGACGGGCAATTGTTTACTCTCGCCCATGGATATTCCAAATATCATAATCATAACACTATTATCTAACAACAGAAACATTGTTGCTAAGTAGAAGGCCATAACTCAGCCACATTTATGACACCCGGTGACTCGCTAACGTTCCTTGTAGGGTTGCTTTACGCACACAAATACATTTGTAAAACTAATGAAATGACATCACGAATTATTATTACGTACGCAGATCGATATAATTAGACCATTCTAAAAAGACCTGTCATAATTAAACAATGGTACTTACTCCTGCTACTATAATAGGGGTGAAGGGATCGAGTTAAATTTGATAGTAATATATTCCTGATTGCAGTCCTCCAATACGGTTAGTGTGTCGTGCGCGCAGCTCAGACCACCCGTGCGGTTTATGATAAAAGTTCAAACTTATCTAGCAATGTAAGCTTGATAGCGGTTATTTACACTTTAAGATTGATTTTATCCTTAATTTGGTATATAGTTGAATTCCTTGCAAGAAGGATACTAGGGACAACAATCCAAGTATTTTTGTATAATGTGTTGCTTTGATAGATACTTTCCTGATACCTACAATCTGGGTGTCTTCAGTCCTGTGTGAATAGGTATAGGTACCTTCTTGTTAAGCATGCTCCATCCTAGACTATATGTCGACTCAAAAACAGACATAATTATGATCAAACGCAAAGCTATTTATATCAATATCGTATCGATTTAATGTAACGTCATTAGAAAGTTAATGATTTAGATGTCATATTTTGTTTTAATTGAAAGGAAACGTATTAGGGAATTTCTTGTTTTAAGTTTTTTTTGTGTAAAAACGTGTTTTAAATAAGTATAAAATATCATTTTAAAGTTTTAGTGACGTTGTCTATATTAAGTACCGAGTGACGAATCACTTGTAGTGCTCTTTTATCAACAGTAGAAATAAGGACTTATGTGCTTTCTCAGAGTTTTTACTTTTTCATTGTGTGATTGAGAATCCTAATATTCTTTATTCATGATGTTATATAAACATTACCCTGATATCTTTTTTATTTTTAGGTGGTAAAAGCGGTCTCTCAGCGTGCTCCAGCCGGTCTACCAGTCCTTTGGGGCAGACTCCTGTCAGCTTCATACCCCGTGCACCATCATCATCAGGGTATATCGATAATAATATATATATAATAATTGGCAGACAAACACGCATTATGTATGTCCCCAAATTAAGCAAGTTACGCTTATGTTATGGATAATATATAACGAACTTCTTTAGGGCCGATCCCAGACACCCAGACCATAGTAAATAACGGAGAAAATTTGTTTCTGAAGTTTACCATACCAGGAATCAAACCCGGAGCTTCTAATTCGAAGTGAGGTAAGCTGGGAAAAGCTTAGGCCGTTCACCCACAGAGGCTGTCATTGATCATTTGAAATATATGCACCTTTGTATATTTTATGAGACTTAAATCCATGATATCACGTCTATTTCCTATAGAGACAGATAAAAATCACTGCAATGTGCCTCCTTGACCTTTTTGATATAGGTATTATATTACCAAGTGCTGAAGGTGAAAGAAAATATCGTGATAAAACCTACACCTTGGGAAAGCGTGACAGATATATTGCCTGTTCTCTGTTAAAATGGAGAGGCAAGAGCCCAACAGTGGTACATTATGGGTTGTTATTATTTAGTTTTGTACTTATTAGTTCTAAGTTAACATGTATCATTATTCACAGGTCAAGACCAAATTCTTCACTACTAGCTCCAGGCAGTAAAATCCCTTCAACAGTAACAACTCCTCAGCAGCATCACTCTTCGACCCAAGGAAGCCACAATGGCACACCTACAAAACAATCCATGCTCGATAAGTTAAAGTTATTCAACAAGGATAAAATCAGTAGTGAAAAGCAAAATAATAAGAGTACAGCTGTATCCAAACGTACTAGTTCATCCAGTGGTTTTTCCTCAGCAAAAAGTGAAAGATCTGATTCTAGCCTAAGTTTGAATGAATCTTCGAATATAACAAACGCACATATCAAATCTTCTAATATTGTAGGACCGAAAACTATACGACAACAAAATGATACATTGTCAAAAGACAAATCTGGTAAAAATGCTAAGACTAAGTTAGTTAGTTCTAAAGCTCCTAAAGAATCTTCCACGAATTTAAGTAAAAGTAGTAGTAAAACAAATAATAGTGAACGTCCGAGAAATAGTCCCAAATTGCCAGCGCGTGACAAAGAATCCAAACTCGCTGCACCAAAATCTGTTAGTAATACGAAATTAAATCAAATAGATGATCACCCCAGAAGTTCTAAAACAAAGCCAGAGTCAAAAATGGTTAAATTATCAGGAAGTCAAGTAAAACTGAATGAACAAAGACCTGAACATGGACACGATCCTAGAAATCATGACCACATGAGTTCACAATCGAAAAATCAACCAAGTCAACCACAAACACCTACAAATGGGCAAGGTTTTGGTATCCCAAATCATACAGGAATTCCTAAACCTACTGCTGCTGTTAAAGGAACATTCAAAATATCAAAGGATGATAGGCACATCATTCATAAAAGTACAAATAGTCAATTAAGTCCAATACAAAGCAATTCTAGTTTAAATTCCACTAACAACGTAAGTGCACTTCCATTTAGTAGAGAGCAATCTAATCTAAGTAAAGATTTATCACAAAAACAGACCTTGGCGGTATCTCCCATGCCTGTCGTTAATTCAGGAAACCATAATCATACTTCACAAATGTCTGAAAGTTCGCACTCAAACTCTACGCATAGTACAACTGGTCAGCATTCAAATTCAAGTGATAGTAGTGTTATATACCGTCCATCTAGTGAATCTGGCTCAGAAATGTCTAAAACAGGCAACAGTAGTGTATCATCAAATAAGAGAATGGACATGAACACAACATACATAAACGAGGTAATTCACGAAGCCGAAATCTCTGAAAAAGAAGTTACTCAAAGGCGAATGGTTGACAATTCAATATCGAAGCAATCGTTTGACCCTAATAAAACATTGACTGAAATGAGTCGGAAACATGAGAATGATAGCCGTTCAAGCACTCCATCGCATTGTAGGGATAATTCTCTTGGCGATGATGAAAATCCACTTATGAATGTAATGCCAATGAGACCTTTGCTTCGTGGTTATAACAGTCATTTAACGTTACCTATGAGAACGTCGGGACTGGCACAGAAAAATATTCCAGGATATCCTCATCATGCAAATACAGTAAAGGCTAATTTTGGTAGGGAGAATGTTGGACTACGGGAACGTATCAATTACGGACCTGGATTTTCCAATCCCGATTATTGTGATCTTGAAACAGCATCAGGATATATGTCGGATGGCGATTGTCTACGAAGGATAAATATTGCTGAAATAGAGTGTAACAGAAACAATGATATAATGGATGGATATATGTCTGAAGGGGGTGCTTCGCTGTATGGTCGTCGTATAAACTATCAACAACCATCTCAACTTCAACAAGTGGATGAGAGGTAAGTTCTATTTTTAAAATTCAATTTCATTTATCTGTGGATTCCTCCCTGTTGGAACTTAATAAAACGGAGTGAGCAACGTGTCCTCTCGTTGAGCCGCAATAAAATTCGAATTAAAACGCTCCCTTAGGGCGTGAGATTCATTGATGTGATGCATTTGGACCCGTAATAGGTTCACATTTTAGGGTTTAAAGCATTCCGTATATACAAGTATTATTATATACAAAATTATAATAGATTGTGTGATATTTCATACTATTATGAACCAAACAAATTCACTTGAGAATTATAAACTTTTTTTTTTATCCTAACAAAAAGATTTTAAGAGACGTTATATCACCGCTCAACCTTTGTAATCCACAAGTGGTCGACCCGCCTTTCTGTCATCCTCTGAGCAAATGAAACGATGTTTCGACGAGTGATATTAACATTAGTAGTAGCTAATGTATAAATTAAAAGGATTTCATATGTTAATGTTGTCCAAACCATTTCTTTAAGGAAAATAAAGTTAACTACCATCTTATAGCAAAATCGTTGCAGTGTAATAAAAGTGTGTTCTACAAATTGAGTGCCTTAGCGAAGTTGTAATCCTTGTGTTCTATGGGCGAGAAGACCCAACGTAATTAAAGTCACAATCTTAGAGATGCGGGAAGTAAACATCGAGCCCCAAGGAATTATGTGCAGTTACAAGGGGATGTATATAGGACTTCATAGTAAAATGTTATTGCCTCACCCACACTCATTTCGCTAGAATCGCCTAAAGCAATTTCTATCTCAACCGTTCGCGATTCGCATAGTGCTCGTTTGCCTGTAGATAGAGGCGACCAAATGTTTGGTTGCTTCATTTAGCAAACATTTGTAGGCATCCGCGTGAACAAAGCATTTGTTAATATTCGGACTCTGCTTTCCGACGTGCGGCTGACGATCTCACAGCGAGGAGTCGTACGGCGCACTCACACTGTCGCAACGATAGGGGAGAGGGCGGGTGACCAAAATCGATACTCCTACGTCTCACGCCGCCCCTACCCCTCGGTACCTCGGCCTGCCGCCGCCTCGGCCCTAACCACCTCTGGCAACATCAAACAATTCAAGACCTTAAAGGCTTCGATGTAAAACCTTCCTCTCACAACGCCTACTTATCACTTCCAATACTTTTCTACGAAGCTTTTTTGTTACCTTCGTTATCATGTTTTCCCAATTTTTTTTATTATAAATCGATTCTATATAACTACACATATTGTTTATATTTTTTTTGTTGGGTAGGTTTGGTCTCTGTTAAACAAAATCAGTTTGAAATTAGTGGTTGTTTAAAAGACAATGTTAGCTCAGCCGGTGCTGGTTTTTGGTAAAGTGCGATGTGTATACGGCCGGCTGCGTACGGCACGGCGGTAGCGGCGGCAGGGCGGGCGGCACTCGGCGCCGCGCACTTTCGGCGTGCGGGCGCGCCGTACTCGCCGCCCGTGCTCAAACAACGCACGTGACAAACTTTTCCGATTTCCTCGGCGGAAAATGTAAATCTGTTGCCGGCATCGATCGTACCGACGGCAGACGCGCGCTCGCCGATCACAGCTGGCGCCGTGGATCTGGACCGTTCACAACAAAGGATTGCAAAGATACAGTCACGGCATTCGATATCTCGCGGTTTTATTACCTTTGATTGTTGGTGTTAGTTTTTCAGTGTAAACTAGACTTTGTAATGGACCACATGTGTTGTGCCTTCAGTCGCTTGATCTCGGGGTGAGCCGGAATACGAATCGTTAATATCGGACAGAAGTTGATTTGCTGTAATTTTTTTACGCTGCGATAATATTAAGGCGAACTTTAATGTAAGGATAATTGTTGCCTTGCTATGTGTCTTTGCTTTTCGCGTTAGACGTTGTAAGCTTACGTTGCTTTTAGATGATACACTTAGAAGATAGTTCTCGAGTACTCGCTTTCAAGATGGATAGAGATGATTTGGTGAGAGTCCTTAATTTTTTTAACAATCTAATTAGAAGTTTAACTTAAGTAATCGTTATGTTATAAAATTATTAATCAACAAGAAGGCAATAACCTTGCACACATCAGACATCTGGCACCTAGCGAAGTCAATGTATTGCTACTTCGCGACATATGGTCACCATTCCTGGCACAATATAGCATAATTATCATATAAAATTGGAATAACAATGCATGAAAGCTACAATTGTTGAAGTCTACTTGGAACATTCTTCATGAAACTGTAATGTTGCGTCAATAAGCAAGCATAACATAGACGTGATTGAACCGTATAAGGATATTACCTCGGCATCTGTAGGGATATTGGTTAGGGGCGGGAAACCCTTAGCCCTTCCCTTATTGTGATCCTCAATTTCATTGAATTCGCAATGTTATTAAAGATTCACGTATAAGGGTAATTTTGCCTTACTGCGCCTATACATTTTTCTTATACACGCTAAGTTATAAATGAAAGCAAGTTTAGTTCTTTGTTTTTCTTTGCTTTTCCTATACAATAATGTGTTTTTCAAAAGTCTCGATAAAAAATTAAAGTTAAAAAAAGTTTTAGTCTTTCAAAATGAACCAAATGTAATTAAGGCTAATTAAGTATCTTGTGTATTTTTTCCATATTTACTGAGGCTAAAAGGCCCTAAAAGAAGGCAATAGTAAAAACTAAAACATATACAATACTTATTGATTTATTGTTAGTTTAAAAATACACACATGTATTTTAAAAAAATACCTTAAATAAAAACAATAAATATTACGTAACGATCAAGGGTAGAATTTAAACTGTATACCAAAATGTCTACGAAACACGAAGTTGATGTTACGGCGCTGGTCATACCGATCGGAGGGCATTCAAACACGCTACATTTAATTTTGTCCCCTGCTTAAAATGTTAGCAAACGGACAAAATTATGCCGTGTATCTACAAAAATACATTTCCAACCAAGGACGTGTCTTTCGAATAAGGTCGGATGTAAATAATATTTGAATTCACGTCCCTATATTTGGATTTGAACTAAAAATGAGCATGCAATCTATGGCGCCAGATTTTAACCTTTCCACCCACTGTAAGCTAAAAAGGAAAAATAAAATAATAAAACGTATTTACGATATTTTTATTTAATCAACATAATTTAAACTAACATACAAAATTTTAAAATAGTTTTCGTCTTATAAATGAATAGGTAGTTTTTGGTTTTCAAGTTATATCTGCGTTTTTGTTTGACGCCTAGAGGTAAACTTACAACAAAGCTATAAAAGTTGCCATCATCAGCAAATCAATGTACAATAATATTTAGGTCTTCTTAAGTTTGTGCTAAACTACGACCTTTCACTTTAATTAACCAGCCCTTACGGGCGACCTTGAGAGTGTCCTACACACATTTGTTAATGGATTGTTGAGTTGCGTCCTTCACTCTAGGGCTCGAAGCAGCAACTCAAAGCAATGAAGCGTATATTCAAAACAAGCGTTAGTTTCTTAAAGTGCTTTAGGAATTGATTGAAAACTAATCGACTTTGAAATATTTTATCTATAGCAGACAGTAATGAACCGCAACACTATCATATGGACTTATCTGGTCGTATGGAAAACCTTTAAATATGAGTGCTTTGTTGTACATAACAGTGTATACTAACTTGTTCTAAGTTGTATTACTAACAAATGTTTAGGTCTGTAGCCATTGAAAAAAAAAATGTGTTAGGGTTTAGACATTCGCACAGCTGGTTTGCTGGATACCAACCCGTTTATTGAACTGTATTATGATTCATGCTTAGGGGATCGCTTGTATGAGGGAGTGGATAACATATGAACGCTTTCACAAAAAAAAATACTTTCGGTTATCTTGAACAGTTTAGAAATTATAATTTAAAATGCTTATTTTTAATTATTAGCATTTTATTATTTATAAAAGGTAAACTTCAGGTCTGGACTCTCTGAAAACTATTGTTTTGAGTATTCATGGTCGAAAATATAATTACATCAATATTCATGCAAATTAATTCATACCAAATCATTTTCCGTTTTTATTATTTGTATAGAACATAGTTACAACATTTTATTCGTGCAGGAATAGAGAAAGAGTACAATTTACTGCGGCCAGGCGGCCTGTATGTAGTAAGAGCCGCCTAAACAACCCACAGCCAGGCGGTAGGGTATTTGCCCGTCTGGCTAGCTACCACCACTGGTCTAGACTAGGCCGCTATAACAACCTTGAGTTGTGTTTCGGCATTAGTGGTCAGGTTCCAATCTCCCTTTAGAGAGCGACAGCGTATTGGTAGCGCCTTTGGTGTTATAAAGGTCCATGGCGACGATAACCGCTTTCCGTCAGCTGGGCCGTCTGCCTGGCTTCTGAACTCATGCAATAAAAAAATAGTAATACGGATATATCGTACAGAAATTAAAATGACGTATAAAAGTTAAGTTAGGAGAGGGCTGGACTGCATGATACTAGAATTTATGGTGTGACAGATGAGAGAGATGGAAGCAAAGGACTAGGGGGTGGTCTAATAGGTGGTTCATATGTCTTACTATTCATTCACTTACCTTGCCATCGGTTGAATTTTGGCATTACTTGTATGGAACTTATGTCAAATTTTAACCGATAGTAAAGCAAATGAACGTTTCGTAAGATAGAGGAACGGACCATGAATAGGCTTCTTAGAGAGAATTGCTTAGTGAAATTGACACGTGTCTGCATATACTGGTAGGTGTAAGACGTAGCATAAGTTCCACATTATTTTGATACTTGTCATATTTGTAATACGAATCTACGCAAGCGGCCGTTTTGGGCCCCTGGTAAATAAAATAAAAGAAAACCCTATGGAATGCTATAAGTGTGCAATTGAAGTTTATTATCTCCTGCTCTTGTGTTCAGTGCGCATTGCTTGCATATTACTGATGTTGATTGGTTCCATTACTGTAATGATACTTGAAGACGTGAAGAGTACTGAGTATTGGGTACACTTAAGAACACTAGGTATAGAGTATCCTATAGAATAATAAGAAGATTTAAATATACGTACTTACAAATTACAAATATACCTTTGATCCGGCTCAAAACTATTGAACTTAAAACACATCAGTAAGTAACTTACATTTAACCTAAATTTTAGTTGCATTTATGTGTTTGTTTGTTTATTGAATATGAATTTACTAATCTTACATAAGAAAGAAAATTTACAATTTTCTATTACGTTTTAATTTTTAATCAATTTATGTCAAACTTGAAGTCGTGGCAGTTCACGTATCCGCGTTTCACTCCAAAAGCTGTGCTGAGCAGATTTAATGTGCATAATTACAATTATCATGCCCTGGCATTTAAAAAATATATTTGAGGAACGGAAATCTGCACATCGAAATTACCTATCTCCTTTTAAATTTATAATCCAAGACACGGCATGTTTAGAATTTAAAAAACTTTAAAGCTATTTAAAAAAAATAACAATTGGAATAGACTATATAAGCGATGGAGAACACGATGCACGAGAACACGACATAAAATCTGTGCAAAGTTCCGCAGAAAACGATATCTGCTAACATTCTTTATTTAAATGCTGCGGTACTTTGTATCCCGGGAATCCCGCGGGAATTTCAAGTCAAACGTGGTCGAAGTTTCGGGCATGTCCTAGTATTATAAATAAATCTTATTTGTCTATTTCTTCCAAATGTCATGTTTTGATGTTTGTGTATAAAAATGTTTACAAAATTTTCTCAATAAACGTCGGAAATTCGGACTAAAGCCCTATTAAATTGTACTTTCGGAACATCTGTACCGCCCGTTTTATACAAAAAGTAGAGAAATATCGTTGGGGAAAATATGAACAATAGTCCCAACGGCAAACTTTTAAATTTCATATTCGGATATTGCACAGAGCCAGCCGTTCTGTTTGTTCCGCTTTTTGAAATTTTAATGAGTAAAGTCGTGCAGTTGTTATAGTGATGTGGCAAACAGTTACTAGTGTTCCCAATACGCTGATAGAATATTTTTCTACAGTGTGCAAGACCAAGTTGATCTTATACAAATATTGTTTTTTTCGGATCTAGCTTCAGTTTTTATGTTTTACCATTGGTGAATGAATGAATTAATGTTCTTTATTGCAATATAAGTTACACATACATATACAATAGGAGGTCGTATCGCCGCCGGCGATATCTTCTAGACCACCTTTATCTTTGGTTTTGGTACTTAATATAGCTTTAAATTACTTATAAAACTTAAGTTCTTTACCCTAAAAGCATGTAAGCCCATTAGCAATTCTCTATGTTCTCGAAAATTCTATTGTTCCAAAAGAACAATATAATATTGTTTATATAAAACCTATGAGATTTAATACTGGAATATATTTTATGAAACAGAGATTTTCGATTTTATTCATCTTAAAATAGTCAATCTATATGTTAAAAAGTGATGGTATTGGAGTAAGTTAAGCCACGAAATCTTGCATAACAGATATTGAATACTACTTGCTTACTTATTTCTTAAACATTGGGTTATGGCAAAAGCCGTGCGGGGTAGAGAAGTAAAAAGTAGAATCGAGAGACCTCGGACGTTAAAGCGAAATATCTAAAAAGTACTAGTATTTCAATTTAATATCAACTATTTTTGGCTGCTCTATTCTAGATGCATTTGCTGTTTTACTTTCTTGCGCTGGAAATAAACGAGCTTCTTTGTGATACACTAATTAATGTAACATATGTCTATAATAGTATATAATTTGATACCACACAGTATAATTAAAATTTCTATAAACACCGTTTATCTGGTGAGTCGACCTAAATTTCCCTGTTCTTATAGTACCTACTCGTAAATATTCGATACCAGAATAATCAAAATAAAGTTTTATACCAACTTTTACATATATTTGAGTAAACATAACAGTTGTAATGATTAATATTATCGTGTATTCAATAGTAATAAGTAAAGAATCAAAAAGCCGTGGTAGCGTAATGGCTAGCGCACGCGTCCCAAACTCGAAAGGGCATGGGTTAGGTCCTGGCCGGAACACATGCACAGCTTAGTCAGTTTTCTGACCTAATGTGCATATTGTAACAACTACCATGTGCTAACAACGGTGAAGGAAAACACCGTGATGCAACCTGCACATCGAGATAACCGATGTGTCAAACCTGCCAAGCCGCCTTGAACAAGCGTGGCGGCTATACTGTCCGTTCCCCATATAATGGAAGTCCCAAGCCCAACAGTGGGACATTTATGGGCTGATATTATAAGTGAAGAATTATATAGTTTTAAATTACGGGTCATAGTAGTGATCTGGACTTTTAGAAGGCCAAGGCATAGAGGTCCTTTCGTCAGTTTAATAATCAAATGAGGCATGATGCTGTCTGGAGATTAACCCTGTATATACTTTAGGACAGTGTCCTTGGACACGTCGGTGTCAGTGTAAATAAATTGTAGGAAATGGGACAAAAAAACTGGGCTCTTGAATTTAACTACTAGTGAAGCTAAGGATCTGTTACTATGAATTGGGCAAGCAGTGATTCGTTACCCATTTTTTTATGTATGTCCTTAAAGACCATGGGCCACAAAAATGGCCCGAACTTTTGGAGGGCTTACACGTAAAGGCAAATTTAATCTAGCTGTGACGTGCCACTGGCCGGCGGTTATCCCTATTTACACCATACAGTAATGCATTCAATCTTTATTATTATTTACATATATATTTTATTTCCAAATTTTTTACATTTTTCTTATAAAAAATGCAAATTTATAAATAATTTATAAATTTATTTATTATTATTATTGTTATAATATCTTAGATATAAGTAATATTATTATACGGTAATCTAAGAGATAATAATAGAATATCTACTTAGTTGTTGTTGTTGTTGTTGTTCGTGCCTACCCCGCAAGGGAACTGGCGTGAAGTTATGTATGTATGTATGTATCTACTTAGTACCCATCTTTTTCATACATACATACATAACTTCACGCCAGTTCCCTTGCGGGGTAGGCACGAACAACAGAGCGCCATTTAGGCTTATTCTTACACACCTCACTTGCTTCTTTGACATTCATAACTCTTATCATGCACGCTCGTCTGTTCTTAAGGCTCCTAACATCACCTTCTGCTAGTACACGATCAATTTGATCATGGAAAGTGTGTCGTGGCCTTCCACGACTTCTGCATCCATACACTTTTGCATTGTATATCTGTTTATTCATTCTTTCATCATGCATTCTTTCTACATGTCCGAACCACCGGAGCATTCCTTTCCTTACCTTCACCCCGACACTCTCTTTCAGACCAACTGTCTTTCTTACTTCGGTATTACGAACGCGGTCCGCAAGCGTCACTCCGCAGATTTTGCGCAGTGCTCGCATCTCGACCGCGTTTACTCTACTTTCATGCTCTTTCTTCCATACCCAACTCTCGCTTCCATACGTGAGCGTAGGTACCAGCACCGCGTTGTCATGCCTATATTAAATAACTTTACTTATTTTACTCGCCATTTGCTTTAGTATAATTTACATGAATAAAAAAGTATATATTTTTTACTGTATTACACATAAATATCATATTTGACAAGGGTAAGCCGCTTAAGCGAATAACCTACACGGATCGTCGCTTTTTTACCAAAGGAAATTAATGAAGTGAACAATAATGTAAAAAGACTCACAGCGTTTAGACAGCATCTTCTGATAAAATCACAACTTTGAACTGCTTTCTTCATATATCTTTTTAAATATAGCTTTGCACGTTATGTATGTTCATAATGGTGTGGCTTCATCTGCGATAATGTTGAAGATTTAGACTGTGGCCGAATGCGTTTTATTTAAAGCGCTAAAAATAATGCCGTTAACGAATGTTCAAATTAGTGTATATATATATATATATATATATATCTGTCAATATTTTACGTTATTAATAATGTCGCATCTCCCTATCGACATATCTGCGTGAAACGGCCCGTATCTGTAACACTATCGCAGATGAAGCCCCACCATTAATATTTAAGTTGTAAATAAATAATCTTCTTAGAAATAGGCACCAATCTAAAGACGAGCTAATATCACAAATGTTAGAGAAATTTTAAATTCTTTGACTGACGCCAAACGTGAGACGAGACGCCAACGAAACGGAGTTCTTGTGGCAGCTTGAAGAAGCAAATTTGACTACGGGTCGATTTTGAGAAAAGTTTTCCATTGAATAAATTATAACTTGACTGTATTTAAAAGTGGAACATTTCAACTGCTTTATTTGCGCAACTGGTAATGTTTAATTTGTTCGTGTTATATTTTATCCTATGAATAACTATTATCTGGTGATGGAAAAATCGACCCTAAATCGTTGACATAAATATATAATTTTTGCTGACAATAAATTTAAATAATATTTTAAATTAAAAACAAAACTACACAGCAGAACATTACTCTTCAAGTTACCACCAAAAACGTTTACACTCTTAATCCTGAATATAAGAACTTCTGTAAAACATTTCACCAGTCAATGTAACTTTACAAATCTTTCGATCTTAAAATTATGTAAAAGTGAACTTGAAGAACCCCATCCGTAATCTATAAATTCCCTTTTATAACAAGCCGTCAAAGCGTCAAACTTGGAAGATAACGAAGTGGTTTTAAATGGATATTGTTTAAAGGAAATCTTTTAGAATAAATAACTTTGTGCGTAGATCGCGGAATTAGAGCCTGTTCGTTTTATCTTCTCAAGATGATAGAAATGAATTAATTTTAACATCGTTTACGCGATCGCATTAATCTTATGCGCTAGAGCTAGACAGTCTATCTGTACAATTATTACAAAAATCCCCCCATTCTTGTAGGTCTTATATTGAAATATGTAATTTGTAATTATACTCTTTTAAGCATTTATTTTACTTTTGACAGCTTGATGACGGATCAATTAATAATGTCCTAATGCGTTACCGATCTATTTGCTATAAAAATCAACTTCATTTATAAATAATTTTTAATCAATTTACATATATTAAATGAGTCATTCTTATAAAAGCAAAAAAATGTAATAAAGTGGAACATTTTTTTATTTTCAAATCGATTACATTCGATTTATTTACGTATAGCGTCGATGGTTTAATAGTCTGCGTTACATGACTCACAGAACATTACTATTGCGTCACCCACAACAAAAAAGTACGATAATTATGTCGTTTGTTTCACGTGAGCTTTACTGTCAAGAAATTTGTAACTTGATAGACGTGCAAACATCAAAGTAAAATAATTACTTGGAAACATTACAAGTATAATTGTACGTGTTCTTTTATTATTTAGTTAGTACTGGCCGTTTATCGACGTGAAAATTACAGAAGTCAAAGTGGTTGCGACTTTATCGAAGTATAAATCTTTCAAGCGTGTGTCTGACCACGCAAATTAAAAGATCACGCAGCATACATCAAGCGTTTTTGACATTTAGGTACGAAATCATAAAGTATTTAATGAAAAATACCCTTTATTTCAAAAACTATACAACGGAATTTATTCAAAGCGATAGATAGATAACACTTTATTACTCACCAAATAAACAATTACAAAATGCACGATTATAATTTTTTCAGGGTAGAAACAATAGGCGGCCTTATCGCTTAAAGCAATCTCTTCCAGGCAACCCAAAATAAAATAATATTTTAAACTGCCGGTTCCTATATCTTACTATTCATTATTGCCCTACCATCGGTTGAATTTTGACATTACTTGTATGGAGCTTATATAAAAAATTTAACCGATAGTAAAGCAAATGAACGGTCGGTAAAATATAGGAACCGGACCTTAAATATGACTCATATTATTAAATATGACTCATATAACAGTCATTATTGACAACATAGTTCATCTGACTAAGGTCGCCACAAATGACTCTATACACTGAAAAAAATTTCAACCCCTAGTTGCATGTATGGCGGTCACCGCTAGTCTTTATTTTTAAAATGATGAGCTACAACATTGTGTAGTGACTTATACTAGATCATGTATTTGTACCAAATCCCGTCCATAGTGCCATAGTCTTTTCCAATAAAAATCATGTGATATACAAAGTACGAGTATACGAAGACAGACGGACAAACGTTCGTACAGACAGTCATGACGATTTTAAAAAATTCCATTTTAGTCATAACAGCTACTCAACCCTAAAAATAAAAGCATATTTCATAATATTTTCTTAAGTTTTCGCGACTTGTATATATAATAAAACTACGTTTTAACGGTTTTAAGCGCGGTTATTTATTTGATTTTTATTATTATTCCGACGTTTCGGACACTTTTCAGTAGCCGTGATCTCGCAAGACAAAGATATCAAATGTCAATGAGTAATGTTAAAGTTTTATTTAGCCTACGAAACGTCAGAATAATAATAAAAATCAAATAAATAACTGCACGTAAAACTGTTAAAATGTAGTTTTATTAAGCATATTTCATGCTCACCATTGGGAGGGGATAATACTTCAACAGTACAGCTATACTATTTCAAAACCTTGTACAATAGCTGACATTGTTTTTTAAACGAATGTGTTTATTGTCTTGCTATGCAAATGCTAATGTATTGAGCTTACCAAAACATGTATTAAGATATAATATCGGTCCTAACAAGCGTAATAAATAATTTTAAAATGGCATATCGTCTAAGTTCATAACATATTATTTTGTGTTGCGGTGAAAATTTCTCGAAATGCACTTGATAGGTTTTAAAATTGTATAGCTGAGTACTGAATGATGGGTCCTTCTTATGATTTTTAATCTACACCTACGTGAAATGAACGTGGCAAAACATTCATTTCTGAAAAAATAACGCACAGCTAGGAAAGATAAATAAGGGAGGGCTGCTCAGTTCATAGATAATGAGGTACGTGGCTAGAGACAGTTCCTTTCAGGAGATCCGTCATCATTAGTGCGCGGCTCCGGGCATTCAGACATCAATGTTTCAAATGACAACAGTCTTGTAACTCGGAAATTGTGGTTGCAGATTATACCAACCCAACCCTCGACTATTACACATTGCTATGTTTGGATATGCACAATTATGTATATGTACATGTCCAAGGGACCGCCTTATTCAATCGTCTTGATGATCTAGATCTCTTGATGTCTAAAAGCTACAAGTATAATATTTAAACTAAAGAAAGTTTAACCGTTTGATAAACCTGAAAGATTGACAATAATACATTAGCTATCTCATAGCAGGTTTTAAAATGCAAATCAAATAGTGTTGCTGTGTTGTGTTATAAATAACAATTTTAGTGTTGAAAGGTGTATTTGCTATCACCAACTTTTTGTTGCACATCGGAGTAGATAGTGCTTGCTATCACATTGAATATTTAAATCAATATCAATGTTTGTGTAAGTTGATAATTTGTAGGATGAACTCTTAATCCTGAATGCGACAGAAAATTTGAAATGTTACGTTTTGTATAGTTATAGAACTATGGGATTATTAGTGCTGTATATAGTGAGCTTTTTTATAAAGTAGTCATAGCAGCATAATGGCTTCGAGTCCCAGTCAGATAGCCAAGCTCTTTGGATAAGTGGCATTAGCGCTAAACAAATAGAAAAGAAAATGCATAAGAATGAATAATGCTTAGTGTAACGATATGTCATTCCCATATAATTGCTGTGCTATTCGTTTAGTGTTAATGCTACTTGTTACAGGGATTGCTCCGAATTGACAATTCTTTTCACCTAATTTATTTATTTATTTTATTTTAGAAAGGTTTACAGTCTAATATATACAAAATATAGAAACAATAATATTTAAAAAAAGATGCTGATAATAAGCCTCCGTCTATTGGTAAATAAAAAAAAAACATATAAAAAAGACATAAAAACATAAAAAACAAAAGACATGTGCATATACGATATTGAGGGATAATAATATAACACATTTTTTTGCTATTTATCTTATCGAAGAAATTTTGAGCCAAATTGCGCTTAAGAGAAATTATAAGTGTGCAATACAGGTCTAGATTCAAGTCTACTACTATTTCATTAAAAGAATTTGAGCTTCGTATGCTAAACGCGTTTTGTCTGTAGTTGCTATCTACGATAGTTGTGTGGACTAATCCTCTCTGCCTCAGGCAAAGTTGATAACAATAATGTGCATATTGTTACAGTTACTTAAGTACAATTATTAAATAACTGAAAGTCGTACTTTTAACACGTTAATTCTTGTACAAATACAACTTGTAAACCCTCTCATAACTTGGCATAAAGCCATTACTAAAGGTAAATACGAGGTAACAGAAATGGCTACTTGCCAAAGTATATTACAGTCAGTATAAAGCCTGAAAGTTAATTTATTACCGACGTAACCGTTATTTGACTTTAATATAAGACGGAAAGTTAGTTACCAGTAAGTACTTAAGTTATGAAGGTTTTAATTAAAATTTAAGGCATCATAGCTTAGTGCTTAGCACATTCGGGTCTCGTTTTAATGAAGAAAGTTCTAATCTGGTCCAAGAATATGTACTGCGTTGCCAATTTTTTAATCTTCTGCGTATATTGTTCTATGATTTCCATCATATTCCATCTGTTATGAAATTGTATATTCAGCATTTCTATTTTGTTTGAATCAATTGTCAAAGAAGAGTCGATTTGCTTGCTGTTGCCTTTTAATCTTTTAACTACAAGTATGTGTTTCACTTACCAAAAGATAACTAAACAAAACCAAAAGATAACTTAAGATGTTAGCTCGTGGTTGGGCATCCTAACACATCGTTCGTCTAACTCAGATTTTTTCAACTTTGTGAAATAAACTAAATTATATATACAGATAAAATTTATATAAATTTTATATGTAGTACATATATATAGGTATATTTGGGGAGGGGAGGGGGCATTGGGAGCGTGTTGCTTGATATTAGATTTTACAAAGTAATTTATCACTAGTTTTTTTTAATAGTATAGTGCGCCCCACATTTATTACAATAAAATTATCATTATATGGACTTACTTACAATATTTTCTACCTTCTAATTCGGTTTGATATCTAAATGTGTTTTTTTAATTATTTTTACTACTTATACTTTTTTAGTATCAATACGGCATTAATGCAAGGACAGTTTCAGTTTGCCATATTCTCACATAACAAATAACTGAAATGCAGAGTTGGTTGGTAACCTTTTCAAGTTTGCTAAAAGAAATGAAATGATATCTCTATTGATAAATTCGATGACTTCGTTAAACTACTTAGAGTTGAGACACAGTAACTTATGCAAGTATATACTCAATATTCAAGTTTCAAAGTAGGACACTGCAGTATTTCAAACCGTAAATGCTTAGCTACTTGTAAATGTGTTACAGTTTACTTAACCCGCCCTAAGAAAGAACAACTTCCGTGCTCAGTCTGGCTTCTTTTGTAAGGGCTACTCACTCTATGTAATCGTTGTACTTAAGAGTAAAATGAGACGGGGACGCCCTAGAAAGTTTAAAAAGTCGACTTACTTTATCGTAATCTTTATTGTTTGTAAAATATCTCACCTTTTCACTTTGCGTTATTTGTAATCTATATTATAAAATACTAAACATGCCGTGGCTGTGCATTGAAGCTATCAAAAAAAACCACTGAAATAGATTATACGACGAAGAACACGATGCGTATTGTTTAAAATTTTTGCCCGTTTGCCTGTTTGTTCTGGATTCACGTAAAAACTATTGGATCCATTTCGATGCGGTTCATTGATCGATAGCTAATTCTTAGACTTAAAATCTGCGCTACTTTTTATCCCGAGAATCCCGCAGGAATTTTCCCAGGAACGAATTGAAGTAGTTCGGGTGCATAAAAATTAGCTTATTTCGACTGAGTTTTTTTTTTTATTGCAGGAGATCAGCAGACAGGCAGACGGCCCACTTGATGGAAAGCGATTACTATCGCCTATATACATTTGTAACAACAAAGCTGCTACAAATGCGCTGCTGCTCTCTTAAGGGAGACTGGAACCTGGTCACTAATGCCGGAACACAACTCAAGGTTGTTATGGCGACATACTTTAGACCAGGGGTGGTAGCCATCCAGTCGGGCAAATGCCCTACCACCTGGCTGTGGGTTGTTTTGTCGCCTCTTACGACAGGCCGCCCGGCCGCAGGAAATTGTATTCTTTCTCCGTTCCTGCACGGATAGAAGTTTTCACTAACAGCGGCTTTCTATATTCTATCGGAATTCTAAAATGATTATCTAACGACAGCTTACATTTTTTTTTAAATGCTGCGATACTTTGTGTCTCGGAAATCCCGCGGGAATTTTCCCGGGTAAGAAAAAAAATTGATTGCATAAATATTAGCTGATTTCGATACTATTTCACTAGAACGATACCTTAAGTCCTTTTTCAAGTAATGCGATACTTTATATTCCGGGATTACCGCAAGGATTTTCCCGTGAGTATTTTAAAGTAGCTATTATGCATAAAAAAATAGCTGATTCGGATCCGTTTGATACTAAAACAATATAATCCCGAGGAATATAAACTTTTATATTCCTCGGGATTTCCTAACCTCGAAAACGTTATATTAGGACTTGCTTGATGACAGTTTCTATGTTTATTAGACATCATTAGTAAATTTAGATGATGTCTTTAGTAAGTAACATTACTTATCCCGGGATTTTACGGGAATCTTCGGAATTCATGTATTTTCATACTAAAAAATACATTGCCCTGCTGAAAATACCCTATGACTTTAAATAATGGCAAAATAGAGTAATGACAAGTAAAGACAGGTGATCATGTCAAGCGTGGACAAATCCTAGTAGTGAATAAATTATAATATTGAGTAAGTGTTACTATAATGTAAGACATTGTACTAAAACTAAAGAATTAAAATAAATTAAACACTAAAAACTAATACAGGTAATTTTTTTAAGTGGGCTCTCAGGGCCAAATCCTAAACTATGCTAAAAGCAAAAAACACTCAAAAGAGTTTCGAGGCCGATTTTGACGAAAACTAAAGTTTGAAAAATCAATTACCCTTGTCAGGAATCGAATCGGTTGGTTTGAAAAATAAATAGATCCTGTGTTATTATACCAAATCATAATGTAGCTTGTAACAATCAATTTTTGTGATGGAATGTCAAACAACAAACCGAAGAAAAGGGTTGTTTTAGAACAAAATGTTTTATTTTCTATGCATTAATTAAACCTCACCTAATTTTATACAATATGGAAATAATAAACACGATAGAAAGATCTCGATAGAGTAATTACAATTAAATTATAAAGTCCAGTGCGAGACAGCTATCAGTTGGTTCCTAAAAGACAGGTCGCATTTCCTTTTTGAATAGTAATGCTTGAGGTATAGACTAGGGTTTAGGTCACGTGAGACATTTACCAGACATTTGGCTATATCTCGAATAGTTAAATAAAAAAATAAAAAAAATAAAGCTACAAATGTTTTGATATTTTAAGGTCCCGTAATCACTTATATAAAAAGGGAACCCTTATAAATTCGTCATGTTTGTGTGTCCGTTTTACATATGTACTGAAAATAAGTATTGCCATACAGCGGGGCAATGCAGCCAGCCTTCTGGGCGCGCTCCCCGTTGGCAGTGATCTGCTACATAATGTATTTTAGTTTCAATATCTTTGTATTTTTTTTTCACTAAATGAATACTCTAGTTTATATTAATATTTATGACACAAGTTTTTCGTGTTACGTCTTTTTAAAACCGAATATAATTTTATTGAGATCATCGTTCGACATGAATAGCAAGTCCTAAAATACTACAAAAAGTATTTTAGGGTATGTGTATGAGTTCTTTATTATGATGAATACTTTATTATTAAAATAAAATATCCCATCAATTTGCGAGTCAAATGTTATTTCGGTTATCGGTAGCTGGGGGATAATGACCTCTTTACTTGAGTTAAAAATAAATGAGTCTATTCTGCAGAATAAAGATTCCATTCATCCGAAATGAGTGCAATAAGGAGTGATTGATGTGCTTTCTGAATACTTCCATTATTTCGTTTCTCTCACTAGTCATGTTGATGTACTTAAATTGCATTTGTTTCTTTGTGTACACAATTGTTTTGAATGCGCATTTACACTATACATATAAAATTATATGTAATACTAAAATACTATAGCCGATAGTAACATTTGAGTATAGATACGATATTACATATCTTGCAATGTTCGTATACTAGTAATAATATGGGAATACCTAATTTTGTTTGCTTAAGACATTCTTCTATATTGTAATTTCTTGTGTAAGAATTGATAGTATACTTTAATTATATAACTTATACTTTAATTATAATAAACACGAATCCATACATTTTTTCTTATAACATATAAATGTGTTTGTGTCAGTGAATTAATTCCTCACGGCTTTAGGAATAATTAAAATATAGAATTATGTTATATACAATATGACATACATACATGAGCGGTAGGTACTTTCTATAATGGTAATAAACATAAGATATTTTATAAATTACTTACACATTACTAAATCTGTTCCACTAAAGATGTCTAATGAACATAGAATCTGTCATATCAAGCAAATCATATTATCACGTGGTTTCGAAGTTAGGAAATCCCGGGAAATATAAAAGTCCCGGATTATATTGTTTTAGTATCAAACGGTTCTGAATCAGCTAATTTTTATGTATAATACCCACTTTAAGAGATTCAGGGGAAAATTCCCGCGGGATTCCTGGAATATAAAGTACCTATCGCATCACTTGAAAAAGGACTTAAGCTATCGTTATAGTGAAATCGTACCGAAATCGGCTAATATTTAAGCAATCTAACTAATTTGTACCATACCCGGAAAAATTCTCTCGGGATTCCCGGGACACAAAGTATCGTAGTATTTAAATAATAATATTATAAGCTATCGTTTCCGTGGAAAGTGTGTCAGAACAAACTAATTTCTATGCACCCAAACAACTTCTGATGAATATAAGTTTTATCCCGGAAAATGCGACAGATTTTATGAATTATCTTTTAGATACGGATCCAAAATATATATATATATATATATATAGGTATAGGTACTCAAGCGAAGCCGCCTTATACCCACTATTAGTTTATTGTACTTTGAAAGTATTTTTTATAGTAACTGTCATTGATTTAATTATGCTTTAACCTTTTTATCGTTAAACATTTTTGAGTTATAGAAATTAAAACTGCATAAAGTTAATATTAGATATATTTATTATAACTGGTTCCCGTCTCGTATCTGCCCTTTCCCTCAAATTTTTGATAGCAGTGTAAAATATAGGGCACATTTCTTCTTTTAATAAAAAAAATAATTAATTTGTTTCCATTAGCCATGAAAAATTACTAATAAAAATTACTGTAAAGAACGTAACTAGCTACATGAGGTAGCGCCAGGTCATTCTTCCCGCCTTTTTTGCTACTTTATTATTTAAAACATGTAAACCAGATCAACCAAAAATTAAGACGTAATTTTCAGTTATCGATGGATTTAGTCGAAAAAATGTGAAAATATAAAACTTCAAATAGCAAGAGGAGGACCTAGGACACCATCTAATATATAGAGTTTCTCAGCTTTTCAGAATTAAGATTTTACTGAGCGATATTGACTACTATTATTTTTCTTCTATGTCTGTGATGTTCGATAGGTATGCTCATGAAAGTAGGTCATAGCGACGTGTTGCCTCTGGACAAAAGATCCCCTTCTTTTTATCGGTTGCCATCGAATTCCTTTGTACGGAGTTCAGAATCACCCTCCATTCAGCCCGCATTTAACTTCGGCTTTGTTTTAAAATTTCTTAAAATGCCCCGACTAGAGCTAAATCGTTAATCACTTGTTATTAAAATAATTGTCTGGTTAATGTATAGATTCAAAATAACTACAGGTCAATTACGTACATTCAACGCTATGCTTTGCGTTGTTGGCCAGTTTTCTCTAAAATATTCTTAAGCAATTTATAATTGTTATAATTATAGCGTTTTTAATGTATTGATGTTTTATTTGTTTCTTTGGTTTCTTCTTGAGTTTTCTTATTATGCAATATATTCTTGTATAAGAACTTTCCTTAATAAGCAATGAATAAATTCTAATAAGAAATCGTAGTAGCTCAATGGCTGAGGCATCGGCGTCACATCCTAATGACGTATTATTATCGTTTGTTCTTCTGCATTAGAATAGGCCCAAGCCTAGCAATCCGAAAGCTCATTGGCTCATACTCATAAACTAAATTACTAAAAGAGATATGTTAATAATAAAAGTGAAAAAAAGTAGTTAGAAGTTTTATGAAAGTAAACGGAAAGATTGAACAATTCTCTTAAATTTTACTGTATAGAAAAGCGTTGCGGAAGGCAGAAAAAAGAAATGACTAATGAAGTGAGGGATATCCACTTTGCTACGAAAAGGGGAGTCTTGGGTATTAAAGCTTATAGAACGATGAAAGCTCTTTGCGGCTTTTATATTTTCTAAAGATTAAGCTTTGTAACTATTATTTTTAGTAAGCATTGCTTATGCATTACGCGTCTATTTAAGTTTTAATACTTTTAAATGTAATGTTCATTAGAATAAGAGATGGCGTAACATATTGCTGTAAATGTATTTTTATAAAATTTAAACCATACACATCGTGATGGTCTGAATTGATATCGTGGCGTACAAACTCCAATTACTTATTATCTGCCAATATCAATTCATAATTATGTCCTTAAAATCCTGTTTAAAAAGAAAAGAAAAGATGATCGATGATTCATAAATGAACCGTTAAAACCATAACAACATAGGCTGACTCATGTTAGGGGAAAGCGAATAGCAATGCGCTTACTTTTTACTGAAAATTTAATAGGACGAACATTATATGCGTAAAAATTGCTGCAGAAATAGCAGATATAATATCATCTTATTAGGAAAATCAAATAAATGTTAAGATCACACGATATTATTGTGTAAAAATTAATATAAACTCAAAATTAGTCGTTGTGTTTCCTCAATAATTTCTTATGTAAAAGAAAACGGTCTATTGAATGACAGTCCACGCTTTGTGACGGGTCCTGTGGATGTCTGATAACTTGGTCACTTCACGTGGCTACAAAATTCAAAA
This sequence comes from Dendrolimus kikuchii, assembly GCA_019925095.2. Taxonomy (NCBI): domain Eukaryota; kingdom Metazoa; phylum Arthropoda; class Insecta; order Lepidoptera; family Lasiocampidae; genus Dendrolimus; species Dendrolimus kikuchii. Next base: position 11,207,820 of record CM034391.1, on the reverse strand, counting down.
AAGTCTCTTTCATATTCGATATAACAAAAAACTACGTACTCAAAGGACCAAACTCAAACGAATTTTTCTTGAAAGTATTTTTAATCTTCTCTGATATGATTGTTTTACCGAATTTTATACCCCTTCTTTTAAAAGTTAGATAATATACGTTATATAGATGCTGGTTTTGTCTATTGGCTACAGAACCATGAAAAGAAAAAATATTTCGGCCTTCCTCATATTAAATGTTTGGTCTGCTAGCATAGGAAATCACAGGAATAATGACTGCTATTAGCAAATTAAAGGTATACTTACATACAGTTAAGTGTTCGAGCTGAGTCAATATATTACTCGGATATTTATTTCTAGCTCGTGTATATAGTAATGTTATTCCATTATGTATATCACTCATTTCAAAGTATTAGTAGATGCAATTAAATTTAAGTTTAAAAGCAAAATATTGCCAAGATATTGGCTTCAGTGTGGACTTGTAATCTTATGATCGTGTGTAAGTTGAAACAAGAAGAGCTTTTACTGTTTTCTACATTGGTTAAAAAAAATTGTTCGCAGAAGAAGTGGTGGTCGCAATAGAGGCATGGAGGGTGGTAGTGGCGTTGTATACAGAGTGGTTGGTCGGACACGGAGCAAGGCTGACTGTGGACAGCAAACTGAACGGCAACCTCAGCGACAAGACTCTGGCTGGAAAAAATATACCGACTCTCCCGGAGTTGGTGCGCCAGTTGTGGTAATTACAATATATCAACTATGTAAAGTTCATAGTATAGTGTCAGTGACTAAGTTGAAAATATATTAAGTATCTATGGTATCTACATAGTTCCAATCAGAGGGCAAACATAATAAAAGAATATAAAGATAGATAGATAGATAACACTTTGTTGTACACCATTACAGAAAACACAGAAAAACTTATAGCCTGAAAATATTCTAAATGTGCACAATGGGCGGTCTTATTGCTAAGAAGCGATCTCTTCCAGACAACCCGTGGCAGGAATAAAACATATTATATTGGTCAAAGGTGGTATACATAAATATTAGAGGATATGCAGTTACTTACATATATTTTATTTTAGAATTATTTTATTTTAAGAATATGGATAAATAAAGTATATTTTACGCATATGATATGCGTTTGCTCAACTTTGTTGTAATAATGTTCAGTCCACAATAATTTTATAAAGAACGAAAGTACGTTACTATTAAAAATCAATTTTTGTTCAGTATTCACTGGTTTCTGTGTTCATTTCAACACTATTGCAGATAAAACTTGTAAGTCTTACGTAAGCTTTGGGTACTCAATGCCAAAAATGAAAGAATAACTAACGGGGACCATATTGTTCATAACATAATCCTTTGTTTTACAGAACCAGCCAACACCAGCTCCTCCAAGTCCATCACACGGCCGCAAAGGTGAACGCAGGACAGGACATCATTCCCCGCAGCATCACAAGCGAGAAAAGCTCACGGCAGCACAACAACTTGGCATTGCGCCGCATCCACAGGTACAATGTCCAGCTAGTTATTTTTTTTAGAAAGATTACAGTATAATACATACAAATTATAGTAACAACAATATAAAAAAAAAAATGCTGATAACAAGTCTTCATATATTGGTAGAATAAAAATATACATACACGATATACATACACTATTTACTTATTAAAAAACTAATTCTAAGACTTCCCATGCGGCTTTGTTTGCGAGAACTTCGTATATATATCCCATGAAAACTACCATGTCTGGCTAAAATACAGTACGCTAAGCCACATGATATGTAATAAGTAGTCATAATATATAAGGTTCACTTATAACTCTTTCTTCTTTTTCACAGTATTACATATTAATCGATATGAACAGGTTTTGTAATTTTTAGCTAAAGATAAAATTAAAACTTTAACACGTTAAGCTTGTTGCCAATGAAATAACCCTATTATTACATGCTTTTCAGTATCCGGCGGCGGTGCCACCTAGTTCTAGTCAGCATTCATCAAGAAGTGCAGGATCTCAGGTACGAAAGCAACAAGCAAATAATTTTAAATTGTAGCTAAGGCATTTGAGCTACATTCCTATACATACGTAAATTTTAGCGAAGATTATTGTTTTTCATACTTACTGTATACTGTTATCCCTTACACTCTATACCTACTTACAATCAATTCAAATTATTTGCCATGAAATGCAAAATATATTTATCTTTTCGTGTATGATTTAGATATTAACATTATGCAAACGTTAACAATGAAGTTTATTTTTATATAGAATAATGTTTGAACATCAGAATAAAGTGTCAAATTAATTTAAAAATAAAAAAACTCTTACGCCTGGCAAATATTTTCCTCATACCACGATAGTCTAGAATTTATCTCTTTTTGTTCTATTAATTGCAATTATTCTAATACTCGAAAAGGAACTCACTTATTTATCATAAAATATTTATTTTAAGAAAAAACAGAACACCCCAAAACTAAACCAGGTCTGTTGTTGAAAAGCTTCTTACTGCTTTTTCTTAACTCGTTGTGAATATATATTTAGCACCAGCACTAAAATTTACCTAATAACAAAATTTTAAATAGAATTATACCGTAAGAAATATTATAATTTTTTGCTTAAGCTCCAATCACCGAGCGGTGGCTCATCGAGACCTTCGAGTGTTTCTAGCGGAGGGAATGGTAGTAGCTGCTCATCAAGCAAAGCTAAGGTTCCTCAGAGCTTCGGTTACGTGAAAAGACAAAACGGTGTACCACAACCTCCACAGCCACCGCCCCCTAATGTGCCGCCACAGCATGGTCATAGTACGTATCTTGTCTTTGATGTTGTGTACCTAATTTGGTATAATTATTTTGCGTATAGTTTGCGTCCAATTTTAGTGGAAACTTAGAGGGTGATATTTGTTGTGCAATTTTTTTCAAAAAATGTGTGGGTAGTACTTACTGGTTAAGAATTGATAATGATTGTAGGATATTGATTACTTTTAAATCAAAAATATGTGTTTGGGAATGCCTACATGCCATGCATGAATTGCCCGGTTGCTCCTGCACTATTTATAAACCGGCACTATGAAAGTCTCACCTGAGAAATGTGAACTGTGTAGTCAAGTGTGGCCTATTGTGTTTTCACCACAACCTCGTTGAATGACGTCAGTTGAAGACCTACAATTCAGCTGAGCTATAAGAAGACTTATACATCAAAATTAGCTGTATGGACAAATATTCCCTTGCCCGCCATTGTGGCGAGTACTACTACCACTACCTACTACTTATTAATATTGTTTACATTACAAATTATTCTAAGGTTACAAAACATAAACGTTTGTTTTTTAATATGGCACTATTTAAGTTGATCTAAATCTAGAGCATTTCTGACCCAAGGCGATTATAAATAAGTATTAGATTTAATATAAATACTTGCTTAAATTTTCTCTTCTTATTTATAGGTGGAAGAACAGCTCAAGTTTCTGCTGTGCCCAGAACAAAAGTTAAGGTTTCGGGTGGGACGCAAACTTGCACCCAAGATCTTCAGATTCATAGTAAGTTGATGAAATAGAAAAGATCCATCATAGGTGTCAATTTTTCCATAAAATACACACAATTTTGAAAAGGCAGCATTATTTCGTGTTAGTGAGTTACAGTTTAAATTAAAGTCAGAGTGATAAATAATATACCGAAATCTGTCATCTTGAAATCTTTATACAATTATTAATTGAGATAATAATTTCAGAAAATGGAATCGGTCCAAAATCATATTCTTTGGGAGGTACGGCGGCTGCACAATTGTCTGCTTCGGTCAGGGAACGACTCCTCGGGTCACAGAGTTTACCAAAACCTGGCACACATGAGTTCGCTGCACTTTTTCATCACCACAGGTAAGAGATCCTTTTGGTGCTTTCTATGCGATACATGTGAATTTGCTCACATAAAATTCAATTATCTTCATGGATAATTAGTATTTATTACCATCTCCTTTCATTGAAATGCATTTATAAATAAAGTTTTTATCCTAAATAGTGAAGAAGATACAAACTCAATTTCATATGAGAATGGAATTTATTTCTTACTTGTCATAATAAAAATTGACTACTTGAATTGTTCTCATCAATATAAATAATTTGTAAAATAGTTCATGTTAGTTAAAGTAGCTGTTTTTAACTTATTTAATTCTTATTTTATTTGTTTTTTGCTCTTTATTCAACCGCTTTGCAGAGACTCACGGATTGGTAAATGATAAAATATAAATGATTGCAAATGGTCTCTTTAACTTTTATAAAGTTATATATCTAATTGTAGTACTAATTTATTTACTGTAACGAGGTTAAACATAGGTAGGCAATTATTTTACTCTAAAAATAAAATAGTACTGTAGATCAGAAGTTCGTATTAAAGCAGTGTGAAGTATTCTACTCTGTTATAATACAAGCGAATAAGATAAATAGTTATATCTAATTGCTTTTTTTCTTACTTTTGTTATAATAATTGTAACAATAAAATACTTCATTTTATGACTCCCTAACTATTACATCATCTTAGCTGATATGTAATAATAAATCAACAATTGACCAGACAATTGTAGTGTTGATACAGACAATTAAACAGTTTAGATAAATGTACTCAGAAGGTTGATTAGTGCTCTTGAAACTGTAAAGTAACAAGTCTGTTGATATCGTTTACTTGAAAATTGTACAGACCCTATAGGACTATAATAAATTGAATAGAAATTAGATCTTTTATATAATATCTAAATATAAAGATCATTATTTTATAAAATGTATTAGAATATAAGATATTATTAAATTATCCTGTTCTAGTACTCTTCACAGAAATGGATTCACATAAGGTTTGGGTCCATATCCTAAAAAACTGAAAACTGTGTGCGGTTTCTTGGTGTGAATATAGATAAACATTGTAATTGGAAAATTTATATTGGCCAGTTTAGTAAAAAAGTTAATACTTTTGTATACTATGTTCCAGCAAAGTTAAGAAATCAACAAATGTATTTTCTAATGATAATTAATTCTAGAAACCAGTGTGTGCACTTATACTTTTAATTTGAGAGTCCATTGGACCATATGGAAATATGGTATGGTAAAAAATTAATTTCTTTACAAATTAAAATTCAAAATCTAAAAAAAGTTAATAATTGAGACCTCTATGGCCTAGTGTGGCAATATCTAGTTAACTGTAGTTTACAAATAATATCTCATTTTTTTTTCAATTGTAGGTAACCACATTCTAAAGGTATACATTTATCATGGTTTATAAACACTATATCCCTATAAAACTCAGACTAGACAAATACTAGAGTGTTTGTTTTTTTAAGTTTAGCCTACTAGGAATCGAATTTTATTATTATTATTTTTTATTGCAGGAGATCAGCAGACAGGCATACGGCCCACTTGATGGAAAGCGGTTACCATCGCCTATGGACATTTGCAACACCAAAGTTGCTACAAATGCGCTGCTGCTCTCTTAAGGGAGACTGGAACTTGGTCACTAATGCCGGAACACAACTCAAGGTTGTTATGGCGGCATACTCTAGACCAGGGGTGGTAGCCATCCAGTCGGGCAAATACCCTACCACCTGGCTGTGGGTTGTTTAGTCGCCTCTTAAGACAGGCCGCCCGGTCGCAGGAAATTGTATTCTTTCTCCGTTCCTGCATGGATAAAATATTATATATTTAATATAATATATATATATATTATAATATATTTAATTTGGTTTGGGTTTCTGGCATCAGAATCAGAATTGTTCCTTGTATATATTACTTATAATTTCATAACACTTAATTTGCTTAGCTTGAGTAGTCTCAAACACAATGTTTGTATTCATCAGTCGATTAAAAAAATAAGAATTTGTATAATGACTCTAATATTTGTTGATATTAAAACTATTATCAGTCAACTATAATAATGATCTGTTTTTAAAAAGATACCACATCTGACCTAGGTAAATAAGGTTAATTGTTTAAAAAAATAACAGAAGTTCATAAAGGGTTACATGTTAAATAAGTTAAGTAAATATTACATTTATCAATATCAATAATTGGCGTAATAGTCGTTCCATTGCTTAATTGACTCAGTATTTTAGTAACTATAAAGCGAACAAGAATATGCATCATTTGATTGATGTGTTTTGTATCGTGCAGACATAGCTTTATGTTTTGTTTAAAATTTCATTATGTTTGTAACTACTTTCCATTATGTTTGTAATTTCAAAGTAAACAGTGAAATAATTTTCCAGTGATTACGCCACAGTTCGACTTACGTTTAAATACTCATAATACTCTGCGTTTTCTAGTCATAGTCTCATGTCCTATGGGTTGTAAGCTAATATAATCCAGGCTGTGTAAATCAAAAATAAAATTTCATATTAGACCTGTTTCTTGAGATTAGTGCGTTGAATCTTGCAAATAGATTAGTGCATATCTACTTACGGTTCAAGTGCAAATTATAATTGTTTCATTACGGACGGTATTTATAAATTTTGAATTCAAACTTTAAATATAAAATATCTACACAAAAAAAAATTTAATTTTATAACGGTTCCCTCTATGCTAATATCCCGATGTTCCATGATAAGTAAGTAAATAATGTTATCGTGTTACTCTATATCTATCTACCTAAACATCAATGAAGATTTAATCATAGGAGTCGTGGGAACTTTAACCCAGTACAATTTTATCCTTGGACGAAGCTATTTCACGTATTGTCAACTTTATTAAATATTTCAACTCAAATTGATAAATATAAAATTTCCAAATTAATTCTTCACACTATGTCTGATATATTTGCGAGTGTAAAGTGGTGAATACTTAATTTTGTATGCTAAGTTATAGTCATGATTGTGGTGCGTGGTTTACAACCGTCTGTGTTGTAAATAAATCGTTTTTATTTATTTTTCATCAAATCTTTTTGACTCTAAACGAGATTATGTCAGCCTCATAGGAAATGACAATATTGCGCGCAATCTTTAAATATTTTTAAATTTAAACATTCTTAATTATGAATTTGTATAAGTTTAAAAGCTTGCTTAGATTTTAATATTAACGCAAGAATGTCCTGCTAATTTGTTTTTTGACTACACTCTAAAACAAGCATTAGACGTCTTTTACAGAATTGCATAGGATACAAATAGGCATAGAGCTTTGATCGATTATACTACAGAGCTCTTTATTTGGCCATAAGTTGCAACGTGTTTAATTAGAATAGACTCCTCATGCAACTACATAATCTATCTATTTGAATGTGCAGTTACGAATGATGTTAGTCTTATTGTGGTTAATTAAACGAATTGCTAATTCTTTAATTTCCCTGGGAATAATTGAGACTATGACTCAACATCTAGTAAACTTGTATAGACGAAGCGTCCAGTATCACTTGAATTATCAAATATTTCAGAGTTAGTGCTTCGTAATATTAGTCTTAGTTTCTTTGTAAAACTCATAATCAATTAAGAGACATCTATAGCAAATACAAAAGTGGGATTGTTTGTGTGTTTGTCCCTCCCTTTTTTCGGTCTTGGCTATTCAACGAGGAAAGTTAGTTATAAAAAAGTTAAAGTTATAAATTCTAAAATACCAATAACAAATAGCTATTCACGACTGTAAGGGTCACTGTTTTTATCTTTGCCAAGTTATGATGTGAGCTCTGTTTCATGTTTTTTATTATTTCCAGGATAACACCAAGGGGAGGCATGAAGATCAGTGATGGCAGTCTTTCAGACACACAAACGTATTCCGAAGTCAAATCGGACTATGGAATACCTTACGCCCCATGGCTTAGACACAGGTACAATATCTTCTTTTATAGATAGATCTTTGTGTATGAACGGAGTGGTGTGTGAACATTGTAATGTCGATTGTGTCCTGTATATTATGTTATTTTGAGTGTTATATCGTGATGTCATCATAATCATTATCATTCCTATTCATTAATACCTTATGCCCACTATAATGTGTGTGCAATTTTATGCTACTATTAATTTATTTAAAGCTGTTACATTATGTGCTGCAGTCATACGAAACCATTTTCTTTGACAGCACATTTCAAGCGCTGTCAGATATTAGAATAACATAGACTTGACAAATTTCACTATTATTTTCTATAGTTTTTATTAATGGAATTCGTATGATTTGAAAATATTACCTATGTATTGTTATTAATTGTCTTCGATTTTTACATATTACAAATGTACATACTTTGTATATATCATATTCACATGCTTATATCAGTCCTATTTCCATGGCCAGCTTTAGTTGCAAACGACGATATCGCATTAGATTTGAAAATCCACTTGAATTCCATGTTTTGGATAGTGAAGGACATAAATGTTTTAAATTCTTCGAATAACTTAATTAAATAAGTTTTATGATCGAAATAGAATATGCCCGCGATTTCGTCCACGCTTGACTTGAAATTCCCGCGGGACACAAAGTATCGCAACATTTAAAAAGAGAATATAAGCTATCGTTTTCGTGGAAACTGTGTCTGAATAAGCTAATTTTTATACATCCGAATAACTTCAAACCACTTCCGGGAAAATTCGTGGGATAAAAAATATCACACATTTTATTACACTAAATTTGTTATCGATCAGTAAAAAAAATCACATTGGAATTCGATTGTATTTATCTGGTCATTTTAAATAATTCCCAGAAAAATTCCCGCAGGATTCCCGGGATAAAAAGTAGCGCGGAGTTTAATTCTAAGAATTCGCTGTCGACCAGTGAAAACCCCATCGAAATCGGCATAGTAGTTTTTACGTGAATCTAGAGCAAACGGACACGAACTCTAAAAAAAAATTATATCGTGTACTCCGTCATTTATATAGTCTATTCCGGTTGTGTTTTTTTTAATCGCTTGAATGTACAGATACGGCATGTTTAGAATGTTATAGATAACATGGCTTAGAACTTAATTAATTTTTAAATTTATACTCCTAAATATTTTTCACTATTAAAAATCGATATTTAAGAATAAATATATACCTAAACTAGCTAATGCCCGCGACTTCGTCCGCGTGGTGCGGTTTTTTAACTATCCAACGGGAACTCTTTAATTTTTCGGGATCAAAAGTTAAATTCATAGTATTTTATGTTTTATTTCGGTGACTCAATATCACCAAATATTTAATGGAGTCTGACACATTTTTTAAAATAAATTCTAAAAGAATATACTTAAAAAAGAGTAGAATTTAAAATATATTCCTAAATCAATTTTTTTTACCTTTTAAAAGTAGTTTTAATTACTGTTTGAACAACAATTAATAAATTAGTTAATTGACTCGGTAAAAGTAACTGCTCATATGCAATGTCAAATATAATACAGTGTCAGTTTGTTTGATGATCAACTAATCCATTGTTTCATTGCGTAATATGAAGTGTTCGGATTCGACGGGCGACACATCACTCGAATCGACAATAACTAGAGCTGGCCGAATATCGTGCTCGTCATCAGTTTCCTCCCCCCATTTCAGCAACACGTATTCGGCGAGTGGACGCCTCTCCGAGGGCGAGTCGATGGAGTCGCTCTCGTCGTTGCACTCGGCGCAACACAACCACACATCCTCCCCTAACTCACACCACCGCAGCTCACTCACTCACAATAAGCTCATCATGCACCGGGACGCGCACGGCTCCAGGCTTAACAGGAGCAACAGCATTAGGTGGGTCCACAACGACACATTACTAGTCATTGCCCTCAATGGTCTTTAAATTTAACATGTGAATTAGCCGTGGATGGTGTATCGTTCTTTTTTCTTCGCTTTCTACCTGACGTTCCTTTTAGAAATAACATTTTATGTATTGACATAGTTTATTATACATGATGATGATCTGTACAGTACTTCTTTAATGTATATTGTATTTTAAGTAATAGATCTGTATAAATACAAACCGTATTATAATTCACACCAGTCAAAACGATTAAAACAGTTCGCAATTAAATTTCTTCGTTCAAAGTCTGTTGCGTAACCTTCTAATAGCTACCGGCGCGGGGGTTTGGATTCTTATTGAAGTAGATATGTATAGTATAGATCTTAAGGGTTAATGTGTAATATCGCAAGGTTCCACACGCATTTTCTGGTGAAAGCCATGCTGCATAGCAGCGATACCTGGGGGGCTGAGGTTACTTTTTGTGAGACGGTAATGTCTCTCAAAGAGGCCGCCGAACGAGATAGGGAGAGGAGTATTATTGCGCGTACTAATCGACTCCACGCGGACGCCGGCGGTTGGCTGGCATCCGGAGACGCAGGTATGCGCATGACTTCCCGACCTGAATAATACCGCTTCGGGGGGCCTTTAGCTATCAAAGGAGCAAAGGATTCATCACCCCCGCTGACGAAGTGGATGTGTTCTGATTCCCGGGGCACATTCAGGCACTTTTTGCGCTGGATCGGACTGGGCGTAGCTACGTTCTAAGTCTCAGCCTTTCCTACATAAAAAGCGAAGAGCACATGGGAGGAGGGTGGTTTTAGTGGGTAGTGGTTGTTGCCCGTGCAACTTCTCTGAGTCTCCACACAAGCTGGCTTGATTACTATTTGAATTGCCCATTATTAAAGAGTAAAGCCTCCATGATCAACTATGGTCTAATCCTTTGCAAAGGACCCAGTATTGTGCGTAAATAGCATTTCCCCCGCCTTAAAAAAAAAAGGTTCCACACGCATTTGGTGGATCTACCCTCTACTAGTGAAGTGGGTCACTCTGTTTCCCAGAGTGTTCCAAGCCTTGATACGCGGATGAACATGGGTGTAGCTTCGCTCAAGACCTCTTTTTCTTCCAACCCAAGCGCGGGCACATGGGACGTAGCAGGTTCAGGTTTAGTGCAGTATTTGGGAACTACTCTACCAGAGTCTCCATACAGGCTGTGCGGCGCTTAATCTCGCCGCGTAAGGTCTAACCCCCCACAAAGGTCCCAGTATGGTACGAAATGGATTCACCCTACGTTAACAAAAAAAAGGATTAACGTGTAATATTAGTCTACGACAACTATAGATGTTGGAGAATTCAATTGACAATTTAGGTGTTAAAGAATTTCTATTTCAAGGGTCAATAAGTTCAAGTGTAAAATGTAGGTATAATTTAAAGGCAGTAAGTACTGTGCATAAACGAAAAGCGGTGTCTGCATTAGGTTTTTCTTCGTTCATCTATACAATTCTTATGAATGGTTACTATATTGTATATTTAAAAACCAATAATATTTTATAGACATTTTATAAATTAATATTATATTATACTTCCATCATCTTGTGTTCAATACATATTAAAAAACAAATATAGTCACTTAATCTTTATTGCCTAATTCTCAATAAAGTCGATTAAATAAGAAAGATCTAAGGTTTTGTTTAGGTATGAAAATAGCGAATTGCACTCTTCTTGGAAGGGTGAGAGGCGAAAAACGGAACTATGTCAATTCACATACTACATACATTATTATTACTTTTGTAATTATTAATATTTATTGCGCCCTAATCATACTATGTATTTTATATTATCAAATCATCCACATATAACCTATTTAAGTATTGGAATCACTATCACTTATATGTTGTATAAAATGTTTATAGGTTTAATATTATGTTAAAGTCTTGATCGTTGGTTGAATTTTTAGCTATCTGAGAGATAGGACATTTCCAAGGTACGGCTCACGGTGCGAAATATGGTAACATTGTTTTGGCTTTCCAGGTGGCACGCTTCACTTAAACAAAACTTAATATATTTTTGCATGATTTGAACATGGCACGGCTTTAGTTTAATTTACAGTCGTATTTACTCCAATATTTTCGTAAACGCTACAGTCATTGTCCACTATGCACTATATAAGTGTATAAGAGATATCCTCCAAAAATAATTGTAATAGCTTGATACTATCGTCGACAACCGTATTTTTTTCGATGATACTATACAGTTGTTAGATGTACCTATTACACAATTTGCAAAACATCTTTCCTGTGATTATTGAAATTATTTTTACCTGTATATTTTCACTCGTTTAGTACCCGTAATACCCGTCACACTTTTGTAACTTCACAAATTCCCCTAATTTTAATTGTACTACATTGCACTTGTATTGTTTATGCAATTTTCAAACCAAAATATTACAGTAAATTTTATTACCTAAATTTAGCTGTATATATAATATATACTTTGTAGTCTGCGCCGAACTTGTGAGCAACAGATGGCGTGGCAACACACGTTTTTATATTTTATATATAAACAGGTATTGCGCAGTTTTCTACAATGAAACTGAAGGGACTATACAGTTTCGCGCTTACCTTATATTTTAAGCGATAAAATCTCTGGAAGTACTGATTAATTTTTGAAATAATATATCTTGCATCCCACTGTTACTGTTTATATATATATATATATATATATATATATATATATATATATATATATATATATATATATATATATATATATATATATATATATATATATATATATATATATATATATATCAAAAATCTATTCTAGGACGCACTAAAAGCTTCATTAGACAATGTTGAGTCATATTACAATCTAGTCGTACAAAGAAGCCGCTACGTGGAACATCAAGTCAATAGGCTTTTGTCGTAAATCCGCTATTGTTCTGTGCCATGTCGTAACGTCCGCTATTTTGAGGCTTCTCACACAATACACCTGTTACACTTTGTATGTCAACTACCGATAAGCGATTTGAGATTGGGGTGATACAGCTCATTGGGTGGAAAGAAGCTTGACAGAGCGTTTGAGTAGAAAAATATATTAATTTCTATAATATTTAGTTTCCTAGTGTGTATATATTTTAAACATACTATGTACCCATTAATAAGCAGTGACTAATATTTACACTGTGTATAATAGTTTCATCAAATATATACAAAGGATTCGATGCTTACTTGGGTAACTACACATTTAGTTTAACAAAAAAATTATACAAGTTACATTTTCGTACTGGACGATTATCATTTCCAATATTTTAAGAACCCATCCTTAAAGTTTTAATTTACGTTTTAATAAAATATTTCATGACTTCATTTACTTTAGTTAGGAAATATTAGTTTATGACTATAACATTTGTAATCAGCTGCGCTCTTTATGCTTCATTCTGCTTTATTGACAGTATCACCTTATTGCGTTTGGAAGTAGTTTTTATTATAAATAATATCCTACAGGTCCACGAAGTCAGAGAAATTATATCCATCGATGCTACAGCGATCATCGGAGAGCGATTACGAACCATATTATTGTTTACCTGTACAATATGGACCACCGGGACAAGGTAAGCTAACATAAGCCCGGCCTTGTAAATGTAACTTTTCATTGCGTAAGCATTAAAGACTAGCTCCCACTCTGATTTATCTTGAACTGCGCTATGAATGAACGAGTCCGGTAATGACAATCGTAGTGCGCGTTTATCCTTAAAGGCTTATGCAAAAACTACTATATCATGAAAAAAGAGTCTTATGAATGTCAATCCTCTAGTAAAAATTAACTAAACTCTAAGCTCCATAATCATACATGACTATAGGTCAGTATGCTACGGGTCATATTGTCTCGCTTATCGACGTTTTATTTTTTTTAGACCAATCTGTTACAAATTGAAAATAATTATACTAAGATTATAAATATTAGACTGGTTTGTTGTACAATATTTTTTAAATATTAAATAAGTCACAATCTTTGAGTTAGGTTGCCTGGAATATATTGCTCTAATTGATAAGGCCACCTATTATTGTATTTACCAAGAAAGTATTGTAATCTTGCTTTTTGTAATTTTATATTTTAGTGAGCAATAAAGTATTAGGTATCTATTTAGTTGTGTATGTTTCTGGAGCTTCTCAGAGTTAACTTTTTTACGGATTCATTATTATTCCTAGATTTCTTTTTCCACACTTTTAATACATGAAAAATAAAATACAAAATGCAAGAGTGTGGATAGGCACCAACACCAGTAAGGATCGCATTACGTTAACGTATCTGAGAATTCAATTTCTATCCGGAACAAAATATGTGTGTGTGTGTGTGTGTGTGGTGTGCAAATGTTCTATTGGTCTGGATTTGTGTCGAGTATGATAAAAGAAAAGTGCACAACTTTAAAAATGATTGAGAAAAAAACAGGGACAATATTAGGTCATTACGACGTTACGCTATCTTATATAATTATTATGAAAAGTAGGAGGAAAAGTGGAAAGTAGAGGGATCGGAAACAATAATTATGGTATCATTAATACGGCAGCGCTATACCATTCCTCCACAATTGTAATAACAGACTTTGAGCCCAGCTCTTAAATTGAATACGATATGGTGTTCTTTTAAATATTCTCGACACCATATCATTTTCTAGAGAAGGGGGTTGTCTATTTAAAATAGTAGGCATTAAAATAGAAAATATTTAGTCCTATTTATAATTTATATTAATATTATAAACAGGTAAATTTTGTGTTTGTTGTTTGTTTGTGTGGAAGTATTCTCTTCAACTACTAAACCGATTTTGAAAATTATGTCACCAGTAGAAACCATTATTCCTGAGTGACATAGGCTATATTTGATTGTGATTAATATTTTTTTTGATACTCAGCGAAGTTTACACGGGCCAGCTAGGGTTATTAATAAAGATATTTTGTTTTAGGTCTAAATTATGGGGTATCTGAGCCTCCGTCGCCGTCTCCAAGATCAGCATTGAGTCCCACTCACCAACCAGCCAATGTGATGCACACTCCTAGACATTCTCATCATTATCCAAAAAAAAATGATGACGGTAAGTTAAATTATTAGGGAGTATAAAGTGCTTTTAGATGTTACTTAACAAAACGAGATCTATACAATTGTCATATCCTTTCGTCCGTTTCTCTGTCTATGTTTGTCACAACTATTTTTCTAGACGAATTCAACTGGAAGAAGTTTTCTATAATTTTCTGCTGTCAAATCGCGAAAAAAATAAAAATTACGATCATATACGCATACATTTCACTCAGTGAAGAAAATAATTTCAACGCATATAGAAATGTAACATTCCGTAAAAAAAACAATGATAAATCAAACACACCCAAAACTTATTTGAACAAAATACGTTGAGTAATGAAATATTTCTGGTTACTACTTTTAGGCTTCCGGAACCAAATAAAAAAAAAATGTAATATTCATCGCTATTAAGGTATCCTGAAGGTACTATGCATGAACAGACAGATTGTTTGAAGTGAAACTATAATATACAGTGTAACTTTGGAAAAACCAAAGACATTATAACTAAAATACATTATGTAGCAGATCATTGCCAACGGGGAGCGTGCCCAGAAGGCTGGCTGCATTGCCACGCTGTATGGCAATACTTATTTGTT
This sequence comes from Dendrolimus kikuchii, assembly GCA_019925095.2. Lineage (NCBI taxonomy): Eukaryota > Metazoa > Arthropoda > Insecta > Lepidoptera > Lasiocampidae > Dendrolimus > Dendrolimus kikuchii. Next base: position 11,192,508 of record CM034391.1, on the reverse strand, counting down.
GTGCAAAATATGAGCCAGCCTTCTGATCACGGGTAGTGTCAAAGAGTTTCTTACATATGTCTTAGTGAAACTTCTATATAAACGGGGGGTCTTAAGATTTTTCTGTCACGAAAAAGCGTTACGGCCGCATGGACGAGCGGCGTAAATTGAGACTAGATATGGTGACAGACAGGTGGCATAATTCTAGAGTATATTATGGATGCGTTTTCTGTTTCCGGATCGAATTCAGTTTTTAGTTTGATAAAATAAAATATGTTTCAATAAAAAATGCATACATAAAAATGTACCTAACCTAACCAAATCATAATTTGCAATAAACCTGCGAAAAGTCGAAATGTGTGCTGGGACACATAGTAGAAGTGAAACTTCAACGGAATGGAAAAACAAATGGCAACACACAAGTAGCAAAATGAATCGCAACAAAATGTTAACTTGAAGTTTTACGGGCAGGTTTTCAAATTCGACAAGTACATTAACAATCTACCCATAAAATTTCAAGTTAAAATTTTGTTGCGATTCGTTTTGTCACTTATCCGTTGCCATTTGCTTTTTCCACTTGTCAGTTGAAGTTTCACTTCTACTATGTGTCCCAGCACACATTTCGATTTTCTTATTTAAGAAATATTTATTTTACGTGTAAACGACATTTTCTATCTCTCTATCCTTTGTCTTTTCTCCAATAATTTTCCATACTTCTGTATTCTGGCATAAATCTTGTGTCACACTAAATCTCTTCATTTCATCCTTTACAAAATGTATCCATATCCTTTTTGATCTATATTTTTTATATTCTATCATTTACTAGCCTAATAGTCACACCGTGCGTTTTAAATAGAACGTTATTATACTAGGCACCTTAATTAATTTTAATGCAACTATCACAACATGCCACATTAATAAATAATCGTTTGGGAACGCAATAAGGTCATATTCATTATAGTGTAATATTCAATACTGTAATAAATTTCAATGCTCAATAAATACCATCGATACTACGCCCTTCATATCTTTCATACGAAGCAGATGTATGGAATTAATGTCGCAACCGCACATGTGGTCTGTTGAACCACTGGGTCCGAACACTCGATATTGTAGAAGTTATGCCAATCATATAATTAAAGAACGGCGTGGGTTAGGCAAAATCTTTAATATTATATATTTAGTGATCTCCAGCGTATAACATATTCTCTATAAAATATATTGTTAATTGTCTATCTCTCATCCCATTTTTCAGTTACGTAAAGCATTGCTTTAAGTCTCAGCCACACTATAATTTAATTTATAATTAATTTTCACTAGTAATTAGTTGAATTTTAAGTATATAAGTAACTTCTTCAAAAAACTTATTTCGGAGCCCCGTTATTTTGAAGCATTTCTATTTTACGAGGTATAAAAAAGTCTGTTAATTCCCGTTATTGAAAGTACATACATACATACATACATAACTTCACGCCAGTTCCCTTGCGGGGTAGGCACGAACAACAGAGTGCCATTTAGGCTTATTCTTACACACCTCACTTGCCTCTTTGACATTCATAACTCTTGTCATGCACACTCGTCTGTTCTTAAGGCGTTATTGAAAGTATGTAGTTAAATAGCAGTACCTACTTATATCATATTTTATAAAAATATGTTTTTAATACCATGAAATATAAAGAAACAAACATCCAAAGATGTTACTTTCACATTGTTATATTAGTATAGATAACTTGGCGTCAGGCGGTTATTTTGATTAGAAGTATGGTATTATTTATTTTCTTTATTTTGCAGATGAGTTCTCAGGCTTCAATGGAAGCCAATTATTTCATAAAGGTTTTTTTGTAGTTTTCCATATCTCCATATTTTAATCATGAGGTATGGACAGCCGTTGCACACATTGGCATAATTGCATCTACAATGGTACCCGTTGTTGAACATCACATTATACATACTTCTTAACACTATGTTTAGTGGTCTATTAAATCATAGGCCAGGAAGAAAGAACAAACTGACAAATCGATTAAATTTATTTATAAGTAAGTAAAATTTTTGCATTGTTTTACGTAGTTCATGGGTCGACTGCATCTCTGGTATCAACGGCCTCGTCGCTTGCCGCCGGCGCTGGTTCAGAAGAAAGACAAGCGCACGAGGTAATTATCAATATGATACATTAAGAAATACTTATTAATGTACAACCAATACCTATCAAGTGTCTGGTGTTGTGTAATTAGCTCTGTCTAATATGTTGCTTCAAGGTTCTTTTAAGAAAGAGTAATAAAAATTGTGTGAAGGACACAATATGTCTGGTTTATTTTGTTATCAACCGCGGGTTTCCTAGTTGTTATCCTTGCTAAATTATATGTAGATGATCTAAATGGGAAGGTTTCGATGATGTCGGAGTCCAATTAACATTAAGTTTACTTTAGACTGCGTTCCAAATAGTAAGAATCTAAGTTTTGATACCATTATCATTATCACTATCAACATAGATCCTTTTTCGAATTTTAGGATTTTTATAATTACAATTATTCTACTTATTATTAAGAATATGTAATTTTACATTTTCCATTTATAACACAGGTCCGAAAGTTACGCAGGGAACTTGCAGATGCTAAGGAAAAAGTTCACACGTTAACTACGCAGCTCACGACGAATGTAAGTACTGATTTTTTGTCCTGTTTCAATATTAATTCTCAAAGATTTTTAAAATTAAAATGAAACTAAGGATGTCTGTGTAATATTATTTTAGATAAAAAGAAGCGTTTTGTTTTTGATATTCAAATCAGTTATTTATTACTTATCTCCATTTCAATCACTCATTGCGTAAAATTAAACTACACACAATATTGCAATACCTAATATAACACCAGGATAAGTTATAGCGAGAATATTTGCTCCGCAGACGCATATACCGCTGAATGCTAAGTATGAAATTTAGGTCGTCTGTTTATTATTAGTATTATAACTAAGATCTTTTGATTTCGCAAAACTCATTAAGCAAATTCTAACATTCACTCATCTACCAAAATATTTATACTTAGTATACTAAACAATCCATGGAAATAACAAAAACATAATTAATATAAGCAATACGTGTGACCAAAAGGCTGGCTTGCACCTTGGGCACGCTCCCCGCCGACAGCGATTTGGAGTAATTTTTTTACTTATAGATTTATGTTATTTTGTAAGTATAGTTTTATTTACAGTATAGTGTAGTTTCTTTTTAGTATTTAATTATATTACTGATAATTATATTTTATTAAAGTTTTCGTTGTGGTTGTACTTGCGTAATATGGGAAACGCAACATTAAACCAAGTTAAATTAGACTTAAAAGTATTTTATCACAATTTGCTTTACTAAAATAAATTTCACTGAATAGCAATACGGACATAAAATAAAATCAATTTCCCGTGACAATGTTGTCCTGTTGACGAGATCTAAACATTGCTTATTGGAGCTTCGTTAACGCAACCTTTTTAGGAAGCTTTGTAATTTTATACCTATCCAATTTTGTGGTTTACAAACAGATGAAACTCTCATTGTTATACTTGCGGCTAGTATTCTTCATGTCAATCTATACTTTCAAAGTATTCGCGTTTATCCGGGCTAAAGGGCGTTTAAAATTTTCCCAAAATTAATTGTAGACTGTTAAATACCTGACATAAAATTTTCTATAAAATATATAATTATTAGTGCTGGCCCCTTTGAACTAGTTTATGTTAGATTCTAGGAAATTGTTGTATATTTGGATTATGCTCCAATTTTAGTTATTACCCGAGTAATGAGATGTAATAAAAATTGGAAGTTATGGGAGATATTATACGGTATTCGGATCTGATAAGTAGGACATTATTAAACAAACATATATTTGCTTACATCTTGAGTATACGTATTTCGAACTTATTTAAGCTAAAGTTCCCATATTTCATGATAACCTCTAGCCCAGTCCCATGACCTGTAATCTAAGAAAGTTAAGATGAAATGTCACAAGTATAAAGGGTCAGTAAATAATATCAGGGGTCTACGCGGCCGTGAGACGCCTAGTTGTCCGTTTCGTTCCCATATCGAGAGCATGAAATGTATACTGAATGCCAACTATCACTGCACTGACCGATATCGTCCAAGTCACAAGACAAGCTACCATTCCTCCAGGTAGCTAATATCATATTTTGTATATTTTTTGATCTTTATTGAAAACTGAAGTAATCTTGGATATTGATTCCTTTGATTAAAGGAAAAGTAGATCAAAATAAACAGTTTTCTATCGGATACATTTCGGGGAGTGTTCTTTGGAATTTCACGAGCTGACTCCTCCATTCCCTTTTTACCATCGGACAACCAGACGCACCGGTTTGCGCCACCGTTACATGGTGGAGACACCACCAGTCAGAACCAAGCGTTTCGCTTCATCTTTTCTCGTGCGCACTGCCGAAGAGTGGAATAATTTGCCGGAGTCTGTTTTTCCTGACAAATACAATCTTGAAGTCTTCAAGTCACGAGTGACTAGGTATGTTCTAGGTAAGATTGCTCCATCTTAGACTGCGTCATCACTCAACATCAGGTGAGACAGTGGTCAAACGCAAACCTATACTTCCATAAAAAAAACGGAATTTTATATCACCTCTATTAGTGGTAAAGTGCTAATCGGTAGATCTATCACAAGAACAAATTATTGCTATTAACTATCGTGACCTCCGTACACCAAACTATTAATTTCCTTACTTACGAGGTAACTATACAACCTTGTGATAAATGGCACGTAAAACGCCATTTTGCCCTTTAATCTATTAGTGAATTATAATGTGGCTTGCCTATTTGTGTAAACTGAATTAAATTTATACTATGATTCATAACAAAGATGGTATTCAACTAAGTTATTGTGGAACAAAATTAGATCTATGTTTAATGAAGCTGGTATAAAGCTATTCTTATTGAAATCATTCAATATTTTAGCATGTTCATTGTTCATGATAAACTAGACCAAAATTTAACTTATTTTTTATATTTATTCGTTACATGCTAGATTCGCTAAAAAAAGGGGTTGATATTCTCCGAGGTCGGTTTTGTTTTGATACTTACATAATTATACAGAAGATAACTGAGGTAATAATAAAACTACCCCAATGATAATCGCTATAAAATACGGTCCTCGTCTTTTTGCTTCGAAAATATGAATCCCGCTATGTTTAGTCACTTGTTCTGTACCATACCTAGACATGACAAAGCATCGTTCAATGTAGGCTAATATGGCAAATGACAACTTCCAACTTGGTAACGTTGATGCAAAGCCGATAACAGTTGCACATTCAAACATGGCAGTTCTACAACGGTCCTATTTTACATACTATGCACAAATATTCCGTATTCTCAGACCACTTCGACAGTCATCAACTAGATTTGGTTCTATTTAACGACAATGAAAGTGGGCTTTTATGGTTATTAACAATATCAAGATTTAATCAAGCTCCACATTACATTATAAAGTTCACAATAAAATATTAAATTTGTATGTTGTGATGAATTCGATTTCTTTCTTTAGATATTTTATTAATGCGTAATGCCTATTCTGTTTTGTAAATAGTATTCAAAACTCATATGATTGTTGTCTCTACCTTCGCTCAAATTAAGATGTATGTATGTAATTAGGCGATCCTATTATCATATTTAATCATGTATTTGAAAATAAACAAATGCATTAAGTGCTAAAAGTACAACTGAAAGTATCAATATTAATTTATAAAACAAGAAGATAATACGATTTATTAATATTAATACTTTCGAACATCATTCAATCGATCGTATAAAATTTAACTACCTTTCGTAAGTTTAATTTGTCTTTAAATTCAATCTATATTTTAGAAAATCAATTGATTGCATCGAAGGTTTTTGCTCATTTAAATCGTCGAGACAAAGATACGTTTTCAATGAGAGTCTCTGTTTCAAATGTTTTTGTTCTTCTAATTTACTCGGCAATGGTTTGTGGCCATGCATTATTCAACATAAGGCAAACGTCTACCACGGTTCTTGCTGTGCCTTTGTATTGATTCAAAAGATTTGTTGTTAAGTTCGTCACAAGTTCACATCAATGTTAAAACTAATTGATTCTTCGAACTTGAGTTTGTTTTCTCCAAAAGTCCATTATGCAGGCAATACTTTAGTTAGTAGATTTATATGATATGATAAATCAAATATAGAAAAAAATCTTTCACAGTGTATGCATGTCTTTTTAAGATTTTTATTTCAATGGTAATAAATTTATCACACGTGGCGTTATTTCATTATTATTGTAACTGAAACAAGAAGAAAAATTCAGTATATACATGTAAGGTATAAGTGTCCACAGGGTTACTATAGTTAGCGTGTATCAATTGCTTTCAATGGTGTTTTAATTTGAAAAAGTACGCTATCGTCACACCATTACTTTCTGTTGATGTCGTAACCTGTTTTTTATTGTATAGATTAGGGGTCTTATTCATAGAGAGTTAGAGTAAGTTTAAACGCCCCTTTAAGAAGAACCATAAAGAAGCGTTCAAACTTACACTGTTTTGAATAAGAGCGTTATTAGTCAATAGTGACTCATATTTATTTATTTTATTTATTAATAAATTAATTTATTTTCAACTGGAAACTTTAAAGAAATTGGTGATAAAAGACAGCAGGTTAAGCATTTCGTCCAACTAGTAATATTATGTGGAAGAAAAATTGTTTCTAGGTCAATTGATGTACCTTTTATTTTCAATTAATGTAAAATATTTACGTTACTATTTTACGTTTGTATAATAATCTTATTGCATACTCTTGTCGTGTTCGTTTACGACTTTGTTTATTTGATTAGGTCATTATCGCTACCGCGTTCTTCGATATTCTATTTTGTTTATTTTGATTCGAAATGTTTGCGCATAAACTGCTAGATTTGCAAAACTTGTTTATGTTACTCGCCACTGCGACCATAACGAGAGCTGGCGAACGGCCAACCTTAACAAAAGCATATCTACATTTGTAATAGATGCACTGCCTGTCATACAAAGCAAACTATTAATTTTTATCACTAAGTCGACGACGACTATGAATCACGCTGTTACTTCGTATAAAACTTGCATTGATGATGGGCTGAGGTTTACTTATTTCAATGTCATTTATCAAATCTTAAAGTGATGTGATTAAATTCTGACATTAGAACACAGTTTAGTAGTAAATATTAATGATTCTAACGATAAGAATAGCAACTATTAGCGACCACTTGTCAACGATAATACTCATTACAATAAATTTGATATAAAATGATGGCTGTAGATTTTCATATAATTACTTTCAACGTGTGAAGCTGTGAGCTTACTGTAATTTTGTGCTGTGACAAAGTTCATCTTAAATATGAATTTTTGTTGTCACCGTTTGCGCGTAGACGCTCAGACCTTATCACGTGTGTAACTCTAACCCGCGGCCCATAAATCCTCTCAAGTGCCTCCCGCACTTGCGCAACAAGTGCCTCGTGTACGATAATGTCCCCGACCCGGCTATGTCGCTCTATCTTTATCATCGCAATCTTCATTACTACTGACATATTATACTCAACTGTTTCATGTCTCTTATTAAACACAAATTTTACACTATTAGTTTATTTATCCCAGTCTATTACGACTAACATTTCTGGTGACACTCTTTGATCCCTTATTACGCATACTCTAAAAATAGCAATTTCCGTGTAATGTTCACCCTATCCAGCTTTGGTGATCAATAGATTGTATATTGTGTTATAAATCACTATTCCGGGTTCTATGGGTTCCGTGACTCAGTTTAATTCAAAACAAGCGGTCACTAACATGGTACCATCAGTCGAGCAAAACCAAGCCAACCACCCAACCAGTGTGTATTGTACCTCGTTAGAGGGCAGACGCACGCGATTCGGGTTTTCTGACGCAGAACACGTTTACTTTGCGGCATAAACAAACAAACAAATTTTGTTTTGAATTAAACTTTGGTGTATGTGAAATTTTACAGTGTACAGTGTGTGTTCTTGTGTTTAGCGAGTCGTAGTATAGGCCGTAATCTAAGGAAGCAGTGCTGTTTTGTTCGATTTTGAGCATCATATGAGTAGACATGTTTGGTTGTCATTTGTTGTTTTGTTGACAAGATATCCGGGTGTAATTTATTTAATGGTTTCTTATGTTAGCTCAATTATTAATGAATTATCAATCCGATTTTTTAAATAATGTAAGATATTGAAGAAAGTTTTATCATTTATTTAATAAAAAAATCAATCAACAATTTTAAAGGATTTCGTAGCAAATTTAATGCGGAATATTAACGTAAATTGCTAGTTTCGTTTTGCTACCTCTGATGGTATTATTGAGCAGGTAAAAGCGTCCCCTTTTTTACGCGCAGTTTGTAAGCCTCTTTTGTTAATATAGTAGACTCTTATTTAAAGCTTTTCAGAAGTGTAAAGAACTAAGTCTTCAGTTCCAAAAGAAACAAAATACATAATATTTTTAGTTTCGTACATTTATAATTGCTTAAACCCTCCGGATTTGTTGAAAACTTGTTATGTAGGGTATACCCTACACTATCACATTGGTCTTAAGTAATAATGTAACGATTTTTCAGCATGTTGAATAATTAAAAAGCATTAACAGATTATTATTTTTCATGCTCATAGCTTAACAATATTCAGATTCAGATAAATTGGTTGGGTTCTCACGGTAGGCAACAGGTGCATCCCTTATACTTTTTATATTGTTTCCTCCTCGTGGAGGTCGATAGTTATTATTTCCGAAATGTATTCTCCCTTTATTTTGCGTTTAAAAGTCGCCAGAATTATTTGTCGTCAGTATTAATAAGAGTAGTTGCACTCCATCTGTCCCATCGAGTTACGAACTATAAAAGTAAACATCAAACACGAAATTTAGTTTTATAGCCCGCTCTGCTTTTATTTGGGGTCAAACGTTTGATATTATTCCCGTTTGATGTGTTTTATGTTATAACTTTCCTTATTTTTTTTACATACAGTTAACACTTGCCTTCAGAAGATGCATTCCACAGACATGGATAACAAGCTACTAATTTTTTTCTTTGACATTAAACGTGTTAGGCTAGTTATATGGTGACTATAATAAAAATATCTTACGTCGTTTGAAACGACTTCCTTGGTATTAAACATAAAATACATTTAAAGTATAAAAAATATGAATAATTGAAACTCGTTCCTCTTCTAAATTTAATAGAAAAGCATTTAATTTTATCATTCGAAAGATTGAGACTTGCTTTGTATCCTTAAATAGGTACTATAGGGGACCCTCAAAATATTAATCGTTTCATAGACGCATTATGGGTGTAATAAATCAATATGGTGTAATATGGCTTGTTTGCGGTGGAGACAACGGTAGCGATAGTAATGTCACGAGCTGTATTGTAACCACGATACGACTTGGAAAAAGTTGCAATTTACGGTTATGCTTTTCTTACAATGAGTATTTACTAATATTTTAAAATGCTTACGAAAGTTTATCTAATAAACAATGAAGAGAAATTAAGCGCCTCATTTTAGACAACGGCGCGACCCGCTTGCTACTTATGTATTTACTTTTTTATCATTTAGCTACGGTACTCTAAAACAATAATTTAGTCGAAAATAATAGGGGTAAGGAAATAAAGCCCACATATACTTTATTTTCTTGTAAATCCTAAAATACAGTGAGTCTTATTGCTTTTTTTTTCAAGTGCTACTATAATAGTTCAATGTAGGCTCGTCTAAGGTTCTTAAGGTGCTTCATGATTCCTACTTTTTATGACATGATATATATTTTATTTATGACTTATTTGTACTTCATATGATTATTACGTTTTGTATTAAACGTGTTGTTATTATATCTATATATCTTAATACAAAAATTATACATTAAAATTATTTGTATACAAACTTTCGAAATTATGCATAATATCAATCATAACGTAACTAATGATAAACTAACGTCAAGCAATAAAGCATTCCAAGAATATTATTAAGGCACTTCAAAGACTCTTTTATGCTTAGTAGAGCTGTTCAAAGAACGTTATTTTTTACATCAATCATAGTTGATTCGTGGATTTATGTTTTAATGCCTTCTTCAGTACAAATGAATATTTAAAAGTTTAAGTAGCCGAATTGTTTTAAGTAGAAGTAAAAATACTGATGTTATTAAACTGATACTAATCGTTTAACCTTAGAAATGAACTTCAAGAATCTCTCATACTCATTGACTGAGGCGGATGATAGACTAAAACTAGAATATCGCTAAAAGAAGTTTACACTTTATTCTATGACCAAATAAGCAAGGAAAGTATGTATGCCAAATTTCGTGATAATCGGTCCATCCCCAAGGCCATATTGATGATATAAATAATATAAAGATCCATTAAAACTAATTTTTATATACGAGTATAGATGGATTTATAGATTTTTTATTTCATGTAATTTTTTTGTGGGCCGGTGTTATTTTTCCTTTTAATAAATAATATTGCCTACGATACAAGTCTTCAAACACAGGTATGAATCTAGGTATATTACTATATTAATCGTTATCAAAGTATTTGCTTAGTTGTAAAAATATTTCTATTACGTTGTGATAAAATAGTAGATACGACGTTGTGTCCAATGTAATTTATGAATACCTATAATGTATTTCAAATCAGTCAGTCGCATTATTTCGTTGAGCAGTTTATTTATTCAAATATGTAACAGGAACATCGAAAGGGGCATTTACTGGTAGTTACGAGTCCAGCGTCTTCAATCAGCGAAGCGCCTTCTCGGCTCTGTCAATTGAGGTTAATTCATGTGGAGACTGGCCAGGGAACTCTAGATATAGTATACCCCTGCAATATTTATTTGTTCAATAAGCTAAATGGCCATTTAGATACACAGAACAACAATAAATAATGTTTACAATTTACTTCCGCTGGCTAGCCTAGGTGTTTTTTATGAATCACACTATCTGATGTATTTTACTTATTGACTGTACCTGTTTTATTGCATTAAATTTCTCATTATTATATGGTTGGATCCCATTAGAAAGTTATAAGTAAATTTTTATAATATCATGTAGTACAAGATTTTTATGTAACAGTTTAAAAGTTTTATTGTGTTAGCTTGAACGTGAATTGGAAATAGCATTTATAGAGCAAAGACAACGAACTCGTAAAATCTACATAAACTCTGGTTTCAGGTGTTTATGCTTTAACTGTAAATTGAAGCCTACAGCTACCGAAACGATCGTTTTAATAATATTATTGGGTACATTTAATATACAACTGATGGTAGTGATAGTATTAATTTGGTTAATAAAGTTAGCAAAAGCCATTTGAGCATAATGTTCTTAATACACGTATCGAATTTAATCTATCGATCTTAGTTAGACACTTAGGTAACTGATATCGGATCTATTCAACCACTGTAATTGATCGTAGCAGGAAGGAACTTGGATAAGAAATTTGATTGTAACTTGTTTAATTAATTTCATCCGTGTGTTGTTAGTGGTTTAAGACACTTGACTGGTTATGCAATCGCGCCAAAGAGGATAGAAATCTTGATTTACATCTATTCAAGTAGCTGTTTTCACGATCTACAGTTTGATGGATACTTTGAATCGTTTGATCTTGTAACTAACACGAACTAATAGCTCCTTACGTAAATATTTTTGCATATCCCACTCCTAATTATTTTAGCCACATTATATTTTGATAAAGTAATTCGTGATAACTTATCGTATCGATGCCATTTAGAGTAGAATAAAATTAACATATAAATTTTATTACATCGTAAAAATATAACAGGTTTTTTTATAAGTACGATAATAATCTTATAATGATCAAGTTATTGCTTTAATATTTTAAAGTAAAAGTTACAATGTGATTTGATACGCGTAACGTTTTTGATTTGAATTTGAAACTCTTGACTTTTGGCCGCAGTCAGGGATTTATCAATGAATTATCAACCCGTTTATACAAAACTCGTATATCGACTCTTACGTCATCGTTAACCGTCAACGACCTTGACAGGACTTAACGATTATTTAACTACAACGGTCATAAGAAAATTATTGTGTCATTCGGCGTGGGCGCATGTTAAATCATTCAATAATTTATCACCACTTGTAGTAAAAAAATCTACGTTGACTTTATACTGTCGGGGACGGTGCACAGAATGTAAGTTTAAAAATAACAATTGAAATAATCTTGAACTATACCAGGATCCGAATCGATATTACTTAAATATTCTACATTTGTGTTTTATGTTTCTGATTGCATATTATTAAAGCGGATATTACGCGCTTCACTTCTGTTTTTTAAATTGGATACAGTAACCAAAGTGATTCATGTAAACATAACATTGAAGAATACGATGTCACTTGTCTATGACTGTCGTGATTCTATTTTATTACTGCGTTTTTTAAGGCATTTGATTATGGACATAGTAGCCTGTAAAGTTTTAGTTTTTCGCCATGAATGTGGCGCCATCTTAAGACATTAGTTCGTGTTGGTGCCAATAATTTCACTGCCTTCTACTTTTCGGAGCACGTGGAAACTGCTTAGAAATAAGGGGGACGATGGGACCTACGCAGACAAGTAGTACACATAGCCATATCACTAGTATACATACACACCCATAAGAGTTTAAATTGAATGTTTTGGTTTAAAAATATGTTTTGAATTATAATACAACAACGGTTCATTAATATTATTCTTCCTCAATATCTGCACATAGTGATAACCAATGCAGGATTCCGGACAATCAGATTTGAATATTGATATTGATATTCATCCGAACCTAACATTGGCACAATAATAAGCTGCTATCATTATTTTAATAAGTTTAGTATTCTTAAAGTGTTCTCAGGTGAAATACGTTACATATTTCAAGTAAGAACTTCCCTAAGAGGTTTATCCGTTGCACTTAACAATAGTGAATGGATAGCCACGGAAGGAAGCTCTACAGGATCGTGCCCTATCTAGTCCGGAAGCGCCAGTAGCGCTACATATACTCAAACTCGGATAAGCCGAGATCAGGCTCAAGTTACATTAAACTGTGAATATGATAATCTTTAGACACTACTCAGCTAATTAAACATTTTGCTTAGAAAACGTTTATAGGAACACGGTGGTCTTTTAGTCATCAACTGGATAGAGAAGTAAAAGCTGTGACGTAATACTGCTTGCTTATGAGTCAACTGTAGTGTCCTTTCAAGATTTATTTTTAGGGTGGTCTTGTTTACATGTTTTATTATGACCAAGAATATGATATCACGTTGGCGGACCTTGGTGCTGACACTACTAAACAACATTGCTCAATTTGTTAGGAGAGTTGGGCTTCATATGAAATTGCACAAGCCTTCATGATTCTTTCACTGTTTGATAAAAAAATGTAATCATTTTCATATTCATTATAAATATTTAAATCCTTTAACCAGGTTTAAATGAAATCTTAATGTTTTTTGAGCAATATTTAGAAGACAAATATAAATTCAAAATTACAACGTTCAAAACTAGATGACGCTGTTCGTTATTAACTTACATTATGATTTGCTTATTCCGCGTTTATTCGTCTAAGCTATTTTTTACCGACTTCAAAAAGGACGAGGTCCTTGACCTGTCTATGTGTTTCTTTTGTATGTTCGTTACTCGATTTCTTCGTTTATTGTGGACCGATTTCCAAAATTATCATTTAATTGAAAGGGTATATTCCTGAATTGGTCCCATTGTCAACATGTCAGAATCTGATAAGTGGATGCCAGAAACCCTCGAAAATTGTTAACCGACTTCTTTGTTACACGATATTATTATATAATTCGTAAGTTCCTGAGGTGGTCCCATGGTCACCAAGTCGGGGTCTGGTGAGTGGATTCCAGGGAAATTGAGGAACCCTTATTAAAAAACAATGAGTGCCTACATTCTTCAAAAAAAAAGCTTGTATACGCGTGCCAGTATTACATTTTCTACAGGCCCTTATTTTTTTTTTTGTATGGTTGTGGGCCGATTTTCACATTGCTTTTATTTAATCGAAAGATTATACTCCCAAGATGGTCTCCAACCAAAAATTAAAAATATTTTTTTAACAAAAACAAATCCGACTTCAAACTAAAAAGCAAAAAATAAATATTTAACTAACTTCTTTCTACAATGTCTTGGAGTCGATGCGACGTAAAACATAAAAATTACTATATTTTCCAGTTGTTTTTTATGTTTTACTTAGCACGGACTTCAAGATGTTGTAGAAAGAAGTTGGTTAAATATTTATTTTTTGCTTTTTAATTTGAAGTCGGATTTGTTTTTGTAAAAAAAATATTGTTAATAAAAGGTTAGATTTTTATGGCCCCACCACTGTGGCGACATTATAGATGTCTAAGGTGTCAGTACATCAATCGTATGTGTTTTATCTATGGAAGCACAGTGAGTTTGACAGTCGGTAATATTTGAAGTTATTGAATATCGAACCAAAGAGTAAAGATGTCAGTAAATAAAAACAAAAGTCAAGAAGATATGAGCCATCAATATTGATAGCGGAAAACAATAATATGTTTAGTAAAGTATGTTTATTTCTGTGCTGAGTTATTATAAAACAATCTATAATTTTACTATAATAATAACATAAAAATAATATAAAATTTTAGAAAGATTAAGGTTTATCCGATTTTAGGGTGGACCTAAAATGGGCATTGTCCTGTCATTTATGATTGCTGTATCTGCTTCCATTCATTATTATTGCTTATAGGCGTAGCGCAGAAATATAAAATTATGTGATATGACAGAACGGATTAAGCCGTTTGTCGTAAGGCGTTCTGTCAAAGTTTATGTACATAGGCTATAGTGGTGATAATTATTACCTGCGTGTTGCTTGATACGTCTTTAGACGACAGTAATCTGTGTAGGGGAAATTAAAAAAGCTTTTAAAATAAAGGTAAAAACTTGGACGTCGACTGGTGTACTGTCGTATCATTTTCATGCGCCTGACGTCTGCGGGCGTTTCTGTCCATCAACATATTAAGAAGGAACTATAATAGTAGGAATGTTAGCTGCTATTTATTATTGTATTTAGTTGAGCCACCAACCATAGATCATTAGTATATACATTTGATATTCGTTTGCATGACAATGCAATGGTAAAGAGGCCGAGGGTCATGCCAGCGCCCTAATACAGTACTGTTGCTTTTAGCTATTACGTATGCGGTGTACAAGTCAAGACAAACAATGAGCCAAACCCACGCGATTTATTCGCTTCTTTATGACCCGCGACTGCTTAATTTGCTCTTGTTTAATGTCCCCCTCGATTTGCAAATACCTATTAAATATCATAGCCATATGTCGCAAATATTTGCGGTACATGCTTAAATAAACATTTCGGAGTCTGTTTTACATACAAATCGAATCATTATTTAAATTACGCCATTGATTACTTTTGTTTGCATTTTAAACTATGGCTGTTTTGTTCTCGAAAGAATAAAAATTTAGTGTAAATATTGGTATATTGTCAAGAAATTTTGAAACTGTTAGCACGCCCTAATTAAACGGATTACAATGTTTGCATTATTTTTTAGTGGCTCGTCTGTGCACGTCTCGTGCCTTGACCGCGTTTCCACTGAAAAAATATGCGCATATGACGCAGTTTTGGATGTTCACCTCATGGTTGGATAGGTATCGAATATCTTCCCATCAAGTGCCCAAGCGCCTTGCTTCTGGGCCATGTGCGCAACAGATGCTATAAGCTCCAAGCTTAAACTGCTGTTCAAACTTAAATGTCTTATGTACCAGTGAACTTATAGGAAATACGGTTACACTGGTTTAATGAAAAACATCTCATAAAATTAGTCGGATGATATATTTTCCTATAATTTTATTGTTTCATTTGTTAGTTGATAAGTGGACTGTGTGAAATTATTATATCTATATCTCTAATTAATGTTAACAATTATCGTAATAGGTACGTTTTGCAAAAGATGAAACGCAAAAAATAAGTAAACATACTTGAGCGAATGAAGGTCCTACAAACCATTTATACGCAAAGAATAATAACGACTTACCTACTTGATTCTGTTGAGATCATCAATATATAAATTATCCTTTTTGCGCGACATTTAACGACCTTTAAAATAAAAATTATTATTATAATAGCTTGTAGTTTGCTGTATACACGTGTGTAACGGTAGAAATATTTAAATTAATTTTATTCCCTGCCAATGGTAAAAAGTTATGATATTGCGTCGGTTGTTTTGTTTTCTCGTGGAAGAAATATATATATTGACAATGACAATCATCCAGTTACAATAAAACCATCACTAGTCCCTAGACTATGACTAATGTAGCCACAGTTGTCTTACTTTTCATTATAGAAAGATACCACTAAAACTTAACCGATCTTTTATTATTTAAAACATATTTCAAAACTAAATTAAGTCAAATTTTAAAGTCATTAAAAGTCTGTTTTCCATGTCATGTTCGAGTGAAGTATCAGAATTAAATTAATAAGTTTCACAGAGATTACATAATTATATACGTACTTATAAAATTACAATGAAATGTTACTGAGGAGATCTAGCCAATATAATTAAACTAACAATCAAGACAACACGTAAAAGTATCTACTTGGATTGTCATACCTAGTTATTCGTTTTTCATGATCTTATTATGTAACATACGAGTTGGTAATTGTCATAATTATACCGATGTGTTCTCTGTTAAGCTTACCTATAGTCATAGTACTAAGAGACCTGTAGCCTTCGAGATTTTACAAAATCTGCCAAACTAAAAGTAAATCGAGAACATGTGTGTTACACGATAAGCTGGGGTTATCGTTAAATTGTTCACTGCAGTTACTCCCAGAATTCTTATCTCTACAATAATGTTTTCCTATACAAATAATGTGACATATTTTATTGGCTCTATAATAGATACATAACTAATCATTCTTAGTACATGGAAAACTTCAAACTTGATGCATTTGAGTATAACTTTCAAAAATGGATCTGATTTTTTTAATATATTATATATAGGTTCGTGTTTGACCGACAATTATAAATTTTAAGTCAGTATTTAATTTGATATTTCAGAAGCTGCTATGCACGTTTTTCTAATGAAGCCCCCCCCCCCTGTCTACTTTTTCAATTTTCAGTATATGATGCATGTCTTAAAATAAATATTTTGATTATCATGAGAAAAGTTATAAATAACATATAACGGCATTGATTTTCACGCATATCAATTATTGTTTAGTGTGGCTACTGCCTTTTTAACTTTCAAATATAGGCATGGGTATGCACTTAAAGCGTTGCTAACAATCAGTTTTTATTGCTTCTCTAAACAATCGATTCTCATATCATCGGGCCGCTTCACAATCATACTTGTACGGAAACCGTTAGGGTCAGATGATCTCTCCACTACACATGTACTCACAATACCAGCAGGTAAAATGGGGTACATTTTACGTATTTAGTCCTGGTTGCAACTAAATTGATTAGTTTAAATAATATTTTCAGTTTTGGGTACGAGATATGGTCGTATTCAAGATGCAAATCGATGTCCTGTGCTGAAGTAGGCGAAAAGCTGGTTACTCCTTATAATCAACGTCATTTTGAGTAATCTAATCATAAATGATTTGTCTGGGGTTAGGAAAAAAACGTAAATAGTACAAATTACACATTCAGTTTCTTTTTCTTTAGTCAGGTTATTGAAATGTTACAAAATGATCGTGAAATGAAAATATTATGTCGAGTATATTGTTACGACGGCCTCTACTAATAAAGGCTACGCCATACAACAAACAGGTCGTTGATTCACGAGCAAAATGCATTAGTGAAAAGGAGAAAGATATACAAACATTATAGGCTTCTTACTCATTTCTTCATTG
Organism: Dendrolimus kikuchii; assembly: GCA_019925095.2. NCBI lineage: Eukaryota > Metazoa > Arthropoda > Insecta > Lepidoptera > Lasiocampidae > Dendrolimus > Dendrolimus kikuchii. The sequence goes on along the minus strand of CM034391.1, from coordinate 11,174,662 downwards.
TGTCCGCCAGTGGTTTTCAAAATGAAATAATAATTTTAGTAAAAATTAAATGGCTCGTGCGAGTCGGACGGCATGGAGGACTCCTTTATAAATACTATGCGGACGTAAAATACCTATTCTTATATATAATAAATTACTAGGTCCAACCATTATAATAAAGACGTGGGTCAAAATTCCTTAACTATTTTAACGAATGTATAATATGTTAATTTTCAATTGCGAAAAATTCACGAACTTTCGGTTATTTACTCTGGTTTGTGTGTCTGGGCTGAGTCGAGAGGTGGTCGTGGTGTATTACTCATATAGAAGCGATACTTGCTTGAGATAATAGGAATATGTAATTTATGTAGTGTCTGTCGATTTTAATACAGGCACTAAATTACTAGGAAAATAATAAAATATTAAGGTCGATCATAATTTCTGTGATTGTAATGAAGAGTCGGCCATACGCCAAAAAAAAAACAGTAGATTTGAGTATACACATGTGCATAGAACAATCTGAGTGACGAATGGACTTGTAAATAAATAATATTGTATTGCTAATATTTAGATATTCTTTATTTTATAAAGAATCTATTATAACCAGGCTAGGATTTTTGTTGATTTTGAGAGTATATTAATACCTAATCTAACGATATTAAACTTTGACAACTGCTTGCATAAAGATAGGGCGCAGGGTCTGTCCGCTGAACTCCCCTCCGTCGAAAGTCGAGACAGCCGTTCGGTTGCCTCTGCTGGCGCACGCTATCGTCCCCAGCATGATTTACGACACAACTCGTAAACTGACGTGACCTGACATTGTTCAAATACACTAACAGCGGCAGTAGGGAAATAAAAGAAAATAAAATATATTCTCTTTAGGGTTGGTTAAATTAAACATACGCGTAATAATATGAGCCCATAATCCGTCCTGTATTCCGGATTTCCCATTTTTGTTTGTGGAATGGAGGTGTTACTTCCACGCTTGTGCCACTTTAGCGTGCCACGCACGCTAAGGAGGGTTGACCACTTTCATACATTGGTAATAACGTTGAGCTGATTTGCGTTCGTAGTTTTTTTTATATCTATCAGCACATGTTTATTACGACAATATGTAAGTAGATCAGAAAAACTGCATAAGCGGTGCAGCGTTTCCGCCTAAGATTCTAACTCACGTCATCAATAAAGCGCGCATATGTTATAACTACCTGTTAAATTAAAATTGTTAACTGTTTTGCCCGCGTTATTTGGCAAAATGTATCCAACGGGCACTTAACTATTATTGAATTTTATTTGACTACCTAGTAACAACAATTTTCCCGAATATTTCATTAACTGGATGGACCTGATAGCGAGATAAGAACTTACGTTTCTTTTGAGTATATAAAATTCCTATTGATATGTTGTAGTATAAATGAGAAAGTACCTTTGTTTGGTTGTTTGTTTATTTGTTCGTTCTTCGTAGTCCTGTGAATAAACCGATTATTGCGAAAGGTATTATGATAAAAGATATCATTATATTTTCGATTTAGGAGATGAACATAAATTTTTAACATAGAAAATATAATAGAATCCGAGGGTATAGGAAGCTTACGCGAACAAAGTCGCATGGAATGCCCTATTAACAAATGTTATGGTAACATTCTAAAATAAAATAAATAAATTTATTACTTCTTCGAGTTTTGATTTAAATCGTTTAATCTTCAAAGAGTTCGACAATATAGTCTCTCTAAAATAATATATATTATTACGAGTTGCAGGACTCGAATTAAAATGCCGTTGGAATTATTATAGAGTTTATTAGAAATATACAAACACGTATAACATAGGTACAAATATAACCGAACACAACAAAGCCAAACGTAATGCAGAAGTCACTAAATAGATTACCGAATATAGTACACACGTCTTGCTTCGCTCATGGTTATCGCTAGACTGCCGATCTCTCCATTGGATGATTGCTTTATACTGCACAGATACAATATGTCTGCCCGACCGCGTGAACCAAATTTCTTAGAATCAGACCAACGGACCTGGCTAATAACTGTCATAAAAGATTACTATACAAAATGAACTATTTTCTAATCACAAATTTTAAATACAAAGTAAACCAAAGAAGTCCAAATGCCGAAAGGTAATAAAGTGTTTTTAAGGTATGCAGATGTATCCACTTTTGTCGGCGTGTAGGTCGTAACAATATAATTATGTACATTATTAGATTGTTTTTTAAAACAAACCTGAAACAAATGATTTTGCAAAATTGTATAAAGTTTATCTTTAAAATAATACCTACTATTTTAATATTATACTAGGATAAAACTTGGCTAATTCGACAAATTTTAAATTGCAAATTAGCACTCAGCAGGTATCCAGTAGACACTAATAAAACACACTGATTAATAGGTCCTTTATATTAATGATATATACAATATAACGCGCAATTGTTTTTCATTACATACCATACATGATAAATACAACATCATTATGCGAAGTACGTAGGATTAAAAGAAAATTACTCAGAATAGGTGCTGTCGGAAACACAATAAGGCGCTTCTATGGAAAATATTAAAAGTAGTAAGCAGCGTCGGTTGGGAATAACAATTTTCTTTCTGACTGTCTGCAATTTTATATACAATCACATTCGCACAATCCATCTTGTATATAAAGGGCCTTTGAGATTCAAGTTAACATTTTTTGTAATTTGAAATTTGTCCTGAGGGCGGATGACCTTAATTTGCTCTCTATTACTGACTACTGTTCTCAGACAGCTTTTTCTTGAGAAATGGTTATGTCTTTTTGTCTTTACCTATGTATCTCACAGCAATTTCGCTCCAAAACCACACATAATTCTTATATGATTAATTTAAACCTTCTTTCTTAATCTAAAAACACATTTCAACTTAGAAGTAATAAAATAGCAAAAACTGAAAGAAGAGCGCGCTATGGCGCAGTCAATTTCTATAAAGGGTTTTAGGATATTTTTTACCGTTACCTTCTTGGGTTATTGTGATTTCCTAGTATTTGTGTTCCAAGTAAATCTAGAAAGTAGAATTTATAATAATGTATCAAATTACACTTTAATTATTTATTTGTTTTAACTGCACCTATGTATAGAATATATGTTTTACTTAAAATCATGGTTTGGCAAAAAATGTGTAGCAAACTTTCTGCGTTTCTCCGCCTGGTCAATGATCGCGCCTAATAAATGCTATGACCCGTATAATAAAGCGTCGGTTATTGAATTGTTAAGCACATATGTGTTATGAATAATGCAGCCCTCATAACTGTGCGATAAATCATTTCACAATACAATCATTAATCTTACAATTGTCATCGGTAAAGTTCAAGATCATAGTCGAATGTCAGTAATAATATAGAATTGATTGTATGTTATTATTTGTTACTAGCTATGCCCGCGGCTTCATCCGCGTGTATTTTTATTTCACAGAACCCTAAAAAAGGTAGCCTAAGTTACTCCTTATAAAATCAGCTATCTGCCAGTGAAAGTCTCGTCAAAATCGGTCCAGCTGTTTCAGAGATTAGCTAGAACAACCAGACAGACAAAAATTCAAATAAATGCATTTTCGGCATCTCCTGATTTTTTCATATTTTTATTTTGACAGTACAAACAGGCACTTCAATTTTATTTATCCGTATAAATTTCTAGATAATTGTTAGTTAATAAGTTCATATTCAATGGCCATAAAATAGTATTCCCTAAAAAGTTTGCCTGCCCTATATTTTAAATCTCCGATTTTTTTGTATATATTATAAATTATGAAAAATATAAGAAAGTTCCTTCATCTGACTAGATGCTGACATGGTCCTGTACGGGTCGGTCACCTTCTGTAGACTTCACAGTAATTAAACTTACAGCTCACGTATATCAGTTAATGGTACCTCCAAGTATAGACGAAGTTAATACGTGAACACATTAAGAGAAGAGCTAATCAATACAATCATTCGTTTACTTGGAATATGAGGGTAAGAAACAACCTCCGTAACCGTATCCTCGTAAGTGTAACGGCTTTTGACTGTTATAAAGATGTAGAATGGTGTTGTAAATTTTAAAGGGTTATTATGACTCATGCGTACGTGCAACACCAGTAGGCATATGATGACAGTAGGGCTGGCCGTGACTGGGTTATTTGACCTTCCATTACTTAACACAGCCCGATAACGGATAGGAAGAGGGTTGTATTCTCTTTAAGGTGCATAAATTTATTATTGATATAAATCGTACTCAATTATTAAATTACTTAGGGTTATAAAACTTAAAAATTGTACCAATTTCGAATGACCCTGGTCTATTTTCAGTATTGGACACAGACTTCTATATTTTGTTGGTACACCGAAATTGGCGGTATGATCAACATGCTTGGCGAGTTTCACACTTTATTATTCTGGGCAGTATTCCTCAGTAACGTGTAGGGTACCTTACGATACTTGTCACCTACGCAGAAACTTGCCAAATATACTAAGAAAGTATGCCGTCGACATCATGCCGTCTGACGAAATTCAAACATAAACATCATTAGAACGAGACACGGTTGCTTTGCCTTCTGGTATATTGTACAAATGTAAAAAATGTCTTTTTGCTACGGTGTTTGTTTGTTCCTCCTCGAATGTGCTATTCGTGAACAATATATGAATGGTAATAAAATGTAATAGGTATGGAATTTACTTTCGATTACAGGGTTGTATTAAAATTATATTAATTGCGGAAATTAAGTATTTCTTATAGGAAAGTAAAGCCCGTATCCATTATGCTATAATTATGAAAATGCAAAATATTTTTTTAATGTTCCAATTTCATTAGGGAACCATTAACTTATTAACTAACCATACGTCTATGTAGTAGGTACATATATTGCTGTCTGTGCACTCAAGCCTATTACACCGTATGAAACTGATCTAATCAGGTCTACTATTATAATATCTAATACTTGTATACTTTTACTACCCGATATAATGGGTTAATAGCTTAGGTTAAAAATATACAAAGGCAATGTGTTTTGTCAAGTGGTTTTTTTTTAGACCTCGTAGTTGAATTGAAACGCAATATTGTTAATCTAATAATTACTAGTAGGTATATCGTATAGAATCTACTGGGTCAAGAAGGGTTTTAAATACTTATTAAATGGCGTATATTACCGTGTTCGAAATATTTGCTTTTAGAAACATTTCTTCGATAAATTACGTTATGCTTTTGGTTTCACTGAAGTTTATCGTACTTGTTCTCGCTAAACGCAAGGACGGCGCTGTTGTACTTGTATTTTACAATTTCACGCTTTCTAGGTAAAACACCATGGATTCGTATTCGTGTTTAACTTATGAGTGATTTTTTTTAATGGATCCGGAGGCCACTAAACTATCTGAAAAGGTGATAGTTAGACTATTTTATTTATTACCTAGTTGTAAAAAATGTTACATAAAACGATGAATTGAAAGTGATAATGGCAGTAACAACATCAGCTACATACCATGGCTCACCTATTCACGATGGGTTTGCTACCATACGTGCACCGAGAAGTCGGATAAAAATAAGACATTTAGTAGAACAGAACCCAGTTCCAAATATACCTCAACGACACTCGGAATATTTCACAATACAGAGGACGCCTAAGGTTAATTTTCTAGAAAACAGTTGTGGCGTCCAGTATGTAGCTAATGAACATTCAAATAATAATTTTGTAGATAAAACTAGTAAACTCAGTTTTACTGAACCAATTTATGCAAAAGTCACACCCCCACCTTCAAAGCATAATTCCCCTGTGAAGTATATTAACGGAAAACAAGAAATACATTACGATTCCATAAACACAAAGCCTCGTAGACGACTTCGAAGCTTAGAATTGCCAGGCGAGCAGGATGTGCGAGCCGGAGACAAAATTGCTGTTGTAAGCTTTACTAACGGCGAACGGCTGTCCTGTGAACAGTCAATAGGCAACCAGGATGGTAGTGAGCAGCATTCCGTGCGTACTGACGGCACTAGTTCGTCAGTAGATTATAGAAGGAGCCACAGTGATCGAGATAATTGCTCAGAGTCTTCGTCATACCTAACTGACAACGACAGACCTATTTCCAGTTATAGTGATAATTCAACGATACCATCTACAGATACAGAAGATGTTTTAAAAGATTTGCCAAATAAATCAAAGTTTATTCAAAGGTCACCTCAGAAATATGCGACACTCAATTTAAGGAGGCCTAAATTTATAGATCTGAAACAACCACATAATAAAGAAAATCCGTTATACGGAAGCTTGCATCGCAATAGAATGGGATATCACTCTGAACCAAATACGCCTCTTAACGGTGATTTTGTGGGTTTAAACGACGACTCGAACATTTTAAGTGAAGTGCAACAAATACCAAAAATGCCATTGCAAAATAATAGAAATTGTTTCAAAAGATCAATGAGTGAAACAAACGGATTTACTAAACGAATACACTATAGACATTCATTTAGTGCTGATTTTAGTAAACAACATAATTTACCGAGAAAGCCACATAAGTGCTGCGAGTGTGTAACTGGTATTCCCGCAGAAGAAGATGAATCTCAACCGTCGCCACGAACTTTAGGAACCTTATATGAAGCGCAAGATCCAAAAATAGGTTGCCAAACTATACTTCGGTCGAAGCCTCCGATACCGTGGTGGGAATTGGCTATTAAAAAATCCCGTTACAAAAGTTGCCCTATTCTAGAAGAGGTAAGATTTTTTGTGCAATCTTTAACTTTAATTTTATCGCTCTCCAAAAAATAAGCTGTCGGAATTAGAGGCTACGTTGTTAACGTGTGTTATTCATTTGGTAGAGTGGTTAATTCCCCATATTTTAGCCATCTATTAGGGGAGAATAAAGAGTGACGTAGCGTGTTTACCTGATGTCTTGAGGGAGAAAAATAATGATAGGGTATAATGTTATAAAAAAAATGTTTATTTTTCATCAATAACAAATTGATTTCATTTAGAGAAAATTATACATATGTGTGAAAATTATACACACAGAAAATTATGCTATGTTCCGAGATTTACTAAAACATAAAGTCAGCTTCCAATTTTTATAATATTTTTTATTGATGTTAAAGCTGATTTACATTGATCCAGCGACTTCCAATTCGAAGGAAGCCAGTGCAGTGCTCACATATTGGGCATTTGATTTGAAATCAGTACAGCGCTGCTAAGTCTGACTGACTTCAATATTTTTATTTTATTTTATTCGGAAAACTTACAGTTTACAACTAAATACATGGCTATTTAAAAAACTATAACCAATTAGCAGTTTTCACATGTAGTTATTATCTATATGGCTTGCATATACAACAATAACAGTGTATAAGAATATTATTTTTGTAAAAAAGACAGTATATTCCCTATTAAATATTCGGAAGTCAGTCCATTCCCCAAGTCAGTAGCTAGATCAATATAAATCAGCCTAAACATTTGCATTGTGTATAGTTTGCGCATTCTCAAAGTTAAAGTTATTTTAAGTTTAATAACGACTTCGATCGATAGTGCTATCCTTTTATAAAAAAAGCTCTACCTGCTACCAAAAAAGCTTACGAGTCAGGTGTGGACTTAATCGTTTATAAATACTATCATCTCATCCATCTCTCATAAAGAAATCTTTCCCACGATAATAAAACCAAATGGTGTCTCGCTACAAAAAAAAAAAAACAATTTGGTATATAGAAGTCGTACTGACTAATTTATTCACGTGATACAAACATAAAAGTAAATGAGATGTACCATCCAAAGCTGTTTTAGACTCTAGCTTAAATCACATTACAATTTACAACTTAATAATATGTGTTAACTATAATTCTAAAAGAGCAATCTTGTTTGACAAGCTTGTTTTGCAATTATTATGATAGCATTGTTGCAGTTTCTATTACGTGTACGCAATATTTTATATTGTCAAAGCAATAATGTACGTAGGCGATGGGGCTCTGTTGGTAAACAATAGTCATAACCATGAGCCGCAACATGGGATACCTTTGAACTTGAGCAATAGCTGCCTATTTCGGCAAACAAGACTTGAAATTATACGTATACGTAAATGGAAAATCAAATGACTATTTTATAATTAAAGACATGAATGTATAAATTTTCTCCCATATCAAAGTGCAACTAATAATCTTCCAACTCATTAACACTGATGCCATTTTCCTTGCCATCAAAAGGCAAGCTTAATTCGCTAATAAGTACTATATTATATATAATCAAGCGTGAGATAGCTATCATTCCACCTCTGATTTTATCCGTACTGATGGTAAAGCAGTGGCAACTTTGGCACACTTTCCTAACATTAGCCACAGCATCCGCTTATAAATCTTGCAGGACTCGTTTTATGTGATTACTGTCATTTATCTACCTGCTGCATATGACACTATTATAATCTCCCGTCTTGAGGTATGGTGTCACATTTAATTAATTCAGTGTTAGCTACAAACTTTTTCAAAACAGATATTCCATTTCTAAAGTTGTACAAAATGTTAAAATAATGCTGATAAGTGTCGGTTAATTTGTAACTCCGTAAGGTTCGTAAGACCAACGTAACTACCTCATTCTCATGGTTCATTATTAGAATTTATGTATTATTTTGCTAACGGGGTAATACTGGTTTGTTCCTTTATTTATTAGAGCTCCCGTAACCAAACTTTAAATGAAAGTTGGTTCGAAACAAAATTGTTTAGTAGTTTTTGAGTTGTGGTAAACTACAAAATTTACATAACATACATAAATCTAAGATTGACATGCACATGCCCAACTTTTTCAACAACTACTTATGTATTTTATTTAAAAATAAGTGGCCTTTCCTCATCCACCTTTCTTTAATGAAATATACACATTGTACAGTAATATGAAGTAGAAGCTTTAAATGCATTTGAGTTTTCTTTTGAAATGCAATCACCTCAACTGCAGTCCAGATATGTTCCTACATACTGAATAAGGAAGAGTACACTTGACCAAACAATCTCACCCATTTAGAATGCTGTTATGACGCTTCGTAAATTGAACTGGTGGGAAGAGGAGTGGGTCTCGAACAAGAATGAACAATATTAACATGTTACACCTACTCAAAATGACGGTTTGTTATCAATTTTATTATAAAGGAACATGTTCACACAAAATTATGCTGTTAGGGATTTCTGAGTATCATCACTGATTTTTTATGTGCCACATTCAATTTTATGACAATACTTTGATGTTATATTCTGAATACATGGGTGTAGTTACATATTAATCGAAAGTGAAATCGATCCTCTTTAGACCTTTTGACACTGTTTCGGAATTACCTACCAAAAAATTCAGAATATTACCGATCTACTTGATGTTCTAACACCATTGTCATTATATAATATAAAATATATTTTTTCTTTCTCTATCAATATTGTGGTTTGTAGGCGGTTTAATAATGTAACTGGTAGAGGGCAATGCTCTTCAAAGTATGCAAGTCGTTGTATTCAAAAGATATTGTTAATTATGTACATCGGAAAGTGTAACATCTTATCTTTCTATTCTATTATGATAGCAAGGAATGTTACAGATAGAAGTAATGATAGCTCTGACGTTTGGGTAATTTTGATTAATTATTTTAATTAAATTAATGCAGATGTTATTGAATTAATTACAGGCACAATGAAATAAATGTCTAAATATAAATTGCTGTTAATTTACTTCGTAAATAAAAACCAGTGGGGAAACAGATACTTGGAATATTCTTCCGATGAGCATACGCACATGCAGCGTAATTCTAGCGACTATATTTTGACCGAGTGATTAAAGCGCTTGAAGCGCGGCTGCCTCGCAGCTGTAGATTAATAATTACTTTACACCTGTCTGCGCAATTTATGTTAGTATTAGAGTTCCGTAATACTTTTGCTCACAGGGAAGCAGGGTCTACCTATACAATTTTCTAATATACTTATATTTATAAAACACTAATTTTAGATTGTAATGGCACTAACTTATTACGTAGGTACTATTTATCCGTACAGAAATGGGGAAAGAATACAATTTCCTGCGGTCGGGCGGCGTGTCGTAAGAGGCGACAAAACAACCCACAGCCAGGTGATAGGGCATTTGCCCGACTGGATGACTACCACCCCTGGTCTAAAGTATGTCGCCATAACAACCTAGAGTTGTGTTCCGGCATTAGTGACCAGGTTCCAGTCTCCCTTAAAATAGTAGCAGTGCAATTGTAGCACCTTTGGTGTTGCAAACGTCCATAGGCGATGGTAACCGCTTTCCATCAAGAGGGCCGTCTGCCTGTCTACTGAACTCCTGCAATAAAAAAAATCTACTATTCATTTCTTAGCTTTTCTGTTTAAAAAACATTTTCGTCAAAATATGCCTAAAGGTATGTTATTTGTGAGGCATAATATCCTATATAAAATTAAGTTATTTGAGCGAAAAGCATCCGAAATTTAACGCTAGTGTATTGTTGATACCAACGCCTAAGATTGTATCCATTTAATTCAATTCCCTTAAATGTAGCTAACAATGTGTCACCGAACCCCGGCCTTTTATATAAATAAGCTTTGTATATATTATTGTGGCACGCGCCTGCCAAAGGCGTCCCGCGGGAAGATCTAACAATAGCGCCGTGTCACCGTAATTGGTCAAGCAACATGCGCCCAGCAGGTGAATCGCCCTATTACATAGCTGTTTGTTTTAATTAACACTAGATATGTAAAGGGCAAATGAAAAAGTAAAGGTTATTTCCGAGCTCACATAAAGGCTCGGTGTGCAATGTGCATACTGATGAGGATACCATAACCATGTGTAATCATATTTTGGTCAGGGAGCGGGGTCGTCACCCTCTTTTTAATTTCACTAAGTGGTTTTCTATTACGCAGCAAACATGGGATCCTTTTACCACCGAAAGCGTCGTCCACTACTACCGCCCTATAAAGCAATTTATTTACACGCATCACTTTCGCAGTTCATAAAAGCATTTATAGCCCCTATTCACCGTAAAGTAAGTGAAGTAAAATGTGACCTGGAATAATTAAATTGTCGTCAATGTGGTACATTTATTCAACCGGTTTGAGCGAACTTCCGAGTAGTCTGTGTCATTATCGAGGTAGAAACATCGAACAGAGGCCCAATTCTGCTATATCAATATCATGGCGCATTGCGAATATATACAAAGTATTATCAAAATTTCGTATTCTACCACAATATCTTCTCGATATCGTCGCGGCAGAATAATAGTAGAAAAAAATTGGTATTACCATTAGCAGAAATGGCGTTAGCCGAAATGAATATAGAAAAAAGCTACCAAAAATTTTAAACATTTATTTCGCGAGTTTTCACTTATAAATATTTATAGAGTGGCGTGCAGGTGCACGTCATTGGAATTAACAGACTACCGAAAACAGGCAAATCTAGGGCTGAGACGCTAGTGTCCAGCGGTTTTAACGACATGGTAATAACAGAACTAGGCCCCTGGATGCATAATCTTCGCTGTATGTAAACAGAGTTATAGAGACATCTGTGCCGGCTTGTGGTCATCTTTGATTACTAACTGCATAGGAAATACAGTTATGGCGGAATGCCGGTCATAAAGGAAGTTATTGAATGTACCGCTCATGGATATTATGCATAAATGTATAAGCCACTGTCATATCGATTAAGGTTTATCACCTGTATTTGGAAGGGCCACCTGCTAAACCGATTCTTATACAATTTAGTAAATTTGATAACAAATTACTAAGAGCTCCGGAAATATAAATCACTACAATAATCTATGATTTAAAAGTTGTCTTTTCTATATTTATTAGAGCATTTGTGAAACTAGTTTACACAACGGGCTCGTTAGATTTACAAGTATATTTTAATTCTTATTAATGCACTGTTTTTACATTCTAAATCCTTTGTTGCCATGAACACATTTCAATAATTAAAAACCTATTTGAAAGCAAACGTATAATTAGCAATGACTAATTTAATTTTACAGGACTTTTGTAATATAATTCAGTTCAATAACGCTTTCTATACTCTACTCAAAACATATTTTTGGTGGTCATTTTGTATAGTATGTTATATATTAGTAAAAAGGCATTATTTAGATGTATGAACTACAATTTATAGCTATAGTTGTTCCTAAAAGCAAGGGCTAGCACTAAACCAGTGTATATTATTATTATAATATTTATGTTGTACTACTAATATTGAACCGTTGTATTCGAGTAATAAATGCTTAGCAGTATATTAATACTATAAATACACGGGCAATAAGCGGAAGCCATACATTTAAAAATATTACCATTGAAATCTATTATATGTTTAATAATAATGGTGTTTTACTATTGTTACAGGCACATGTGGTGTCCGCTTTTGAACAGAGCTTATCGAATATGACACAGCGTCTGCAGCAACTCACCGCGACCGCTGAGAGAAAGGTAATAATAATAAACAAATAATAAGATTTCTACCATAAAATCGCATCCGAAACGATTTTATGCTCATTTTATGTTATTTTTATTTTACACGCGATCACAAAAAATATCTGGTTCTCGAGTTGATGTCATCTACATGATCGGATGTATGATAATTATTATTATATAAATCGCCTTGGAAAGTTTATATATACATTAAATACTCAATTACTAGAAATAAAATTGTGAACGAATGACGTAAGGAAGTGGTAACATTATCAGCCTTCGAATACATATCTTATCTTAAATTAGGTTCACAATTGTTATTCAACTTTTTAGTATTTAAAAATTTTGCAAATCTTATTTAAAATTGTTTGAATGATTTACATGACGACAGACCTCAAGTTCTATTTTTGAAATCTCGTAATGATGGAACGAATTAAGAGCAAGTTGTTGGTTGCCGCTGGCAAGACAAAAGTAACTGGTTTGCAGATGCAAATTACTTTCGGTTAATTGCCATTTTTTATCTGTGTTTTGACAACAGCCTTTGAGAACACAAATTAAATATATTTGATTGGTATAGGATTCAGAGCTAACGGACTTGCGGCAAACAATCGAGTTGCTAAGAAAGCAATCGATACAGGCTGGTCTAACTACAGCACACATGCAGTCTATGGGAATTCGCGCTGATGGAGTCAACGTTACTGGTCAGGTAAATATGATTTAATTCGTAAAATTCAATATATACATTTATAAATAATTTTCTCGTATGAATTTCAGATAGTTAAATAGAGGCAGTAAAGAGATATTTTGGTATAATCTTGAAAAGTTATAATAAAACTACGTTTTAACGGTTTTAAGGTAATTTATTTCATTTTGGTTTTTTCGACGTTTCGGCCACTTTTCAATAGCCGTGATCACGGAAGACAAAGATGTCAAGTGTCAATACACTGAGCTCTTTCTGTGTGCAACGGAACACAAACCAGCTTGACTGATAATTTCTTTTATTTTTCCTTCCACCCATTTTAATATTATATAAAATTATTAGAGCTAGGCATGTTTGCTGAAGAGTTTCTTGCGCCGCTTCTTCTCGTCAAGCCACAACATGTTGCGAAGCGGTAGTAAATTAGATTAGGCTCCTATAGAGTAAATAATAACCATAAACAAAATTAAAACTAAATAATTAAAATTAACAAGTTCACGGTAGGCTACATAAAACTTTAACAATACTCGTTGACACTTGACATCTTTGTCTTCCGTGATCACGGCCACTGAAAAGTGGCCGAAACGTCGGAAAAACCAAAATCAAATAAATTACCGCGCTTAAAACCGTTAAAACGTAGTTTTATTATGTATACAAGTCGCGAAAACTGGAGAAAATATTAGTTCAAAAGTTATGTTCTGCTATGCAGTTTTATTTTAAAAAAACTTAGATTAAATTTAGAAAAAGTTATAATTCTAGGAAGTTGTTTTTCATTCAAGAAGTAAATATTTTGTAGAAAGTTTCAACTGTTTAGTGAAGATTTGCTTTTCAAGTTACCGAATTACCCCAAGAACTGTGTTATTTTGTGACAGTCAAGAATCTGCAAATTTGCTGATATTAGGATAGAGGTTATATGGGTATGCTTTCAGCTTGATTGCACCATTTTTATACGAAGATTTTTCTAAAACTTGAATATACGTGAATATTTTACATTGGCTAGATAGTTTAACATGAACTGTGTTAAACAATACTTAAAAATAGAAGAAGAAAGCTGTAAGTAATATAATAGATCTTTTGCCGGCGAATTACTTTGTAACATTACTATGAGAAAGATCATAAAAGTTTATAGACATACTATCAATCATCCTATGAGACATCAAGTGCTTAAGATCAACCGCATTCGACTTTTTATCAATAGGGGAAACTTATAATGTCGTTGTGCGTTCTACATATGGCAATCTGTAAATATTGAAAAGCAATGAACATTAGCGAATAAGGTAACGAAACTACGTTTGAAATAAATTGTACGTCAATAGATCCGTCCCCGTTCTACATTCGAGACTCGCTAGGAATTGACAAGTGACTTGATATAGTGGCTCCTATCATGCATTTGATATTTACTGTTTATTCAATATGTTACTTGAAAACCGATACGTACATATATATAGTAGGCTATACAGAGTAGTATTCGGAATACTTTAGAATTTCTGGTGTGTACATACTAACATCAGGATACTGCATTATCTGTACACTATCCATGCTAATGTGTAAATGGCATTAGTGAGCTTTTTAGGGTTTTTGTATAATTCTATGATAGTTTGTATAATTTAATGGTCGTTTAGCCTCCGATATAAACAATTTTTTATAACATTTTACATATTAACGACCTGATATGGTACTGAATTTTGTGTTAGTGAAGACGCGATGAAAGCTGTAGTTATTTATTATATACCTGTGTATGCATAGAACATGGACAAATAATTTAGCGACTGTTTCTCTAGATACTAATAAAGTTACTAAATACACTACTCCCCTAACAACTCTCCGATAATTTTAACTAGGATTTAAGTAACTCTATTTCAGATTTTTAGTACATGCATATCTAACGTAAAACAGTAGCTAAATGATCATTATTTATATGTGATTTTCTAGAATTTAGAAAATGTGAATGAGTTTACTCTGATTAATATCTTTATATACTAATAAATAAAATTGAAGTGTATGTTTGTAATATCAAGATAAAATGTGAAGAAAATCAAAGGGGATAATTCTGACCAGGAGATTCCGAAGATGCAATTTTTAGAGGTTTTTATGTCTGGATGCTCCGGCTCAGAGAATCTGAAACGGCTGGACCGATTTTGCTGGGACTTTCACTGGCAAACAGCTGATGTTATAAGTAGTAACTTGGCAACTTTTTTTAGAGTTCCGCGAAAAAAAAGTTTTACTTGGACGAAGTCGCGGCACAGCTAGTATATTACAAAACAAACGATTTATGAAATCGGTCAACAAACGTTCCACACAATTTTATCTTTATTAATATAATCCAAGGCAATGAAGTAAAGATAAAAATGTAAGATAACTGGAACAAGCGGGCAAGGTGTAATAAACAACGGATGGTATGGA
Organism: Dendrolimus kikuchii; assembly: GCA_019925095.2. NCBI lineage: Eukaryota > Metazoa > Arthropoda > Insecta > Lepidoptera > Lasiocampidae > Dendrolimus > Dendrolimus kikuchii. Next base: position 11,159,189 of record CM034391.1, on the reverse strand, counting down.
ACTATAGTTTTGTTACATTATCAGATAATAAACTAATAAATTGAGTATACATGCTGTATTTAATATTAAAAAAACTTTTCTAAGTTTACTAATAACCATTTAAATGCGCAAAAGAGAGTAAATTTTGCGAAAACAGGTTTCAAATCGAATAACTGAGATAAAATCTTAAAAACTCTCACAGATACGAAAATGCGGTTCCCACACTTTGGTATGGCATGTATCTATATAATTCGAAGTTTCTAATCGCCTAGGTTTACAAGGCAAAGTCATCGCAAACAATAAAAGACAAAACCCTTAGCCCTATATATAAATGGCAGAATTAAATTGCTATATTTACGAACGACGATACGAACTTTGCCATAGGTCCCAGTTGCATTTCTATGAGCATGTGTTTTTGATCCTGTGAGAATATGTACTAAAGTTAATACATTTGTTGTCGAGAAGTTAAAAAATAAACTTAGAGCCGCGTTGATTAGATTTTTTTTTTATAATTTTGGTGCTTTAGTTAATTTGAAATACATTCAGTTTATATTCTTTTTTTTTTTCCCCAGATTTAAATTTACTTTATTATAAATAAATTAAACTATACAATAAATTAAACTAAAAATAAACTATATATACAAACTAAAATTAAAGTATAAAATCTAGTTCTAGACCGCTCTCAGTCGGAAACGTGCCCAAAAGACTGGCCACATTGCCTCTCTGAATGGCAATGCTGATGCGATGTGCGACGTATAAACCAGTCTTTTGGTCTGTTTATATTCCCTACCCTTTGTCTGAAATGGTAAAGGCTTGAGGTCAGTACTAGGTAGTTTAAGAATTGACATCGTTATTATTTATATTCAATTTATTGATCAAAACGAAAAAAGATTCTTACTGAACCGGTTTTACAAAATTAGATTTCAATTTTCAACCCTATCGATAATAGTGTTAACGTTTAGTAATCTCGGAATAAAACATTACGATGGAAATGTGATTACCACGAAATAACGTGGACAAAATTCACATAGAAGAAATTCTTGCATAAATATCTTTACTAACAAGAAAGAAAGAAAATAACAATGTTCAGGAAATGAAATCAGTTAAAAAACTTCCATTAACTCAATACAAATTAGTAATATATTATAGTTTCGAGGTGTTTCTCAAAAATAATCAAATCCGACTAAAAAAGAGATTATGAGCTGTCGAATAACGAACATCCGCTGAACTGAGAACACTTTTCAACGCTTGGAGAGTAATCACACGATTTATAGTTTCGTTTTCACATAAAATGGGCTGTTCGATGAATTTGACGTAAGAAAACTAAAATATTATGATCTTAAGACTAATGATACCCTTTATATCAGATAACGTACTAATTAAGTATATTAGTTAAAATATCAGATAAAATAAAAATATAAATTGAGCTTACGTGAACAAAAGCGTCAAATGAAGTGAAGTTTTTTTAACCTTGTGTGCGTAAAATTATATAATAGGTATACGCGTGGTTTGCCTCTGTGTGATTAATAGCAATATACTCACTCGCAACCATTCCACCTTTATCCGTACTCATTCCGTTATTTAATTCGATTTAATACTGAATTCTCGTAATGCCTTGACCCTCCGTGCATAGGCCGTCGCCTCACTCAGAAAGAGGGTAGACCGTAGACAGAAATTGATGGAGCGATATTATACCCATACTAGGCAAGGACAGAACACATTGCGTCCTATCATCCTCTTCTAGAGTCTGAGATTCCGTCTTTGTATTGATGATCAAAGGATACAATTTTGAAAATTCATTTTAAATAAATGCATCTATGACTATTACCATGAAAGAAGAATAGGAATGGCAACCACTTAGTTGAAACGTTACTTTAAAAAGCCTGTTTTATACCGTTGACCAGTGGGCGCTACATTTAATTTTTCTCTCGTTTTGTGGTTTCGAAAAAGCTTAGTAAAACTTTCACCGTAGTTTTTTGTAATTTAAAAGCATATGAATTAATTTTCAACTTAAAGAGATGTATATGTTTCAAAAAATGTTCCCCAGTGGAACTTAGTTTGAATGAAATCAATCAATCAATATCTTTATTTGCAAGAATGTAGTTTATAAAGGTGTTATATGTTATACAGGTGACTATAATGTTTCATACCAATATACTTTTCTTCACCCGTAAGAACAAAATGCTCACTAAGACATACAATAGAAACCGGTTTATTTAAATCCCCAAGTCCCAAACGAATGAATTTTCGCCAAGCGTGGCAAGTTGTTTGTTGTTAGCGTGTATCGTTTGTTTCCCTAACATACCGAGTTTTATCGTCTGTGGATTGGTGATAAATAAAACTAATTTATTGTCATTGAATTTAACTTATTCTTAAATCTTGACCAGAGAACCTATACTAACCGAATGTAGATACTATACGTAGGTATTTTATACCTAGTATACTACCGACCGTAGGTATTAATTTATTATAAATTGTTAAGGATCATTTCACAAAAGCTGAGCGTTTAAATTATACAAACAGATAGTTATCTACTTTCAGGATAAGTTAAAAAATACAATTAGCTATTTTTTTAAAAATCCGTAGGATTCGGGCAATACGCAAAAGCAACATACGTCTCCCCAACGCAATGCACAGACTGGCAACGGGGCGATTACCCGACACCTTTCTACGGACAGTGTATCAAGTATCAACAGCCTTAGCAGCGGGTCATCTATGCCTCATGACAAAAAACACAAGAAAAAGGGATGGGTAAGTGTATTTACTTTTTATAGACTCTCACAACAACCCAATGTAATAAATGAAAAAAAGAACAACAATAAGCCCTTAAATATGGATTACTATGTATTTATCTGCACAACTTGTAGCTGTAGGCCCATGAGTATAGTATGACTCTCAATATGTAGGTATGCATAGAAAATAAATCAGATACTTACAATTGACTATATAACTATCAACGTATAATTTAGATATTCATAGAAAATTAAATTAGGTCAAATTTGAGGGCGAAGGTGAGAGGTAGATGTGTATATATATACGCGGTTGCTACATATTTTCAATGTATCCAATCGATATACCTATAAACGTGGAAATATACTTCGATTGCATCTTTGTATAATACATATATTTGTTTATTCTCTCATCATATTCTTGGAAATGAAGTTAATGTGATAAATTTTCGTATATTGCAACGTTTTGAAACAGCGAAAACGCACTAAACTCCCTAAAAAAAATCAAATGGGACGGTATGTGAGAAATTACATAAATATAAAGTAAACGTCATTATTTTAAGTAAAAGGTTATTATTAAATATTAACAAGAATAAATATATACTTATATCATTAAAATTAATATTTATTTCGTAGGAAAGCTTACGATAATGCCACAAATTAAGTTTTATGCATATGTCAGTCATACCATTCTATTTGAAATACACTTTAGTATCTGATATAATAATAAATTTAATATTTAACTCAAGTAACAAAGATATGGTTCTTTTTATATTTTTGTAATTAAGAATTAAATATGTGAATGTGAAAGAAGCAAGTGAGGTGTGTAAGAATAAGCCTAAATGGTGCTCTGTTATTCGTGCCTACCCCGCAAGGGAACTGGCGTGAAGTTATGTATGTATGTATGTATGTATGTAAGAATTAAATAATTATTCATTTCAAGAACATTTGTTTCAATACTTAGCATTTATTCAACACATGTCAAGGATAAAAATATTAATTGAGATATTGAGTTTACTCTTCTACACGCCTGTAATAAGTCAGCTGAGTAAACTGACACAACTATTTCATACGTAAGTACATATCAGGCATAATCTTCATATTGATCTCCATATTCTATAACATAGAATAGATAAAATCGAAATGTCGCATGGCATGTGACCCAACTCATATCCAAAAATCCTTTTCATGTGGAAGGTAACGAACGAAATCGATTTGTGCAAGTTTTGTTCTAGAATACGCGCCTAAGGTGTGGAAAGTTTAAATAATATTGACAGGACCACACATATCATTTTATTTATAGAATGACCTTTGAATGAGAACATTCTACTCTAGGCACATGCATAATTATGTTGCGTAAAATTGACTTATTTGAATTAATTTGACTTTCAAACGATCTGCGTCATTGTGTTATGAAGCTCGAGTATGAACTTCGAAAGTGTTCTTATGTCACGTATCGCAATCGACCAAATTAAATGCAGATATAAATTTACACTTGGCCAAATTTTATAATTTCTTTAACTTTTAATTGTTCTTTCATATTTTATATGACCTTTATGACTGATTACCTTTTAATACGATTTATACCCATGAAGACTGTAAATATTTTATGTTTTTGTAGCTACGATCGTCCTTTACAAAAGCCTTCTCCCGAAACGCCAAAATATCAAAGACGGCGAAGCATTCATCGTTGGGTCAGCTTTCGTCGCAGGAGAGCTCCTCAGGTTCCCATCACTACGACGATCCGCACACAATTAGAGAGGGCAGCAACGAAAACAGTCTCGAACATGAACACGAGCCTTTGCCGGATTTGAAAGAAAAATGTCCTTCTGCCGCCGATGAACATGCCAAAGGTTAGTTTTTAGAGAACTGTCAGCAAAGATGATTACGTTATCATCTATAATATTATAAAATTCTAAACATGCCGTGTCCGTATATGGAAGCTATAAAAAAAAACTGGAATAGACTGTTATAAACGATGGAGAACACGATGCATTTTTTTTAGATTTCTTGTCTGTTTGTTCGGGATTCACGTCAAAAGTACTGGGCCGATTTCAACGCGGTTTTCTCTGATCACAGGAAATTTTTAAACTTAAAATCTGCGTTACTTTATATAATTTATAGTCCATATAATCCATGGTCCATTTTTCTATTTTTTTTTATTTCACACTGTTGTATGTATTTTATTCCAGTGATGAGCTATGTTAGAGACACTATAGATTAGTAAAAGCAGTAGAATCTTGTTGCAATGCTAATGGCATAATATGCCCGTCCAGAATCTCGTCAATCAAAGTCAATCTCTGGCAGGTGGTAAAGGTGGCATGGCTAGCGACACAGTAGAACTAATGTCAACATATTAGTTCCTCATAAACCGGTTTGCATAATACGTTTCCGTTTATCTGCTTTGTCACGGATATGAAACCTAACATAAATATATGAATTCCTGACCCAATCATTTCGCGTAACGCCACACGTTCACTGCAGCATATGGATGGTCATACAATGCAAAATATTATAATACATAAATATCAGGAAATATATTCTATGTTACCCATAAAAATGTCATAAAATATTCAAAATCAGGCCCATTAGTTTTGTTAATTGCACCTTTTTGTTATAAAATTAGTTTAAATAAAAGCAGAAAGCAATAAAAATACTTTCCGGGAAGCGATATTTAATTTATTTATGACTCAATTGGCCGCTAATTATGTCGTTTATTTTTCGATCATCTGTGATGATTTCGGTGAAAGCATCATTCAACAGTTCTTGCATAATCGGTTATTAAAAAGTTAGTTTAAAATTCATCAATTTCCCTTCAATAAAGATTTAGTTGGATCATGATTGGTGAGTTATAAATAAGTCTATACTTCTTACACGCAAAACATGCTTAACTTAGTTACGAAAGTAACAAAGAAATATGGTATGTGTTATGCGTCGTATAAAGCCTTCGAATTGTTAGCATTAGCCAACGCTTTCATTAAGGAACTTGAAGTCTATGTCAGTTTAGACAATACAATAGGAGCGTCGCTTCAACAAGAAAACTTATTATTACTTCTATATCAAATTAGGCCTCTATGACATAAGCGTCTAGTTCAGTGGACTGTAATCGTCGCGGATTTGACTCGACAGGGTAAATTTCATATCGAACTATCTGTTACTTGCTGTGGTCTAGTTTTATACGATCGGTTTTCAAAGCTGTTAGTAGTGTTACCCTTAATCAAATGTAACTTACTCAAGTTGTGAAAATACAATCCATATCCATAATTAATTAATTTGAATTAGGTATACATGTGAAGTTAGAACAATAACTCGGAAAGTCCGTTGTACAATTTTAGATACACCACTATTTTCATAACGGATGAAGGCTTAAGCCTAGTACTTAACAATAAAAAATTTGAGAATTGAAGCAATATATACATGTATATTATATTCAAATGATATTAATAAATCCCGTTTACGATCATTACACACAATGAGCCGATCAACGGCAAATTAAGTTGGGAAAGTGAAAGCCTCGCTAACGGAGCGACTAACTCAATCTGGGCTGTCCGATGTAATGAGGCGTCCCTTGTCAGTGCCTTATAGCTAGAAATCTTACGTCGTGTTCCCGCAATCCAGATTAATATCGAAATTGTTTACCAAGTTTATTCAAACCAGTGGTCGATCAGTTGTTAAAGATCTTTGTACTAAAGTGTACAGATCAATTTATTAATTATTCGTTGGCAATATTTTAAAATTCTTTGGAGATCTTTTTTACTCTCTGCCACTCTCTCTTTGACCACATACTTATGCAGTTATGCCTTGTTCCCATTATACCCATTATAAGCATTCAATAAGGTTGCCAAATCATGCAAAAAGGTTTTACGGAAGGCTCGTTTCGACCACATATCACGGATCGGGAACAAACTTGCCTCATATCCAGCTGGCAGTAAGGCATTCTGGTCCTTGGCAAAAGCGGTCGAATCGAACTTCTGCCGTCCCTCACTTCCTCCACTGCTGAGACCTGATGGGTCACTAGCTCACACTGCAGAAGAAAAAGCCAATCTGCTTGCAACTCTTTTCGCAGAATCTTCTCGTTTAGATAGTAACGGTGCAACACCTCCACATCTGCCTCATAGTGGTACATCCATGGCTGAGATACACATTCGACAGAAAGAGGTACGAAAGACACTGAAAGCTCTAGACGTGAACAAAGCAAGCGGCCCAGATGGAATCCCAGCTATAGTTCTTAAAACTTGTGCGCCTGAACTCACTCCAATACTGACACGCCTGTACCGTCTATCTCTAAAAACAGGACTGGTTCCAAAATCTTGGAAGCAGGCTAACGTGCAACCTGTGCCCAAAAAGGGTAGTCGCGCTGACCCTGTCAACTACAGGCCCATTTCAATAACCTCCATACTCTGTAAGAGCATGGAACGAATATTGAACGTCAGGCTTCTGGCGTACCTAGAAGCAAACGACCTGCTTAGTGATCGTCAATACGGTTTTCGTCGAAATCGCTCAACAGGAGATCTTCTATCGTACGCCACACACATCTGTGGTGAAGCCATCGAGAAGAATGGAGAGGCGCTTGCCGTTTCTCTTGACATCTCGAAGGCATTTGACAGGGTCTGGCACGACAGCCTCATTAGCAAACTTCCATCTTACGGATTACCTGACAGTCTCTGTGCTTGGATATCTGATTTCTTGAGGGAACGATCGATAAGAGTGGTTGTTGATGGCTACTCTTCCGATCACATGGCAATTAGTGCCGGAGTCCCTCAAGGATCTGTTCTCTCCGCAACTCTCTTTGTGCTGCATATAAACGATCCACTTAAACCCGGCGTTTTTGGCTACGCAGACGACAGCACGGTTGTGGAGAGATATATGTCCAATGCGCGAGATAACAGGGCCCAGATCCAGTTGCACAGAGAGACGATGGTCGAACGGCTGAACGTATCCTTGCAAGCAGTCTCCCAATGGGGTGATGCAAACTTGGTTACGTTCAACGCCTCCAAAACTCAGGCGTGTCTATTCTCCGCAAAACGGAGTCTATTTGATCTGACTCCTACTTTCAGGGATGTGTCCATTACATTAACTGATAGACTCCAGCTCCTGGGCATCTCTTTGACTCCAACACTAAATTTTGGCACGTACATAGAGTCTTTAGCGCAAGTGGCGGCCAAAAAGCTGGGTGTACTCGCAAAGGTGAGACAGTACTTCACATCGGAACAACTGCTGAACTTATACCAAGCACAAGTTCGGTCCTGCATGGAGTACTGTTCTCATCTTTGGGACGGGTCAGCCAAATACCAGCTGGAGGCGTTGGAATCAATTGAGAAAAGAGCCAGGAAGCTGGTCGGCAATGATCGTCTTTTTTATGCTCGACTTCAGAGTCTAGAGCATAGACGTAAAGTCGCGGGGCTGACTGTCTTCTATCGGATACATTTCGGGGAGTGTTCCTTAGAATTGCACGAGCTGATTCCTCCATCCCCATTTTACCATCGGACAACCAGACGCACCGGTTTGCGCCACCGTTACATGGTGGAAATACCACCAGTCAGAACGAAGCGTTTCGCTTCATCTTTTCTGGTGCGCACTGCCGAAGAGTGGAATAATTTGCCGGAGTCTGTTTTTCCTGACAAATACAATCTTGAAGTCTTCAAGTCACGAGTGAATAGGTATTTTCTAGGTAAGCGTGCTCCATCCTAGACTGCGTCATCACTCAACATCAGGTGAGACAGTGGTCAAACGCAAACCTATACTTACATACGGGATTTTATTATTGTTCAATTGTGTGCACGCAACATGAGGGTAGCTAAAAAGTTTACGACACAAACGGTTGTGTTGCCGACATTCCAGGTTTTAATCGAATGCCAACCGCGTCACTTCTATGGCGCACTGCTCGCCGTATCAACGGGGTGTTTACCCTCATTTTTCTACCAATCTCAATTACGCAATAGTTCTCTAGAAAGTTTATTCTGCGTATAATAACGATTTGCAGCTACAATACTCGCTAAGACCGTTTTACCTTTCGAGAGGCCCCTGGTATTGCTAACGTCCATAGGCGGTAGAGTTTACTTCCTGTCACGTGTGCCGTTTGCTTCAGGTATTAAAAAAGTGAGAAATCTTGTTAATGTATTGAAAAACGTACAACGATTTCTAGTAATTTTTTTTAAACGTCTTTAAAATGGAGGTGATTCTCAATTCATATGTATGTTTTTTTTGTTTGTTCGTTAATTGATTGCTCCATCAATTGTGAATCGATTTTCAATTTTTTTTTGATCGAAAGGTTATACTCCAATATTGGTCCCATTGTCACCATGTCAGGATCTGAGAAGTGGATTCCAGGGAAATCGAGAGTAACTATTACTTATTGAAGAACGCTGTACGCTTGAATTTTTGGAAAAAAAGCTCGTATAGGTATTAGATTTTCTACAAGCGCTTAATTTTTTGTAAGGATATAATGCGATTGTCTATTGTGGACCGATTCTCATTTTTTTTCATTATTCGTAAAAGTATACAACCAAGGTGTTCCGATGTTTACCAAGTGAGGATTTCATGAGTGGATCGCAAGGAAATCGAAAGCAACTCTTTTTGACTTCAAGAGGTTGTAGAAAGAAGGCAGTTGAATATTTATTGTTTTCTTTGTTTGAAGACGGTTTTGTTTTTCTTAAAAAAAAAATATTTATAAAATAGAGAAGCCCATCCTAGCAGTGGAACTTTTACGAGCTAATATTTATTATACATATGTAGAGATTAAGTTTCAAGTTTGTCGTTTTTAATTGTATACTTGAGCTATCGATACATACAATCAATTTTACCTTTGCAGGACCTTGTAGCATTAATTTCAATCAAAATTAGACCATTTATAAAACAGTAAAGCCCTGAGGAAATTGTAAATGTACATATAAATAAGTGGTCGTAATATTTCAGAACGAAATGTTGAACCTAAAGCAAAACAACGAACGTCTCCAAAGGCTAGTGACATCTCGGTCACTCGCCGGAAGCCAAAGCTCGCTTGGAACAGGCGGATCCGCTGTGGAGGACCCGAGACGGTTCAGTCTCGCTGACCAAACCTCTATGCACCAGGTACTATATCTGAAAACTTAAAATTGTATTTTTTGTAATCTTGTGTATTACTCTCTAATGTGCTGACACTAAAGAAAAACATTACAAGAAAAAGTACACATTGATATTACCGATGTGCGCAACCCACTAATTCGCCCTAGACAAGACCAGAGGATATAAAATAGACGGGAAGTTTATACTTATTCCAAAAAAGCGAATTAATTACTAATAAACTAAAATGCGTACAACACATGGAATGAGTTGTTTCTTATTGTTTCAACCTTTAAATAATTAAATTAGATAACACTTTTTTACTCATCAAAATAAACTGGCACAAGATTAGCAATACTATATTGTAATTCCTTGGAGGATTTTTAAAACAATATACACACAATTTTTGCAATAAACCACAATTTAATTATGTTTAAATATCTTAATCAACTTAAGAAACATGTAAAGTTAGATATTAAATTATAAAACGTTTTAAATTAACCATCTAAACATGCAATTTGATTAAAAATTTATTCAACGATTTCTCCCATAAGAACAAAACAATTTATCGTGACAAAATTTTAGTTAAAATAATAAGCAGTTTTATCGTTTACAGCGATTTCATCCAAGCAAATTAATTAATAGAATGTTCTTCGTTAATTTAGCTAAAATTAAATAAGAATAACAGAAGTAAACAAAGCGGATACTAATAGAATTATGGTATATTTATCCCCTACAGGCTGCGCTAGAAATTCACTCACAACCCCTAGACTTAGATTTCAACTGCATAACATCTAACTCAACAATGGACTATTCAAAAAAGTCCTCCCCGAAATCAACAACAATGGAACCAATATATGGCAATAAAGCTGTGTGTGAACTGAACGAAAACAATGAAGCGTTATTGGGAGCTTTGAATGGGACGAGTGATCTGTTCAACGGCCTGAGCGCGACTGAACGGTTGAGCGGCGATTTCGATATCAATAGCGTTCTACCCCCACCGAAAAGTCGAGAATTGGCCATTGGAGAGAGCTATTCTGATATTGGTAAGTCTATTAAAAGTGGCTTTAGTAATAAATTATTTTGATTGATTTAATAAGTAAATTTGAAAGATCGGTGTGTTAACCTGTAGTTAGGTATAGAGAAGGTCTCCCATTTATGGATCTATACAACCCTCTTCATTGTTGCCTCTATGTGATAAATTATATTCCGAAAACGTTGGTTATGTAAAATTCTTTTAATCGAAAATACCTAATATTTTTTTTAATCTACCGCCTCGATTTTATTATATACAAAGAAAAAAGTACGATCTTTAACTTTGTATAAGAGTTTAGTTTTGCCAAAATGGCTACACCGTTTAAAACTAATATTCCTAGTTTTGAGGTTAGTTTAGACCAAATGTAAAACCAATTTTCACATAGGTATGTCTTATAACCAGGGCCGTTGACAAATGAACGTAAATAATTATATCACATGCTGGTACATAAATAATATTTATAAGGTATCCAGTTGTATTCTAATAAGCAGTGAAGGAAATAATAATTGTTTCCCTAATGCTAGCCCGATTTCCTCTTGCAGGTGTAGCTGACAGCCAAGGCGACACAACCGACGGAAAGAAAATAGCAATAGCAGTATATTTAGGTCAACCAGAAACATTCCAAAGATATTTCGAAGAAGTCCAAGATACCTTAACGGAATCCGAATGTAGATTCTACGCGAAACAATCAGCTAGCGCTTACAATCATTTCGACAAACAACCCAGCTTTGATTCGCCAAGAATGTCACAGAACCACAGTCCAGAAACAGAAACTCAAGAGTACCCGCAAATTAACAAATCAAACACAAATAGCCTTAAAAGCAATAAATCTACGCACAGTAATTCATATAAGAACATGTATAGTAGTGATTCTACTGTTAACTGTAGTGAATTTACTATAGCTTATACATATATATCTGGCAAGACGACATGGCAGAACTTAGACTATATAGTTAGGAAGACATTTAAGGATTATTTATCGAGGATAGATCCAGGGACGAATTTAGGTTTAAATACGGATTCAATAACGTCGTATCATCTCGGTGAAGCGACGCGAGGACCCGAAGTGGGATTCCCGGAGTTGCTTCCCTGCGGTTATATCATTGGAACTGTGAACACGCTGTATATATGCCTGCAAGGAGTCGGCAGCTTGGCGTTCGATAGTCTTATACCAAAAAATATTGTATATAGGTGAGTGAGCAACAAATTAATTACATTATAGTCTAACCTTTCATAGTACCTCTTAACTCTTAACTGGGAAGTCTGGGAAGATGTTTGGCCCGTCAGACTTGTCTGGCTCATTGGAAAATATTTTAAAATATTATACTTGATAATATATATAAAATTAAGCCTTCCTAAAATGACGTAAGTTCCCACATTATTTTTAAAGTGTCTGTCAAAAGTTATAGCCCACAGGAAGTGTCTGGCAACTGTATATCTTTGTTTATAACAATATCATATATGACATATGTAATAACTAGCCTTGCTACATTGACGTAAGTTAGCATGGTTTTTTTCCACCTTTGATACCTGCTACCTGAAAAACGGCCCCGCTTTCAGCTTAGCGAGTATCCATCCCATTCTAGGTTTATGTTAATCTACCGATCCTAAAAATTTCATCTTTCCTAAAATCACGTAAGTCTGAGGTGACTGGGATCTCACTCTAAAAGTAGTTCTTTGTGAATATATTTTAATCAATTTAGAGCAACTACTTCATTTTCTAAAACAGTATTGTGTGATAAATTAGCCATATAACACATATGTTTTTATACTAACAGTGAAATAAAAGCAATATTGCGACATTTTAAATGTAAATAAATGCCGTGTTAATTTCATTTAAGTAAAATATTTTCATATCAAAATGATTATTACGATTTAATTTGGGTATGATGACGATAGCTTATACTCTGTACATTAGATGATTCACAGAACGTTACTACTACTTTGCCTGGAACAATGAAGAATGACAATAGGGATGCGGACACATGTTACAATAAATTCTAATATTTTTACATATAAAAGAGCAGGCGTTAAGACAACATCTTATCATCTAATTTTCAAAATATCACGATAGTAATAATTTTACTTACTTTCAACCAATAATTAGTGTGTTATTTGGCTCCATTTACGTATCCCCACTTATGACGTCATAAGTAGGCAACCTCGTACAAAATCTATGAGGCTGCGACGTTCTGTAAGTTTATAAAAGTATCTCAGATGGTTTGACTGTCCGCTCCTCTATTGTCACATTTGTAGCACATGAAATTTACTGTCAAAAAATGCGCAAATTGATATACGTCAAATCTATACATCTATACATATAATAAAACTGTAGAGGTCGAATTTCTGTACAATGAAAAAAAAATGCTAAAAACCGAGTCAGGGGGATGTAAGAAGTGAAATAGAACTAATTTAGATTTTTTTCAAATTTTTTGTTTCTCTGTTTGTCTGTTTGTACGGGCTAATCTCCGAAACGACTGGATCGATTTAAATGAAATTTTGTATGGTGGTAGCTTATATCCCTGGTCAACATATAGGATACTTTTGATCCCGAAAAATTAAAGAGTTTCCGTGGGATAGTTAAAAAACTTACCACGCGCACGAAGTCGCGGGCATCAGCTAGTGTAAATTAAATGATTGGGCAGAGTATCTTTTTACTGAGAAGCTGGCAAACGGGCAGACTGCCCACTTTATGGAGAGTGGTTACCGTCGCCTATACACGTAAGCAACACCAGGGGCGAAACCAACGCGTTGCCGGCCTTTAGGATGGGATAGAGAGCATAGGATATTGGATTGAAATAAGGGGATGAGATAGGGAGAAGGGGAAGTGGGCTATCGGAACTCTCACTCATCACAGGTCTCACGATTAGCTCAAGGCTAAGCATCTCGAGCTGATATTCTACGAGAGCGTGGTATCACACCGATCGAGCTGGCTCTAAGAGCTGGATCAAAATAATGATTCCAGCATGGCTCTACCACGTAAAAAAATTAAGTATAATTTGTAACAATGTATAATATGTATACAATTTCTATATAATTATAATGAAAAGTTAATTAACGGCTGTATGTATGAAAAGATTAGTGAAAGTTGATGAAACGAAGTGTTTGTCAGAATCGTAGTAGGTCTAGATCCATTATCTCTGCCTTCCCCAATGGGAAACAGGCGTGACAATATGTATATGTAAAAATTAATTTACACAGATATGTATCACTACTATCGGAGCACCGGCGTGTGATCCTGTGCGGACCGAGCGGCACGGGCAAGTCCTATCTGGCTGCTAAGCTGGCCGAGTTCTACGTGGCGAAGACCCAAAGGCGGGGAAACCCCGCTGAGGCTGTCGCTACGTTTAAGTAAGTCATACTGCATATTTTTCTTTCTAAGTACAATGCGTAATTATTGTCACATATAACATTATTAGACACTTCTAGACACCTATGAAGCTCATATTTACGTGTGATTCTAATTATATTGTTTATGGCGTCCTTTTTTTTTAGAATGCAAACAAGTCGTGTAAAGTTGCTTAGGTAAAAAAATAAATTCGAATTTTGCCTACTTGGCGATCGCTAGTAATAATTAAAACATCTAACAACTTAAAGCAGCAGCTTTCGCAGTTCGTATTACGTCCCTGCTACACCTGTGATAATGTCAGTGTTAGTAAACTCATGTATGTATGTACACTAATGTAGTTAGTCGATAACGCGTTATTGTTTAATGCTATACGTAAGTCACGTCTGGTCACATTCACTAATGCAGGTAAAGCATAATATAACATGTATCAAAATAAAGTAGAACTTTATACTATAACCTTGCATCTACCAGTTTATTTAGACGCGTGTATGTAAAGCAATCTTCGAAAGCGGCCGCTTTAGGACGGGCCCCTGACTATTTAGACAACCATTTTTGTCCTCCAGAGCGAAATGAAATGAAATAGCTGATTTTTTTATGAAATGAAGAAATATTTATTCTTGCATAAATGTAGTTGGATACAGATGTTACTTTAAAAATATATAGTTCAGTATATTTTGCTATGGTTTTAATGGTATGCAAGCTATCATTTTAACAGTTCTAATTTATTTGATTATGTAACTATTATAATATAACGTTATTTATTAATTATACAATGTTATTCCAATATGTGTAAATTGTATACGTCAATTATTATTTATTCTAATATCTAGCGTGGATCGCAAGTCGTGCAACGAGTTGCGAGCGTATTTGGCGAACATAGCGGAGCAGTGCGGCGCTGCAGGCGAGGAGGCGGCGCTGCCCTCGGTGGTGGTGCTCGACAACCTGCAGCACGCCTCCGCGCTCGGCGACGCGTTCGCTGGCCTCCTGCCACCGGACAACAGGAACATGCCCGTCATTATCGGTGAGGAGCACAGTATATCGACGGCTGAAAGGCTGTTTCAAGTGACGTTTTAAAATATCAGGTGAAGATATTCGTTTTAAATCATCATTCTTACGTTAAATTTCAATTGCGTTCGGAGTCAAGAGTTCGCACTCCTACGCTTTCTTCTTCAGTTAGCGATATGTTCGGCAGCGTGATTGTGAGACCATTGGTACACATGTCATCCCTTTCGACATCCAGCCAATGTTTCTAAAAATAGATCTTAAATGATTAAGATCTATTTTTAGAAACATTGATTAGAATGATCTAAAAATGTTTTAATTCTAAAAATAGATTACAACTGGGAACTAGATTTTTTATATTTACTTAAGTTGAGATATTAGGATGAAAAAAATTGAAAATGTCGCATGAAACAAATAGTCTTTCACATCTCAATATCTGTATACAGTATTGGGTCAGACGGTCGCGTTTTTTTGGGTACGCCAGCAAAGTTTTGTAAACCAAATATTAATCAAACTTACTCTTGTGCACGGTAATGTTCAGTAGATTAAATTATGTATTATTATTAAAATAAAGAGTATCATAAATAAATATTTTCAGGTACAATGTCCCAAGCGACTTGCAACACGACCAATCTCCAACTCCATCATAACTTCAGGTGGCTGCTCACTGCGAACCACATGGAGCCTGTTAAAGGATTCTTAGCGAGGTAAGAACATTTACCGTGAAAATAAACCACAAGTGACAGACACTACAGTATGATTAAAGAAGAAATAAAAAAGAAAGAAAACAATTAAGTGAACGAAATTTCCGTTATTTAGTATGGTTGGGGTGTCTGACATCGGCCAAATAATTATAAGTTTTATTTTACCAGTAACCAATAGCATGTCTTGGGGATATACAATATGTGTGTTTGTCTGTCGATTAATTAATGTCAAAAAGTATTAGACAAGAAATTTAAAAAAGTTTGTATGAAGTGATTGGATCTTATATAATGAATTAAAGCCCGTTCAAAACCCTTAACAGTAACAATTGCTCATATTATCAACATTCGTCCATACCAGGTATCTCCGTCGGAAACTGTTCTCGCTGGAACTTCGATTGGGTCGCCGCGAGCCAGCGCTGGCGGCTGTATTAGAGTGGCTGCCGGGGGTGTGGTCGACGCTTAATGCGTTCCTGGAGGCACACTCCTCCAGCGACGTCACAGTGGGCCCCAGGCTCTTCTTGGCCTGCCCTATGGATATGGAATCTAGTCAGGTATGTATTGTTACTTATTGCTGGGGTTCAATCAAATGCCATGGTACTGTTTATTATTTATTAACTTTACCTACACCAAGTCCAAATTCTTGGTAATATATCGAAATCATGTAACGTATACCAAAGATAATAGATTATCACTCCTAATTCACTGATGATACTTCTATGACAACCGAAACACAACTGCCCAGCCACTTTCCACGTAGTTGCATTTATAAACACAATATCTGAATACAAGAACCCACATTGTAAAGTTGTAATAAACAAACAGTAATGAGAATACGTCGAATGCTATTGCACGCAGTAACTATAAAAGGGATTTGCGACCGGTTCCTAATCTTAATATTCATTCATTCGCTTTACCATCGGTTGAATTTTGACATTACTCGTATGGAACATATGTCAAATTTAAACCGATAATAAGCGAATGAACGGTCAATTAGATATAGAAATCGACCATAAGTCTATTTGATAGATGTGGAATAAATATAAAAAAAAGAAATTCCTTAATGTTCCTAATTATTTTGAAACAATGGCCGATAAAATTTGTATTTTAGAACAATGGCTCATACAATGCGTAGAAGCGTGCAACGTGCATTTCCGACCTTAATTATTGTGAAGGCAGAATACTAGTACTAAAAATTGTATTTGGAACAGCCGACCGGTCGTTCCAAATGCACTACTATTTGATGACCTCTGTGGTTGGGCGAGCTAAACTTTTTTCGGCTTACCCCATTGCTACGCTGAGGCTCAATTCAATACATGGTATGGCATGGTAAATTTCGGAAACGATTTTTCGCCATTATTTACTATGGTCTGGGTTTCTGGGATTGGTCTCAGAGTAGTTTATTGTATATTACCCATAACACAAGCGTAAATTGCTTAATTTAGGGATAGAGCTAAATATTTACTATTATCAGTGATAAAAAAATAATGGCTGGTAGAATTCCACAGAAAAATAAATTTACTTGAAGTTTTATATACTTATATAGTAACGTATTAAATGAGTTCATCAGATTTACGTATGGATTTAAGGCCTGATTTCATTACAGGAGTAGTTGTTTGTTTACCTAATCAGTTCTTATTTACGTTCCCCATAGTCGAAATGAAAAGCAGAGTGTTAACCTCGGGTGAAATGCCTATTTAGGCATTCGAACTATTAGCGCCCTTGCTACTCTCATGCGCCAAACTATTTCGTGCCTAAATATGTCCCTTTCACCTCGTGTAACAATCTACTATTGTTGCTCACAGGCTTGGTTTGCGGACGTGTGGAACTACAGCATAGTGCCATACGCATCGGAGGCGGTCCGCGAGGGCGTCGCGCTGTACGGGCGCAGGCGGCACGCTGCCGTCGACCCGCTGCAGCATATCAAGTCCTCGTACCCGTGGAGAGAACCCAATCATTCGCATGTAAGCATTCACTCTTCAGTATAAATTGCTGGCTATAGTGTTGTTGTTGTTGTTTTTAACACAATGGCAGTCAAAGGTACCCAGTCAATGCAGCTTTATCAAATGTGTTAATTTTCAGTCTTACATCAACAAATTTAAGGTCTGTGACGTGAAACGCAGTTCTTGTGGTAACTCAAAAAACCTCATTTCACTAAACAGTTGAGTAGGTGCAAGGTTGGAAATGGGTATTTTTTTTTATTTGTAAAGTTCACACGGTTTTTATATGCAGCCAGTGTCAATTGTAAATTCAAGCACATGTGTATTCACACCGTAACATCCAGGGCTTCATTCAATTTGTAAAATATCTTGTTAATTTAAGTAAAAAATATTTTGAAATAAGATCAGTAAGAAATATAACTAAATATTGTATGTATTTTTACAAGCTAACTGGGTTCTGTACAAGTAACACCCAGACCAATGCATATCATCGGAAAGCTAGTTTTCAAATGTCTTTTCTGTTGTATAATGTCTAGTAGTGACGTTAAATATTTTTCCGCTCTCAGAGTTATCAAATAATCGATTATTTTATTCTTTTAAAGACATTGAGGCCGATAACGGTTGAAGAGGTCAGTATCGAGGAAGCAAACAAAGACCAAACGACAAACAACAACCAAGATCCATTGGTAAGTTAACTTTTTTCAGTGTTATAATTTGCGATTTGTTATAAATTTGAAAACCGTAACTATTCACCGAGCTGTGATAGTAGCTTAAATAGTAAATTTTAAAATTTGTTAAGGGTGCTAATTGTAGCAACGATTCGAAAATACCACTTAGAATATTTATCTGTCTGTCTTTTGCTTCATCTGGAATAATATTATACCTACTTATTGACCGTTTCACTCAGATTTAACGATAGGTTTAATGCGTTATTTGTGACGCGATATTGTTATTAATTGTTAATTATATTAAATATTGACAGATAACGTAATACATATACAGTAATGTAGCCATTCGATAACGGCGTTATTTTTAACGCGTTGGGTTACAGTCAATAACATTAGGTATCATTAAAAAGTACTCAACAGATTTGGATGAAAATTAACAGAGCTATATTATAATATATTAGGATATTCATGCGACTTCGTCCATGCCTAGCTTGAAGTTCCCGCGGGATTCTCGGGACACAAAGAATCGCAGCATTTAAAAATATAATGTAACCTATCGTTTTAGTGGAAACTGTGTCGGAATAAATTAATTTTTATGCACCCGAACAACTTCAAACCGCCGCAGGATTCCCGCGATAAAAAATGTCACACATCTTAGTACATAAAATTTGCTATCAGTGAAAAAAACGCATTGGAATTCGAATATTTCCTTCAATCTGGCCATTTTAAATTATTTCCAGTAAAAATCCCGGGATAAAAATAACCGCAGATTTTAAGTCTAAACATTAGCTGTCGAGCAGCGAAAACCGCATTGAAATTAGCCCAGTAGTTTTTACGTGAATCCCGAATCCCCAACAAACAGACAAGAAATTTAAAAAAAATCATCGTGTTCTCCGTTGATCATATACTTAGTCTATTCCAGTTGGTTTATTTTTTTTATACCTTCAATGCAAAGACACCGCCAGTTTAGAATTTTATAATATTATATATTCTGTGTCCCGAAAAATTATAGTGTAACCGTGATCTCGAAAATGCGGACGCGCTTTTTTGGCACTGTCGCGGTAGGCGCAATTCATCAACAACCCTTTACAGTAAACTATAATTGAATAATCGATAAAAAATAATTTGGAAAAAAAACTGTTTCCAGTTGAATATGCTGATGCGACTCCAAGAAGCGGCGAATTACAGCGGTAACCAAAGCCAGGACTCCGACAACGCGAGCATGGATTCGAATCTCACTCACGACAGCTCCATGGGCAACGAACTGTAAGATACATCAAGTAAACTAATTGGGATATCACAATACATACGATGAATCTTAAATGTATTGCAATTAGTGTAAATGTCGTCGTAATTGATATTTTCTCATTTTTTTAAATTGAAACACTTGAAATATAAAGTATTACTCCGTGTACAATGTCCCTTATATAAGGCAAGTTCCACACAGGATGTACAATTATACGAAGACAACCGTGACGCTATATATGAAAAGTAATATTGTGAGATAAAATAATATTATAGAAGCAAAAATGCTGCGACCTTCTTTTTAAGACATCGTCTATATTTACATACCTAATAGAAAATATTATTTACACATATAAATTTTCATTACACAAAGACATTGCATTAATGTACTATCATCAATGATAAGAATCACATGACCGAAGCGAATCCTACCGTGGCCCGCCACACAGTCTCTAAAGAGACCTAGTGCGGGAAACACGAGTTTCCTTTGGGACGCCATTTGTACTGTTCTCTGTATTTTAGTCATTTTATATGTACCCTGTACTACTTGCTTACCTGCTAATAAATTTCGTTTCATTTCGTATTAGGTCCCGTAATATTGCTTTTCAGATATGGTGCGAATACAAAGTTTGATATAAAATAAATTCATAGTTAGCATTATAATATTTGAGGAAAGGTTAATGTAATTTTAATACTTATTTAATTTTAGGAACACTTGTGTAAACAAGTTAAAATATTGATATTATTGCAACTTTTATTTTGATTAAATATGAATTACGACGCCAATACCACTAATTTTAATATATTAACAATAATTTCGTTTATTGGTATGTTGTTGTTATACTATTTCTTCGCATAAAACACATGCTGAGAAGTATTCGACGAGGAAATGTTTTTCACGGCAAACAGGCAGTTTATTTGTATAATATTTAAAATATTGTTATTGTTATATCTAAGATTTAAGAAGGCAAAGAAAAGAAATAGTATCAAACTTAATTCAAGATCGAACTATGTCGTAGCTTAAAATAATATTTTAATTTCGTATACAAATAAGCCGCCTAATATTATAGAAATTTTGATACAGAAAAATCCTAAGGATTTTTATATATAAGTATGTTATAAGAAAAACTAAGCACGTAAATCGACGTGTAAACTACAATATATAAAGCCAAATATTTGCCATATGTACATTATTTATGTTTATTTATACACACTTAGTGTTATTTTTAGTTTGGATTTTGTATTTAAATTTAAGACTATTATTTCCTGAGGCCTACAGATAATCGAATTATTTCGTTTTTAAAGATAATCTTTAGAAAGTCAAATTCTTCATAGGTATATTCGTATAAAACAATCTCGCCTTGCAACAAGAACAACTAAAACGAAACGACAACTCTTACGGATGATTGGGCTAAGCCTTTACCGGCCTACCACTGCAATGCAGAGGCTCCGGGGTCGATTCCTGCCATAGTAAATTTCTTAAACTAACTTTCCGCTTTTTACAGCGGTCTGGGCGTCTGGAATTGGCGCCAGAGTGGTGATATACAATGTGCGTAACAGTAGTACCTAATCAATTGACTTTCAAACATTGGTGTTTAAAATTAATAAATGAGGTAACTAAATATTTGAACACATATTCGATCTATATAGATCAGTCAATATTCCAAACATAAATCCAATAAATTGCTGACATTTAGTAAAATTACCTAACAAATCTTTGCAAATTCTTTAAAAACTACATTATTCGATTAATACTAGGCCAATGTTAACTATGTACTATATTTTAGTATCTTCGAAAGGATTGCTCTGCAGTATTTGCGGGATTTGCAAATATTATAGGCTAGAGTACATTCAAACCTTTCCTATCACTTTTAGTTAATTTGCGAACGCGCGACTTATTAACTTCGAAGTGGAAACTGACACGTATTCGTGTATCGACTGTGCCTCGAGCGGTTTCTATATTGTTTACCTATAGCCGGGATTCTATAATTTATTATTCATTATTCTACTTTAATCTGGTTGAAATTAACATACGCGCAACTTGCGAAAAATTCACCCTTTCGAGTGGAACACTAGGGCTGGTACGTTCTGTATTTTGTAAATGTATGTGGTTAAAAATGCAAATTTACAACAATGTTAATATATTCATATGATCGGTAAAGAGGCAAATGAGAAGCAGTTTAAGGTAAATGTGAAATAGTAATAAATAACAGGCGTGGTTGTAAAGTTATTCTTTGGCTTCATATTACACATCAACTTGTCGTTTCTCATAAGCAGTTGCTACATGGTGAATGTCTAAATTAAATTTTAGACGGAGTCAAATAATTACATGAATACTACAACGTAATATATGCTGCCAATTAAATGCTTACAAATAAAATAGTGTAATATGATATCATTTAAGTCTGTGATTTGCTAAGTCTCACTGAGTACCCATACATTTGCATCTAAGTAACATTTTTGTATTTATTTTCTGAGAAAAGTTGAAGTGATTAAACTTTTTACCAGTTGGTATATTGATGGATAATGAAATATAGAAATGTGGCTCCTATATACTACTATTCAACGGAGTAACAAAGAGCGTTTATATTTCCCATTCTTCAAAATTATTGTATGGTGGGACTCCCGTCAGGAACGAAGTTCCTTTACTGACAAGCCTGTACATAATGATACACCATTTTCGGGGTGTAATAAGGGTTGTTTATTTTAGATGTTTTTGTTTGTATTAAAGTACGAAATTGTATAAACAAAATTGTGTATGTGTGTAGTTCACACGCAGTAGAAGCGAAACTTCAGAGAATATACTCACAGGTAATTCTTTTCTAACGTTTATTAATATAAACATAATCCCTTTAGCCTACATGCGTCAACATACGATATCTAATTCAAAATAAACTTATTAAGTACCTATGCCTTTCAATTTTTCAGTTTTAGTCTAAAAATTATTTTCATAAGTTTTGTTTCGGTCCAAATTGGACCTATGTATCATTGATCGTAACGACTCTAATCTGTGCTGCACAATATAAAACTCGTGTCTCCTCTCGCAGGCTTAGTCCTATAGATTTGTGTTTATCTCTTTTTAGTGTCGCTTTTTCGTTTCATCGAATTTCAGATCACAACGATTCTAAAGAAGTTTCACTTCAAAAACGGTCGTCCGGAGAGGGCATAACGCTTTCTCCTTATGTGACAATTTCTGCCAACTCACTTTACCGTAAGCCACGTAAAAGAACTTCGTTCCAATTATAAGCTTTTGCGCGTTAATCTATGTATGCTATTCTAGAACGTTTCACTGTTGAGATATCATAGATACTTAACCAACGTAAGTGTGCACTGTAGCCTGGTGACGTCACAGCTGCGCTCCTACTCGCTCTTAGCGCAATTCGGCAAGTATGAAGTGTAGCCACATGAAAATCTACACCAGCAGTTACATTGGTGGAGTATTATCAATCTTTCGATTAACGACTCCAGTTTTTATAAAGTTGAAATTTCGAATAACGAAGAATAGGAAAGTAACGCTCTTCGTGTCTGTTACATAAAGCACTGTGGCTTTGATATATTTTTTCAAAGTTAGGATATAAACCGCATTTGTATTACTATAATGTGTATGTAATATATGAAAGTGTAATTTTTATACCATTTTCATATTAAAAACTCATGTACCTAATAAAAAATATTTAGGGTGTAAATATGTTTAATATATTTTCTTTTGTATGCGATAACACTAACTGCTATTATGCCATGATCAGCATTACTTTTGTATAGAAGAACATAACCTGTAATTACAGTGTTCGGTATTGATTGATTTGTGTGCATAAATTATTGGTGATATCTACAATATATGCTTTACAGAAATCGTGAAATAAACATTGATTATAATGTGCTGCTTTTATTTATTCGTTCTACCAAACCGACCGATTTGGCTGAAACTCAGTATATATAATACATATTTTCGATGCCGAGAATGAACATAGGATACTTTTTATCCCGAAAAATGCAATAGTTTCTGGGATAAAAATATATTTGTCTCTCTGTTTGTTATGCTTTTACGGAAAAACAAC
Organism: Dendrolimus kikuchii; assembly: GCA_019925095.2. Classification (NCBI taxonomy): domain Eukaryota; kingdom Metazoa; phylum Arthropoda; class Insecta; order Lepidoptera; family Lasiocampidae; genus Dendrolimus; species Dendrolimus kikuchii. The sequence goes on along the minus strand of CM034391.1, from coordinate 11,135,441 downwards.
TGGACCGATTTGGCTGAAATACGATATATAGGTAATTTTAATACCGAGGGTGGACAAAGGTTACTTTTTATCCCGGTTAATGGGATAGATTTTGAGATAGATTAATGTGAAGATTATCCCAAAAAGTAGGATAGGATTTTTGTGATTTTGGTAATTTCTGTTATTTGGGTCATTTTTGTCCTTTTGTCCCTTTTGACCTTTTTGTCATTATAGTAATTTTTGTTATTTATGCAGTTTTCATAGACGGGGGTAGATAAATAAAACTAGGACGGTTTGAAATAGAGGATGAAAGTTTGGATGAGACTAATCATTTCTCATGATTATAGATATAAAAATTTATCGTCTATAGGTAAAAAATGCGATAGTAACTCGATGTCTTTCTTTTAAGCTTTCACGGAATACTACTAGGAATACTGGATCGGATTTACTGTAATTTTTGTTTAAATAAAGTTTTAATACTGAAAGTGGACATGCATACTATTCGTGTCGGGAGATGGGATAGTTTGCAATATAAAATGAAATTAATCTTCCGGGTGCAAATAGCACTAACATAAAAATTTAGTACAATGTAACCTAAATTAACGCCTGCTCTTTAAACAAGAAGCACGCATTTGAGGTTGACCCGCGCCGCGGGGTATACTCTAGTAAATAATAAATATAACTAGAGCCCAAAGAAATTAATAAAAACATTTTATAGTTATACATTATTTTTCTTTAAACCATTTTGTTACAAGAAATATGATTTTTAAATCAATTACACTGATAAATATTATTTATAGAATAAATCCATGGGAAAATTAAAAATGACAGTTGCATGAATAAAACAGTTGATTACTCATGCAATTGTCATTTTTATTTTTTTCCATAGGTTTTATTCTACGAGTAACATTTATCTGGTGATTGAAAAAGCGGCCCTTAGACCGATTGATAAAACTCTTTTTTTGTACAACATTACAGAAAACAAGTACAATACATACAAAAATATTATATTATAAGTGGGCACATTGGGCGATCTTACCGCTGAAAAGCAATCTCTTCCAGAATGTGTCGAAGATGTTTTAAAATAACCATCTGAACACAATTTAAATAAAATTTTATTCAAAAATTTATTGCAGAGAAAAAACAAGGTAAGTATAGTATAAAAGCTGATCTACATTAATCCAGCTACTGATCAAATTCGAAGGAAGCCAGTGCTAACTTCACACTGGCATCGTGTAAATAAGTAGTAGTAGTAAGTACTGCACTACCGAACTGATTGAATAATTCGGAAGTCAGTCCGTTCCCCAAGTCGGTAGCTGGATCAATGTAAATGAGCCTCAATAATATATCTTCTTCTTCCACTCATCCCGTTCTTTGGGCTCGGATCTCCTCGTTTTCCTGCGCCAAGACATACGGTCTTGGGTTGTCGCTTCGGGCAATTGAGCTATGTTAAGGCCTCTCTTAATATTTAACCACCAGGCCAATGGCGGGCGAATTCTACCTTTCTTTCTACTTTCTGACTTTCAGCCTTAATAATATGTAGTAAATAGTACATGTACTTTTTCCATGGTAATAGGAATAAAAATAAAACAAATGAAAATGTAGGTCTTGTATCAAACTCATTGAAAAGTATGTTGGAATGAATCCAAAGCACTATAATAAAAAGAAACAAGAAAATATTTGCATCAGTTTATTGTTAAATATGCACTAGCATGCGACAGATTTATCAAACAAAATCAAACAGTCACGATATTGGAGCAATTTGGACGGAACCAGTCATTAGTTTATTAAGACTAGAATTGTACCTACATTATTGATCTCTAAAAGGAACAATCAATTTGATAAGTTACAAAAAATAAGGCACAACCACTTTACAGATAATAACATTCTTAGAACACTCATTTAACTTATTCTTTAGGAATGTTATTACATAACTGTGTTTTGTGATTATTATAGATATTTGATAATGGAACTATTTATAAATACCCATATTTTCTTCTATATCAATATTATACTGATTAGTTGAACGAATTCAGTCAATTCATATGTTTTTTGATTAAACTTAATTATTTCGATGGGACCTCGGAGTTTTAACAGTATTAAATATTTTAAAGTGCCTTAAATACCTCAGAACAATTTGAATTTTTAAAAGTACCTTCGCAATATATAAAATATTTTCAAATGGTAAGTAATAATTAATAAAAGTACATTTTAACGGTTTTAAGCGCGGTAATTTATTTCATTTTTGTTTTTCCGACGTTTCGGCCACTTTTCAGTGGCCGTGATCATGGAAGACAAAGATGTCAAGTGTCAACGAGTATTGTTAAAGTTTTATTTAACCTACCGCCAACTTGTTAATTTTAATTATTTAGTTTTAATTTTGTTTATGGTTATTATTTACTCTATGGGAGCCTAATCTAATTTACTACCGCTTCGCACCATGTTATGGCTTGAAGAGAAGAAGCGGTGCAAGAAACTCTTCAGCTCTAATAATTTTATATAATAATAAAATGGGTGGAAGGAAAAATAAAAGAATTTATCAGTGATGTTGGTTTGTGTTCTGTTGCACGCAGAAAGAGCTCACAGTGCCTTGAGGTCTGGCAGTTGGTTTTTGCTGGGTTTGGGTCTTAATAGTTTTGATGATCGGATCCCAAACATGTGGTACTTGCCAACCATCTTCTCCATTGAAATTTGAGTGTTTTTTTATTTCAATAGCCTCACGCATCATTCTAGGTATAAAACGATTCTCTTTTGTGAGGATTTGTGGGTTATCGAATCTGATATAGTGGTTGGGTTTATCCAGCGTGTGTTCACTGATTGCAGACTTTGTAGACCTTGTGTGTTTTATGTCAGCAATGTGTTCTTTTACCCATGTTTTTATGTTCCTCTTTGTTTGCCCAATGTATGACAATCCACACTCACAATCGAGCTTGTAGACACCTGCATCCTGGAGTGGGATATTGCATTTCACAGGTCTCAGAAATTGGGTAAATGCGGCTTGAAATATGTTTTGATTGAAGCTCGCCTGAGGATGTGTCCAATTCTGTTTGACACCCTTGATGTGGGGTAGGGTAGCAGGGCACCACTCAACTGAAGGTGGTTTGGGGCCTTTGTGACGTTGGTGTGGGCTGATTCAGCTGATTGCGTTGTAGAACTCGCTTGACATGCTGAAGCTCTCCAGCCACGTGGTTCTCGTCACAGATTTTTCGTGCTCTGAACCGTGAACCAACTTGACTGATAATTTCTTTTATTCTTCCTTCCACCCATTTTAATATTATATAAAATTATTAGAACTAGGCATGTTTACTGAAGAGTTTCTTGCGCCGCTTCTTCTCTTCAAGTCATAACATGTTGCGAAGCGGTAGTAAATTAGATTAGGCTCCCATAGAGTAAATAATAACCATAAACAAAATTAAAACTAAATAATTAAAATTAACAAATTGGCGGTAGGCTAAATAAAACTTTAACAATACTCGTTGACACTGGACATCTTTGTCTTCCGTAATCACGGCCGCTGAAAAGTGGCCGAAACGTCGGAAAAACCAACATCAAATAAATTACCGCGCTTAAAACCATTAAAACGTAGTTTTATTATGTATACAAGTCGCGAAAACTTAATAAAATATTAAGTAATAATTAGTTTATTTTTATAAAATGTAAACAATATTTATTTGTATTAATTATAAGCAAAGAATTCAGAATTATGTTAAATTGGAAAATTACAAAAGTAATGAAATCTTAAAACAATTTCTGCCTTTGTAATGAACCCTGACAGCAGTATACTCCTTATTTTGTAACTGTGAAAAGGCAAATAAAAACTGTTTATATTTTAGAATTAAATTAAAATCAGTATATAACTATACTCAAGTCACACAGTAAAATAAATACTTAAATGAAAATGATCTTATTTTAAAAATCTCATGGAAATTGAGCTATGGTTAAGTAGATAATGTTAATATTATAATAACTGTAAATATACAGATTTATATATCCAAGGAACTGCATAATTTAGAACTTACATCTATTAAACTAAATCAAATAGCATTTAACTACACAATTATAAATTAAGAAAATTTCACCCAAAACCAATCGATACTCACATGGAATGTACCTTAACAAACATTAAAAATACATTATGGAACAACACTAGATTAATTTCAGTTTTTGTAGGTAAGTAAACTGGCAGAAGGTCCATCTGATAGTAAGTGGTTACCACTACCTATGGGTCTCTAAAACACTAAGAGAAAAATAAAAAAGCATTTTCATGCATGAAATTCCAGCTCAGTACAGCAGCATTACAATTTTACTTATTACACCAATAAATTTAATTCAAGACTGAATGGAATTCAGAAGTATGGATTAAAACCTGTTTAAAAAAGAAAAAGGAGTGCGGAATGTACATAATTAACAATAAGACAAAAGATATTAAAATAATTATATAAAGCCCTATGTTCTAACAATACTTATGCGCAAACCAGCACATGGATCTAAACCCGTCTCAAAATTATTTACCTATATAATGTAATAAGCGAAAGTTGTTTGTCAGGATTGTTGGAAGTGGAGATCTATAGTCTCTGCCTACCCCCATGGGAAACAGGTGTGATACTATGTATGTATATAATGTATATTAGAGTATTTAAATATTACAATTTTGCTAATAAATAGAATAAAGTTTCATATAAATCTGAAAATAGGCCAGTTAAAACATGAGTTGTTAATATTAATAATAAGATTGTCAGCATTCACTTTTCGATTACTAAATAATTTTTCCTTAATATTTCTATGAGAAATTGAAGTATCATATGAAAGTTTGTTAAGTCTCCTACATGGATTATTTTATTATTATACAGCAAGGTTATAACTTTAAACAGTCCATGTGCTGATGTTACATGTAGCAAATTAATATTAAGAATTTCAACAGGCTTATTTTTATACCTAAAGTAAATTATTAAGACTGAGGAAAAAACATCACCCTAATATGAAAATACATATAAATAATAAATATAAAATCATTAAATGACATGACAATTTCTAAGGATGCTACTTTTGTCAAATTGGCAGAACCTTAATAAAGTATCAAGCACAGAGTACATTAATGATTTTCTAGTCATTCCAAGTGGAGGATGCATATCTGAACTTAATTATAATTTTACTTAATAAAACTATGTTTTAACGGTTTTAAGCGCGGTAATTAAACCGTTAAAACATAGTTTTATTATGTATACAAGTCGCGAAAACTTAAAAAAATATAATTTTACTGTTTCCAATTTGGTAACTGGTTGAATGTTATACAATATAAATAAAGATATCAACATTGATGGAACACATATTATCTGTATAAGCAGATATAGGCAAAAAACCCTGTATTTATTTATTAAAAGAAAGTACACAAATGCATTTTAATACTTCCATAGTAATAAATTTGTTTGTCATCATATTTTCTAAAAACTGTATAAAACCTAAACATAACTCTACGACAAAGGCTAAAATTATATTTGCTGATAATATTCTTCTTTAGTTATTTAAATAATTTTCATACCTAGTATTTCTTTTTCCATGTCATAGTATAAGTACTGTTTATCTCTAAAAATGCAAGTATAAATATAATGGATATTTTCAGATACTAAGGGAAAGTCATATTTTAGTACAAAAAAAGACTGACCCAACATTCAGGGCCATCTTAACCATATTGGACACTGGGGTGTGAAAATCCAAATTAGCCTGACTGCCCACCCCTCCACTATTCCAGTAATAAAAACTAAAATTAGTAAAACAATGTAGTTAATAAGTTTCAATGTTTCTGATTCATTATGTTTTCTGTGATGAAGTTGAGATGATTTTAAGTAATTTTCAGAACTCACAGGTTATGCAATGTAAGTATGTGAATGTATAAGGCATAAGGACATCAGCTTGTACGGCCTAGGTCTTTGCACCTGGGTGCTACGCATACCTTGCAAGCCTGGGCAAAGGCAGCCATGCCAATATTGGATGAATTAGTTAAATTACATTATTCCTCTATTAAGTACAAAATTGATAAACAAAAATATCTCAATCACTATGTATGTCAAGACTTAGATTTGAAAGAGATGGGATAGGAGATTCTGTGAATTCACCAGAATTGTCACTAAGTATTTTACTATAATGCTCAGCATTCTTTAGAGATAAGTTAGATTTATTATTGCTCACTGATCTTCCACTTTTCATGTGACGATTTGAACTTCTGTCACTTATTAAATCAGCAACATCAGAAATGGATATTGAACTACGAGAACTCTCAGGACTATGATTTTGACTCTCATGTACATTTGTCTTTCTGGGGCTTGGAGTAATGTCAGGTTGAGAATTTTTTGTATGGTGCTCTGGAGCATCTTTCTTTTTTGGAGATGATGAGAAATCATAACTGTATTCTGCTGACTCCAAATCAGATTTAGCACATCTAGTGCTGGATTTATTTCCACTGCTATTACTTTTTTCTGTATTAGCATTTTTTTGAGATAATGATGATATGTTACTCAATGTAGGTGATCTATCTAATTCAACACCAGCTTGTTGTATAGCAGACTGAGAGATTGTTTTGTCAAGCTTTTTCTCATCTACATTTTTAGGGATTGCAGAGTTTAACATTTCATTACTTAAATTAAATGATTTTATATCCACATATGAGGTAGAATCACTGCTACTTGTAATCACTTTAGTTTCTTGAATTAACTCTGATTTATTATTTTGTTTTTGGTCATTGTTGTCTTTATTCTCCTTAAGTGATTTCTGTTCTTTATAAGATTGTGAATTTTCATTTTTAGAAGGCAAAAAATTATTAGTAATGTATTCAGAACCCGATTTATCTCTTGCAGAATCACTTGATGTATCTGTATCTGAATTATCCAACTGCAGTCTTAATTGTAATTTATTTTTCTCATCTGATGAATTATCAGAATTTGAATTAGTTGTGGAGCTTTGAGAGTCCTCATGGACTATGTAAGTACAATTCTGCTCATCTTTTAAATTATTGTCACTATTTTTTTCAGTGTACTTTATTGTATCACCATGTGATTCAGGTGAATGTTGATAATTGAATAAAGTTTTAATAAGGGTTATCAATACTGGCTCTTTCATGTCTTGTTTAATGACATTTATTTTATCAATTAAAGCTTTCTTACCATCGTAATTGTAATCTTTACCCTGCCGAGATTCCGACATGTAAACAAATAAAGTGTTCTTTAAATTACAAAATTCCAAGAATTCGTGTACAATGGACAATGAAAGAACACCTTCAGGCAATTTAATTATATTGTCTAAGTTCGCATTTTGTTTTATATTATCACGTTCGTCTTCAAACGCTAGAAATATATTTGCACGAAGTAACGCACGTATTTTTGCTAAGGAACCATTCTTTTCTAAAGCGTCTATCACTATATCTCTTAATTCTGTGTCCTCTGTTTGAGCCATATTTTATGCAGACATATTGTTTGCTAATTAGAATAATAGGAACACTGGTTTTAATGAAAAAAATATATACAAAACAAAATTTGGTCTTGAATTTACTTAGTTTTGCTTATTTTACTTAAAACAATAGGTAGGTATACAAATACAAAATACAAAGGACGCGATGCGTCACGTTTGACAATACTGTACATTTGACGTTGACAGTATTAGTTTGTTTTTATATGAATTACGGCCATTGAATTCAAGGTGTATAGCGTACCTAGTCACGTTTTTAGTTTTGAAGCTACATAATAATGTAAATTCAATATAATGTAATATTACAAAATTATTTTATAATTTGTCTATATTAGCTAACAATCGTTTAATACCAGCTGCTGCAGGATTTAATATAGTTTGAGACCAATATTAGATTTTTGTGATGACCTGAAAATAAATTACATAAGTTATAAAAAAATATTAATTTAGCACACCCAATTTAGGGTCAAAATCAAAGCGGAGCTCCTGACTTAGCCTTCTAACCTATATTAAAGAAGTTCGGATCTGCTCATAATAAATAAATGCGCCCTATAACTATACCCCGCCCTTTTTTTTCATTTAAATTACAGCTTTGCAACTAAGCCAACTGTTATAAGTCCTAAAGACTTCTGACAGGAACAGAATATAAGGAGCAGAAGATCCAGGTCAATAACTTGAATCAAGAAAACCCACCGCCTAGCGGTGGATAATGATAAAGAGCGTACATTTTCATACTTTACCACCTCATACGATGCTCTAGAAGTTCTTCTTCTATTCAATTTTGGCTTAACAATGGCTCTTGAAACTATTCTGTCTCGATAAGAATGATTTGTGGGAATATCTGGAATTCGTTAGCATTTGTTACGGTATAAAAATACCTGTCAAAAGATATTTTTAAACTCCTGTTCTTCATTCTTCAGTCAAAGATCAAACATATGACTTATTTGAAAAAGTAGTGTGAAATATTCAAGTTAATTCAAGTCAATTTCTAGTTGTTCAGTGCCTAAAGCATACGCATCTTATTGCAATGACGTTGGTTCGTATGCTGACAGAGATTATTCGTCAGTAGAATGTAGCGTTACAATTACATAGTTATTTACTGACGGTGAAGGAAAACATCGCCTACCCGCCCGTGTGGTTGTTATACTAAGCATTTTTGTAATTTGGAAAGGTCCAAGTGCATTTATGGGACGATTATGGTTTGACATTATAATTTTTTTTTCACTAATGTTAATTTTTCCACTGTGAAAAGCGCGAAATCCACTTATATATGAATAATTGCAGACAGGTTACATCTAGTCCTAACCGTATCTTTGTATGTGTGCTCGATTACAAGGGGTGAAGGCTTGCGCCGGGAAAATGTAGGAAATTCAGTCAGTCGGGCCGAGCGAGCTCGAGGGGTTGGTACGCTGCCTGCCCCTGAAATAAACAACACAATGAAACTTTTAGACCGTTTAACAAGCATATCTTAAGATAAATACTTTTGAAAATATATAATTAAGTGTTTCGAATGACAATCTCTCATGTCGTGGACGAAAGAACCTTAAAATGGCTGTAGAGTGTTAAAATAGCAGTGGCGGGAAACGGTTTTGATATCTCGCTTGACGTGTTGTGTCCTATGTGTACGTAGAGCGAGCCACCGTCTGCCCTAGAGGGCGGCCGACATGCTGGATTCGTCGTGAATCGATATTTTTGGAACGCTGTGGAGCACAAACCATGAGGTCCCAAACTCGATAAAGGTACGACAGGTGATATTATTAATAGACACCGTTTAAGTGAACACGTCATACGCGTGCTAAATGCTTCAACCAAAGTTATTTATGTCAACGCGTTGGGCATCAATATGGTACTTTGGGGTAACTTATGTGAATCATCTATTGAATATTCAGTTCATTTGATTACAAGTCAGCTGTTTAATGTCATTGTTTCGCAATTAAAGCACGTTATTGTACACATTAAATTGGAAATACGGTAATAATAATTAATAACTGTTTAATAGAGATCTTAACAAATGTTTTAATAGATTAGACTGGGAAATAAATCCATGCCACGGGCTTCGGATATGAATTTAGGATTTTATTTTAATTATTATTTCTGTCTTAACTGAAATATATAAATATTTATAAATGGTTTTTTGTAAGATAAGCTTGACAAATACAAATATATAAGACACTGAGTTATTGTAATTATTTTTATTTTATACGTCGAGATTAAAATTTATGTAAGCTACCTTAAAACATGACATCTAGTCAGCTTAGAAGACTAAGTAAATATTAGAATATGAACATACGCATATTATATTCCCAATCTAAACACATTATACATGCGATATGGCGAACACATTGCGGACCATTCTGAAGCCGATTCCGCCAGTAACGTCCAGGCCAGAGTAAATATCGTAAAAGTCGTTTCCATATTTCGAATGGAAACGAAACGAATCAGCATCAAGTAGGGCAAAATTCGATAGACTACTTTTTATTTTTGTATTAAGTTAATTATAAAAGAAACTATTCACTATTGGAGAGAAAGGTTTCTCAACTACGTTTCACAATTTTATTCATACAAACTTTATAACCGTTCATCCTTCAAAAAAATTCTAGTCGCATTCTCAAATATACCTACTGCTTAATTGCAAAAATTATTTAGGTACCCTTTAAAATCAACTTACTTATTTTTTAGTAAAAGCTAAAAAATAAGTAAGTTGGTAACCACTTTCCATCAAGTGGACCGTCTGCCTGCCTGCTGAACTCATGCAATAAAAAATAATAATAATATAGTCACCCGCGAGGGGGGCTTTGTGGCGGAGCCTTACGTGAGTAGCGACACCTCGTACCGGACTCCGGGGGCCAAAGCAAGGCCCCCGCCTCCGTGCTCGCCTTAGCCAGACGGCACGGAATGGAGATCGCTAGAGCTAAGACTCAAGCTCCAGGGGTGGAAGTGATAAATGGCATCACGTCAGAAGTAGCTTCGGTGAACCTGCAGCCCACCTCTCTACGCCCCTTAGCCACTCACACCTATGTTGCCCCTGTCTTCTATGGCATCTTTTGGGGCCCATACAGGGAGTGGCGAGTCACAGTTTGCCCATTTTTCCATGTTCCCCGAACATTGCGACGGGCAGACGCCATAGTCCCCGTATTCCCAGACCCCTAGTACCACTAGCAGTTCACCCCAATAGACCGGTATTTTTTGTCCTCATTTCCCACAATAGTCCTACATTGGCCGGGGCTTGGCCTTGGTTGCATTACTATATGGTGTACTACACGGATAATCGCCGGTCAGTGTCACGCCACATTTACATAAAATTTTTGAAGGGGCCGCTACGTATTGGCCTTCCCATGGCCCCACGCAAGCCCTCCAAATGTCCGGGCCATTTTTATGGCCTGTGGTCTTGAAAGACATATAGTAAGAAAAGTAAAAACCATTTCTAGCGATGGGCTGGTGTGTGAGTGATTTTATGTCATATAAGTTCACTCAAGGTAATGGCAAATGAACTCACTTATTACTTACATTAGTGGTAAAAAGCAAAAAGCTGTCCGAACATTCTTTTAATCATTGCTTAATTATAACGTTATGGAATTAATGTTAAAATGGATCTCTTTCCTGATACACACATCATATAAGGCTTAGTCCATTAATGTGAATATAATTTTGTCCATCCGGTTACCGTCGCATGCCCATGTGTATATTACTGTATAGAATGCTGTAAATATTAGGTAAACTTATACTACATACTATCCAGATGATCTGCAAAGTTAAAATCACTACATTCACAGTAATTTATATCCTCCTTACGCTTTGGTAAATAATGACTATATTTTTCCTTCGCCGAGTCAGGAATATCGTCTCCAAATTATTTTACTTTCTTGTGCAAAATAGTCATTAGACGTAATGTTGAAAGGTCACCTCCGTTTGGAAATTCGCACTGATATATGTAGGTTAAGTCCACTGAGCCATGAAATCTTCCTCTAGTTTATACCTACGTGTGTAAAGGTACGTTGGGCTTTAATATAAGTTTTTCTATTAATGAAAGCTGAGCCAAAAATATCGTAAATATTACACAAGTATAACGTAATCTAGTTTAGTGACAAACAAAAAATAAGGGTCATGGCGAAGTTATACGGGTGTGCTCAAACATAAGTTTGTTTGGTTTATGGCAGCTCGATATTTGCCACGCGGGACTGGCGTGGGGTCTAATCTCCCCTGAGCCATACAGAGCACGGCGTCCTATTCGACTTTCCTATGCTGGGATTTGAAGAATACTGAATTGGAAGACTCTATTTCAGCGCTTCGTTCGCTTTGTACTTGTTGTCGTTACACATCCATATAGAAATTATGCGGAACCAAAATTTTTCTGAAGTTATGATTTTATTTTATATTACACGTCTTCGTGAAGAGCTCTATTAGATAAGGCGATCAAGACAGGTGCTAGAATTTTATACATTTCAGTCACGTGTTAGGTCTCCATGAGCTTCAGGCGTTGTACGTTTGACGTACGAATTATCTTGACGACCAGATATTTAAAGAACCAATTCCACCCAAATATAATAAGTTCACTCACATTTTCCCGTATAATTCGAGATTATGGAAAGTCATAAGAGCGTCCAGCACATTCGCTAGGTGACCGGCGCATTAAAAGCTCTTTTAAAGCAATTTCCAAATTGATCCCCTATTGATTGATACCCTACAAATATAATAATGTTTTTTTCTGAATTTAGAATTTTAAGTTTGGAACGAATGGAACCCCTTTTTTGAAGTAAATATGCTTCATGTACTATGTTCCGTCACGTACATGGAATAGTTTATTGCTACATAATTAGCAAGGTTATGACTGAGTAGGCCCATGTACTTGCCAAAATCTGTCAATACAGAAAATCTTCGGAGATGCATATACGAACATGTTTAGGTTTTCACATATTTTCACGTAGCAGTTAAGATGTCTGTATATATATATATATATATATATATATATATATATATATATACACACATACATATATATATATATATAATATATATATATATATATACATATATATATATATATAATATATATATATATATATATACATATATATATATATATATATATATATATATATATATATAGTCGATAAATTAAAGAGTAAAACATCTCATCATATTATTTTGTACTCCCCTCCAGCGATTGAGCATAGTTCCCGAATGGCGACATAGTCATGGGCTCTCGCCTTGTAGTACACCACACCGGGGTAGCTATCGTAGACACAATACACATTTTGTTTTAAGGCAGGTAGAAATATATTTCGTACACTACCAAGTCCTTTATTGGGGTTTAGACGAGAGTTATCCACTGAAGATGGCGCAGATAACAGAGTCGATTGTCGGCTTGTGTGGAGACTCAGCAAGGTATATAACCCATAGGCCAATGCTCCACTAAAATCAATCTTCCTCCCATGTACCCCGCGCTTATGTTAGGAAAAGCTTGAGACTTAAAACGTAGTTACGCCCAGGCTCATGCTGCGCATCAGTGTTTGAGAGTGCCCCGGGACAAACTCAATTCGTCAACAGAGGTGGGTTCCCCCGCATCTCAGGTGCTAGAGGACCACTGTAGCAGAATCACAGGAGGAGGTTTTGCGCATATCTGCGCCTCCGAGATCCGTGATGATCCTCCAAGACGCGTGCACAACTCTCTCCCTTTCTCGTTCAGCGGCCTCCTTTTGAGACATTACTGCCTCGCAGAATTTGGACGCTCCCTCCTAATGATAGTCGCTGTGCAGCATAACCTGGACGAGACTGTCCAGCGAGTCGAGTTCAAATCTCTGCGGTGCCCATGCTGCGCACTCGACCAGCTTATGGAACGCAGAGTCTTGTGCGTCACATAAGCGGCACTGAGAGGAAGGCAGACATACCGCAATCTGATGTAGATACTTATCGAAGCAACCATGTCCGGTAAGTATCTGCATAATCCTGAAGGTCAGGGCCCCGCGTTTCCGCACGACCCATTGCAGCAGGTGTGGGCGCACGGCCTCCACTGTGTTAGTGCCAGCCGTAGGAGTTTCCAACTCTCTCGACCAAGTTTGGATCATAGACGCAATTTCCCGCGTCTTGATAGCCTGAAGCTCGGTCTGGCAATAAACCAGGCCGCGGGTGAGGAAATCTTGTTGAGAACGACGAACTTTGGCAAAACCACATAACTTATTTCAACCCCTACACACCACATCCTACTTTCTTAGGGAGAAGCAATATGCGGCTCACGGTGATTGTTGAATATACGAAGACTACCAAAGTACTCCACCAATCCCTTCCCAGAAGGTGTGGATAAAGGTTTACCCAACGTTGCAACCTTAGCAGGACGAGATTGAATGATACCGTACATTAGGCATGTACTCCAAGTCTTACTGGTTTTCACCTTTAATTAAGCACTCAGAGTAATAAGCGACATATATTACACATAAGCTTTAATTTAACTAAAGTATGTTTTCTGCAAAATATATAAAAGTTCGGTGCCTTTTTATTGGGTCTGATATTATAATTCATTATATTACTTACATGACAATGTTATTTCGGTTCTTAATATAACATTACTTGATTCATAGGATTCCTTTAGCTACGAATATAATAAATATCTTTTTCTTTTTATGTATTCTCTATTCTACTAATATAAAAACCACAGTTCGGACGATGACAGAAAATATCTTGGATACCAAAAAGGGAGCGCCTTCGCGGCTTTCTTTAATATAATGTGGATTAAAACAACAGTTAATAATAATAACTAATTTTATATCTCACAGTTTATTATCTGATTTCAAAATTCTTGCAAACTTCTTTAGATGTAATGGTTTATTAATGGCTTCAGACATTTTAGTTATCCATTATCTTGGAGCGGCCACACCTCCGTTTGCCGAACGAAACATTGAAGCAAAATTGTGAACTTTCCTTTAATTTAAATTTAATAGCATCTAATAAACGCTTCAATAAATAACTCAAGCTCCATTTCTGTATAAATAGAGTCCGCAACAGAACTCTTCGAACTGATCCCGCCATCTCCCTTCCATCAGATAAAGAGACGCATTGTCATGCGGCACTGATATATGGTGGTTATTCCACTTATTACTTACTTACTTCCACTTAAACGAAGCGCTTTGTGTCCACCTTCATCACGCACCCCGCGAAAAAGTGGCACTTATTGCTGGAGTCTGTCTTTCCCGATACTTACAACGTGGGTGTCTTCAAGTACCATATGAAAAGGTACCTTGTAGGTAAACGTGCTCCATCTTAGACCGTATCTACACTCTACAGTCAAACGTGAACATATAATATATAATAAAAAAAACATTATCTGTTAAACTTCTCCAAGAAGGATTGACGACGGGTTCAACACACGTAAAAAGTCATGCCTTCAACGAAATATTTTAAATTAGGATATGCTCGCGACTTCGTCTACGCTTGACTTGAAATTCCCGCAGGATTCCCGGGACACAAAGTACCGCAGCATTAGAAAAGAATGTGAGCTATCGCTTTAGTGAAGACTGTGTTGGAATAAGCTAATTTTTATGCACATGTACAACTACAAATCCCGGGATTCCCGGGATAGAAATATCACACATTTTATTACATAAAATTTGCTATCGATCAATGATAAAATTGGAATTCGTTTTTTTATATCTGGCCATTTTAAATCATACCCAAAAAATTCACGCGGGATAACCAAGATAAAAAGTAGGGCATATTTTAAATCTAAGAATTTGTTGTCGGTCAGCGGAAATCGCATCGAAATCGGCCCAGTAGTTTTTACGTCAATCCCGAACAAACAAACAAACCGACACGAAATCTAAAAAAAAATTCATCGTGATCTTCATTGTTTATAAAGTCTACTCCTGCTGGTTTTTGTTTAAATAGCTTCAATTTACAGACAGGGCATTTTTAAACTTTTATAATATAGGTAGATATTCAACCATACAGTCATGTGTTCCTAAATTTACTTAGAGTTACCATGTTAATACAAAGTGGTTGGACGAATCGCGCTCGAACGGTTTGAGGGTACCACAGTAGGGGTGTTATTCCTGGAGACAATCAATACGAACGTCTGCATATTTAAATCAACGGCGAGGTGAACGGCTTCGGGCCTTGGATGCGATTATCTATGTGCACGATATGTGCCCAACAAACATGTTCACTCAACGATTTCACGCAACAATTTTGATTTATATTTATTTAGGGTCAAGCACGAACTACGTTAGGTACCGTCTAAACGTAGTTCAAAGCTGCGCAAGTATTTTAGGAAAGTAAAGACTATTTTAGTATCTTTACAAAATACTTGTACACTCTAGATATGTAATTTTATGTTATGTGTAATATAATTATTATATAATACCCTATTTTATAAATTTTGTTGGACACTTCAAACTACAGGTCTCTTGTTCATAATTATTCTTCATTCAAAAGTTGTTTGAGAGAAGCATTTGCGGTTATAAGACCGCCACTTGTACTCGATCTTTTGTTTCTAACAATTTTGTACAGTAAATATTGATATCAAAGAGCAATCGGACATTTCTTTAAATGAAACCAGTGTTATAAATCAATAGTTGAAAAGGCCATGGCATTGACTATATTTATAACACGACTTAAAACTAGTCCAAAGCTACGCACAAGGAGAGTATCTTCTTAAGAGACTGAAGAATATTTTATATACTTTAAGTGGAACTACTGAAATGTTGTTCTAAAGAACCTTGAAATCAAATTCAAATGTATTTATATTGAATAACTAATAACTTATTTCTAGGTCTTGTATCTAGAGTTATTATGATGAAACATTCGGTTGATTATTAAATTAAATCGACTGTGAGACTCGGCTCCGTATCGCAGCCATCAATTTTTAATCATTGCTTAAATAAATAGAATTCGTAGCAGGAACCTGTGCCCGTGTGCGAGTGTCTTAATAAAATTATAAAATCAGTGTTTTTATAATATACGTCAAGTCATAACCTCATAGATTTTGTAGGAGCGTAATTACTTATGTCGTCATGAGCAGGTACAAATAGGTAAAAGGAGTAAAGATTAAATATTAATTATTGTTTGAAAACTAATTTAAATTATTTCTACTAATTATTTTAAAAGTTAGGTGATAAGATATTAATTTAACATCTGTCCTTTTGTGTGTATAAATATTATTATAACACGTATTTGCATCCCTATTGTTATGACACATTTCATATTTATGTAGTTAGTTCATGTACTTTAAATTTTAACACTGATTTTTACCCTTACAAATTGTTTATACAAAATACAAATTTTCTCCCAGAATACCCGTGGGATATGACAACGTTTTTGATTGATTTAGCCCTTATATCGTGCTTGCCTTTGCCCGTATAATCTTGCAAGCGTGTTAGATAATTAAGTATTCCGCTCCTTTCGGCCGACATGAGAGGAGTATTAAAATTTGACGAGCCAAGTCTCTAAAGACGACGGCGCGGCGAGTTGAAGTATATACTCATGCATAAACAACTTTAATTCCGTTTTAGTCTGTCTTTTATTTAGCCATTTACCGTACTCAGGGAGCTGAATTCAATTATTAGTTTTGGGTAATTCAAATGAATGTATCTCAAGAGCAAGGGCCATAAAAATGGCCCAGACTTTTGGAAGGATTGCGTGGGGCTATCGGAAGTCCAACACGTAGAGGCCCCTTAGTCAAATTTAATGTAAATGTGTTGTGATACTCATCGGCGATTGTCCTTATCTACATCGTATAAAAATGCATCCAAGGACAAGCCTCGGTCAGTGTAGGACTATTGAAAGAAATGAGAATAAAAGGTACCGGGCTATTGGAAGGAACTGCTAATGAAACTAGTGATCTGGGCTATGGGGACTATGGCATCTGCCCGTCGCAATATTCGTGGAACACGGATAAAATGGACAGACGCTGACTCGCCATTCCCTGCATGGTCCCCAAAAAAATGCCCTACATGACTTGTTTTAAACTAATTATACCATGATCAAATTAAAAATATTTTGAAGAAAGCTAAGGTAATAGAATCTCGAACAAATAAAGCGAAAAGTGTTTGTCAGGATCATAGTAAGTGGTAGTAGTAAGTAAACCCATCGTGTCTACAATGCTACAAAGTTACTTGAAATCGTAAAAATAATAAACACAATGACCACCACATTTAATTAAGGGTGAATTTTTTTTAACTATTCTATCAAACCTTGATAAGCATAATGATGCTCCTTTAACGAAGCCAGGTGGTAAGAAGTTCTCAGTCGTGAAAATTGTGCACCTCATCTAACTTTTAAACTGTGAAATCGAAAATTTTGAGAAAAAACGTGGTGGTAGGGCTTGGATAATATATAATGATAGCTCTCAAGAAACATTGTATTGAAGAATATCTATTGAGCCTGTTTTTTGAGATATGAGGGATTTTTTCAATTAATGGCCGGTCCCCACCAATGCTTTGCTTTACTAAGGTTAACCTTTGACATACCTATGCTCCCCTCTGTACAAGTAACGTCAAAATTCCAAGCGATGGTAAGGCAAGTAAATGGATAGTAAAGTATAGGAATTGGCTATAACTGCATCCTTCAATTTCGTAGCCAAATAACGACGTTTGTTATATGTACAGAACTGGTTATCCATGGAAACACCAACACTTATTTACCTATTTTCTGAAAAATAAAACTGCCTACTAAAATTCACCCTTAAAGATTCGGCCAAAAAGTCATAAATATACTTACATACGTGTATGTGGTGAATTTCTGTATTTGCTTATTTAGTTTGGCATTTTCAAAACATATATTGCATAGTAGTATTTCTGTTTCGGTTCTAATCCAACCTGATACGCCAATTCAATCAACTTTCTGGTCACGTGTGAACTGAAAAATGGCAGGGCGGTCCGTTTGTTGTTACGTTCTGAATAGCAAATGTTATGTGGCTACTGTTAAGAGCATAGGTTAAGGGCTTTGCATTTTATTTACCATGCTGTCAAAGCTATTGTTTTCTGTAATTGAAAAATAGTGTGGCGAGCGATGGTAGAACAATCAATAGTTGGTTTAAGGAGTTTCAGAAAAATTTAGAACATTCTGGGGAAAAAAAACAGATACCTTTTTAGAAAGGGATAGACGATGAATCAAAGAATAAAGAAATGAAGATCGAAATTCTAGAATAGAAGGTTCAGGAAGGAAAAGACAGAGATAAATAGATATTTAAAAAGGGATAGACAGTAAATAAAAGAATAATGAAAAAAAGATCGAAATTATGAGTTCCAGAAGTTTCTTCCAGGTATATAAACAGCGTAAGGCGCGCCTACCGGGAAGTACAGTTGAAGACAGCGAAGCGAAAAGTGCGATGAGAGAGTTTGAAGAGAATTTTAATAGAAGGTAGTGACGAGTTAAGAGAGTTGGAAGAGAAGTTAGTAGAAGACAGTGACGAGTTTAGTGTAGAGCTTAGTGGAAAGCTTAGTGAAGAGTTTAGTGGGCAGTTCAGTAAAGGAGGAGTTAGTGAAGTTTAAGAGAAAATCCGGAAGCGAGCTACGCGCGATATATTCGGAGGTGAGCACCGCCGTAGCAGGAGGTGATCTACGCAATATCGGGACGGTATTGTGAGTAAACATCACATCGTCGGAGCAGTGTAGTTAGTTGTGCGTGAAGGGGCAACCCTGTAGGAAAGAATCACGTACGACTGTGTAAGACAATAAAAGCGTTTAGTTTGAAAAAAAAACTGGTGTTTTCTTCCAATCCTAAGTGTGTACCGCTCGCAAGTAACAATAGGCTTACGAAACTTTTATCTACAAAATAAATTGGCTAAGGCGGTGGTCTGTCAGAAACGTCATAGGCTGCTTCTGGCGTGACGCTATATACGCACGTATATGAATGTTTATTATGAAAATGCAGTATAGCGGTGTGGATGCCTGATGAATGGAAGTCGCGCGCACATGCGTCTATCAGCTGTGCAATTTCAAAACGAAGCTAGCACATTTCAAGAAATTTTACACCACAGCACAAAAAAATATCACAAACTTTAACGATATACCAATTCAAAACTATTTATTAAGCTTATTCGAAGCGATACCATATTTTGATACAGTTTTTATATGTTTTGTAAAACACAATATATCAGCAAATGCCTAGTAATGTAAGTGTAACAATGTAAGCTGCTAGGTTTTGAAATTACATAGATGATATGCACTGAGTCAAGCATCTGAGAGAGACCACTATATATGATTCATTTTCATGAATTATATATAGTTCGTGCCTACCCCGCAAGGGAACTGGCGTGAAGTTATGTATGTATGTATGTATTTTCATGAAGCTTTCGCAGGTGGCGTAGTATCACACCGGACGCAGCCTACGGCGCTTCTAATGAGCCACCGCTTAAATGCGCATTATTTCATATACAATAAAAGGGTTTCGTAGATTTTTTTTATTATACCAATGAATTCAGTAGACAGGCACACGGCCCACCTGATGGAAAACGGCTACCATCGCCTATGGACATGTGTCACACTGAAGGTGCTACTAATGACCTGCCGCTCTTTGAAGGGAGACTGGAACCTGGTCACTAATGCCGGAGCACAACTCTATGTTTTGTGGCGGCATACTTTAGACTAGAGGTGGTAACCCGTCTGGATAGACGTGCAAATATCTGGCTGTGGGTAGTTTTGTGGCTCTTACGACAGGCCGCTCGGCCGCAGGAAATTGTATTCTTTCTTCATTCCTGCACGGATATAAACGCAGGTTTTACGCAACTGCAAACGGACTTGACAAATTTTATCATTTAGCTACGGAAGCCCAGAAAAGCATTTAATCGAAAATCTCAAAAACTACGTTTCAGATCTTGTTCAAACTAATTTAAGAAGCACTTTAATTTCAATCGCATTGAGTTTATGAGAATCCTCATAGTTCAAAGTTAGTTAGTTACACACTTTACGACTTTGAGAGAGACTATTTCGCCAACTATTTTTTATTATTTTATTTATCGCCAACCATTGTCTCTGAGGGTAGAGTTTTTTATGCTATCTATATTATGTAGCTACAACTTTCTTATGATGTCTTAATCCTTAATTTTAACACTTTTACTTGACGTTTTTATTTACACCTCGCGACCTAAATCAAAAAGTCACTAATAAACAAAGTTATGAATTTTCAAGACATCGTTATCATTTCTCAACCTTCAGTCACATACTAAATGGCTGCTCTCCCGAACTCTTAGTTTTTTCGCTAACTCACTACAACATTATGCAGTGAAATATATAGATTACAACACATTTATTAATAGTTTTAGGGAAAAATAGTTGTGATATTACATAGACAGGCGAATAAGTATGACGTTGTAAGAAGTCTGTTATAGAATCATTGGCAACTGAACGGGAAGGTAAGGGAAGGTAAGGGCCCTAATATCCATACTATTTAAAAATATCAGATATTATTCTTATCGATACACGAGTGTGTTAGGTTAATCTAATGTTTGGTACTTTATATTGTATATAACCTTCTTAATATTTTAATGTGTTGTACAAAAACATGGAACAATAACGAAGCAAGTGTTTATACAAACATCTGAATCCGTACCCGCTAAAATTTAAAAAGAAAATGACGGTCAGTTGTTTGTTCATGACTATGAAAGCGGAAAGTTCGGCAGGCGTGGCGCATTATTGCTCGAGCCGTCGAACGGGACGGACCTCTGTGGGTTGTCGTAACGCTCTTGGATTGTACGATACCGAGTACTCTTGAAATTCTATTTCGAGGACTCAAATATGGGACCTCACCAAGAAGCCAACAATCGTGACGTCAAAAATTCTGACGTTACACTTTTTATAAACACTACGGTGGTTCCTCCTCCGTTAGTAAATTATTGCTCTTATTATATACCTACACCAATTTGAATTGAGTTAAAAATACAATTGTTACTATGTTTGAACTAATAATGATTTATAGATTATGTACCAATAAATTAGCAACTATTTAAAAATTGAAAATATTTTACTCAGTATTAAGTGCATATGTTGCGAGTTGCGACCGCGGTAATCCATCATGTCCCTCTCCTATTTACTTGAATTTTTCATCAATATCATGACTACACAAAATTCTATTTATCATAAAGGAATACACTCTATCGCCAACTCATAGTAGGTCAATAAAATGTATCTATGGCGGAAAAGGCATTAGTTTAATTAACATAATCGTTATGCTACGTCAAGTTGAAAGTTTAGATGTCGAAAATACAAAACATTGTGATATTATTAGAAGCAATCCGAGGAACTTCGCGTCTCTAATCACGGTAATGAAAGCCTTTACGACAGCTCATTCAGTGCCGGGATAATTAAATTTCTGGGACCACTTGAATTCGAGCACTCAAATATAATTTTGCAAAGGTTAAAAAGGGCCGACATTAATTCACGAACCACGATGCCAAAGGACATATTGTATATAAAACTATAGATACCTACTGACACATTTGATTTCATAAGTAATTACAAAGTATCAAGTATTTATTGTGCTACATAAAGCCTGTACTTTATCTATATCTACTAATATTATAAAGAGGAAATATTTGTATTTTTGTATGTTTGGAACGAATAAATTCAAGAATTCTTGAAACCATTTCAAAAATTATTTTATCATTCGAATGCTACGTTATCACTGATTAATATAAGCTATATAATGAGTAGGGATCCCTATTAAAACTTAAATAATATAATCCATCAATTTAAACATAATATTTAGCGCTGGAATCAGGTTCCAGATTTTTATATTTTCAGGACAGGACAACGTCTGCCGAGACCGCTAGTCAGTGATATAACGTGGATAAAAAAAATAACATATTTCGCAACTAAACCTATAGATAGATCATTAGATGGCTTTTGGAAAATGTTAAGATTTATCCAAATGGCTTTTAGAGAAAAGTCTAACTTAACGAGATATATATCTTCATAGTTGTCAAAATATGCTTACAAGTTATAACTCCCACTAACTTCGATTCGATTAAGAGAGCTTCGATATTGAGTGTTATGGTTTTAATATGAAAAGTTGCAATAAAAATCCAACAATAATAGTCCGCTTCAAAACAATATACTGCCTTTTATATTTTTATACCACTTTTTTAAGCGACAAAAAGACATATGCTATTTAAAACTATAACTTTTACAAATGGAAAATAAAGAATAAAACATAAAAAAGAATTAACAGAATGGTCTTAACTACCTTACAAATTAATTTTTATAATGTTGAAAATTTTGAAAAATAAAATATAATTGTCTAGTGCTCATATAGTATCTGAGATACAACATATTTTTCAGTTGCACGTATCTTTAGATTTCCGTAGTGATATAGCACAAAAAGAGGACATTGTTTGTTAATACTGTTACGAGTGTGCGGGACTCGAATGAAAATGCCGTTAGAATGATTATACAGTTTATTAAAACTATAAAAACATGTATAACACAGGTACAAATATAACCGAACACAACAAATCCCAAACGTAATACAGAAGGTCGTAATTCATTAAAACGCGCAAAGTCCGTCACTGTTAGATTCCCGAATGTACACACGTCACGCCCGTATCGTAGTTGTAGCTCAACTACCTCCTCTCTCAATCAGGCCGTCGTTTCATACTTAACAAATGCAAATGTGCCCGCTCGGCAACGTCGACACAATTTCCTAGAATTTGCTTGTACTTGTAATCCGCAACACATGGCTAATGATGCTCCAGAGCAAGTACAATAGGCTATTCTCCACAATAACTAGAAACGTATGCCAATAAATACGTGAACAAAAGAAGACGATCATAAAAGGACTACAACTAGTTCAAATGCCGACAGGTAATAAAATGTGCTTTTACAGATCTGTACGTGGAATTTGTCTTTGTCGGGGCCTAAGTTGTAACAATACGAAACTTCACTGCACATAGTGCGAACACACTTGGCCTGCTACTACGGAATGCCCGCAACTTAGTCCACGTTTGTCATGAGATTTCCGCGGAATTCTCGGGACACAAAGTACTGCAGCATAATAAAATAATGTAAACTATCGTTTTAGTGAAAGCTGTGTCGGAATAAGCTAATTTTTATGCACCCAACAATTTCAAACCGCTCCCGGGAAAATAAATCATATATTTTATTATTATTATCTTTTCAATTTGGCTATTTTAAATAATTCCTAGAAAAATTTCCACGGGATTTTAAGTCTAAAAATTTGCTGTCGATCAGCGAAAACCGCATCGAAATCGGCCAAGTAGTTTTTACTTGAATCCCGAACAAACAGACAAGAAATCTAAAAAAATTGCAACGTGAGAACCATCGTTTGTATAGTGTATCTTAGTTGTTTTTTTAATATTATAGATAGTGATTATATATTTTTTCCTAATAATATAAATGATATACTTCAGCAGATAGGCAGACGGCCCACTTAAAAGAAAACGGTTACCATCGCCTATGGACATTTGCAACACTAAAGGTGCCACAAATGCGCTGCTGCTCTCTTAAGCTGGTCGCTAATGCTGGAACACAACTCAAGGTTGTTATGGCTTTATACTCTAGACCAGGGGTGGTAGCCCTCCAGTCGGGCAAATGCCTTACCACGTGGCTGTGAGTTGTTTTGTCGCCTCTTACGACAGGCCACCCGACCGCAGGAAATTGTATTCTTTCTCCATTCCTGCACGGATGAACACTATTGGGTACACAATTATTGTAGAAGTTAAACTAACTGCAAGCCTACGTCGCGTTATAAAATAAAAGTAAATCCGAGGTTACATTAAAAAAGTTACCCTAAAGACCCTGAGCATTATAAAACGAATCAAGACTATTAATATAATAAAAGTTCATTAAATTTATAACGTAATCGCGTTTCAAGGTACGACCGATAAAATTAAACCCTTGTAATTTGCGTGGCAATAGTTCGAAATAAAAGGTATTGTAGTAAAGGGATTTATGGAAATTTACGCCGAGCTTACCTTCCGCAAGAATGACGAAAGTCAATGAAAACCTCAATAACGAGATGTTCAAATTACAGCCGAAAACACAATCGGATTATATTTCAGACTTTGAAGAAGTGTGTATAGATCCGGCACAAGAGTTATTTGAACCTATATCAAATAGAACAACTATGACTTTGATAGTACAATGAAAAAAAAATTCTTCATTCATAGTATTTTTTAGATATCTTTATTAATTCTTTCATACGAAGTAAAGCCAATAAACTACGAAAAGCTATCGTGGCGTTGGGTAGCCTTCATTCAAATTAAAATAGTGCTTAAAACCATTAAAGGTATTTTCAATTATACGTTTTCCTTTCATGGATTTACATCAACGATATTGCTTCGAGTAACGTACACATGATACACAATATATTTGTAGTACAGACAGAGATATATATACAATTTATTGAAAACCGGTTCAATAAAACATTGAATATCCGAAATCCAGTTGCGAGAAAGCAATTTAGCTAGGTTTCGATTCCGAGTAATCTCGTTTAAAGAGACTAAATTAAGCGACAAAATCGAGTTAATATTTTCCCAGGTAGAAATATAGGTGTATTTATACTCGTCGTATGGCGACATTAAGATTCACTAGTGTCTGCTGGTGGTGAAAATTGGATCGATCACATTGCTTTTACTTTAAACATTTTAGTTTATAATTAGTAATGTAATTAAATTTATTTAGTACTTTAAGTATGTACTTTTAAATCCCCTATCTAACTCTCTACACCCCCTACACCGCCCGATTAGTTTAAATTATTCTTTAAGTTATGTTACCTAGAAGAGACTGCGTTAAGCCATAAGGCCTCCTATTGCTTTACCAAGACAATATTGTAGTCGTACACTTTTTAATCGTTTATTAATAAAATGATTTTTGTAATAGTGACCAATAATTTGTTATCTATCTATCTAAATTTTGACTATTAACTATTATATAGGTAATTATCTAATACCCACAAGTTTGTCGATGTTTATAGTTGCTTTGTAAGTAATACAAAAACGAAACCGTGACAGTAACCCACAATATAGGACTATAATAAGATTGTTAGCCGATGAGATACCTACATAACCTTACCAGCAGGTCAGCTCAGATGGTCCGTTGCACGTTTGCCTACAAATAAATGTAAAAAATCTTAAAGCTTTCCACATAACTTCCATGGAGCAAACTTCGAATCCGTATTCTTTACGTGTTATCCGTATATCCCATGTTCTTCTTCGTAATCGAGAGTACATAAACTTACACGCAGTTTTATGACAGTAGCTTCATTTCTACGGTCGCGAAGAATAAACGAATATTAAAAAAACTCACAGATACATTTATGTATGGCAGTGTGGGAACTCCAGAACCAATTTGATTAAAGGCTTTATAAACGGAACGGATGATTAGAGTTTTGCTGAATTAATAAAAATTAAGAAAGCATATTTAATTTGAAGTACGTCTCGATTAACACAAAGATAATGAGTAACTTCGTAAAAAAGGGTAAAAAATAGAATTAAACTTCTTTAATGGTTTAAAAAACTGGGTCTCCTTTGAACCGAAATCTTTGACCCGAATCAAATTAGAAACTTTTTTATCACATAAAAGGGTCGGCTGATAAGTACCAATACTCCGCTGGGAGTAGCAGCTGGGATCTCTTAAGAGTCTTTATTGAATTCTTTATCAAATTTTGAGATACACATTCATTATAGATACTTATGAACAAATAATTTAATTGTCTCACATATTAAGTTATATTATTGACGCCCTCTGTGGTTGAACGGCCTAAGCCTTTGCCGACCGACCTCACTGCAACTAGTGCAACAGCCAAAAAGAGGCTCCGGGTTCGATTCCTGATATGGTAAAAAGCGAAAACCAATTTTCTCCGTTATTTGTCTGAGATCGGCCTCAAAGTAGTCCGTTGTATATTTACCCATAACACAAATGTAACTTGCTTAATTTGGGGATATGCAATATATGTGTTTGTCTGCCGATTCATTTTATTTTTGAGTGAGGTAAATGTTCAACCTAGGTCACATTATTACTTAGAATTAGGTGAAACAGTGGTCAAAAGCGGATACAATCCTAAAAAATAAAACACTTCTCAGTTAAAGCTTCTTTCTTTACAGCTTTACTCGCGTAAATTTTGAATTTTTTGTTTTCGTTTTTGTGTCGGGGTGAAGGTAAGGAAAGGAATGCTCCGGTGGTTCGGGCATGTGGAAAGAATGCATGATGAAAGAATGACTAAACAGACATACAATGCAAAAGTGGATGGATGCAGAAGTCGTGGAAGGCCACGACACACCTTCCATGATCAAATTGATCGTGTACTAGCAGAAGGTGATGTCAGGAACCTTAAGAAAAGACGAGCGTGCATGACAAGAGCTATGAATGTCAAAGAATCAAGTGAGGTCTGTAAGAATAAGCCTGAATGGCGCTCTGTTGTTCGTGCCTACCCCGCAAGGGAACTGACGTGAAGTTATGTATGTATGTATGTATATATATACACACACACACACATATATATATATATATATATATATATATATATATATATATATATGTGTGTGTGTGTGTGTCTGTGTGTGTGTGTGTGTGTGTGTGTGTGTGTGTGTGTGTGTGTGTGTGTGTGTGTGTGTGTGTGTGTGTGTGTGTGTGTGTGTGTGTGTGTGTGTGTGTGTGTGTGTGAGTGTAAAACGAGATTTTGATATATTACAGTAGATGTATATCCCTCCCCCCCCCCCCCCCTATAAATGGAAGCCCGAGCCCAGCAGTGGGGTATTTATGTGCTGATCATTTGTAAATAACTGAAAAAGAAACAAACAAACTGCTTCGCATAATTTAATTAACATGTAAGGTGATGAGGTTGTCTTTCTATTTATTTCTTATTAGGTAACTGGAGAATTCTTTTTTGCTAGGACCCGATATTAACGCTTTTACAGGTAACGTAGCAGGGAAAACAACATTAGATAAATAAAAATTGAGTCTGTGTACTGACTGAATGCGCATTTTTCCGATGGTAAATAGATCCGGATATAGAAATGAAAGAAAACCTATAACTGCCAGTATAATAGGAAAACTTCGTATCTGTGATGCTTCAGGGAAAACTTATGCGTTGTTGGATAAGAATGGAAGATATTTTTGCATCGTTTATCCGAACACTCGTTTACGCTAACAACATTGGCAATACTTAGACAACGCTGTTTCAGTTTTTAACTCTGATTAAAGTAGCCCTTATTTGATTTTCACAACCACAATATTTTTCTTGTACAACAGGTAACGTCATCAAGCTTTCGGATATGAAGGTTTAAAAATGACAGTATACTATTGGTTCAGTTCTGCAGTGATCATAGTGCCGCTATTGTGTTGAATTGCGTTATTACTATAAATTATATTATTATACAATGACATATGTGTTATCAAAGTGCTACAAGGAATTTGACATGATTATCAAAAGTACTCATAGAGATGCCCATGTATCGCTATGGGAACACTTCGTCTGCAAGCTCATACAATTTCCAAGAGCTCCTAAAAACTGGTGGTTACATGAATGGCTTGATTGGCCTTATCCAAAAATTTCACATCTGATTATATTTTTTAGTACATATAAATTAAGAATATGAATATATCAATCGAAATATAATATTTTCATATTTCACTCTCTCTTTATTCAATGTATTTTTAAATATTATTGGTTGATAATGTCATCTGTTCATCTCGTGGCATTATAGACTAATAATGTAAAACGAAGAAATAACACAATTTTTATCTTAAATTTTATTTTGTGCCAACAACAAAATAGAAATGATGAGTAGTAACTCTATTCTTGGAAAGTTACTTACAGCGACATTAAAATAATAGACAATCCCAATTGTCTGTTTCAAATTATTTGAAACCGTCAGGAAACTATCAGACACAATAAAAAAATAAAATTATTGTATTGACTGTTTTGCATTCCTGTTAGTTTGGCAGAAAATTAAACTTTAAGAACATTGTGTACCGACATTGGATGAAGTTTATAACGATCGATTGAAATTTTCAAATTTCATTACATTCAGTTATGTAAATAAATACACGTCCAGATCGAAAAAGACAGTAAAAGTAACAGAGAAAGAATAAATAAATCCTCTCAACCCGAGAAAAATCTCCGATCTTCATACCTAACATAAAAAGGCAGTAAATTAGGTATTTTATATTTGAGCATGGAGCGCGGCCGCTCAGTTTTTTCAATAAGACCATTTATGGGTGTCATCTGTATTCATACCCACTGAGAGTACACGTGTTGGCACTATAAACTCAATAAAGTGGAATTACACTGGTGCCTACGTGAACCGGCTCCTGGCTGTTATGTGGTCACCCCTTTAGTAGGATTGCTTATGAATATGTATGTATTTTCCATGAAGATAAACGCCAATATTAATGAATCCTGATGAATGAACTCCTTTCTATAATAACAGTAATTATGTCTTTCTTTTCGTTCACCTTCTTCTAATTATTTGGTGCCGGCACAATGTGTTTCTTCCTTCTAAATTCCTCTAATCTGGCATATGTCTTCTGTCACGCCACAAGTCATTATGTCATCCTTCACCCAATCCATCCATCTCACAATTTTTGAAGTGAAACTTTTTTAGTATCGTTGCGGCTTGAAACACGATGAAACGAAGAAGCAACACTAAAAAGAGATAAACACACATACATTACAGATAGAGTCGGAAATGTTTTAAAGTTTTTCATTACTACTTCAAATTTCGTGTTTTAAAGCTTAAATATATTATAACGATATAATAAATGAAATGTGACGTCAGGAAATTTAGAATCCCTCCCACCTCTTGTCACACTTGTTTCACTTCTACTACGTGTAAACTGCACACGCGCGTTTATTTTTTATAACAGGAGTTTTTTCTACATAAATTGTAAAGTAACATTGAAAAATATTATCGTAAATTAAATTTATTTCTTATTAATTATATTCTATTAGACCTATGATATCTTAATGTTATAATTATATCGGATATTGAGTTTAGATAATTGTATTCTATGGGTAAGGTTTCCAAAAGGCTGGGTTACGTCACTTTGCTTGATTGCCGTACTAATCCATCGTCCGAGGCAGGCGCGAGTGTTTGTCACAGGATCTCATGTAGAGACGTTTACACTTTATGAGAGCTTCTTATGCTCATGGATTCATGAAGCTCATAGGCTCAGATATGTATGATCGAAGCGTCTCAACAGCAAAGAGCACAAACCAATTATTTAATTCTCTTTAAGCGATGCATATCTATGCTGCTTGAGTGTTACCGCTGTTCTGAACTAGGGGTTCGCAAGCTGAAAAACCTAAATAGCAGTTTTAACTTGAATTTTGGTTTATAATTTTTTATGAGTATATCAATCAAAGCATAAAATATTTTATTACGACAATTTATACGTAAATTGTCACATGTTTTTATGCTGTTCGCTTCCAAACTTATGTAAGTGTCCACGCCGCTGTAACTTGTAAGGTAACCGTAAGCCCACACGCTTTTGTCCTAACATAAGAGCGCTGATAAAGCTCTTTTGTAGCTCATAGTGCAATTAATGTACATTACGGCTACAATATTGCTTCGACTGAAGGCTGGCTCAACAATATGGATTTTGAGCTGGTACAGCGAAGTACGCCAGCTACTCTAATTAAATGCCACTCAATAGAGTGCGATCGATAACCATGCTTGTTAGTGATGATCGTTTCAACTATCGTTGAGTATCGCTGGGTTTCAATTTAACTAAGCCACAATTGCAACAGCCCCTCTTACCTGTTGACTTGCTGTTGTTGAAATAGGAAACTTGCATTAACATTTAAAACAGTAATACTATAATTTGTATGTCCTCGAAGACCATGGGCCATAAAAATGGCCCGGGCTTTTTGAGGGCTTGCGTGGGGAATGGGAAGGCCAACACGCAGAGGCCCCTTAGACAAATTTAATATAAATATGGCGTGAAACTGATTACAGACCGGCTATTATCCCTGTCTACACGATATAAAAATGCACGCAAGGACAAGCCCCGGTTAGTGTAGGGCTATTCTAGTAAATGAAAAGAAAAAGTTCCGGGTTATTGGAACGAATTGCTTTAGTGTATCTAGGGATCTGGAACTATGGGATATAGATCTTCTATTCGTCGCAATGTTCAGGGAACATGGATAAAATGGGCGGTCGGGAACCGCCACTCCCTGCATGAGCCCCAAAAATGCCGTACAAGATTGACTAGGGGCAAGATGGGTGTGAGAGACTAAGGGGTGTAGAAAGGTGGGTTACAAGTTCACCGAAGCTACTTCCTACGTTATGCCATTTATTACTACTACCCTTGGAGCTTGAGTCTTAGCTCTAACGATCTCTACCTCGTGCCAGGTGACTAAGGCAAAAGCTTTGCCACAAAGACCCCTGTTGGTATATTATACTATAATTATTGTGGCGAGTAATGGTGCAAAAATCTAGTTGGTTTAAGACTTTTAGAAAAACATAGAAAAGTCAGGAAGGAAAAGACGAGGACGGATATATTTTAGAAAGGGATAGACGATGAACGAAAGTTTTAGAATAGAAAGTTCGGGAAGGAAAAGACAGAGATAGATAGATGTTAGAAAGCGATAGATGATAAACGAAAGTTCTGGAATAGAAGGTTCGGGAAGGGAAAAACAGAGATAGACAGATGTTTAGAAAGGGACAGATAGTAAATAAAAAAATAACGAAAAGAAGATCGAAATTATGGGTTCCAGAAAATTCTTCCGGGTATTTAAGCAGCGTAAGGCGGCGCGCCTACCGGGCAGTTTTAGAGTTGAGTTCAGTTCAAGACAGCGAAGCGACAAGTGCGATATGGAAGAGTTGGAAGAGAAGTTTAATAGAAGACAGTAACGAGTTAAGTAGTGAAATTCGTGACAAGTTTAGTGGACACTTAAGTGAAGGAGGAGTGTAGCCGTAGTTCGAGAGACGAACCAGAAGCGAGCTACACGCGGTAATATCGGAGGTGAGCACTGCAGTAGTAGGAGGTGGTCTACCCAATATCGACGACGGTATTGTAAGTGAGAACCCTTATCGTCGGGACAATGAATCGTTAGTAGTGCGTATAAGGGCAACTCGGAGGAGAGGTACTACGTGCGGCTGTGTAAGTCAATAAAAGCTTTTAGCTAAAAACTAGTGTTTTCTTCCAATCCTAAGTGCGTACCCCCGCTCGCACGTAACATTATTATCATTAGTTGTGAAAAATGCATTAAATACTAAAAGATTGATTGTAATTCTCCTTATTGTTTATTAAGAAATATTTTAATTACATACGTATTTGAGCACATAATCTTTGAAAGTTACACCCGTGACTGAAAAGTTGAGAGGTAAAAGACTAAGTGGGCATGTACTGAGGAGAGATAAAGTCACGAAGTCAAAAAGAATGTTAAACTGTGAGATTGATGGGTACAAGTGTAAAAGTATACCAAAAAAGGATGGATGGAATGTGCGAAAGATGATATGATGATTTGTTGTGTGACAGAGGACGAAAGTCAGATTGTAAGTGGAGTATGGAAGGAAATGACAGATATAATAATATTGTACCGACTCCAAATAATTGTGTGTGCAAATATTTCGGAGAAGGTGAAAGAAAAGAAAGATTTTAATTACATACGTAATAAGTATTTTAAAATTAAAGCGTTAAATCCCAGTTATATTGGCAATGTTCACTTCAAAGCCTAGTTTTGTTAGTTAGTTTTTTTTCCATATCACGCGGCTTATTATCCCTTAAGTACCTACGTCCTCAAGCCAACGCTTTTTGCTCTACCTCTTCTACCAGGACATCATGGAGGTGGTATAGCTCAAAACAGTTAATTGTAACTGGCAAGTAAAGTAACATTAACATTATTTGCCAGTTTCCATAAAACGTGGTTGTACCAATGTAGACCACTCTGCTGCAGTTTATTTGCTATATTACGGACATAAAAGTTGCCGCGGAGTCGGTAGTTGCTAGCGCAGTCTTTCCACGTGACATACATCCACAGCAGCATATTTATCTCCGTAATATGTAGCTCTTGCTTATGCCACTAATGTTCATGCCATTCTTCACTATCATACAAAATTGCAAGTCTAACGACAGATTTATAAACTTATTCTTAGTGGCATATATTACACCAGGCACCTCACGCCATTTGGTCTACCATCATAGTCTATTGGAACAAAATTTTACTCAAGCTAATGAGCTTTTTCATAAGAACTTTAAAAGTCTACTCTTGATTTGCAATAAACCAATTATTTATGTACCTATATTACAACTTTTTGGTCCCATAACCAACGAACAAATACAGAACTTTTTTAATTTTATTAGCAACATGTGAAACCTACATTTTTTATTACAATTATTTGCTATTTATTGCACTTACGCTAGCAATATAATCTGCCCAATTCTCTTCATAACGTTTTACAGTAAAGTAATTATTACACAAGAAATTGTTGCTTTTAAATAAATTAAACGAGATCTGAGTACCCCTCGTATTCATCAATATCTGAAAAAAGGTAAAAATGTTTGCGCACGTGAACATAAGCCGTAAGTGATTGGAATACGAAACTTACTTGGGATCCGGGATAAGATAGATGCAAGGCCGAAAACATAAGAGTGAGGATCGTAGTCATCGGGTCTGCCGTCATAATATTTTTTTCATCTATAAATGGTAAGCACCCCTCACTGGCAGTTTCGGTGTTATGATCTCAGGGAATGGAGCTACCATAGCTTATAGATGTCCCTGATATATGTTATATCATCATACAATTTATTATATAAGGTTTCGATATAAACAAGGTGCATGCGAACTAACTTAAAAGGTGATCGAACATTTTTAATATAAAGTTTGAATCAAGTTTCTTAATCTTGCCTTAGAATGTTTACTAGCATGCCATAGTACCTACTTTGAAAACAAAAATGTGAAGATATTGCTGATAAAGATTAATCTTTATATATTACTTTTTTACGGTTTAGGGAAACGAAACCCCTTGCTACTTTGTCATGTCTTTGCATCCATTTGTGTATGTCTATTATATATTTAACGGCGAAATAACGTTGTTTGCGAAAATAATGTATAGGTTATAGAAATACATCAACCGACCCTGATTCAGCTCTCTACCCTGACTCCTCATGTGATATAAGGTCTATCGAAATTAATTCTGTGATTATTCGCAAGCGTTTGAAATCGCTCTATTTGAACAAATCTGTTGAGCCAGACCATCTCTCAGCACTTTTCATTGTAAAATGTGCCGATCAGTTAACACATCCGATATCTTTCATCGCTCTCTGAGTGAAGGTATCGTGCCGTCAGTTTGGAAATCGGCATTTTTTTTTTATTGTAGTATAGGTTCGCGTTTGACCACAATCTTGCCCTATGTGGGGCGAAGATATGGTCTAGGATGGAGCACGCTTGCCTAGAAGGAGGCATTTATCTCACCCACCCATAAAAAAGGACCCAAAGATAAAGTAGAAAACTATAGGCCCATTTTCAAGCTTTCTTTAATTTCCAAGGTCCTAGAAAGAATAGTTTACAATCAACTATACCTATAATACTTTGCAACCATATCTAAGCCCTCATCAACATGGTTTCCTAAAAGGTAGATCAACCGTCACTAATTTTATTTTATTTACCGTTAAAGTGTCCGACAACATGAAAGTGGTTTACAATGCGATGCTATCTATACAGACTTCAGCAAAGCTTTTGATAGAATCGACCACAACTTATTGTTAATAAAACTTCTCGTATTAGAGGAGAGTTATACCGCTGGTTTTCTTTCTATGTTGCCAATAGGTTCTAAGCAGTTGTCATTTGTGGTTTCACTTCTTTGTGGGTTGAGATTCCGTCAAGAGTCCCCCAAGGGTCGCTTTTGGGCTCCATGCTATTTGTTCTATTTATTAACGATGTTTATATTTGTATGTATCATTCTCAATTTACAAAATCAATAGTTTAGCTATGCATCGCACCTTCAGGATATCATACATGTATTCGATTATTGTAAACTTAACAAATTAGACTTAAACATATGCAAATATTCAGTAAATACGTTTACTCGAAAAACTACGACTTCTAATTATCACTACAGTATTAACAACGAACCACTAGCCAGAGTTACAGTAATACGCGACCTTGGTTTATACTTAGATAATCGAGTTATTTTTTGATCAAAAAAGCTTCATCGTTTTTGGGCTTCCTCATTGGCAACGTTAGCTCGTTTAAGGCAATGAAAACTCTCAAAGATTTGTATTATGCTTTTGTCCACAGTCCCCTCGAGTATGCTAGTCAAAGGAATCCATACTATGAAATACATTCCACTAGACTAGAAAATATTCAAAAGAAATTCACAATGTTCATTAATTTTAAAATACCACGAAAACGTTATGTCGCACGCTGTACTTTATTTCATCTTTTACCTCTTAAGACTAGAAGAAAGATTGCTGATTTACGTCTTTCAGTTAAAATTGTACAAATCTCATTGAGTAACTATATTTTAATGCTCCCCTACTAATGTTCGCCGTAGAAAATTTTTACACACACTCTATTGACGAGCACAGTTTACCGACCTAATTTGTTCTGTATCATAAAAGCAAATGAATTTAATAAGTTAAGTAAGTTGGAAGACAGAGACTTAGACCTATTTACTAATAGTCGAGCATTATTAAGAGCAAAGTTGGCGAAGTTCTATTTAAACTTGCATTTTTTGCATTTTTTATATCTGTAGTGGAACACTTACAAGGCAATAGATGGCGCTGTGTAATAATTGATATCACAAACATTTCCCGAAACAAACAAAGAATATATACAAATTTTCAACTATAACAGGTGGGCCTAGGCCTGCGAGGAACAACACTAGCCTCGCTGGAAGATTTTCCTTTGAGACGCAGGAGCATTCCATCACGCCCCTATACGGGTCACCCCCTTCATATCTATGTAGATTTTATATTGTTTCTTTGTGCAATTTTCATTCTTTTTTACTATTTTTACTGTCAGCTGTGGAGGCTTATTAGTAGCTTCTCTTTATTTAGTTTGTTTGTTCAAAATAAAATAAATAATCTCACAGGTGCGTGCATGCTTTACTAATTTTGAAAGTTCCAAACATTTTAAACCAAAGTAAAAATAAATTGATGTGATTTCTGTTTTTGAATTCTATTTACAGCTTATTAAACACATGTGTTTAAAGTGACGACTGATTTATTTATACTTACATACATATTATCACGCCTATTACGCATGGGGGGGGGGGGGTTAGAGATAGTATACACTTGTGACGATCCTAACAAACATCTTTTGCATCATCGACTTTTAGTCTCTTCATACATTTTTTTACTTAAACTTTCTTTAATACGTGTGCTATTTGATCATGGCGCGTACATCGCGGTGTACCGCACCAACGCTACCATTCACACTATTTTCTAGATGTCGAAACCAATTTAACATTGCTTTTTTATCAACACATTTTTCAACCCATAACGGTCTCTCTTCACACTGTTTCTTATCATATTGCTTAACTTAATCTTATATAATTATACTATTCAAAACTATTACTTATTGATACATTGATGTATCTGGGAAGCTCAGACTGGTATAACCTGCGCTTAATCGCCCTCACTTTACAAAGTGCAAATACATTTGTTGATGTAACATTTACTACTTCATAAAAGGTCACATAGTAGGTGTACCTAAAGTACCTATGTATATAAAATGGCACAGGTCAGCCACAACATTTAGGGTAAATAATGTAACAAAACTGGACATTGCAACGTTTTTGCGTTGATATAAGTTTGCAACATTTTAATTAAAATTTGTGAAATTTCAAAGGGGCGCTTCGCATTTCTACCGGGGCATGGTTGGGTTGTAGTGAAAACACCCGTTCTGGGAGAGGATCGCAGGGTAAAACCTGCGTTAAATTACAATTATCATGTTAACTGCTGGTGGTCCCTTGTGCGGAAGACCTGAGCCGTCCCAGTTCAACGGCGTATTTTCATGCGGAGAAATTCGTACATTAATTTTCCGGTTTTTATCGCGGTTAACCTAACAAGGTGCGCATCCAATATTAAAGGGTCCAACGGACTCCCTCTTAGACACAGATGGCGTTATGAAAGAAACAAGAAAGTCTTAATAGAGTTTAGTTTAAATATATTGTATTTTTAAATATTTTAATTAAATTATAAATAAATACAATAAGTATAAATATATAAATAAATAAGTAAAGTATATGAAATAAAGTTAGATTGTTATAAATTACATACCACGTAAAAAAAAATTACGTAGAATTCACGCCATATCAGTCCCTGCGAATAAAAACAAACCCCTCTCCATGGAAATAATCCCTCTAACGAGTTTTTCTCTAATGATAAATTCATGCAACAGTGGTGAACCGCGACTTAAATGACTTTAGTTACCCGCAAAACCAAATATTTTATGAAGGTCTCCTAAATATTTCTGGTGTTTTTAAAAACTTTGTTAATTAAAACGAGTTTCGGTTACCTCAGAAACAATGCCTAAACTCGTCCCCCTGAGGAAATTCTCTTATTAAAAGACAAAAAGTTAAAAAACATTTTGAGTGTTGACATTTAGGTAGGTGGGTGTTTATCAATTCCCCTTTAGGGATTGCGGTTAAGGTAACTCGATTTAGTCGCCGTAATGCCGTACTTAAATCATAAATATGTTTGCCATTCTATGATCGATAAATATCTGTGTCCCACTTACACTTTATTTGTAAAATCTTACAGGTATTAACTACATGTACAAATAAAGCGTAAGAGACAAAGATATTTATCAATCATAGAATGGCAAACGTATTACTAACTACTGAACAAACTATTATTATTGAATAATACACGGAAATCCACACTTGAAAAAATAATGCGTTCAATATAAATAGTATTTCCGAATGATTCAAGGTTGGCCATTTCGACGTTTAGTTTTATCATTTAACACAGGTATTAATAATACTTATTATGAATAGGTTTACATAAGATAAATGTTAAGATATATGGTATGAGTGTAAATTGCATAAAAAATTAAATAAGAATCATAATAATTATTAAAGTAAATCTTAATATATATAAATCTCGTGTCACAATGTTTGTCCTCAATGGACTCCTAAACTACTTGACCGATTTTAATCAAATTTGCACACCGTGTGCAGTTTGATCCGACTTGAAAGATAGGATAGCTTACATTTGGACCCGGTAGGTGGCGCTGCAATCGGGTTCTAAATTTTATTTCTTCAAGGCAGAACAACGTCTGCCGGGACAGCTAGTTACGTTATATAGTACACTACTAGAAGTAGGTTTTTTATCAAGATAAAAACGTTATATGCGTACAGTAAAATAGTGTGAGACTTGTGGCCACTGCCAGATTCCCATTAAAACCATTGCAGTATATATCATCATGGATCACGCTACGGTAGCTGGTTCGATGATGCAAACAGGAGAATGCGGGCTTGCCAACATAATATTATAGCGAGGAAGCTCTTCAACTTTGCGAGGACATGTGACCACAGCATGTAATCATGTCACGCCTAAGTAAGATCACTTGCGGATTCTATACGCATTCTCCTCCTGCAGCTTCGATGTATGTACCCGAAAGCTATTATCTGCATTTGCATATGTACGGCTTTCGGAGATTGTAGAGTTCCCTCCGGTACCGACTATTCTTGTGCGTGTGGAAAAGAAATCCTATGGTTCCAACATTCTCTCACCCTACAGCCTTAGCAAACAAATTAGAGATTTTAATAAATGAATAATCGAGGATATATATACAAAAAGGTAATCCATGGTATATAATATTCAATACATTTCAATAAAATTTAAAATAAATATTTCATTATTTATCAATGCATTTGTACTCACTAACCTCGGGAATTTTCAATCAGAAATATTTTACGTAAGATAAAGCCAAGCCAATTCATTACAAAATGATAACATTTTGTAATGAATGGGTTATGAATTATTAATATGCTAAACATTAACATCAATACATCTAAAAGGAACTAGTAAACTCATTTAAAGTGAATGAAAGCGGGTAGTATTGATAATCTTAAAATAGAAATGATTAGATCTTTCCCTATAACTTGAGTTACTGTATGCTTTTCAGATATAATTTTGACAATATTAAAAGCATCTCTGTAGAAATACTATATAAATTAACAACACGTATGTTCCTGGATCCAATTTCGTTTCTTAATGCCCGTTTTGGAATCATTGTCAACCCTTTTCACATAGGGGTACTAATGTCAACACTTGTAGAACCACATTTCCATGGTTGCATAATGGATTAAAACGCTTGGAATAATCCACGGCTTTGAGGGTAATATAATTTATTATGTTTATTCTGAATGTTAAAGTGAACATAAAGCAAATACCCAATATTAATATCTGAGAACGAAAATAACGGTATTTTAATCACATGAGATTAAAGAAACTACAACTATTTGATTGGTTTGGGTTTTTGGTTCCGTAACCACTTTAGCAAAAATGGAACCATAATGAAAAAATTATCATGGTCGTCCGTCTATATTTACACCTATGTCACAGGATTTTACACGGAAGCTACTGAGCTTATATTAATATAAAATAGGATATATGATTTATACGCCTATACACAGTGCTGTAGTAAAAATCACGAAAAAATATACAGATTATGGGTGACCTTAATTATGCATATAATTGAGGAACGGATTTCTTTTTAGTATAAGTACATAGATACCGTTAGTCCGATCTTAAGAAATCATAAATTAGTTTTAACAAGATCCGTTTAGTACTTTTTTTATACGGGGAATTTTTGATAGAATGCTTTTTAACGTTTCGAAACCTATAGTCAAAGAGGAGTGCTCATTTTTCGCTTCTGTACCCAACAATGTGCGCGTTTTACATTCTACCAATGTAACTCTGCACTTAAGATAGATTTCTTAACAACTACACGCTCTTTTTTCCTGGGAGTAGTGGGCGGAAAGTCCATTTCCAAGCGGGTGCACAAAAACGATAGCTTCATCGTGGCACCTAGGGTGACCAATTTTACAATAAGTTCTAAAACAAATCTGCCACCTGCGTGGACACGTTGGCCACATCGCATTTACAAAACACGTTTAAATCAGCCGGTTGGGCGGCGGAAACAGCTGAATCACTCAAGCGGCGCAAAAATGCAACCTTTATGCCATTTGCTGTTGAAGCGCTTGGAACGTGGGGTACTGAAGTCATAAGCCTTTACAATGATCTATCAAAACGAGTAATTGACTCTTCAAGTTATCAAACGGCTGGTTCCTACCTCTGACAACGGATTATTATGGCGATCCAGTGAGGTGACATAGCTAGCCTTCCGGGAACCTTACCCATTGATTCAGTATTCTAGTTACAGTCTTAAGAGATTATAGATAGAATACAATATAACTTAAGTTTCCTTCATGAAAAATTGCAATAATTATGTATTTGAGTATTTTAATGTGATTTTTAAAAATATTATTAATTTACTTTTCACTTTAAAACACAATATAAATTTAAAAATAAATTACAAATTAATCTATAATATATTAAAAACTAAAACTAAATAAAATAAAGGTTTATAATGATAGATAAAATATTGCTCCCAAACCACTGTCACTTATCGAGAACGTTTCCAAAATGTTGGCGCCGTTAACAGTTTGTATGGCAATGCTTAACCTGCGATTTTTGAAATTGATTTTATGAATTGTAATAATTAAAGTAGTTTTAAATAATTATGTTCTATTTACATGCCTAAAAATATTCGAATATAGAAGAGATATAGATATGACTCCAGCCCATTTCATCTTCACCATGTTTCACCAAAAGTTCTCCATCTAGACTAAACTATATTAATATACGCGTTTAGTCAAGCGATTTAGATTGTAAAGTTCATATTGGCAGAGAGCCATATCAGATAAGAAAATGCAACTGGTGACCCGGAAAATACTGGTGATAGTTCTTCTTTACTTTGTACTTGTTAAAACAGTATAAGCGGCTTAAATATGAATTAAAATAAAAACTGAGTACACAGCAATTTATTAGTATTTATCAATTTATACTATTAATATTATAAAGAGGTAAAGTTTGTGAGTTTAGATGTTCGGGGTAATCTCGGGTACTACTGAATCGATTTTCAAAATTCTTCCACCAATGGAACTACAATATTCTCAAATGGCATGGGTTATATTTGATTGTGATTAATGATATTTTTTAATTTTTTAATGACCCCCGGTAAGGTGGACACTGGAATACCTGTCAAATATGTCACAGCAATAATGTTCCACAGAAGAATTGCGCACATCCTCGTACGAGGCACTGCGAGTGCTTTCCGCGTTTGTGAATTAATTAAAGGTTAAAAAACATAATTAAACCTTGATTTGCTTACGTGCTTGCGGGTGTGTGTGCATGCGTATGTGCTTTTGTATTTTTTAATGACGCCCAGCGAAGGGGGCACGGGTCAGCTAGTACTTAATATAAATCATGACATATTTACAACTATAAAATGATACTGTCTAAAATTAAATGACATCTCTCGGCTACTTGACACTTTTGAAACCGAAGTCAAAGTTTTCAATAACTCAGCGAAACGTTATGCTGATTATATTGTTGATTTCTCAAATTATGTTCCTTTTAAGCTGCTCCGAATTTCTTTCGAATTCTTTCCGAGGATTACCGTCGCAGTCCATGTCTTAGAGGCAACCATATAAGAACGGATGAGAGTTTGGGATGGAAATTAGTTTTCTCAAAATACTATTTCTTTATAGTCACAGCAGTATGAGACCTTATCTAAATTGAAGCCTGCTATCTTGACTTAACCATAGAACAGCTAAATAAACTTGAGCGTCTTCAGTATTTTTGCATTAGGTTCATATTTGGCTTGCGAAAATATGACCATATTTCTGGATTTCATGAAAAACTCTAGGCTCCCATTTACTTTCGTCGGAATACTCACATTCCCACACACTTTATAACATATTATTCATTCCTAGTACTTACCTTACCCCTTACCTTAAAGGACGTTTTCAATTCCTTCGCCTTTCTACTTCCCACTATTTGCGCACTCATACGTATCGTAAACTCACTACACCTGCACGCACTTCATCCTTTCATGACAACTCCTTTACAGTGCAGGCTGTCCAACTTTGGAATGCGCTGCCTCTTACTGTCAGAGAGGCCAAAATATCACTTACATTTAAAAACGCACTCAGAAAAATTAGGTTTCCTGGAAGAGATTGCTTTAAGCGATAAGGCCGCCTGTTGTTTCTACCATAACGTTATTGTAATTGTGCATTCTTTTTAAAATTGTATATTTGATGAGCAATAAAATGTTATCTATATAAATGGCACCGTATTTTAGAGGTATAGCCTTGGAATTTTTCCAAAGCTGAAACCGCTGACTCGTGACATGACACAGTAATTATAGGAACTTACCGTTAGTGTATTAGTTAATAGGTAGGTAGGTAACGCACGTAGACACAAAATAGACGTTGTACTACCTTCCACATACGATTCTATAGTAACGAAATTTCCAAGAAATGACGCATCTTGTGATGTAACACTTCGCCTCCGGTGCAGTTCATAAACATTAAGGAATCAAATCTTCAATACTTTTGGCCCATCCAGTAGATCGTAATAGTTTTAGTAACACAATGCTTCGTCAAATACACTGTCTACTTAAGAAACATGTTGATATTCATTTTGGCAGAGTTTCAAATCATATTTGTTACATTTACATATATAAACATTGTACATATGATTATCTTTACATAGGTACGTAATTCTTCTGTACGTGTATTTGTCACTAAACTCCTCCGTAACGGCTAAACCTATTTTGATGATTTTTGTGTGTTTGAGTAGATCTCTGGAAATTTCTGGAATGTTTCGATTGGACCGTTTACGATGTTGTAGCTTTATTTTTTTATATTTTTCACGTATTAGTCACACACACATCCTTCCCTCAATACTTGTATCCTAACTATTAATTATAATTATGTTGCGTGTTCTCGCGTTGGCAAGCCATGAAGTATTTTTATTTATACCCCTTAGGGATTGACACAAACATTATTTACGAGTCGGTCTCTGGATTTCCAATTGGACTCAAAAGGTGGCGCTGTGATTTCAGTCCATGTTTTATTTCAGAGAAGGTCAAGGTCTGAGGCCTAGACTCCCGTACCCGCTTACATGTAGCAAAGAGAGAAAACTACAAATGACAATCCCAGTACTTTAAAGTGCTGCCTTCATAGTTAGTTTCACCTCGTTCGCTACTTGCCGGATGTATTGTTTCTTGATAATTTTATAAATATAGCATAGTATTAAAAGTTATTGATTTAGTTTTGATACTCTGTTTAAACATGAAATTGAAAACTAAGAAAGAAGAAAAAGTCCCCAAGCTTTTTCTTTATGGGACAGTTTTTATTTCTAATAACATATATCCATGTAAGTAATATATATATATATATATATATACACAGATGTTTTTAAAGCCAAATGTCGTTTTACTCGTGTATATTTCACTGGGTTTGGTGTTCTACTAACTATCTATTATTCGTAATTTAGTCATCGCAGAATATATTTCATATAGAATAATAACTTTGCCCCAATGTTTCTAAACGAGGAAAACAAAACAAGAAAATGTCTCTTCTTTACTCTCGATTGTTTTCATTCGTATAGATAGGTTCGTGTTCGACTCAGAAATAATAGACGAAACTTACGGGTACAAGTCGCGAATTTTTTCATCCGCCGCACCGGCTTAGCTTCGAATCAAATAAGTCGACTTCAAACAATCGAAAAATATTTCGATTGTTCAATCAAGATTGTAATTTTAGATCGATTTCAATTCTTCAAATTGTTTCTCGGAATCGCCCATCGCTTCATTTGTATGGCATTAGTATTTATCGTTTAATCAATTATGTCCATCACAGATGACCAGAACACGTAAACCGCTAGTAATGTGCGGTTGATTTGCAAATGCGGTTGTACAGAGTAAATCGATCGTTATTGATAGATTATTAATCATGTATGTCATGGGCATGTCAATTGGGCATGCCTTATGTTCCTGATTAACCAATAATCCAAAATATCAATAAAATACTTAAATAAGAATATAATTATGTAAGTCTTTCATAACTAGTCTGGCCATAACACTGTTACATAAGAACTTTGTAATTATTTTAATTGGGAACGAGTCTACTGCGATAAAAATGTCTTTCGATTTATCGCTATTTCACATATATTTTTCGTGTTTGTTATCAAATTACAATACGGATTCTCATCATCATTATAAACCCAGACTGGGTTTCGTTTTTCTATATTTATTTTGAGGTTTTACGGCATCGCTTATTGCCAAACAATTGGCATGTATATCATCC
This sequence comes from Dendrolimus kikuchii, assembly GCA_019925095.2. NCBI lineage: Eukaryota > Metazoa > Arthropoda > Insecta > Lepidoptera > Lasiocampidae > Dendrolimus > Dendrolimus kikuchii. Next base: position 11,091,724 of record CM034391.1, on the reverse strand, counting down.
CTTACGGCGTCAAGCTAGCATTTGTTGGGCCCTTCAGTTTGCATCAAAATTCAGGATTTATTTCTATTGCGATGTGTAGTAGGTAAGTGAAATAATCTTACGTAAAAAAGGTACATACTAAAATTTTATTATACTAAAAGTGCTTTCGACATAAAGGTAATCTCAAAGTTATAGGTATTCGTGTTCTTGGCTTTCGAATCTTTTAAGGTAACTTGTAAACATAAATATCGGACCATCCCGCTCTTTAACAACTGCTACAAATAATTCACGGCGGCTCTGACTTATGTGTATACCTATACACTCATCTCCTTCCTTTTACTTTTTCCCAATCATTTGGAGTCGACATAAACAAATCTTTTCCAGCCATCCATCCATATTTTTCTCGACCTACTTTTCCTCTTAAATCCATTAATCATCCAGATGAACATTTCTTTTGTCACATGATTTTCGTCTCTCCTCATGATATTCTCATACTATCTTAATTTTCTTTATTTTAAAATAGTTTTATATGTACACAAAATGCACAAAATTAGCTTTTGTTAGGTATATATAAAATTCTAATGTTAGTGTACTCAACTCCTCCTAAACGTCTGGACCGATCGTGATGAAATTTTTGTGCATCTCCGAGTGGGTGGGTGCCCTGGATAGTTTAGATTCACGATTTGACCCAGTAGGTGAAGGTGTAATAAGGTTCTAAATTTTAATTTTTTATGGCAGGACAATGTCTGTTGAACCCGCTAAAGTATTTATATTATACAAATTTTGAAACTAAAAACAACTTGAAAGAACACAATTGGCTTAAAAAACAAAAACACCTAAAAATAAATATTTTCTACAACAATTTAATAGATAGAAAGGTAACACTTTATTTGTTACAGAAAATACGTAAATCTATACTAATATTATAAAGCTGAAGAGTTTGTTTGAGGAACTACACTAATCTCAGGAACCGCTGGTCCGATTTGAAAAATTCTTTCAGTATTGAATAGTACATTTATCGAAGAAGGCTATAGGCTCTATTATATTTTCAAAAAAATAGGGATCCTTACTAGAAGTCCAATAATGTAACCCAAGGTGTAAAAAAATGACCCGAAAAAATCCTTACACGGCGTGCGCTGCGAAAACTATTGATTATAGATCAAAACAATTTACAACCACTTTGCAGAACATATAATTATATACAAAAAATATCACGTAACTATATGTCTAACTATTGTAGTTATGTCACAATAAATGTTTTCTTTTATTTTTTAAAATAATTAAAATGCCGTCGCTTCAAAAACTTTTTATTTTGTACATTGGTATTAACCCTTACAAAAATAAATTACTCCATATTCAAGACGAATTCAATACATTTCTAGAACTTTTTGAATTATTCAATTCTGACGTTCCATTCAAAAGATATCGCGATATTTAAAATGTAAGTATTAGTGTTATAGCCAAATATACTAATATTGTTTGATTGAACGCGCTAATCTCAGGAACTACTGGTCTGATTTCAAAAATTTCAGTTTTGGATAGCCCATTTATCGAGGAAGGCTGTAGGCTATATATCATCACGCTAAGACCAATAGGAGCGGAGCACCAATGAAGAATGTTTCAAAATCGGAGGGTTTTGAAAGCAAATTCCACGCGGACGGCGTCGCGGGCACCGCTAGTATATATATTATATAATATTAATACTTATTTGTTGCTTTAAATAATTTTGAAGTCAGTTTCGAGTAAAATGTAAACTTGTTCCTCTTGTTGTCGACTTTAAAGAGAATATTAGATTTTTCCTGGTTTTACTAAATCCATTGTACAGCAGCGTATAAAAGACGTATTCCTTTGAAACATCTAACTTCCAAACAGCTTCATGCCTCGTTTACTGCTCACTTCCTCGGCATCAAATAGGAAAGTGGTAAGGGAAGAGGAAAAACTAAACGCAACTTTTTTGAATATTTGATACTCGCAGTACCAACTTCCCTCGCTGGTTCCTTGCTTGCTGCTGTGGAAGTGGATAATGTAAGAGAGGAGTTAAAGAATTGGATGTATTGGATGTGTATGTGGCGAAAATAAATAAGGAATAAGAAAAGACAACGACTGTATAAAGGTTTCGTTTTCGGTATTTACCGACGTAATTCTAACAAAAAAACAAATGTAATAGAAGATACATAACATAACACGTGGAATAGGTAACGCCACATGCAACTTTTCGTGACTGCGGCGATTGTAATTAGCGTTTTGACACATTAGCGAAAGCTGTGTAATGAAGCTCCTACTTCCTTTTTCCATTAGGGAAGCAGTCGGACAACAGACACGCTAAATTGGTTTATTAGTAAAGACACATTCTTTTATTATAACTAAATATATTACCTATAGATATTTTATCTTACTATAATATTATAAAACTCTAAACATGCCTTGTCTGTACATTGAACATTTTTCAAAAAGAAAACAACTGGAATAGAACGCGATGCAATATTTTTTAGATTTCTTGTCTGTTTATCTGCTGGTCGATTTTTCGAGACTCATGTAAAAACTACTGGGCCGATTTTAATGCGGTTTTCGCTGTCGAAAGCAAATTCTTAGACTTAAAAAAGAAACAGGGAATGAGTTAAAATGGCCTGATTAAAAAAAAAAATTCCAACAGGGATGAGTGGCGCCGTCTTGGGGAGGCCTACGTCCAGCAGTGGACTGGAAATGGCTGACAACGACGACCATGGGTAGAAATTTGACATTGCTTGTATGGCTGGATTGCAACATAAGAGGCGAAGCCAACGTGTTGCGAGCTTTTAGGATGAAGGGGGATCAAACAGGAAGCATGGGATAGATGGGATGTTGTATGGGATTAGAATATGGTGATGGGATAGGGGTCATCTGAACTCACACTCATCACATGAAAGACGATTAAAGAGAGGATCACATTATAAGTCGTGACTGAAGGGTGCGGCTGACGGGCGTGGCTTCAAAGACATCTGCATAACTCTGCCACTCTCATAGCTAACGCCAGTACTTGCAAATGGCAGTTTTGATTAAAACGCGGTACACATATGTTTAGATATCTAAACATATCCATGTTATGTGACTTTTTAGTGTATCTTAAAACAGTTAAAAAATCAAGCTTTGTATATAGAAGACTAGCGACTTGGGATACCATTTCTGCAAAAAATGAAAAACCCAAAAATGTGGATTACTGCAATTGCAATTAGTATGGCAGAATTAATATCGTGATCTTGAGCGTTCGTTTCATAGCAATCTAGAGAGTGTTTCACGATTTTGCCGTGCACACCGATCAGTCGTTTATAGTATATATACTCTATGCGCGAACGCATCCGATAAATTGTTCGAAGCTTAACAGTTTCACGCCGATGTACTTACTATGTTTGCGTGGCATCACACCGATCGTACCGGCCGTAAGAGCTGTAATCAAGATAAGGATTCCAATATGGCTCTACTACGCTTGAAAACTCATTGGTAAAACATGAGACTAACTAAAATGTATTTTAGAGAATGTTTAAACCAGTAAATGTACCAAATTGCTTCATTTCCCTAATCTATTCACGTAACGAACTGCTAATAGCACTTTTTCCGGGCATTGAATTTAACTACGGACTATTAACTGCAATTTGACTAATTACAATTCTAAGTACAAAACACAATTTGCTGTTTTCTTTGTATACAGCTGCTCCAAAGTGGATAAACTTGAAAGGCTGGGTTTTGCTGAACAGTTTTGCTTCTAAAATAGATAACATTGGTTAAGAATGAATACAGTTGTAGTTTTATTACACTTTTAAGTTTTAATTAATATTGTAAACGTTATTTGTATTTAATTTTCAGGCATTATACAATAGATATGAAGTGACATTATTTTTGAAGTGAAACTTCTTTAGAATCTTTGTGATTTGAAACTCGATGAAACGAAAAAGCGACACTAAAAAGAGATAAACACTTAAATGTATAGGACTAAGTCTGCGAGATAATGAGATAATTTAAGCACTGTTCATACAGATAGAGTTGGAAATATTTGAAGTTTTTCGTTAATACTTGAAATTTCGTGTTTTAAAGCTTAAATATATTATAACGATATACTACATGAGATGAGACGTCACAAAATTTAGAATCCATACCTTGTCACACTTTGTTTCACTTCTACTGCGTGTGCACTGCATACAAACATTTTTTTTTCTGTTCAATGTCTATATGTAGGATATTGATTATTTGTATGTAAGCAAGAATTGTGAGTATGGGTGCGAAAAGTGAACAATTTAGTGAAATCTGGACTTTCAAGTCGCTTCTACAAACTTTTTTTGGCATCAGTCAAAGACTTAAAATTTGGTTGACCTGATACTGGTAATAATATTTATAGCAAGGCTGTAGGTATTGATTTAGTTCATTTGCCTGCTAAACTAAACAGTAGCAACAACATATTTTCAACGGGGAATTCTAAATGGTCCGTTGCTCACTTAGACGACGAGTACAAATGACATAAAAGAAAACAATATTACGATAGAATCAACGATATCCAAAACATATTTAAGCGTATATTCCCGAACGAAATAGGCACCGTCTGTAAGTGTAATTCCACCCGAATTACGATAATAACATTTATTTACACGTGTAAGTTAATATGAGATTTATTCCGTCAACCGCGGATTTTATCCAAGGATAAAACGGTGAGGTAAAATTACATTTGACCTTTTCATAAGAAAAGGTAAAAGGGTTATGAAAAAGGGAAATGGCATCGATTGAAAGGAGTTCACCTTTTTGTATTATCTACCTTGGGCGGAATCCCCACAAAGCCTTGATAGGTATCAGACGATAAAACAAATACATCATTAAGCGTATTATTTTCGCAAACGTACGCCATCGTATCTCTCTTGGGTTTGACGGTTGATTGATGACGCATTGGCTTAGTCAGAGGCTGAAAATCACCGAATTAGTTGCTGATTCGTAAGCTATTATATGGTGATATATTTATCGGACATATTTTGGAGAATATATTATATTTGCTACGTATAGACGTTAGAAGTACAGTCGACTCTCGATAATTTGATACTCAAGGGACTAGAGAAAAAAAAAACAAATTACTAAGAGTTCAACATAACAGGAGTTTATAATGAAGAATGAGGGAAGAAAAATCAAGTAAACAAGAGTTTGATCAAAATTCTTACCTGATTATCCACAAAGGTTCATTTCGAATAGAAGTCCGACTATCGTTGTCCAATGAATTTCCGATAGTGGTGAGAGCTGAAAAGAAATCGTCACTTGAGTCGGTTCTGAGGGCGTGGAAGCCTAGAACAGGACTTCAAATTATAGAGAGTAGGAAACCCAGACTTCCAATTATTGTATGTTAACGGGCAAGATACTATACTTTCAACTTCGAATTACCGAGGAGACCAATTAATATTGATTTAATTCAATTTATCGTGTATTTTTCAAGGGACAGGGAAAAAAAATCAAATCATCGAGAAGTTCAAATAAACGAGCGTCAAATTATCGAGAGTCGAGTCTACTCTTAAAAAGAGTTGAAGACCTATGGTCTACAAAAAAATATCATAGGTTTTAGTTCCTAGTGCAGTCAAGTTCAAGTCGTGGCAAAGAATACATACCCATTCATCGTTCACGCAGTTTCTCTGATCTAATGCACTTACTGGATATTTTCACTGTTGCCAATGGGGTGTAAATGAAAACTAGGTTAGCAAACCAGGTATTGTATAATGTCCATTCCTTTAAAATGGAAAGCAAATGCAAGCAAAGCAATAGGAATAATAAATATTCAATAAGATCTTAGTGAATAATGACCTTAGCCTTCTGGCTAAGACAGTTAGCCGTCGTGGTTATTTTTTTTATAGCCACCCAAAATTCACTTCATATCTCAAATAATAAATACAAGTGCTATATAATTATACCCTAACCTCATTTAATAAAAAAAAACAACAGTTCATCTGTGTTATATTATATTGCCCAGATAGGGTTGTCATTATTCATATTGACCGGGAAAAGTGACTAATCATGCAGTTTTATTCATATTGCTCACTTGATTATTATTGGGCATTATGTATACAGAACGGTCATTATTCACAGTAACCGGATTTATCAAATTGCCCGTAACATATATACTGAATTTCATCATAGTCGATTTATTAAACTTCGAAAGCATATACTTGTCATTCATTACCTACTATATGAGATATTTTTTATCCAATTATAATATGATAAATTTCACATCGTAATAGGCACTTATTATAAAAACCAAATATGATTATCGATACACTTCCAAGGCTACTAATCAGGAAATAACAAACATCCAAAGAAAGCCACTTTCACATTTATATGGGTATTATTACTGTGGATAAATATAGATATGCTACTCGAGGTTGATATTTTTACAGAAGGCTGTACTGATACAATCATTAATGGCCCTACTGAATAATAAATGCATCATGATAAAAGTTGTATTTTAAAAACTTTGAAGATGTTATAGGACTATATGTAGGTATCGGTTCGCCTAGTTCAATAAATACAACGTAGCGGTGGATTTGATTACGTAATTTACTTATCGTAAATGAACTTTGTTATTTACTCTGGAAAGTGAATCTGAGATCAAGCTCAGTGTGTTGCTTTTTATTTTACCCATAGATTGGCGTAAGATCCTAAACTTGGGAATATATAGGTATAAAGTATTAAGTATAACATATGCCTAATATTTTATATATATATATATATATATATATATATATATATACATACATATATATATATATATATATATATATATCTATAATAATATAAAATTTTAATATTGTAATATTTTAGTCTTTTATTTCTTACATTTTTGTTTTTGTCCGATTGTTCGGAATTTATATAAAAACTACTGGGCCACTTTCTATGCTCGATGCTGATCGATATTGAATTCCCAGATTTAAAATCTTTATGTCCCGAGAATCCTACGGGAGAAGACTCCCTCTATGATCTAATAGGCCATATACGTGAGAGGTTGTCAGCTAAGCGACTTGTAACCTTGGTCCCATTAGACATAGAGGGAGCGTTCGATAGCTCTTGATGGCCACAGATTAGGATCCGGCTAGCCGAAATTAATTATATAAGAAATATCCAGATGTTGTTGGACAGTTACCTGCAGAACAGACTGGTCACCATCAGATACGCAGGAGAGGAAGTCACAAGGACCACGAGCAAGGGGTGTGTGCAAGTGCAAGTGTGTGCTGTTATTAGATCATTTGCTGCAGGAGCTGCAAAGGAGAGAAGACTATTACCAGGCCTATGCCGATGACGTAGTGCTCATATTAGATGATGTTACTTCATTGAAGTTGGAGATGCGAGCAAACGCGATATTGGCGTTTATACAAGAATTAGGAGTGCGCAATAAATTGATATTTGAACCGTAAAAGATTTGCGCAATGATTCTCACTAGGAAGCTAAAATATGATACCCCATACCCCGACGTTGAACATGGGCGGAGTGAATATCGGCATGTCATAAAATATGGACTGACTATCGACAGAGGCTTTTAACGCGCATGTGACCAACGTGTATGCGAGCTCTCTGGGAGTATACAAGCAGCTCGCGAGGACTGCTAATGTTAGCTGGGGTCTCCACGCAGATCTTGTCAGATCCATTTATACAGCCGTCGTCGAGCCGATGTTTTCATGAACTCAGCGAGCGCCTGGTCGCCGACAACCGCTAATCTAGGAGGGCGTAAGCAACTAGCCGTTGTACAGCGGGGCTTTGCCCAGAAGCTATGCAAGGCCTACTGCACGGTGTCTAGTCCTTTGGAAGACAACAAGAGGCAGCAGCCCTGTATGAGGCGAGGAGAGGAGTAGCCAATATTGGGGACAGAGATATCGAGCGGAGAGTTGCTTACAAGCAATCACCTCTTCCTTTCGAAAACGTGGACCTGCAGTTCATATGTCTGGTAATCCATAAAAATGGGTATCAACACCGCAGACAAGCAGTACGGATATTCACCGACGGAAGCAAGATCGACGGGGAGGTGGGAGCACCATTTACCCTTTGGAACTATGATGCCGAGACCACAAACTATAGATTGAAGCTCTCGTCATTCTGTACAATTTACCAGGCAGAACTGCTGGCCGTATGCAACGCGACAGAGGTGACCATAGGAAAGCCAGAAGACAGCTATGTTATTTACAGCGATTCGCGCTGGGAATTACAAACAGTGTCTAACTGGAGTACTACATATGAGTTGGTCGTCACGGCAAGGCGGATTTTAATACGGATTATGGCAACAGGTAAACGGGTTAGCCTATTCTGGGTTAAAGTGCATGCCTAGATGAAGGGAAAGGATAGATCCGACACTCTGGCAAAAGCCGCTGCTCTCACCCTAAAGGTAAACACGCACTATGACCGATGTCCGGTTTCTTTTGTCAAGAGGATGATGTACATGGAGACTCTTGACAAGTGGAACCGGCATTTTAGGGAAGAGCCAACTGCGTCGATAACTAATTTTTTCGTTCCGGATCCGGTATGCACTTATAAGATGGCGCGGAAGCATAAAGAACCAGCATAATCACACAGATTTTCTCAGGACACAGAGGGTTCTCCGAATACTTGTATCGTTTCAAGTTCAAGGAGGACCCGTCGTGCCCATGTGAACCGGAAGTCAGGAAACCTCCTTACACATCATCTTTGACTACCCACTCTTCGCTATAGAGCGATATAACGTCGAGAGCACAATCCACACGGAAATAAAGAAGGAAAACATATGCGATTTGTTAGGAAAAAGGCTTCGTGACGACTTTGTTAAATTCGCGGTAAGTATAGTCACAAAAGTAGTAAACAAAAACCGGTCAATAAATAACGCGGCAAGTGTATAATAAGTATATACAATTGTACACGATGTATAATACCTATTCTTAAATTTAGCTGTTAGTCAAGTCTGTGTATAAAATATGAGTAGTAATTATTAGATTGTAAAAATAGTACATAAGTAGACACTAATAAATCAGCATAAATATATAAAATAGTAGGATGTAAAGTAGATAAATAGTAGAATGTATTAGACAAGATAATGGATGTAATTAGCCATAAGAATAATTGTACTACCAAGTAAGACTTTTTATAAAAAAGAAAAGAAAATAATCCCAACCCTTTCCCCGTTGTTGCGTAGAAAGAATAAACAAATGAAATATAAAAGAAAAGAAAAACTCTCTATCTAGAGGAGAAGGCATTTAAAAAAATCCTAAGGGAATTTTCTTCACAGAGATTTAAAGTGGCCAGGTCGAAAAAAATTTATTCCAATGCGAAATTTTCACTGTTCACGAAAATCTTTAGTAATACAATTTTAGTTGTGTAGCTTTTAGTAACATTACTTATCCCAAGTTTTTACGGGAATTCCCGGGATTCGTGTCTTTTCATACAAAAAAATCCATTAACCTGCTGAAAATAATCCTTGATTTTATATTTAGCAAAATAACGGTAAGACCGGTGCGTGGTGCTAATCGTTAATGTTGATTACGAGGCTCATTAAAGCGACTTTTTCTTATTAACATGAAAGGTATTTCGGAAATCAATATAAGCTTTCTGTCACCTTGGGTCGATTGTTACGTCAGCAAAAGACCTGAAATGTTACGGGTTGGTAATGTAGAAGCGGGAGAAGTCAACGCGTTACTAGCCTTTAGGATGGGATAAAATGGTTCAGATCGGGGATGAGATAGAGGGATGGGAGGAATAGAGGGCATTAGAGTGGGGGATAGATAGGGAAAATTGGATTAGGGGGACGGGAAAGTGGACCATCGGAACTCTCACTCAGCGCATAAAACACGATTAGCTCAAGGCTAATTTTTCACGCTGATATTCTGTAAGAGCATGATATCACACCGATCGAGTTGGCCCAAAGAGCTGTAATCAACAAAACGATTCCAGCAGGGCTCTATGAAAATTGAGTTGGTTTTCCGAAATAAATGAATATTGTCACATACAAGAATATACCGTGAGAAATCTTGCAAATCGTTATTATTGGTATGTAAAATCCACAAATATGAGCTGAACAAGCATACCAGGTAAACCGTCCGTTCCCCTAGAAAATGGGGACACAAGGACCTCAAACATTTTCCGGCTTCTAAGTATTTATCTGAATATTTGTTGTATAAAATAAATATGATATCAATACCAAATAAATCATAGTAAGCTAACAAAAACTTTAACAATATTGTATGATTAAGGAAACCGTAAACAAATGCCTTGCTTTAACCTTGACCCCGTTTCACAGTATAAGGCCACCCAAACTACTGAAATTGCTCATGCGATGAACAAATTTTCAAAGGCACACTTCGCTTAGATTATAGTTGATAAAACTTATGACAGCAACCGTTGAATATATTTGCCATTACGAATTCATAATATTAATATATCTATCTATACCCTTTAAAAATGCTAAAATTTAAGTAAGAACTAAAAAATGCGTTTTAAGCAAAAAGTATAAAAAATGCTAAAATTTAAATAAGGACCATAAAAATGCTCAACTTAAAGGAAGAACTATTTAAAAAATGCTAAAATTTAAGTAAAAACTGCTATTTCTACCAAACTTACTCGTAAATGCTTGTTTTTAAATTTTTTTGTTTCTGAAAGTTGGTCTTGAATAGCTCCAAATCAACCCATCAGATTTAAATGAAAATATTAGGGATTATAATTAAAGAATATAAGATCGAAATACCACTCTAACGAAGTAGTAGGCACAGTTAGTTTATAAAAAAAACCAGTTTATTTTACTCGAAAAAGTTTATTACAGTATATTAACTACATTAGATAGATAGGTACAATCGTGACTTTTGACAACAAAATATTATCATTAAAAACAGAATATGAAAAATATCTCAATTCAATTATAAATGTAAAACCAAATATTTTTTCATATTGAATACGATGAAAGAATACAGACAAAACTTTTCACAAAACGAAAAGAAAAATATTTTGTATTATTTTAACTCAATTTTTTTCTTTCAAAGGTTTTCTCCGAGAATACACATTTTGAGTTTCACTCATATAAAAACTATGTAGGTATTTATATATCAGTAAAATTATGTCAATTTTTATTTCATACAGTAATAGATATATCATATTATTTGTGCACGCTAAAATCAGAGCAAGAAGTTAAAAGAATATGTATCCCTAGGTAGCCTATATTATTGCTGAAAATAGGCAGATAGACTAAAGGCTCACGAGATGGAAAACACTTATCGTCACCGATGATATAGGATAGAATACCGGATATTTGCAACACCAGAATTGTCATCAACAAACTGACGGTCTCGAAGAAATTTTTTATGTATTTTTTTTCTCTTCAATATTAAATTAGTCTAATATTCGCACGTGCAGTTTGGTTATTGATATAATTACAGTCCACTAAGATACGAGTGTTAATATTTAAATAAATGTTTTACAACATATTATTTTGGGTGTACCCTTTTTAAAAAATACATAATATTGTAGGGCTGTGCGAAGACCTCAGTTGGGTTCGATTCGAACTCCTAGAGTGCCCAAGAGAAATGTTTGCCTGAGTAAAAGAAATGTTCTTAAGAACCTTGAGCCTTTTATATATTAAAGACACAAAGTATACAGACCATTACTATTAATTATGGCTTTCTACGCGACTGCACTCGAGTTCTCTAGTAACGTTCGGATCCATATTTCTCGGAAACGAAACCATTTTCCGAAATAATATAGGAATTATAAGTATCCGAAATTTATCCCCGGTAAAATCACGATAGTATATGTAAAGTGATTCGAAGTATTGTAGTTTGATTATTATATTTAAATTTATTACACCCAATTAAATTACATACAATTACACCCAAAAGACTGGTACTGGAACAGTAAATATTGTGATACATATTGTTCTGTATTTAATTAATATTGCTTTACAGGGTTTGTGTGTCGAACCAGTATCCAGTATGTATAAGTAGGCAGTGTTCACAAATATTAAATTTAAAATATTTTTCATTAAAATAAAAGTCGAAACCCAGACCCACACTGTCTCTCCATTCTAGTCTCAGTCAAACTATGTTTAAATTGACGCTAAACAACGGAAAATCATATATTACTAAACGGTTGTGTACACAAAGACGAAGAAAGACGTAATCCTTGCGTAAAAACGATCCAACGAGTATTGTTTATTTTTTTAAATTAAACTGCTCAATAAAGTGTCACCCTTCAGTTCTTGCCAAAAATAAATTATATTTATCATGGCGTTCTCAACTTGGACCATCCATTGCCAACACTGAGATTGTTTTACATTCGGTCAGCCATCTATTTGCCTATTTGTCACATAAAAAAAAGTAACTAGATACCCAGTTTATTTTTAGTAATTCACTTGACATATGGCAGGTTTCTATATCTTACCAACCATTCTTTTGCCTCATCATTGGTTAAAATCTGAGAGAGGATCCATAATTTAAGGATAATATCAAATTTCTACCGATGGTAAAGCAATGGAATGAATAGTAAGATATAGAAACCGGCAAATAACTGAAATCACGGCTAGACTCTAGTACTTACTTAAAGTCCTAGTAGTGTGTACAAGGAAACTGAAGACTAGATAAACTTATCTGTGACCGTTTACTGTTTTTATATTATGTAGTAAATACAGGGAATGGTATTTTCATGGCCACAAAAATAAAGATAAGTTTCATGGATGAGTAGAGTAACCTAGGAGTATAAGAAGCAGCAGTACATAATTTTTATTATAGATAGATAACACTTTATTGCACACTAAAATACACAATTACAAAAACAAACCATATTTACAATATTTTCTAGGCAATACAATAGGCGGCCTTATCGCTCAAAGCGATCTCTTCCAGGCAACCTAAATAAAAGAAATTTGAATCAGGCGATTTAGGTGGTGCAAGAAAAAGGCAATAGATACATAAATACTCAAATTAATTTAAGAAATAAATATACAAATACATACATATATACATAGTCATAATTATTCTGTTATTACATATTGTATTATGTTATTGTTTCTTGAAGGTTAATTTATTATAATAACCCTTTTAATATCTGAATATTTTACAAACGTAACATATTGCATATCGTTTTGCTAGGTTACATATAAGGTTATTATGCATACCTTATATAATTATGTAAGTAAGTACTAACATTTGCCCGCGACTTTGTCCACATTGGACAGCTAACAAATATTACAATTATTTTGCTAAATATAAAATCAAAGCTTATTTTCAGCAATGTAAAGGATTTTTAGTTTAAAAATAGATGAATCCCGTAAATTCCCGTAAAAACCGGGGATAAGTAATGTTACTAAAGGCATACAATACTACAATTGTTTAGTAAAAACTAAAGATTTTATCGATTAGTGAATATTTCGCATGGGAATTTTTTTTCAACCTGGCCATTTTATACCTCTCCTAAGAAAATTCCCGTAAGATTCTCGGGATATAGACTACCGCAAATTTTAAGTTTTGTAATTTATTATCAATCAGAGAAAACCGCATCGAAATCGGCCTAGTAGTTTTTACTTTTGCCGAACAAGCAGACAAAAACAAAAAAAAGAAACAAAAGACTACACATTTCCAATTTTATACATTATGTTATACATATTATCACTTATCTTAGTTACGTACAACCTGATTTTGGAGTTAATCAGCTGGTTATACTGATTAAAAAAATAGTACTTATAATAATGTTATTCCAACATTTTAGAATTATATAATAATTTAAAAAAAAAATGGCCAAATCCGTCAAAAGTTAAAACAAGAACGTTTTTATTGATTTGACGATAAAATATATGAAATGATAAAACGGCAAAGAAAGTAGAAAAGTGAAGTTTTTAGAATTACGTTTTACTGGACAATTGAAGTTCTTAGTATTATTTGTTCATGTTATAGTGATAAATCTATTATACCTAGATTTATCACTTAGATATATCCATATTATACCTAATAACTGAAAATAGAACAAACAGTTTCGAAAAACACTAAAATACTTAGAAGTATTTAACAAAACGTAATAATTACGGCAGAACGCTCAAACAACGCAAAATTTTATTATTTTATGGAGGACAGTCGTAAAAATGCCGCATGCGCTTTTATAAAATTTAATTAAGTTTACAGCTTCTTGTTATTACTGGAACATTAAGATTTGTTCATGTTTTTGAATTAAAGCAATTAAACTTTTGCAAGAACGATATTGTTACAACGACTTTTTTTGTGCGTTTGTAAAAGATATCATCCACTTATAAGTCGTGCACAGAAGGTTTGCCGATGACAACCCCTACCCTCCCCAACCACGAGCCGCGGTCATCTAGTTCTTAGCACTACTTAGACAAGCCCCGGTCCCAGTCGTAAGAAGCGGCAGGGGCGAACATCGGCAAACCTTCTGCGCACGACTTATACTTATGCGGTGTGTTTGTTACATTCATAAATGGTTTTAAGTCTGTTTGCTGTGCAGTTACTAAGAGCTTTTCTTGATTGCATGAGTTCAGCAGATAGACAGACGGCCTGTTGGAAAGCGGTTACCATCGCCTATGGACATTTGTAATACTCACAGAGCTAAATAAATATCGATATAGGAAAAATGACGATAAAAATATCAACACTATCCGCAGCATTTTAAGGACCAAATGACTGATCTAAGACAATATAGGTTTTAGATTCAGTTTATATGGAAAGTATTGCCATGCCACCTCTTTAGGGGTCGCATGGCGGGGGTGGAGGTATTCTCTGCTCTGTGGTAAAACCAAAGGTGCTACTAATGTGCTGCCAGTCTCTAAAAGGAGACTGTAACCTGGCCACTAATGCCGGAACACAACTCAAGGTCGTCATTGCGACATACTCTAGACCAGGGGTGGTAGCTGTCTAGACGGGCAAATACGCTACAATTTGGCCGGCCACTTTTCCAGTATATTTTATCCACTAACAAAGGCAATGGTTATATTTAAATGGTGTGTAGACTATCAACAGGCCAGTTATGAAACGAATGAAAAAAATCTGAACTTAGGTAGTGTGGTGGTGGCATCAAATTTAGGTAAAATTAAAATACTTAATATTAGATAGATGTTAAAAAATCTAGTTTAATGCTTATTAAATAGTGCTCAAAAGATCTTGAGCCTGAACTGTAAAAATACTCCCAAAATCAACAAAAATTATAACAAGAAACCCTACGGAAATTATAACATATCACAATTCTTGCAACTTTAAAATAATAATATTATTATCTCTGTGAATAATCTGAATCGAGAAAGTTCTGTCTCAACCGCTACTGTCAGCAAAATTTCAGACATTATTGTATAACTTTAGCCATTGAGCATAGAGTAGGTAGCTAAAAGCAAATGAACTGAACGCAATAGTAGCCCAATGGTATAGCATCCTCATTTTTTAGGAAAAAAGCCAATTAGCCTAAGGAGAGACTTCGCGTCTCTCTGCGTATTCTACCGTCTGTACAATGTAGTGTTAAATGGCCACCCAAAGCTCAAGATGGCCATCGAATGCAGATAAATGGCCAACTAAGCCGCAGACGAAGCCAACGCAAAGCCCGCGAAAGCCATCGGATGCCGCAGACTGGCCTGCGAGAGCCGTTGAGAGACCACCGTCATACGGGTAGGCTCTAACGGGTCCAAACACCGTCACTGACGGGTAATCGTCTGTCGAGTAGAAGTTGGGGCAAAGAGGTATTTCTCGTGGTCCCAACCTCCTCGCCGTCTCTAATGGCCAAAGAGGAAGAAGACCACTATGTAGTGTTCCGAGGAACTGTTTGATCTGATTCCAACGCCACACTTTCATCGCCGAACCGCTCGCCACCGGCGGGATGTTCCTGCTCATTTTCTTGAGCTACCACGCTCAACTATGTATTGGCAGCACCAGTGTTATTGCAAATATCCATAAGCGGCGGTGGCCACCATTACCGGGACGATTGCTTGTCTGCCAGCTTATGGCAATAATTTAATATATACAAATGAAAATAAAACTAATAGACACAAATAAAAAAACTCTAATAAATAGAAAATATTCTATTAATATTATAATTTTGTAAATAATTTAAGCACAATAATTAGTAACAATAATTACTAAGAACATCCTGTGTAAGAGAGTGTAGAGTAAACGCGGTTGAAATGCGAGCACTGCGTAAAATCTGCGGAGTGACGCTCGTGGACCGCGTTCGTAATACCGAAGTAAGAAAGAGAGTTGGTCTGAAAGAAAGTGTCGGGGTGAAGGTAAGGAAAGAAATGCTCCGGTGGTTCGGGCATGTGGAAAGAATGCATGATGAAACAATGGCTAAACAGATATACAATGCAGAAGTGGATGGATGCAGAAGTCGTGGAAGGCCACGACACACCTTCCATGATCAAATTGATCGTGTACTAGCGGAGGGTAATGTCAGGAGCCTTAAGAACAGACGAGCGTGCATGACAAGAGTTATGAATGTCAAAGAAGCAAGTGAGGTGTGTAAGAATGGGCCTAAATGGCGCTCTGTTGTTCGTGCCTACCCCGCAAGGGAACTGGCGTGAACTTATGTATGTATGTACGTATATAAGTCTATAATATTTAGCATTATCAACTAGCATGTAAGAAAAATAACTAACACAATATGAGATTGTTATACGAGCGGTTACGTATTTGGGCATGAGCATAACGACGGCACTAGTAATTCGAATACCTAAATAGGCCTATCACCTGAGATTAATACTCTGCTTTTCATTTCAAATATGAGGAAGGTAAATAAAATTGATTAATTAGACAAACAACTACTTCTCGAATAAAACCTGGCCTTAAATCGATATCTAAATCTGACAAAACATCATCACGTACGTCACATATGAAACGTCAAGAAATTTTCTTTTCAGTGGCATTCTACCTGTCATATTTGTTTTTGTCACTGATAGTAAATATTTATCTGAAATGTATGTAAATTAATTAATAATTTAGTGAAAATTAATTTATAAACATAAAATAAGGTTACAAAATTGTTGATATTTTTTCATTACAATTTATACAGCGATTTCGCAGTGGCTGAAAAAAATTGACATGAGTCGCAAGTATTATCTATGGTTTGCATAGTTTTTTAAATTTTTTGACAGCAGCGAGAATCGTTTCCCAGGGCGTAAAGTACTGTTTTCATCGCTGTAATCGAGTTTTTGGCGGGAACTGAAAGAGGACTTGTGCTGTGCAGTTTTATTTTCTAAAAATGTGTAAAATCACTCTAAAATTAACAATATTGTAGGATATTGATAGTTTTTGAGTATTCATTATGTGTTTTTGTAAGAAATGTGAACTGTATAGTCAAATGTGGCCTTTCGAGTTTTCACAAGAACTCCGTTATACGGCGTCGATTGTAGCTTACAATACAATTGCGCCTGGCTTAAGTTGCCAAGCCATAAACATAAAAATAATCGCTGTAATCAGGCAACTCGAAGTGTACTTTCAAAATATGAGATATGAAAAAAATATTTTTCTTTCACTTAATAATGGTATGGACAGTCCAGAAAGTTCAGAATAAAAATGTCCAAAAAAACTAACAGTCATTTATATATATATGTATTAGTGTATTCATTTCGTAATAATAAAACCTCAAGCTGCGTACCCATTTCCTTTTGACGTAGGTACATATATAGCATAATTTCACATATCAATATAGCAAAACAGGAAAATATGACGGCAGGCCATAATATAAAAACTCGTATTTGTCCCGCGCGGCCAATATTTGTTTTGACAAATGCTCTGCAAGCGAAATAATACTGACATTTATCCTTTTCTTTCTTTTTGAAATATTTATAACGTTCTACTTTCAGTTTAAATATATTTTACGATTCTTTCTTTAAAATTAGTTTATTTCCTGCGGCCGGGAGGTTTGTCCTAAGAGGTGACAAAATAATCCACAGCCAAGTGGTAGAGTATCCGTCTGGATGGCTACCACCATTGTTCTAGAGTTTGCCGCCATAACAACCTTGAGTTGTGTTCCGGCAATAGTGGTCAGGTTCCAGTCTCACTTTAGAGAGCAGCAGCACATTGTTAGCACTTTTGTTATTACGAATCTCCATAAGCGATGTTAATCGCTTTCCATCAGGTAGACCGTCTGCCTGTCTGTTGATCTCATGCAATAAAACAAATACCTATTTAAGAAATAAATAAAATGTTATGCAGTTAGAAAAATATATTAAGTTGTTTCAGATTAATAGATTAATAATAGAAAATTAAGCAATTCATTCACAGTTCATGTATAGAGAAGAGTTTCGTATAGCTTGCGAAAAGCCACTGTTTTACTATTTGATTGCTGGAACATTAAACAAGCATTTAATCTGAAATAACTACTGACGATTTATTTACTTCATGGTTGTTTTTAAAGTTGACATTATGTACAACTATGTTTTGTACAAATATGTCACCATTGAAACTAACTTTCCTTACATAATATTATTTATTTCTTAGTTATTTATAACATTAATAAATAATGGACCTGCAATCAATATATACTGCGAACTCCATAGAAAATACGCGGTATATCTGGACCAACGAATAAGTACTTTGGGAATAAGCACCACGCGCTGATGATAATTCGACATGTGCGATGAATGGGAGCAATTGTACCACCCCTTATGGCTTCGACGTTGGTGATAGCCCCTTCCTGGCGCGGCAGAATAGATACTGCGTAAAAGATAGTCAGTAACAACTTACAAAACGTTTTTAGAAAACACTGCTTACTATAAAATTAATTCTAGAATATTATGTAAGTACATACATATTATGTTGCATTTATTATAATATTTATTTAATCAAAGAATTTATTTACTCAGAAACGTGATACACGTTATAAGATGTCATTATTTTTATGACGTTTCATAATGTAGCGTACATTATTACAAATATTATTATAATGCCTATCTCAAAAATACAACAACGAAAATTCATTTAAAAATAAAATAGGATTTTAATTACACAATGATTTTAAAATAAGAACTTTCAATTAAACAGGTGTATATTTTTATTTAAATATCAGTACATTTATTTATTGATAAATCATTTCAATGCTTTCGGGAATATATCATTATACTTAAATAAATAAAATATATGTAAGTAACTGCATAACCTCTAATATTTATTTATACCACCTTTGACCAATACAATCTGTTTTATTCCTGCCACGGGTTGTCTGGAAGAGATCGCTTCTTAGCGATAAGACCGCCCATTGTGCACATTTAGAATATTTTTAGGCTATAAGATTTTCTGTTTTCTGTAATGGTGTACAATAAAGTGTTATCTATCTTATATACATCATACAAAATCTTAGTCGTCGTCGTCAACCATTCGCAGTACACTGCTGGACGTAAGCGTCCCCAAGTCGGCGCCACTCACCCCTGTCCTCTGATTTTCTCATCTAGCGACTATCGGCGACCTTGCATAGTTGTCGGCCCATCTTGCTGGAGGGCATCCGACACAACATTTACCGAGACGCGGTCTCCACTTCAGGATTCGTCTGCTCCATCGGCCATCGGTCCTGCGGCAGACGTGACCGGCCCACTGCCACTTCAACTTGCTAGTTTTGCGAGCTATGTCGGTTAACTTGGTTCTCTTACTGACATCCTCATTTCTAATTTATCCATAAGAGAAACACGTAACATAGCTCGCTCCATAGCCCTTTCCCTATCCCATCCCCATATTCCAATCCCGTATCCCCCTCTTCTATCCCAAGCCCCCGTATGATCCCTCTCACATCCTAAAGGCTGGTAACGCGTTGGCTTAGCCGTTGGGTTTGCAAACGCCTATAGGCGCTGGTAAGCATTTTCTATGGGCGGGGGGGCCGTCTTTATATTTGCCGCATAATAAAAAAAAGCAAGATTATCCTGTAAGTTTTCTGTAATAGTATAATAAAGAGTTATCTATCCACTTCCTGGTTCCAAGTTTTTTTTTATTTCACGAGTTCAGCAGACAGACAGACGATCCACCTGATGGAAAGCGGTTATCGTCACCTATGGACACTTGAAACACCAAAGGTGCTACAACTGTGCTGCTGTTGTCTAAAGGGTATCTGGAACCTGGCCATTAATGCCGGAACACAACTCAAGGTTGTTATGGTGGCATACTTTAGATCAGGGGTGGTAGCCATCCAGACGGGCAAATACCTTACCACCCTGATTGTTTTGTGACCTCTTATGATAGGCTGCCTGGTCGCAGGAAATTATATTCTTTCTCCGTTCCAGCATGGATAAAAGTGCTCTTAATCGCGCAATAACCATCACGTTTTTATAATCGCTTCCTTTATTTTCTATTTGATGTGAGTGAACGCATTGTCTATTTCATTTCCTGTGACCATTAAGACTAAGGAAGGAAAGATGGGCCATTTTTGTAATTTGTCATCTTACTGCTATCATCAATTCGGTGAACTTAGCACATTTGTTATTTTATTATTCTGTTATTATGGGCGAAAATTGTTGTTCACTAACGGCTTCGTCTCCGACAGTGTTACAGGCCGTTTTACGCTTATATGGCGATGGGTTTAATGCGTTATATGAGATACGATATTTTTAATGACGTTAAATAATGACAGATAACGTATGTATATACAACAATGTGGCTGTGCGTTAAGTGCGTTATTTTTTAACGCTTTTCATAAGAAGCATTCGGGGTCCTATTGCTCATGACATACGGTGTCAAGACATGGACACTGAAGGTGGGACTGGTCCATAAATTCAAAGCCGCTCAACGGGCGAGCTAATGAGCGAGCTATGTTAGGTGTTTCTATTATAGATAGAATCAGAAATAAGGATATCCATAAGAGAACTAAGGTAACCGACATAGCTCGCAAAATTATCAAGTGGAAGTGGTAGTGGGCCGGTCACGTCTGTCGCAGGCCCGACGGCCGATGGAGTGATTGTGTCCTGGAGTGAAGACCAAGTCTCTAACGCCCTCCAGCCCGGTGGACTGACGACGTGCGCAAAGTCGCCGGCAGGGGCTGAATGAGGAAGACAGGAGACTAGGATATGTGACGCAAACTTAGGGAGTCCTACGTCCAGCACTAAACAGGCACTGGCTAAAGAAGAACAAGATTCGGCCACAGTTTAAATCTTTCTTCTCTAAAACACTAACGCAGATGAAGCCTTAACATGACAAATATATTTCACATGTTGTTTCATATAAACCGGACAAGTATGTGTTGGTCTCCCCATATGCAAGCTACTAATTTTTATAGTAGTTCCATCTTTTGCCAAAATTGTTTTTTTGTGGACAAACACACATATTATATATCGCCAAATTAAGCAAGTTACGCTTGTGTTACGGGTAATATACAACGGACTACTCTGAAGCTGATACCAGAGACCCAGGCCATAGTAAATAGCAGAAAAAAATATTTTCAGAAATTTACCATACCAGGAATCGAACCCGGAGCCTCTGAGCTTCACCACAGATGCTGATATTACGGAAACGTAAAATACATAATTTTGTTTCCTTATTATATAGCGTAACTCGAGTAAAATAAAACCAACCCAGTCCAACATTACCCAAATCCCACCAACTGTCCAATATCCAACAGTAGTATATATCTATAAATTAGTAGAAACACAATAGTAGTAGACTCGGGCATATCTCGTTCGCCCGGGCTAAAGAAGGAGGAAAAAAAAAAACTCGAGTAAATTGAAAAAAAAAATCTAATATTACAGATATTATACACACGGAATATTCATGTATACTTAGTGTTCTCGAAATGAAAAAAAAGAACTAATATATAAAGTAATCGAGTTAATTGTTACGTTCTTACAAGTAGGAGGTCAAATAACTTGATATGTAGAAAGTTCTAAGTCTACACAAACCAAGCCTCGGGTTTCGCCCCGAGGTAAAATGCGGTAAGTACGTAGGTACTTGTAGATCTCAAGAGAACGTTAACTTTGTACCTAACAAATGTAAATGAGTCTAGCAAACCGTGCCCCAGAGGCACAATATATACCGATATTCATAAGATTATGAAAGTCTACGTTTACATAAATGAAAACTGTTGAGCGTAACACGCACGTTTCTAAATGAAATTTTAGCACGGTAGATGTATAAGGTTACTTGCTTATTACGTCTTGCCTATTATTCAGTACACGACAGTTATCGGCTAATTTAAAAAAAAAATGAATTTTCATAGTCTTATTGTAATAATATATGTATATTAATGCAATTATGAAAAACTTTTTTTAAAACTTCCTTACCTATTATAACTATTATAAACAATGTGATTAATTACCAACCAGAAATAACTGCCTAACGAGAAGGGATGGGACTTTGGTTGTTGTTTTCATACTATCATTTATTTAATTTCATACTATCCTTTCAACAATTTATGAATGTTTTCATAGTTTAAGTGAATTGTAAAAATTCTTCTATGAGAAATAAAGTTCTTTAACCCGAACGTTCCGTAGCCGTATTGGAAAAAACGGAACCTATATGAAATCGTCACATCAGTCTGTATGTTTGTGTCTGTAAATCGCGGCCATTTATATCAGAAACTACTGGATCTATATGAGCATATGTCTTAATCTATATGCCGCTACACAAGGCTGTAGTGAAATCGTGAAAAAAAATTGGGGATGAAGTATATGTAAGGCCGAAATTAAACATGTTCATTTCTTGTGTAGAAACACAAATTAAAAGATGGAAATTCTTATTTCTATGAGACATAAAAAAATAAAACGATCCCAATTGTTCAAAAAGCTTTATAAGTTATTTATACACAATAATATTTTACATGTTAAAGACAAATTTCTCCTTGAAATACTCTATAATCTAAGAAACACCATTAAATCACAATTAACAGATAAACAGTTCTTTTATTTTTTATTCGTACAGGAACAGAGAAAGAATACAATTTCCTGCGGCCGGGTGGCCTGTCGTGAGAGGCGACAAAACAACCCACAATCAGGTGGTTAGATATTTATCCGTCTGGATGGCTACCACCCCTGGTCTAGAGTATGCCGTCATAACAACCTTAGGTTATGTTTTTGCATTAGTGGCCAGGTTCCAGTCTCCATTTAGAGAGACCTGTAGACCAGGGGTGGTAGCCATCCAGATGGACAAATACCCTAGCACGTAGGTGTGGGTTGTTTTGTCACCTCTTACGACAGGTGGCCGCAGGAAATTGTATTCTTTCTCCGTTCCTGCACGGATATATATGTATTTGTGGGAAAATATTTAAAGTCTGCGGGAAGTTTGTTAAAAATCTTTAACGATATGTAATTTGAATTTTTTGTAGTGACAATTTGCAGCTGAAGAACAATAATGTGTTGTCAACGTATTCGTTAGTGAAATGCAACGGTAGCACCAACAAAATGCGATCAGAGCGCCAACTATTCCCCTATCATTCCGGAATAGTACTTTTTTCTGGATGAAAGGTAGCCTATGTCCTATTCTATATATACCCTTCACAACGAGTATTCAAAATTTCATGACGATCTGTTGCGTAGTTAACGCGTGACAGCGTCACAAACAAACTCACAATCGCAATTATAATTTTAGTTAAGATGTACAGTTGCGGTATGAAAAGGTTCGCCAGTTTGAAATTGATTTTGAAACTAAGTGACAGGACAAATTATTCCACAAAAAAATATGTTTAACTGTTTGACAATAAAGTTTAAAATGACTTAGGTTAAAGTTGTTTGATTTTCTATCTTGTCTGAAAAATAGTTTAGAGATATAAAACCTTTTAATTGGTTTTAATGTTTATGATAAGTGTAGTAATAGTAGGTAGCGTAGTGATTAAAACTATTGTTGATCTCAGTATCAATTGTTGTCAACATTGCAATTTTCTTTTTTCACGTTTCTATATTTAATTTTTATAAACGTAACAAAACGTACTGGCATACACGTTTTGTTTCGTTTATAAAAATTAAATATAGAAACGTGAAAAAAGAAAATTGTAATGTTGACAACGATTGACACTGAGACGAACAATAGTTTTAACAAAACGTAGCGTACCAAAACATGTATGCCAATACGTTTTGTTATAATATGTGGCAAAATATATGGCAGATAATATGTATTTACAGCAGATATCATGAAGGTATAGTTGTAGTAATTACTCGTTTAATAATGGCAAAATTTATTAAATTATATAAAATTATGTAAGTCATTGTATACGATGTATAACTTTGATAGTTGTGACAATAAGTAGTTGTATTGTAATAAAAACCTTATTCCCGCGAACAGTTAAAGATGGCGCCACTTGACACACCGACTGTTTACAGAAGTATGCAGGGGTGGTGGTGGTTTTTACCACAAAAATACAAATACGACGAGTGTTTAGTGTGAAAAGGTTACATGGTAGTATAGAGTTGATGATTGAAATTGTGTTTATATGTGGAAAGTGAAATAAAGTGTTTAAATCGTGTATCGTATTTTTCTGCCTGTAAGATGACGAACTTTTTCATACCGCGACTGTACGTAACATAAAGTTCCCGTTCACAAAATAATAAATAATATTCAGATCGTTTTTCGATGACGCTTTCGGTATTTATCGACATTTAATGTTAAATAGATGTCTGAATCAGTGCACGTCGTTAGTTAATGGACCAAATAGGCAATAAGGAAAACCTTCCCTGCAAAAATACGCTTAAGGCAAGAACACGTAACACTTGAGAATTGGGAAAATTTGGATTAAACGTAATATTTGCTATCAGATCGCTGCATCCCCGTCGATGATATTTCTACAAACATGTATAACCAATCATTGATTTTGATATATGTACTATATAAGTATATAGTAGCACGTTGAACTGTGCGGTATTTCAGTGGCTGACATATTAGGATCGCTAACTTTTCATGTAGGTTGCAATCCTTGCTGGGTAGACTTCTGACCCGCTGTGTGTATTATTACAATTATCTATACACGTGCGATGGAGAAGATAAATGTCGTGATGAAACCTGTATATCGAGATAAGGGATCTGTGAAACCTGTCAAGCTACCATGGACAAGCGTAACGGGCATAGTGTGAGTTCAGCACAAAAAGGAGAGACCTAAGCCCAGTAGTAAAAAGTTTATGGGCTATTTATTATATAGCATGCTGCTGTAGCCCTTGTGTATTACTAGGCTCCAAGTCTGTAATATTGACAAAAAAAACCATGCCACGAGTCAAGATCCATTCGACTGGAAGATGGTCAAATATCCGTAGTCTCTAAAATTCACATTAAATCAGTTTTGGTCTAATCAATATTGATTCAATATCGAGATGGTTTACAGACTACCAACACCGTAAAAATTTACGATTCCAATTCGATTCGATTGCCAATCTGAATTACAGATTCGGGACCCTGTTATCAAGTTGTTGTATGGCGGAATAAGAGTATCAGAGGCCTAATTTACTCAGCCACGAAAAGAAATGGGAACGACAATCACCCAACAAAATCGTTACTTCTAGATGCTAGATGGCGCTATAGATTATTCTCTCGCTCTTTAAAATTTACAAAAATATATGCCCAATCAGTTAAGATTTGAAAGTTATTTAATTTAAGATAAATTATTTGATATAATTTTAGTTACATTGTGTCTTCAGATACATACATACATACATACATAACTTCACGCCAGTTCCCTTGCGGGGTAGGCACGAACAACAGAGCGCCATTTAGGCTTATTCTTACACACCTCACTTGCTTCTTTGACATTCATAACTCTTGTCATGCACGCTCGTCTGTTATTAAGGCTCCTGACATCACCTTCTGCTAGTACACGATCAATTTGATCATGGAAGGTGTGTCGTGGCCTTCCACGATTACTGCATCCATCCACTTTTGCATTGTATATCTGTTTAGTCATTCTTTCATCATGCATTCTTTCCACATGCCCGAACCACCGGAGCATTCCTTTCCTTACCTTCACCCCGATACTCTCTTTCAGACCAACTCTTTCTTACTGTCTGTGTCTTCAGATGAGTAATATAATTAGTATATATTAAGTTTAGATGTAGCTTAAGTTATCTAAGACATTTATACGTCATCAAATAGTGTAAGTGTTTGCTAAAATCCTGTTTGAAATGTACAAAGTTATTCTTCAAAGAGAAAACAGCATATACATTTTAATAGTATTCACTGAAGGTAAGGTAAATCGACGTTATATATATGTGTATAATGTATGTATGTAATAACAGAAACATTGGTACTTTAATTAATAAAATAATTCTCGAACATAATTAATTAATCAACGTTATTTCTAAGAAAGAAATATGGGTCACAGTTTGTTACAATATTACCTACCTTCTTGCGAAAATTGATGGCAATGTTTTGAATCTGACATTCCTGTTAGCTCTCGTCTTTCATTTTGATTACGATATCAACTTTGGTCCTTTCTTATTAGATATCAAACTGAGAGAACAATACGTTATGTCAAATTATTTATTACGTACGTATAAAAGTTTTTATATGTGCTAAGTTTTAAAGAGTTTTTCGATTAAGGAACAGGATTGTGAAAGTTCGGTGTATGTTTCCATTGAATAAGTTTTGTCTTGATAAGAGGCACTAAACGCTACTTTTATTTTTTATTCAGAATAAACATTAAATAAATAGCATAATTTATTAAGATTGATTATGATAATTTTATTGGAGATTTTTATGAAAAGAACCATACGACATGCAAATCATGAAAGAAAACACCATAAGGTCACCTGTATAGTGACATTACCGATGTGTAAAACACCTTAATCGGCCTTGAGTTCTGATTTTGATAACAATTTTAATATGAAAAAACTAATTATCATTTGTTAAGAAACGCATGTTGTTATCTATTGTTACAGTTAAATAACTGTAGTAGCATAGTTGTTCTTTTCATGTTTCTTTTTAAAGTTAATAATTAATTTTGTTCTTACCCTCTTATTTCTAAACGATACAATCGGCCATTTCCTTAATTGAATATTAATGTTATATTTTTATTTATTCTGTGATTAGCGCCTGTTTTATATAGAGAAGTAGTCTATAATTTACCATAATTTTATGTAACAATATTTGTGGTGTGGTAATTGTGTAGTTTATAATTCAAAATCTCTCAATTGTATATAAACGATATCCTTTACATTTTATTTTCATGTTGGCAGACGCGATAGATTTATACTATGTTCGGTTTATTGTATTACATGTAAAACTTTAAGCATATTATTCTATATAATTAATATCTTATATAAAATACCTAAAATTTCCAAACAATAATATATTAAATTCTTTTCATTCATAACCCTTTAATTAAATTAGTTTATCAATGACTTCAATCCGCTATCGGTTTTGCCAATATGCTAAGTTTCTTATACTGTAACATTGTTGGACGGATGGCGAGGTGTTTTAAAAATGTTTGTCGAGTGTAAAAAGTCAGTGAGTGTATGAAATATATGTAAGCTGTAAGGTTCTCTTATTATAAGTATAGTGACCAGTTGCTGTTCTTTTATTACCAAAAACCCTTCTGAGTTGTTGCAAGTATTAAACTATTGTTGGGATTGTTTAGCAAAATTTATTTGTATCAGAAGATTCCAGTCTCTCTCCCTCTTTATCAATATGTTTCCAGACATACAATTAATTTATAAGATTAAAAGACTCCTCATTAACCTATTTAAAGTGTACATATTGTACTGAAGCCCAAGCCCGACCTGCGGTACATAGTCCGTCCGGTCCGACACCGTTTCTAAAGACAAACTAACTGGAAGTTAGTTACGCAATCCACCCTTTGCTAATTTATCATGCTAACTAGTAGCATCCGGCAGCCTTTGCTCTCACTAATAACTTCATTTTACGAAGACTCCTTGAAAAATAATTGCCAAGATTATTTTAATGCCAATTAAAACTGTTTTATTTGTATAAGATACACTGGGCAGAAATTTTCTTTTCAATGCACGTTTTTTCGTGAAATTCAGAGTTAATAGATAGATTATTGTTATGAGTTGCAGAACTCGAATTAAAAAGCCGTTGGAATTACTATAGAATTTATTAGAACTATACAAACACGTATAACATAGGTACAAATATAACTGAACACAATCAGTCCAAACGTAAAGCACGATTCAATAACACGCGCAAACTCCGTCACTAAATAGTTTACCGAATGTACACAAATCTTGCTCCTCGCTCCTTGCTCTTGTGGTTATCGCTCGAGTACCTCATCCATCAATCGAGGCATTGCTTTATACTGCATGGATGCAATATGTCTGCTCGGCCGCGTGACAGAACTTCCTAGAATCACACCTGGCTAATGACTGCCATAAAAGATTACAATACACAATGGACTGTTTTTCTAATCACAAATTTTAAATATAAAGTAAAAAAAAGAAGTCCAAATGCCGAAAAAGTAATAAAATGTGAACAGATATGCAGGTGTGAATTTGTGTTTTGTTGGCACCTAGGTCGTAAGATTATTATTAGAGAAATTTGTATAGAATTTATATATAGCAAACAGTAGATTGGTGGTGGTATTTGGACTTTATGTTTATAACTTCTGAACCCTGTAAGATTCCATAAAGTAAATTTAATTTAACTTTAAGAATAGCCCGCAGTCTACTCATACTATGTTTGCTATTAACGCAACTCCTTAATTCATTAAAACCTTATTACATCATAAAATTTATAGTATTATAAATCACACACGTCACTCGCTTTACATGCGTCTAACATAAATAATATTAATAAACAAGCTGTGAAATCAATAAAATATACGAATATAATTCAAAACCAAGTTAAATTAATTATAATATTTTTTGTAGAAATTAGTAAAATATTGAACCTCGATATCTTATCATCTTCTGTAGGCAAGGTGTCCAGACGGCTGGCAACGAGGTAACGAGAAATATAAAGAAAGTAGGTTTACTCTCTTTATATTTCTCATATATTACCTGTAATATCTGTATACTTATGCATGTTTGAGTTTTTAAGTTTACTGTATCAACTCCATTATATATTAGTATGTATCAGTTATATACTAATATCATAAAGAGAAAAGATTTGTATTTTTGTATGTTTGTAAACTTAAAAACTAATGGACCAATGTCAAAAATTCTTTCACCATTATAATGCTACCTTATCCTAGATTAATATAGGTTATTTATTACTAAAAAAATAGGGATCCTACTAAAACTTTAATAATGTAACCCAAGATTTAAAAAAATAGTGTTTTAATGGGACCCGGAATGGTTTCTAATCACAATTAGACCCGGTAGGTGGCGCTGGAATTCGCTTTTAGATTTTGATTTTATCAGGGCAGGACAACGACAACGTCTGCCGGAACTTTTAGTGTTTAATATTCACTTTCTTGTAAATCACACCGGAACTTGTGGCGGCTGTAGTATTGAAGTAAACTTGCGGTGTAAATAATAATGCAATATTAGTATTATATAACGATTTTATTTCAATTACATAAAAACTTATTTACAAAAGTATATGCTAGTACGTAAAGTTTCAACCAAGACTTTATATGTGCACTGTATTGTGATATGCTTACGCGACCTTGGTTATGAAACTAGCTAAAGAATGAGTAAACTTTCTTACAAGTCAGATCTTGAAATGGGTAAAATCTTGTTAGCATTTAAATAAACAATAAATAACACCAAAAGCATGTCACGTGCTCCATTACCGTCTTGACTTCCCCCGTGTTTCGTAATTAAGTCCAAACCAGGGGACCGACACTAAGACAACGCCAACTCTCACACATAACCCAATTAAGACTTTAGTAGTTCCCTCACTGTCCATTTAACATAGAGTTCATTGCTACCTCGATACTAATTTGTGGTTTATTACTTCGTGCTATTAGAAAACTTTGGTCTCCAAAGGGATACGGCTTCTGCCACTTCGGTTTAGATCAAGTTCCGCCGGAAGCCGGAAGAAATAGAATATTCGCCACACTTGACAGGAGTTAATTAAAGTAAGGAAAAGTGTCGAATTACAAAGAGTTGTTGCGTTAATTGTAGTGATTATATTGTCTTAGGCCCGATTTTTCAATCACCAGATAAAGGTTATTATATAGAATAAAACATAATATGTGAAAATTAAAAAAGACTTAAGATAACTTTTATGTGGTGAATGAAAAATGGGCCCTCAAAAGAATTTGTGCAGCTTTTTATAAACCCAGTGTGGTCGTGAATTTTTCAAAGGAATATTTTGTATTCAAATAGAATAATATTTCAAAGAATGACAGTTGCAATACTTATGTATATTATGGAGATTGATTTAGATTAGATTGTTAGCTCCACTTTGTTCGTTAGATTTTTCTAATATCGTTTTGTCATAATGTTAGGTATTAAGATCTGTTGAAACTTATTCATTAAGGTCTAATACTGTTTACAAAAAAAAAGAAAGTTGTTTCCATTCATATGATCTACAAATGTTTTAAGTAATACAAACGTTTCTCAAAAGATTTAGTGATATTTTTTTATATCAAAATGTGCAAGAGTATCACTTCTGACTCTCTCTGGTCAACAGTAAATATGTAGGACTTAAGCACTGTCTTAGAGTAGTATAAATTTCCAAATTGTGATCAAAAATTTTCGAAATAACAGTAATTCATAAACATCGACTACTAAACGCATGACTTCTGACTTCAGAACAACGGACAGTACCAGCCTCGCTTGTCCATTGTAGAGTGCTGGGTATCACACATTAATGATCTTGGGAATGGAAATTCTATTGGAATATCGTTTTAGTAACGGTACATGTTTCGAATCCACATCCATGAAATACTGCGTGGATATTTCAGCTACTGAGTTCCCTCAAGTTTATGAGATAACAATTAGATAAATTTAAGAAAGAGGAATCGGACGAAGATTGATGGAAGAAAACAGTGAAAACAAACCAGTTAAGTAAAATTTAAGAGGTCACGTAAATAAAACAATTTTGTACGTATAAGCATAAAGGGACTTCACTGGGTAAATAGATGTAGTAGCGCTCCGTTTGTTGTAAAATTTAAGATAGTACTTTACAAGTATGATCACGTTTTAAAGCGTCTTATTGGCAAAGCAACTTAAGAGTCAAGCAGTTTAGCAAGACGCTCGATATTTGATCAAAGTAATAATATTGAGAACGAAATGATGAAAGTTTTCCCCTCGTTCGAGTAGGAAGCGGCCGTTTGCTCCCAAAGTTATCCACGGGTCTTTGTATAACTATTCTGAAGGCAAAATATTTAATATTTATTATTACATTTTCTCAGTATTGGACATATAATTAATCACGTAATGGCGCGTAGTAAAACATAAATGTACAAGTACGTAGGTATGCATTTTCTTTGTAGGTATTTTCTATCTAATATCGGGTAATCTATATCTATCTTATTATAAAATTGTAAGTGTAGTCTTTTGTTTCTTACACTTTTTTGTATTTGTCTGTTTCGGAATGCGGTTTTCGCTGATCGCTAATATCTTCCCGGACTTAAAATCAGCAATACTTTATATCCCGAAAATCCTACGGGAATTTTCTTGGCAAAAGTGAAAAGTGGCCAAGTCGAAAGAATATATTCCAATGTGAAATTGTAACTCATTGATAAAATCTCTAGTAAAACAATTGTAGTTGAGTATGCCTTTGGTAACATAACTTATCCCTAGTTTTTACGAGAATCCCTATTAATATTATAAATTCGAAAGTAACTCTGTCTGTCTCTCGTTATTATAGTTATTTTTGTCCTTTTTATCATCATTGTCATTATTGTTATTTATGTAGTTTTCACAGACGGGGGATGGATAAATAAAACTAGGGTGGTTTGAAATAAAGGATAAAAGATTGGATGAAACTAATCATTTCTCAAATTTATAGATATAAAAAATTATCGTCTATAAAAAATACGATAGTAACTCGATATGTCTTTCTTTTAAGCTTTCACAGAATACTACTAGGATACTCGATCGGATTTGCTGTAATTTTGTTTAAATGTAGTTTTCATACCGAAAATGGACATAAATACTTTTCATCCCGGGAGGTGTGATAGTTTGCGATATAAAATGAAATAATATAAAATGTCAGTACAGTGTAACCTGTATCAGAGCCTGCTCGTTAAACAAGAAGCACGCACTAGAGGACAACCCGCGGCGCAGCCGCGGGGTAAACTCTAGTATGTAATTAATAATTTATTTATTGTAGCTTTGTGAGTTTTTGTTTTGAAACTCTAGTCCAGCTGAAAATCAGTGTTGTGCTCGATGCGATATCTCAATTGTTTTCTAAACTTCTACTTTTTACTTTGTTACTGTGTTAATAAGTGCCGATTTTTCAATCATCTGATAAAAGTTGTCAGTGGAATAAATTATAACTGATTGAATTCCAAAGTAAAATAATTAAAATATTTCATATACGCAACAGTCCTTTTTAATTTTACCATGTTGGACTTTATTCTATGAATAACTTCAATCTGGTGATTGAAAAATCAGTCCTAAATTATATAAACTTCTTATTCTTAACTAGAGCTTCACACACAGATTCTGTCACGTAATCATCAGTTTCGCATTTATCGGGAAGTATCCCATTTTCCGGTATAAGAATAATCCCATGCTTGTTCCCGTTATCGAAAATAGAGCATATTAAATTTTATGTCAGTCAATTTATTTAAGCGTAAAAGCGCAATAAACCAACATGCAAATACCCAAACGAATCTCGTTTTACATTAATAGAGATTTTGGGAAACGTAATTATTTAAATATATTTACTTTCAATTTCAACAATGATCGAAGTCGATCCTAAAACAGAAATTTGTTTACAAAGCAATTGAATCGCCATTTAAAAGGTATTACAAAACGTGAGAATTCGAAAGCCATTAAGAAACAGCGACATTGTTAAATGAACCTCTTATCTAAATAGATGTTTAAAATATTTTGACCTTGAATACAACAGCGAAATCTACAACATTCGACATAATCGTAAATTTCTCTTTTTTCACCTTTTCCCAATCATTTAGGTATCATATCACAGAATGTCCGTTCCTTAAATACTTAAGAGTACTTTAACTTTATTTTTATATACGTCCTCTGTCACACCGCAAATCTTCATGTCATTCTGTTTTATTTTGTATAGATTCGCGTTTGACTGATATTGCACCTGATGTCAGATGGTAATACAGTCTACGATGGACCATGCTTACCTAGAACATACTTGTTCATGCAAGACTTGAAAACACCAGAGAGTAAAAGTACAATACGCAGCGCTTACTTTATTAACAACAGTAAACTCGAAAATCATATAAATTCTTCAACATTTATTATATTACTAGAGTTTTCCAACCTTAGGAAGTAGCTCTATTTTACTTATATAAAAACTTTTTTTTTCATTATAAACCTTCAGTGCAAAATTACTATCCAATGAAGATGATGAAATACTATGATAGTAAAGACCGCGTAAAAACCAATCGCGTGGTTTAGGAAGAGTTTACGGATATACAGAAAGAGGCGGAAAGCTAATTTGTTTTTATTTATATTATGTAAAAAATTAAAGATATTAAGTCATGTATAAAAACATTTATCTACTAGCCAGTTAAAAAGCTATACATTAAAGAAATTACCATAATATTCTTTAATGGTTTGAGGTAGTTTCTTATAGATTTTTATAGTCAACATATGGCTATTTCTACTATAGAAATGGCTATAGTACGGCGGGTGTGCTAAGCGATTTAATTAAGCTCTACCTTGATCTTATACAGATTGATCACAAGTATAAGTTTATACTATTTTTAAGTATAGTTTTATACTATTTTTATATATATTGTGTTGACTGTTGTGCTGCTAAAAGTATGTAGTTAATGCACGTTTCCTATACACTTATTTAGGAAAAAGTGAAAATACTCGACCTATGAGATTTTTACATTTGTAAACTATAATGTATTATATCAGTAAAGGTAGTTACTAACTGTACACTCTCTCAATAAATTCCACTCGTTGGAATTTGGCCTACATTATTGGCTCTCGGCAAATTTTCACTTTGACTCCTCGGCGCGCAACGCACTTCCGCCAATATTGACTTTATCGGTGCTCTAACCATTTAGCACTTAGCTGTTATAAAATAAGCGGAGTAATAAAGAGCACTATACTGTAATAGGTTTCATAAATATTACGTTCGTCAAGTATAGAGTCCGCCAGACTTTATTACTTACTTCTCTAGCTGCAATAGCTGCGTAATACGTGATATTGTATAAAAAAAGGTCTATTGAGCAGCCCAATCTCTAATCGGAATTCTGTAATTAATCTATCTATAATAAAATCTGTTGCGGGTGTTTAATTTGTACAATGAATTTAAAGATGACAAAAAAATAATAAGGGGAGCAGATTTTAAAAATGAAACTTTTGTCTGTCTCCTTGTCAGTTAGAATTATGTCAAAACTACTGAAAAAATCTAAATGAAATTCAACATAGAGGAACCTTTTCATTCCAGTAAATAACGCCATTTCTGTGAGATAGACAACTATAGACAAAACAATGGCGCTACGGTTGCGTTTACTTTGGTGCCGCCATTGCAATTTACTAATATTTTATTGTAAAAAAAAGCGTGGGGTGCTTTTCAGGATATTATCAAAATAACCCTTCTACTCATATCTGTTCATAAAATATTTATAACTATTGATACCATGCACCCCACGCTTTTTTTACAATAAAATCATTTTTTCTTACACTATTTTTAATTCAAATTTATTAAAATTTATTCTCTATTTTTTAGTTAGATTTTCTATAAAAAGGTATTTTTTTAATTTTATTTTTTTACTATTGTTTATTTTTCATTTTTTAGTGATTATTTAGTGATTTCATTCCCTTCTCCGTGGAAACTTTGAAAAAAGAATTAAATACACTCTTATGATAAAATGGAACGTTATGTAAAAATAATCTTTTTTTAAAACGGTTTTTAAATAAAAGCTTTTGAGATCCTGCATATCATGTAGCAGCAGAGTGCTAGCCAAGACAAGTAAAACGAGCCCAAACACGATGGGTCTATCTTGTTTAGTACAGGAGTTCCTATGGCCACCTTCCGACTCCATCATCAGATCAGCTCCATGGCACCATATTATTGCATTGTCACGCGATATACACATACGTGCAAAATTTCAGCTCAATCGGAAACCGGGAAGTCGATCAAATTTAACTTAAAAGATTCCGTTACTAACATACGTATGAAGCTAATAAAAGCGTATTAAAAAAGGTAGCCTCCGATAGCTATCAGGGTTCCCAAGATTCTGACGGGCTTATTCATATTGAGTTACAATAAGTTTGTGGGGTTCTTTAAGGTTCTAAAAGAACCCTATAAACTCAAAACGAAAAACACTGCAACTGGATATAAAAAATACTGAAATGGCTCACATCTGTTTAACATATATATAAAACACGCGTTTCGACCGTTGTGTCGTACTTAACTCAATTTTACCAAAGTTTGGCGTGGGTTGCTTTCAATTTGCATAACTACATCCAATTAAAATTACTTTCCTCCTATTATTATAGGGTAACAAAGAAAAAGTTTTTAACAAAAATTCAACAAAAGACGTCATTAATATTCAGAGAAGAATGAATGAATGAATTATAATTATTAGCTTTGATATACTATAAGATAATGCTATACATATATATTACGTAAAAAGTATAAAAATCAACTTTTAGCAGACAATTGTCTCTCTTTGATTGTGGCAGGTTATAATCATTATCTAATTAAATTTTAATACCTCTTGTGTGGTTTTGACAATTTTTGAATGTACTTGAAATAAAAGGTGACTGGTGATTTTAGGCCTTAACTTCTACAAAGATAATACTTGTACCAAAGAAGTAGATTTTCACCTATGTATTATCTATTTAAGTACCATATTTTAAGAATCTCGCTAACAAGAGAAAAACAATGTTAAATGTTTTAAGAATCGGTACTCGCTTACCATATTAATTAAATTCAAAAACATTGTTGTTTGATTCAATAAACATACATACATACATAACTTCACGCCAGTTCCCTTGCGGGGTAGGCACGAACAACAGATTCTATAAACCTTTATATTTATAGGAATCTAGATATATTACGCTTCAAAATATCCATATACTACCAACTACCAGAATAAAAAGTGTTAAGCAAGACAATATTACGCACAATATTGTGTTATTTAACACTTTTGTTTATTCTGCTAGTTGGTCAATCAACTATTTATTCGTAATTGATATAGTAATTTTATATTTTTTTCAATAGCAATAAAAAACATCTAAGCTTCTACTATGTCATTATCAAGTCATACGTCAAAAAAAGCTGTATGGACTTAATTCCTTTGCCTGACATTGTGACGAATACAACACAAATACATAAATTATTCGTTAAAACAAAAAATATCGTACAACTGCTGTTCACATTGTTCACTTATAGGTAGATTTAAATATGTTTTGAAAATAAAATTGCATGGTAAAACATCACGTTTCAAGTTACCGCCAAAAACTCTAGTATTATCGTAGTGGAGGTTATGTCAATGTCAAACATTTCCGGCCAAATTCTATTTCAGCCAAGTTCTTCCAGAAAATGACAATAACGTATGGGTTTCTGACCTAATAAGCTACTTAAAAATATTATAATTATGCTTGAAGGTGACCAGACCGGCGACTCCGAAGAAACCCGCCAGTCTGTTTTCATTGTTATTAATGGATTGTTTTTCAGTTACGTGCCATAAATCCCACAAAAGCTAGGTTTCAAGAATACTTTCTATTGATTTTTATACAAAACGTGAGTGTGAAATCGAGTTTGGTTTATGGTTTCATATCAAAATGGCAAAAATAAAATCTTTATGATCTTGTCATAATCGAAATATACATATTAAATTGTCAAGGAAAGTATGTTTTGTGAACTTAGATCATTAATGTATAGATGAAGCCTACGCAAACAAAACAGGTAAATGAACTGAAGCATTTTATTACAAAAGTTGCGTTACACAAGTTTATGCACACAAATCTGCATACTCGTAAGGCACTGTAGCATTTATAGTAATGTGACATTGCTTTTGGCTTCTGTAATGACATAGTTTTATATTAATTTAATTAGGTAATTAATTGATTGATTAATAAATGTAATAATGGCCAGGCACCATTACAATTGCCTGTATTATAAGGAAAGGACCAACTCGTTCCAAATAAGAACTCAACACCTTTTATAATTTTATGTATGTGACAGTTTATACAATAAATGTTATTCTATTATATTCTAGCGTGACCTGCATCCTATTCTAAAATCTCCATCCTTTCACCGGTCTCACTTTTAGAGTGGGAGACTAAGTCTTTCTAATAATAGCCTGAGATATGTCTGTGAATCGCTATTTTATACTTATACTATTGTATAGTGAAACTTCGAAACAAATCCCAAACATTTGGGTAGGCGGTCCGTGTAAATATTATAGTTAGTTACACACATGGAGAGCCACCCCATATATTATTTCCTTCACATACGAAGGAAAAGAATCAACGTACATAAACGTGTGGAATGTGTGAAATGTGTATCATTTGAAAATTGTTAAGGATTTATAATCACGTAAATCTCTATGAAAAGATTATCAGATTATCATTTTCTTTCATAGTCAGCGTATGGCACAAATGTAGTTGCTCACATTAAACCAGAAAACTGCATAAACGGCACAAGATCATGCCAGAGTTCAAATCT
This sequence comes from Dendrolimus kikuchii, assembly GCA_019925095.2. Lineage (NCBI taxonomy): Eukaryota > Metazoa > Arthropoda > Insecta > Lepidoptera > Lasiocampidae > Dendrolimus > Dendrolimus kikuchii. The sequence continues at coordinate 11,054,180 of CM034391.1, read as the reverse complement.
AGGCACCACAACATTTATAAATAATCTCGTTTCTGATTTATTACAATGCTGCTCATACTAACATAATGCGTACCTATATTACGCGAACTACGGCACTGCGGCATCTCAGTAACTCTATTTTATAGGCATTATGATCCTACATCTTTTGGCTTCGTTGAAATTTGAACCAACAACATTTTAAGTAAAAATCATTTCTTGTTTCTTACGAGTTACGCCCTCTGTGGTCTACTATTCTAGACATGGCCTAGTCTACTGAAACCCAAAGAAACCGGGTCCGATTCCCAACACGGTAAATTTCGTAAAAAGAACCGGTTATTTCCTCTTGAGTATCTCGGATCAGCCACAGCGACTTCCCCTGCTGATATTATCTCTTACACTTTCCACTACCGAGTTCGAGCCGTTAGGGTCAGCACGTAGTAAATAGTTATAATAATGTGGACATCAAATAAAAATCCTCCTGTTCCACTAGACTGGAGGGCGTTCTATACAGTATAGACTCGTACCCACGCCATTGAAATGAAATGCGGTTGTGTCAGCCAATAAGTTATGTACCGAAAGGGACTCTGTCTCCTCCTTCCGCCAGCGTGTCATGCTCGCCAAGAAGGAAACGGAGTGGGAGCGTGAGCGTACGAGCTTGCTCAGCTCCCACCAAAGGAGGATCCGTCGGTGCTGCAGGGCATTGGTAGACATTCGGCCGCCATGAGCGAGCAGCGCGGGTGGATCCCTGGGGTAAAATACCCCACCTGCAATTAATCCCGTCGAGATGGGATTGCGCTGATATTCCACGCGCGCTCACCCATCCTTCCTTTGAATGCATTACAGACCCTCTCATTTGAAAGTCAAAAATGCCGGGGGCTTGGTTACCCCCGGCAGTAGAAATGGCCGTTGGACTGTTGCCCGCCAGAACCTGCAGAGTGGCAATGCTAAATACTTATAACCCTAGCATAAAGGCGAAACATGAAACGCGGAGGTTTTAGTGGGTATCCACGATTCGGGTGGCCATAGTACTTGGTAGCGGTGCTGGTGCCCTCCAGCGTCCCCACTCCTCCCGTGTTTTCCCCGCAGTGACTAGGGCTCAAACGGATTTCGTTTGAGCTCGTTAGAAAAGTCACTAAATTATAACGACCTGCCTCTATCCATAACACAAGCGTAACTTGCTAAGCTTGCAAAAATATGTAGTACGTATATTTCCAAGCTTACGATTTCCGGTTTATTAATTTTGTTGAAACAAATCTCGCATACGCCCAATAATTGAATTTTATTATAATTGCTCTACAAACATTAATTACGATTTGTTGACAACGCTAATGGCTATTCGTATCCACTGTTGCATATTTATTTTAATTAAATTCTGTTAAAGTCGTGATGGTAAATTAATTTGCAGTGATTACTAGAACTAAATTGGATTTCAGCTTTTGAAACTAATAATAATGAATCTTGTGAAATGTTTTTGCTAGGTGTCTGGGAAGGTTGGGTGAACGGCCCAACGTAGTCGTTACTCTTGAATAGGTTAGTCTTATTCTTTTCAAACGTTTTATTTGCTGAAATGTATGATACAATCCTAGACGTTATAATGATTAGAAAAAATCCAATTGAATTTACCTGTCGACGAATTATTATGAAGACATAGTACATATCCTAATATATGCGGGCACAATTATGGAAGCATTAACGCATTCCACAAAGAAGATCATATTAAGCCGAACTACGTGTCTATAGAAGAATGTACATATTGATTAGCTTGGTTATCCATCCATCCTTTTGTACACCATTAATGCATCGTTTATATTCAAATCTTACTTTCATTTTCCAGTCCTTGGATTTCTACTAGCTTATCTTAATCATCTTATATCTCAGTAATTTTTAAATAAACAAAAAATTTGTTCAAAATCAAGTGCACATTGGCCTTAATGGTGAGTTACTCTGAGTCCAATTTTAGAATTTATAAATGTACCTATTGTTTTATTTTATTTTTCTCAGTATTGTTAAAATATGTATTTGTCCTAAACAAAATGTTTATTTTTTTACTTTCACTATTTGCCCCTTTCAAATATATTTGATATTCTTCTTTCAACGTGGAAAAATAATTCATAGAGGTGGCATGTAAATCGAAAACGTTAAACCCCAATTTTACTCGTCATCGGTTTGCTGTTCAAATCTTATTTCATCTACATAAAGAAATTGGACGGGTACGCTTCTCGGGTATTCGCAAACAATGCGTAAATATGAGCTGCCATTTCAATTACGCCACTGCTGGCATATAATTAAAAGTACATTCAATAGTATATTGTTCACTAATGGCCCCCTCCCATATCTTACCAACCATTCATTTGCCTTTACTATAGGTTACTAGTAAAGGCTTACTATGGGTTAAAATTTTACATAATCTGATTCCAAGTAATGCCAAATTTCTACCGACGGAAAGGCAAGTGGATGAATAGTAACATATTGGAACAGGTTATAATGGTCGGTTCTTATATTCACAAAAAAGCAAGTGGTCAGTTTATAATCTTCAAAAGCTAAAATAAACAAACAGAATTACTTTCACATATATGTGTTAGTATGAATTAATTTGGAGGTATGGATTAGTATGAATGAAATTTAGTTACTAGGGTATAAAGACCCAATTATACAATTACAATCGGCACTAGTCGAAGATACTCAACTTCTGTATAACATTTTAGTATGAGTTCGAAGTGGACATACTTACTTCAACAAAATATCAATCAATTTCTAAGAACTTCACCAGAATCTCCATTTATTTGGAACAACTAGCTAATATGAATACAGCTTTATTTTGCTGCCCTAAGAATACATAATATATACCATTATGCAACAAGTTGCCTTAACGCAATGCAAATTGCAAAACTGCATACAATAGAATCGTATATTAAGCAACTCATATTAAAATTTAAGCAACCAATATGTATACATTACTTTTTTAATATTTTATTCTTCCTTACTTTTCTCAACAATGTATTTATGAAAACCCAAGATTTCCGGGAAGATTGCGGCCAATTGTAGCTGGGACAGTTTCCCGAATAATAAGGGTGCACGTTGTGAGCCTGATTTTGAAAAGTTAAAGGAACCCAAAAGCCTCTGAATAAAAAATTAAAAGCCTTGCTTATACAGACATGGACTTTGTTTTATGTGAAACAAGTAAAGAAAACAGCTGCCACATATTGTATGACTAGCGCATAAAAACACTATGTGCAGCTTAAAGATTTTGTTACTCATGACGCAACAAGTACATAAAAACTCAGTGTGGTTGTATTAAAGTGGCTATTGTACATACATACCCTGCCGCCCGGGGACCAAAAAGAAGAAAGTGTGGACTCACAGAGACTGACGGACACCCATCAAAATTTTCCTATTCTTGTTAGAGGCTAGATTAGTAGGAGATAGTATTAGCGTTGTCAAAACCTTGACTGGCCTCGACACACTTGCCTCTTGCTGGTGAAGATCGGCCTTCCTAACAACCTCCCTATCAATTCAAGGGAGATGAGCGCGTTACATAGCCTATTTTCGGTTATACGCTTTTTAATATCTCCTTTTACATTATACCTATTTCCTTCGCCACTTTCCTGCTTGCTGCTGTAGAAGCGTGTAATAAGTTATATGAAAATATTTAATAAATTAAATTATGTATTTGCCGTGCTAAGAATTCTTGTGACTTTGAATTGAAGGTACTTTTGTTTTTCTTAAAATACCTGCAGTTGATTTATTCAGTACGTAATGTGTTTTATCATAATAAAAACTAGGTCGTATTTATATGGTAATATTTATATTGTTAGGCACTGGATGTTTTTAGGGTTTTTATAAGCTTTGTAATGAGTTTAAATTATAAGATTGCTAAGGTGTGGTCACGGTGTTATTGGTTTGACAGTATACAAGGATCGCCTAATACGGGTTATTCGGTGTTCGTCTGTCGAATAGAGCAAAGCTATGCCGAATGCTATCAAGCAGTATAATTGCTGAGACTGCTAGTACTGGAAAACAGTACGAAAGTAAGAATATAAGATTCTTATTATGTTATTGTTAACGTAGATAGTTTTTTATAGTTCTATAAAATAAATAATGTAGTTAAGACCTCTTTCGTGTAGCTGATTTTTAAAAGAAGTATTTAAGTTGAAGTAAAGTATTTATAAAATATCTTTTAAAGTTATGAAATGAATAAAACACTTTTCCAATATATAATACATATATTGGCAAAGAGTTTTTTAATTTCACAACAATAAATATGTGTGTATATCCATCTATTCTACCCAATCTAAAATTTAACACGTCTATAATGCTAATACTATCAAGTAGGTAATTATGCAGCGTGCACATACCTTGTGACGTCGGTTCCACCAGGTCCCGAGAGTAGGGATAGACTCAAAGAATGCTGATCTGACGTTATGGAATACGGAGGATGATATGAGTGTTATGTAACAGCATGGGATGCTAAGCATCGCGTAAAAGGGATAAAAACAAGCAGAAAGAAACGCACCTGAGATATACACTACAATTATTATTATTTCTCATATTGAAAGAAAGAAACAACATAAAGAGAACAAAAAAATATTTCTAAAAATGCAACACATACAAAACACATAAGACATAATATATCTAAAAAAACGAAATAATGTGTCGCAATTTGCGATATGAGGCTGGCTTTCAGTCATTGAGGTATAACATTCTAAGCTCTCAGTTTTTTACTGTGCCAAAACGTAGTCCGACACAACACTGGTTTTCAGTGCCCACGTCCTAAATGATACATGGCATGCGACCCATGGTAAAACAAGAAAAATTAAAATTATATTGCTATGTACCCAAATATGTATTTGGCAATCTCTCACTTTTCTTTCACCATATCCCAATTACTTGGTGGGGTCGGCATAATATGTCTTTTCCTTCCCCACTCCTCTACTCTGACATACATCTTCTGTCACACCACATATCATCGTAATATGTTTTCCTTCACACAACCCATCCATTTTTTTTTTGGTCTACGCATACATTTGTACCTATCTATCTTAAACTTTAACATTCTTTTTGTCACTTTTGTCAACACATATTTGTCACACAAATACTATGTGTATGACAATATGAACGCCAAATACAGGGAGATGGTTTGATATTGTTACAAACAACATCTGTAGTTTTACAAATAAAAGATATATTCATTCTCGAATTTATTAAATACAAAACACTTAAGTAAATTGTTATTTTTCACTATAAAAACTTAAATTAATATCAGCCAGTATCGCTATCAAAGTTTGACACTCAAATCTAAATGATTGATCTAACAAATTTAAATATTTTTAACTTTCATAAAATTTGAAAGCCAGACGCGTTAATCAAGATTAATTTAAGCAATTTAAACTTTGAATAACATTAGTTGTATTACAATAAAAGTTTGGAATAGTGTTCAGTGTTTTGAGTTAACGTAATTTCATAAAGTGAAGTAGATAAAGGGAGCTTGTGCCTTCTGATCTTGACGTAATGCAAACGGTAACCTGTTTATAATCACATTAACATTTCAGTGTACCCCTTTGTCTGAATAGTGTTTTTGATCATCATCTCGTGCATAATTTAAAGAGTATTCTACGGTCCTGTTTCATTTTGGTACAAACGAAATCTTTATATTGTTATTATATTTTTTTCTTTACGGCCCACTTGATGGAAAGCGGTTACCGTCGCCTATGGACATTTGCAACAGCAAAGTTGTTACAAATGCGTTGCTGCTCTCTTAAAGGGGACGAACCTGGTCACCAATGCCGGAATACAACACAAGGTTGTTATGGCGGCATACTCTAGACCAAGGGTGGTCGCCATCCAGTCGAGCAAATACCCTACGACCTGGCTGTGGGTTGTTTTGTCGCCTCTTACGACAGGCCGGCCGCAGGAAATTGTATTCTTTCTCCGTTCCTGCACGGATATTATTATAATAAACAACAGACTAAGACGAACATTGTATATCCCCAAGCTTATAGTTTGATATTTAATTATTTTGTGTACAATACAGAATAATATTTATTTTGACCATTATAAAGGGAATTTAAATTTGAAACCTTACGCCATGTTACCAATTAATTAAACGCATGCCTAAAATATAAGTTTAATTTATTGATAGGAAAGCAATAGTGTTTAAAAACTAATAACATGCTTGTGATTAACCAATAATTTCGGTCAACATAATTTTCCGAAACACACGTTTTACTTTAGAGTTTAATTAAGAAAAAAGAAACAATATAATTAGAGGCCGTTTTTATCTATTGCGTTTAATTAGACAATAATTAAATTAATACGACTAGTTTATAGTGTTTTCTTTTCTTTTTGTGTATTTTTTTTATTGGACTTGACTTAATGTTGTTGGTCCGAAGACCTTACAACTTTACCGGGGTATTTGGGGCGAGCGCCTTCGCCTGGCGAAGGCGCTCCAGTCCGGGGGTGCAACATGCTCGAGGGAGCTCCCTAGGGAGTTTTACCTCGGATGGACTGTTGCCGTGAGAGGGGTGTAGTGTGTAACAGGTTACTTCGGTTGGAGTGTAGGTTATAACAATGTATTTTGTTTGTATTAGGTAGTAAGTTCAGTCAATAAACGACCGTCGACCAAAACACTTGTTTCCTTTACATAGCCCATACATCACATGGCGACCCTGCCAGTGGTGCATCGCGGGCGCGCCGCTTGTAAAGTAATACCTAGTTAATTGCGCCGAGTTTTAAATAAGCGCATAAGAATTTTTAGACAAACTTGCAAAAATTATAAATTTATTTGTCCCGCACAAATATATTTTTGGCATTACCTACTCGTCGTCTGTTCCTGTTTATAAGGAGTTTAGGATAAAAAGAAAACTATTATACTAAGAATATGGTAGGACGAAATACGAAACAGGAAATTCGGCAGTGGTCCAAGAGTTTCAGAGCCACATATCCATGATTAAAATTTTCGTAGGATTTTTTTGCATAATTATCATCCTCGTCGCCGGTATGCTACCCTACAAGCAATACCGGAAATGTCACCGGAAATGGATACAGAGAGAAGTAGGAGCTGAAATTGTAGAGGGTCTTCGACGTCGCATGTCATGGCGTAGAAAGTTGGAGCCAGTAGATGAAGAAAGTGGAAAGTGATTACAGTGAGTGGACAATTTAATTGGGTGAGCGATTACAGTTTATTCTAAACGACCTCCAAAATATTTGTTCGAATTTAAGAAAATTAGGGTTAGAAAGGAGAGAAAAATATAAGGACAGTGTTGAAAGTAAGATAGATTAAACGCTAAGATATTTTTGTGAAAATATTAAAATAAAAGAACTATGCATAGTAAAAGAAGATGGCAATACATTATTTATAAAAGAATTAATATGCGAAATATATAGCAAACACGAATGGTCCGGACCACGTATTCTAATAATTGAAGGCGTAAAGAAAGTTGTCGACAAAGATGAAAAAACGTTTATATTACAAGACTATCATTTGCTACCAACTAGCGGACACGCAGGTGTTCGAAGGATGGTAAACAATATTAAAAGAAAGTATTTTTGGCCAAAACTTGAATATGATGTTAGGGAATTCGTTAAAAAATGTTCTAAGTGTCAGATAATGAAACATACGCCTACCGCGAAGGAACCGATGATTATCACTTCAACAGCTGAGTCAGCGTTCGATAAGATTTATTTAGATCTTATAGGTCCAATAGACAAGGACGACGCAGGTAATATTTACATCCTGACTATCTAATCTGAATTGAGCAAATACGTGGAAGCATACCCAATACCTTCAAAGGATACGATTACTGTCGCAAAAGCATTTGTAAGTAAGTTTGTGTTAAGATATGGAATTCCCAAGGCGATTGCAACCGACCGAGGAACCGAGTTCGTCTCATCCACCATGAATGAGGTATGTAAACTTCTGAACATAGATAAACAAATATCCACGGCTTATCACCATCAGTCGTTAGGCGCATTGGAAAATTCACACAAAAGCCTACGTAACTTTTTACGTATACAATGCGATGAAAACACGGGATCTTAGGGATATTGGTTACCGTTCTGGATTTTTGCATATAATAATACCGTGCATACTAGAACCACATATGTTTCGTATAAACTTGTCTTTGGGAAAAAATGTAATATTCGCCCCCGTGCAACAAGTCGGTAATGTTCTATTATGGACTTTTTGCTGTTATGTTAAAATCGTAATCTATGGGTCGGAATACATATTGTGAATTTTTGTTACAATTTTCCTACTTACATTATCGGAGATATTTGGAATAGCAATTTTGTTGTACGGAAAATTGTAAACACATTAATGACGAGAAAAACATCATTACACATTAATACATAAGTGTTTTTCTTTTTTGTATTCGGTAAGTTGCTATTACTGGGTTATTGTAGTGAATAATTTGCAGTAATTTCCGGTAAAAACATATGCCATATTTAATTCGTAAAACATTAATCAGTAATAGTAACTAACAAAGTTTTTAGGAAGAAAATCGGTTATTAAATGTTTTGTAACATTTACCTACCTACTATTCGTTTCAAATTCGAACATGTTGATACCTGTATTCAACAATATGAAACTGTGTTTAATACAAATTATAACTACTCATTTTTTAAACCAAAAAAGGATCAATGCCCTTCGTGTTCTTTATTTGAGCAAGCTGATCCTTTGGTTAAAGCGTCTCTCGAGGAAAAGCATAAATGCCATTTAGAAAGAAAAGAGATTATTAGAAAAATTAAGAAAGAAGAAATAGATACTGCTGATAAAAATAGTTCTACGGTAGCAATTTTTGATTTACAAAAAGTTTTAAGTATACCACAATCTGAAGTGAGTATTTTTCACTACAAGCGTAAATATCCTGTATATAATTTTACATTTTTTGATGCTCTTAGAAAAAAAGGCTACTGTTATGTATGGCACTTCCAAATAGCAAAAAGAGGTAGTACGGAAATAGGTAGCGCTTTGCTACATTTTTTAAAACTAATTGCGAAAATGGCATTACCACATTTTCACTTTATTCTGATGGATGTTTGGGCAAAATAAAAATAGATATATATTTGCTCTATATGTTTATGCTGCCAAATTACTAGGCATTTCTATTAGCCACAGGTTTTTCGAAACGGGACACAGCCAGAATGAGGGAGATTCCATGCATGCATGCATTGAAAAAAACTTAAAGAATAAAGTGGTGTATACTCCCGATCAAATATATAACATTATTTTGAACTCTAAAGTAACTGGCGAAAAGTATTGTGTTAAAGAACTTGAACAATCCGATATCTATGATATTAAACAACTTGTAGAACCTCATAATTGGCGGCGAGATAAAGATGGAGAGATAATCCACTGGGCGGACGTAATGGAGGTTAAAACGACACATTTGCAGGAAAATAAACTGTTTTTTAGATACAATTTTGAAGACGCATATTCCGAACTTGATACTAATCCACAATCTACTTTAAATATTAGACGGCGAGGACGTAAACGAACACAAGTTACACCTATAGTTCTAGGTAATATTGAGTTGCAACAAGCCTATCACCAGCCCATTCCAATCACCAAATCTTTACACACAGATCTAATGAGTTTATGTAAAAGTGGCGCTATCCCGCGATTTTATATATATACTATGTTTCAGCCAAATCGTTTACTGATAACGTGGTCGCAAGAGACAAAAATGAAGAGAGTAATTGTTGATTTTATAAATTTATGTCTCTATTGCTTTTTATTTAGAATTGCACACTGATTTTGTTTAATTCCGTATTCATCTCATTCAATATTCAATAAGTGTTTCTTAAATGCCATTTATATAGTTGATTATGGCTATAATTTGTGTAAATTGTATTTAATTAATATAATAAAAAATATTAAACTTATGATTATAAATATATTTCAAATAAAAACCTTGGTTTATTATTCTTCAAAGCCCTTTTTGTTTTGAACGGTAATATAAAAAAGTTGTTGTTAAATTTTCTACTCAGTACTGTACTTTATCTATACGGTATTTATTGCATAATGAAAATTACTAGAATAACTTGGTTACGATATATTACGTTCACTAGTTTTAATAATAATAAACGTTATTAAAGTCGATAGTATGCTGTTACAAATCAACACTCTTAATAAATTTACCACAATAATCCCGTAAGTTACTATTACAGAACAATGAAACTTTTCTAGATACTGTAAATTATTTTTTTTATTATTGCAGCCGACAGGAAGCATATAATTTAAATCAGATGACAAAATAGCATTTCATAAAAAAATAGCTTTCATTTGATGTATCAATGACTTTAATACTCCCAGAGGTTAGAAAGTTATTCAAGAAAAACAGTAAATTATTGTTCCTGTAAAATTTGCTTTTTTCGATTACCGACTTATTGCACGGGGGCGTCATCCCGGCAGACCGGGATCGGTGGTTCGAGGCGGTCTACGCTATCTTCCTGCCGTTTCACGACGTGTTATGGGCTGGGAGAGAAGAAACGGCGAAAGAAACTTTCCAGCAACACGCCTTTTCTATCCTATGGGGGGGCTATGTCTCCTGGTGTCCCTCGCGAGGACGTGAAGGGATCGTCAATGGCTCAGACGCCACCGTCTGTGTCTGTCTGCTCATGCCTGCCAGCCAGCCATCCTTTTTAGTGTATACATTTGTTAGGGATTAATTTATAATATAATTTTATTTCATATTTAATCAGTTCTCGGTACGCTTATAATTCCCCTCAATAACTTACTACTGAACACGTTTAGAAAATTCCGGACGTATTGCAAAATATATTTTCATAACAAGTTGATACAAATGCATTCATATAGATATCATCAAAACATTATGTTACGTAACAACCCTTGAAGTGTAACGTTTTTACATTACGCTTCGATGCTCGTATTGCAGGTAACACCACTAATTGGATCCTGAAATCGTTGTAGCTATGTGATCATATAACAGGAAGGGTACACCGACAAATTGCACCCATTGAACCTTGGGATAACGTATCGGTCCCATAAATAATGTTCAGAGATAGTGTAACAGTAGGTTTAAATACATTATAGAAGATGTTAGCTTTGTATGAATTTTATAATAATCAAGTTCTTGAAAGTGGGCGCTAATAACAGCATCACAATAAATATTTTACTACAACAGTTACTTGCGATACCTGTCTGTTTTTTTGTACAAATGTGTTAATGTTCCCATTAAAATTCTTTAATTCTGTCAACAACGATGTTTGTTTAGATCGACATGTTCTTAGAATGAAGACATGAACTTATAATTCAAAGTAAATATTTTGGATAGAAGATTTTACAATCCAAATTTTTATGCTATGTCCAACATCAGTTATGTAGACGACACCTGCCAATCAAGGACCTGAAACATATAACATTATTAAAAATAAATTGATACCTAAAAATAAACTTTCATGTATGTACATATACTTACTCTTTAATAAACGGCGTACTTCGGCTTGCGTATTTAACATAGTACTACCCTACCCCAGTTAGTTGACCGGTGGTAGCATCCGCACGCTACGTACTTTGTTATACGCGTAAACGCACTGCTATTTTACTATAAAGACTGTTTTTATTTTGTAAAATCCTAAATCACCACTCACGTGAGACCCATCATCTTCGACAAGCTCTATTCTAGTCTTCAAGGAGTCAGTCAATCACAGTATAATGTTATCATCTCTAGAAAACGATTCTTATCGCTCAACCCTATTTTATTGCTTACGCAGCCCATAATGTGTGATAGGGTAAGATGTGAAGGCATTCAGAGATAACAAACGTTTCGATATGTTTTCTATTGACATAACACCCATGTTGCTTATACAAAACTGACAAATACACTGCAATTATTAGGAGGTTCCCTTTAAACATTATGAAAAAAATATTAGATAATTTCATCACTGCACATATTTTTGCTTACCTGAGAAAAAGTATATAGTTACTAGATACAGCAGCCTTAACTAAGTATCTATTACAATGTAAAGCTAGTCTTGTAGAATTGTAAAACTATATGTATACGTATATGACATACAACGTATTATATTCAAATCTAAACCAGTAACCATATAAAACAACTTACTGCCCTCGTACTTACAAAATATCAACATAATAATTTGTTTTTAAAAAGGTTTTTAAATACAAGCTTTTGAGATTCTGGATATCGTGTAGCAGCAGAGTGCTACACGATAGACAGAGAAGAGACATGTAAAACGAGCCCAAGCACGACGAGTTTATCTTGTTTAGTACAGGAATTCCTATGGCCACCTTCCGACTCCATCATCAGATCAGCTCCATGGTACCATATTATTGCATTGTCACACGATATACACATGCGTGCAAAATTTCAGCTTAATGGGAAACCGGGAAGTTGGTCAAATTTAACTCGCAAGATTCCACCCGAACTTACATACAACATACATAGGTACATCCATTGCAAGTTAAACAAAAGCTTGTGAAAATAATATTAATTGTCGTTAAAATAATAATATATTAATAAGTTATTTCATTTCTTAGAAATATGCTATCATAAACATAACTCGCTATGCACATCTATACTAATATTATAAAGCTGAAGAGTTTGTTTGTTTGTTTAAACGCGCTAATCTCAGGAACCGCTAGTCCGATTTGAAAAATTCTTTCAGTGTTGAATAGTACATTTATCGAGAAAGGCTATAAGGCTATATATCATCACGCTAAGGCCAATAAGAGCAGAGCACCAATGAATAATGTTTCAAACTCGGAGGGTTTTGAAAGGAAATTCCACGCGGACGACGTCGCGGGCACAGCTAGTAATAATATAAAACCAAGAAGCTCATGTAAAGTAATAAAAGTACCTCAGTTCATTTATCCTATTACTACCTTTTATTGAAATTTATTACGTTCATGAAGAGTCACGACAAGTTAAAGAATTAAAGAGTCATTTCGAAAACTATTTTAGCAACAGCAAGTCTTGTGTTGGTGTCCACGAAGAAATTACATTGCCCCAAATGGACCAGAATGTCAAATCCTTCACGACATCTTGTGCTACATTTTGCTACATTTATCATAGGTGAAGCGTAAGTCTGGGAAGCGGGATCACGGTTACCGAGATTGTAAAACATATCTCTTACATGAAATACTTCATTTTATTTTATTTGTGTTTGTGTATTTATACTGAACTTTTTAGTTCTGAACTAAAAATTAAAGCAATAATCGACTGGATTATGGTATCTAAAAAAGTAATAAATGCAGCGTTTGTCGTGTCTAGAGAACATTCAATGTAGTGTCGCTAATGCTATTATTTCTTTCTCTCTGCTTTAATATATATAATTATACATTAAAGCTCGATTATTTGATTATCTAATTTTCAGCATAGATTTATTTAAGCTAGACAATAAAGAAGTTTAATATATGGCAAATTAACTTAAAATATGTTGGGTTTTTATATACTATTAGTATTAGATTAAGCTCCGAAATCTAGAAAAACATTCAATTTTGATTTAAAATTAAGCGTAAAATCAGTAAAGTAATTGTACGAGCGTTTTAATGCTCGCAATAAAAAATAATAATTATATTTTTTTATTGCCACGCTGGCAAACAGGCAGACGGCCCAGTTCTTGGAAAGTGATTACCGTCGCTTATAAACGTTTGCAACACCAGTGCCGCAGCCAACGCGTTGCTAGCCTTTAAAATAGGATAGGGGGATGAGAAACAGGGATCACTCAAGAGGAATGGAATGGAAGGGCTGGGATAGGAAGAAATGGACCATTGGAACCACTCATCGCACGAAACACGATCAGCACAGTGCTAACCGTCTTACGCCGATATTTTATGACAGCGTGGTATCAAACCGATCGAGCCGGCCGTGGCCTTAAGAGCTGTAACTAAGATAACTAGTGGTCCCTGGTCACTGGGCAGTGGTTGTAATTCGACCATAATAATTAATTTTAATTATAAGTTTGAACATTATATATGTGTATATATATGTGTGTGTGTGTGTCAAATATATGGTAGGGTGTGTAATGTTTTTTTTATTGATTTAATGTATTTTTATGCATATTTTTTTTTAAATAGGATTCTGCATTCCTTTTCTATATAAACTACTAGCTGTCCCGGCAGACGTTGTCCTGTCCTGAAAAAATAAAAATCTAGGCCCCGATTCTAGTGCCACCTACCGATTCCAATTGTAAATTTAAACCATCCGGGGACCCACCCAAACACACACAAAAAGTTTAATCAAAATCGATAAAGTCGTTCTCAAGTTATGTGTGTACATACATTTTTATATATAAAGATAGTGTGCGAAATTTCATACTCCTCCGTCTGCGCAATTTTCTTAAAAAGGGGTACAAAGTTTTTGCTTCACGTATTAATATATAGATTATTTCAGTCGCAATGATAACATGGTATTCTGACACTCGCTCTCTTTTATGTAGATATTTCTTTAGAATTTATTGTGAAATGTGTGGACTATCTAATTTCTATACATGTTTTTGCGTTGTTTCAACTTTATCGAGTCTAAAATAAATAAGCTAGACACGCCCAGTATAAAGAAAAACCGCAACAAGCTAGTGCATCAGCCGACGCCACATCGTGCACTCACTTCGCTCTCATAGCTTTTAACCTACTTACTGTATTATCTTTAAATTAATCTCTGTTCATATATGTACAGTATATTATCGTATAAACATGGAGTCTCCAATAAACCTTTGTACAAATAATACAGCTTTTCACACACGCATTCCGCTCAAATTAAATTCAAATCCACATCTAAAATTATTATATTATCAATGACAAATAACTATAATACAAAATATATTTTATTTTATTTATTAGAATCTCCAACAAAGGATACACATAACAGATTTGTAAAAAAATACATAACCTTACATTTTAATTCAATGTGTTCCTTCAATTACTAGAGACCACGACATGCGTAAAAAGTAATCATATAAATTTAATGTGTAATATATAATACAATAATACACATATAAAAATATATTCGTGATAGAATACACAATTACATATATAGATAAATTAGTTTATTAATAAAAAATAAAAATTGTATTTGTCATAGGTACATATAAAATTGTAATTAAATTGCGTGTTTAGTGGGTTAATTTAAAACATTTTCTATATACAATATATAACGTTAGAGGTTCCTAAGGTTAACTAAACAATTTAAAAATTATTAAATAGTGTAATTAATCACAAAAATCGTGTGTGTGATGATGTACCATAATTATGTTCTAAGCAAAATCAATATATAAGTAACTTTATCGAAATAAAGTATATGTAGCCAATGTCATGACAATTGGCTCTCTCAATTTAGGTAGCGTAAACATCTGTATCCAACATCTGTTACTAGAGTGCCCAGCATAGGACCAGTGCAAAATCAATATATAAGTAACTTTATCGAAATAAAGTATATGTAACCAATGTCATGACAATTGGCTCTCTCAATTTAGGTAGCGTAAACATCTGTATCCAACATCTGTTACTAGAGTGCCCAGCATAGGACCAGTGCAAAATCAATATATAAGTAACTTTATCGAAATAAAGTATATGTAATCAATGTCATGACAATTGGCTCTCTCAATTCAGGTAGCGTAAACATCTGTATCCAACATCTGTTACTAGAGTGCCCAGCATAGAACCAGTGCAAGTGTGACCACGAGACTGTAACAAACGCTAAAATCCCGAGACATTTCCCGAGCATTTTTTGATTTGGTGCCGGGTAAAAATTCGAGGCCGCACCTGGAGCGGTTTTGCACACAGTTAGTAATGGAAACGCATCAGTACGCGATGATATATGTATATAAGTATAAAATAGCTAGATTTAAGGTCTAACTTCAAATCAGTATAAATATGTAATTAACATAATATATTATAAATACGCGATTTAGAAAATAACACCTTGTTCTAAAAGATCTGCTGACCAATGTCCTCCCTTGACTATATTAGGTGTGGCGCCTGGCCTCAAGCACCAAAAAAAGACAAAAGAAAACTATGCATCTGTAGACCACAAAAAACTATCCCACTTTACAAAATTGAGTACCCTATGTTCACCCCTATTATTTAATTATATACGTATAGGCATACCAAGAATAATCATAATCAACTCCTTCAAAACTCCAAAACCTCGAAGAACAATAAACGAGCAAATAAACAAAGTCATATTTATATTTAATTATTAATATAGTAGATTATACAAGCTACGTTTAATTATATATAACAAACAAACATTAAAGGGAAGGAATACAGAACACTGGTAAAGTAAATAACGCCTCCGGTCAAACATTGAATTCAAATTGTAATACGAATTAAAGGGAAAACGTACTTGGTTTTCCTTAGCATAACTTAAAATTAGTTATTCCACAGTTTGCCTGCTCCCATCTTGAAAGTCAATTTAGACAATGATTTGACTTTGAATTTTCAAAGTTTATACAATTTCAGGCAAGGGAATTAAGACAATATCCATGGGGCACGAAGCTTTGGAGTTTTAGGGAAGTAATTTAAAGTGCAACTATTTCCTGGGCCCAACAAGATTACGACGAGGCTAATCAGCGGTATCTATTTGGGATTCCATGGGGAATTAAATTAAAGCCACGATTTTATTCCGGCCCGAGAGATAACAATGAAAGATAAGATCGTGCAACAACTTCAGATTAAAGAAATTAAAGTATGTCATGACAAATGTCAGATCAAGCTGAATACTCAAATATCCTAAAGATAAGTGGAGAAAGGAGTTTGTTAGGTACAATGGAACAAAGGATTTCATATCTAACAGTTACCTATAAATATTGAAGTGATTTTTGATCTTTCCAAAATATATTCAAATATACCTGACTGATATAGTCTATATGTGGCTTCAAAAGCGAACGAACGAGCAGCTAAAATAGGCTTGAGTTGAAAAGTTAGTGCTGCGATCAACATTTAGATTGGAGCTTCGGCTTTTCAGCGATGTATCGCGGTCGATTTACAATAATCAAAATGGATTTACAAGGAAATGTAGCACCTTTGGTGTTGCAAATGTCTATAGGCGATGATAACCGCTTTCCATCAAGTGGGCCGTCTGCCTGTCTGCTGAGCTCCTGCAATAAAAAAACAAACTATTTTAAAATAAAGCCTGGTTTTGGCTGTGATGATGAAAATTTGAATTTGAAAATAATGTAAAGATGCATGTATGTACCATGTTGGAGTTAGTTTTTGAATTACTACAGCATAATATAATAGCTTTCTGTTACAGAAGAATAAAGAAAACTTGAGTCCAGTCACTATTCTGAACACGAAGTTCAAACTTAAGCAGTAACGTTATTCTACTAGGAGACCGTAAAACTTGAATGACTGTAATGACAAGTGGGATGTAATTAATTATTTCGTGTCAATAAGTAAATGTATTTTTTTCGCGAACAGAAACAACCGTTTGGATGGCGACAGTTGTGCAGTTATTTAGGTCCTCGAGGATATCTACAATTATATAAACCTACATAGGCACTAGCTGTATGTAAGCCTCATTATTTTATAATAAAACCGTGTGTCTATGTAGAATTTCCTACATAGATCAGGCTCGAAGGACCATGTTTAAAACTTCTATTTCAGCAGACTGTAACAATTGCTTAGCTGATGTATGCGCATATATGACAAATGTACTTCACTTGGATTATTTTTTGTATTAATTAAATACCATATAATATTTCACATCAACAGTTCAATAGAAACTGATAATATTATTAGACACATGGTTTTATTATAAAAAAAACTTCGTTTAAAAAAACCGACTTCAAAAACTAAAAAACTATAAAATAACTTAATAAAGATTTTATCTTAATAAAGGTTTACTTGGCACCGACTTCAAGATGTAGACAATTTTATATGATTTTTCTTCTAATAAACTAAATAAATTCTTAGTCAAAAATCTTTATTAAGTTATTTTATAGTTTTTAGTGAAGTCGGTTTTTTTAAACGAAGTTTTTTATTTGTTACTTTTTAGTATCTATCTATGGGTAGGCCTACGAAAGGTGCCGCGTGCCTTAATAAATATAGGTCCCAAGAAATAGGAACGGAAAATTTTCATAAAATGAAAAGTACTTGGCCAAACTATCTTAAATTTCTAGGGGACCAAATGGCAACTATTCCGCATCAAATTAAAAAAGAATCACCTAAATAGGATCATAAATCTCAGAGTAATCAGTGTACATACATAAAAAAAATACCATCAAGTTGAGAACATCCTCCTGTTTGAAGTCGGCTAAAAATAATGAGGCTTACATACAGCCAGTGTCTATGTAGGCTTCCTACAACAATTTTTAAGGCAAAGTAGATTTTCAAGTAGTATTGTCTTAGTTTTTAGAAGTACGTTGAAACCACTAATCAAATTTATCCAATCAACTGCACTCGTCTAAGTAGGGAGAACGATATGCGTATAAATCACGTTCCTAATTCGTCGTAACATGAGATAAAATTCTAACCAGATACACTAACCACATACACAAGTGTGTACGGTTAAATACCTCGCCTTACCCTTTCAGGATTATCACCGTGACGTTATGTAATATCGTTTCTGAGAACAAAGCGTACTAGATGAATAATCGATGGCGCTTTCACACGTATCTTTAGTCTTAAATAATGAGGGCCGAACCGCACCCTCGAGGAAAATAAAGACTTCGTCAATATACAGGTCGTATCTATTGGTGAAATAGACTCAACTTACGATGTTCTCGTAAAAACTAAAGACTTATGTAGGTATAACAAAAGAAATATTATTATCTCTGTACTCAGATCACATAAATAACGATAGACTTGGGGCAACGCATCGACGTTGCCATCCAGCGCGGGAATGGAGCTAGCGCTTTGGGCACGTTCCCAGCCGACAACAATTTGGGACCTATATATTATTTGTATTTACTGTTAGGAAATTGTATATAATTTATGTGAAAAATATTACGATAATTTATATTTTAAATTTAAGTTTAAATTTTTATATAAATAAAAGTTAATTGGAAAAAACTACTATAACTATTATCAGTTTTCGGAAGCTCCAAATTCGTTACCGAAATTGATTTAAGGTTACGAATCATATATAATCATACTAGAGTTTACCCCGCGGCTGCGCCGCGGGTCAACCTCTAGTGCGTATCTCTTGTTTAAAAAGCAAGTGGTACAGGTTACATTATATTAAATTTGTATGTATTTGCCCCCGAAAGATTGACTTCATTTTATATCGCAAACTATACCACACCCGTCTATATGTAAACTACATAAATGACAAAACTTGACAAAAATGACAAAATAGATAACATGGTCCAAGTCGACCAACTGGACCCAGTGGATCCAGTGGTCAAAGTGGACCCAGTGGACCCAGTGGACCCAGTGGACCCAGTGGACCCAGTGGACCCAGTGGACCCAGTGGACCCAGTGGACCCAGTGGACCCAGTGGACCCAGTGGACCCAGTGGACCCAGTGGACCCAGTGGACCCAGTGGACCCAGTGGACCCAGTGGACCCAGTGGACCCAGTGGACCCAGTGGACCCAGTGGACCCAGTGGACCCAGTGGACCCAGTGGACCCAGTGGACCCAGTGGACCCAGTGGACCCAGTGGACCCAGTGGACCCAGTGGACCCAGTGGACCCAGTGGACCCAGTGGACCCAGTGGACCCAGTGGACCCAGTGGACCCAGTGGACCCAGTGGACCCAGTGGACCCAGTGGACCCAGTGGACCCAGTGGACCCAGTGGACCCAGTGGACCCAGTGGACCCAGTGGACCCAGTGGACCCAGTGGACCCAGTGGACCCAGTGGACCCAGTGGACCCAGTGGACCCAGTGGACCCAGTGGACCCAGTGGACCCAGTGGACCCAGTGGACCCAGTGGACCCAGTGGACCCAGTGGACCCAGTGGACCCAGTGGACCCAGTGGACCCAGTGGACCCAGTGGACCCAGTGGACCCAGTGGACCCAGTGGACCCAGTGGACCCGTGGACCCAGTGGACCCAGTGGACCCAGTGGACCCAGTGGACCCAGCCCAGTGGACCCAGTGGACCCAGTGGACCCAGTGGACCCAGTGGACCCAGTGGACCCAGTGGACCCAGTGGACCCAGTGGACCCAGTGGACCCAGTGGACCCAGTGGACCCAGTGGACCCAGTGGACAAAACCTGTCCTAGTTTCCGGGATAAATTTTACATAAATCTATCCCAAAATGTATCCCATTATCCGGGATAAAAAGTATTCCTTGGGCACTCTCGGTATTCAAATTATATATGTACCGAGTTTCAGCCAAATCGGTCCAATAGTCTTTCCATAAAAGGATAACAAACAAAAAGACAAATATACTTTTATCCCGGAAACTATCCCATTTTCCGGGATAAAAAGCATCCTATGTTCATTCTCGGCATCGAAAATATATATATACTGAGTTTCAGCCAAATCGGTCCAGTAGTTTTTACGTGAAAACGGAACAGACAGACAGACAGACAGACAGACAGACAGACAGACAGACAGAGTTACTTTCGCATTTATAATATTAATAGGGATTAATCATACGATTCTGAGGGCGACGATTACAAATAATATAATAATATATTTTAGTGTATAGGTATATTTAGAGTTACTTTATTTGATATACAATCATTTAAAATAAGTGCAGTTTCTTTTTCCTTAGAAAAAAGAGATAATTATTCATCTCACAATAATACTTCATTGCTAAATGCATATAAGATACTAGCTTTTACCCATGACTTCGTTCGCTCTTATTTTTATACCTACTTTCAAAATAAAGTAAAAACGCAACTATAACTTTCAAACGCGTATTGTTTAATTTTTACTAAAACCCTAAATATTTTTCATATCCCCACCATATGGAGTTATGGGTTTGGGTCACTTACCTAATTGTGTAAGTAACCCAAAACCCCTATTCCACCCCATTCAAGATTGTTTTTGAGAAAAAGTATCCTACGTAAGAACGGGGGGGAATACTCCAGGATCTATTACCTGGGATCCGTTCAGCCGTTTAATACTAAAAAAGTAACAGAGTTCTGCAATTTTATAATATTAATATAGACCTTAGACCACTAAGGTATAGAAGGAGTCTACGTAAAGAAAAAACGTCAAATGAAGAAACGCATTTTTTTACAAACTTGTATAGCGCATCTGCGTACTCGTAACGCACCGCAGTGCAATCGGCATCATATTTTTAAGTCACCATCCTGTAGCCGGCCTCACTTTTAGAGTCCGAGACTCCTTCTTTCTATTAATGATCTAAGGCAGGGTTTCCCAAAGTGTGCGTCGCGGCACCCTAGTGCGCCGTAGAGAGTAAAATGGGGCGTCGTGAGGCACTTCTGTTTACCATTCTCTGGAAACTAAACTTAGGCATTCGCGGTTACAAAATGTGTGGAGGTCACCAAGCTCACTCGTTACATTGACAGAGTTGCATTATATTTTATTTCCTATTTTTCTTAAATAATAAATGCTTTCTTGTCATTGATATATATCAATGTTTCTTGTATATAAAAACTCAGCTTCATAATGTGGATGTTTTAATTTTTGTGCCTACTTAGTATTGTTACGAGTTGCAGGACTCGAATTAAAATGCCGTTGGAATTATTATAGAGTTTGTCATAACTATACAAACACGTATAACACAGGTACAAATATAACCGAACTTAACAAGTCCAAACGTAATGCAGAAGATCGTAATTCAATAACAAGCGCAAAGTCCGTCACTAAATAGATTACCGAGTGTACACAAGTCTTGCTTCGCTCGTGGTTATCGCTCGAGGCATTGCTTTATACTGCAGACATGCAATATGTCTGCCCGGCCGCGTGAACCGAATTTCATAGAATCAGTTTGTACTTTAAATCCGACAACACCTGGCTAATGTCTGCCATAAAAGATTACAATACACAATGGGCTGTTTTCTAATCACAAATTTTAAACACAAAGTAAACAAAAGAAGTCCAAATGCCGAAAGGTAATAAAATGTGTTTCTACAGGTGTGAATTTGTCTTTGTCGGCGTCTAGGTCGTAACAGTATCATTGTACCCTATTTCAACTAGCTAGGGCGCCGAGACACAGTACTAAACCTGTAAGTACGCCGCGAACTGAAAAAGTATGGGAGGGAACCCCTGATCCAAGGTATAGACATGAATAAATTTAATGAAGAGGTTTTTCTAGTACAAGTTTTTACAGTTAGTAATTTTAGCTATAGTTATAACAGTAAATGAATTCTGTCTGCTTCAGACTGATATATAAAACATATATCAACTGTCAGCACAAGATGAAATCAGATGTATAGGCACAATTGCTTCATTCGCATAAAAATGAATGATACAAAAGAATTTATGTATGTATCTATAAGCGAACCAAGCTTGCTTATTTAGGTCAAAGCTATTTTCAGTATTGTGTCATAATAATATTTAATCATTCATGTATGTAAACACATTTCAAACAAACAAAGGGTAAAAATAGGGGCAGCAACGCACGTCTTAAATATTACCTATATATGTATGTATTAGGACTTCAAATTCCAAATAGGTAATTAACCACCACCAGTCAACAGGTACAATCGCCACACTTATCCAAGAAAGATTAGCAGGTTTAACACATCGATAATCTAATAGCGTAGTTTGCTTACGATGTTTTCTTTCATCATTGAAATTATCAAAAAATGCACATTGGCTTAGAAAAGCACTTTAAAAGCAATATATGTCATTGTCTTCGTACTAAGATTCTAACAAATGAGCTACAGTTTGATTTCTCAGTGACAAAATGCGCAATCAACACGTACTAAATTACCTCCATTGTTTTAATTAAGAACCTTCACATTTCTTGCAAGTGATTAAGAAAATTATGCCTGAAGGTCCAACGCCGGTGTATAGAATGTAGTGTCGCCGCAGCCATCAACTATGTAATGGCCCAATATTCTCAAGACCCTTACCTTACCCTCATAAATTTAAACATTACGTTCTGTTATTATTTCTTTGAAAAATCACCCAGCCAAGTGGTCCGTTGTAGTCTCCTGAAAAATAATAAAATATGTATCATTGTAATGTAAGTACTTTTTATTGTTCTCTATAAATACAAACCTATATGCATAATAATTGATACCGTTGAACAAAGGGCGGCCTTATCGCTCAGAACAATCGCAAGGACTGGAATAATTATCGGGAAAATTACATAAAAACATTGTTACGAATTTGTGGGATATAAAATCCGTTTAATTTATCACAATGTTCATTAGAAGTACACAAACGTAATGCACAGTTCTTACAAGTACAACCAAATATAATATAACAAAACCAAATCGTAATAACATAAATCGCGCAAAGACGATCGTTACTAAAGTACTACGTTACTAAATTATTCGTTCCGAAAGTACACTAGGTAACGGCTCGATCGCAGTTGATATTCAACTAACTCAATCCCGATGGACTCGACCTATATATTTGCATAATATATATGGCACCCCAGCAACATGCTCTCCATTTCTTGGAATTTTTAACTTTTTTTAATAGAACTAGAGTAACTAGAAGCTATTAAAAAAAAAAATTGCTTCTAAGAATCCGCTTGAAATACAAACAATAGACTAGAAGGATTTATAATGTCTTACCGGGAGGCGTACAAAGGGATTAGCGCGAACAATAGATCAAACAAATTCGAATGAGTTATAAAACACCTACAAGTGCCCGGTTCGCAACAATATATAGGATGTATACGTAATTTAAAACTATTACTAATTTAGTTTTTATTACAGTTTGTATCGAGCGTTGTTTATACATTCAATAGATAAAACTAGCAAATAGACTTTCTACATTCTGTTCCATCTGTTACAGCACAGCGCAGCATGATTTTAGACAACAACAATAAATACTGTTTATTGTACACCAATATAAAAATAGTAACGTAAGTAAATTTTCTTGTCTTAGTAATACTATAAAATAGTACAATGGGCGGCTTTATTGCTTAAAACAATATCTTTTAAAGTAACCTTTGGCCGGACAAGAATCTTAAAAAAAACAACGTGTGCGTTTCGGGACGCCCGACAGAAGTGATAACTTAAACTAATCTAAATTGAACTATTTAATATTGAATTGTTTAACTTGAGAAACGCTTATTACTTAAATTTTATGTATATTAATATGATAATGTAAGGATGATATTTATTAATGAAATCTTTTATTGATTATAAAATATGTTTTATTCTTAGTTACAATTCTTGAATATATACATTAGAATTTTTTGTATGTACATTAGTAGTATCATTATTTAATCTAATTACCGAAATACGGCTAGTGATGTGGAGTAGACTGAGAGAGGACGAGCCTGCCTACCACTGCCGTATGCATGAGAGAAAGGGAAGCCAGACAGACTGACGGCGTAACGCGTTACGTAACGAAGCTGTTTACCCTCCC
Source organism: Dendrolimus kikuchii (assembly GCA_019925095.2). Lineage (NCBI taxonomy): Eukaryota > Metazoa > Arthropoda > Insecta > Lepidoptera > Lasiocampidae > Dendrolimus > Dendrolimus kikuchii. The sequence goes on along the minus strand of CM034391.1, from coordinate 11,029,812 downwards.
ATAAGAAGTTATCACTTCAATAATTTGTTGATTTATCTCCTAAACGTTTTATTGCCGAGCTCGAACCTATTTTAGGTAAACTAAGAATATTATACATTCGTAAATATAATGTGTGGGTTTCCTTTATTCTTATGTTTCCTTTACCATCAACACGTGGTACTTAATATAAAACGGATATTGTATCACAAAACTTAGCCACCATATGATACGATACACGTAATTAGAATAAGAAAGTGACCTTAGGCCACTGGGCTACTACGATTTTACAGTGATTGATTACACTACTATTAAACCAACACAATAATTCAATCCATATGTTATACAAACATGTCAATGGTTGATATGAGTGTTCACTAATAAATATGTGACCATAAACACACAAAGGTTATGTAACTTGTAATGAAAACAACCAATGGTATATTTCAAGACAAGATCGAATACTATTGTGTTTGTGCTAGGATTAATTAAACATTCAGATTTTATACATTTGTATCCGCCAAACTCGAAAAGAAGCTATGCATTGACTTCCCTTTATCAATATGAAGTTTAATTTCAGCCTATGCCACAGCGAACCCCGGCCAGGTTTAGTTTGTAATTTATAATTGGCATAAGAACAAAAAGTATATATTGTTTCGCATACATTCGCAGAACTTTATAGGGGGAGCTATACCTACCATTTTTAGCACCCGGCTGTGATTGGCACCCTGTCAATTAATTCAAGTTATTAAGAAATCTTATTATTTTGGAACACTACAATAATATCACTAAAGAATATTAAGATTTCTTAATGTTATGACTAAATAGACAGGATAATAAAACTACGTTTTAACGGTTTAAAGACGTTTCGGCCACTTTTCATTAGCCCGATGAACAAGTTGGCGGTAGGCTGAACAAAACTTTAACAATACTCATTGACACTTGACATCTTTGTACTGAAGTGGTTGAAACGTCCGAATAATAAAAATCAATTTAATTACCGCGCTTAAAACTGTTAAAACGTAGTTTTGTTATGTATACTAGTCGCGAAAACCTACGAAAATATCAAATAGGTTGCCAACGATGTTATACTTTGCCCTGTGTGTAATTTGAATGACAGAACTGAGTCTTCTTGTATCTGACAAAATATGCGGAGTCAAGTGGAATATGCTCCGATCGTCTTTCATCCAACGCATAAACGTGTCAAGATTGGATTTAGGATATAATGTATACGAAGACGAAATGACGGGGTCCAAAATAATATCAAGAAAAAGATCAATCGTAAGCTTTCTCAGATGAGAATAAATCAAATAAGTGTCAAAGAATATAGCTATTGTTGAATTTAAACGTGATGAACGTGGGGTCATGAATAAAGAGGGTCGATGTGGACATAAAATCAAACACAATGCCACTTCACGCTCCTAAATTTGATGAAGAACACCCAGTCTTTTATTACGGTAATTCTTATGTAAACACTTAAAAAGATTTTGGATATTAATATGTAGATAGAATAGAATATACTTTATTGTACAAAAATGCTACATAAAATCAAGAACATTAATATACAAGTACAATCGGCGGTCTTATCGCCCATGGCGATTTCTTCCAGACCACCTTTGGATGGAGTATAGGAAGGACAACAAAAGTCGGTAGTTTCTAAACCAGTACTTGTACAATAATTTAGTTTATTAATTAATAAATAGTAATAATATATATGATATTATATATACATAAATATATGCACATATTATATTATATACATACAAAAGTAAACAATAACACTATATATAGCTTGAGGTAGTAATCTTTAACTAATCTGTTAAAAGAAGGTAATGATCGTGTCTGCTTGATGTTTAGTGCTAGTGCATTCCAGAGTTGAATAGCCTGGACCATAAAAGACTTGTTGTAAAAACTGGTTCTGTTGACAGGCGTTTTCAGTTTCAAACTCTCTGACAATCTAAAGAATCTTGAATCACTGTAATTAAGGAACTGAAAGCGTTCCTTGAGATAATCAGGGGACTTGGGATTAAACAAAATGTTGTGAAAAAGAGATAGAATATGCGCATTCCGACGAAGGCCGATGGTAAGCCACTTGAGTTTAATGCGAAATTCAGATAGATCTTATTTGCGTAGCCCAAATATGAAACAAATGCAAAAGTTTTTTAGATTACAAGCCTTTAGATTTAAGTATTTTCTGTTACGAAATAATGAACCATTGAATTATATGAGTGAAATTTTATAGACAAGTAGGGACATTCTATATGTCGCTACATACTAGTGTAGTTAAATTGCATAAAATATGAATTAGGAATGGTCGTCACATTCGTACCTAACTCAGGGATATATTTTACAATGTACATGTAGGTACATGTAGTCCTGTGTTCCATCTTAATTAGATCTTAAATATCATAACGATGTTTCCTAATGACTTTTGTGATTTAAGTGCCGGGAAGATGTTCTTCCAGGTCCGGTAAAATTTTATTCCCTGCATCAAAATTTTGAATTATGACTTAAAAAATTCTGAGAAACGTTAAAAATACATTCAGTCAAAACTTGTTAGAAAACGATGCATTGAGCAATTTATGAAATATGAAGTATTTTATTATCGAATAAGGGTTTTTAGGGTTGTGTAGCTAAATGAAGAAAATATTAAAGGGTGCTTACTCACCTTTACCGAAACCTTTATTTTAGGTATTATAGAATGGCATGCACTTGGACAGATTAGAGAGCTTTATCTAGCTACTTAAATAAATAATAATTTCAATTGTTCATAAATACAATTCGTGGTAGCGTAATGGCTAACGCACGCGTCCCAGTCTCAATGGGTGCAGTTTCGAATCATGGCCGGAACGCATGCACCATTTAGGCAGTTTTCTAACCTCATGTACATGTTGTTACAATTTCCACATGCTAACAACGGTGAAGGAAAATATCGTGGTCAAACCTGCACATCGAGATAAATGATGCGTCAAACCTGCCAAGACACCCTGGAGAACCGTGGCGGGTATATTGTCCGTTCCCAATAGTGGGAGGCCTGAACCTAGCAGTGCGACCTTTATGGGCTATTATTATATAAAAATAACAGTCAAAGCAACCCAAAATTAATATTACAACAAACCAGATCCGTTTATTTTAACTAGCAATTATGCACTTATTAAGACTAAATATCCAAAAGACAAGGAAAACAAGAATAGGAATAATGGAAGTATTCGTGCAGCTTAATCTTATCTTACGCTCATATTGAGCCTAAACATGCGATTTGACTACACTTCCCGACTAATGTTTCGGGGCGAGCAAATAATAGTAAGCTTCTAACGCATTCGCTTTGTTAGATCTGACGTTACGGAAATTCTTACACCTCCGGGACGGGATATTACTTCCAATAGTCGTATTAGGAAAGTTTAAGGCGTAATATGATAGAATAGAATATTCTTTATTGCTCACACGAAAGCAGTATAAATACAAATTAACAATATTTCAACTAGTACAATACGCGGTGTTATCGCTAGTAATCATTTCTTCCAGACAACCTTCTAGAGGCCAATTTTGCATAACATAATACTGGATCATTAGATTGATCAGAGTTATACATAATTATGTGTCTCAGTAGCAAATATAAATAAGCTTATATACACATACAGAAATTACCATAAAATAACAATATTTCAACTAGTACAATACGCGGTGTTATCGCTAGTAATCATTTCTTCCAGACAACCTTCTAGAAGCCAATTTTGCATAACATAATACTGGATCATTAGATTGATCAGAGTTATACATAATTATGTGACTCAGTAGCAAATATAAATAAGCTTATATACACATACAGAAATTACCATAAAATAACAATATTTCAACTAGTACAATACGCGGAGTTATCGCTAGTAATCATTTCTTCCAGACAACCTTCTAGAGACCAATTTTGCATAACATAATACTGGATCATTAGATTGATCAGAGTTATACATAATTATGTGACTCAGTAGCAAATATAAATAAACTTATATACACATACAGAAATTACCATAAAATAACAATATTTCAACTAGTACAATACGCGGTGTTATCGCTAGTAATCATTTCTTCCAGACAACCTTCTAGAGGCCAATTTTGCATAACATAATACTGGATCATTAGATTGATCAGAGTTATACATAATTATGTGTCTCAGTAGCAAATATAAATAAGCTTATATACACATACAGAAATTACCATAAAATAACAATATTTCAACTAGTACAATACGCGGTGTTATCGCTAGTAATCATTTCTTCCAGACAACCTTCTAGAAGCCAATTTTGCATAACATAATACTGGATCATTAGATTGATCAGAGTTATACATAATTATGTGACTCAGTAGCAAATATAAATAAGCTTATATACACATACAGAAATTACCATAAAATAACAATATTTCAACTAGTACAATACGCGGTGTTATCGCTAGTAATCATTTCTTCCAGACAACCTTCTAGAGACCAATTTTGCATAACATAATACTGGATCATTAGATTGATCAGAGTTATACATAATTATGTGACTCAGTAGCAAATATAAATAAACTTATATACACATACAGAAATTACCATAAAATAACAATATTTCAACTAGTACAATACGCGGTGTTATCGCTAGTAATCATTTCTTCCAGACAACCTTCTAGAGGCCAATTTTGCATAACATAATACTGGATCATTAGATTGATCAGAGTTATACATAATTATGTGTCTCAGTAGCAAATATAAATAAGCTTATATACACATACAGAAATTACCATAAAATCTTGAGATTAATTACATCCTTATTGTTTCATGGACAATTGAAATATGTAAAAATCTAAAAGTAATTTAGTTCAGATATTAGCCTTGTTTTTCTATTATTGTCGTAAGCCGAAAAACTAAATTTTGATAAAAATTTAAAAATAAATATATAATATAAATAATAAATGAAGTAGTGTTCAAGGGTTGCTGTATAAAGGCAGAGATTATCCTAGTATTATAAAATAATTACCTATGCCGTTTACTTTTAACTGATATTTCTAGCATGAATATAAAAGAAATGTTAAAATATGAAGCAATTTTATTCAAATGGATTAATTAATATTTCAGCTATTCATAAATGAAAAGTTCATGTTCGAAACGTTTATTACATCCTCGTAATTTTACGTTAACAGTCTGAATTATAAGATTCCCGGAGTCTTTGTTTTATATTTAAATACAATTTCCTTAATTATGTGCGGAGGAGCTCACTTCTAAAGAATTATGCGAGAGGCTGAAGCACAAAATCGTACAGACGGTCGGCTTTACACGGTATTAATGTTTAAAAGAAGATATAATCCAATAGGACAGTAAAATGTTTGTTTTAATTAATTAATTTAATTGTAAATTCAATTGTAAAGTGGTCATCAGGGATTATCAAAGAATATATTTATAATGATTAAATTAGGCAAAGTTTAATAATCTATCGAAAATAAAAACATTCATTTAAAAGGCACAATGACATGTACAATTTTTATTCCATTGCTGGGGGCTACTTTTAAGCAAAAAGTTGTTTGTATCAGAAGACCCGACTTTTCCTTTAATTCAATAAACATGATATTGTATTTATTACATTAATTGTAAATGGTTCCTAAATGAAAATCATAAATTAGAGAACGTAATACAAATAATAAGAATATTTAAAATATTGTATTTAAAATTGATGGTCAAAATATATTTAATTACTCAACACTATTGACGAATTGTCAACTTTTCTTTGATTATTTACTTTAGCTATTACATATTTTTTATAAGCATTACCAAATTATGACAACTAGTTAGTGGTCAAAATTCCACCATAATTAAATAACAATAAACAACAATAAACAAAAGAGTATAATTATATGGTAGTGTGTGTAATGTTTTTTAATGATTTAATGTATTTTTATGCATAATTTAAAAAAATATTAGTGTTCTGCACTCCTTCTCTATATAAACTATAAGTGTGCGAAATTTCATACTCCTCTGTCCGCGCAATTGTCGTAAAGAGGGGTACAAAGTTTTTGGTTCACGTATTAGTAAATAAAGATATTAAAATAAAACTCATATTTAGGAAATATTTCTTAATGCGAAATTTCTAACTGTTCCTTTCCAGTGACTTACGTGACTTCAAGTAATCTAGAGTTGTAGTGGTAAGTAGAGTGAGATAGCAAATATTTTTTAATGTAAGCTTGAGTCGACTCTCTCGTAGTATCTATGACCGAATCAATGGAACTTGCTAGGGGACCCTATATCAAGGGAAGTTTAAAGATCTAATAAATGTTGTGTTAGTGGACACTTAGAACAGTTCATTTGTTTAATGAAGCCCGTTATAAAGGGGTAAATTGCCGCAAATAACTGAGTTGTTTATTGGACTTTAATAAATTAGTGGCACGTGAAAAATCTGTAAATTAAAAAATAAAATTTTATAGCCTTGCATGTGAACAGATTTCAAAAAGTTTTATACGGATGTTATGAAACCTTTTTTTAACAATTAAGATAGTCTTTCTAAATTTTTACGTGTCCCATTTCGATACGAGTTGTAAAACAGAAATGTAAAAGGTCTATTTCAAACGTCTTTAGTAGTTCGTTTTCATTTTAGAACTTTTTTGTTTGTTTTTTTTTTTTTTATATTTAAGTACATTTTTCATTGTATGTTCTATTTACTTTTGTGTTGTATAGACGTACTATTTATTATATTATTGCAGTTTTAAAGCAATACTTTTGTTCTTTCTTTCTTCTGTCTAAAATTTCATTGACTCTTTCGGGCTGATCTGTCGAAAACGAACGACGAAAGGCGTTTGAGAGTATAAGCCACGCGCAGATTTGCCGATGACTGCTTACTACTATTATATATACTTATGTAAAGTATATCTATACATATAATAAAACTGCAGGTCGAATTTCTGTACAATGAAAAAAAATGTTAAAAACTGAGTCAGTCATGTAAGAAGTGAAATAGAACTAATTTAGATTTTTTCAAATTTTTTGTTTCTCCGTTTGTCTGTTTGTACGGGCTAATCACCGAAACGACTAGACCGATTTAAATGAAATGTTGTACGGTGATAGCTTATATCCCTGGTTAGCACATAGGATACTTTTGATCCCGAAAAATTAAACAGTTTCTTTGGGCTAGTTAACTATTTCACGCGGACAGAAGCTAGTACAATAATAAATTAAAATAACAAATTTATTGCAACAACTATTTATGTAATCTTTTTTGTCAACCCTATTGACCATCGACGCGTGATATCATGAGGCTATCGGCAAAGCTTCTGCGCACGGGTAGTAAGGCCTCTGATTCGTATTTGACATGAATTTCGCCGCGAAAGTATATGAATACGACATACGTTTTACAGCATTAGTGGGCTTTTATTGTTGAGGTCATTTCTTCACTATCTACATAATCCTTTGTCAATCACTTATGACCACACATTATTGAATATGACAGGTATTGAATATACATTCAACAAGAGTATCTATGCTATAAGCATTTCTTTAATTTTAATTGCCAGGGAAAGCGATGGCTCTTAAATTTTCTTTACCTAAAACGTTATGCTAAAATTCAATTAAATAGTTACCACTTGACTCAATACTCCACGACCCACTGTTGTTTTTTAATTAGTATCCTGCGGCTTTTACTAATTGCTATTTGAATTGAAAAACAGAAAATTCTTAACGCTTCTGTTGTTTAAGCTCAAATGAAATTAAAACGGTAATGAATGAATGAGAAATAAAATGAAGAACTAGTCATTTAATTTTAATTTTAATGAAAAACGTCCTTTGATGTTTTTTAAAGTGTAATGTTCTTTCACAGATGTTCGGTAGCTTTCATATTCGTAAGAGAGTAGATATATAATATGTGAGAGGGCCGGTTTTTTTGGTACTACTACGTTTTATAAAATCCGCAAATTACAGGGAAAACAATAATGTATACCTATGCCGCCTCCTCTATATCTCAGTAGAAGAGATAAATTGAAAAAAATGCTGGCCTGACGTGAGGATTGCGCGAAATCGGGAAGGTAAAATAAGAAAACTGACTTCAGTAAACACTGTATAACGGTATACAGAATATTTGTTTACAAAATTTCATTCACATAAATTTAGTAGTTTTCGCGAAAAATGACTGTAACATATAAAGACAGACACAGCTGGTCGGATATCATGATTTTATAAGGGATCAGTTTTTTTTAAATAAGTAGCAGTTGTACGATTTGGTTATTATTATTACAATGATTTGTGTGTTCATGTGCAAAATGCCAACTCTGTAATGAATTATATGATTTGCTATAAGAACTACGAACTAACTAAGAATTGTTAGGCTTCAGTCAGAGCCGTCTTAACGTCTCAGCGTCTCAACCTGCGCTCTACGTACCAAAAAAGAAATAAAACTTATTTTTTATCGTCAATTAAGATCGGCCCCGGAGTAGACCGTTGGATTTTTTTTATAAAGAATAGTATCGCATTTGACTGATATTGCGTCTGATGTCAGGCGGAAATGCAGTCTAAGATGTGGAGCACGCATACTTAGAAGCTACCTGTTCATGCGAGACTTGAAGACACCTAGATTGTATTCATCAGGAAAAACAGACGACGGTAAAGAGTTCCACTCTTCAGCGGTGCGTGTGATGAAAGTAAAAGCATAGCGTTTAGCGAGTGCGTACGTCTGCTTGTCCAGTGGTAATAAGGTGAGGGAGGAATTAATTCATGTATCTATTACTCATACTACGAATATGCTAGGTGAGTCGTTTATTTCTTTTCAACACACTTGCTCATAAAGTGGCTCTATGGTCACCGCAATTAGGCACAGAATGACACCCATTACCAAACTGTGAGTAAAAAACATTATAACTCACTAGTGAGTTATAGATATTTTTTTTTAATTTTATTGGTTGAGTTGCTTTGTTCTTAAAAAAGTTTTTATTCAAAAAAAAAGATCGTGTTCTACAGAACAAATAAATTAATGTTCCTATTGCTTGCTCATTTCATGCAACTTCTTATTTAAATAGATAATTTTAACTCGTACGCGTTTAATAAATAAAACTTTCACTCATATATAACTTATTTTTATCTACTAAATAAAATGAGTTTTTGTTGTTATTTTATTCACAAGTGTGTTGAAAAACGTCGTATGATACACGTGTGTATTGATGATTACCGTCCTCGGCTCTCTTAAGACCCTCGCCTACGGCTTGAGTCTCAATGGCGCCTCGGCGGTAATCACCAATGTTACACACTAGTACCATAATATACTATTATTTGTTAAATTTTTAAGGTTCCATAGCCAGTTTGATAATAATATCCTTACTCCTTGTTTTTTTCTGGCATGTTACCTAACGTAATTGCATATTTAAAAACCAGAACTAAATATTTATCTCCAAAGTTCTTTATAACTTACATGAAAATTATACTAGCGTATATGAAAACGAGATAGTTCATAACATCGCAACGGGGAGTAAATATATTTAACTTCCTTCTTTGAGCAATTTATGAGCCGTACAATGTGTAAACAATTTAACACCTGAGGCACGGCTTTGTTACTCACGATGGTGAAATTAATATCCTATACAAAGCGCAATGCAAAAGAATATTCTCCGCATTGTTGTAATGTATATACTAATCTATAATATTATAAAATTCTAAACATGTCAAGTCTGTACACTGAAGCTATTGAAAAAACCAACTGGAAAAGACTATATAAATGATAGACAACACGATGCAATTTTTTTAGATTTCTTGTCTGTTTGTTCGGGATTCACGTAAAAAGTACTGCGCCGATTTCGATGCAGTTTTGGTTGATCAACAGAAAATTATTAGATTTAATTTAATGTCTCCACTACTTTTTATTCCGGGAATCCCGCAGGAATTTTTCTGGGCATGATTTAAAAGGGCCAGATAGAAAAAAAATCAAATTCCAATGTGGTTGTTTCACTGGTCGATAGCAAATGTAATGTAATATAGGAATTTTCCCGGAAGCGCTTTGAAGTTATTCAGATGCATAAAAATTAGCTTATTCCGTCACAGTTTCTACTAAAAAGATAGCTTACATTCTTTTTTTAAATGCTGCGATAGTCTGTGTCCTGGAAATCCTGGAAATTTCAAGTCAAGCGTGGACGAAGTCAGAGCATATCTTAATAAGAAATATGAAGAGATAATAAAGAAAAATAATGTAACAAGAACATTGTTTCATTATGTAAGGAAAAACGCGATGGTTCACGAACTACTTTTACGCTTTAGGGCTATGTAATAATAATAATAATAATAATTTTGGCAAAAACAAAACTCTTACATGTGTATGGAGATATATGTTACAATCATTTTCGTAGAAACTACTGGGTCTATAATATATGTAGATATTTAGCAGTGAGTTATTTTCTATATGTCGTTATAACGTTAATGTTCGCGTAATAAAAAAATTAAGAGGATTACCGCTACACCTCATGATTACACCGTAGATGTAAAAGTGATAATATTGTTACAACCTAGGCGCCGACAAAGACAAATTCCACGGTGTAATTATTCTAAGTTCCACGCACAGATTTGTAGAAGCAGATTTATTACCCGTCGACATTTGAACTAATAACACATAAAAACTATTGTAATTCTTTTATGATCGTCTTCTTTTGTTTACTTATTTATTGGCATACGTTTCTAGAGAAGCCTATTATTCTATTCTTTACGTCCGCTTGCGGCTGTAATCATTAGCCAGTTGTTACGGATATAAAGTACCAGCTGATTCCAGGAAATTCGGTCACGTTGCCGGGCGGGCACACTACATTTATGCAGTATAAAACGATGGCCTGATAGAGGGAGGGGGGCAGTCGAGCGAGAACCACGATCAAGGCGAGACTTGTATACATTTGGGAATCTATTAGTGACGGACTTTGCGCGTTTTATTGAATTACGACCTTCTGCATTACGTTTGGATTTGTTGTGTTCGGTTATATTTGTACCTGTGTTATACGTGTTTGCATAGTTCTAATAAACTCTATAATAATTCCAACGACATTTTAATTCGAGTCCTGCAACTCGTAACAATATATTTTTTAGAGTAGTCAGATCTTTATGAATCGTAATAATGCTTCTCGATGATTTTTTAAAATCTTTTTAATGGCATCAGCCCCTTCTAACAGTTGAATTTTACGGTGGAAAACTCTGCCAAATATGAAATTTGGAGACACATAAACATTTTGAACGTAGTCTTAAGATTGGTGAGAACAGTTGAATGGAGCTTCGCTATGCGTACATCGTGTAATACTTCATTACACTTGATGTATAACAACAATGATGTATTGTTCGCTTGAATATTATCTTGTCCCGGAAAATACTTCAGTTCCACTAAAATACACAACTGGAGTTAATGCCCAAAGCCGTTTGGAAGGCTAGTTACGTATAATTTATTGTTACACATCTGTACAACGTTGCGTTGGCTTTGCAAGGTTGCTACACTGTAATCCTTTTTTTCTTTATCTTTTTCTAATTCCTCATTTGGGGTCAACACAGTAATATCTATTTATTTTAGTATTATGTAATTGAAAGATTTTTTATTTGATATTATTGATTATTTTTTAAATTAATTAATGTCAATTTCAAATGAAGCTGCAGTTTTTAAATCAGTTGAATATACTTTTCACTTTTAAATTAGGAATACATCCGTCTTGAGTCAGTGCCAAGTCAATAAATAAAACCATAGCGACGTTCAGTCGATGATCATAATTAAAACATGCATTGATACAGTATATATAACTTATATGAACATTAATCTTGTTTCTCCGACGTTATTGTAACAACTCGGTATCTTGGACACTCATGATTGATGTGATACGGATAGGCCCTTAACTAGGGCTCTTTTCTATTACAATAATATTGGAGTGTTTGCACAGTCAACCAAGATTATTCTTCATAGGTCAGGAGTGTTATTATTATTTTCGTTCTATTGAACTAATTGTCACGCATGGTTGAAAATCCTTCTGTTGTGTATTGGAAACACTTCGGAGAGTGTGCGATCTAAATGTTCCTTCTCTATTTTACCTTTCAACTTCAAGGCACTCAGGTTTCTACAAAAGCAGCATGGAAAAAGATTACTGTATAAGAATGACATTACATAAGAATGACATTTTTATGTAAATAATTATACAAATTAACTTAAATAATTCGTTTACCCAATTTTTGTATTAAGCCTTTTATCTAAAGTATATCTAACAATACAATATATGTATATATATATATATATATATATATATATGTGTGTGTGTTTATGTGTGTGTGTGTGTGTGTGTGTGTATATATATATATATATATATATATATATATATATATATATATATATATATATATATATACTTATGTATATAATAAGAAAGGTAGGCAATAGTACATACACGTAATGAGATATGATACTATCAACAAGGACAAAATGCTAAATAATGCGTTTGTAAACAATGTTTTAACATATTTTCCGTCCTATATATTTTAGGACATACCTATCTTCTGGTCAGTGGCCCGTAATAATTATTTACTTTAGGCAGTTCATATTTAAGTTTATATATTTGTACATGAAACGAATGAAACAAAAAGAAGCTGTTAGTCTACTTTACAAGTAAAGATAATGTAAGGGTTCTTTTTGTGCTGCGCTCGGCGCTGACAGACTCGAAGGACGAGAGCTTAATCGATCACGAGAGACGCTACTAAGTCATGGATTAAGTATCGCAAACTTTAAGATGGTGGGAAATATAAAGAATTTCTTATAAAAAACCACTTGATATCCATATCCAAATAATAATTTCAATGAATTAATAAAATTATTATTTGCTTAGTGATTTTTACGTACCCGAATTTTATTCCTATGAATCGGGTTCTGATCTGAGAACGTGTACTGCTTATGCGATTTTTCCAGTCTAATGCAGGGTAACTATTGATGAATATATCCCCTTATGTTGTACATATTCTTACAATAAGCAACTAATGGTAAAGAAAACGTTGTGAGGAAACAGATCAGTCAGATTCATTCAGATTACATTTAATCATTTATAGTAACGTAGATTAGCATCTACATTCGGTAGTATCGGTTCGTATATATCGGTAAGTATATAAGGATACTAGCTGAACCGGCAAACGTTGTTATGCCTTTTAAATTATTTTTAGTAATTTTAAGTGAGTTAAATTATTACAGTACTAATAACGTTATTAAAAATCAGGAGTTGATGGTGGAAGGGTGAAAATTTGAAGTTGTATGTATTTTTCAATGCTAAATGATAATAAAATATAAATAAGACATTTTGACAAAAAAAAAATATTCAGGGGTGGGTAACCCTTATCATTTAGGGGTATAAACATTTGATGTTGGCCGATTCTCAGACCTACCCGATATGCACACAAAATTACATACAAATCGGTTCAGCCGTTCCGGAGGAGTTTGGTAACAAACACCGCAACACGAGAATTGTATATATTAGAAAAGTCAATTTAATTTAATTTCCCCCAATAATGGGACATAATAATGGCTGATATTTTATAAGTAAATTTAAATTACAATAAATTAGTTTTAATAGGGGAGCGGACAGTCAAATCAACAGAGACAGGTTTACAGAACGTTGCAGCCTCATAGATTTTGTACGAGCATGCCTACTTATGACGTCATAAGTAGATACAAGTAAAGGGAGTCAAACAGTGCATTAATTTTATTGTTTGAAAAATAATTAAAATGATTTCTGTCTTGCTGTTTTAAAAGGTAGTTGCTGTGCTATTATTTTAACGTCTGTTCTTTTATTTAAAAATATTAGAATTTACTGTAACATGTGCATCCCTATTCCTGTCAGTTTATAAGGTTGCTTAATGAGTGAATGAATGATGACATATCAAGGGGTGAAAGGCTATTCGTTTCAAGTAATATTCTGTAAGATACCTAACATTATAGATTTTTTCATCATAATGTACTCAACTCATGAAAATATAAAGAAATAACGTGTTTGCCTACAGAAATATATACTCTTCTTTTTGACATATCTACACACATATATATATATATATATATATATATATATATATATATATATATATATATATATATATATATATATATATATATAGTTTAGTAGTGAGAGTATTCAAAATGTTGCTTGATATAATTAATAGTAGAATTAATAGAGATATGATTAATAGTCTTTTACCCATCGATATACTATATTACGAGAAATATAGTACAAAAATATAGTGACATAAAAATAACGAATGTTGAAGGATTTCTAGAAGGTAGAACAAATTACTATTTAGTTTTTGCCGTTTGGCTGAGACACCCTCTTAGATAAACAAATAAAAGTACAGACAAAGTCTACATGAACAAAAGGGTCACATGAAGTGAAGCATTTTGTTTAACTTGTGCGCATAAATTTTGTAGTATTAGTAGGATACACGTAGTTTGCGTTTGTGTGGTTAATAGTAATTTACCACTGTAGACTATTCCACCTCTATTCATGCTAATTCGATTATTTAATACTAGATTCTCGTAACGCACTGCAACGCGATCAGCTTCATTAGGCTTCACTCTGAGAGCGGGACTCAGTCTATCTATTTTATTCGTCTGTGGCCACCCTAAAAAACAATTACCATTTATACGAGCATAAAGTAAGAAGATAAATCAATAATGCTATCCCTAGAGAAAAAGAAAAATGATGTTGGCGAGATAAAAGAAAGAAAAAGTTTCATAAGTTACCGAAAAACCGTACTTCAAATCCTTCGGAGTCTTACAAGTGACCAGTTTTATATCGCGTTAAAACTTTGTACAACTCCTAAACACATAGACGTTGAAGGATTTTATTCATCTGATTACTCCTTCATCATTAAATTAATTTTTATCTACTGAATGTAGACTCGAAAAACCAATATTCATATATGTAATATGCAAAACATGAGTGGATATTATTTTTTATTTTTGGAGATGAATTGCGATTTATAAAAATGTTTCCATTATTAATATAGACATGAGGGGAAAAATTACTACTAATATTTAGGTGTATGTTTATTTGTGTGTTCGTCTGTGTGTATGTATTGTACTGTGTTAACTTTTAAGAAAGAAATAATAATAATTATTATAAACTAATATGTACGATTAATTAAGCATATTTTTTTTTTTAATGTAGAATTTAAAATTGTATAATTTTGTTTTTAAAAGTGATTTTAGGATAATAGACCAGTGCATCGTTGAAAATGATAAAAAAAGGAAAAAAATACAGTAGGATGAAACCCATTGGAAAAGGAAGAGAATATAACAAAAATGAGAGGAAAAATAATTTACGGGCGATCTGAGGTCGGAAAGTAGTAGGGGGTGAGCTTTTAAGGGGAAAAATGGTTTATCTCGATTTCCGGCAAAACTACAAGTTCTATGGAAAAAAGATAAATGGCAAAGTTGTAGGTCATAAAAAGCTCTACAACTTTTGTATTTACACTTTTTTCACATAACCTCAAAATTGATGTGAAAAATTCAAGTTTTTGG
Organism: Dendrolimus kikuchii; assembly: GCA_019925095.2. Lineage (NCBI taxonomy): Eukaryota > Metazoa > Arthropoda > Insecta > Lepidoptera > Lasiocampidae > Dendrolimus > Dendrolimus kikuchii. Next base: position 11,014,327 of record CM034391.1, on the reverse strand, counting down.
TTTTTTATTTTTATCTTTTACAAAAATATATTTTTTTCACAAAATTTGGTGAAAACTTACCTTTTTATGTCCTAAACACATTGTAGGTTTTTTTGATTTAAAATATTTATTATTCACCTTATTTTGACTTTCGTAAGGCCCAGACACTCCTAACCCCTTCCCCATTTCTCTATGAAATACCTTTTGATGGGCTAAAATTTATGTAGATAACCTATTTATTGCTATTTTAAGATAACTTATATACCTGAGTGACCTACGGAAAATTTTAGCCCATCAAAAGGTATTTCATAGAGAAGTGGCTAGGAGGGTTCGGGCCTTACTTCCTGTTATTTATTTGCATTTTCTGAGAACGTTTACCATAGTAATGAATATTTTTTTACACCATCAGAAAGTAGAGATAGAGTAGAATAGTAGAGTAGAGAGAGAGAAAAGAAAGAGAGAACAAACAAAAAGCCCACCGATTTTTTAAAAAAGCTGATATTTTGATGCGAGATTGAAAATTGGGGTAGTTTTGTCGATATTAAGTCAAAATAAGGCGAAAATAAATATTTTTAATAAAAAAATACAGTGTGTTTGGTTCATAAAAATGTAAAAGATAAAAATAAAAAAATAAAAACTTGGTTATTTGAATTTTTCACATAAATTTTGAGGTTATGTGAAAAAAGTGTAAATTTGTCATTAAACTTTTTCCATAGGACTTGTAGTTTTGCCGGAAATCGAGATAAACCGTTCTTGACCCTTAAAACTCACCCTCTCCACTTTTCGACCTCAGATCGCCCGTAAATTATTTTTCCATTCAATTTTTGTTATATTCTCTACCTTTTCCAATAGGTTTCATCTTACTATAATTTTTTTTTTGTTTCAAAAATAATCTACCCTGGTCTATAGAGACTACTTGTTAATGTTTACTTTTACAAAATCAATAAAAAAGCTACCTATTAGTAATTAGTTCCGAGATTATACAGGTCATAAAATTTCTAACAAGACTTTCTAATTCAATTCCTATAATAGCTAAAACAAACCGCTCTCCTGTCCTGTCATAAGATTTTCATTTAGGACATTTTCAAATTAAAACAATATTGACTAAGCCCTGCCAAAATACAATTTACCTAAAGTTAATTTTAAAGAAGCTTCGCAGGTGGAATATTTGATGTAATACCGTTGTATTATTCACGAAAGTCACAAGCCGGTGTCAGTAATCCGTTTGTTAGCTAGACAAGACTGAAATAAGGCGAAACAGGCCGTTTTGCCTTGTTATCGTCCTGTCACGTCATTCTGGTAACAAAAAGATTTGTCTGTCAGTAACCCCCAACAACAGAGTTACTTGGTTAGATAATATGAAAGCATTTATAGGTAGTCAAGATAGTGTATTTCTTTTGATTCTCGTCGTAACTGGGTACATCGGTAATGTAATATAACCATGTATAATAAATGATATACTTATACGGTCTTATACATAGAGAGTTAGAATAAATTTGAACGCTTCTTTTAAAACCATAAAGAAGCTTTCAAACTCTAAGTCTCTATGAATAATACCGCTAGTAAGTATAAAACATAATTGCTTTTGGTGTCTGTCTTTCGGGCTGTAAACATGCCGTATCTGTACATCAATACTATTAAAAAAAACTGCAATAGACTACATAAACGATGGAGGACATGATGCAAATTTTTTTTAATTTATTTTGTTTGTCGTTTTGTCCGTTTCTTTGGGATTCATGTAAAAACTACGGGGTCTATTTCGATGCGGTTTTCGCTGATCGACAGCTAATTATTAGACTTAAATTTTGCTGTACATTTCATCCTGAGAATACTGCGGAATTTTTTCTGGCAATTATTTAAAATGGCCAGATTAAAAAAATCGAATTCTAATGTGATTACTGATCGATAACAAATTTAATGTAATAAAATGTGTGATGTTTTTTATCTCGGGAATCCCGCGGGAATTTTCCCAGGAGCGGTTTGAAGTTGTTCAGATGCATAAAAATTATGTTATTCCGACACGGTTTCCACTAAAACGTTAGCTTTCATTTTTTTTAAATGCTGCGCCACTTTGTGTCCCGGGAATCCCGCGGGAACTTTAAGTTAAGCGTGGACGAAGTCACGGGCATATCCTAGGACATAAATACAAAAGTGACTTTATTCGAATATTATTTTATTTATAGGTGAATGTTCTTATTCATTTTGTGATAAAGTTAGTTTGAAGGCTTCTTTAAGAACCATTAAGAAGCCTTTAGCCTAAACTTATTCTAATTCAATATGAATAAGACCGTAAGTCTATAAATAATCATCAAATTTCATTTGGTATATATGTCCAATGAACTACTAGGATGAACGAAACTCTCCATCACGGAGAATTGAATATTTTTCATCAGATATAAATCCGAAGTTTATCTGAGCAAAGTCGACATTCTTCGAAATTAGTCGAAAATTCTGAAAAAATCAAGGTGATAGTTTAAAAAATGCTTTACTAAATTGTTTGTGCAACACACTTTAAAGAATTTGTTTTAATACTGTTGCGAAGCTATACTCACCTTATACAGGTGTTTTATTACCCCTTCAAATTGAAGTGATCTATTGCTCGCATTAATCCTTTTGTGTTTCTCCCAATAAGACGTCATAAATCCTTCATTTCTATTGTTTGCATTTCATGCACATTTAGACGCTATAATGCTACAAGTTGAAAATTCCAAGTACTAGTGGATATGTTGCTAGGAGGCCATGGCTATTTTTCCAAATATATAAGGTCGCTTAGTCGGGGCGACTGAGTTAGGTGAGTTTCAACTGCGATCGAGGTGTTACCTAGTGTATCTTCGGAGCGAGTATCTTATAACGACGGAATTTAAGCAATTTATGTTATACTTGCCGTATTCGGTTGTATTAGAAAGAACTGTGAATTGCGTATATTTACTTCTAATAAACTTTGTGGTCATTCCAACATTCCATTCCACAAATACGTAATAATATTTTGTTATAATATTTTAGTGACTGTATAATTACTTAGTTATTATTGTATTTTCATATAATGTAATTAAGTCAAAGCACATGGTATCTATTGTTTTATATTTATGTTAAATATGTCCTTTGTAATAATTTTGCATTTACTTACAAAACAATGTATTACAAAGTTAAACACACAATCCCACCGAATCCGGATTATGAATATAAAACATGAAATGCCTAAAAGGCTTATGGAAGTTACTGGGACAGCACGTCGAAGAGACCAAGATTTATAGGGGGCTAGGGATTTTCACATTGCTTCGCGCTGTATTTATGCGCGTCGAAAGTCTCTCTAATTTACGAATTATCAAATAGAAAATTCTAAACAAAAGACGGTAGACGGCAGACGGTACAGCAAAAAAATATTTTAAACCAAAATTGCTTACAGCAAGCCGTTTTTGAGATACAAACTATTTTATAATAAAGCCTTTTTTAGGGTTTTGTAGCCAAATAAAAAAGTAGTGAACGTTTATTGCCTATGCCCGTCAATATACGTGGTGGTTTTCAATATTTTAGAGTGCACCGTTTTTATTTTAATTTATGCATACATATATATGCCCGGCATTAGTCCGGCTACTATTATTAAGTAAATGGCGCTTTCATACATACATCAATATGTATGTATGAAAGCACTTCTTATTGTCACGCCTGTTAGCCATTGGGGTAGGCCGAGACGAAGGATCTCCACCTACTACGATCTTCACTAACATTTTGCACTACATCACCTTTCATTAATCTCTTCATACATTCACGTTTATTTAAGGTGCTTTTTTACTTGACCTTTCTGCAAAATATCTTCAATATGATCATGGTGAGTACGTCACAGTCTACGGGCACCGACACTACAAATCACATTTCTTATACTAGTTCTGTGATTCTGCTTTCATCTATCTAAACATATAATAAAACTGTAGAGGTCGAATTGCTGTACAATGAAAAAAATGCTAAAAACCGAGTCAGGGGGATGTAAGAAGTGAAATAGAACTAAATTAGATTTTTTCATTTTTTTTGTTTTTCTGTGTGTCTGTTTGTCTGTCTGTTTGTACCGGTTAATCTCTGATATGACTGGATTAATTTAAATGAAATTTTGTATGGTGGTAGCTTATATCCCTGGTCAACATATAGGATACTTTTGATCCCGAAAAATTCAAGAGTTCCCGTGGGATAGTTAAAAAACCGCACCACGCGGACGAAGTCGCGGGCATCAGCTAGTATAATATATAAACTTTTTATTTTGTTACTTTTAATAATTGAAGAAAAAATAAAACTGAAAATTCATTTAATATTTTCTTAAGTTTTCGCGACTTGTATACATAATAAAACTACGTTTTAACGGTTTTAAGCGCGGTAATTTTATTTGATTTTGGTTTTTCAGACGTTTTACGACGGCTATTGAAATCAAAAAACACCCAAATTTCAATAGAGAAGATGGTTGGCAAGTACCACCTGTTTGGGATCCAATCATCAAAACTATTAAGACCCAAACCCAGCAAAAACCAGCTGCCAGACCTCAAGACACTATGAGCTCTTTCTGCGTACAACAGAACACAAACCAACTTGACTGATAATTACTTTTATTTTTCCTTCCACCCATTTTAATATTATATAAAATTATTAGAGCTAGGCATGTTTGCTGAAGAGTTTCTTGCGCCGCTTCTTCTCTTCAAACCATAACATGTTGCGAAGCGGTTGTAAATTAGATTAGGCTCCCATAGAGTAAATAATAACCATAAACAAAATTAAATAATTAAAATTAACAAGTTGGCGGTAGGCTAAATAAAACTTTAACAATACTCGTTGACACTTGAGATCTTTGTGTTCCGTGATCACGGCCACTGAAAAGTGGCCGAAACGTCGGTAAAACCAAAATCAAATAAAATTACCGCACTTAAAACCGTTAAAACCTAGTTTTATTATGAAAATTCATTGTCAATTTTTAGTCACAAAGAGGTTTTCGTATGAAACTCATATCTGATCCATACATAAACTGAGTCAAGCTCACTACTGCGGCGGCTAACATATTAAATTTTGTTTGAGAGGCCTGTGAAAGTTTGGAGGGCGACCGTCCGTCCCATTTTGAAATTAACTGAACCAATTCATTCCTGATTCTCGTGCAAAAGTCATACTATATTCAAATTTAATGTTAGCTTTATGTATCTACTAGTGTAGTTCAATGTAGGGTAGTGAATGTTTAACCTCAGTCGTTAAAAAGAAAACATAAAAAAAGTAGTGGGAACTTCAAATGTGATATTTTGCTGTGCTTTTTAGTTTGTTTCTTCCTTCTAGATGACTTGTAAATGAACTGCTTATCAGATAATATATTTTTCATTTCCCATACATGAAAAGTACGTTTGAAGTTACCTGATCAGAGGAATGAAAACTGTACTTGTCGTTCCTGGGAAACGATTTTCCCTGCTGTTAAAAAAATGAAAACTATGCGAGCCATGCCGAATCTTTTTATACAGCCGCTGTTGAATCGCAGCATAGAATTGTAATTAAAAATTTCAACAGTTTTGTAACATGATTTTATACGTATAATTTATTTTTCAATAATTTAATTTAAATGAATTTGAGCTAAAAACGTTAATTAACATTACTGTGATCAATGATAAAAAAAAATACAGGTTGGTAGAATGCCGCAGAAAAAGAAAATTACTTGACGGATATTTGTATAAAATGAGTTCATCAGCTTTAAATATGAAATTAACGCCTGATTTCATTAGAGAAGTAGTTGTTTGTTTAATTAATCAAGGTTTTATTTACTTCCCTTACATTCGAAATGAGAAGCATAGTCTTTAACTCAAGTGAAAAGTCTATTTAGGCACAGCCAAAAAAACCCAATTGTCAATGCGCCCAATTCCAATAAACACCCTCATGATCTCTAATAGTACTGAGATCCTTGGAGTCGACGTAACGAACGACGTACAATTTCGGGATCATCTGGAAGGTAAGGCCAAACTTGCCTCTAAAAAGTTTGGTTACTAAACCGGTCCAAGCAGTACTTCACCCCGTGGTAACGACTTGTAGAGCACAAGTCTTTACCAGGGGGTGAAATACTGCTACTACAAAGCGCAAATCAGACCGCATATGGAGTACTGCTCACATCTATGGGCCGGGGCACCACACAGCATCGCGCCATTCGTATCATCAACGATTCCATACTAATAGGCGATTTAGAATCGCTTAGCATTCGGAGAGACTGCGTCCCTCTGCGCATTCTACTGCCTGTACAACGGGGAGTGTTCCGAGGAATTGTTTGGTCTGGTGCCAACGCCTCACTTTTACAACCGCAATGCTCGCCAGCGACGGGATTTTCACCCCCATTTTCTTGAGCTCTCCATGCTCTATTACGCAACGATTCTCTAGAACATTAAGTTCGTTTCTTTCATTCCTTGTGTAACAATCTACTATATTCTTACTTTGTTGGTGTTGTTTGTTGATAACTGTGATGAACATAGAACACTTTGATCCCAGAAGATTCATTGTTTCCGTCTATCAGCCGAAATTTATTTGTAGTTATGAGAAAAGCTACCTCTTGTATATTAAGAATTAATATAAATACCTAGGATATGCCAGCGACTTCGTCCACGTTTGACTTGAAATTCCCGCGGGATTCCTGGGACACAACGTATCGCAGCATTTAAAAAAGAATGTAAGCTATCGTTTTAGTGAAAACTGTGCCGGGATAAGCTAATTTTGGAAACAAACAACTTCAAACTGCTCCCGGGAAAATGCCCGCGGGATTCCCAGGATAAAAAGTAGCGCAGAGTTTAAGTCTAAGAATTACCTGTCGGTCAGTGAAAACTGCATCGAAATCAGCCCAGTAGTTTTCCGTGAATCCTAAAGAAACAGACAAGAAAACTAAAAAAAATAGCATCGTGTTCTCCATCGTCTATATAGTCTATTCCAGTTGTTTTTATATAGCTTTAATGTACAGACACGCCATGTTCAGAAATTTATAATATTATAAAAATAAATAGAGATTTGATCGATAGACGTCTTATTGAATCTGAAGACGAATTATTATTATGCATAGAATAAATAGCGCGTGATCAACTTTTTTGCTAACAATGTGTCGAATAGATAGCACCGAATTCTTGCTCATGTGTTTCAAATTCCTTGAATAATATTTTTAAGAAAAAAGTTTAATATTAATTTTCTATCAAAACAACTCATTGGCTCTTCGTGTGATCGGAAGACTGATTCCTACTTCGGACAACCTTCTAGTAACCTTACCCATTGACTTCGATGACCTAGGTTCAGTATTCTACTTTAGTCTCAAGGGATTATAGGCAGAATATAATATAAATTAAGCTTTCTTCATTGTACAGATAAATTAGCTTCGAGATGTTTTTGCGTTTGTAGTACTAGTCAGAACATAAATAAATAAACCAATACTTTTTATAAAATATATAATAATATAAGTTTATTTATTTATGTATATATATTACAGACAGATAAATAATATGTAACTTATAATATTAAACGATATTAAAATAATAAATATTATTATTAAACATAATTTTAATACTAAATTTCAAGGAAATTTTAATTTGATTTTAGCAGTCCTGTAAATATACAAATACTACTACAAACGCAAAAACGTCTCGAAGCTAATTTACCTGTATTAGTTTATAATTTATAACATATGACTAAAATAAATAATGTTAGGTCTGATTTTATTCGTTTTAATCTGGCAGTCACTACTACTTAAAGCAGTTAGTGAGAACGGACTTAAGACGGGTTTTCGCACCGAGCTCACTAAAACTGTCAGACAATGTCAAACTTTAGCTCAGCCCTATCTCAGCCCAAAGATTGGCTTACTAGACTAACTTTCGCCTCTCTTCATCACTGAGATTATACTGAATCGAACATTATGTAACACTGTAGACGATGGAAAGTAATAGCTGTTCTACAAGTTAATTTTCGGATCCGCATACATTCCTGAATTCAGTGACTTGGATAGGTAATTTCGTTCGATACGATTCCATAAACCACTTGTAAAGTGGTTAGTGTTAAATAATAATAATATAATGTACATATATTTTGTAATTACGAATGTTACAAGTTTCAATGGATACTAACAAAGAATATGTAAAAATATGATTAGTTAAAGGCTACGCCGTTGCGGAATTGCATTTGAATTTTTTTAATAATTTGACTAAAAATTTTAATCTCGCATTTTTTTCTTAGAAAGATAAATGGAATAAATTTGGTTTTCACATATTTATTGAGAAGGACCTCATACAGTTTCATTCGTGTTAGCTTTTGTTCTGTAGATATGTAAAGAAAACTATATTTTCTTCTATATATTTCACGGCCTTAGATATAATGTCCGTGCAGGAACGGAGAAGGAATACAATTTCCTGCGGCCGGGCGGCCTGTCGTAAGAGGCGACAAAACAACCCACAGCCAGGTGGTCGGGTGTTTGTCCGACGGGCTACCGGCCTTGGTCTAGAATATGACGCCATAACAAGCTTGAGTTGTGTTTCGGCATTAGTGGCCAGGTTCCAGTCTACCTTAAGAGCGCAGAAGCGCATTTGTAGCACCTTTGGTGTTGCAAATGTCCATAGCCGATGGTAATTGCTTTCCATCAAATAGGCCCTCTGCCTGTCTGCTGTACTCATGCAATAAAAAAAAAACAATTGTCAATTGAAACACTAAAATGGGCCACAACAATTTTCAATCTTTTATTCATTTCTACAACTTAAAAAGCAATGTCTATCAACTCACAAATGTCAAACAATACCTACTACTATCAGAATTTCAATCCGTAGATTTAATGTTTTCTTTCGTCGTTAGCACCTAATAATTTGAATAGTATGTAAATGAAGGCACAACCTAAACAGTCAATAAAATTACTTATGTAGTGCGTGCTCTACTATCAGAATTCTAACCAACGTCATAGAAACGAAACGGAGGGTGGAGCTGTTTGACAGATTAATAAAGAATTTTGTTATTTTTAAACTTGTCCATTAAAATATAACATTTTGATGAATTAACCATTTTCATATTCTCTGTGATCCAAACGGGGCACAAAGGAAAATGTAAATCATGTTATAAATTTTACAGTTTTATACAATTGTTATGTAAAATAGTTTCTCGCTATGAATTGTAGGTATTTTAGTTACACAGTTCTTCAGTTTATTTTAAGTCCAGTCAATACTTCAAGACCGCATGAAAATGGAGTATGGTTAAGAAATTATTATTGTGTTTCAATTAATACTTGAAGAAGTTATTTTATTCAAATGAAGATTATTATTTAAAACTAGGACATGCCCGGGACTTCGTCCACGCTTGACTTGCAATTCCTGTGGAATTCCCGGTACACAAAGAATTTTAAAAAAGAATGTAATCCATCGTTTTAGTGGAAAGTGTGTAAGAATAAGCTAATTTTTATGCATTTGAACAACTTCAAATCGCTCCCGGAAACGTTGCCGCGGGATTCCCGGGCTAAAAAATATCACACATATTATTACATTAAGTTTGCTATCGATCATTTAAAAAAATCACATTGGAATTCGTTTTTTTTTAATCTGGCCATTTAAAATCATTCCCATAAAACTTCCCGCGGGATGCCCAGGATAAAAAGTATCTCAGTTTTAAGTCTAAGAATTTACTGTCGATCAGCAAAAACCGCATCGAAATCGCCTAAGTAGTTTTTACGTTAATCCCGAACAAACATACAAACTGAAAAACAGACAAAGCATCTAAAAAAAAATGCATTGTGTTCTCCATCGTTTATATAGCAATTCTTTTTGATTTTTTTAATTGCTTCAATGTACAGACATAGCATGTTTGGAATTTTACGATATTATAGACTTTAATGTTTAATAAAGTTTATTTCTTGAAAAGAAGCAGCAAACGATAGTGAGTGGAGCAAACTCAATACTTGCGCACGCGCTCGGCCGGCGGTCAGTCGGCGGCATCGTGACCGCTGCATTCTAATATGAAAACTAGATGCGCTTGTCCGCTCAAAACACACAAAATATTAAATATAAATATTTATTTTTTTATTTAAATATGGATTTCTACTACATCGCAATAAAACATATGTACTAACATTAAAAATATTTGGAAAAAAAAGTAAAAATTTTAGAAGCAAAAGATATGTATTATTAATATTAAGGAATTTTGTAAAAACATATTTTGAAAAGAATAAATAAAGTATAAAAAAGGCAAAAGATAAAAAAAATCATAAAAATATACAAACCCTTAAATACCCTTAAAAGCCGGGGACAATCCCGTTCGTTCGAATCATTATAGAGCACAATGATATTGAACAAAATAAAATTAGGTCCTGCCATTACAAAGCTAAACTGCTGGTATAAATATTGGTGAGCGTAGGAGCAATATACGCAAGTTCATATTTCACTCCATACATCTTCATTTATATAACTAGCCTAAATAATACAATTCGCTCGATTCGATTCGATATCCAGGATATGTTATTAGATTTCCATGCAATGGTAGTTACCCGGTGACTTTCAAGTGTATTTTTAATAACTTGCTTTCGATCTATAAAATAAATATCTAGAAGTTATATACTCTCACACTAATCAAATACAACAAAAGAGAATTCCCAGAATCGTATTAGGTGGGCATTGGGACGTGTTTATCGTAATGCAGGTAACGCAATCAACGCGCTCTGACACCTAGAGGGAGCGCGCTCCCAAACTCGCCATGCATACTGATTCCTACCTTGCCAATAGGGTTTCTACCTAAATTTGCTAGTTGCTAAAACTTAAAGTAATTTTACGTTCATTTAATGAAGAAAAATTTTACTGTTTGAGAATATTGCCTTAAATATTCATGAACACTTTCATGTTTTTGAAAACGTCTTCAATACAAATTTACATTAGACAAATAGTCCAACTATCTTTTGCTGATTCTATTTTAATAATTAAATTTACTTCAACAATAAGATTATTAATTAGAACTTAATTTTAATAAAGTAACCCTATATAGAATCTACTGAAAGAAAATAATAATTTCTTAACCAAAATCAAATGTACGTTTTCGAAACTGTAAAATCATAATATTATTAAAGTTGACTACAATTAATTAAATACTTGTTCTGTGATGTAATATTAATAATGATTAAAGAAAAAGATTATACTTTAAAATATAAAGGTAAGTATTATTTTTAGCACATTTTTATTGTTACATTCTAAAAAAGAGCAGGCAATTTCTATGTATGCAAATCTCTGCGATGCAGATACTGTCAAGGCGTCAATTCTAGATTCATAAATTAATCCAAATAATTTATATTTAGCAATATAAAAAACGTATTTACATTTTCGACATAACTTACAGACGGTGTGACATCTGCAAAGAAACAATCTATGTAAATCATTGTCAGTTTTATAGTTCTAAAAACTGATAGCCCTATATCCCATCCCATTTGCACACCAACTGAATGTGAGCAACTAATTTAACTTCACAATTTCCCTAATGAAAATACTGAATTCAATATAGTAGATACAATACTGTTATTGGCACAATGCCGTATTGGACTAAACCGATAATTTTCATCTGCACTACACAAAACTTGTGTCGTCAATATCTAGCTATTTCCTTATTTACCTAATGATATAGATTTTGTGATAGCTAAATATTAACTTGTATACCAGGGTATAACCATAAATGGTGAATTTAATAGTACATTTGGAGTGGCCTTTGATTTGATTGACTTTTAAGCCGTGGATTTGGCTGTAAAGCTTTCTTTGATAAGTATATCTGTATACCAAGGTCGACACAAATAGCGCTACTAAACACAATATTAAATCAACCCTTGATATAGGCAACCGAACAAACAGTTGAATTAGTTTGAAGTCTAACCATAAGGATTAATGATATACCACGTACACTCAGTTCATTGTAGTCGGTATGCCAATAATAACTTTCTTCATTGTATCACTAAACGTTTTCATGTTGGTCGTAAGTGGTACAATGATAAATGATAAGTTCGATTGTTGTTATATGGATAATGTTTCTATTGTACATTATATTTGGAAATTGTATTTCGAAGCACGTAACCTTAATCACCATCATATAGGTAGTGAGCTATAAAGTTACGTAATTAGCTATTGTGATCGACTTTTATAGTTTTCAGGAATCTTAACGCATTCGTATGTGTTGAAATTAAAACGGCAGCAATTCGTGACAGATCATATTATATATAGATACTTGGACTTGCAAATGCTGCGATGGATGTGTGGAGTGACGCGGAAAGACCGGGTCAGGAACACCCGCATTCGCGGCAGTCTTCATGTCCGTGACATGACACAGACAAACTGCAAGAGTGTCGCTTACGTTGGTACGGCCACGTTTTACGGAGACCGACTAATTATGTGGAGAACAAATGTCTAGCCATGCCGCCTTCGCCAGGTCCTGGTCGAAGGGGAAGGCCCAAGAAATGTTGGCTTCACGTTGTGAAGGATGACATGCGGTGAGGTCTCGAAACGGGGGATGCTGAAGACCGCGCGAAGTGGAGTAGAGAAAGTAGGAAAGCGGACCCTGGGCGTCGGAGTGAATGCTCCGAACGCAACCGGGATATAACGCTCGGATGATGATGATGATGATGATGACTTGGACTTGCAAAATTTACATGATCGGAACTAATAGTAGGATCATAATTATTTACCTATAAAATCGATTATTGTTGCATTGTATTGATACTTTGTAATGGAGGCCGTGTCTTAACAGCCGCGTATATGATGAAAAAAATATTTGCTTCTAACCAAGTGATCAGACTACGAACAGTGTAATACAACGAAGACCAAATTGTCACTTTGATAGAGGTGTCGATGCTGACTTAGTAACTAACATAAATCCTTACATTTATCATAGTTGCGAATTAGTTAGTATTGTAAACTGCCCTGAACACTAACAAAAGCTTCTAGAATAGTAAGCCAGGTTAACGATAAGTCAGTTTGAAACTTCCGCTACAGAGTCCTTTTCCTTTCTGTACACTTCACACAATCTTCAGCATTCGTATTTTTAAGACTATTGGCAATTTAATGCTAGGAAGCAATAGTACTAACTTGAATATTTTTTTATTGCACGATTTCAGCAGGCTGTCAGATGGCCTACCTGCTGGAAAACAGTTGCCATCGTCTATGGACTTGTGTAATACCAAAGGTGCTACCAATGTGCTGCTGCTTTCTGACCCTTCAGAGATTCCGGCATTAGTGGCCAGGTTCCAGTCTCCCTATAATCGAACCTGTCGGAACACAATTTGAAGTTGTTATGGCGGCATACTCTAGACCAGGGGTGGTAGCCATCCAGACGGGTAATTATTCCACCACCTGACTTTGGGGTGTTTTGTCGCCTCTAACGACAGGCCGCCCAGTCGCAGGGTAGTATATTCTTACTTTGTTCCTGCACGAACAAAAGAATAAAATAAATAAATATAAGACAATATCGACAAATTAACATATTACTTATATACATTATTAGGATACAAATACATCCTATTGCATAAATAACATTTAAGTATGCTGAAAGTTTCTATTTTATATGTGTAGGTATATTAAAGCCATAAATCAATAAGTTCGATCAGGCTACTTATAATATTTAAAGACTTTTGTAGCAGCACTAACATTTTTTTTTTAATATTAGACCAATATAATATTTATAATTCTACACAAAATAATAGAAAAGAATACTTATATTTATATTTGAACCAAAATATGATCTGAAATTATTAATATAAGTATAAACAAAAGAAGAAACCGCACAAGGGCAAAAGTAATTAAATACAATCTTGAACACTCGATAAAAAAATAAGTTGGATATTTGAGTAACATGAAGGTGAATTCAAGTAAAATATTGCGATCCAATTAAACACACACAATTGAAACATGTGGAAAGGCTTAAATGAGGTGGCTTCTATAAAATTATTTACGCTTGTTTTGTTAATTCCGTTGCAAATTAATTAAAAAACCACCGGCTTTGAGTAGCTGCAATATTAATTTTAACTTATAATATGAAATGATTTAAGACATCTCGTCCCAGTGTAATTATTTAACAGTTTGTTTTTACCTTAATTTGTTTTATGTTTATCTGGCAATGTCAAGTAATGATTTGTTTATGAGAGAAGTCGCGTTAGCATTTTGAATGTTTACTCTGATTAATAAATACGCTATTACGCGATATTTGATTGAACTACTTATTAGTAACTGTAGTGATTATATTTTCGCTTTGCACAAATAATTAACACTACTTCTGTTTTAATGGTTTTAAGTGTGGCACTTTATTTGATTTTTGTTCCGAACTTTCGACCACTTTTTTTAGAGGTAGGTATGTTGAGAAATAGTGGTAAATTACATTAGGCTCACATAGTGAACACAGCAAGAACGAGTTAGGTGTAGGCTTAATAATAATTTTAACGGTACTGATTGACACTTGACGTGTTTGTTTTTCATGATCACGGCATAATATGTACTAAAAAGTGTCCGAAACGTCGAAATAAAAATAAAATAAAAAACCGCGCTTAAAACTTAGTTTTAATTAAGTAGTCATTGCTCAATTTTTTAATTATTAATAAATATGCTTTATTTTATATTAAAAATTACAATGAATAATCCTATAAGTGCTCTTACTGCTATTAACGAATTCTTCCACACAACTTTTGGTGACAACGGATGAGAGTTAGACGAGACGAGTCCAATCTTTTATGATCTATCAATGGATATTGTTACAATTAATTAATTAAATTTTTAAATTACAAATTTGTAAAGTCTACAAATCGGTAAAAACATGACGGGTATATCGTCTGTTCGATAGAAATTGAGTGGTCAGTGAGCAGCAATTTATTATGTTAATTACTGATTATTAACTTTCTTAAGTATTTCATTCATTTAGATCTGTACTTACTAGACAAGACAATATATATTATTAGAGAAAAGTCTGTTTTCTATGTTTTTATCTGAATTTAGTATTATACGACACACATCACTACCACTAATATATAACTAAAAGTAATTTTAAAATTCCCTTCTTTTTCAGGTAAAACCTTGAGTTGAGTGTTAAGTACTCATAAAAAGTACAAGTTGCTTGTGAAACAGTAAAACACGCAGGGTGAGTGATAAAATATGAATAACTTTGAGCGTAAAGCTTTAAAATTCTTAGAGAATTTTTAAATATCTGAGGATTCATGAACTCTGAAATAACTCTTATTATTATTTTCTTTTTAAAAAGTATTCATATTATTCAACATTTTGATTAGTTTTTTACATCTATCTATAATATCATAAGATTAAGCTATTAAAAAAATAGACTATATAGACGATGGAGAACACGATGCAATTTTTTTTTCGATTTCTTGTCTGTTTGATGGCTTAAAATGGCCAGATTTAAAATAAATCGATTTCCAATGGTACTTTTTCGTTGATCGATAGAAAATTTTATGTAATAAAATGTCTCATCTTTTATCCCGGGCATCCGAGTGCATAAAAATTTGTTTATTCTGACACAGTTTTCACTAAAACGAAAGCTTACATTCTTTTTACATGCTGTGTTACTTTGCGTCCCGGGTATCCCACGGGAATTTCAAGTCAAGCATGGATGAAATCGCGGCCATTTCCTAGTATATTCTTTTTTTGTATATTTCTACAGTTTTAACAGAGCACTGCACTATCCCTATTAATATTATAAATGCGAAAGTAACTCTGTCTGTCTGTCTGTCTGTCTGTCTGTTCCGTTTTCACGGAAAAACTACTGGACCGATTTGGCTGAAACTCAGTATATATATATTTTCGATGCCGAGGATGAACATAGGATACTTTTTATCCCGAAAAATGGGATAGTTTCCGGGATAAAAATATATTTGTCTGTTTGTTTGTTATGCTTTTACGGAAAAACTACTGGACCGATTTGACTGAAAATCGGTATATATATAATTTTCATACTGAGGGTGGACAAGGAATATTTTTCATCCCGGATAATGGGATAGATAGAAAAGTGGGACAGGCTTTGGTTGGTTTTGTGATTTGCCATTTTCATCATTTTGGTTATTTTGTCCTTTTTGCCCTTTTTCTCTTTTGCTCTTTTGCTCTTTTGCTCTTTTGCTCTTTTGCTCTTTTGCTCTTTTGCTCTTTTGCTCTTTTGCTCTTTTGCTCTTTTGCTCTTTTTGCTCTTTTGCTCTTTTTGCTGATTTTGTCCCTTTTGTCATTTTTGTAGTTTCCATTGACGGGGGATAGATAAATAAAACTAGGACTGTTTGTAATAGAGGATGAAAGTTTGGATGAGACCAATCATTTCTCAAGTTCATAGATATAAAAATGCATCTTCTATAAAAATGCGATAGTAACTCAATATGTCTTTCTGTTAAGTTTCTGGAAAACACTGGGAATACTGGATCGTTTTTATTGTAATTTTGTTTAAATGTAGTTTTAATGCCGAAAATGGACATATATACTCATGCCAGGAGATCGACATGAGTATATATCAAGCATCGAGTTTGCGATATAAAATGAAGTGAATTTTTCGGGTGCAAATGGCACTAACATAAAAATGGTGTAAATCGTAACCTGTATTAACGCCTGCTCTTTAAACAAGAAGCAGGAACTAGAGGTTAACCCGCGGAGCAGCCGCGGGGTAAACTCTAGTGAGTATATATATAGAAAGGTTGTAAACAGATATTTTAAGTCTTATCGAATTAGGCAATACATTGGTGTTGGTGGTATCTATGAATAACGATAATCACTAACCTTAGATGGACCGCGTAGCATTTGCCCACAAACAAACATTTTAGTGCTTGGACTTAAGCAAATAATCATATCTGTAGCTGACAATGAAATCCCTATTAATATTATAAATGCGAAAGTAACTCTGTCTGTCTGTCTGTCTGTTCCGTTTTCACGTAAAAACTACTGGACCGATTTGGCTGAAACTCAGTATATAGATATTTTCGCTGCCGAGAATGAACATAGGATACTTTTTATCCCGGAAAATGGGATAGTTTCCGGGATAAAAATATATTTGTCTGTTTGTTTGTTATGCTTTTACAGAAAAACTAATGGGCCGATTTGGCTGAAATTCGGTACGTATGTGAATTAAATACCGAGGGTGGACATGGGATACTTTTTATTTTGGCCTTTTCGGTCATTTTGGCCATTTAGGCCATTTTATTTATTTTGGTTAATTTGGCAATTTTGCTCATTTTGGCCATTTTAGTCATTTTGGTCATTTTAGCCATTTCGATTATTTTGGCCATTTTGGTCATTTTGGCCATTTCGGTCATTTGGCCTTTTTGGTCATTTCAATCATTTTGGCCTTTTTGTTCATTTTGGCCTTTTTGGTCATTTTGGTGATTTTAGTCATTTTGGTCATTTTAGCCATTTCGGTTATTGTGGCCATTTTGGTCATTTTGGTCATTTCGGTCATTTGGCCTTTTTGGTCATTTCAGTCATTTTGGCCTTTTTGGTGATTTTCGCCATGTTGGTCATTTTGTCCTTTTTGGTCATTTTGGTAATTTTAGTCATTTTGGTCATTTTGGCCATTTCGGTCAATTGGCCTTTTTGGTCATTTCAGTCATTTTGATCATGTCAGTCATTTTAGCTTTTTTGGTCATTTTGGGCATTTTAGTAATTTTGGCCTTTTTGGTCATTTTGGCCTTTTTGGCCATTTTGGTCATTCTAGCCATTTTGGCCATGTCGGTCATTTTGGCCTTTTTGATCATTTTGGCCATGTCGGTCATTTTGGCCTTTTTGGTCATTTTGGCCTTTTTGGTCATTTTGACCTTTTTAGTCATTTTGGCCATTTCAGTCAATTCGGTAATTTTGGGCCATTAAGGTCACTTTGGCCATACTTTTTATCGCAAAAATAAAACTAAAATGAAAGTGTTAGCGAGAAACTAATCATTTCTCAAGTTTATAGGTATAATAAAAATTAACCCCTATCCCTATTAATATTTAATGTCCCTATTAATCCCTATTAATATTATAAATGCGAAAGTAACTGTGTTTGTCTGTCTGTTCCGTTTTCACGGAAAAACTACTGGACCGATTTGGCTGAAACTCAGTATATATATATTTTCTATGCCGAGAATGAACATAGGATATTTTTTATCCCGAAAAATGGGATAGTATCCAGGATAAAAATATATTTGTCTTTTGTTTGTTATCCTTTTATGGAAAGACTATTGGACCGATTTGGCTGAAACTCGGTACGTATATAATTTGAATACCGAGATTGGCCAAGGGAGACTTTTTATCCCGGATAATGGGATACATTTTGGGATAGATTTATGTAAGTTTATCCCGGAAACTAGGACTGGTTTTGTGATTTCGTCCATTTCGTCCACTGGGTCTACTGGGTCCACTGGGTCCACTTGGTCCACTTGGTCCACTGGGTCCACTTGGTCCACTGGGTCCACTTGGTTCACTTGGTCCACTTGGTCCACTGGGTCCACTTGGTCCACTGAGTTTACTGGGTCCACTGGGCCCACTGGGGCCACTTAGACTACTGGGTCCACTTGGTCCAATAGGTCCACTTGGTCCATTGAGTCCACTTGGTCCACTGGATCCACTTGGTCCACTGGGTCCACTTGGTCCACTGAGTTTACTGGGTCCGCTGGGTCCATTTGGAACACAGCCTACTGGGTCAACTGGATCCACTGGGTCCATGTTATCTATTTTGTCATTTTTGTCAAGTTTTGTCATTTCTGTAGTTTACATATAGACGGGGGTGGTATAGTTTGCGATATAAAATTAAGTGAATCTTTCGGGGGCAAACACATAAAAAAATAATACAATGTAACCTGTACTACTTGCTCTTTAAACAAGAGACACGCACTAGAGGTTGACCCGCGGCGCAGCCGCGGGGTAAACTCTAGTATGTTATATAAGTACTTCCCTGTACCTCTAGATACCGAAACACAACATACGATTTTTATCCCAGAAATTAGGATTTCCCATAGTATGCAGAGCCAGAATTGAAGCAAACGAAGACGCGTACAAAGCCCCAGTTTGAATATAAATGGATGCAGCTTGAAATTGTTATAAATCTACAAACGTCGTCGACAGCGTTCATTAGAATATTTTAAACAATAGAAACTTCCGCAAGTGCCTTTAAACCAGATAAGTAAGGGGGAAACATTTCATTTGAGATGGGAACTCGAAAACTCCTTCAATTCAATTATACTTGAAATTTAATAACCATAGATTCGCCGGGAAATGGAATATCTCTGCTGAAATTGAACAGGTTTCGATGAGGACTTTGCAGTTTCAAGAAATCTGTATTATTAGTATACTTGATGGCCTTAAAGGTTGATTTGATAAAAATTGACATCATCTTTTCTTAATAATGCATAAATGTGAAAATAAATTAGTATTAAATATTATTTGTCATATCTGTCTCGGAACTGAACATGAACGTATTTTTTAAAATTAAGCATACAATATTGATGCAAACCGACTCTTGCGGTGTTTTATTACCGTTTTGAATTTGAGGGATTTGTTGGTCGCGCTAATCCCTTTGTTCACGCCGCCGTAAGACGCCATAAAACTTTTCTTTCCTCTGTTAGTATTGCACGCGAAGTCTTGGAAGCCATTAAGCTGACCTTTTAACGATTTCAAGAACCAGTGGGTGGTATGTTGCTAAGAGGCCATTTCTAATTTACAAATGGATGAGAGTCGATCAGTCGGGAAATGCGCCAGTCGTGTTCTGACTGCGAACGAGGCGTCAACTAGTGCACTTTCGGAGCGAGTATCTTAGAGCGACGAACTTTGCGCGATTTATGTGATAACGATTTTCTGCCATACGGTTTGGTTTTGTTGTATTCGGCTATAGTTGTAAGAACTGTGAATTACTTGTGTGTACTTCTAATAAACTTTGTGATAATTCCAACAGCTTTTTATAATGTACATCCTACAGATCCCCTACAAATTCGTAACAATATGTAAATTGACAGATATAACCATGTCACTCGCAAAAATATACAGGCACCTTTCATAGTTCAAATTCAAAAGTTTTATATTCAAAATAATTTCCACTGGAGCACATTTTTTAAAGGTCATACATATAAGTTAAAATTTAACTTTACTTCCTATTCTGTGTACTCCGCTTCGCAACGTGTTATTGCTGTTAAGGAGAAGAAGCGGCAAGAAACTCCCCAGCAACATGTTAAGCTAAAAATTGTTTTTCTTCTTATTTATATAGTTCAAACTCTTGTTTTTAATAGATTTTATACAAAAACATGTTACACAATTACTTTTCGAATAATTAATGGAGTAGCAAACAGTGCATACTCAGTAAGACAAAGACATAATGAAAGTATAAATGAAGTTATTTTTCGAAAAAATGGTCGACGTTTTCGTTATTTGGATTTGGAGTCCATAAAAGCATGTACTAACCAAAAAAAAATCCATACATCGTAGACTAGTTAACGTATCTTACTCTAATATTTTATTTTTAATTTTTAACCTCTTTCACAATGATTTTTTGTTTTAGTTTCCCACTCCATGTTCTAAAGTTAACTAAAAATAAACATGTTACGTTTTAAGAAGTTTGGATTTTTGAAGACTTTCCTAACAATACCCTATACTTTATTTACCTCCGCTACGTGTTTGGTAACTACCTTTAATTTATGTTGTTTCCCACAATTTAGATACACTGGTTACACAAAATTGATTGGATGCATCTTCTTTTAATATTTCCTCTATTATATTAAATTAAAGTTTGAAAGTGTGTAATAAAAAAATGTAACGCTTTTGAGTTAAGGCTTGTATTATTTCACTCCCATACAATTTCCATATCGGGATTCCATTTCAATTCCAATTCAAATCGATTCTTAAGTAAACTCCAAAAAGAGCTCTGGCATACATAACACGACGGAAAAATGTGACACAGTTATAAGGGCTCCCTTTCACTAAGGAACTTGAAATAAATATTAACTCATTCTGAATACGATTAAGAATAACACTTTTTTAGAAACGTATAAATGTAAAATTTTTGAACAATTTGATAATAACAAATATTTACCCTTTGGCTGTATAGTCTTTTAGCAGCCTTTGCTTTTCTAGATATGCATATTTAATACTCGGCTTTTCCCGCATAAATAAATCTTTTACGCGTTGTCCCCACTCAGCCCACCACAGCGGCATGCGAAATATCAAACAAAACCCCTTTTTACCACTATATAGAAGTGAACAACCCTTGTCAATTCCAAAATTGTTTCAATATAGAAGTTTTCTTGGAAATTATTGTTTTATTTTCACTAAATATGTCTTAATAATAAAATCAAATAAGAAATGTTTAGTTATCAATCAAAATACTTGTTAGTCTCTCCGAAGATACAATGCCATATATTATTTGTCATTTATTTACTTTAACAAAATCGTTAAGAGGCATTGTTATGTTGTTCCTAATATAACTATGTTATTTAATAATAGAACAATACCCATGCGATTAAGTATAGGTACTGAAAAAATCAACCATCAGTAAATATTATTTAAATTTTTTATGTAATGTCTCCTTGGACACCGGGTTGCCTGGAAGAGATCGCTGTAAGCGATAAGGCCGCCCATTGTTTTAACGGAAATGTATTTATATTACCTGTCTAGGTTTAAGTTATTGTGAACAATACAGAGTTTTCATTAATTCATACATGTAAGGCGGCCACCTCTAATTTGATTTCCCGGGTTTCAACAATTATTTTATAATTTTATTGTGCACCAGAATATGCCTATAACTTCGCCCACGCTTGACTTGAAATTCCCGCGGTATGCCCGAGATACAAAAAACTGTAGCATTTAAAAAAGAATGAAGGCTATCGTTTTAGTAAATAAAATCTGTGAAAACCGCATCAAAATAGGCCTCTATCGATCTATCGACTCGATCGATTTTCCTGTCACGAAAAAGTGTTACGGCAGCGTGGAGGAACGGAATAAATTTAGGCTAGATGTGGTGAGAGGCGGCATAATTTTAGAGTATACTATGGATGCGTTTTTTGGTTCCGGATCGAATTCAGTTTTTTTGTTTGATAAAATAAAATATGTTTTGAAAGGTGAGCCCCGATAGGGTGGAGGAGCGAGATGGAATGCGTTTCAAAGGAAGATCTTCCAGCGAGGCTAATGTTGTTCCTCGCAGGCCTAGGCCTATCTGTTATAGTTGAAAAGTTGTATATATTCTTTGTATGTTTCGGGAAACGTTTGTGACATCAATTGTTACACAGCGCCATCTATTGGCTTGTAAGTGTTCTACTACAGTTTAAATAAAAAATGCATTCATTAAAATACATCTAACCTAACCAAGTCATAATTTGCAGTAAACCTGCGAAGAATCGAAATGTGTGCTAGGACACATAGTAGAAGTGAAACTTCAACGGGCGGGTTGTTAATGTACTTGTCCAATTTGAAAACCTGCCCGTAAAACTTCAAGTAAATTTTTTTTGCGATTCGTTTTGCCAGTTATCCGTTGCCATTCGTTTTTCCACTTGTCCGTTGAAGTTTCACTTCTACTATGTGTCCCAGCACACATTTCGATTCTTTATCTAACTGGATCGTCTATAGGTTACAACGTTAACAAACCTCAATAGATAAATATTTAGAATTGGCCAATAAATTGGATCCCATTTACCCCCAGCTATTTGATAAGGAGCAACCGCATTGTTCAGACCAATTACGTTGCATATTTCATTCATTAGCGCTCTAAACTAATGGCACGGCTCATTATTGGAGAATAATATATAGGATTTCTAATTGCGATAAGAAAATTTGATATTAATTAATGTTTATTTCGTATTTTAGTAGATCATGGCCTCGTCTGAAGTATTCATAATTAATGAAGATATATTATTAGATATTCTAAAGAAAGGCAACAGGGAATTTAAGAAATTTATAATTCATATTCTCTGTAAGTAGTTCTCTGTCAATACTTTTGAATTTTTTTACGTTTTTATTAATGGTATATATAACATACCCATAGAAATATCTACAATGATGTGGAGGGAACTACCCGCCGCGGTTTACCCTTTGCGTTAAGAATGGGGTTCTTTAAGAAGGGCGTTATAAAATTTCTTCGAGGCCGGCAACGCGTTGGTGACACCCCTGGTGTTGCAAACGTCCATAGGCGACGGTCACCACTTTCCATCGGGTGGGCCGTCTGCCTGTTTGCCTGCTTCAGGTTATAAAATATATATATATATATACACCAGTGTGCTTTCATGTTCATCTTGCTCTTGCAAAATTCAGTGTATCTTGCATCAGACCTGCATGTACTATAGATATTAATTGCCTTATGCGGCAAACGCTGGCAGTCAGCTAATTTTAATGGATACGCTATTGCACGTGGCATGGTATTACAGGCGTGCGTTAGAGGAACAATGTGAAAGCGTATTGGTATAGAGATACTTTATTGCTTCTCAGGATAACAACGTGTTATTTAGGAAAAAATACAATTTGAATGTGGTTACTTTGAAACTTTATGAAAAATTGCTATAGAAGTGGCGTCCCTTTCGCTCATAGTGTTGCTGTTTTTACGCTTTAAACTCTAAATTATTAGACAACGAAATTTTTCGCGGCGATTTTGATTATCGAATAACAAATAAAACTTTGTTGATAAATCACTAATACTAAACCAAACAAGCTATTATTATTTTGTATATTACGTGTCAAATACCTAAAGCTGGTTCAATAACAAAAAACCGTAGCAAAACAAAAATCCCACAGTACTTCTCTGTTAAGTGAAAGAAGTCAATAACAAGCATGCCGCATACTTTAGAACAAAATTCAGCTTTAAAACTCTAGAAGGTAATAATTGGCATCACTAAAATGTTGTTCACGTCTGTGGTTTTTATATAAATTCATTCGAAAAATTAATATGCTTGTTATGCCTAAGTGTAATTACAGGAAAATATTTTTAACCTGTGGATTACGACCCGATTTTTTTTTTTTGATAACGCAGGGGATATGTCTTTTCTTGGAACACCATCCTCGGGTCTGGGGGGGAAGGCTTTACACCGAGGGACGTGTGGGACTCTTGATTGGCTGTATGCCCAATGTAACAGCGCGGAGGCCCCGGGGATTTCGGCCGTCAAACTACCCACTAAACCTAAATCTGCGCCCCTAACTCATACGCTTTTACGGGGATCCAAAGGAACTAGAGCAATAGATACTGTGTCTTTGGCGCCCCAACTCTTGCCTGACAAACTCAGTGTCCTGCGGGGAGGACACCGTCTTAAACAACAGGCGAAGAAGTCCGCGGGATCCCAGTGAATCACTGCCCCTACTATAAATGTTTAATGTATAAACTGGCTAGGTTATAAAAAAAAATATGTATACAGCATTTAATATTTTGTTTAGTATTTTTTTTGAAAAGCTAGTAAGAAGGAAGACAGGCCACCTAATGAAAAATTGTTACCGTGGCCTGTGGACATTTGGAACACCAGGGGCGAAACCACTGTGTCGCCAGCCTTTGGTATAACATAGAGGGGATGGAATGGGAGAGGTGAGTTAAAGGGCATAAGACAGGAAAGAAGAAGGTGGGGTGCCGGAACTTTCACTCATCTTACGAAGCACGATTAGCTAGCTCTAGGCTAATAGTTTCATGACAATATTCTAGCAAAGAGTGGTATTACACCGATCGAGCTGGCCTAAGAGCTGTAATGAAGATAATGATTCACTTTGTGTCATTAAATTATTACAACGTTCTTTTATTGTTCACCTGGCCAGAACAATTTCAATTTATAAACAGCTCGCACCTTCAAAACGATTGGTAAAACTATTCTGAACTAAACGCCTTAGTTTACTTAATTAGAAATTTAAACAAATATTTTAAATTAAAAACACACCGTTTATTCTAAATTGCATTTAGATATACGCGATAGTAAATTAAGAAACTTTATTTTAGAACTGATAAAAGTTTAAACCATTTAAGGTTTAATGTTGCTTGCTTACTTGAGGGTTAAAATTCTATATTTCAACTTAACGCTGCTCATTATGTAATTTAGAGGTGGACCGAATACCGAATAAAATTCAGCTAACGTTTCGCTTTAAGATTTACCACGCTAAAAAACTCGACTCAACTTTAGGAATATATGAATATATTCAATACGTCGCATACCGACAAAGGAAAATTAGACGTTGTGTCGTACCCTTGTACCTCATTAGATCAAAAAAGTCTATTTCAACATTCTCAGCCCGGCTTAGTTTTTTGTTTTAGTAGTCCACCATTCGCACCCATATAAGTTGATCGATCTTATTAGAGCCCAATATTTGCTTCTGAAAAAGTTTCTCCATGCCAGGCAAAAGATTTAAAAACAATATTACAAAAACAAACCAAATCCTATGATTATTGTTCATAACTAATACTTGAATATAATATAATAATCATGACATGCTTTTGTTACACATGAGACAAATAACATACCGTTCAGACAGTATTCTAGGAATATTGTACATATTGTTACAATTATTACGTGACGCTGAAGGCAAACATGCAAACCTGAATATCGATCGAGATTACTAACCCGATAATTCACCATGGACAAACGTGACAGACACCAATTCTGGACTGTTCCTATATCTTACTATTCATTCAATTGCATTGCATATGAGAAGAGATTATAGAAATTATACATTACTTGTAAAGAGCATAATTATGTCAAATTTTAACCGGTGGTACGGCAAATAACTAGTATATAGGCGCTGGCCTACAATCGACGAAAAATTTGAAATTCTGAACCTATATAGCCACGGGATGTTTATAAAGTTTTAATATTTTTTTTAGTTAGTTTTTTAGTATAGTTATTTTCGATTTCTCCGAATAACTATATTGTGTTGATTTTGAAGAAATCCTGAATATACTTACAGGTCTGTAATTCCTTTAACAAGCTCGGTGACTATTGCTGAGTTTCTATGTATTTGATATAGCCCTATAAAATTAATAACAATTTTATACTTAAGGTAAGGTGCAAGGTGCAATGCGTAGTAACATCATAGCACATGGCATATGAGAAGAGTCCTCAATAGTTGGAATTGGATGGGTATAAATTATAAAGCCGAATGCCGAATGATTACCAAATATTCGGCTCATCTCTAGACTCAATTATATCCAAGTTGATAAGAACATCTCAACTTCCAACTTTAATTTACACCCGCTTAATTACACTGGAAAGAGTGAGTTGAAATTTCTATGTGAAATATTAAAATTAATAAAGCCGTCTGCATATTTTATTGCTAACATACCAAAACGCGAGCTAAGAAGTTTTATCCTTTACGTAGGTATGTTTGTTTAACCCATCTGCTTGTGTACTTTGCATTAGTGCGGGCATCACACCATTTGGTGTACAGAGGAAAAGTCTGAATTATGAAAAACAGACCTTTTACGTTTACAAGGGAGCATAACATGATACAAATAAGTACATTTCGAAATACTATTAAATTCATACTAAATATTATTTTGAAATGAAATATTTGTATTTTCATGACAAGTAAAACCACTATTCAGTGTATTTTTATTATGTGCCTATATTTTTTGAACGTATTTTTGGTACTTCATAAGCGGGGGAGTGCGGGAATGGTGAACTGCAATATAGAACGAACTCTATTGATCTAGTTCAAGCAGGGCTCAGCATGCATGTTACGCGTATACATATCGTTGTATTATTAAAACATAAAATTGATTTTATTTAATATAATGACATGCTCTATTAATTATACTTTATATCAATCGGTGACGTTACGAACATAACTGAAACATTATTTGTTTTACATCGTGTTTTGTCTACGAGTTTTAATGCCGACTCTGAAATGTTTGTACTAGGTTTATAAGAATAAAATTAGACCAAACAATAAATGCATTGATTGTGTGAAAGATGACATAATGTGACAGAGGGGGTATGCCAAAATATAAGAATATAGATGAAAATTAGACTATAATGTTACAACTTAGGCCCCGACAAAGACAAATCCGCGTACAGATCTGCAAAAGCACATTTTATTACCTGTCGACATTTGAACTAGTTGTAATCCTTTTATGATCGTCTTCTTTTGTTCACTTATATATTGGCATACGTTTCTAGTTATTGTGGAGAATAGCCTGTGGTTCTATTATACTCTCTCATTAGCATCATTAGCCAGGTGTTGCGGATTACAAATACAAGCTAATTGTAAGAAATTGTGTCGATGTTGCCGGGCGGGCACATTTGCATTTGTGAAGTATAAAATGACGGCCTGTTTGAGAGAGCGGTCAGTTGAGCTACAACTACGATACGAGCGTGACGTGTGTACATTCGGGAATCTAATAGTGACGGACTTTGCGCGTTTTATTGAATTACGACCTTCTGCATTACGTTTGTATTTGTTGTGTTTGGTTATATTTGTACCCGTGTTAAATGTATTTGTATAGTTTTAATAAACTCTATAATAATTCTAACGGCATTTTAATTCGAGTGCCGCTAACTCGTGATATTAATATACTGTTGAGATTCCTAATAACTAGGAATACTTGATATCCTTTAATATACTAAGCAAAGTTATATTTATCTTTCTGGATTGTTTCATTTATTACCCTAATGAAAACAAATTTATACTGCTAAGAACTTAGTGTTAGATACTTATACCAAAAAGGACGTAGTTACTGTTATATGCTGCTGCAAGACACTTTACTGTCTCTAGGTGTCAACTCAGAATGGGTAACAAGCCTCGCTAACCTTAAAAATTTACGCTACGAATGTCGAGGTACTTATGTAGTTTTATTTTTAGACCCGTATAACTCGGGGTTTTATTATACACTAACAACACTGTTGCTACTGATGCACATTTTTATATATATATATCTTTTACGTTGTAGTTAAGGAGATATGAACGATATTTATTTGTTGTCAAAACCTGCACTGAATTTCAATTTTTTTCTTAGGTGCAATGCAGGTTCTGGCAAAAATGAGTCATGCTCTGGAATCTCAGACTCGCGTATAAAAAGAAATGGATTCGATTCTTGGCCTGGCCTGTCAAGTCTCTCGCAGGAACGACGGTCGATGGAGCAAATGTGTCTTGTAGTGGATAACTGCGTCTCGGTAATTGTAAGACGCCCTCCAGTCCGGTGGACGGAAGACCTGCGAAATGTCACTAGCAGGGGCTGGAAGACGAAGGTGGGAGAGCGAGATGTGTGGAACAGACTTAGCGAGCCCTACTTACAGCTGTAAACATTGATCGGCTAAAAAAGAAGAAAGCTAAATAAGATTTATTACTTGTGACATCAGGTATTGGAGGATTTAAGAGACTTCCAGTGTCACGTTTTTATTGGATATTTGTAACGTACTCTTCTTCTACGGTAGTATACTTTTAATGTGGTCAGGTCTTTATTTGTTGTCTTCTCCATTCACATTTGTTATAAAAACGAAACTTATATTTGACATTACAAACGTGTGTGTATGCGTGAGTGTGCGTGTGTGTGTGTGTATGTATATGTGTGTGGGGGAAGGGGTGACTGTCTATGTACATACATGCAGCATTATACTGACTTATTTCGGTTATCTATCTTCTCTAACATTTTTACCGCGAGGTCTTCCCCCAGCAATAGATTTCAAAAGACGGACGATCGCGACTATTCCATAGTAGAAAGTTAAATTTATTCTAACCATTACAACAAATTGGAAAGATAATCCACACATATGCCATTTAGGCCGGCCCTAAAAACAAAGCAAATGGTGTCAGATCCATTTTGGATGAGCAGCATCAGCATATTCCACGAGGGTTCGTATCCGGTAAGCAATTAAAAAACGTAAATGCTCATCAAAATTTATTCAAAAGCCGTTGTTAGGACAGGAACGGATTTGCAAATATCAGCAACACAATGGGAGTTGATTTGCAATTAAATCTGTATTTTGATTAAATTCATTTAATACCCACAAGTGATAAAGTGAACAATACTGTTGCTGGCATGAATTGTAATATTATCTGAGACTGATCTTTGCTATTGGTATTTTGTCACATAAATATAACATAACAATATAATAAAATAAATATACAGATCCATTGAGCTAGTATGTGGGATAAATTTGTTCCTTTGTAAATAGTTTCTTGTCGCATTCAATGCATAAGTAAAGAGTTTATGGTTTTCCTTTCATTTCATTTATCATGTTTGTTAGAGAGATTTGATCATTATGATTAACCCTATCGATTGATGCCATAAAAGTACAGGGGTTGTTTTTTTTTTCGGATTTTAGCCGGTATGATTCCCAATTGTGGCCAGTGAGTTTTCGAAAATATGTGAATGCAGATTCGTTTCTTTTGAAAATAAAGAAATGTTTCCTTAGAGTAAAATTTGTTATCTCCGGTAATTAGAATACTTTTCCTCCAAGTGCGATTAAAAATATTCCAACCTATATATTTAATGTGTATATAAGTAATGAATGTTAAAGTATTGATGGATTATGTGAAGGATGACAAAATGATATGTGGTGTGACATACAACCTATGTCACAATAGAAAATAAGAAGGAAAAGACATGTGCCGACTCCAAGTATTGGGAGAAGATGAAAGAAAAGAGAGAGAATGCCAAAGTATTTATATTTATTCCCTTTCTCATTCTCACATAATTAATAATCACATGGTGTAGGTGTGAGTGAATGATATAACATTATACTTATATAAGTAGTATAGGTGTGTACTTTTTACAATGTAGGTTTACTTTATATCAAGAACCAATGCAATAGTATATTGCTATATTTGGAAATAAAACGTTGTGATGTACAGAGAACGAAGTTTACAAAACTTTAAAGGCACCTTATTAACATTTGAAGTTATCAGTTATATTAGTACATAAAAATATATTTAAGCTAATAATGCGCCAGATAGTGAGAAAAGAATGATATGTGGCACGACCTAGCCATGCAGGATTTGGGATTTTTAAAAAGTTTTTTATTACTGGGCCAACATCATTCAGAGTATTCTTTTGCATGGTAAAAAAGGAACAATAATCATCACATCATTATCATTCGGTCCTTTAATCCCGGCTACATTCGCAGCTTTCGCTTTAAAGCTCTGGATTCGCTTTTCTACTTTTTCTTTTCTACTTTGCGTGGTCTTTGGTATGGTAGAACCGAATATGTATGTAACATTACATACATACATAACTTCACGCCAGTTCCCTTGCGAGGTAGGCACGAACAACAGAACGCCATTTAGGCTTATTCTTACACACCTCATTTGCTTCTTTGACATTCATAACTCTTGTCATGCACGCTCGTCTGTTCTTAAGGCTCCTGACATCACCTTCTGCTAGTACACGATTAATTTGATCATGGAAGGTGTGTCGTGGCCTTCCACGACTTCTGCATCCATCCACTTTTACATTGTATATCTGTTTAGTCATTCTTTCATCATGCATTCTTTCCACATGCCCGAACCACCGGAGCATTCCTTTCCTTACCTTCACCCCGACACTCTCTTTCATACCAAGTCTCTTTCATAATGTTACATATGTAACATTATGTCTCCCAAATACATCTAAAACAAATATACCCGAATAACTTATTTGGAAAATCTCAAAGAAAGTCACATATTTACTAACAAACATAAGCCGCTGAACATTAATGATAAAGAATAACAAAAATAAACGAATTCATATTTACATACGAAACTTTATCAACAATATCCAAACATTATAGGTAAGAATATATTTTTAATACGTGTCATATCCATATCCCAATTTGGACAGTTTCACAATTTCCCGTGTCAACAAACATATTGCCATATATCAAATTTGGAATGGTACAGTTTGTTCATGCGGACTGTTGTGCAAAATTCGTTTAATAAGCAGTGTGTACGGCGATAAATTATTGGCCTTAAAACTTTAATGGATCTCCAACATGTTTTAATCTATATAGATCAGTATTTGTATCAATTTTGTCATTAAATTAAACAAAGGCATGATTATAGTATCTCACTAATAAATACACTAAAAGTTAATTATTTCAAATGAAACTAGGCATATTACTGGAAAGTATCTTGCACCTCTTCTTCTCTTCAAACATGTTGCGAAGCGGTGGTAAATAATGCATGGTGTATATGCTTACAATTAGCCATGTACTGGCCATCATCATCATCCTAAAGTTAAGAAATCCTTATTATATCCTTATTATTATTCATAGCACCCGTTTCGGAGACCGGGATCCGCTTTCTTATGTTTTCTTCACTTTGCGCGATCTTCAGTATCCTTTATATGTTTTTAGGTCATTGGCATGCATATCATCCCTCACGTGCCCAGTGCGGACTGTATTTACATATTGAGATTACAGCAATCAATATCACGTAACAAATACCCTATAAAGTTTCTGCTAAAATCTCCAAATATAAATTACATCACGTACGAATGAATAAATATTCTTTATGTATGCTAAAAGAAAAATAAAAAACTATACAATAGGCGTTCTTGTCGCTATTAGCGATTTCTTTCAGACAGCCATTGGAAGGACCAGAATTTTGATAAGAACA
Organism: Dendrolimus kikuchii; assembly: GCA_019925095.2. Taxonomy (NCBI): domain Eukaryota; kingdom Metazoa; phylum Arthropoda; class Insecta; order Lepidoptera; family Lasiocampidae; genus Dendrolimus; species Dendrolimus kikuchii. The sequence goes on along the minus strand of CM034391.1, from coordinate 10,982,888 downwards.
GTGATAATATTTAAGTTAATCATTACTTAGGCCTATATATACCTATATAACGAGCCTATTATGGAAAAATTTAGGTATTTCACTTTTTTGTTGTAAGATACAGCTAAAATAATATAAATCCTAATCTTAAGGCTCATATCTGCGTTAATGGCAAAATTATGAACTTACTAAAAATAAGAGACTTTTGAGTAATGTATTAAAAAATGATTTGTATACTAGCTCTCCTGTAAAATTATATATGTCACTTACGATGTTCTTCCATAACAGGTTCGCTCGTATGTACCAAAATAAGCAGGTACTTAGATACAAGCCGCTTAATAACCACTAACGTTGTTAAAATATTCATAAGGGTTTAAAAATATAAACACGTTAGAGCTAACTGCGAAGAAACTCTCACGGGAGTTGTCTAGTTATGGATGTACTTAAGGCAGCTTATATTTTATCACATTAATAATAGATTAAGGCTCTGTTGCCTTCTACCTTACAGGGCGTTTAATAATTCCCTGTCCCTTTGCCGATAAGAGAGTACCTTGCATTAATTTTACTCGAGCAAGCGATGGTGGGACATCGCTGTTGCGAAAAATAATTTAAACTTTAAAAAAATTGAATTATTTAATATAGTCAACGCCGAAGAGGAAAGTCTTTTAAAATATTAATCAAACGTCTTATGCAGGTTAACTTGAAATAAAATACATAGATAGAATATGTTCAATAAATAATTTTTAAAAAACTTTATTTCACGAAAAAAATGAAGCTCATATAAAATTATATTATAATTAAAACTAAAACAATTATAATATAATATTAATGACAATAAAACACGCCATTACAATTTGTGTAACGCACGCGTAGTCAATATTATGCATTTGCGTGACGGTGCACAGAATGCCAGCTCCTAATAATATTGTGGCCTGTACATCAAAAAAATAGCCAAGCCAGTTGCAGTGAGTAAAGCCTAGCTACAGCTCTCTTATTCTCGTGACTCCTCCCTGATTTAGGGCAAAATACCGCGTAGTGTAATATAACCATAAGACTAACCGATTCCAGAATCAACCGATGTTCGATGTTGAGTTTTAGCAGTGTAGTCTTCGTGGCGTAAACTCAGCATTGCAATTGCGTACATATACAATATCGAGCCTTGACCGCCATTTTATCGTAAGCGACATTAGGACTAAGTACACTTTTTGTTTCCAAATCTATTTTAAACTAAATTTTGTTTCTAGACTTTCAGTATTTGATTCTGTGGGATCTAATCTAATTAAAGATACTTTAGCTACGAACAAATGTACTGAGGTCCAAATGTTGCTTACTATGAAATGGCGGTAAAAGCTCGATATCCGTCAAGCTGCCAGCGATACCAGGGTTGAAGTGCGAAAAGTGCGCCGCAGGGAGGTGGCGCGTGAGGTACGCGCTGCGCTACAAACCATATCTCATGCTACACTACCTCTGTGCACTCATATAAGTGAGAACTCATATGCAAGTAATTATTACTAATACCTAAGATCGTTGCGTTCGCCTCCGGCTACTAAACTTCTATTATCTGGTGGTGCACACTCGCGTATTTGATAAAAAGGTACGTGTTTAGTAACCAGGAAATGGGTGCCTTTAATACCACTGAAAAACTGCGACACATCAATTAATCGAAAATTAAATCGACCAAGTAAGAACGGTAGAACTATAAACAGCTCTGTGGTAAGTTTATCAAAGAAAGTTGCGCTTTTATACATAAAATTGCATTGCTGCTGAAATAAGCTGTTAATTTAATTTAAAAGACTTTGTGACGAGAACCACATAGCTGGAGAGCTTCAGCATGTCAAGCGAGTTCTACAACGCAATCAGCTGAAGACTCCACACCAACGTCACAAAGACCCCAAACCACCTTCAGTTGAGCGGTGCCCTGCTACCCTACCCTACATCAAGGGGGTCACAGACAGAATTGGTCACATCCTCAGGCGAGCTTCAATCAAAACATATTTCAAGCCGCAGAAAAAGATCAACCAATTTCTGAGACCTGTGAAATGCAATATCCCACTCCAGGATGCAGGAGTTTACAAGCTTGATTGTGAGTGTGGATTGTCATACATTGGGCAAACAAAGAGGAGCATAAAAACACAAGTAAAAGAACACATTGCTGACATGAAACACACAAGGTCTACGAAGTCTGCGATCAGTAAACACACGCTGGATAAACCCAACCACTACATCAGATTCGATAACCCACAAATCCTCGCGAAAGAGAATCGTTTCATACCTAGAATGATGGGTGAGGCTATTGAAATCGAAAAACACCCAAATTTCAATAGAGAAGATGGTTGGCAAGTATCACCTGTTTCGGATCCAATTATCAAAACTATTAAGATCCAAACCCAGCAAAAACCAGCTGCCAGACCTCAAGACACTGTGAGCTCTTTCTGCGTACAACGGAACACAAACCAACTTGACTGATAATTACTTTTATTTTTCCTTCCACCCATTTTAATATTATATAAAATTATTAGAGCTAGGCATGTTTGCTGAAGAGTTTCTTGCGCCGCTTCTTCTCTTCAAGCCATAACATGTTGCGAAGCGGTAGTAAATTAGATTAGGCTCCCATAGAGTAAATAATAACCATAAACAAAATTAAAAATAAAATTAAATAATTAAAATTTATAAGTTGGCGGTAGGCTAAATAAAACTTTAACAATACTCGTTGACACTTGACATCTTTGTCTTCCGTGATCACGGCCACTGAAAAGTGGCCGAAACGTCGGAAAAACCAAAATCAAATAAAATTACCGCGCTTAAAACCGTTAAAACGTAGTTTTATTAAAAGACTGCTTACAATAATTATTTAAGCACAATATACGATTTATTCAATAATAATATATCCTTTTCTATCTAGTACCCGGACTACCAAAAACGTGCAAACTTTCGACCCTTAGATATTTGCGTTTCATACACTGTTTAAACATATACCTAGTTTTCCACTTGTATGAACTTTACGGATACTATGACTTATTGCCGACCTTTAATCGCGGCTCCTGTTGCTAACAAGAACCCTCGGGGAATTCCTTTAACGTACACAAAACATGCCGGGAGAGTGGGTACTGTGGCTAGAGTACGGTGTTATTTGCTCGTCCAGAGATCCTACTTTGCCAAACGAAATAGAATTTCCCTTCATTTCCCTTGGAGAACTTTGTTAAAGTGTACTCTTATAGAAGATTAAAACTCTTACCTATCGAAATCTTGACATTGTTAGACCATGAATGGCATTTACAATTATTATAACACTAGAATTTCCTACTAGGATACGCTAGTGAGATTCGGGTTGATATATGATAATCCTGAAGGATTTAAGAGTGTTGGAAAACCTTTTTAAATGAAATGTTTGTGCCCTTCAACATTTATTATAGAAGTAATTCAAATTATTGCAATATTTAGTTTATGACATTAAGAAAGAAAGAAAGACAGAAAAACTTTATTTGAAGAAATTGCGACGTAATTACATTCCTTATACATTAGCCATACGATTTTGTTAAAGCAGGGGGGCCTCAAGCAACCGGTTTTGGACATTCATAATATACAAGTATCAAAATAAAGAGGAAGTTGAGCTTAGCTATGTCTTGCATCTACCAGTTTATCTAGATACGTGTCAGTTTCACAAAGCGATTCTCCAAAAGCGACTTCTCTAGGCCCTCACATATCACATATGCCTTTTTATCGCTCTTTCATCGTAAACAATTTTTAGAGTGTGTAGTTCAACTGTTGGACTTGATTTCTCTCACTTCATTTGATCTTAAGGCGATAAAACGGTCTGGTCATCACCATTTTACAGTGGAAAAACCAACAGTAACATTAAATTTTCTTTCCTCCAGGTGCCATATGCAATCGACAGTTGTAGGATGCCTTACTAGAGTTAGAATTCTTGAAAAATACAATTAATGACTGATACAATATACATTTTCTAGCAGGTTCTTAATCCAAACCCACCATCGCTCAATATTAAGCGTAATCATGACCAAATTCGAATCTGTTTAGCTCAATCGGTCAAATGCAGAAATAACTATGAGACTATGACGCCATCTCATCATTTATGCATTTTATTTATTAGAAGATAATGTTGGCACTTCATACGGCTTTAGCTATCAGTTACACTATTTCATGATGTTCAACTTAAGGAATATCTAAAGTCAGATTAAAGTAGAAAATGATTCAAAATAACCATGTAAATACAAAATTTAGTTAAAATTTTATTCAAACATTTATTTCGTAAGAAAAAACAGGGTTATAAGTTTTAGAAGCTTTTCAGGTTTTTATTTATTTTCATATATTGTACATTTGTCCAGAATCCTTATTTTATAGTTACAGTAGTAAATAAAAATAAAAATAAATTAACTTTCGTAGAGCCAAAAAAAGTATAACATCTGGTCCGAGTAACCGCAATATCTTTTATCTTAACTTTTATTGCCATTTCTGTTTTGTCCGTTAACGATCCAAGTCTGTCCTCATTTGTTTTAGCGTAACAATCAGCTGTCAAAATTGACTTCAAGCAATTAGGTGTCTGCAAAGGGGATTTAAGTAAAACTGGTAAGACTTTGTTGTTTACGCCCATCATAGAGTAGGCTCGGGGCAAATGACTTCGCAGACTATTAATCATGGAGCATTGTTTCTTAAGACACAAACAGTAAGTTATTAAATAGTTGTTAAGAACCGAACATCCAAACTGTAGATCTGATAAATCATTCTAGTCTACGTATGTTCAATCCAAACTAACTTTAAAGGTAGATCATTTGGATCATTGTTGCTTCATAAAACTTGTTGTATGTATATGTACGTATAATTAGAAGAAACTTCACTTACCATCAAGTAAGCTGTCTGTCCCTCTGTTTGTTTCTTTATGTGAGGATGTATAGAGAAAATATACTATTATGATTCCGAATTATCCGTACCTATTAGAAACTTGTTTTGTTATGCAAGCATCCTTAGATATTAAAAGGTTCATAGTTTGTCTTTGTCCATCATCAGTGACGGCCTCTGCAGTTAAGTGGATTAAGCCTTACTTAGTTCACTGGAATGCAAAGGTCCCGGATTTGTTTTTTTTTTCACATTCATTCATATACATAAAATCATTACATTCATATACATAAAACACATTCGACTGTGGCACAGAATCCTCTGATATGGTAAATTTCATTAGCGAGCATTCAGTATTCGCTATGGTCAAGTGCCTGGGATCGGCACCAGTTGTATATTACACACTAGCTGTGCCCGTGACGTCGTTCGCGTGGAATTTGCTTTCAAAACCCTCCGATTTTTAAACATTCTTCATTGGTGCTCTGCTCCTATTAGTCTTAGCGTGATGATATATAGTCTATAGCCTTCCTCGGTAAATGGGCTATCTAACACTAAAAGAATTTTTCAAATCAGGACCAGAAGTTCCTGAGATTAGCGCGTAGTATATTTGGCTACAACACTAATACTTATATTTTAAATATCGCGATATCTTTTGAATGAAACGTCCGATTTGAATAATTCAAAAAGTTCTAGAAAGGTATTGAATTAGTCTTGAATATACAGTAATTTATTTTGATAAGGATTAATATCAAGGTACAAAATAAAGAGTTTTTGAAGCGACGGCATTTTAATTATTATTCTAAAAATAAAAGAAACGCTTATTGTGAGATAACTACAATAGTTAGACATATGGTTATGTGATATTTTTTGTAGACAATTATATGTTCTGCAAAGTGGTAGTACATTGTTTTGTTCTATAATCAATAGTTTTCGCAGCGCACGCCGTGTAAGGATTTTTTCGGGTCATTTTTTTACACCTTGGGTTACATTATTGGACTTTTAGTAAGGATCCCTAATTTTTTTGAAAATATAATATAGCCTATAGTCTTCCTCGATAAATGTACTATTCAACACTGAAAGAATTTTTCAAATCGGACCAGCGGTTCCTAAGATTAGTGCGTTTAAACAAACAAACAAACTCTTCAGCTTTATAATATTAGTATAGATTAATTACTCAAGCATGACTTGCTCAGCTTGGGTACATAAAAATGTGTGATTGTCTGCCGATTATATTATTTAAAAAATATTAATTATTGTTTATGATAATGTAGTGTTATTAGAAGGGTTTGAAAATATCCTGCCTCAGTGTCTAACAGAGATATAGTTGTCAGTGTCCATGTATATCAATCACTAACACGCCCATAAGTTGTGTACGTGTTGACACAGAATATACAAAAGGTCTACTTCGTAAAGTAATTGAAAAATGCATAGATATAATTAAATTAAATAATAGAATAATTATACATGTTATTTCTAAAGATCCATTTATTTACTTTTTAATTGAGCCGGTATTTTTATTGCTAAAATTTAGCAGACAAACTAGCCCGATGTTAACATTTTATCTATGAACATTTGCAATATTACAGATATTTATTAAAGGAAAACTTTTTGTATTTACGGCATTAGTGCAAAAAAGAATAATGAATATATAGCGATAACGGACTCATTCTATATTTAATTAATAATATTATAATTACTATAGTTATTTAGTCCGCATAATGGGGATTAATTCGTGCATGTACTGACTATATATTAGGTCAATTACTTTTTGTCACCATTTTTTTCTTCACACGTGCAGTTACTACTTTAACGCTTTTCATCTTAGAAAAGAGATTTAATTGAATATTGTGGAAATGACAGCAGCGTTCTATTTGTTTTTCTGTAGTTAACAATCTTACTCTTGTTATTATTGAACATGTTGTTGGCCAGGCGAGGTATGCTTTTGAGACGTTTAAGAGGAACTGTGATATTATTATTTAAAATGGGTTTGAACTGTCAGTTGTATCTACGCAAACACATAGTCAAGCGTTATGTCGGTAGATGTCATTGTTAATGCATATGGTGATTTGCATTACTGATATTAATAATAGATGAATCAACCAAATTGAATCAACTTGGTTTATAGATTATGTAACACGACGTTATTCAATGATATTGAATGACATGTTATATAGATCAACTTTAGTTGATTCATCCAAACTGAGAGGCAGAAATGAAACATCTAACGATCTTCGTAAACCAAAGTAGACTTCTGCTACTTTTTGAGTATTCTGTGGCATTGGGATGTAAGGCGGTGGCCATCTATCTACAAGGGTGGCCCCGCTCAAGAATGGACAGGGCGGCCATTACCAAGCGCCTTTAAACTGCACCTCAACAAAAGACTTCGCTGTGTCATGTCTATTCAATTACTGAAAAGGTCAAGTAACATAAACGTCGTCCGTTGCCTACGGCCGTTACTGTAATATTTACTATTCTTGATAAGAAATAAACAAGCTCTTATTTAGTTTGTGATATTGTCAAGAAGAAAGATGTATAGTAACGGTCTTATTCATATTGAGTTTGAGTAAGTTTGTAGAATTCTTTATGATTCTTAACGAAGCCTTCAAACTTATTGTAACTCAATATGCATAAGACCGTATCAGTTTATGTAAATTGATTCTATTTATAAGCATCACATTTAGCTTAGTTTGTGAACCTGGTGAGTGACTATTGCTTTACAGTATTGGTTATTAAAATTCCTATAAATTATCTGAAATTAAACAGTAACAATTTAAAGAAAAATATGTACAATTTTGTACAAAATCTTAATTGTTTAATTAATAATGTCGTGAAATTATATTGGATTAGTTACAATTAGGAATGTATCTAATGCATTCATTTTAGAATATTAGGTTAAAATTGAATTTCTATTAAACTCTAACTAAATTAACTAAAAGACAAGAAAAAATTATAGAAATCCCGCAGCATATACCTACAACCAAAGCTTACGCGAGCGAAGGCGTATTATAATATTTCACAGGTAACAGATATATTCTGAACAAGCATACAGCAGGGGATATGTGATTTTAGCTATAAATGCTCCTTTTATAATGTCCATCAAGCGAACGAGGGTGTTCGGCTAAAATCACTGTAGCTCGACGCAAAGGAAACGTTTGCAAAAAGCATTTTTACAGAGGGGCCGTGACGTCCGGTCGACACATGGAGCAGATTGATTCTACGGCCGGCTCAATAATTCAGCAGGATGACCGGAGACATTCGTCAGTTGCTACAACTGGGACAGATATCGGTTTTGTAACTATTCTATCAATTGCTTTTTTCTTTCTAGTACACACGCTATACTTTTTTCTTTCTTCTTTTGCAAGCGGGCAGTTTCCGCAACTCGACGACATAGCGCCTATTTTGCGTGCGAGGGTGGATGAAGGGTTACTCTATCAAGCTCAGCTCCTCCAGGAAGTTCACCAGCTTCTCAACGTTGCCGAAGACTTCTCCGAGGCTACATGGGGCGTTCAGATACTTCGCTCTGCATTGGGTCACCCCTCCGCATTCAAGCAGGACATGGGCCGATGTTTTTTCTGATTTCAGGCAACTTGGTCAGTGGTTGGTGTTGCGTTTGCTTATGTGCATAGTTCTGACGCTGCCACATATTTTAACTTTAAGTAATTTCCTTGTATCAAAATAATAATATGTTTTTATATATGTATATATTTTATTACTAGCTGTCACCCGCGACTTCATCCGCGTGTAAAGCGACGGTGGCGGAGCGAATGTGGGCCTTTCGGTTGTTTTTTTGGAAAATAATGTAGCCCATATTACTCCCCTTGTTACATCAGCTATGTGCCAGTGAAAGTCCCGTCAAAATCAGTCCAGCCGTTTCAGAGATTAGCCGGAACAAACAGACAGACAGATAAAAAAATTAAAATGGTTATTTTTGATATAAGTACCGTATATACTTTAATATGGATTTAGTACAAAGCTGTTATTTGGACATTAAAAACAGACACTTCAATTTTATTTTTTTTGTATATATGTAAATGTGTACTATTTTGAAATATGTAAATGTACATTTGTGTATAAGTACTTATAGACTTATACAAATAAATGCTAGTATACACAACTCTGTCTCTTGTTTTCCCCCTCTCGCTAGATACAAAGGTTTGCTGGAAGGGAACTCTTTTTAGGGTTGAGCTCGCCTTTGTACATCACCACTATTTTTGAGCTTTATATGTAATATATGTACAAATAAAGAATAAATAGACATGTTCTATTTTTAGTCACATTCTGTTGTACTCATAATTTCTTTTTTAATTATCATGATTCAAAAAGGCTTAGACGTAAAATTACTAAGTGTAATATCGAAGGATAGATCAATTGACTTTCAAACTGACCAATAACAACATGCTTTAGGCATAGCTGGGCATTAACTCGTTAATCCGTTAATCGTTAATTAACGAAGTTAACATTTCGAGTAACGGATTAACTTTTAAGTTAACTTAAAAATATGTCAACGGACTCGTTAATATCCGTTAAATTTCCCAAAGTCCGTTAATCGTTAATCCAGCAACAAATCTTTAAAGAGCAAAGCTAGAAGTCTCGTCAAAATGTGGCTAGAAATTAAGTAGAAAGACTCGTTAAATGATGCGGCATTGCTCGGGGAATCAGATATTCACCAGTCTGTTTATTAAATATAATCTGCTATATCCTATCCGTGCAGGAACGGAGAAAGGATATAATTTCCTGCGGCCGGGCGGCCTGTCGTAAGAGGCGACTAAACAACCTTTTTGCCAGGTGGTAGGGCATTTGCCCGACTGGATGGCTATCACCCCTGGTCTAAAGTATGTCGCCATAACAACCTTGAGTTGTGTTCCGGCATTAGTGACCAGGTTCCAGTCTCCCTTGAGAGAGAAGCAGCGCATTTGTAGCACCTTTGGTGTTGCAAATGTCCATAGGCGATGGTAACCGCTTTCCATGAAGTGGGCCGTCTGCCTGTCTGCTGAACTCCTGCAATAAAAAATTAAGAAAAAGATAAATTGGACGGGTTAGTATCGTTTCGTCTAAGATGTAAGCGATCTATGTAGCAATTGAAGTAACACTCGAAAATATATCTCGTAACAACGTAGACCTCTCGTGGATTTATTAATCGCGACTTCTTAGCCCCCAACAAGCAGTATAATTATTTGCGAAAAGGTGCAGAACGATGAGCAGTATGTCGATGCAAATCGAGCCCTTGGGCAAGGATAATTACGATAGCTGGAGAATCCAGGTACAAGCTCTGTTAATTAAGAATAATGAGTGGAAGTATGTTAATGGCAAAGTTCTCAGACCAGCTGAGATTAAAGAAGCTGAACGCTGGGTGGAAGAGGACGAAAAAGCCAAAGCCGATCTGATTCTTTCGATGAGTGGAAGCGAACTTCGTAATATTAGAGGTTGTAAAACTTCCAGAGATGTTTGGCTGAAATTAGAGTCAATTTATGCATCGAAGGGACCCGCTAAGAAGGCTACACTTTTAAAGCGTTTAATCCTGCACAAAATGTCGGAGACAGGAAATGTTAGAGAACATTTGGATACTTTTTTCGACGCTGTGGACAAGCTTGCAGACATGGGTATAAGTATGAACGAAGATTTAGTATCTATTATGTTATTATACAGTTTACCCGTAAATTTCAAAAGCTTTAGATGTGCGATTGAATCGAGAGACGAGTTGCCGAAACCAGAGGCCTTAAAAATTAAAATACTGGAAGAGCATGAATCCAGAGATGCAAATGAAAATCTGGATGAAGGTGTTTTGTACACAAATGCGAGAAGGTGTCCTAAGAAAGGCGCAAAGAACAAAAGTACAGTTGGAGACAAAACTGAAAAGAGTAGAACTGAAAAGAAAGGTTTTAGATTTAAATGTTACAAATGTCACGAACGTGGACATAAAGCATCAGAGTGCAAAATTAAAATAGGTAAAAAAGCACAGAAAGCAGAAGAAACACATTGTATTAATAATATTCTAACCACTTTTAATGCTTTAGATGTAGAAGTTTCTAATGCTGTAAATGTTCAAAAACATGACTGGATTTTGGACAGTGGGTGCACGTCTCACCTTTGTAATGATACGAGTAAGTTCGAGGACACTTTAGAAATGACTAGCGGAGAACTAAATTTAGCGACGCATGTAAGTACTGATATAAAAGGTAAGGGTACTGTGAGGTTGTCGGCATGGAGCGAACACTCGAGGGATTTATTTGAACTACGCGATACGTTGTTTGTTCCTAATCTAAGGACGAATTTAATTTCAGTTGCCAAAATAACAAATAACGGTTATAATGTTACATTCAATAACGATGTAGCTCATGTTATTGATAAGAATGGTGAAATTAAATTGTCGGCATATCGTAGAGGTAATTTATATTGTTTAAATAACCCGGAATATATATTTAATTTAAGTGATTCGAATGCTGATGTACGTTGTTGGCACGAGCGATTAGGACATTTGAATGGTAAAGATGTTGCTAAGCTTTTAGGTAAATTAGGTGCTAAGTTTGATGTAACCGAAGTACGAAACTTACGTGATTGCGATATTTGTGCTAGAGGAAAAATGACCGCGTTACCTTTTTCTGATTCCCATAGTCCTTGTACTGAAAAATTACAAATAGTCTATTCTGATATTGTAGGACCTATGAGATGTGAATCTATAGGTGGAGCAAAATATTTTATATCTTTTATCGACGATTGTACACGTTGGTGTGAAGTTTATTTTCTAAGTGCGAAAAATAAAGCCTTAGAAGCCTTTAAGGTGTATAAAAGTCACGTTGAGAACATGACGGGACTGAAGATCAAATATCTCCAGACCGACAATGGAGGAGAATATTGTAATTCGGAATTTGATCGATTTTTGAAACAAGCAGGTATACAGCGAAGACTAACTGTACCTCGAACACCGCAGCAGAACGGAATAGCAGAACGAATGAACCGGACCTTGGTGGAAATGGCAAGGTGTATGCTATTGAGTTCTGATCTTTCCTCAGGTTTTTGGGCCGAAGCGGTAGATACTGCATGTTACGTCAGAAACCGTTGTCCTACTAGAAGTCTACAGGGTGAAATTCCTTATGAAAAATGGTGAAACAAATCGGTGAAAATTGCATATTTTCGAAGATTTGGAACTGAGGTACACATTCTTGATAAAGATTCAAACAAAGATAAATTCGCAGCAAGAGGTATTGCTGGTAACTTTGTTGGATACCCGAAGAACGCCAAGGGATATCGTGTGTGGATTCCTGAGCGAAGGCAGTTCATGATTGCGAGAGATGTGAAATTTCACGAAAGTCTAAACACACGAAAGGACATCTTGAAGCAAGAGCCGAGCCTATTAAACATTACGAAAGACGGCGATCAGGATTTCATAAAAATAGATTTCACAAAATCGAATGTTCCAGTTGAAAAACATAAACATGAAGCAGAAGAGGTTGACAATATGCAAGACATATGGAGTGAATGTCAAGAATATCCTGCAGAGTGTGACGAAGATGTGTCTTCATCTAGACGATTACAAGTGGAACAACAAGCCGAAGAAACAAGGCGTGACACACTTGATCAGCTAAGGATAACGACGAGAGCTCCTGGTAGACCTAAAATATTACGCACAGGAAGCGTAGGCCGACCGAAGAAGATCTATCAAACAAGGGAAGTTGAGCGATCTGTAACTTCTACTGATGCAAATGAGGTTGAAGATTTTGCTGGTTCAACTGAGATCACCTTGAAGAATGCTTTGAAAAGTAAGGATAAACCTGATTGGGAGGAAGCCATATTATCTGAAATTAGAAGTTTAGTTCAGAAAGGTACATGGGAGATAGTAAAAAGACCGAAAAACAGGAACGATGTAGGCTGCCGTTATGTGTTGACGACAAAGCAGAACGTCGACAAGACTCTAAAGAAGAAAGCGAGACTTGTAGCACAAGGTTTCAGCCAGCGATATGGGGTCGACTATTTGAAAACCTTTGCACCTGTTGCTAGATTAGACACCGTCAGATTCTTAATGGCTCTCGCAGTTGAATTGAACTTGGAAATTCACCAATTAGATATAAACACTGCTTATTTAAATGGATCCTTGGATGAAGAGATTTACATGGAGATACCAGAACTATTAAGGGAAAGTTTAATTAAGCTTATGAATCACTTTTTGAGAAATTCATGCTTATTGCGGAGGTTTATATTGTGCCTTATGGTCTATTTTAGCCAAAATATTAATATTTCAGTAAAAAAACAACATGAACATATTTTATTTAGGAATTTTATAAATATTTTGACATTTCGTAACGAAAACGCGTCAAGCTGTCATGGCGTCTCGCATGACGTCACGGTGTGCAAAACAAACATCTGGTTGGTTGAAGTGTTATCAAAAGTTAAAAAATATACATAATAAAAAATGAATACTAATTATTACAAGCACTGTTATTACCGCAATGTATCAGTACAACGATAAAAACACCACAGAAACTGTTTTTTTACGTGTCTAAGGGGTAAACAAATAAGGAGAAAGTGGCCACATATTTGTGAAGATCATTTTGATGTAAGTGTTTATCAGCCCTATTTATAATTCTACGTTACCAAATGATATGCAAAATTACGTATAATATCAAATAATGGGATCTGTATCACACTTAGGTTTGAAACCAAGCTGTTTACCTAGTAAATTTGATTATAAGCCAGATAGAAGAAAGCGAACTTGTAGCAGTCTAAATCGACCATATATAACAATAAAGAACAAAAGATGATGCTATTAAGAAAGTGTGTAAATAAATCAGTTGAAAGTAGTACTTACTGTATTCGCCAGTACCACAGTGGTGCTAGTTTAATTCTTGAAAATACTTCCTAACACAACCACAGGTTGTTACATTAATAGTGAGTAGCTCCAATATTAATTTTCTTAAAACAATCTAATAATAATATTGTCAATTTATTTTCAGTTTTACCCCAGGAAGAAGGTTTACAAGGTCTTAGAACAACAAATAAATCTGTTTAAGTACTGATGACACATAAATATAGAAGTAAAGCTTCTCAATCCGGTATTAAGCTAAGCCAGACTGTGGACCAGGCAGGATCACTAGTAGTCTTCACAAAAATCAGTTTCTTTATTTCCGTTTTAAGTGAAATATTCTGTGAAATCATTAAGGCCATCTGGATCAAGTATAAGCAAAGTTTCAAAGAAATTAATAATGGAAGAAGTCCCTGTGACACTCTGTCTTTATATACTTCATCATCCGTTACTCACACAGAGTCCTCACTATCACCATTCCACTCGACATACCCAGATCAAATCTTTCATACAAATAAAAAATATGTAAATAAATATCCTTTCCATGAACAATTTTACTTTATAGATGATAAGTACACTAATGGCTGGTTCCTATATCTTATAGAGTACATTTACCTTACCATCGCTTAAAATTTGACATAAGCTTCATACAAATAATGTCAAAATTCAACTGATGGGTGAGTGAATAATAAGATATAGGAACCGGCCTTAAGTAGTCATGAACTAATTTAGTTACCCTAGCCCTAGAGCATGGTAGTTTAGTTAATTTATAAGATTGCCTCATTAAATGAAACTCCAAAATCATTTTGTGTTTTATTTTATTATAAAATGATGAGAACAGAATCTACCTAGTGGTTACTTCATATGCTTTGATAAAGTAATGGATACACATGGCATTTCCAAAATGGTAACAAACTGTCAGTAATAAGATCATTAACATATTCATAACTGATTGCTACACAGAAAGTTTAAATTTTTTATTATTAGAAAAATCTGGATCCACTATACAAAATATATACATTTCCACAGCAGTTAAATATATTTATATTTGTAATTGAGCATATTTGTTTGTAGGCTTCCCATCTTTAATATAATTTGAATGTGGTTTGTACTGTAGAAACACTTAATTTCTACTATGCAATTTTCACATGTACCATCCAGTGAACCAGCGGTCATTGGATATTGTTGACTTAATATGAGACCACATTTCTTAATATTTTTTTTGAAGTTTCAGCTCCAAATTTTCTGACTGTGGGTCTTGCATCTACTTACTTCAAAAGCCTGTGATGCTGTTATCCATCCCATCCATCCATATTTTTTTTAATGACAGCATCTGATATTACTGCATTTCTTAAAAATGACTCACATTTTTCATTATATTTTAAAACAAGTTGATACATTAAAGTGCTGGCTGTAGCACTGAGAACAGAATTATGTTGATATTTAAATAATGCACAATCCTCAAGTTTCATTTCTTGTCCTTCTAAAAACTTATAAGTACATTTGAATTTGATGGTAAACTAGGGTTACTACTACATATTTTAAACTGGTTCACAGTTGTGACAGCTTCGATTTTTTCCAATAACAATCCGCAGAAGTGCATACTGGTTTTTCACTCCTGCCATGACGATAATTTCGATACATTGAGATATATCTAAGTTTCGATAGCACTTTATGATCTGGATATATTTTACACTTTACAATACAGGAGTTTGCAATCACGTTTCAAATGCACATAACTTATGGCGTCATCTCCATAACATACTCGCGATGATCTACAAAAGAAATTTCACCATTAGCATCAACATTTACGAATATTAAAATTATCATAACCTCAAAATTAATTATTAAAAAATAATACTTTGCCATATCTTAATCATAATTTTAACACTAGGTGCTATTGTTTAATGTTATAATACGTAGTATCCATAGTAGTTTGTGATGTTATATACTTACACAGAAGCTTTAATGTTATGCAATTCTGCAGAGCACAAATTGGTGTTAGTTGCGAAAAAGGCACCCAGCATAACAACGTCGATTTTTGGCAAATTACTGGTATTTTTACAATAACTGGTTGTTGTAGTCGTATGAACACAGTGCATAACAATGGAAATACTATTATTTTACAGCAAAATTACTGGAAAACGATGAATTTTCACTGAGAATTCATTAACAACTTGTTGTGTTTTGCACACTATGACGTCACGCGCTCTGATTGGCGTTCATTGTCACGTGACTAATGGCTGCAATGTAACTATTTTATTTCTCAAAAATATAAATTAATATTTATTATTTTAATTAAAACAATTTATTTTTGACATGTTTAGATCGTAATCTACGATATATATAAAAATCTGCCTATATTTTTCATACTGTCAACTACCGAATTTATTGAAACGGTTTTCAATGGAAAATTGCAATAAATGTGCAACGCCGATGGAAATTAATTCTAAAAATAAACCAGAAGAACAATGCGACGACGACGAAAGCGATAAAAATTGGCCATATCGAGAGTTGATAGGTTGTATGAATTACCTAAGCAATGCAACTAGACCAGATATTGCTAATGCGGTGAGTAAGCTAAGCCAAAAAGTCACGAATCCTGCTGCTACTTAAGAATCTAATACACAAATGTTAAGTTGTGGGTGGGCGTAGTGAATAGGGGGGAGGTATACTTACCCCTACGACAACCCCTAAGGTCCGGAGGTTTTAAATTTTTTTTAGTTTATAAACATAACCTCACTTATTTTTGTTGTAAAATTGTGCCACTTTTGATAATAACAAACCGTGATTTGAGTTTATGAATGTACTCACGAATTGTTTATGAATGTACTCATGAATTACATATAACCACTAGAACTTTTTGTAACACTAAAACTGTTTTTTAATGTAGAAATAAAGTTTCAAATTTAATTGACGCATAAATACAAATTCATGCTAGACATATATAATCGATTGATTAAAAAGTGACAGTTTTTAGTTTCACTTTTGTTTTTAATGGCTTGGCTAACAAGGTGTGATTATAAAAATAAATTAATCGATATGTCATTAATACTTATCGATTTGTAATTAAGAAATTCGAAATCTTGTAGCTCAAGATTTAGAATTAATTAATATATTGTTTTATATAATTTTCGGAAATCGATATATTTCTATGAAAAAAAAAATTATAAATATTTTTGTTTGCCGCCTTTATTGCCCCTTTTATTGCCGCCATTTTATTCCTTTTCTCTAGTAGTTGAGTGAATGTGCTTTCTTCTGTTAATTTTTGATTTTACGACGACTTGTGCTGTGTTTCATAATAATTTCGATTTACTATTTATTTTATACACAAACTGTCGGTTATGTTAGGTGATATTCAGACCAAAGCGCACGAGCCGAGCGAGCGAAGCGAGCGTGCCGCGGCAGCGGCCGGCGAGTGCCAGAACCCACTGCAAGCATTTACTATTTATTTTATACACAAACAGTCGGCTATGTTAGGTGATATTCAGACCAAAGCGCACGAGCCGAGCGAGCGCAGCGAGCGTGCCGCGGCAGCGGCCGGCGAGGGCCAGAACCGACTGCCATTTATATTTATTTTATAGCGAGCTTAGGTGATATTCAGACCAAAGCGCACGAGCCGAGCGAGCGTGCCGCGGTAGCGGCCGGCGAGTGCCAGAACCGACTGTAACCATTTACTATTTTTTTTGTACACACAGACAGTTAGGACGCCTTGAAAGTCTCATATGAAACATTTGTTTTATTTATCAATTTAGTGGACGACTAGCAAGTTGGCTTTTAATATGACAATGAATCAATATATTAATGATATCAATTTTATTATTAAATACACTGTTGAATTTTTTTTAAATATTGGTTAAATATAAATTAATGCGATTACGTAAAAAAAAATATCGTTTTTATTGGTCGCCATTTTGAATGGTTACTCTTGTAGTGTATATAAATGTGCTCTATTGTGTTTTTTCTTCATTTTTATCCAATT
This sequence comes from Dendrolimus kikuchii, assembly GCA_019925095.2. Classification (NCBI taxonomy): domain Eukaryota; kingdom Metazoa; phylum Arthropoda; class Insecta; order Lepidoptera; family Lasiocampidae; genus Dendrolimus; species Dendrolimus kikuchii. Next base: position 10,965,276 of record CM034391.1, on the reverse strand, counting down.
AAGTTGGTTTTTGGGTTATTTTGGCTCTTTTTATGTTGATTACTGGCTTTTTTTTGAACTTTGAAAGGATTTTTCAATTTCGGACCTATAATAGAAGTGCAACATTAGCGAAAAAATCAGTGAAAATAAGTGAGGTTAAGTTTATTAAAAAAAAAAATTTTCAAGATCGCCGGACCTTAGGGGTTGTAGTAAAGGTAAGTATGCCTCCCCCCCTCCCCACTTCACCACCCCACTACTTAAAATTCCTGTATAAAGAAGCTATAGATTTACCTATTGGAATGCGTGGCTGTCTTAAGTTGTTTCTGCCACCATTGAAGTAACACTCGAAAATATATCTCGTAACAACGTAGACCTCTCGTGTATTTATTAATCGCGACTTCTTAGCCCCCAACATATCACGTGTTAACGGATTAACGATTATTGTTAACTTGCGTTAAATTTTCTGAAATATAACGCTTAACTTTTAATAAAGTTAACTTTTTCGGTAACGGATTAGCGATTAACGAAGTTAACTATTTGATTAACGGTGCCTAGCTATGGCTTTTGGTAGATTATCTTATGCATTCACGGCCAGCTTATGCTCATAAATACTTTAATATTTTGAGATACATTAAGTACAGTCCACTTAATTTTATTTATATTCTTTATAACATATACATACATGTATATGTATCATTCGCTAAAATTTCGATGTCAACCATTGTATGAATTTGGATGTATGACTTGTTTATATCACACTACAAAATTAGTAATGATAAACAGGGACAAATTAATAAAATTAATTTGCATACTATAATACGTAATAACATGCAAAAGTCACACAAGGGTGTGTTGGAATAAATATGAAGTATTGAATTCAATTAAAATTTATTCGCTGAGGGCATTATTTATCACAACTGTCGATACCAGCTTATTTCCTTGTCTGATCAAAAACAAGACTAGGAACCGGTTTAAAAATTAATACCGGTTATAATCGGTTTTAGTCAACAATTTCATGCGAAGTGTATACCTTAAAGGTCTTGTTATATAAACCTGAATTAACCAATTTATTCCACGAGACGATGAAGTATCACTCTATCTTTCTCAACAAGTGTTTGCTTACAACTAAAAAATTGCTGTACCACATGGCTCCGCTTTGGCGTTGTGCACCAAGAACCATTCGAAATCGGTCGAAACCGGTTTATTCAACAAAATCTATTTAAAGAAATTTTGTTACCAACCCTTTAATTGAGCTTAAAGTGAAAACAAAACTGAAAATAAAAGTTCCTATGTACTTAGGCTGTAACCGGTTCGAATTTTTTAACCGGTTTCCAAGCCTTAATCAAAATTGAACTCAAATAGATGATTCATAAGATTCATTCATATTTTACACTCGTTTATTATACAGGGGTGGTTAAGTTGTGTAGCTAAACAGTTATTACATGGTAGAGCCACGATGGAATCACTATCCTGTAACCACTATTTCTTAGGGCCGGCTTGATCGGTGTGATGTGACACTCTCGCGAAATATAATTACACAGAGAGTACAAAATATCACGACGTGTGTTGTACTCTATATGTAATTATTGCTTTATTAATTTAATATTAAGCTTAAGACTATATAAACAGAAATCTTAGCTGCTAGGTGAAACTATGTAAAACCTAAATATATTCGTAGATGAATCTCCGAAACGTTTTTGTATTGACAAGTTTTGGCACGTACATGGACTACTCATTTATAACCTTGCTAAATTTTTTTATTGCAGGAGTACAGCAGACAGGCAGACGGCCCACTTGATAGAAAGCGGTTACCATCGCCTACGAACATTTGCAACACCGAAGGTACTACAAATGCACTGCTGCTCTCTTAAGGGAGACTGGAACCTGGTCACTAGTGCCGGAACACAACTCAAGCTCATTATGGCGACATACTTTAGACCAGGTGTGGTAGCCATCCAGTCGGGCAAATGCTCTACCACCTGGCTGTGGGTTGTTTTGTCCCGTGTATTCTTTATCCGTTTCAGCACGGATAAATTATTTAGCAATAAATTATTTCATGTACGTAACGTAACAGCGCTAATCGTGTTTCGTGCGATGAGTGAGAGTTTCGATGGCCCACTTCCCCTTTCCCTATACCATTTTCCGTATCCCATCCCCTTATTCGAATACCATATCCCATCCTTTCTATCCTATTCCTCCTGTCTGATCCCTCTATTTTATACCCATATCTCTCATCCACGTTATCCAATTCTAAACGCTGGCAACGCGTTGGCTTCGCCACTGGTGTTGCAAACGTCTGCAAGCGACAGTAACCGCTTTCCAAGAGCTGGGCCATCTGCCTGTTTGCCAGCTTCGTAATTGTTTTTGCTAACTATACAATTTACGATCTGCTTAATTCCTGTCATTGGTTGTTTGGATTTCGGTCTTTAGTGATGTGACCAACGTTTGTGCACAATTAAAACAATGCTGTAAATTTGCTGTAATGGCATACAATGAAGAGTTATCTATTGATTTATATTTTGCGTCTTACTCTACAGTATTGGGTTTCGTTTGTAGTATTTTCGCAATGGCGGCAAGTGGGTACGTAAAAACTTCAATATTAAAATTTGAAATCGACCCTTTTTCATATTACATGTCAGTTGAGAAAATTTTCAGTTATATTGAAGTTTTAATAAACTTTGAAGTGTAATAAACATTGTTAGCTGTGGTAATCTCCGTCTTTATCGCATATACACGAATTGCTTGTCTGTATAATCTTCTCTCTACGCTTTCAATGTACAAGATTGTCTTTTCTTCGGATTTTATAGCCTGATAAGGAGACGTTCAGGCGTCGTTGAAAACAGATTAACAAAATATTCTTTCTAAGACAATTTTGGCACGTCCAAAGATTTTTTTATCAAACACCTCATGAAATGAAAAGAGAAAAATATTTTTTTAAATATCTCTGTTGATTTCAATGAAAGGGTAGTTTCTGTAGGTATAAATTTTATCAAAATAAGCGAGGTGAATATATTCTCTAAAAGATTTATTCATCGTTGAATTTTGATAGCAAAATGCCGTAGCTGCGCACGGCTTATCATGCAGTTTATGATTTTTACCTCAATAAAACAGCCTTTATAATAGAATTTGTTCAATATCAATAAAATATGGATTCCATCGAAACTAGTGCACCGTAAAAGATATTTAAATTATGCTGGGATTCATGATATTATTTCTAAATTTATTATTCTATACATCTGTAGTATCTACACTGAAGGATGTATCTTCTGGCAGCGATAGTGATTTTGGGGCCAAACTTGTAGCTAATATGAGAAATGATGCTAATTTAGATCTGTCAGCTGATGAAGAATATGAAGATCTTAGAGCAGAATTACTTGCTTATCACACCGCCCTTGCATCTCTCGCTTCTGAAGACCCGTCGCGTCGTAAGTAACAAGTATAATTGTAGCATAAATCTTGTTGTTTCACACAATTATTTATTGTCCGGTCATGACAGAGTCGTAATAGAACCATTTTCCGGACTCCATCTGTGAAAGGTGTACGCAATAAGTGAAAGAACGTATAAAGACGTTGCTACCAATCGTTGTTTTATATTTGATAACGTCGCCTTTCTAGAACAATGTGTTAATAAAATACGGGAAACAGTATATTAGAAAGATAATCTAACTTTATAAATAACTTACTCTATATTTTGAGATTTTAATTCCTTAATCTCAAACATTAACAATTATTTTAATATTGCTATTTGTTTTGATTTTTTATATTAATGGTATATATCTATGCTATCTGACTATCTGTGTCAATAAAACTAACTGTGGCATTCGTTATAAATCTTCCTAAGTCAGAATTACATGGTTTAAAAATATCAACAATAGTAGTTAGAATGTCATCAAAGCATCTCTGCTTACTTACTTATCTTCGTGTATTACAATGTATGTAGATATTATTTCCTACTCATCAGTTAATGTAGCTATTAAATTAAATTTATGTATACTTTGTTTTACTAATATTGTCGCACCATAGATATATATTCATCGAAATTTAAGTAGAACTGTTTTAATATTTGTGAAATACTTTATCGTTATTTTTCATTAAATTGTATTTCAGGATCAATGATGTCAACACCATGCTGGTCTTTAGGTGGTATATGCGTAAACCATAAACTCTGCAAAGGTTTTCCTTATTTAAGCGAAGTGCCTGGCTGCAAGAACAGACTTAATGTCTGTTGTTTCACATGGAATAAATTTGATGTCAGAGATATGAGGGACAAAGGGATCCAAGGTGTGGCAATGCCTTGGGGTTCACATAACGAATTCGGTGGTAAAGGTATTATAGATAAAGAACCAGTGCTAAAAACTAAGAGAAAGAAAGTGAAAACAGCGAATAGGATAGGCAAAGGAAAGACTTTAGCACTTATAATAAAAGCCAAAAAATAATATTAATGGTGTTTTATTTTACTCAAGGGCATTTTTTGAATTGTCAGATAAAAGCTATCAATGGAATTAACTATAACCTGACTGAATTTAAAAGTGAAACAATTCAACTGTTTTATTTGCGGAAATATAATTGTTTAATTTGTTCCTGTTGTATTTTATCCTAAGACAAACTTTTATGTGGTGATTGAGTAATCCTCAGTGTTACTGCCGCAATGAAAGCTCTTTCGATTAACTTACAAAAAATTCATGGTTATTTTATTTTTCATTAACTTGACACAATAAAACAATATAATTTAAATATTAGATGCCCTAAAAATAAAATTTAATTACTAATTTATCTAATAATAATTACTATGATAGTTTTATTTCCACACTACTTATTTGTTTATACACAAATTATAGGATATAAGAATTATTGTAATTTAAAACTGATGTATATACTTATATACATTATTTTTTACTTGGGTAATAACTTATTCGAAGAGTAGTAATATCTATAAAATACATCTCTAGCTGCTTTTTCTACAAAAATATTTTGAATTAACTGCTTTACGTAATTTAATAATAATTGCTTGAAATCTTAACGTTACTCATATAAACGTAATTAAGTGCAGTTCATAAATTGGTCCATTAAAAACCAATTTAAAATGAATGCCTTTTATCAATGCTTAATACATACCAATGCATAATTACTTGGCTTTATACAAGGCATGTTATTCCTGTCAAAAACTCTAACTCTGATAACCTTATTAAATGTCGTGAATTCAAATAGACCATCTCCTTATGTTAATTATGTACCTCAAAAAATCCCAAATACATTTCGAGACGTATTCTTACCAGGCTCTAATGGAAAACCATCTCTTGGTAAGTTAACGATACTCTATGGTATAATAGAATAAGTATACCAAGATATAAAGTATATGGGTGATTTTTTAATTGATCTTCAGGACTAAAACCAAAGTTATCCGTACAGGAATGGGCAAAGAATACAAATTCATGTGGCAGGGCAGTTTGTTGTAATAGGCAACATAACAACCCAAAATCAGGTGGCATGGCATTTGCTTGTTTGAGTGTGAGCTCGTTTTCTAGCCAGAGGTCTGGGTCTCTCCGGCTATCTCGGGTCTCATTTCGAGGTGTCAGGAGCCGTGCGGATCGGCGCGTGTCCCTCCTCTCCGGCCTTGATATTCTTACCCCGCCGGTCGCCCGCACGGTCGTAGCCTACGACGGCTGGAAGTCGTCATGGACGATCCTCCTTCGCCAATGCCGGCTCTGGCGAGAGAGGAGCGTAGCGGTCTGCTCCCTCTCCCGCTCCGTTGCCTCTTTTACGGATATTACAGTCTCGCAGAAGAAGGCGGCAGCGTCCCACGCGTCAACGCTCCCGACTATGGCCTTTACCTCGGCCGGGAGGGACAAATCCGCCCCGATGGCTACGACGAGATCACGGCGCTACTCGTCCCAGGCCGACACACCTGGAGGGTATGCAGCGCCGTGTCTTCATCGCTGCCGACGCAGTGCTGGCACCCCGACGTTTGCTCACGCCATATTTGACATAGGTATCTCCCGAAGCAGTTTAGAATATGCTGCCGTAACAAACTTGAGTTATGTTCCGGCATTAGTGACCAGGTCCCAGTATTTCATCCAAGCCGGCAGCAGATTAATAGCAGCTCCTTTGGGGTTGCAAATGTCTATAGGCGACGATAACCGCTTTCGATCAGAGAGATTCTCAGCTATCTGCTATACGCCAGCAATAAATAATAAGAAAAATTGGAAAGAATAAAAAAAACATTAAAAAGAGGTTTTGAATCTTTAACCTGGAAACGTCTAGTAATAACAATGAACAGAGGCCTTAAAACAGTCGCCTTTGGAAAATCGCTTTATGAAATTTACACGTGTCTAGATATACCTACTGGTAGTTGTATGGAAGAAAAAGACATATTTTGCCGACCCCAATTAATTGGGATATGGTGAAAGAAAAGAGATAGTTGTAAGACATAACATAAAGTTCTACATTATTTGATACTAGTCATGTTCATCATACGAATCTCTGAAAACGATATCTTTAAACCATCAGATAGCCTAGCTACATTTGTTCTTTACATAATTAGTCGATTTCTGTAATACACGGCTATACCAGCATAGGCAAATCTAGTGCAGTTTGTTTGCAATGTCATAGATATGTACCTAATAACATTCTTCCGTGTGACTCCACTCAACCACCTCGACATATTTATTGACAGAAAGGAAGAAAAGTACGCCGATTTCTCAGTTAGCGACATTGACAGCTCAGCAATATGCTGTTCCGGAATAAAAAATCCCGACACAGCCCTAATTCATAATCATTTATCTGCGTGACACGCAGGTCTTGCTTAGTACTATGGTAATTCAAAGCTAAATACTAACAAGCCAATTTGAAACTTTAATTGCTAGAGAACACGTGTTAATTGTTTAATTGGATAATGCACAATCAATAATTTATTAACTCGAAAACGCTGTTCTATCCGAAATGTCAAGGCACGAACCGCTGTTAATGGTTACTAGCTAGAACTCATCCATGAAAATTGTATGTTTCACTTTACATTGAGTTTACATAAATAATATGGTAATTTCGGAGAAATGGTAATTTTCCGGTCCTACAGAATTATAAAGTTGTTTAACATCCTTATACAAATATTTTGAGTAATAATAAATGTATTTCATAGTGAGTTGAACATGACGTTCCTGTGTTATCGAATTTGCGAAATTCAATCGGAGTATGCTAAAACGTATAATCGATTTTGATTGATACATCTGCTGTACATCTGTTATGTTAATAAATTAGTTGTTCCGTTTGTTTCTGGAATCTTCTATATAAATAAAAATGAATCGTAGAAATGTATAACTTGAAAACGACTTTACCGATTTGATGAAATGTTTTGTGTGTTTGAGCGGCTCCCTGGATAGTTTAGATACACAATTGGAACCGGTAGGTGGCCCTAGAATCGAATCTTAGATATATTATTTGTTTAGTTAAGGCAGGACAATGTCTGCCGGGTGCGCTAATATTGGAAAAATGTAATTCAAAAAAAATTCAAAATTCAAATTCAAATTTATTTAACCAAACTTCTCATTACATGACAGCTATAACAAAGATTGTGTTAAGTTACGTTATCCTGGTTGTCACGTTCTGAGCGAGATATGGCTCCTAAAGAACCCTGCACTAGGCAAAGCCTGTATCGCAGGGATCATATAATTTATATATACATAAAATGAAACATTATTCAATACATATTTATAGTATGGAAGTGTGAGCGCTTGAGTGTCTTGCGTCTGTGTGCGTGCATTAGTGAGTCTGTGTGTGCGTATGTGCGTGCGTATGTATGTGTGTGTGAGTGTGCATGTATTTGTATATATTTAAGACACAATACGCAGTAGTTCTTCTATTTGAAAGTAACAAAGAGAATGTAAGAGTTTAAATGTAAACGTTTTTGCCTGTTTTAATGTTAATCTAATAATTTCACCTTGGCTTAACTGTTGTATATAAAAGGATACCTGAACGCGAGAAATCGCTGTGCGAAAGATGTTTTGACTTGAGGTATAGGAATATTAATTCTTCGACGTTTATTTTCGCTGTTTGGTTTTATGTCTTGTGATAATCGATGAATTTTCAACGTGACTTTTTGGATATACAGCTGGCGTACACCCAAAACTTCAATTCAATTTAAAACTAACAAAACGAAATCTCGCTGTATCTTTGAACATGGAGTAGGGAAAGCATATTAATTTATTTTACCTCATTATGCAAAAATGCATAGCCACATACATAAATTAGTGTTACAAAAATGAGTATCGTGGAACTGAGCTCGTGGAAATAAAAAAATACGTTTTTCATATCACAATCGCGTTTTTACTTCAATTAAAAAAGTAGAAATATAAAAGCAAGTGATCTCTCTGGTGACAGTCAATAAGTTAAAGTAGTAGGTATAGAATTAATTGTTAAAGTGTTCTTCAGGATCTTCGAAAGCAACCTGCTGGATTCGCGGCGGAATCTGCACAGAAATAAACAGCTGTCCTAGTTTCAAAATGGACGTGGCAGTGCCTGGCTGCGATTGGGGTCATAAGGTCTGCTGCAAAGTCTTCAAGTTCAACTCTCCCACTGTTGGCCAGTTTAGAACCCAGGGAAATGATGAACTAGTGGATGGAGATGCATTGGAATTGGAAGTTATTGCTGACAATAATGCTGATATATTACAAAACTGATATTTAATAACATTCCTTTATTATTTTTCTTTTTTAAAGTATAACTCTACACGATTAGTTTATCTAACTACTGTCAAAATTTCACTTATATTTATCCAAGTTTCAAAATAATCTTTAAGCAAATTGGAACCAAGTGAAACTCGGACCCAGGGCACAGAAGCGCCAACCAAATTGTAGATCTTTGACTGACACCAAAGAATTCTTGTGGTAGCTTGAAAAGGCATATTTCACTAAACAGTTAACATACTAAACGATACGATTTTATATTACGAATTTTAGCGAATATTTTATGAAAATACAACTGCGCAGCAACACACCACCTTTTAATTTTCAACTGAAAACACATTTTTTTGTGTATATATAGGTTAAAACAATTATTTATTTTCCACAAATGTGATCATAAGTATTTATTTATTATATTTACATAAAAACTTATAAACTTTACTTAGCTTTTAACATTATGTACTGACATACAAAGTGTTGCACTTGTTAAAAATCAAATGGTCATGCTACATATCTATTAAATAAAGACGTACGTACGACCTACGACTTCAAAATAGATTCCATTTTGAGTACGTATCAAGAAAAGAAATCCGAATAGAGACATGTTTTATTACCCAACTTAAAACGTACGTCAACAATACCCACACCCCAAAAGAATAATAATAAGTACATACATACATACATAACTTCACGCCAGTTCCCTTGCGGGGTAGGCACGAACAACAGAGCGCCATTTAGGCTTATTCTTACACACCTCACTTGCTTCTTTGACATTCATAACTCTTGTCATGCACGCTTGTCTGTTCTTAAGGCTCCTGACATCACCTTTTGCTAGTACACGATTAATTTGATCATGGAAGGTGTGTCGTGGCCTTCCACGACTTCTGCATCCATCCACTTTTACATTGTATATCTGTTTAGTCATTCTTTCATCATGCATTCTTTCCACATGCCCGAACCACCGGAGCATTCCTTTCCTTACCTTCACCCCGACACTCTCTTTCAGACCAACTCTCTTAATAATAATAAGTAATAGTATTTTTTCCATGCCTATACTCAGTTACATGAAATGTATAAATATTATATGTTTATTTTACTAATATGTATTAGCAGACATATTTTTAAAGTAGGTTTCCGTTGCCTTAATAATAGAAAACAGGTAAAGGAAAATTCGCATGAATTTGAAAATACCAGCGTCGTTTCGGGAAAACCAGTGTACATATATCTGAAAATATCTATCTACATATATTTTCGTATTTCGCTTTCAATCTATTAATAACATTAACTCAAGACTAATCAATTAATTGAAAAACAGCTGCCAAACTAATACGACATCTAATCCAATTGACTAATTGGCACGATTTCATTACTTTAATTAACATGTGGGTGTTCATTTGGTTGTACTGATTGGTTGATCTGAATATATCGAATTAACGATGTTTCCAAAGCCTTTTGTTTTTTTACTAATACCTATATAAATTTATACAAGGCATTTATGGTTTTACAAGATTTGATTTGGGTAAATTACACCATTGTTGGTATTCGAACTCCCTCTCCCCCATCCTTTAGCCCCCATATAAAAGAATATTTTTAATCTTAATATATACCGTCGGATATTATTATTTTGTAACTACTATTCATACATAACATATACAACATAATATCCAAACGTTCGATTCGCTCTCTATCAAAGACATTTGATATTTGATACATCTATGCTCTCTGTCTACTTTCCGCCAATTTGTTGTGCTCTGTATATATTTATCAATAAAACAAGGGATTGATTAATTCTCCTTTTATTTTAAACACAACAGCTACATAAATATTAGGATATCTTAATACATACATACATACATACATAACTTCACGCCAGTTCCCTTGCGGGGTAGGCACGAACAACAGAGCGCCATTTAGGCTTATTCTTACACACCTCACTTGCTTCTTTGACATTCATAACTCTTGTCATGCACGCTCGTCTGTTCTTAAGGCTCCTGACATCACCCTCCGCTAGTACACGATCAATTTGATCATGGAAAGTGTGTCGTGGCCTTCCACGACTTCTGCATCCATCCACTTTTGCATTGTATATCTGTTTAGTCATTCTTTCGTCATGCATTCTTTCCACATGCCCGAACCACCGGAGCATTCCTTTCCTTACCTTCACCCCGACTCTCTCTTAATACTATATATATATATATATATATATATATATATATATATATATATATATATATATATATATAATATGCCTGCCAACAATGGTGGTGGTATGACTGACTCTACTTGGAATACTTTGAAAATTCAAGAACCATATATTTATATTTCCCTTAATTTAGGGTATAACCGTTATGTGGCAGTGCCCGCTTTACGTCCCTGACAGCTCTAAGTATACGAACACGAATTGCTCCGTACAGGCCCATCTCTAAAACAACGAATCTGATCGTCTATCTCGTCTCTTCTTGACGAATTAACTACCCTGTAAAGACAACAAGGGCTTTCATGAACAATTAAATAAGTCTACTATCAAAAGAGTGAGTAAACTGAATAGTTCAATAGTCCAAAATTCCAGAACGAAGAAAACAACAAAAGCATGTTCAAAGTTATACAGGCACTCGGCGATAATTCACAATTGAATAACATATTTACGCAGGAGGAAAACCACGCACGTCCTCGAAAATAATATGAACACTTGGTACATAGATGCCCTGTTAGTTGAATGCCTGCCAAATTAGTTTACCTCGGTAGCTACGGCATTTCGTATAACCGACAGACAACAGAACTGAATATTTGTGTTGCTTAATAAGTTGTACCACTAAACGCTTTTGCTCCAAATTTATTTACTTAATTAGTTCATAAAGGGTGGAAGTTATAGCATCATCCGGTGGAGTTTATTCTGATTGTAGAGTTAAATCACACGGAGCTTACCATGGCTTGTAAACATTTTCAAAAGAATCTACTTATTCCTTCCATAAGATAGGGTGTTGTAGGTAGAAGATTTTGTTTAATATATTCACAAAACAAATTACAATCAAAATCTTAATATACATGACTAAGTTATGATAGCATTCACGTCGTAAACGATGATAATGACGATGAAAGAACTTTCCTTCTAATAATAAAAACAGGGATCATAGAAGAAGACGAATTATTTGAATACATATCACCAATAATATAAATAATGGACTTTAACAGATTTTTTGTAAGGCTACGTCTTTTCAGTCTTTTATCTTATTAGACATAAAATATGTACTGTAGCTAATTACTCTTATTAGGATGGAAATAGATACATTCAAAAGTTATATAGATACTAGCCTAAGCCCGCGACTTCGTTCATGCTTGACTTAAAATTCCCGCGCGATTTAATAACGAATATAAGCTATCCTTTTAGTGAAAACTTTATCGTAATAACCTAATTTTTATGCACCCAAACAACTACAAACCACTCCCGGGAAAACTCCCGTGGGATTCGTTAGATAAAAAACATTACACATGTTATTATATAAAATTTGCTATCGAACACTAAAAAAATCACTTTGGAATTCGTTTTTTTTTAATCTGGCCATTTAAGTTATTCCCAGAAAAATCCGGCGTGATTCCTACCATAAAAAGTAGTTTAAGTCTAAGAATTAGCTGTCGATCAGCGAAAACCGCATCAAAATTTGCCCAGTACTTTTTACGTGAATACCGAACAAACAGAAAAGAAATCTAAAAAAATGCATCGTGTTCTCCATCGTTTATATAGTCTATTCCACTTTTTTTTGTAATAACTTTAATGTACAGACACGGCATGTTTAGAATTTTATAATATTATAGATAAAGAAACGGAAAAAGAAGCAATTCGAAAAGATAACGAACTTTAAGCTCTCCAAATTCTCTTCCAATTCAGCGAATCACGTTTGTAGAATTACGAGGAATCAGTATTTTAATGGAACGGATGAATGGCGAATATTATTGGCAGGACTAGGAATAATAAATAGCGAAAAATATTAATAGATATTAAATCTCAAGAAGATAAAATGTATTGGAAAATATTTGTATAATTAAATCACAATGCATTATGCATACATGCCACGTTACTGAAATATAGGAACAAAAACGGTTCTTTGAGAATTGCACCCGTGACTGAAAACTTAATAAGATGGAAATTAAAGTTGTATGGGCAACTGAACACGTAATGAGGGGGACAAAAATCATATGACAAAAAGAAAGTTAAGTAGGAAGATTGAGATTTATAAAAATAAAGGTAGGTCAATAAAAATATGAATGAACTGTATGAAGGCTGACATGAAAACTTGTGGTGTGATGGAGGAGTTTAGAGAGAGAGATATTGAATAAAACACATGCTACTTCAAATCATTAAGGGGAAGTGAAGGAAAGCCTTATGTACATAATAATTAATAATCATAAGGTTAATTTTAGGGATTAAAATAGAAATTTTGTTTTAAATTTTGATGTATATTCCTGTTGATATTGTTACGAGTTATGGGACTCGAATTAAAATGCCGTTGGAATTACTATAGAATTTATTAGAACTATACAGACACGTATAACACAGGTACAAATATAACCGGACGCAATAAGTCCAGATGTAATGCACAATCAATAACATGCGCAAAGTCCGTCACTAAATATATACACGTCTTACCTCGCTCGTGTTATCGCTTTGACTCCGCTCTCTCCATTGGGCCATTGCTTTATACCGCACCGATACGATACGGCTGCCAACCCGCGTGGATCGGATTTTCTAGAATCAGTTCGACACACCTGTCTAATGACTGCCATAAATGATTACAATATACAATAGGCCGTTTTTCTAATTAAATTTTTTAAACACAAAGCAAACAAAAGAAGTCCAAATGCCGAAAAAGGTAATAAAATGTGTTTCTACGGACGCAGGTGTGATTTTGTCTTTTGTCGGCATTCGGTCGTAACAATATGTTGTAAAGGTCAGAAGGTATATATATATACCTAAATTATTCATCATCCTGCTCCATCGAAGCCGCGAGCACAGCTAGTTTTTACTAAAGAAAAGAAAATAAGTGTCTATTTTTCACCTCTTAGGTATACTTATAATCAATACTTCCTGACTGTTAGGTATATTCGGAGTGTATGAAAATAGTATTTCATTTTTAGGAATAACTTTATGTAAATAAATTGTCCCGAATTACGCCTGATTAGTTTCGTAACAAATATTTCTATAGATCCTAAAATAATACGAATCTGCGATTGATTACTTTGCCGGGCGGAATGTAGACTCTTTTGTTAACTGCCCTTATGTCAATATTAAAAAATTGAATTTATGTATACTATGATAAAAACAGGCAAGTCGTAAGCAGTCAACAAAGTATAAAAAGGAATCCTACAAGTAACAAACGTCCACAATTCGTTCGGCGACGGAACCACTACAAGACATTAAATCGAAAATACCCATATTACAAAAACTACTAAACAAATAATGTTCAAACTGATTAATACTGAAGGTATTTTTAAAGCTTTACACTACAACTTCAATTGTTTTCAGAATTTTTCACTCTGTAATTCAATAGTTAGAAGCCAATACCACCCTACTTACTTTAAATAAAAATCGTTGAGGAACTTCACTATGATTTATTTAAATATATGACTATTATTTTTAATCCTCCTTTAAAAAGTATATTATGAAAACGTTGATACATACAAGTTAGCAGGCACACTGCAACAAAACAAGCCTTATAACAAATAAAGAAAGAATTACTGACGAACGTATTCTAAGTAGTTAATAATTATAAGCATGTAAATAACATAAAAATGACACAGTAATGTAAAATAGACATGTTCCCTGAATAATGACAAAAAATTCTATCCGTGCAGGAACGGAGAGAGAATACAATTTCCTGCGCTCGTAAGAAGCGACAAAACAACCCACAGCTAAGTGGTAAGCTATTTTGCTGTCTGGATGGCTATAACCCCTGGTATAGAATATAGCACCATATCAATCTTGAGTTGTGTTTTGGCATTAGTAGCCAGTTTTCAGAAGCCATATAACGAGCGGCAGCATATTGGTAGCAACCTTTGGTGTTTGTTCCAAATGTCCATAGCCGATGATAACCGCTTTTCATCAAGTGGGCCGTCTGCCTATCTGCTGAACCTAAGCAATAAAGAAAAGAATGTCGGGGGGACAGGTGACTTAAAAGCCCCTCAGTTTACAATTTTACTACATATAACATTGTGTTACGTATTACATATGTTTGTATGTATTCACTTCGCAACATATAATCACTGTTTATGAAGTAGAAGCGCCAAGAAACTCCCAGCACCACGTCTAGCTAAAAATTCTCTTCATAATTAAAGGTCGCTTGCATAACGATCGCCTTTAAATAAAATTAGTTAATCATATTAAACTACTTAAATACGTTTTAGACAAAACGTATTGACAGTTCTTTAAACATATTTAGCGGCAAATTTTGCGTTGTGCAAGACGCTAATTGTATTTAAGGGTGTTAAATACGTTTTGTGTATAAATAAATTTAAGCAACCTTATGCAAGCGGCCCTAAGTGTCAATTTATATGGATGTATATATTTTTATTTTATCATAAGCAGGATTTTATTGACCAATCAGGCAAGCCATAACGATCCCAAATGTACTGTGGATCGAAATTACGACACAAGCGATTTATTCGCAACACTACACTCAATAACGTCGGAACGAAATTACTGCGAGGCATTCAAGGGTTGTATAATAAATTGTTCAATAGGCAGGTTAATTAGACAATTTCTTCGAATGGCGTCGCGTAAATCGGGTCGGGCCCTCACGTAAATGGTTCGTAGAAACACTTTTCTAACAAAACAAATGAATTCTTAATACGATAAAGGCGATTTTATACGTAAATTTAAATACAGACAGCGAATTAAAATGAAATTACAAAAGGAATGTAGGAAAACTCAATGCAAATGTTTATAGGCGACGGTAACCACTTTCCATCACCGTTGGGCCGTTAGCTATTGTGCTGTACCTACTGCAGCAATAAAAAAGATACTACTTTTAATCAACCTCTTATTATTTAAAACATATTTTTTTAATTTAAATCAATAACAAATTGAAAGTCCTATATAAATACGTGTTCATTTCTGACTTTCCATCTGTGAAGAAATAAGACAAAAAAACGGTCTTAATTCTTAAATAAGGTTACACAAATTACTTTTTTATCTCCTATTCGTTTTCGTTTTTTATTTTATTAAATAAATATCAAAATTTTGTTATCCTTTAAACACAAATTTACCCTTAAATATATTCCATAATCTAAGAAATAGGATAAAAAGAAAGAAAGAAAAAATATATTTGAATAAATAGCGACGTACTTGCATTTTCAGCAAACAAGTTTTAACAGCTTATCCCTGTGCCGCATAATAAATAACAAACAGCAGATAAGAAATTAAAATCATATCGAAATTGAAAGACAGAAATGTCTATTTTCGGCATTAGCTCCTTGTTTTTTTTTAATTTCGAGATATTCGCACTAAATAAGGTCTGTCCCTCGGTAACTAAATATTCTTTAAGAAACTGTACCCTATATCCTATTCTATACACCTGACAACTAGTGTTAAGGTGGCGATCTATTGCATATTTAAGGCATGAAGAAAAATGAGCGTGTGTGCAGTTCACACGCCGTAGAAGTTAAACAAAGTGTAACAAGGGGTGGCCGGATTCTAAACTTCGTAACGTCACATTTCATATATTACTTCTTTATAATATATTTAACCTTTAAAACACGAAATTTGAAGTATTAACATAAATCTTCAAAACATTTCCAACTCTATCTGTAGGAGCATGGTTTTTAAATGATCAAATACAATGTATTCATCTCATTCTCTCGCAGGCTTAGTCCTCTAAATTTATGTGTTTATCTCTTTTAAGTGTTGCTTTTCGTTTCATGGAGTTTCAAAGCACAACGATGCTA
Organism: Dendrolimus kikuchii; assembly: GCA_019925095.2. Lineage (NCBI taxonomy): Eukaryota > Metazoa > Arthropoda > Insecta > Lepidoptera > Lasiocampidae > Dendrolimus > Dendrolimus kikuchii. The sequence goes on along the minus strand of CM034391.1, from coordinate 10,948,684 downwards.
ATAAAATTTCACTTCAATTACAATGAAGGAAACAAATTCACATTCGCATTATAATAATTAAGATTCATATTAAAATTCTCCTAAACCTCATACTTAGGATATTTAACTCGTATAAAAAGCGACACCTACATATGTTTAACCTTGAGGTTGTCTTAACCCCAACCACATATCTCTGGCAATTAATGCCTTCAGGACCCAAAAAGGGTCTCCATGGATGAATTTAAATTAAGAGACTTTATCTGGGTACTTTATTATTGGGCCATGAAAGCGTACTTATTTTTGTCCCAACAATTACCGACTGGGATTGCACAACCTAGAAAAGACAAGCGTTTAAAAGTCCTCCCTACGCACTGTTCATCTACATATACATTGATATAACACTGTATAACAATTCGAATGTAACAGCGCCTATATTTATATGAAACAAAAAAAAAGAATGTACATATTAAATAAACATAAAGGAGGATTCAAACAATTATAATTAGTAACGAAACTATTCTATCTTAAAAAACTGTTTTAACAAAGTTTAAAAATTATCGTTATCTATATTTTTGTTTAGAAACTGTATTGAAAAACTATTGCACTGTGATGAATTCACGGAGCATGTAATGGAACACTATTAAGCTAATAGACGGCGCTGTGTAATAATTGAAGTTGCAAACCATTGCCGAAACGAACAAATAATAAACTACGTTTTAACGGTTTTAAGCGCGGTAATTTATTAGATTTTGGTTTTTCCGACGTTTTATCTTCCGTGATCACGGCCACTGAAAAGTGGCCTAAACGTCGGAAAAACCAAAATCAAATAAATTACTGCGCTTAAAACCGTTAAAACGTAGTTTTATTATGTATACAAGTCGAGAAAACTTAAGAAAATATTAAATAACAAACTTACACAAATTTACAACTGTATTAGTGCCCATACCAGCGATTCTAACATCTACAAACTTCAAAAATCCTGAATAGATTTATGCGCATAGCAGTCGCATCTCCGCTCTATATGCGGAATCTCCCTCTTGCAATTTGTTTGACCAAGCTCCCATCACCCGAACCCTCTGGTGACGGAAACGGTCAATTATGGACCAACATCAAATGCTCCCACGAGCAAACGTCGTCTTCGCAATGTCCTCATTGACGAGCCAGACGAAATCACCCAACTCCTTGATTAATGAACCTCCCGAGGCTCAGAACATCAGCCTAGTATAATAGACGCCGGAGAGCCTCCAGCCCCGGCCCACCCACACAACACACACACACACACACACACACACACACACACACACACACAACGTTAAACCCACCAAATACACCCACTCATTACAGACACAAAATAGCCTCACAAGACTAGTTTAGGTGTGTTGCTGGAGAGCCTCTTCCGTCGCTTCTTCTCTACCAGCGTACCAACCACGTTGCGAAGCAGTAGCTAAGATAGAGTAGTATTGGCTTCGCCAGAGGAGTCGATAACGCGTCCCCAATTGTATCACTTCAGCCTGTTGGCTTAGCTCATTCAGCTTTTTACGGCTCAATCAGATAGAGTAATTCCCCCCCGCAGCGGTCGAGCCGAGATCGAACTTCACAGGAGGTGCCTCCTTGAGCGCGCTGCTTCTAGGCTGAACGCCTTCGCTTCCACGGAGTCGGGAAGCCGAATCCCAGTATCGCTGAAACAGCTATCTGCAGCTATTCAGCTGGATCTTACAAAAAAAAAACTACGGAGGTTCAGACAGTCAGGCTTGCGAGGATCACATCCTAAAAGTAATTATGCGGTAGAGTCGGTAGACAAAGTTTTTAGTAAATCAAGAAGTATCATAATAATGTTCAAAGAACTGTCGATCAAGTGATGTAACAGTTGAAGATTCTTTTGTCGAAATATATTAAAATTCTAGATTATTCACAACACTATTGGGCAGGGTGAGCTCTTAATTCTGTCCGGGCAAACGGGAGTGAAGAGAACAAATGATTTTTTAGCTTTACGATGAAAGTTTGAACGGAAGCTTATAGGGAATGAGCACAGCAGGCCCTCGGAATTCCGCCCGTCGGCGCTCAGTATGCAAATGTGTTGAACACTACAATACATTTCGCTATTTGCATTCAAGCTAATTGCTTTTCCTTTGGAAGCCGACCATGCAAACGACCATTAATTTCTTTGCACTCAAGACGCTTTATCAATTCAACTAACTGTTGTTGCTTCAGCGAACTTAAGATAATTATTTATGTTCCTTAATACTTTTGTTACCCTAGTATCTACTAAAACGAATCTGTGTACATTTAAAGTTATTTTCAAGTATCGCAAAAGTAGGGCTTAATATACCTGTAAGTAAGTATAGCATGCAAGCGATCAAAAACAACCCAAATGTGACCGATTTATATTTTTGGTTCCTGGAAACAGTAAATGAATAAATATTTACTTTTCCGATAATTTATTTCACTTAACACTTACCTTTTATCATAAATAGAAGAAATATATGAACCCCATGTTCTATTTTTGTATTCCGTTTATCTATGTAAATTTAAAATATTGTTACTTTTCCCTACGTTGAATATACAACTCTGCGACATAAATAAACCCTTCTAGTTTCATGTGACAGCTAAGTTTATTCTTAGCAAATAGTAACAGTAAGCAAGTTGTAAAATAAATAACGAAATGTAGGTTGTTAGTATTGTTGGTATAAAATTACGTAGGTATTGTAAAGACTAACCTTTAAGTCGTTATATATACAAAGCAGTTAGTTTTAACTTTAAATCGAAGAATGGCTCAAAACATACGCAATCATAATTATACTATTGGACTTTACAGACAACAGAAGACATATAATTTTACATGTTATTATATTCTTTACATAACATATAACAGTTATCCTATTCTAAACCAGTGTATTATTTTAACTCTAAAATCCCGGTTAGCTCGATCCCAATATGCATTAAATTAAAATTACAAAAGCGATGATCTAAAACATTGATAAAACTTAAATTAATTTCAAATACGTTTCAAGTTCCCTAGAGTTAAATGGATACAATCAAAGTTGTAACTTGGATAGTAGGCTCTGTGTGATGGGTCTTTTCAAACACGATTTGTTATTTATGTAGGAGCGAACTATTTCGGGGACGACGGTCTTGGGTCGCCCCGGGACAACGGCGTCGTACACCGCCATTATTACTGAACACTCCGCCAAGACACCGACGACTGCGCGCCTATTGTTCTTATGCAATGTCTTGCGAAATATTTACAAGACGTACATGTAGGCGAGTTAATCATAATGTCAATTTTGTTGTGTTAATTACATAAATACTATTATATTATATATTATATTACCATATTCCTATGTAATAATTCGTATTATAAATGCGTATGTGACTTCGAAAATTTAATATACACTTTTTTTTCTTTGAAGAGCCCTTCAAGCCCTGTATCCCTAAACACAACATAGTCAGGGATCATGTTACAGCTTTTTTTAACCGACTTCAAAAAGGAGGAATTTATCAATTTTAAATGTATGTTTTTTTGTATTTTTTTTACACTTACGCGATTTTTCCGTCAATTGTGGACCGATTTTCAATTTTCTTTTATTTGAAAGAGTACACTGCTGAGATGGTCCTATTGTCACCAAGTCAGGATGTGATAAGTGGATCCCAGCAAAATCGATAGCAACCCTCGTATATTATAGGCACGTACAACTTGTTTCATATATGGTTTATTAAAGCTAGTCAAGTATTTGCGTAACTAGAAAGGATAAAATAAAAAAAAATAACAAAAACAACTTGATAAGAAACTAAAAAGCAATAATTATTTTGTATAACATCTTGAAATAATCATCTAGGTGCCAAGTAAAACATCAACAAATTTGCAAAATTTAATCATTTTAATGTTTTACTGGGTGGGCACCCAGATGTTAGGTGTTAGAAAATATTTATTTTTTGTTTGTTAATTACTTTTGAATTCGGTTTAGATTTTTGTAACACTAGTTGTTGTTTTCTAATATTTTCTCATACTTTATTTTCACAAGTGTTCTATTCCATTGTATGTACATTATCAGGGATACAGAAAAGATCATAGGAAACCTTTCATACAGAAAAAGTAGTGTTTCCGAAGGACAGGAAACTATATTTTAGACAGCCTTAGTAAAACCAGTTGAAGTATGTATAGTTATTTAATTGTAATTGATCAACTAAATCCACTATAAGGCCAGTGAAGCCTCGGACAAAAACTACGAAAATTATAAACGAGAAAGTTTGTGCGGATGGATGTTTGTTATTTTTTCACGCAAAAACTCTTAACCTAATTTTAATGAAACTAGATCAGAATAACTCATAGGTTTATTTTATAAATATATTTTTTCGCCAAAATATAACGATAAGTACCAATCCCACGCAAACGAAGTTGCAGGCTTAGCTTATAATTAATAGCAATCCCTTCTAAGTTTTCATCCGCATCGATGAACAATCAACCACAAACAATCGAAGATTATCCGATTACAACACCGCTGTTATGATATCGTTGCGCGGCACTTGACTCGAGAGTTCACCGCTATAATGTTTTTTTTATGTTTATCTAGATTCTTGAAGCTATTCAATATATGAGTGTTTCTCTGTAAACTGGGCAACTCGTTCTGAGAAAGTTGTCTTGGCAACTTTTTTGCTTAGATATTTATTGCAATGGTTTATAATAATTTAGCGGTTTTTCGCAACTTACTCGAAATTCACCTGTATTGGCCGAACGGACCTCAGATTGGGATTAAATAATTTTCTGTCGTTCAATAATTTTATTTCAGCGCATATCATTTTCTGTATCCAAAGTCTTTCCCTCTGCAGGTCAACAGGTAAAAAACACCGGTAAGTCACCACACACCCACACGGTTAGAAGTCCGTAAGTAGATTTCTCCTCCTAAAAAAAATATGTAAGCAGGACCTTCTTTTTTTGCCACTCGCCTTAGACTTCTAAACAAAGCCTCCCTGGGCGTTATATTTCATTATTATTAGTTTCTAGTAGTAGTATTAGAGTACTAACTCGCAAACCTTTTTAATGTTTATAAAATTGTACAACATCGTCACCAAACGACGTCATAAAGTGTTCAATTTACGAGTACCTATGTTGGTGTATGTACAAAGCTTTAGTACATTAATTGTTGTTGATGCGAGCTCTTAAGTTTGGTTAGGTTTACACCACAGAACTGTGGCCTCTAAAGGTTGTTTCGAGTAACATTGTCGGATACGTTAAATTTTAGGAGAAATGTAAACATGATACTGAATCATTTGAGTTATGCTATATTTAGGGTCCCGCAGAGAGACAGCATACGTGAATATTCTTCTTCATTACAGAATATTCCATTTACCAAGTAATAATAATAATAATAAAACTTTATTGATTGCGCAGCAGCGCATTTGTAGCACCTTTGGTGTTGCAAATGCCAATAGGCGATGCTAAGCGCTTTCCGTCAAGTGGTCCTGCTGTCTGTCTGATGAATTCGTGCAATAAAAAATGATCAAAAGAAACACATATTTACATAATAACAAACAGTTCGTTGCAATGCAAAAGTATATTTTAAACTCTAAAATGACGATAGAGAATTTTAAAACCCTGTCCAGGTAGGGTTTTTAATCTCCTTATAGGTAATAAGATCCTTTTCCATAAACAGTTATGGTGAATAAAGTGTATTTCACTCTTAAAAGGAAGCAGACTGGTTATTAGGTTAGGTTATCTCTTTGGCCACGGACTTTACAAAAACGACCCAAATGCGGAAAATTTCCGGCAATTTTCTCTATAATATCGAGAATAAAAAAACAATAAAAGTCAAGCACGTTGACTCAATGAGGCTAACGAGCGCATAAGGTATAATGGGAGGCGTTACGCTTTATCATTTTCTTTCATTTCAGACACAGACTTCAGTTTCAAATGTTAGGATTTCTAACAAAGTGACCTAAGTATATAAAACGTGCAGGAACTATAATACGTGGCAGTATAATAGGCGACACGAGACATACAGCGTGTACATAAATAAAGTCAAGTTTCCAGGAGTGCTGAATGCACTTACATTACATTGAACAACAGATATAACGTGATACAATTTACAAATATTGTTTTTACTCAGAAGTAGTCATGATGAGACTGCAGCATGCCTCCCGCACCCCTCAGCCACTCACATCGATGTTATCACGAATAACACGATAGCTACCGCTTGTTTGCACTGGCTAAACCATCAGGAGCTCTTTAATAAAATTTAATTCATCAAAATTAAATAAAATAAATATACAGCGGATAAAATTCAGCGAATATAAAAAAGAGAGAATTTTGAAAAGCAATGTCTAGAGTATGCTTTTAAAGAAATGGTTGAAGTTTGTTGGCTCCAAGTCAGACAAGAATGTCGCTTTAATATAAAAAGTTTAGAGTTAAATCATTTTTCAAAGCCCCTCACTCTGTTTTATTCGAAAAGCTGTTTTGGAAACAAAACACGTTTATATTATTTATAACCTGGCGTTTTAAGAAAGCTTAACAGACGGAATTTATCAACTAGAAGAAAATAACAATACAAATTAGATTTTTTAACAAAAGAAAGAAAATGATTTATTTGCTATGAGCACTTTGCGAAATATATGAAACATTAGAAAATAAGTAACACATTGAATATATGTATGTAACAAAGCAATGTCACGCTATGGTACAAGATGAGCGCAGTTTACTAACAAACACAAGGGCCTGACACTGGTTTTGAACTGCACCCTGGGACGGGTATATATATACAAATATATATTCATATTTTTAAGAGGTATAATATTATCTTAGGTTTTCGTGTTACAAAAACGTCGTGGTGGTTCAGTGGCTAAAGTATTTATGGCTTATTTCAATTATGTGGGATCCAAGCTTTACAAAGTGTTTTAGGGATTGTTTACTCAACAGTTCTTCAGTGCGAGCTGACGGTGAAAGAAATTCTCCTGTAGAAATTTACACATCGTTAATTGAAAGCTGATTGTGTGTTACAATGTATTGTTCTTCTTCGACTAGTGTAATATAGTGCCATTTCTGATATCCCCATTTTTTTTTTATAACACAGGAGGTATGTCTTTGGACATATCCGCGGGCTTCGGAAGAATATGACCCAGATGATATGTGGCATACTTAGCGTTTGGTTCTCCACGCTCACTTCGCCGAGGCAGAAGTAGTCGCCTCAAACCGGCCACGAAGCTATCTACTAAACCTAAAACTGCGCCCCTTCTACTACGCTTTTATGAGATGCCACGAAATTTAGTGCAGAGTTACTGAACCGTATTACCCTGCGTACGGCTCTTTAGGACATCCCGCTGGCGGAGGGCCCTACTTCGTCTAACGGGGGGGAAGTCCGCTATTATCCCCGTATACAGCGACCTCCTATGACGGAACCTTATGAGAGGAGGAGTTTTGCGTAACAGCATCTAGGACCGTCGGCCGGTTCGCGTGCAGATCCTCCTTTTTTTTTTTAGCCAGGGGAAATCCGCTTGAGGACCATAAGCCGCGACAAGGGCAGAACCTTGGGGGGATATTCGCGACCCGTGTGTGGGATTCGCCAGATCGGGGGTGGCACCAGCATGCCCAGTCAGAACTGGTGCCATGCTGTTGCCACCCCCGGTTAGGGATACCCACTACAATCCCTGGGTGTTCCGTCCTTCGCCTTATGCCAGTGCTACGGGTATATGACCTAGCCTCTCCGCAGCCCTGTCAGGCGTGGGCCCCCCTCACGAGGCCTCTTCCCTTGCCGGGGACTCATCCTCCGGCATCATCATGCTCTCTTTGGCGTGGGGCGGTCTGTAACGCGCCCCACGGGAGGAGAGATGAGCGCTCGCGGAACACTCGCGGTCTCATCTCGACGGCATATGCGGGTGAGTGAGAACCCCTATACCCCAAGGGGCCCCACCCGCGCCGTCCGCTTACGGTGGCCGAAGGTCGAAATCCGCCCTCCGGCGTCGGCGCGTCCTCCTTTGGCGGGAGCGGAGCAAAGATGTCCGCTCACGCTCCCGCTTCGCCTCCTCCTTCGCAAGCATAACGCACTCGCAGAAGGAGGAGACGGCATCCCATCCGGTTGAGCTCCCGACCATAGTGCGTACTACGGCCGGGAGCGTGCAGATCCTCCTGCCTCAACTTCTCAGCGGCCTCCTTCTGCGCCAGGACGGACTCACAGAAGAAGGAAACTGCAAGCCAAATCTCGTGACTCCGGAGCAAGGCCTTGACCACGCTCTGGAGAGAACTCGCTGGACCCGCGACACCACCTACCACTTTATGGTGACCCGTTACGCCCCCACGGCGGCGCACTCTATGACAGTATGAAACGCCGTGTCTTGGAGTGCGCCGCATCCATGACAAAGTGGGGAAGGCTCCCGCCCCGTAATTTGATGCAGATACTAACGAAGCACCTATGCCTGGTAAGTACCTGCACCATCATGAACGTCAGGGTCCCGCGTTTCCTCGAGTTCCGACGATCCCCAAGCCCAACCGAGGCCGACATTGTGTTGGTATCCCGGTGTTGCAAATGTCCAAAGATGACGGTAAACGATTTCCATCAAGGCCGATAGCCAGTCTGTTGTACCTACTCCGGCTGTTGAAAATTAAAAACTTATTTGTTTTTACATAATAATACTTTACTTTGACATATGTTATAAACAAAAGGAAATCAATTTAGTTGCGACTCGAACGTATGAAAAAATGACGTTTTATTTTTATGTCTCATAATTACTATTTAATAATTTTGGATTGCTCGTGTCCACATCACTAGCAATACGAACAGTGGTATTTTTGTGTGTTAAGACACCCAGGTTGTAGGTTTCGGGAAAAATAGACTCTGACAGTGAGTTCCACTCCTTTGCGGTGCGCATAATGAAGGTGGACTCAAAGCGCTTTGTTCGTATGTCCACCATATAGCGGTGTCGCATGCCAGTGCATCTGGTTGTCCGATGATGGAAGGGAGACGGCGGGATATGATTGAAAAGCTCCAATGCACACTCTCCAAAATGTATCCGATAGATAACCGACAAGCTGGCAACCCTGCGTCGATGTTCCAGACTTTGTAATTTATCATTAAATAGTTGGTCGTTGCCTATCAACTTCCTGGCTCTCCGCTCAATCGATTCTAGTGCCTCGAGTTGGTAATAAGCTGAGCAATCGCAAAGATGAGAACAGTACTCCATACATGCCCGTATTTTCCACATACAAGCTTCCTTATGGATGTTTGCGTTAAATAAATAATAAACATGGATATGCCAAAAAATTATTTTTATAGCTGGTGGAGGTTCTATTTTACTTTTACTGAGATAAATCCTGGATGGTAAAACCATCAAATCGGGGCCGCCCGCCAAACGCCCGAATCACCCGCTTGTATTCGCATAAATACTACACCAATTGAATTTTTCGTACATAGTGTATTTTTTATAGGGAAGTATCTTCTTTTAGCAAGACACAATATGGGAAGACTTTTGTTTAGGACTAAGATTTTCATTTTAATGCAGTTTTTACGAACGGGACAAATTTTATGAAAATTCTGTTTAAAATAGGGTATAATTTATAACTGAGATAATGAGAGTACGTCTTGTCTGTTAGTTAAATGTGTAACTCCTTATTTCTAATTTCTTAGGTACGTATATACAAATATAACTAAAATAGACTAATACTCAAATATGTTAAGAGGATATAAAAGAAATCCAGATCATAATATATTTACAAAATATATATGGATTTAAAATGTACTCTATGTTAATAACATTAAGCACGTATTTGCAATGAAGGGTGAATACGTCTACGCCATATCTCCACCTTACATGCTTTCTGTGTGGCTTGTGATTCAGTCGTGGAATCAGCTCGGTTGTGAAACGAGCCCAAATGTAAATGAACCGAGACGAATGTAGTACTTCATAAAAGCAAATGGGTGATTTCCAGTTCAGTAGAGGCTTTCCTATTAACCCGTAGTTCGCTGCAGCCATTGCTCTCAATGTCCAATACTATTTTTTATCTTAAATTCGAAAATAATACCGTTGTATCAAATTATGTAACACAAACAACACTACAGATTGAAAATAATTTTCATAAATATCTTTGTTTTTGTAACGCGTTTTATGGCGTCTATTTTTTCTTTCTAATTATTTCTTTTTTGGTTTTTAAAACCACTTAATTAATCTTCTATAACAGTAATCTATGCTGTATTTATATTAATATATCCATCAAGTGAGCCGTCTGCCTGTCTGCTGAACTCATGCAATATAATATATGTATTAAAAATACATATTTTTAAACCAAATCCATTAAAATAATATTAAAACATTCAGAATCGAGAAAAATATTAGTATGACTTTAGGGACTTGGGGAGTCATGTTTTCTATTAGGCAACTGTCATTTCTAGTACTCTAATTAAACCTAGCTTGATTGATACCAGGCAGGGCCTCTAATCTACTATTATAATCGTGTTAGATGGTCTATTAATGAAGTCAGAATTGCAATATACTTGTTGCTTTTATAAAATCGTACAGAATTAAATAAAAGGTTACTCATAAAGAAACCGATTTAAAAACAATGGTCTCAAGTCTTAACGTTTATAGACAAAAATCGACTCGTTAATTCAATGTCATTACTTCCTATAGATAACCAGCAGAATTAAGGACGAATAAGCCACGAATCATTAACTCCTCATTTCATTGCGGTGCGATTCGAGTAGATTTTTATCAGGCTTTTATATCTACAGAAATCGCTGGAAATTCTTATAAAGATCTTCGGATGCTCTGTAGAGATCTCTGAAGACTTTTCCATTGTGACTGTGATTTACTAGGTTAACCTTTAAGTGGTTCGGACTCTTCTCAGATTGCTACGATATTAAATGGGAGTTTCTATTACTTGTGGGTTGGCTGAGATGAATGTCGCGTCTTTCTTTGTGGATGTGAAGGAGCAATTGCAGATTGAGATTTTACTTACTAACTTACTTACTTGATCTAGTAATAGATTAACCTAACAGAGTCATGAGACGTGATAATAATCTCAGTCTCATTATACGTATACACGGTATCTGGGAGAGTTAACAATTAATACTAAGAGTGTCTAAAATTAACATAACGCAACCCTGGTTGTTAACCAATCTAAATAAATTTATCTCTACTTCATTAAACTTTGTTTGGACAACTGGTCTAGGTTTGTGTTAAATTACCTGTATTTTGTGGGACACCGTTTATAATTGATGGATTATGTAGATTATACTAAAAAAAATTAGAGAAAAAGGATTTGACTTCGTTACTAAAGAGTAAAAATAAATATTTACTACACGTTTAAGTCAGTGCCAAGTAAAACTATAATAATTACTTATATACATAGATATAACGATTTTTTTTTTAAATATGATGATATTTTATAAGTATGATCATAAGATGGTTTTTAAATGCCTATTTTTTAATTATGTAACTGGGATATGCCCGTAACTTCGTCCATGCTTTACTTGAATTTTTATATAACCGAACAACTACAAATCGCTACCGAAAAAATTCCCGCTGGATTCCCAGAATAAAAATATCACACATTTTATTACATAAAATTTGTTATCGATCAGTAAATGAATCGCATTGAAATTCATTGTTCATCAGTGTTCCACATCGTTTATATAGTGTATTCCAGTTGCTTTTTTTTTAAATAGCTTCAATGTACAGACACAATTTTGTAATGTTATAGATTAATTTTAGTGTTGATCTACTGTCGTCTGCGTATTTTAAACGTGTATCACTTTTTTTGTTACAGGAGAGAGAATGGAAAATGCGAGAAGAGACGAACAATGACAGCATGTCCCCGCCGCGAGCGAAGCCCCTGCCGGGCGGCGAGGGCCGAGCGCGCGCGCCCCCCGCGGCCGCGGCGGCGGAGGCAGGGTCCACCCGGCCGCTCGCACCCCTAATGCCATATTTTTTAGAAAAAATCACGCTTATTAGGCTATATCTACAATCTTTACGGGTGATATCACACTTATATCAAAACGCAGACGCCTCATTACCGAGAATACGCGCGAACTTTAATTTTTCAAAGCGTCCGCTAGTCAAATTAAAAGCCGCTGTGAATAACGTGTTTAGCTTTCGAACTAGGACAGTGTTTAATATTAAGTCGTTGTTAGTGAAAGCAGTAGTGCAATTATTCGTTGTTGCCAAGTGTATATTGTGCGAGGCGCGGTCACGGCTGTGCTGTAGGCGTCGAGGTAGGGGTGTCGGTCGGGTGCGGACGGTGCTTCTGCTATGGCTGAGCGGGTGTGGCGGGCACGGCGAGAGCCGGCGCGACAACGACCTGCACATCGGCGGCATATTCCCCATGGAGGGCGAGGGTGGGTGGCAAGGAGGCCAGGCCTGCAAGCCTGCCGCCGAACTGGCGCTGGTAGACGTCAACGCGAGGTCCGATCTTCTATCCGGCTTCAAGTTATTACTCCATAGCAATGATAGTAAGGTTAGTTATATTTTCAAAAATAAATAATTAATTAATCCGAAAGAAGAAAATCTTCGGACTCCTTTTTAAGCATATTACATATCCATAGAAGTACAATATCCAGGGTACTTACTACTGTACGCATGGAGGGGTGTGAGACTTGGCATAATTCAATTTTCTGTGGTAGAGAACTGTATAATGGTATTTTTTTAAACTTAATGTAAAAGGGTTACAGCTAGTACAACTAGGGTGTTACATTGATATAGATTTTATAGTTAGACGATTTTACAACAACTACTACTACTACTACTAGTTATATATATTATTTCATTTTTTGCGATTCTGAGCCATTGATGGCCTCTGTGGTTGAGCGGGCTAAGCCTTTGCCAGCCGACCTCCAGGTTCGATTCCTGGTATGGCAAATTTCGGAAACGATTTTTTTCCATTATTTATTATGGTCTGGGTGTTTGGAATCGGCCCCAGAGTAGTCTGTTGTATACATATTAGGTACCCGTAACACAAGAGCAACTTGCTTACTTTGGGGATATATAATATGTGTGTTTGGCTGCCGCTTATTTATTTTATTTATTTATTGTGCCAAACATGAAACCCTAACTTTTCATCATGTCCGTCAATCTGTCTGTCCCTCTTAGCTGAATTTTTGGACGATCGCTACTAATAAATGTATATATATGTGTTGCAGATGTCGTAATGACTCGTTGTCCTAAGTATCAGTATAATACCCATGACGGAAGTAAGCATCTTGGCAGAGTATGTACTATATAGTCAGTTTTTCTCGCTTAATGTGCATGTGAAGATTGTATCTACAATTATCACATGCTAACTATAAAGGAAAACATTGTCTAATCCGCTTCGAACAAGCATAGCGGATATTATATACTTACTGTGCTGTAATGTGGAGACCTAAACCCAGCCGTACAACATTTATGAGCTGTTATTTTTTATTATCATCAGTTACTTACGTAATTATATGGAAGAATAATAATAAAATAACAATGTCAGGCTAAGATTGGCCAATAATGTCACACTCAGCAGAAAACGTAACTGAAAAGCTTATAAATTCAACTAACTATATTATTTCCATTTCTTTATTTTCTCGATGACAGCTTCTGCGGAAACTTGAACGAGCGTCTTTTTTACATTATGTTATACATTATTTAATAAAAATATGACGCTTACGCACGTACAAGGTCATAGCAGAGTCGGAGAAACTGATAGGTATCGAGCTATCGATAAACGTAACACGATAACAGATCCGATATTTTTTACAAAGTGTAAGAAACTAAACTATTGCCGGATAATTTTGTAGAAATTTATTAACTAATATTACATTTCATTACAAGATGTACTTATATTATGTTGGATTCTTTATTTATTTATGTTAATCAAAATCTGATGAATCGTCACTGTCACTCGATGAGCTCTCCCCAACATTTATTATAAGTTCCTGTACTTGTATATTATCGAATGCCACATGAATTTCCCAATCCGACGCTATAATGTTTTGGGTTCGTCTCACAATTTTTTCCCAGTTTTCGGCGGTTACTTCCGCACGTGCATTTTTTAATAAATCTAACATCTTGTTTCCCGTAAAAGGGGGATGGGTATTCTTTCGAGCGGCGTGTCCTTTGTTTTGTGCCCATATTAGTTCTATAGCATTGTACTGGCAATGATACGGCGGAAGTCGAAGAACCCAATGACCACATTCGGCAGCTATCTCGTCGGTAATATATCTTTTAGGGAGGCTTTTTTTCGATTTTAAAATATTCGCTAATTGTACTTTTAATAAAGTATTATCCACATTTTCGCCATGACGTTGGAGCCAATCAATTATTTCTTGTTTTTATTGGCCTGCGTCGGCATTTTATCAATTTATCTGGAGTGATATGTAGCGTTGTCCATAATAATTATCGACGGTTCTTCCAGAGATTGCACCATTTCTTTAAACCATCCTTCGTAAATCTCCGTGTTTATTTCTTCGTGGTAGTCCACTGTTTTCTTGGATTTAAAAGTCAGTAAAGCATCTGACACGAATTCTTTCGTAGACCCTGCATGGCATATGATAAGGCGTTCACCTTTTCCCATTGGCACTGAACTAGTGGAAGCGGCGGTGTCTTCAGTCCAGTTCTTAGATACTGTGTGGTTTGCATTTAATCAAGTCTCGTCAGTGAAAATAACATTAGACCAATCTGATATCTTTTTGGCTTCGATTAAACATTCGTATCGAGCCATAGCAACGTCGTGACGCTCCATCAATATTTTACGCTTAACCGATTTTTTATAAGAAAATCCAATTTCTTTCAAAACCAAGCTTAATGACGATTTTTGGCCATGGAACAAACCACATTCACGTAAAGAAACAACAAGTTTTTTTAAGTGTTGGAATTTCTTTGCGCAAGTAATAGTCATATATATGACGGCGAATAGCGTCAGCGTCGAAGTTGTCGACCGATGTCACACGACGTGGTTGGCGTTTTTGCTTCGGCGTACGAAGCTTATTTCCCTGTATGCCGCTTGTACCGTAAGCTTCGGTAGTAATTTTTGAAACAGTAGGTCCACTAATTCCTAATACGGCCGCAATACGCTCTCGCACTTGCGACAGTGGTAATAGCGGGCCAACATTTTGATACTCTGCTTCAAAGTAATTACGAACCTTGATCACCAGTTCTCTCACCTGCTTTTTCAGAACAGATCCTTTAGGCATTTTGATATTTGACAGCTGGGCAGCAATCAACACGGAGGAACACGAAATACACAACGTAACGTATGGATAATGTGAAAAAACTCAGCGAACACAAATGTAGTGACTATATAGCACGACCGTCTTGTTGCGAGTGACAGATTAAAACAAACACAAAATGGCGGTGGGCCATTGAGTGTTCCCAGCTTGAAAAAATATATTTGAATGTTTTTGTTAATTTGTCTTTGTTCAAAACATAATAAATATATGCGATCGATATCATTACTTATTTGGTCACAACACTACAACTATCAAATTAGAACGGTCATCGAGAAAATAAAGAAATGGCAATAGTTATAGGTGGCTGTACAGGTTATTCTTTATTCGCTTTTTCATGTTACATTTTTTTATAAATATATTTTAGACCAAATACTTTAAAATTGAAATTCTTGATAAGTTTATTTTTAATATTAATCTATTTAAAAATTTTTAGAAGAAAAAACCGACAATTGTCTAATAAATATATTATTTGGTTTTTTTATTATCTTATTTGACACCAACTTGAAGATATTGTAGAAAATATCGATTTTTATATAACTTGTATTAAATATAATTTTGACATTCTCAGAATATCTCAAAAACTAACTACAAATTTCTCTGCTATATCTTTGAATTCCCTGGTCCATTACCAATGAATTACCTATACATGGGACCAAGGTGAAGTCATACTTTTTTAAATTCGTTAATAAACAAAGAAGTTACGCCGAAATAAATATGACAGGATATTTACAAGCGAACTATGAATTTCGACCTTTTTTAAGCGGGTTATTGTTGTTGTTTTGTTTAGATATGTATTGAATAATAAAATATCAAATAGTAAGAAAATAGTGATATATAGCGCTGTACAGCTATTTAAGGTTTATGATATTTTTAGAGAAGTTTTTAAGTCTCTCTCCGTGGTAAATATAAGCGAAACTTTGTGCGACGATCATATAAACTTAATTATAATGTCAATCAACGTAATGTGCGTAAAGTGTCACTCTACAGGATTAGGATCATCTAATCCATTAAGTTAAATTCGACCTCGGAGTAAGCAGTAATTAGTAGAGAGCGATCGAATTCCGATAGTCAAAGCGGTTACTGGCGACCCTCTAATAAATCCGAACGAACTGAAATTATAGGCTTTTCATATTGCAACAAAGTGAATTTGACGTCTCATTCGATTATAGAAAATGTATGGATTACTTACTGAGAAGTCTTTTAGGATTCCCTAGCTAAAAGTAAAAATGGAACGGCTATAAATTAGTACAATCCATCCACTTGTCTCTCTGTGTGTTTAGTAAAGCTTCCTCGGAGTCTTGGAACTGAGGAAACTAGGTTTTAGTACCTTAAAAGTAAAAATATTCATTTATTGAAAAAAAATATATATAAAATAGGAAATTATATAAAAACGTGTGCAATTGTACTCGTGCGTGGCCACAGCGACCGAACGTAACTGAATAAGGGTGGTTACAGGAGCATCTAATTTCAAAACACCGTATAGAAAACACAAAACACGTTACACTGGTGGATATTATTTAAAATCTTATTTCATTGTATTAAAGGTCAAAATTGTAGAATAAAATTTGCGTTAAAGGTCGTTTGGAGACGGCGTAACGCTTTTTCCTTACACGTCAATCTCTGTCAGTTCACTTTTGTAAACCGCGTGAGAGAACTTCGTTACAAAAAATTTAAAAGCCTTTAATTGAATTCATATGGAACATGAACATATCATAATTATGTGAGAGTTATATGTTTGTGCCGTTTGCTGTTGACACGCTTGCACTGTAGGGTCCTGAGGTCATGAGCGTCTACAAAGATATTTCAAAACGACTTAATGACTCTTCGGGAGATCAGAGGACTTCGGACAAAGAAAGGATCAGTACGGCAATCTAGCGAGGTAACGTAGACAGCCTTCTAGGAACCTTACCCATGGACTTCGATGACCTAGGCTCAGTAGTCTACTTATAGTCTTAAGGGATTATAAGTAGAATTCAATATAAGTGAAGTTTTCTTCACTATACTAGTTTATATATAGTTATAATTTATGTTATATCACTTGTAATAATTGTATTAATGTATCCATAATGTTTTAATGATTTGCCATTTATTTAATTATATATAGGTAGTACTTGAATAATAATGTAATATTATATTTTTAATTTAATTAAATTAGTTGTCTTCTCGACCTTCCGTCCGGGTAATGGCCTCTTCAGGTGCAGTGCTCACTCACTCCGTTTGAAACTAAAATGATCTAAGGTGTACAAAAAATGATAATGCTCATCAACAGTAATGTAATTGAGAAACAAATTAAAGCTCATAAAATGATAAAAAAAATCGAATGAATATTTTTAACTCAATACTTGGCGAAAAAAGCCTTTCTAGTTATATCTTCAATTTAGGTGTAAATTGGTATTTTATATGTAAGCGTGCTCTGTCCCCAGATGGACATTATCCCTTAACATTAAAAGAGATCGTGATCAAACGCGAACGCATTTAATAGATAAAATCGGCCAAGTCGATCCACGCACAATAAAGGGTTTCGTAGAGGTAACCGACGTTCAGTGTTATTGTTATTTGAGTACAGAACTCCAAAAGAAATTAAATTTAATCAAAAATACCTTATATCTTAAAGAGTGTTCCACAAATCTACATATATATATATATCTTATCCGTGCAGGAACGGAGAAAGAATACAGTTTCCTGCGGCCGGGCGGCCTGTCGTAAGAGGCGAGAAACAACCCACAGCTAGGTGGTAGGGCTATGCCCGCCTGGATGACCATCCTTGGTCTGGAGTATGCCGCCATAACTGCCTTGTGTGGTATTTCGACATTAGAGGCCAAGTTCCAGTCCCCCATCTCCGAAGTGCTACAGTGTCTGCGAAATCTGGAACTCGTTGTGTGCCTAAGTCTACTACATTTCCGCAGGCGTGATGAGGTGGAGTGGGGGTCAGGGAGACTCGATGAAACGGTTGACCGCTGGCCGCCCGCTAGGTAGTAGGAGACCTGAACGCGGACTAACCAATCCCATGGAGGCTGATCCACTAACTGGCGCACAATCCTGGGGAACACTGTCGTGCCGGTTAGTTACCGGATGTGGCCAGGCAGTGTTCTCCGGGGAGGATCGGGGGCCCTTCCGTGCCCCACATCAGCTTTTCATACAACCTGCGCATTTGGGGGACAATGGCATACATCACATTTTTTTTCCTCTTCTTCGCAGACACATTAGCATTTCCTTAGACTTCCCTTTTTATAATTTTTATTAGTTACCACAGCGGGTTTTAACTCTACAATTAAAGTGAAGTTTTGCAACATAAGAGGTATTCACGCCAATATCAATGCCGTCCATCACCACCTCGAGACGGCAAAGCCGGCTTTATTATTTTTGACGGAGACACAGATTTCTTCTCCGGTCGACACATCATACCTTCACTACCCCGGCTACAATCTGGAACACTTGTTTCGGTCAAAAGCCGCGGTCTGTGTATACGTCCGGGAAGATATCTGCTGTCGCCGTCTCCACGGCCTTGAAGATAAGGACCTTTCTATCTTGTGGGTGGGTACGCGTAGATTTTGGTGGTTCCACTCACATCTATGCGTGCTTATACCGGTCCCATGGTAGGGAATGCGCAAGGACTGAAACAGCTCACTTTTTTGAACACGTTCATGAGGTGACCGACAGAGGTTTTCGGGCAGTACCTTTCAGCAGAGGTAGTCATACTCGGGGACTTTAATGCTCATCACGCTGAGTGGTTGGGTTCCCCGAGAACTGATGTGCCAGGGACTACTGCCTATGATTTTGCTTTCACCCATGGATTTGCTCAGGTGATCACGGGATTTACCCGAATACCGGATAGAGTGGATCATTCATCATCTGGAGAATTACCAGATCTCGATCAGTGCTCCACTGGGAAGCTCTGATCATTGTCTGGTATCTTTGCGGCCAATTCGACTCTCTCAATTAGACGGAGGAAAAAACTCCACCTACAATCCCAGAGTGTGAGTCTAGAATGCCGGAGGTGCGCTTTACACAAAAAGCAGTCTGATGTGCTCTCCGCTCCCTCGATGTCAAGAAGTCTTCTGGCTCTGATGCCATTCCTGCCGTTGTACTGCAGACGTGTTCAGCTGAGCTGTCTTTTCACTCTCTCTTATCACAAGGGTTGTGTCCCCGCTTCGTGGAAGATTTCCCATGTGCACCCTGTCCCCAAAAAAAGGGACCGTACAGACCCGTCGAATCATAGGCCTATAGCAATAACCTCTTTGCTCTCAAAGGTGATGGAGCGTATTATCAACGCGCAGCTTCTGGGTTACCTCGAAGATTCCCAGCTACAAAATGACCGGCAATACGGCTTCCGCTACGGTCGCTCAGCTGGGGATCTCTTGGTTTACCTAACCTACGTTGGGCTAAAGCCATTGGGAGCAAAGGGGAAGCACTGGCAGTTTCTATCCGTGCAGGAACTTCTCCGTTCCTGCACGGATAGAAACTGCCAGTTCTTCGGTGTTCCTGGACGTTGAACATCCGTGCAGGAATGGAGAAACAATACAATTTCCTGCGGCTGGCCGGCCTGTCGTAAAAGGCAACAAAACAACCCACAGCCAGGTGGTAGGGCATTTGCCCGACTGGATGGCTACCACCCCTGGTCTAAAGTACGTCGCCATAAGAACCTTGAGTTGTGTTCCGGCATTAGTGACCAGGTTCCAGTCTCCCTTAAGAGAGCAGCAGCGCATTTGTAGCAACTTTGGTGTTGCAAATGTCCATAAGCGATGGTAACCGCTTTCCATCAAGTGGGCCGTCTGCCTGTCTGCTGATCTCCCGCAATAAAAAATAAAAAAAAGTTAGCCTAGATATTGCTAAGGCCTTCGACCGGGTCTGGCACAGGGTTCTTCTATCGAAGCTGCCATTGTATGGGATACCTGAGGGGCTTTGCACCTGGCTATCCAGCTTTCTTGATGGGCGCAGCATTCAAATCATTGTCGACGGTAGCTGCTCAAGTATCAAGCCCATCAACGCTGGTGTACCCCAGGGTTGTGTGCTATCGCCAAGGTTGTTCATCTTGCATATCAATGATATATTGTCTATTCGCAACATTCATTGCTATGCGGATGACAGCACTGGCGACGCGCAGTACTCTGGTCGTGCAAACGTTCCTCGATCATTTGTGGAGGAAAGTCGGATTAGACTTGTATCTGAAGTAGAGCATTTCTTACAGAGAGTCTCTGAATGGGGGAGACAAAACCTTGTCCATTTCAACCCCAAGAAGACACAGGTCTGCGTATTCTCAGTCAAAAAAACTCCATTCGACCAAGCGCTTCAGTTCCAAGGAACTCCCCTTACCACCTCCAAAAGTATTGGGATCCTCGGTGTTGACCTCACGAACGATGTATATAGTTCAGGGGCCATCTTGAAGGCAAGGCAAAACTTGCCTCCAAGAAGCTGGGAGTGCTAAACCGGTCCAAGCAGTACTTCACATCGCGGTAACGCCTTGTGCTTTATAAAGCCCAGGTGAGGCCACATATGGAGTACTGCTCACATCTTTGGGATGGAGCACCTGCTTACCAACTTAATCCCCTGGACAGTATTCAACGTCGAGCTGTTCGCGTTGTTGATGATCCCATACTCACAGACGGTTTAGATACGCTTGGCCTTACGAGTGACTTTGCTTCTCTCTGCGTATTCTACCGACTGTATAAAGGGGAATGTTCCGAAGAACTGTTTAGAATATTGCCTTCGTCCTCTTTCTACCATCGCACCGCTCGCCTTCGATTGGGAGTTCACCCCCACGTCCTTGAGCCGCTTCGCTCATGTACGCAACGATTCTCTAGAACGTTTCTCTCGCGTACCGTGGAGATTTGGAATGAGCTCCCAGCCGAGATTTTCCCACAGCGCTACGATATGGAGTTTTTCAAAAAGGGTGTCATAAAATTTCTTCGAGGCCAGCAGCGCGTTGGTGACATCTCTGATGTTGCAAACGTCCATAGGCGACGGTAACCGCTTTCCACCTGGTGGGCCGTCAGCCTGTTTGCTGTACTCCAGCTGTAAATATATATATATATATATATATATATATATATAAATCAATTGCTGTTCGTTAGTCTCGCTAAAACTCGAGCACGGCTGGACTGATTTGGCTAATTTTGGTTTTGAATTATTTGTGGAAGTCCAGGGAAGGTTTAAAAGGTGAGTAAATATGAAAAAATACTTGGAATATAGTAAAAACCACAATTTCGTTTTCCCTTAGCAACTATTCCTACCTGTCAAACGTTTGATGTCCGTCCCGTCCTTTAGAAATCAATTAAATTTAAAAGTGAAGTTTTTTTTATTTTTTTGGTTTTGAATGTCAAACGTTTGATGTTCGTTCCGGTTAAGTTTTGACCATATTCTTTACTAAAGTTGAAACATTCTGCAATTGTCATTCAGCTTTTTTATATATTGATTCTGAGGCGGTACGAAGTTTGCCGGGTCAGCTAATATAACAATAATAATGAGCCGCAGGGGGGCTTTGTGATGAATCTTTAGGTGAGTAGCGACACCTCGGACCTGACTTCGGCGGCCAAGGCAAGATCCCCGCCTCCGTGCTGGCCTTAGCCAGCCGGCACGGAGTGGAGATCGCTAGAGCTAAGACTCAAGCTCCAGGGGTGAAAGTAATAAATGGCCTAACGTCGGAAGTAGCTTCAGTGAACCTGCAGCCCACCTCTCCACACCTTTAGCCATTCAGTACATGTTGCCCCTCTCCAATCATGTACGGAATTTTTAGGGCCCATGCAGGGAGTGGCGAGTCACTGTCTGCCCATTTTTCTATATTTCCTGAATATTTGTGACGGGCAGATGCCACAGTTGCCATACTCCCAGATACCTAGTTCCACTAATAGTTCATCCCAATAGCCCGGTACCTTTTGTTCTCATTTCTTACAATAATAGTCCTACACTGACCGGAGCTTGAACTTGGGTTAATTTTTATATGGTGTAGACAGGGATAATCTTCGGTCAGTGTTACGCCACATTTACGTTTACTTTGTCCAAGGAGCCTCTACGAGTTGGCTTTCCATGACCCCACGCAAGCTCTCCAAAAGTTCGGGCTATTTTTAGGGCTCAATGTCTACAGAGACATATAAAATAATAATAGTTTATTTATACCACAACCATACAATAAATAAAGAAATACATTTATAGTAGTTACATTATCTGAGACATGAGTTGACAATTTGCCCCCAAACTAGGACAGGCCTGTATTTTGGTGTGCTCAAATCTTGCTGAAACCAATATTTATAGTAGTAGTAGTTTAAAAAACTCTCAACCTTATATATATAATACATATTCAAGTTTTCAGTTCATATTCTTTTAATTTTAGAACCGTACTGATATTCCGAGTACACTAAGGTGATTCCCGATTTCTTCGATTTAATCTATCGGCGGGCAAATTGTCGATTCTGAATTACTTTGATGTTGATCAATCAGAGATTACCATCCAAAATTATGAAAGGGGGCTGATGTCACAATGGCGTTGAATTATTAGGGACAACCGCCACACAATGGACCCGTGTAATGGGGTAAGTGAAGCAATGATATTGAGGTCGAGGATTACAATTGCCCCGATTAATTTTACAAACGTATAGGCAGATTAAAGGTCTGAATATTGAAAAGATATTGATATTATCAAAGAAATATTGTTGTTTTATAAAAAAATGTGTATGCAGTTCGCACGCGGTAGAAGTGAAACTCCAGAGATTATACTCACAGATAATGGATGCTTCTCTAACTGTTATTAACATAAACATAATTCCTTTAGCCTACATTCGTCAATATATTATAATTCAAAATAAACTTGTTAAGTATCACTTGTAGGTTTTCACAGGTTTAGTCTAAAAAATATTAATATCAGTTTTATTTCGGTCCAAATTGGACCGATGATTAATCATCGGTCTTATGGACTCTTTACTTCTTTTCTCTAAACTTCTCTTCCAACGCTTCCGTATCGCACTTGTCGCTTCGCTGTCTTGAACTGAACTCAACTCTAAAACTGCCCAGTAGGCGCGGCTTACGCTGCTTATATACCCGGAAGAATTTTCTGCAACCCATAATTTCGATCTTCTTTTCGTTATTCTTTTATTTACTATCTGTCCCTTTCTGAACATCTATCTATCTCTGTCTTTTCCTTCCCGAACCTTCTATTCGAGAACTTTCGTTTATCATCTATCCCTTTCTAACATCTATCTATCTCTGTCTTTTCCTTCCCGAACTTTCTATTCTAGAACATTCGTTCAGCGTCTATCCCTTTCTAACATCTATCTATCTCTGTCTTTTCCTTCCAGAATCTTCTACCTTTTTCTCGAAGCCTTGAGACCGGCTTACGCTGCCAGAAAGTTCTACCCTCGGTCGCCACAATATGAACCATACAGCTACTTTCTAGACTCTCAAATAGACGTTACTAACAACTCATAGACTAATTCAAATACATACTAACTACCTATGTCAAACTAACCTACACTATTATCTTCGAATTGTGTTTATAACTGAATAAGCGATTTTGATGCTAGTTTTTATTTTAACTATTTATATACTTACTATTTGTTTGATTAATTTGGCGGTTTCTACTCTTAGTACCATACACTCTGTAATTATTGTAACACACTCACACCCGTACACACACATACACACGCACATGCGTGCGCACAGACACACACGCACACGTACACACCCTATGCTATGCAAACACTTAAATATAATTATAATTACACATATATTTTACACTTTTACCAGTTTAAGATAAAGAATTTTCTCCGTATGTAACAAATTAGCCTTTAACTTACAAGTAATTTCTTGCAGTCAGCTGGCTGCCAATGCTAACTGTAACACAGGTTTGATCCTAGTCCGGGATCTTGGCAACCGCCTGACTTCACAGCTTGCATTTCTTTGGACAATTCTGTATTTTTGTACCTTTAACTTGTAACACGATTAAGTAGTAATGGCTATGAAATAAAGTTTTTATTCATTGTGTATTTTCTCTTTGCGATGCATAAACTTTTGAGAATGTAGAAACCAGAGCGAGTTTCTTTTCCAAGAGTCTCTGTTCCAAAAGAGTGTGTAAAGTACGCACAGAACTAAATGCTAACGTGCTATGAATTCTACGCTGTTTAGTCATACAACAATAAAAACATACTCTAGAAATATAAATATTTTTTTAATGGCCACAATACCCGAAATTATGATCAAAAAAACTTCTTTACTGTAAATTCAACTAAATGCGATAATATTGTTACGAGTTTAGCGGGACTCGAATTAAAATGCCGTTAGAATTATTATAGAGTTTATTAGAACTATACAAACACGTATAACACAGGTACAAATATAACCGAACACAACAAATCCAAACGTAATGCAGAAGGTCGTAATTCAATAAAACGCGCAAACTCCGTCACTAATAGATTCCCGAATGTACACACGTCACGCCCGTATCATAATCGTCGCTTGACTGCCATCTCTCTCCATCAGGCTGTCATTTTATACCTCACAAATACAAATATGCCCGTATCGTAGTCGATGTAATCCGCAATACCTGGCTAATGATTCAGCCGCAAGCGGCCGTAAACGATTACAATAGAACAATAGGCTGTGCTCTAGAAACGTATGCCAATAAATAATTAAACAAAAGAAGGCGACCATAAAAGAATTACAATTAGTTCAAATACCAACAGGTAATAAAATGTGTTTTTTACAGATATGCTGGTGGAATTTGTTTTTGTCGGAACCTAAGTTGTAATAATATGAAGTAATAATATAATATAACATAAATACGCAATTTAGAAGCACCTACCTAGTTCTAAAAGTTCTGTTGACCACCCTGACTATGTTACGGGTCTGGTCTGAAGGGCCATAATTAATAAATAAATAAACAAAAAATCAATTAAATACTTATTATTCATGAAGTTTGCTAATTTTTTAACTGGATTTATATTCAAATTAGAGTACCTAACTTTATTCATGAATAATTGCTTTTGTCGTGATTCCTTATCATTAAAAAATAATTACTAGTTTTATAGTGAATTCATTAGTGTCTTGATAATTTGTGTATACAATATTATATTATATTCACTGTGTTTGAAAATACAGTTCATAGTTCCATATTTTCACTAGCAAAAATATGTTCCTCTTATATTTTAATAATTAATATAATATAAACACAAAGTTCTTCAAAATTTACAATCAACCTAATTATCTAATTCCGAGATACCGCAGTTGTTGGAAGGTTTTACATGAATTTAATTAAGTCAGACCCTTTCCATCTGGAAATAAAACATAGCCCAAGTAATTATATCCCTAATAAGGGACTCTGTGGTTCTCTTAGATTTGAAGGTTAAAACATATTTTGTTTTGTTTATACATCTTTTTCATATCCAAGGTCAACCCAAACACATCGTGTAAGACGGACAAGAAATACTAACTGGGTGTTTGACAGTGAATTCAACTGAGTCACTTTTGTACCATCCTTGGTTTTGGAAATAGCTTATTAATTCTTATTTAAACTACAATTAAAATTATTTCTATAATGAATTGTTGAAATAAATATTTTCTTAAGTTTTCGCGACTTGTATACATAATAAAATTACGTTTTAACGGTTTTAAGCGCGGTAATTTTATTTGATTTTGGTTTTGCCGACGTTTCGGCCACTTTTCAGTGGCCGTGATCACGGAAGACAAAGATGTCAAGTGTCAACGAGTATTGTTAAAGTTTTATTTAGCCTACCGCCAACTTGTTAATTTTAATTATTTAGTTTTAATTTGGTTTATGGTTATTATTTACTCCATGGGAGCCTAATCTAATTTAAAACCGCTTCGCAACATGTTATGGCTTGAAGAGAAGAAGCGGCGCAAGAAACTCTTCAGCAAACATGCCTAGCTCTAATAATTTTATATAATATTAAAATGGGTGGAAGGAAAAATAAAAGTAATTATCAGTCAAGTTGGTTTGTGTTCCGTTGTACGCAGAAAGAGCTCACAGTGTCTTGAGGTCTGGCAGCTGGTTTTTGCTGGGTTTGGGTCTGTTTGGGTCTGGGATAATTGGATCCCAAACAGGTGGTACTTGCCAATCATCTTTTCTATTGAAATTTGGGTGTTTTTTTATTTCAATAGCCTCACGCATCATTCTAGGTATGAAACGATTCTCTTTCGCGAGGATTTGTGGGTTATCGAATCGGATGTAGTGGTTGGGTTTATCCAGCGTGTGTTCACTGATCGCAGACTTCGTAGACCTTGTGTGTTTCATGTCAGCAATGTGTTCTTTTACCCGTGTTTTTATGTTCCTCTTTGTTTGCCCAATGTATGACAATCAAGTACCACCTGTTTGGGATCCAATCATCAACAACGGAACATAAAACAACTTGACTGATAATTACTTTTATTTTTCCTTCCACCCATTTTAATATTATATAAAACTAGAGTTTACCCCGCGGCTGCGCCGCGGGTTAACCTCTAGTTCCAGCTTCTTGTTTAAAGAGCAGGCGTTAATACAGGTTACAATGTACACCATTTTTATGTTAGTGCCATTTGCCCCCGAAAAATTCACTTCATTTTATATCGCAAACTCGATGCTTGATATATTCTCATGCCGATCTCTTGGCATGAGTATATATGTCCATTTTCGGCATTAAAACTACATTTAAACAAAATTACAATAAAAACGATCCACTATTCCCAGTGTTTTCCGAAAACTTAACAGAAAGACATATCGATTTACTATCGCATTTTTATAGACGATGCATTTTTATGTCTATGAACTTGAGAAATGATTGGTCTCATCCAAACTTTCATCCTCTATTACAAACAGTCCGTTTTATTTATCTATCCCCCGTCAATGAAAACTACAAAAATGACAAAAGGGACAACATCAGCAAAAACGACAAAAAGAGCAACATGGACAAAAAAGAGTCGAAGAGCAAAAGGGCAAAAGGGCAAAAGGGCAAAAGGGCAAAAGGGCAAAAGGGCAAAAGGGCAAAAGGGCAAAAGGGCAAAAGGGCAAAAGGGCAAAAGGGCAAAAGGGCAAAAGGGCAAAAGGGCAAAAGGGCAAAAGGGCAAAAGGGCAAAAGGGCAAAAGGGCAAAAGGGCAAAAGGGCAAAAGGGCAAAAGGGCAAAAGGGCAAAAGGGCAAAAGGGCAAAAGGGCAAAAGGGCAAAAGGGCAAAAGGGCAAAAGGGCAAAAGGGCAAAAGGGCAAAAGGGCAAAAGGGCAAAAGGGCAAAAGGGCAAAAGGGCAAAAGGGCAAAAGGGCAAAAGGGCAAAAGGGCAAAAGGGCAAAAGGGCAAAAGGGCAAAAGGGCAAAAGGGCAAAAGGGCAAAAGGGCAAAAGGGCAAAAGGGCAAAAGGGCAAAAGGGCAAAAGGGCAAAAGGGCAAAAGGGCAAAAGGGCAAAAGGGCAAAAGGGCAAAAGGGCAAAAGGGCAAAAGGGCAAAAGGGCAAAAGGGCAAAAGGGCAAAAGGGCAAAAGGGCAAAAGGGCAAAAGGGCAAAAGGGCAAAAGGGCAAAAGGGCAAAAGGGCAAAAGGGCAAAAGGGCAAAAGGGCAAAAGGGCAAAAGGGCAAAAGGGCAAAAGGGCAAAAGGGCAAAAGGGCAAAAGGGCAAAAGGGCAAAAGGGCAAAAGGGCAAAAGGGCAAAAGGGCAAAAGGGCAAAAGGGCAAAAGGGCAAAAGGGCAAAAGGTCAAAAGGGCAAAAGGGCAAAAGGGCAAAAGGGCAATAGGGCAAAAGGGCAAAAGGGCAAAAGGGCAAAAGGGCAAAAGGGCAAAAGGGCAAAAGGGCAAAAGGGCAAAAGGGCAAAAGCGCAAAAGGGCAAAAGCGCAAAAGGGCAAAAGCGCAAAAGGGCAAAAGGGCAAAAGGGCAAAAGGGCAAAAGGGCAAAAGGGCAAAAGGGCAAAAGGGCAAAGGGGCAAAAGGGCAAAAGTCAAAAGGGCAAACGGGCCCAAGGGCAAAAGGGCAAAAGGGCAAAAGGGCAAAGGGGCAAAAGGGCAAAAGGTCAAAAGGCCAAAAGGTCAAAATGGCAAAAGGGCAAAAAGGACAAAATAACCAAAATGATGAAAATGGCAAATCACAAACCAACCAAAGCTTGTCCCACTTTTGGGATAATCTTTACATAAATCTATCCCAAAATCTATCCCATTATTCGGGATGAAAAATATCCCATGTCCACCCTCGGTATTCGAATTACATATGTACCGAGTATCAGCCAAATCGGTCCAAAAGTCTTTCCGTAAAAGGATAACAAACAGACAGACAAATATACTTTTATCCCGGAAACTATCCCATTTTCCGGGATAAAAAGTATCCTATGTTCATTCTCGGCATCGAAAATATATATATACTGAGTTTCAGCCAAATCGGTCCAGTAGTTTTTACGTGAAAACGGAACAGACAGACAGACAGACAGACAGACAGACAGACAGACAGACAGACAGAGTTACTTTCGCATTTATAATATTAATAGGGATTATTAGAGCTAGGCATGTTTGCTGAAGAGTTTCTTGCGCCGCTTCTTCTCTTCAAGCCATAACATGTTGCGAAGCGGTAGTAAATTAGATTAGGCTCCCATAGAATAAATAATAACCATAAACAAAATTAAAACTAAATAATTAAAATTAACAAGTTGGCGGTAGGCTAAATAAAACTTTAACAATACTCGTTGACACTTGACATCTTTGTCTTCCGTGATCACGGCCACTGAAAAGTGGCCGAAACGTCGGAAAAAACCAAAATCAAATAAAATTACCGCGCTTAAAACCGTTAAAACGTAGTTTTATTATGTTGAAATTAAGATGATCATAAGATATTTTGACGCCTGCTTTTTTATATGAATACTATTTTAGAGTTGATTGTAATATGTATGAAATACTCAATTCCTGCGACCGGGCGGCCTATTGAAAACTGTGACAAAACAACCCTCAGCCAGGTGAAAGAGCCTTTGCCTGACTGAATTGCCACTACGCCTGGTTTGGTCTATGCCACCATAACCTTTAGTTGTGTTCTGGCATCAATGGCCAGGCTTTAGTCCTCCCTTCGAAGGCGGCAGCAATTGGCAGCACCTCCGTTGTTATAAATGTCCATATGCGACAACAATAATTTTCCATCACGTTAACCGTCTGATGTTCTCCAACGATTAAAAAAAGCCAGCCCATGAGACGATAATTAATTTTATATTTCCATAATCATTATTAGCAAAAACGAAATCCTTACAAAATCGTCATATCTGTCGGTGTAGTCTTGAGTTCAGCCCCGCAGCATTATTGAAAAACTTATTTTTATACGCATCATTTGTACGTAAATAAAAATATTAGGAATGACAGTTACCATATAAAAAATTTAACTCTGACAAGCACTTAAATCCTATGTGGCTAGATGGAGCTACAGACTATTCCTGTTGCATTTTGAAATTTTAATTACTTAATATTAAAAATAAATAATATTTAAAACTCAAATAAAAACTTAGTCTATTAAAACTAAAGAGACTTGTTAATCTTTTTTACGAATCTGAAATGGTTTGCTCTGAAAATGTGTTAAAATTTTTAAATATCAAAAGCAAGAGAAAAATAACACGTGGCGCCAGTCATGTGGAAATTAAAAGCCTTTCAGAGATACGTTTGTTACCGGGCGATTGTCTTTCCTAGTATTCTGTGATTTAAGCTTTTATTCTACCATATAAACCCACAAATATTTATTTAAGATGAATACTGAATAATCTCCTATTTCGTATTAGAAATATCCATTACTTCCGAGATAAGATATCACAATGGAGGATAGTGGGCGATTTAATCAAAATTCCTTGCATTTATTCCTGTTTTTCTTATAAAAAAAAAATTAATCATTTAATATTTTTTTATATTCATGAGTTCAGCAGACAGGCAGACAAACGGCCCACCCGATGAAAAGTGGTTATCATCACCAAGTCCATAAGTAATAAGTATTTATTTAGTAGAATAATATAAAATTATATTTACACATCATATCGATTCTATTTACAATTTTCTTTAAAAAAATACACAATGTAATTAAATAATTTTTACATTAAAAAATTCCTCTATTGAGTAGGGCGTCTGCTCGATAAGATAACTATTTAATCTTGTCTTAAAAGAACCGAGACTTTCGGATACTTTTATATTGAGAGGTAGTTTATTGTAGATTAAAGGTCCCATTACATATACCGTCTAGCTTATCTTAGAGAGCGAGCATGATATGGCCGGAAGCCTTCCCCTGCCCCGAGTTCAGTAAGAATGCGTGCTGCCACGTTCAGCGTAAATATCCATGTTCACTCTGACGTATACCACAACCTGGTAAATAAAAATTGCTGGCAACGACAGAATGGAGAGATCCTTAAAATAAGGTCTAGCTGACACGTCTTGCTGTATATGCGCTGTGGACATTTGCAACACCAAAGGTGCTACAAATGTGCTGCTGCTCTCTTAAAGGATACTGGAACGTGGCAACTAATGCCAGAACACAACTAAAGATTGTTATGGCGGCATACCCTAGACCAGGGGTGGTAACCATCCAGGCGGGAAAATACCCTACCACCTGACTGTGGGTTGTTTTGTCACCTCTTACGACAGGCTGCCCGGCCTCAGGAAATTGTATTCTTTCTCCGTTTCTGCACGGTAGACAATATGTCTAAATATTTTAATCTAAAAGTCACAAGGCTAACTCCTAAATCACACAACGAACTTTTAAGCGAATTTCACCATCAATTAGATACATTTTCATTGAAGGTTAATATAAATAATCTTATTAAATTTTTTATGTAAGTAAAATAGAACTACTTCCTAGGGTTTGACGCTACACCGCAGTAAAAATTCTAGTTCTCTTATATATTACACAAGTCCATGTGATACGAACAAATCCTTGAGGTTTCTGTGTCATAGGCAAATATGGTTGATATATATGTTGTAATTACTAGCCCATACATTCCCGCGACTTCGTCTACGCTTGACTTTAAATTCCCGCGGGGTACCCGGGACACAAAATGACGCAGCATTTGTGAAATAATGTAAGCTATCGTTATAGTGAAAACTGTTGGAATAAGCTGATTTTTACATACCCGAACAACTACAGACCGCTCCCGGGAAAGTTACCACGGGATTCCCGGAATAAAAAATCACACATTTTAGTATCTGCCCATTTTAAAATATTCCCAGAAAAATTCCCGCGGAATTTCCAATATAAAAAGTAACTCAGAATTTAAGTCTAATAATTAGCTGTCCATCAGCGAAAAACGCATCAAAATCAGCCCAGTAGTTTTAGGTGAATCCCGAACAAACAGACAGGAATTGTAAAAAAAACGTATCGTTTTCTGCGTCGTTTGTATAGTCTAGTCACGGCATGTATAGAATTTCATAATAAGATGTAAGAAAGAAACCACATAGGAAAAAAATAAAAAATAATCTCTACTAATATTATAAATGCGAAAGTATCTCCATCTGTCTGTCTGTCTGTTTGTAACGCTTTCACAGAAATACTACTGAATATATATATATATATATATTCGATGCCGAGGATGAACATAGGATACTTTTGATCCCGAAAAATAGGATCGTTTTCGGAACAAAAATATATTTGTCTGTCTGTTTGTTACCCTTTTACGGAATAACTATTGCGGGCGCGATGCGATGGCCAGGAGAAGGCAAAGGGACGTGGAAGAAGAAGCAAGGGAAGAGTAACTTACCTCGCCACCAGTCCACCGCCACACTGCAATTGTCCCCCGGGGGTTCACACACTCGCTAGGATATGCTTATGAGCGTTAAATTAGATTATGATAGTTTATTTCTATTTATTATGTTCCAACAATCCTTTCACTCTATCGCGGTGACAGCACTGACACACGGATCTTGTTTTGCGCATTCTTTATTTAAAAGTTTATTCTTTTTTGATGGCGAAGATGGGGAGGAAGAATTAATAAGGAGGTGTTCCTCAGCGTAACCAACTATTGAACCGATTTGTCTGAAATTCAATGTATATATAACTAGTTTTTGCCCCGCGGCTAAGCCGCGGGTCGAACTATCTTAATTTGTAATTTGTAAATAGTAAACTAATATTCTCATTAAATTGTTTGTAAAGCTTAGCATATTTTCGGTTATAATTTCAAGAAATATAATAATACTTCTCCGGGTGTAATTAAAATATGTTGAATAGCTTTTGTACCTCTACCTTTTAAATACGAAAAGTCACTTTCTTTTGCGCGTTATAAGCGAAAATGTTGAGTTTATAAAAATATTTCGTAATTAATTTAATATTACGGAGTCCCTTTCCAAAATTAAGTTTTATTCAAAATGAGACCTAACACCGAAATGTATTTTCGTTGATTTTTTAAGATTTTTTTTAAATCTATAGATGTTTTCCTTTTTAAAAATAGTACACAGTTTATTTCTGGTCTTTTTTGGGTCATTTGAAAGGTTAAATTCTTCTCCCAACAGATTTTCCAAATGTTGTTTAAAACAAATAGCGTTTCACCCCTCGATATTACTGTGTTTAATTTCTATCTTCGAAAAACTCAAAGGGTTATAATATACGTTATTTTTTTTATTTTTTTTATTTATGCCTCAATCGCTTATATATATATGGGGTCTTTGCTTCAAGTTTAACATATTTTTAAGGTTAAAAAAAACTCTTTTCTAAAATTTCAATTTTCAAGATAACAGGTTACAATCATTTTGCTTTAGACTTTTAATTCTCAAATGGAGTTAGAACTTAAAAAATATTTTAACTAAAATTTATTCTAAGATGATATGTTGAGATAATTATTGAATACTTTCGATATACTTTATTTAAGATTAGGTAGTCAAATCGTAAACCGGTTTTTTAGGCAGTGGACGATTGAATTCCAAATATGATTTGATATTTTCTACTACGGAACCCTTCATTGCGTGTTAACAGACAAGCACTGGCTGATTTTTGTCTTCGACCGCGTGCAAACGAGCCCAATAATCCATCAAAAGTAATCCTACTTGATTTTACTGAAACGGC
Organism: Dendrolimus kikuchii; assembly: GCA_019925095.2. NCBI lineage: Eukaryota > Metazoa > Arthropoda > Insecta > Lepidoptera > Lasiocampidae > Dendrolimus > Dendrolimus kikuchii. The sequence continues at coordinate 10,915,567 of CM034391.1, read as the reverse complement.
AACTAAAGCTGTTGTGGACTGTCCAAGTGGCTATAAAGTAAGTCATAATTTTTACAGACAGGGTGTTTAGTATATAGTGATATTGAATTAAGCATTAACACATAATAATTATGCCTAATTCTTATATCATAGACTATTTAGTACAGTGACAAGAGTTATGAATGTCAAAAAAGCAAGTGAGGTGTGTAAGAATAAGCCTAAATGTCGCTTTGTTGTTCGTGCCTACCCCGCAAGGGAACTGGCATGAAGTTATGTATGTATGTATTTAATTAATAAAGTAATTTAAGTATATGTGTTTAATTTATAAATTATGTATATTAAATATGTTTATTTATGATATACTTAATGATCTGCACCATCTACATCGCCAGATTAGCTTAAATTATTCCTTAAGTTAGGTTGCCTGGAAGAGATTGCTTTAAGCGATAAGGCCGCCTATTGTTTCTACCATGACAATATTGTAATTATGTATTTTTGAAATTGTATATTTGGTGAGCAATAAAGTGTTATCTATCTATCTAACATGGTCTTTACATTCATGAATATTAATAAACATTTCCGTGTTGTTTTAACGTTTAAATTGGACTCCGAGTTTTAAAATCAATTTGCACCGTTTAAAATGTTATTAACTGCTCAATTACACGTTTAGAGCTAATTAAAGTCTAAAGACCAATCTAAATTAGAAATACGATATTTTTGTTTATATCTTTGAAGTTCTTTAAAATTGGGGCTTCATCTGAGATAATTTTAAAGATATAGGCCGTTTCAGGCAGATATGGTGACGGGTTAAACGTTAAACTCGACAGAGAACGTTAAACGGGTTAAACGCGACGGATAAGGCGTTACTTGAAATGTGACATTATTAATGACATTAAATATTGACAGATAACGTATATACACTAATGTGGTGGCTACACGTTAACGACGAAATTTTTTAATGCTTTAAATAAGATGCATTCGGTCACAGCCTAAATCTTTAAAACTAACGCAGATGAAGAACTATATTCATCTATAAGCTAGTATTACAAAACAGTATTCTTGCACAAACCTTGAGATGTACCAATTATTATCTGCAAAAAACTATTATCTATACTAATTACATACATACATACATAACTTCACGCCAGTTCCCTTGCGGGGTAGGCACGAACAACAGAGCGCCATTCAGGCTTATTCTTACACACCTCACTTGCTTCTTTGACATTCATAGCTCTCCTGACATCACCTTCTGCTAATTAATATTATAAAGAGGTAAGATTTTTATTTTTATAACGAATAAACTCTAAAACTACTGGACTGATTTCAAAAATTCTTTCACTATTAGAATACTACATTATCCCCAATTAATATAGGCTATATTTATTACTAGAAGAAATTAGAGATCCCTATTAAAACTTCAATAATATAACCCAGGTGTAAAAACATAAGTGTTTGTGTGGGTCCCTGAATGGTTTAGATTTACATTTAGTCCCGGAAGGTGGCGCTGGAAAGGAGTTCTAAATTTTTATTTTTTCAGGGCAGCACAACGTCTGCCGTAACCGCTAGTATATTATACCTTTAAATCTCACACAAAAAACACTATTTGTTATTACTGTAGGAATTATTAAGTATAACAGTAACGACATACGATTATTGTCGACAGTGTGAACCTGGTTTGGGAGCGAGCGTGATGTACAACCTCCTGTACAACCCACCACAAAAGTTGCTCCTGCTAGCTGGCTGTTCTACGGTGTGTACTACAGTTGCCGAAGCTGCCAAAATGTGGAACCTTATGGTTGTAAGTACCCAATTATTAATACTCTCTCTATACTTCTATGCAGGGGCATCGTTTTCGCTGTACAAGCCGTGTCATTAATACTGGGCCCCCAAAATGTTTAAGCAAGATTTCGTTATATTGTTATCCACAACATCAAATTCTCTAAATAAACTACCATATTATAAACTAATACTATAAATAAAACTTAACTTAAATGTACTTTATCTATCATTCTACTTCAAACGACAATTATTTATTGATAAAATTTTAATAATGCCCATATCAATATCTGTAGTAATAGAAAATCTCGGTAACATAGCTTTCTACTATAATAATTGTGTAAAAAATCAAAAATAATATCCGAATATCGTCAAAAAAATTATGCATGAAGATAATTGTTGAATCCAAATGTATTTTTACTGACCCTGCTCACTACATTGCCCTTCACGGACAGATATTAGCTGGATCTAAACCTCAGAACTATGACTAGCTAGTTATTCTGCGGAGTCCATGACTTACTGAGCTCCAAATGAATAGCACTTAACAGAATTATACAAAGCTAATTAAATTTTATTTGGTTAATAAATAACCCTTTACGAACTACAAAACAAAGTTAAAATTTATCTAACGACAAAAATCAAAGTCTCGGATATCGAAGCAGGGTGGCCAGCTTATCAGTTTTCTATCGCATTTTGGAGAAGTCTATCGCATTGTGCACTGGCCTTTCAAGCTTCTGCTGTCATCTCCTTTCTATTATCGGACAACCAAACGCACTGGCATGCGGTATCCTCTTGATCCTCTTGATCGGGCGCGATAATAAAACGCAAACCTACACTTTTTTTTGAGTGCATGTGTGCACCTCATACGTAGTAGAAGTGAAACTTCAGAGAACATACTCACAGATAACTCTTCTCTAACTTTTACTGATATTAATATAATTCCTTTATCAATATATTATAATTCAAAATAAACTTCTTAAGTATCACTTTTAATTATTCACTGTTTACTCTAAAAATATTATTATCAGTTTTATTTCGGTCCAATTTGGACTTATGCTTAATCATCGGTTTTATTGACTCTCTAATCTGTGCTGCACGATGTAAAATTCGTATCTCATTCTCTCGCAGGGTTAGTCCTATAGATTTATGTGTTTATCTCTTTTTAGTGTCGCTTTTTCGTTTCAACAAGTTTCAAATCATATTTTTTTTTATGGCAGTAGATCAGCAGAAGGCAGACGGCCCACTCGATGGAAAGCGGTTACCATCGCCTATGGACATTTGCAACAGCAAGTTGCTACAAATGCGCTGCTGCTCTCTTAAGGGAAACTGGATCCTGGTCACTAATGCCGGAACACAACTCAAGGTTGTTATGGCTACATACTCTAGACCAGGGGTGGTCGCCATCCAGTCGAGCAAATACCCTACCACCTGGCTTTGGTTTGTTTTGTCGCCTCTCACGACAGGCCGCCCGGCCGCAGGAAATTGTATTCTTTCTCCGTTCCTGCACGGATAAAACATAAACTCTAACGATTCTAAAGAAATTTCACTTCAAAAATCTAATGCAAATTTTTGTACAACAATCTTATGTTGCTTATTTGTAATCCTGAGCTAAAAAATATTAATAGCATCTCTTCCCACTGCACCGGAATATAAGTTTAAGCAAAACCGGGTCACCTCTGCGGATCTCAAATTTAATGACCGCTGCATTCTGGGTCAGGGATCTTTATTGGGAACCAAATTGTTTTATGAAGCTAATTTAAACCAAATCTATACCCGTACGATCAAATATTACATATATCGCAAAGCCTCAAAGTTTTTAAGCATTAACTATAGATCAGACAGTATGTAGATAAATAATATGTTTATTTTAGTATTATATGAAAACAATGTTAAAGTACAGAGCTTTTTCTCCTATCTAATTACGAATTACTGTTATGCTAATACGCTTAAAACATTACTGCAACATTATCATAAGATCGGCCCCTGAGTCGTCCTTTGTTTATATATTACACATAACACAAACGAAACTTGTTTACCTTTGGGAGTATATAATGTGTGTGTTCGTCTCGTATTTAACCTAAACTCTAGGACCTGCTTACAGTTTAAAAAATATTTTTAATTCTTCATATTCTGAAAGTACACTTCGAGTTGCCTGATCACAAGGATGAAAACAGTAATATTCGCCGCAGGAAAACGATTTTCTGCTGTAAAAATTTGAAAACTATGCGAACCATAGGTTGCATGCGATCAGGTCCCAACTTTTTTACAGCCACTGTTAAATCGCGGCATAAATTGTAATAAAAAATATCAACAATTTTGTAACATCATTTAAAAGCTTTATAAATTCCTTGTTGCCCATTATGATTTAATTTACATAGATTTGAGCTAAATACTATGATCAGTGACAGAAAAATACTGGTTGCTAGAATGACACAGAAAAAGAAAATTTAGTCGACGTTTCATATGTGACGTATTAAATAAGTTCGTCAGATTTAGATATGGACTTAACGTCTGATTTCATTACAGAAGTAGTTGTTTGTTTAAGTAATCAGTTTTTATTTACTTTCCTCTTATTCGAAATGAAAAGTAGAATGGTTACCTCGGGTGAAAGGCCTATTTAGGCTAACAAACTATTAGTGCCCTCGCTACGAACGTGCGCCAAACTATCTCATGCCTAAATAGGTCACTTTCACTGCTCGTGTAACAATCTACTATTGCTTTTTAAGTAAATACATTGTCATGTTTAATTAACGCATATCTAGTAGAAGATTACAAATGCTTTTTACACTGCTTTAGATGTGTAAACTTTAATTCTTAATAAAAAAAAAATCAACTAAATGGTTAAGGAACACTGGTAATGCATTTGACCAATTATACTATACCCACTTCTCCAAAACTACTCGAAAATCTCGCTCAAACCAATTTTCGTCAATAACATTTTTAACCTGTTTTTTTTTTATTATTCACCCCATAAAACTAAATTTGAGAAGAAACGGCGCACTTTTTATGGCGTTGTAAGCGAATGTCTCACCTATTAACCTAAATAAGAAGGCCATTAAAACATAATTTAAAACATTATTATGATTTTTCAAATCATGTCTAGCGACATTCCCCGTATCTATGTGGAAAATTTCAACCCTCATTTACATTAACATCTACGACCACCACCACTAATATTTTAGGGTTTTTTCAATTACTCTTTGTTATTAAATTTCATGTTTATAGACCTAATAGCTTTTTAAAAACAATGACTGTGACAATAGACGAATGAGGGTTTTATGAGGAATTGGTTTTTGATAAAATGTCTACGGCACCTTAATAGAATAAGTACAAATAAAAAAGAAGCTGGATCCGCTGGCATACTCATTTTTTTCCAGGATAACACTTTATTTCATTTATTTATTTCCAATCTACCAAAATTTCTCACTTTCAAATATTAAATTATACACACACACACACACGCCCACACAAACACACACACACACACACACACACACACACACACACACACATACACACACACACATATATATATATATAATATATAGTAAGGAGAATCCTTACGATTCTAGTATATCATTTTACATCCATAATATTTTACTTTTTAAATGTAGATTTTTCTTTTAAAGAACACATTTCATAGTCTTTCAGCAGGGCTTACCGGATCTTATCGGTAGAAAATTGTAAGCTTGAATTCCACGGGCATAACGTCGTGAGAAAACGCGGCGGAATGTTCTTATTTATATTCATCGCAGGTATCGAGAACGGCAAGATTATAGAATAGAATAAAATCATTTTTGACATTGCTGAGAAACCTTCCATTTATTTAAATATGTATTTGCAAAAGTAAAAGTTCGTAGTGTAAAAGTAAGGTACCTTTTAATTCTAAATTAAATGTTGTCTATATTGGAACTTTAAATGTTTCTTTTGTTTATTTATTTACTATTTTATTTATTTTTAGTATTCCAATCTTTATGGCCAAAATGGAAATTTTAAAAATTCATCATATTATTTATCAGTCTATGTTAAAATTACTAGTTTTATATTGTGTTTATCGCCGTTTGGTAAATGATAAAGGTTTTTTTATTTTAATGAATTTAAATTTGTCCATTTAGTAAAGCTTGAAATAAAATTTACACAGCTACGCTTACACTAATCCGTGCAGTAACGGAGAAAGAATACAATTTCCTGCGGCTGTCGTAAGAGGTGACAAAACAACTTAGAGCCAGGTGGTAGGGTCTTTGCCCGTCTGTGTGGCTGCCACCCCTGGCCTAGAGTAAAGTCGCCAAAACAGCCTTGAGTTGTGTTCCGGCACTAGTGGCCAGGTTCCAGTCTCCTTTTACCGAGTAGCAGCGCATTTGTAGCAGCTTTGGTCTTGTAAATGTCCATAGGCGATGGTAACCGCTTTCCATCAGAGGGGCTATCTGCCTGTCTGCTGAACCTGTGCAATAAAAAAAATAATCTTATCATAAACGAGTCAAACATGTATTTGAAAATCAAGGAACTCAATACGAAGAACCATTATATATGGATTACCCATAAAATTTAGAAGTTATTCAGCACCTACAAACTAAAATGAACAATACTTAAAGTCCGGCAATCAGTATAACTATAATAAATACCAGCCATAATAAATCTCTGTAAAGAAAATCTGTTCGATCAAAGTCAAGGTACTTAGTACTTAGAAAATCTCTAAAAGGAAGAAAGGTTAAAAAACTTATATAATAAGCCAAACTATAAAGTCCACATTGCTCTAAAAATTGACGAAACTTGTTTAATCCAAAATGATATAAAATCTTCATGTTGTCAAAGGCAGCGTTGGAGTAATGCCAAATTGGCTAGTTTCGTTTACCACTCAGAGACCGACCTGTATCCACTAAACGAATAATACGGCATTGGAAATAAAATTTACAGACTTATTGACAATAATCTAGCAAGTGCGTAGGAGTTCAACGCCTAAAGGGTTCCGTAGCAGGTAAAATGAGTTTAAACTATATGAAATAACAACTTCTCGTAAGTATAAAGTGTTGTAGAAGAGGTTTTTTTTATATAAAATTGTGTTTTCTTAGAAGTCGGTTATATTTTGTAGGATTTTTTTTCAGTGCACTGTTACGCGCAAGTATATGTATATCTGTCTATGTGTATATATATATCTGTTGATTTACGTATAAAAGAATGTCTGCTTTAAGTATATATATACAGTTAGTATATATATACTAGCGGAGGGTGGTGTCAGGAGCCTTAAGAACAGACGAGCGTGCATGACAAGAGTTATGAATGTCAAAGAAGCAAGTGAGGTGTGTAAGAATGGGCCTAAATGGCGCTCTGTTGTTCGTGCCTACCCCGCAAGGGAACTGGCGTGAAGTTATGTATGTATGTATGTATACAGTTAGAGGTAAAATTGAGAGTTGGTCTGAAAGAGAGTGTCGGGGTGAAGGTAAGGAAAGGAATGCTTCGGTGGTTCGGGCATGTGGAAAGAATGCATGATGAAAGAATGACTAAACAGATATACAATGCAAAAGTGGATGGATGCAGAAGTCGTGAAAGGCTACGACACACCTTCCATGATCAAATTGTCGTGTACTAGCAGAAAGTGATGTCAGGATCCTTAAGAACAGACGAGCGTGCATGACAAGAGTTATAAATGTCAAAAAAGCAAGTGAGGTGTGTAAGAATAAGCCTAAATGGCGCTCTGTTGTTCGTGCCTACCTGCCGCCTAACTGGCGTGAAGTTATGTATGTATGTATGTAGAGGTAAAATTCATTTGAAATCTTTTAAGTTTTTATTAAAGATGAAAATTAATATTAACGGGTGTCGAAAAATGTGTTTTATTTCTAATTAAATAAGGTTGAATTTTATCGTTTAATCTAGTTTAAAATCACAACGGTTCTAAAGAAGTTTCACTTCAAAAATATAGATACACTTCTATGTCACCACTTTTCGAAAATGGGGATCCATGAGTAATTTTGGTTTCAAAAATTTTAAGTATGCGAACGATCCACAAGAACACTTTTAAGAATAATACTCGTATATATATTTGAAAACGACTTTTTGAATGTTGTGTGATGTATATAAATTTGCGAACACATTTTTCTAAAAACTTTTAGGTATCAAAATTTTGTTATAATCTCTATAAATATTATAAACGCGAAAGTTTGTAAGAATGTATGGATGTATGTTTATTACTCTTTCACGCAAAAACTACTGAATGGATTTTGATGAATCTTTACAATAATATAGCTTATACATCAAAATAACACATAAGTTATAATTTATAAAGATATTATAGTGTGAATTTTTTTTTTATTGGACTTGACTTTATGTTGTTGGTCCGAAGACCTTACAACTTTACCGGGGTTTTTGGGGCGAGTGCCTTCGCGAAACGAAGACGCTCAAGCCCGGGGGGGCAACTTACTCGAGGGAGCTCCCTAAGAAGTTTTACCTCGGCTGGACTGTTGCCATGAGAGGGGGATGAATTTAATTATGCCCACCATAGGACGACACAAAGCACTAATTGAGAACGGGCGACGGGTAATATAAAGCCCGAGGGGAAGGATCCCGGCGAGCCGAGATCGGCGGTTCGCGGCGGCCTACGCTATCGTTATTACTGCCGTTTCGCAACGTGTTATGGCTGGGAGAGAAGAAACGGCGAAAGAAACTTCCCAGCAACACGCCTAGTCTATCCTGTGGGGAGAGCTATGTCTCCTAGCGTCCCTCGTGGGGACATGGAGAGATCTTGATTGGCGGCATCTGAGACGCCGCCGTCTGTGTGTCTGCCGGTGCCTGCCAGCCTACCGTCCTAACCGTGGGCGGACTGATCCGGACCAGCCGTTTCGTAATAACGTCGACTCTGTTCGTCAGGACGTTACGCGGTCGTTGAACAAGAGCCTTTCGACGAGGCTTATAATCGGAGGCAGACACGACGAGCGGATTTCGATGGTGCGGCGCGAGATCGAAATACTTACGCGAGAGCGACGTAATGTAGTTTTTGATGGAGGGAAGCTCCAGATCGCGGTGGAGGTCGACGTTACGCGACATGAATTACGTTACATGAATTTATTCTGCACGATTTGCAGTTTATCTAAAAGGGCAGGCTTGGCATGGCCGAATACCACATTCGCGTATGTCATGATCGGGCGGATGCATGTTTTATACAGAGTAAGCTTGTGTCTGAGGGACATTTTGCTTCGTTTGTCTATCATGGGTGCTAAACGACCCATCACAAATCGCGCTCTATTTCGGACTATAGTGATATGCTCGTTGAAGCGCAAGTTCTGATCTAGGGTGACACCAAGGTATTTGGTATACTTTGCCCAGGGGATTTGTTGGTCGTAGAGCGAAATGGTTTTTACGCGAAAGCTAGCGCGTTTGGGGGAGCGAAACGTGCCCGGGGAAAAGAACATTGCTGCGCTTTTCTCCGGGTTTACCACTATCCTCCATTTGCGAAACCATTCGCCTAGCACTGTGAAAGCTGCCTGCAGCCGGACGCAAGCCATTTGTCGGTTGTGATCTGATGTATAGAGTGCGGTGTCATCCGCGAAGAGGGCCAATTCCACATCTGGAGTTTTTGGGATGTCGCTGGTGTACAGCGTGAAGAGTAGTGGCGACAGGGCCGAGCCCTGTGGTACACCGGCTGTGAGTCGGTGAGGGGACGAGCGCGTTCCCTCCACTCGAAAGCGGAAGCTACGACCTAGGAGGAAGTCTCACAAAATGAGCACGAGTCTGTCTGGCACACCGAACTGGTACAGCTTGTAAATCAAGCCGTTGTGCCAGACCTTGTCCAAGGCTTTTGCTACGTCTAGGAACAGTGCGGCTTTTCCTATAGGGCGGGTGCGATGGGCAAAGTGAGATAATATGTGCTCCGTGATGCGGTGCACCTGTTGGACGCATGAGTGTCTGGCACGGAAGCCAAATTGCTCATCGGGTATTTAGTGTGAATTATCTAAAATATAATGATTTTCCTTCACCACGCGGGTGAAACCGCGGGCGCAGCTAGTAATAAATAACAAAAGGTAAAAGCAATTAACAACATTAGTGGAAACTAATTAACTAATCTTTTCTTTCCTTTTACCATAAAGAATGCTTTCTACGAAGGTGTAATCGTTAGCTCAACCCTGAAACCAATCACGACCGTAAAACAAATAAGAATAAAAAACAAGTATACCATAATACTAAGCGAGGGTCAGGTCTGGAAACATCGCTATAACGTGTTTTAATTGGTTAATAGTATTCAAGTGAATCTAAAGGGTTGTTATGAATATTAAGGGTTGGAGTAAACACCGTAACGAGTTCCGTCACGCTTCCCTAAGAACTCGATTTCATTAGACATTTCAAAGTTAACACTAACTTTATTTTGCTATAACAATCTAGTTACAAATAAGTTTAGAATTGAGTTCATTAAAATTTGGATTGCGAAATTTTGTAAAGGGCTTTAATTGACTAGGAAGTTAAAAATAAACTTTCTAATTATATAAATTAGCAGAATTTTGTTGAGTTTGCGGGATTCACGTTATTAATATTCAATGTCAGTACTAATTTTAATGTTAAATCGTATTGACTAAATTATGAAAAAAAAAACATAATTTTCTAGGAAATAGTTTTTTATGGTCTGATACTTAGAGGTAAGTCTGCTAAAATATGTCAGATCACACACAGTAAAGGGTTCCATAGAGGTGAAATGTTTGCTTTGGGCCTAACCTAACCTAGATATCGAATCCTAAAAACACATTAAGTCGAAAGTACCCCACATTTCAAAAACTACATAAAGGATTAAACGAATTTTCATTAAAGGTATTTATTGTACTTTTTCCGAATTTTTCAATTCAAATATTATGGGGGGATGAGGGATATCTCATAACATATTTGACTTTAATTAGAATGTTTATAAAGCAAGAGTAATATGATTTTTCACGGCATGTGTGATAATAGCCCAAAGGAAACAATGTCTATGTGCAGTTCACATGCAGTAGAAGTGAAACAAAGTGTGACAGGGAGTGGTAGGGATTCTAAATTGCGTGCCGTCACATGTCATATTTAATATCGTTATAATATATTAAAGCTTTAAAACAGGAAATTTGAAGTATTAATGAAAAACTTCAAAACATTTTCAACTTCATCTATATGGGAATAGTGTTTAAATGATTAAATATAATTTATTCTATCTCATTCTCTCGCAGGCTTAGTCCTATACATTTATGTGTTTATCTATTTTTAGTGTCGCTTTTTCATTTCATCGAGTTTCAAATCAAGATTCTGAGGTTTCACTTCAAAAAAATCGTCCATCAGATACATGTGATAAGGCTATTTTTTTCGCGATTTTACTACAATATTATATAGCGGCATATAAAATACATATTTCTACCAGATAGAAAAGTACTAAAAAATCCACACACAAGCGTTCATGAGCAAATATGTGTCACACGTAGACCGACAGACAGATGAACATGACGATTATATGAGGCAGAATGTTTTCTCAAAAAGTGCTAGAGCACTCTGAACACGAAGAATATTTTATAACATTCAAACAATTTATTTTTGAAGTGAGACTTCTATATAAACGGGCGGTCTTGGGATTTTTCTGTCACGAAAAAGCGTTAGGGCCGCGTGGAGGAGTGGCATAAATTTAGACTAGACGTGGTGAGAGGCGGCATAATGTTAGAGTAGACTATCGATGTTTTTATTGGTTCCGGATTGAATTCAGTTTCAGTTTGATAAAATAAAATATGTTTAAATAAAAAATGCATTCATTAAAATGTACCTAACCTAACCAAATCACAATTTGCAGTAAACCTGCGAAAAATCCAAATGTGTGCTGGGACACATAGTAGAAGTCAAACTTCAACGGACAAGTGGAAAAACGAATGGCAACGGATAAGTGGCAAAACGAATCGCAACAAAATTTTAACTTGAAGTTTTACGGGCAAGTTTTCAAATTGGACAAGTACATTGACAATCTGCCCGTAAAACTTCAAGTTAAAATTTTGCTGCGATTCGTTTTGCCACTTATACGTGGCCATTCGTTTTTTAATTACCTGTTTTTTTACAATAACATTTTTTTTGTGTTGTATAAATTGAGTGGAAATGAATATTTTATAAATATTTCCAGCTATGCTACGGTGCGTCTTCACCTGCGTTGTCCGATCGCGCTCGTTTTCCGACACTCTTTCGGACACATCCTTCGGCGACTGTACACAACCCGACAAGAATCAAGCTCATGCAGAAGTTCGGATGGTCTCGCATCGCTATACTACAACAGGCTGAGGAGGTTTTTATTTCCGTAAGTTTAAAAACGTTTTTCGACATTCATATATAACCAAATTCGCTCGTTATACAATGGAATTCAATGGAGACACTTTTTATCGCCGTATAAAACGTCACAGCTTCCTTGATTTTGTACAGATATACCTATTGCTTAATTATTATTTTTTAATCAATTATTAAAATAATATACGATTAATAAAACTACGTTTTAACGGTTTTAAGCGCGGTAATTTTATTTGATTTTGGTTTTTTTCCGACGTTTCGGCCACTTTTTAGTGGCCGTGATCACGGAAGACAAAGATGTCAAGTGTCAACGAGTATTGTTGAAGTTTTATTTAGCCTACCGCCAACTTGTTATTATTATTGTTATTTTTCCTTCCACCCATTTTAATATTATATAAAATTATTAGAGCTAGGAATGTTTGCTGAAGAGTTTCTTGCGCTGCTTCTTCTCTTCAAGCCATGTTGCGAAGCGGTAGTAAACTATATTAGGCTCCCATAGAGTAAATAATAACCATAAACAAGATTAAATAATTAAAATTAACAAGTTAGCGGTAGTTTAAATAAAACTTTAAATTTAAAAATTACCGCGCTTAAAACCGTTAAAACGTAGTTTTATTATGTATACAAGTCGCGAAAACTTAAGAAAAAATATACGATTAAATTTAGATTGTAATGATTTTAAATACATATTTAAAAACACCGTTAAAAATATTACAATTTAAGAAATTTCACATAAAAAATTTCATAGTCGAGGGTGTGTGCTTATAGTATTTATATTTTATATCTCTATTTAACCAATGTTATGTTTTTCAAAAACTACGTTGTAGCTGTACGGTTATTGAACCCACGTCTCATTCCAATACCGTAGTTCCGAATCTTGGCATGAGAACTTGTGCCGCTTCGACAGTTTATCTTACCTAATGTACATATTGTTATAATATCATCAGCACGTTGTTATTATAACAATATGTACACCGAAGGTAAACACAGAATCCTAGAAATTAACACAAAAAAACTCAATTTTCAAAACCTTACAGTAATTTTAATCTGTAGTCACTTGCTAGACTATTAATTTGTCATTGTTAGATGCTGTAAAACCTAAAACAGTTATTGGTTTTTTGCTAGATTTTGAATTCTTTTTATAACTTCATAGGCAAATGCCTCTCAGGAAAATTAAGGCAATGAAACTAATTCACAAAATCTCAGTTATTACATTTTGAAATTGCTGGTTTCATACTGGCAACAAAATAATATTCTTTCAAAAAAATACGGAAAATTAATATCTTGGTACATATTTTCGTTTACTGTCATGTTCTGTTTACTGTTTATTTTTCACATAGTGTTACGGTTATTGGATAAGTTTGAAAACTATTTTCCTTTTTGTTACGGCTCCATTGTGATTAAGACCGTCAAGTTATAAAAGTTCCCTCTACTAATCTCGCGTTTTATCGCAAATTTGCATTTTAAGTTAGATTTCCACTTACTAGTGAATGTAATAGAAACTACTTTTCTATCAGAAAATTAAAGAGTTGTAGGCAAATAACGAGAAAGAATGAAATTCACCTGACAAAAACAGTGTCACACTGGAATGACTGATATTTATGGCGGCCACTCCTAATGTTTATGTTTTTGATGAATTCACTGCAGCATTATGACGGAGACATGTGGATTATAATTATATATTCCCACTAAATTTCATCTATACAGACCAATATTTATTTATCAAAACGACTGTAATATAGAAAGATAGACTTATACAATTCTTATAAACAGGTTCCGATTTTGCAAAAATGGTTAATAAGGAGTCCCTAAAAGTATCAAATTTAAGTTTAAATTCTAAACTAAAATTCTTTGAAAGTATGCAGTTATCCGCCTAAAGTTAGACTAATGGCATGGCAATTAAGCAAATAAACTGCGACCTTCTTGGACTTGTGCCCTTTAAAGCCGCTGCTGGCCATCGTCCCTTGCGCCCCAAATACCCAGTATTGAAATTAAGTTTTATTAAGCTGGGCATTTAAAACAGAGAGGAAAAGGAAGTAATTTATATCAAGTAACCTGTTTAAGTGCCTTTTATTCTTCGGAGATATAATGTCAGCTAATAATACTTGTTTAAATGGAAATTGGACTTAATTATAGTCATCTAAGGCCTTCCTTCGCGTGACTTTGTTGTATAGAGATTTCGTATTCAACGGGCAGTCTTTATGTTTTCTAAATTAGTAGATACATATATCCCTTCTGAGATATCTTGATGGCGGGGTGATTGGACTGGAGTTCTTCATCACCTATGAATGTGATAGATTGACTTTTCAGGTAATATGTAAATTAATTAAAAAACTGAGAAAATCTAAATCGTGTATTGCTTTGAACACTGTATTTTTGCGATGAGTTAGTCTTGAATGAATTTATTCTGCACGATTTGTAGTTTATCTAAAAGGGCAGACTTGGCATAGCCGAATACCACACTCGCATATGTCATGATCGAATGAATGCATGTTTTATACAGGGAAAGCTTGTGTCTGAGGAACATTTTGCTTCATTTGTCTATCATGGGTGCTAGACGACCCATCACAAATCGCGCTCTATTTCGGACTATTATAATATGCTTGCCGAAACGCAAGCTCTGATTTAGGGTAACATCCAGGTATTTGGTGTACTTTGCCCAGGGGATTTGTTGGTCCTAGAGCGAGATGGCTTTTCGGCGAAAGCAAGCGCGTTTGGAGGAGCGAAGCGAGCCCGGAAAAAAGAACACTGCTGCGCTTTTCTCCGGGTTCACCTCTATCCTCTATTTGCGAAACCATTCGCCTAGCTCTGTGACAGCTGACTGCAGCCGGACGCAAGTCATTTGTCGGTTGTGATCTGATGTATAGAGTGCAGTGTCATCCGCGAAGAGGGCCAACTCCACATATGGAGTTTTTGGGATGTCGCTGATGTACAGCGTGAAGAGTAGTGAGGACAGGGTCGAGCCCTGTGGTACATCGACTTTGAGTGGGTGAGGGGACGAGCGCGTTCCCTCCACTCGAAAACGGAAACCACGGCCTAGGACGGAGTCTCGCAAGATGAGCACAAGTCTTTCTGGCACACCGAACTGATATAGCTTGTAAATCAATCCGTTATGTCAGACCTTGTCGAAGGCCTTAGCTCCGTCTAAGAATAGTGCGGCTATTTCAATAGGGTGGGGGCGATGGGCAAAGTGAGATAGTATGTGCTCCATGATGCGGTGCACCTGTTAGACGTACGAGTGTCTGACACGGAGAGTTCACAACTTCACCGGGGTTTTCGGGGCGAGCGCCTTCGCCATGTGAAGGCACTCGAGCCCGGGGGGCAGCTTGCTCGAGAGAGCTCCCTAGGGGGCTTTACCTCGGCTGGACTTTTGCCATGAAAGGGGGATGAGTCTAACGATGCTGACTAGAGGCTGATATAATGTAGATGTAATGAGATCGGGCGACGAGTAATATAAAGCTCGAGGGGAAGGATCCCGGTGGACCGGGATCAGCGGTTCACTATGGCCTACGCTATCTTACTGCCGTTTCGAAACGTGTTATGGCTGGGAGAGAATAAACAGCGAAAGAAACTTCCCAGCAACGCGTCTAGTCTATCCTATGGGGGGGCTATGTCTCCTGGCATCCCTCGTGGGGACGTGGAGTCATCGTGATTGGCCGCGTCTGTGTCTGTCTGTCAGTGTCTGCCAACCTGCCGTCCTAACCACGGGCGAGCTGATCCGGGCTAGCCGTTTTGTGATAATGTCGACCCTGTTCATGAGGACGTTACACGTTAGTCGCACGAGAGCCTTTCGCCGAGGCTTATAATCGGACGCGGATTATAATTGGACGCGGAAAGATAATCGTTACAAATATGAAAAGAAAATGTAGCCTTTTTTTATTGCAGGAGTTCAGCAGACAGGCTGACGGCCCACTTAATGGAAAGCGGTTACCATCGCCTATGGACGTTTGCAACACCAAACGTGCTACAAATGCGCTGCTGCTCTCTTAACGGAGGGAGACTGGAACCTGGTCACTAATGCCGGAACACAACTCAAAATTGTTATGGCGACACGCTTTAGACCTTTTCCTTTTCCTAAGGCTTCATATTTGCGCCATTTAACATCTTTAGTTAAAGCGGCGGCGTTGCTCCTGACTCGATCGTTGGAAGATGTGACGGGACCAGTGTGTCAACACAAGTCTGAAGACTGGTATTATTCGGTAGTGTGTTAGTATAAAATGATTGGTGTGCTTGTAGCCACTGTCCAGACTCCCACTTAGCGACGGCTAAGAGGCGGGCGCGCTCTGCTGAACTCGTACCCGTTCGTAAAAGATTATCCCGTGTAAGATCGCAAAGCGGACCAACCCAAACGCGCTGTGTAGTAAGGACAGTGGGCACGTTGACGTTAGGGCAGGTCGTTGACCAATCTCTTCTGGCATCGGATAAATAGAGCATTTCGAACTGCAAATTGGTCTTTTTTTTAAATTTTGAATACCAAATCACTTGTACCGTAAGCCAATGACAGAAAATCTGGTATTAAATTATTGAAAACTGTTAAAAATATTGTTAATTTACACAAACAATACAATGAATAAGATATAAATTATATTGAAAATTATACTTTCACTAGACTGGCTTTTTATAATAAGTCTATATAAGTAGAATAAGACAGATTAAGGTATGGATGAGGCCGCCCCACATTCTTGTGAGAAATTTACAAGTACGCGAGAAAAGCGCGTGAATTCAGAATGAGTTTCACCCATCACGTTCTTTTCTCGAATTCTCACCAAGTTCTGGTGTGAATGTAGAGCTCCTATCTAAAGTAATTTAAATCTTTGCACAATAGATTAAAAATAATATGGTTAACCTTTAATAAAATTTAATCATATTTCCAGAGCAATTCTTGCTTAACAAACAAAAAATCCTAAAAAGAAAATTTGTTCAAGAAATTTGAGTGTAATTGTGGCCGGAGCGAGCCGTCTTGGGTCCGAATCTAGTCAGGTCTAACTCCCTTGATACAGCGTTCGCATTTATGACTGAAAACGTTATTTATCGCTTCATAATGTCAAAAATCTGTTTTCGTACTTACTTTTATATTATAATATTATTCATGTTGGCTGTTTTTATTTTGTTTAATATTTCGCAATAACCTCGATACCCTCAAAGGTGACTTTTAGATCTTTTTTAATCAAAAAATTACTTAACATTGTTCACTAGGGTGACGCAAAAAAACCGTCTTTTTTTCAGTCTCGGTTGATAAAATAATAGTTTTTCATGTTTTAAGACAAAGGATAGCTAAAAAAATTAAGAGGTCCCTCTAAATTTTTTAAGATTTAAAAAATCGCCAAAAACCGATTTTTTTTATTCAGTTTTTATTTTGTTACGGTAAAATTTTATAGACCAAAAAATAGCTTGACATCTTAGAAAAAATGTTGAGCTGTCCTTTAGTGGGAGTTCTTAAAACATCAAAAACTAACATTTTTTCACTCGAGCCTCAAAAAGTCGGTTATTTTGCGCCACCCTATTGTTTACTGTAAAGAATGCATTAATGAATGCCCGCTCCGTCGTAAATATGGGGTTTCGTGGCCATTTTGATAAAATCGGAACTGATCGATATGAAATCATCATGTTCATTCTATGGCTCCTGTGTCAGTGTCTCTATCCTATCTATTTATCTCCTGGCCATCCGTCGATCCATCTGTCCATCTATTATAATAATAGTTCCTCTATTTCAGAAATACTGTTTCACCCATGTCATTATTTAAATTTTTTAAAGGTTTAATAGCTATAATATAATATACAAATAACTATCCATATACCGTCGGCGTCAGGGCAGTACCTTGTAACATTTTTTTTCACACACACTATAAATTCTAGAATCTAATTCTAAAAGGAAATTGGTCGAATAAGATCCCGTGAAACGAAACAAATAACAATCGTTGCAAGTTTTCACTGCGCTTGGATTGACAAGTATTTTTCAAATTAAATATACTAATACAACACAATCTTAATACAGCTTATCTCTCTGTTATATCTATTGTTAGTGCGGGATTTATATAAAAAAACAGGTAGAACTTGAGAACTGTTTAATTTGACTTCCGAACAAAGAATTCCGATCTAAAGTACAATTAATTATAACTTATGATTCTCTCACAGTACATAGCTACCCTACAGTGCCACTATGACATGTGCATTCAACTAAGGCTGAAGTGAGAATGATCTTTCGTTTTTTTTTTGGAGCTGGACCCAGCTGAATAGCCGCAGATGGCTGTTTCAGCGATACCGGACTTTGGGGGCTTCCCGACTCCGTGGGAGCGGAGGCGTTCAGCCCGGAAGCAGCGCGCTCGAGGAAGCACCTCCTGTGAGGTTCGACCTCGGCTCGACCGCTGCGGGGGATTGACTCTATATTGAGAATTAGCCGTAAAAGGCTGAATGAGCTAAGCCAACAGGCTGAAGTGATTATTTGGGGACCAATTATCGACTCCGCCGGCGGAGCCGATCCTAGTCTATCATTACTACCGCTTCGCAACGTGTTATAGCTGGAGGAGAAGAAGCGGCGGAAGAAACTCTCCAGCAACACGCATATGCTAATCTTGTATGGGTACTTGTGTCTGTAGTGAGTGAGTGAGATTGGTGGGTATTACCTTTGTGTAAGAGGATCCGAGCCGGGGGCTCTCCGGCGTCTGTTTTGTCTGCGTCTGTTATGCCAGGCTGATGTTCTGAACCTCGGGGGGTTCATAATCGCGAGGATACGGATGATTTCATCGGGCTCGAATGATCTTTCGTAGCTACTCCCGCTCACTTTTATATTCGAGCGATGACGAAACGAGCCAAGTAGTAATCACAAATGTTGTAATAGTACAATAATAGGTGTCACTATTTAGAACAAAGGCTATTAAATAAAACTGCACAGCTCGTCTATCTTCAAGTTCCCCCAAATAACAAATGATCTTAACATGCATACGGTGTGAACATTCCTATTCCATCAGTGGTATCGGAAAGAGCGATTACATTGGGGTACCACATGGTGTCGGCTGTGCTAGTCGCGTGATCTAACTCATTCGATCGGCTATTCGAGTCGTATCGACATCGAGTGGAGTATGACACGCTAAGGATATTGTCTGCTGATTGACAAACAACCTTCGTGATTGGCGTCCGCTGAATCGACAATTTCAAATGTGCTCATTTGAAATCAGCCGGCCGATTTATCTGATGTTAAAAAACGTCAGCACTTTTTTATAAGGACGAATCTATTGCTCTTTATTCAAATTGTTTTTGAATAAAGAATAAGATTGTTCTCGTTTACTATATCTCAGTAAACATAACTTTATGCTGGGGCTTTATCTGCGTTAGAACAAAGATTTATGACTGTGGCCGAACGCGTTTTATTTAAGGCGTTAAAAAATTACGTCGTAAACACAGAGCCACATTAGGGCCTACATATGTTACCTGTCAATGTTTAACGTCATTAACAATATCGCATCTCAAATAACGCCCGAAACCCAACGCCATATCTGCGTGAAGCGGCCTAAATTTTTAAAGCTAACGCAGATGAAGCCTCTCTTTTATAAGGAGAGCTATATTGCTGTTTATGCAAATTGAAATTTAAATAAAGAACAAGATTGTTCTCGATTACTATTTCTCAGCAAATATAATATTAAGAGACTTTAGAGATTCTAAATTCGGCATTAGTGAGTTTCACTAATGCCGAAATTATACGGTTCATTTCTGTCTTTCAATTTGTATATAAAAGATTAGGTTATATAATAATTGTTAAAAAAGGTTTCATATGTAACTTTTTAACTGCTTTTTTATACTTTTTTATATTTTGTAAAAAGTTTCAAATTTTGTTGTTTGTATTTCTATAAGTTTATACACAACAATGTTTCATACTTTAAACACGTATTTGTCCTTAAAGATCTTCCATAATCTATGAAATCCCGTTAAATAACAAGTATGCAGAAAAGCAGTTAAAAAAGTCATAGGTAAAACACTTTTTTAACAATTACTTTGTTTATTTTTATAATGTTGAGATTATAATATCATTTTTATCAAAATTGAAAGCCAAAAATTAAAGGTCTATTTTCGGTTTCACGTCATTTATAGGCGCTATTATTTCTTTGCTAAATTGTAATGAAGACAAAAAATAACTAATTAATTTACATACATAACTTCACGCCAGATCCCTTGCGGGGTAGGCACGAGCCACAGGACAAGACAAGACAAGAGCTATTAATGTCAAAGAAGCAAGTGAGGTGTGTAAGAATAAGCCTAAATGGCGCTCTGTTGTTCGTGTCTAATTAATTTAATACATGTAATTATAATACTGTTACAACTTAGGCCCCAACAAAGACAAATTCCACGTACGGATCTGTAAGAGCACATTTTATTACCTGTCGGCATTTGAACTAGTTGTAATTCTTTTATGATCGTCTTCTTTTGTTCACTTATTTATTGGCATACGTTTTTAGTTGTTGTGAAGAACAGCCTATTGTCCTATTGTACTCACTCAGGATCGTCATTAGGCAGGTGTTGCGGATTACAATTACAAGCTAATTCTAGGAAATTGTGTTGACGCTGCCGGGCGGGTATATTTGTATTTGTGAAATATAAAACGACGGCCTGATTGGGAGAGGGACAGTTGAGCAACAACTGCGATACAGGCGTGACGTGTGTACATTCGGGAATCTAATAGTGACGGACTTTGCGCGTTTTATTGAATTATGACCTTCTGCATTACATTTGGATTTGTTGTGTTCGGTTATATTTGTACCTGTGTTATACGTGTTTGTATAGTTCTAATAAATTCTATAATAATTCTAACGCCATTTTAACTCAAGTCCCTCTAACTCGTAACAATACTATGAGAGAATAATTTCTTATTGTTAATTAAACATGGTTTTAATTAATATATACCGAAATTAACATTTAAAAGAAGAGCAAAATGAATATCCATAATATTCGTCTTTACAAAAACAGACACTTAAATAATTACCGAAGGGCCCTCGGCGGGCGTCCGACATAATTTGAATAAAATTCATAAAAAATAATGTCTCTTTACATTTCAAGTTTTACACCTCTTAAGCTAAGAGTGTTCATGTTGGAGAAATTCCATGGCTTTCTTATTCAAAATTAATCTTTTTGTTTCTTTTTTTTACACAATTTACGTTTAAGAAGTGCCTAAATCATGACAAAGTTGACAAGAATATTATGTTTTAATATGAAAAAATATCAGTCCATTAATTCTTCGAAAAGTAAGTGTGATAACGTATTTATTATGTAGGCTAGACTATACTAAAATGGAATCCCTAATGATTGGCACCTAGTCAATTTATTCAATATTTTAAAATACATAATATTTTTTAATTTTGTAGCCATATTTAATTATCATTGAAAATTATTTTTATTATGATGTATGTTTTTGTAGACCATGGGCCATAAAAATGGCCCGGACTTTTGGAGGGCTTGCGTGGGGCCATGGGAAGGCCAACACGTAGAGGCCCTTTGACAAATTTAATGTAAGTGTGGCGGGACAGTGAACGGCGATTATCCCTGTCTACACCATATAATAATGCACCCAAGGACAAGCCCCGGCCAATGTAGGACTATTGTGGGAAATGAGGACAAAAGGTACCGGGCTATTGGGGTGAACCGCTAGTGGTGGTGGTGGTGGTGGTGGTGCTGGTGGTGTTGGTGGTGCTGGTGGTGGTGGTGTTGGTGGTGGTGGTGGTGGTGGTGCTGGTGGTGGTGTTGGTGGTGGTGGTGGTCTGGGAATATGGGGACTATGGCGTCTGCCCGTCGCAAAGTTCGGAGAACATGGAAAAATGGGTAGACGGTGAATTGCCACTCCCTGCATGGGCCCCAAAAAATGCCATAGAAGGCAGGGGCAACATGGGTGTGAGTGGCTAAGGGGTGTAAAGAGGTGGGCTGCAGGTTCACCGAAGCTACTTCTGACGTGATGCCATTTATCACTTCCAACCCTGGAGCTTGAGTCTTAGCTCTAACGATCTCCACTCCGTGCCGGCTGGCTAAGGCAAGCACGGAGGTGGGGGCCTTGTCTTGGCCCCCGGAGTCATGTACGAAGTGTCGCTGCTCATCTAAGGCTTCGCCATAAAGTCCCCTGCGGGTTTATTATTATTATCATTGTATGCTTACAAAATAAAAATTATTAAGACTTCTTAATGTTTGAACAAAATAATAGGGTATCAATCATGATACTGGGATGCCAATCTGGAGGAAATCGCCTATGGCGAGAAGATCGCCCATTGTACTTTCATTTACTATGTTCAATAAAGTTAGTTATTCATTCATCTATTTATTAATTCCAATAACGGCATAGTCAGCCCTACTTATAAAAAATACTGATACAGATAACTTTTTACGCTTTCTGCGTCTATCCGCTAACTACTCCTAATCCACACAATGAATTTTTAAGCAGTTTTCACTATCAGTTAAATAATTTTGTACTGAAGGTTTATATATAAAAATCCTAATTAAGTTTTTTACATAGTAGGAAATAAAAATATTTTATCCTAAACGTGTTGCTGGAGTTTCTTGTCGCTTCTTCTCCTAAGAACAGAAATAACTCATTGCCATGCAGGAGTACGTAGAATAGTACTTGAAGTAGACTTCATTTTAACTCTGTGAGCCTCAATAAATGAACTCTAGTGGAACTTAGTTTGAATAAAAACCTTTGAATTTGAATGGTAACGAGGTGCGTGTCACCCTAAGTAGCGAAGATTTTCATGAAAGGTAACTATTGTCTACTCACAGGTATTGATTGTATGTCCACTGTCTTTGATTTTAGCTACAGAACCCTAAAAAGTAACACATCTTGGATTTGATATTTTTTAGGGTTCTGGATCTGAATCTTTCTTGTAAATGAATTTTCGTTTAAGTTATTTTTTAAGCTCTATATTGAATTTTCCAAAATTTTCCACGAATTTGGATGCAAATATCTTACCATTTGGTAACTTGAAAAGAAGCCTCTAAGAAAAATTATTATGATTTTTAAAACTTGTCTATTAATACCCCACAGTTCTACGTATGTACTTCTTCTTCAGCAAGGTGCATTGCTTGACGCAGGTCTCCCAAGTCTGAGCCACATATCCCGGTTTCCCGCCTTCCTCATCCAGCCCCTACCGGTGATCATACGCAGGTCGTCGATCCACCGGGCTGGAGGGCGTCCTACACTGCGTTTACCGAAACGTGGTTTCCACTCCAGGACATGTTTACTGCATCGCCCGTCGGTCCTACGACAGATGTGACGTCGATGCACATAATAGAAAAATTATAATTTCTCGGTTAAGTCTTACAATGTAGTAATAAGAATAATCATATATAAATAGGAATGTATTTTACTTTTACACCCCACCTCAAGAGGCTATAAATATAAACAAGAAACATGTAAACATACTATATTTTCAGTCTATATTAGTATTAAAGATTGAATAATAAAAACATTCCTGACTGCTGACGTTAACATTTTAAAATTGATGTACAACATTCATAATTTACATAAATATTTCACTAGCTGGAAGCAAGTTATGCGATAAGCTACCTTTATACATTGACCTAAAAACAACTTAGCGAAAAAATGTGGACAAGCCTAACAAGAACCTCAATTTTAGTTGTATTTTTTTACTTTACTATAAAAAAATTATATTTTCAACAACAACCACATCTTTGGGTGTGCGTTAATGATTGCTTACGTAAAATTATTATTTAATGAATCAAAAAATTCAATTAACGAAAAATAAATGAATTTATTAGCATTACCTATGTAATTAATTGTCAAAAAAAATATATACTAATTAATATTTAGTCTGGGACAAATGAATTTGATTTTAAATATGTTTCAATATAATTATTTATTGTAACAACCAAAATTATTTTAAAAATTAAACTAAACTATAAAATAGAAACCTAAAATTAAATACTAGACTAAATAAAAAAAAGGAGAGCAAAATTATAGATAAAATATGTTTTAAATCATAAAATGTTAGCTGATAGTCTTTTACAGTTTTTATGTAGGTATCTTTTTTTTACTACATGAGTTCCGAGTCCGCTTTCTAAAGGGAGACTGGAACCTGGCCACTAATGACAGAAAACTAATCAGGGTTGTTATGGCGGCATACTCTATACCAAAGGTGATAACCATCCAGGTAGGTAAATACTCTACCGCCTTGCTGTGGGTTGTTTTAGTCACCTCTTAGGACCGGGCGACCGGCGGGGAAACCGGACCCGCCCGCATATAAAGGCCGGAGAGGAGGGACGCGCGCGGATCCGCGTGCCCCTCTCACCTCACGGTGAGGTAGAGGAGCCGGAGAGACCCAGATCTCCGGCTACCAAATGGTGAGGCCAGCCCGTAAAGGGGCCGGCCGCCGTCCGTCTGGGCTGGTGGTGAATGCGCGAGCGAGCCCACAGCCCGGACAAAGGACGCTCGGGATCGGACAGGGGTTTTAGTGGGTATCCCTAACCGCGGAGTGGCATCTCATATCTCAACGTGGGGTGCTAGTGCCACCCCGTCCTGGCGAATCCCACTCACGGGCCGCGACCTTTCTCCCTCGCGCGGCCTACGGTCTTCAAACGGATTTCCCCTGTATAAAAAAAAAGTCACCTCTTAGGACAGGCCGGCCGCTTGCAGGAGAAATATATTATTTCTCCGTTCATTGATAACTACTAAGTAGTTACCATCTCTATATAAATAAAAAAATAAATCGTAGAAATGTATGTAGCGCAAAACTTGAGAACGACTTTACCGATTTTGATGACATTTTTTGTGTGTGCTTAAGTGGGTCCCCGGATGGTTTAAATTTACAATTGAAACCACCGGTAGGTGATGCTGCGATTGGGTCCTAGATTTTTATTTTTTCAGGGCAGGACAACGTCTGCCGGGACCTCTCTAGTTTCTAATATTTTTCTTCAAGGATATTAGAAGGATACGTAAAAAGTATATAATTGTTAACAAGCATGAAATCACCGATTGTTTCATACCAGTACAATCCACGCAAAACTTTATGGCCTCCACAGAAGGCTACATAATCTATATAAATAAAGTGTTATGGCCATAGCGTATACGCTAGTATAAAAATATATTCAGCTGCAACTAAGCGTTGTTTGTAAGGTTTATAGAGAATCGCAATGAATAGAGGGCAGACTTTTCCGCTGGTTTCAATGTAATTAAAGCAGCCAGGGGTTTTTTCTGCATAAGTGGGTTTGAAGCGTTCTTGCGCTTCTGTTGTGCTTTACTTGTGAAAAATATTCGCTAGAACTCATATGTGAAGCGACTGGCACTAAAGCGGAGGAATTTGTACCTATGTATAGGTATTTTGTGTAGGTACTAGGTATATATGCAAGCTTTTATGGACGTTTCTCTTTCCTTTTATGAAGAACAAAAATATAATACGTGCAGTGTTTTCTCAGGTTCTAGCGACTATGGCACATAACTAAAACTACGGTTTAGGTAAAGGATTTAAGCGCACTTTTTCTTTCGTTTCGACCATTTTTCTGTACCACAGTACAGCATAAAGTATGGTTTACATACATTTACAAAAATAAGATTGAATTAAAAACTATCTTTAAATTGCAATTACAATAAACAAGCTTCTTTAAACAACTTTGGTGTTAAGTAGATATATTTAGATCTGTACCCTGTGAGTATACCGGTATATGTTGTGGGGTAAATAATATCCTACGTACGTTTTCATACTAAAAGAATTATTTCCAGATGTCATAAAAATCATACCCCTTATAACCTTTTATGAATTCCGTCACTAGAAGATATGACGGCGCTAAGGTGTCCCATTTACATCCTAGACAAGTAGCACTCCCACATCTACCATGAAACTCAGATGAACAAAGGTATAGACGGTATCTACGTAGACAAAAGAGTCAAATATAAAAGTTAAAAAATGTGAAGCATTTTCTACAAATCTGTGTGCGTAAATTTGGGAGTATACACGTGGTTTGCGTCTATGTAGGTAATAGTAGTTTAACAACTGGAAACTATTCCACTTTTATCTGTAGCAAATCGATTATTTAATATCAAGTTCTCGTAATGCACTGCGGCGCGATGGACTTCATATTTTAAAATTGGCTTTCTGTAGCTGCCTTCGCTCTGAGAGATCGGGCTCGGGTCACCTAATTTGGTTTGTCTGTGGATTCTAACATACCGTCCGTTCTTTTGCCATCTTTGTACGTCAGTCTAATGAAAATTAAAATATATTTAAAAATTTCAACAGACGGTGGAGGACTTAGAAGCACATTGCAAGAAGGCTGGCATTGAAATAGTCACCAGGCAGTCCTTTCTGTCAGATCCAGCTGATGCAGTAAGGAACCTTCGCCGTCAAGACGCCAGGGTCATCGTTGGCCTCTTCTACGTAGTCGCAGCACGACGAGTCCTTTGCGAGGTTTATAAACATCGCCTGTATGGAAAATCATATGTTTGGTTTTTCATAGGTAAGTTTATACATAAGTTCAAGAAAAAACCACGATACTGAATTTGTTGAAATTTGGTAGGTACATATGTAGGCAGCATATCGAGAATAGACATAGAATCCTTTTAATACCGGTAAATGGGATACGTTTCGCAAGACGGATCGGAATTTTCCGGGGGCCTAGAATATTATAAAATATATAGAATAATATATATAGAAAATTAATACACTGGCTTGTGTAAATTCTTTCTTTCAAATCAGAATTAAATTAATTTTATCCGGAATTTGATATAACTACAGTTGAATATGGAAAATAAAACCTTAATTTATTACAAGTTTAAGACAAAAACCCAGCATCGCGTATTAGAAGTTTGGCGTACAGAGAGGTAAATGTACAAATTTTCAATACAATCACTGTCTTGGAGTTTGCCAAGTATACTAATTATTAACCAGAAGACTTTTCCTTTGCTAGCGAAAAATTACTCTTCGATTCATGATTCATAATACTCCAAATTCATAACACTTCGTCTCTCTGTCATCACTTTTCTCATCTTTACAATCAAAAATGGCTTAGCGGAAAATATGTCATTTATCTCTCCAAAACTAGGCCGTAACTGGGAAGTTGTAATAAATTAAAAATTCTGCTACCCAATATACAAGTACGGGTAAAAACGCCCCGTTTTTATTTGCCTCCGTGACTGTGACATATGATTGCGTTCATGGCCTGCGGAGCCAGCTCTCGTATATGAAGAAATTTTTAAACAAAACATCATTAAAATGAGCGACGACGACAAGCAATACGAGCTTAATAAATCGTGGAAATGACAGGATTATGGTAGAAATAATGTGAGAGCGGAGGCCGCGCGGCGCGAAGCTTGTCGCCATATCTCGGAATCGGGCTCATTTACGCGTTGTTTATGAACCAGCCCAAAAATAAATACTTAGCTCCCCCAAAAATATTATAACGAAACAATATTTCTTCCAAAAATGGCCCAGTGCGTGGCTCGAGCCGCATTGTGAAGGGCTTCGTAGTGTCCTACGTATTACCTACCATTATTGCTGCTATTTACCCTAAAAACGGGTTTAAAAAAAGACCATATCTGAGCAAAAAAAACGATCTATTTATTATAATACTTTGTTCAACCGAATTATTATTAAAACTATTTTAAAGGTTTTCCTTTTTTACAATTCTGTCGAACGGTAAAATATGGGTGTGATTGGCATAGATTTTTCACGATTATCAAAGCGCATATCTCACTAGTAATTAAAGATATCTTATTTATTAATCAGTTAAAAAATCTTTAATCAAAAACGTCCGCTTAAGTGTGTAAAGTCCACTACCTTCAAATTTTACAATTTCAAAATCGAATCATTAGTACCGGAAATTACTCCGAACATCCAAACTCACTCAACTTTACCTTTTGATAATATTATTATAGTATAGATAATAATCATTCTTCAATAAATTGTATTATCAATAAATTGACCATAATTATCCCAATCAAACGTATGTGAAATACAAACAGACAAACTCGGATGGACAAATATCTTAATATTATAAGGGTTTCGTTATTGCCATTGTTACGGAACCATAATACAGCGTCGTAAAAGGCAAATGAGTTTAAAGTAAAAGGAAATAAAACAGACACATACGACATTAACGTCACGAACATGTTGTGATTCTGACTCGCGACTTTGTTATGTACTTCAACTTTTATAAATTACTCTCTGGAGTCTGACTCGGATATTTATTAATGAAGTTTCCGGATGGATTCTCCGGGGAGCTACCACAGCGAGCGACAGTAATGGAGCTAAAAAATCTTCAGATAAAGTGTAGAACTGTAGACAGTTAAGACGATAACGACACTCAAGAGTGAAATAAAACAAAAGGATAATTTATTTACATAAAGATTTTCTCTTAAAGGAACAAATATTTGAAATAACCTTGGAAATCGCCTTGAGAGATATGCATCTTTTACTTAGCATTTGTACGCAATAGTTCTCCAGGCCGATACTTCTGCATTACGTGCCTATCCTACAAAAAATTTGGTTTTAACGCCAATCAATGACCTACAATCAGGCTGTGGTTTATATGAGGGCTATATGCGCCCAGCAATATAACTTAAAAATTATTCCATATATTAAAAAAGGGAAGTAGTAGAGTAGAATCGTCGAACTTCTATAATATTTTTGTCATTTGACTACGCAGAGAAAAGGCATTTAACAGAAAATTTTCTATATTTTAAAAATATACAATTCATCTTGTTTAAGCAAATTTTCGTTGAAAAGATTTTTAAGCTGGTAAAGCCTAAAATATTTTCAACTATTCTAACTATACAACCTACTACTATAAACGTTTTACTTCAAACGTTAGATAGACACAATTTTTGAAAGCAAGTAAGTATATCCTCGCTAATTGATTTAAATAAAAAATAATCAATGAACATAATTATGGGTTTTAAAACCTGATTAACGAACGATACGTCACACCCTATATACATTAAAAAAACTTTCATCCCTAAATTAGTTACATGTATAAAATCCATTTACACCTTCCTATATAACGAATATCATTCATATATACTCAGTAGTTTTTGAGAAAAATGGTTATGACATAGAAAGGTGGATGGATATGGCGATTTTATGAAGATTTAATTTTTCACAAAATGACTGCAGAATCCTAAGACCATTTTCATTTGTTCATTTTGTTCCCTTTATTTCCTACTAGTGGTTCCGGCAGACATTTTCCTGCCCTGAAAAAATAAATATATAGAACCCGATTCCAGCGCCACCTACCGGGTCTAATTACACATTGGGTTATATTATTTCAGTTTTAGTAGGGATCCCTAATTTTTTCTAGTAATAAATATATCCTATATTAATCTGGGATAATGTAGTATTATAATGGTGAAAGAATTTTTGAAATCAGTTCAGTAATTTTTGAGTTTATTCATTACAAACATACAAATCTTTCCTCTTTATAATTTTAGTACAGATTGTGGTAGGCGAAGACGATGGATCTCCAGCTGCTACGATCCTGACAAACACTTTTCGGATCATCTACTTTCATTAATCTCTTCATACTTACACGTTTATTTAATGTACATTTTATCTGAGCTTTCTTTAAAATATCTTCAATTCGATCAATGTGAGAACTTCGCGGCCTACTTGCACCGTCTCTACCAGTCACATTGTTGTCATATTATGCTAATCTTGACATGCAGACGTTATATACACTGCAAAAGCCGCATAAGAATTATGAAATATTCTCACAAGGAATGTATTTTAACATGTCACTCAGCCATTCTTACAAAAGTAAATATGCTAACATCTGCATAAAAAATGGTTTCTGAGTGCTTTCATACTGTAAATGTGTTTTTAAATATTTGTGATCATATTTTATGGATTGTTAGTCGGATGATACTGCTTTGACTGCCGTACTCAGGGAATTTACACAGCCATTTAAACGACTACACTATTTATAAAAGGGATTTTTAGGGTTTTATTCAATTTTAAAAAATCACAACTTCTATTAAATTGTCATATCTATATCCAACTGTCCGCCTAGCTTTGTTGTCAGGACGATTTTTCAGGAACTACTGGATCTGTCTAGGTAAATTTAACAGAAATGTGTAGTATGTATGTAGCTACAGAGTGATATAGTTTAATCGAAGAAAAAGATTAAAGATTAATAGCGGCTACCATACTCGTAAGTAAAGGTTGAAATATGTTTTAGTGTACAAAATAAAGTTGTGTGGGGTATCGTTAGTCAGATCTTCAACATAAAAATGTTTATTGATGATTTTTATAGGTCGCGAGATCATAGTTTTTCACGGCCTTGAATAATGCGTGAGTTTTTTTACAGAAGGAGGACTCTCTGATTTTTAAATAACAAGATAGAAAATTACGCAACAATCAATGTTTAAAAATAATTTCAACTGGTTTGAATAATACCCGTTGACTAGTTTTTAAGATATAGGGTATTTTCAGTTAACTGCTTCCTTTTGATGACATGGCCAAATGAAGAAACAAAAGACGTTTGTCGCTTCTACGAAACCTTTAATTGTTTTCAATTTTTTTTTTAATTATGTAACTATATAAAACGTTACACGGAGATAATTTTAGTATAAATAAATAATACCAACAGCAAAGCAATCAAACTAAAATTTGCATATTCATGAATCTCGGTTAAGTAGAACATTTGCGCTGGCGACGATTGTTACGAATGGTGATTGTTTTTTGAATCAATTTTCATTAATTCCGCAAATTTTAGGACATTTATATTCCTCCTTTGCTTCAAACCAAACCGGGTAATTAACGAAAATTGCTTACCCAAAGCCTACATTTATACTTACGGTACGGCCTGGGTTTTGGTAATGCCATTGTTCTGATTGCCGAAACACGTGGAATTAAATATCCTGATCACGAATACTGATGTCCAATGATAACGGAATTTTAAATGTTAAATCTTTCAGATCTCTTTATATTTCTTAATTTTTGACATGCTTGACTTAGGATAGAGAGATACACTTTATTACCCACCAAAATGACAGCACAATACATTAGTTACAATATTTTAGATAGAACAATAGGCGGCCTTATCATTTAGAGTGATCTCTTCCAGGAAACTCCCTAGTTCAAATATGGGACTGATGGTGTAAACAATAAATAATATGACATATTCAAAACATAAATAAATAAAAAATATCTATTAATAATAGATTTACGTACTATACAAATATAAAAAAGTACAATAATAGATACAGAATAAGCAGCACTAATATACCTGAGAGGATCAAAAATAATTAGCTAACCATAAGTTTGAAAGACAATACTAATTTATCTTATCTGATGATGAGTGGCAGTCAGTTCAATAAACGGACATCCTGTAACGTGAAGGAGTTAACACTCATCGCACGTTGGATCACATAAAGTTGTCGGTAGATAGTATACAAAAGTTAACTTTGAATACCATAAATAAATTATGAATGTTGGATTTTTATAATGATAATATTACGGAATTGAAAGTAAACTTGCACCGTATTTAAGTATAGTTTCAAGTACCGAAAGCATTTTATCTCCTCAACACTTGGCTACAAACGAGTTCAAGGTGCAGGGCTCGAGGCCCAATCCAGCACGGTTGATAACAAGCACACACTTGTGTTGCGCGGTTATTGGCAGAACGCCAGAGACACGTTACCTTAACTTCAGCAGGTTATCAACGTCCGTTTGGTCTTAATATACGTTCCCTGAATCTTTTCTCTTCCGTAATAAAAATTTAGTGCGTCATAAAATTGCCCACTAAAGAGATCACTTCATATAAAAATAATCGACACGTTCGCCAGCTTGAAGAAGATATGGTTTCTGTTTGCAATTTTTTTATGTTGTAGACATTTGCCGCAATAAAACTGCGGTGTTATGTCCAAATGAAAATATTATTAGCCAACTTTTATTACAAATATCTATTTGATTTCTGAAAGTTATACACTTGTATTTATTCAAGGCATCCGCATAACGTAAAGGCGAGCTATCCTAAGTATTGTCGTTTGACTCAAGATTTCGGGAAAGCTATTCCGTTTTTAACGAGAGGAAACCCGATTGAAGACTTACCAATTTGCCAAGTTGAAGTGGTAATAGTTCCTCATGCTCCGAAAAATATTCAACATCCTCGTTGTGGTTAATACTGAAATTCTAGAAGGAAAAACATAATTCGCTGGGCATTCTTCAATAATGTCCATATATGTATTGTTATTAATGTAGACAAAAAAATATGTTTGTGCAATTCACACGCAGTAGAAGTGAAACTTCAGAGAATATACTCACAGATAATTCTTCTCTAACTTTTAATAATATGAACATAATTCCTTTAGCCTACATTTGTCAACATATTATAATTCAAAATAAACTTCTCAATATAAGTATCACTTTCAATTTTTCACTGTTTTAATCTAAAAATTATTATTATCAGTTTTGTTTCGGTCCAAATTGGACCTATGAACTATTTAATCATCGGTCTCTTATTACTCTCTAATCTCTGCTGCACAATTTAAATCTCGTATCTCATTCTTTCCCAGGCTTAGTCCTATACATCTATATGTTATCTATTTTTAGTGTGGCTTTTTCCAGTTTCAAATCACAACGATTCTAAAGAAGTTTATATTTTTATTACACGAAATTATTTTAAAATTGTATGACTTAAATATCATCGTTTTATAAATTAACTAGAGTTTTCCGTGAGAATACATTCTGGTTCAAACTCCGGGTAGTAGCTCCATTTTACTCACACAATAACTTAATTAGATTCTTTATATATTGCGAGCGCAGCCGCCGACAAAAGCTAGCATTGATATAAACCTTCCTTGGCAAAATTATCTAACTGATGGTGAAAATCCCTTAAAAACCCGATGCGTGGTTGAGTAGGTGTTAGCGGATATACAAGCAGACAGACGCGGAAAGCGACTTTGTTTTACACTATGTAAAGATATGAAACAATATTTTTTAATTTATAGTTTTATGCGTTTACGTTAAACGCTTTACACGCGCTCAGTGCTATAAATACACATTCCGCCGAAATAACCCGTCCTTAAACTCAGATTATATAATTGAACACATACATTAACATATAGAATGCGTTGGGGAAAATGAAACATGTCTGCTTAGTCGGAATGTTCAAAGGGTCCACCGTGCACCCTTCATTGTATTCTTAATAAATTCCGTAAAATAATAGTAAAATTTCCGCATACTGTACTTATTAAACAAAGACATTTTTAAAACTTACGAAAATTCCCTGCCTTAGTTGCGGCAAATATCTACAAATTAATATCCGAAATGCTTCATGTTTTGACTACTATGTTGGTATGCTGTAACATGTTGTACATTTCCTTATAAATATGATATGGGATATCATTGTTATTGATGGGTAGATGACATATCACACCATAAATTCTAAAATTATATACACATAAAAGAGCGGACGCTAAAATAATGCGTGTCAGTGCGTGTAGTGGTAAAATTAGGATTTTAAATAATAATTTAAAAAAAACTACAAAGTGTATTAATTTTAAGGCTAGTTCCCTAAAAAACATAAATGCAGATTTTATTTTTCAAAAAAGAACCCCTCTAAATTTTGTCCCTCAGATCATATACCTCTCCCTGGAATCTGTACGGTCTACACATTCCAGGGAGGCAGGTATATGATCTGAGGGACAAAATTTAGAGGGATTCTTTTCCGTGCAGCGCGCTTAAGAACTGATAATGTCGTTAATTTCGCAAACAATATTTTCTTTCAGTTTGGAAATAATTTCTTGATTTAATAAATAAGCTTGACTCTAGAGATTCCCCTTAAAAAAATTCCAATAGGGGAAGATCTAGCCACCTGGTGGCCAGGAGATGTCTCCAAACTGACCTATCAATCAATTTGGAAAAAAATTACGTAGGACGACCAAAGTGTCTTCAGCAGTGTGAGGCGTAGCATCATCTTGCTGAAAAGGTGTGTGACCGTGTGTGTGACGAAGGACCATCTCTACTAAGCCTTAGCCGCCCTAGCTCACGGAGCTTAAGACTTTCGACATCAACATGCAGTTCTAAACAAAATGTTACAAATACTCAGTCAAGTTTAAATAAAACAAAACAACAACTTTTAAGTTCTTGTAAAAACTCACTATCCCGACTATACTGCCTTCTATATGATAAATGTAAATAATAATGAAAAGTTATATTGCCACACGGAAAGCATTTGATTCATGTTTCATAAAAATACGCAGTTGCGGCTAAAGCGGAGGCACAACAAACACATTTGTTCGACTCACGTTCTGCGCAAACTGAACAAAAGAAATAAACAGAGAAAAGAGATAAATAATAGCCGAGGGTTAGGCTCAGCCCCCACACAAAGAGCGAGAGAAAAATAATTTCACTTTTATACATAGAATGAATAAATAGAATCTGTATTACCATAATTCATTTCAATACCTTTGTATATTTTTAGGGTTTCGTACGCAAATAGTGAAAATGAAACCCTTAGGGTATCGTCGTATCCATCTAACCGTAGTGACATTTTGAACGAAAGATGTTTTTTGTGTCCCCTGCTAAAGAGTTTTCTTAGCTACGCTTATTTACGCAAAAAATGTATAACATTGTGTATAATTTATGATAGTTGTAGTCATGCTTCGTATGTGAATATGGCTTCTGATTTCAACATTATATATTCAGTAGTTTTTGAGATATGAATACTTCGGACACAGACTTTTTAGGAGTCTGTAGGCCAAGTCCAAAAACTATGGACGTTCGTTACCTGTATAGAACCATTTTCTTGTATAAGCTCATTTAATACCCATTCTTTTTTACTTTTAGGTTGGTATGAAGACAATTGGTTTGAAACAAATTTGGAGAGAGAGGGTATCGACTGCACTGTAGAGCAAATGAGGGAAGCTGCTGAAGGTCACCTAACAACAGAAGCTCTGATGTGGAATCAGAATTCTAATCAAACCACCATTTCGGGCATGACCTCGGAAGACTTTCGGTAATATATACATACTTATATACACTTCATAGTAACCAAATTTATCGAACTAAAATTTCTTAATTCATACACATATTAATTCTGTAATATAATATGTGGAAACAGTTTCAAAGTGGAGCAACACTTGTCACGGCGCTAATTGGTCTTGTCACAAATTTGAACAATACTTATACAAATAGAGATACGAATGTTAATTAACCACACTCGTGTTCAAGGTTCATCTTATTGTTACAGTTTGACTGTATCTGGGTAATATTACCTACTTGTGATAACTCATTACTATATTGTAATTATGCAGGGTATATAAAATTAAAATAATTACTTCGTTAAAGCAAACGTGTGGTTGTCAGTATGCATTTTATGATTTAAAATAGGTACATATTTTTATACCAAATCAGATTAATTTCAAATTTTAGTAGTTTTCTTTACAAAATATGACTAATTTTGTCTAAAAAACATTAACCTATGTGCTGCTGTAAAATGTATCTATATGTTAAATAAATAAACAAAATATTAAGCTGGAACTACATTATGCCGATGCACACGTCTGAGACGAGGAAGTATGGTGCGCACTCCAAATTCAGCCGCGTCAGACGTGTGTCCCGCATTTCACGCTGGCTGTAGCAAATCCTTCTCGCCGTCACCTAAATTTGACAGATGGCACTTGGGTAATGGCGGGTCTCACGTCTGAATCAGAGCTACAAATCACAATTATGTATACCCTATCATACGCCTATACCCTCCGACCAAAATCTAGGATCGCTTGATCGGATTCACGTACTTAGATAGCCTCGCATCGCAAGGTTCTCTAAATATATTTTATAAACCGATTAGTTGTCGCTATATAAAATGTATGTAATGTATGGACTTCGACATTACCCAGATCGGCGTACGTGGCCGACATGTACTTAATCAAGGTTTAGAATCGCGTGCTATGATCTCCTGTCTCGGTTGCGTACCTCAGTATTCTTCTTCCAATTCCAAGCGGTGGCTCGAACAAAGTTTAAGTATAACATATTCGGAAATATTTCCCAATTTCTCTTCAAAATATGATTTATAAGTATGTTAATACCTTTACCGATTTCGAGTTGATACAATTCCAAGTCAAACCACGCTACAATCCACGACATCGCTTTATTGTATCTTTACCCGACGAGATTATTTGAAGTATCCCCCTTTGAGTCACTTTAATACAGAAATGTGTCAAACCAGTGAACATCGGAAATGTAATCCGCTAAATGGAGAAAATTGAGATTTCAACCGAACAAAATATTCTTGTGAGCTTCTGCGATCTGCTGACAAGTTACGAAGTAAAGGGAAAACGTGTACTGCTAATAAAATGGATGCTAACTTAAGTGAAAGATATAGCTTTACAAAGCCACAGCCAAATCTTATTATTAATTTATTATAAAGTTACCTTTATATATAAAGTTCTAATGATAGTGTGTGTATGTCACGGAATTCCCCCTAAACCCTTGATGACATTTTTTGTGTGTGTTCCAGTGGGTATTGCAATTCAAGTTTCACACTTAGGTGGCGCTGCAATTGGGTTCCAAAATTCGCTTTTTAGGACATAACAATGTCTGCTGGGCCCGCTAGTGTTGTACTATAATATTCTAGTTTGTGAAAATGATATTTTGATGAAACTTTAAAGGTGTAATATATCGTATAAACCAGAATAACACATAGGCTATAATCGTATGTTTGTGTAGAAAAACTTAACTGTTTAGTTGAAATGTGACTTTTCAAATTGCCTCAAGAAATGCGTTATTTGGCCTCAGTCGGACTTACAAATTAACTTGACTGTGCCAGAGGTTTTTGTGGGGTTGAATTTAACCTGGTGCATATTTGCTTAAGGATTATTTCACAACCTACACATTCGTGAATACTAGACACTGGCTAATTAAAAAGTAAACAAGTTAAATGTACAAGCATGCAAATATTTTGCACGTAGGTACTTTGGTTTGACAGTGCTTTTGTGGCCTAGACCACATTGTCGTGTAGACTAATAAAATACAAATTTTACTAAAGTTTTGTAAGGTAAGCTAAAGATTTTTTTTCCTTGAACCAATAAAGAAACAGGCGATTCATCTCATGAAAAGTCGGACGATGATGGTAAAGTTACGAATGATGTAAATATTGAAGATCATTCATAAACACAACAAGCATTACATTAAAAAAGCAAGATATGTAACATAGCTCTAGTACATTGGAAATAGTAAAATCGAATTCTTATTAAAAGCTTCAAGAGATTTCATTGGCTAGGTTTATTTTCGTTGTCGGTGGAATGGTAATTCTAGTAGAAAGGAGCTTGTGGGGCATTCGTTCCCGTAAACACCGACTGACGCTATCGGTAGCTATTTGCCGGGAATTTAAGCTCCGGGATCACCCGACCTAGGATAAGAATAATCCGGGTAAATATCTAGGAAAGATCAACATTTCAAATAAGGAAGTAAAACAAACAATGTGTTTATATATAGATTTTTGAGGTTCCGTAGACATTTTAGTAAAAACAGAACCCTTATGAAATAGTCATGTCCGTCCATCTGTCCGATTATCTATATTCATAATCATTTTCTCAAAAACTATTGAGCTTATATAAATGAAAGTTAACAGTAATGTGTATTTCAATATATATGTCATTATAAGATTTTATAATAAATAAGGTTTAAAAAGGATTTGATATAGGTACTTAAATGTGTAGGATATCGTCAGTGCAGCGACACACCTACCGAAGATACAATGACGACACTTCAGGGACTGAGTTATTGGTCTTAGTATTCGGTTGACACTAAACACGCCGAACTAATAAAATTACGCGGTATACAGTTCGGCGCGTTACACGATGGAAAATCGTCATTACCGCCGCCGCGGAGCGTCAGAAACGAGCTGTAAATATTATATATAGGTATATTATGTTCGTCAATATTTCGGTGGCGTAACGCGTCACATAATATGTTGATTGCTATGCAAAATAAATTGAATGCCTTCTTACAATAGTCGCAAGCCGAAAGGGTCGGCGCTACGCCGAACGCTACGTAATTTCGGGTGACATGTCGTAGGTTACTTACAAACTACTGACAACGTACTTTCAGCAGATGTTTCGCTATACATAATCAGAACTTGAAGATCATAACGTTTCTTGTTGACTTTTTTGATTAGGTACGGAGATATTCCTTTTCATACTTCTCAAGTGTGTCCTAACTTTTGAACATATATATTTTATTTTAAAATAAAACTAATTTATATCAAAATAATCGAGAAGGTGGAGTTTAAAAAGTCTTTCACAAAAATTGATTTAATCAAATCGGTTAAGTAATTTATAGAGATACGGATTATATTTGGTCACACATTTTGAAGCTTCCACAATCAAAGTACAAAATCTGTACACAATCGTCAAAGACACTACGGAACCCATCATTTTACGCCGACCAGCTCGCACTTAACCGATGTTTTAATTTGCATGTATTCAGTAAATCGTAGAGAGTGCTAACATAACAAACGATAGTTCTCTCTAAGAGCACCTGACTCAGAGCAATAAGCTTTTAAAGCTCGGCAAAGAAAATTGCCGCACACAACTGCAATGCACATAAGTAATATCACGGCAATACCTACGTGCCACGAGAAATGTTTGCTGCATTTTATTTATGCTACTGCATACTTAATAAGACTTTTTTCTTTCCTCTTCCAAGGAATATGGGTAGATGTATTTATAAATATAATAAGGAATATAAAAATTCTTGCCTTTTGCAATCTGTGGTAATATAACCAGTACTTTGCCAGGTGGTAGGGCATTTGCCCGACTGGATGGCTACCACCCCTGGTCTAGAGTATGCCGCCATAACAACCTTGAGTTGTGTTCCGGCACTAGTGACCAGGTTCCAGTCTCCTTTAAGAGAGCAGCAGCGCATTAGTAGCACCTTTGGTGTTGCAAATGTCCATAGGCGATGGTAACCGCTTTCCATCAATTGGGCCGTCTGCCTGTCTGCTGAACTCCAGCAATTAAAAAAAACTAGTAATATAAACCAAGTTTGTAAACTGCCAACGTGAATATTTATGTATTATGTAATATGTCGTGGCGAGTTAAAGGTTCGAGTCCAGGCCAGGGTGCATGCGTCGCCTAGGCTGTATGTCATCATAGAAACGCCATAGGTTACGTCCGGTGTGACGGAGTAAGTGACCAAGAAATGAAAGAAAATATGGTGTACCAGGGCGTTCATGCGTCAGGCATCTGAGATAGATCATTACAGTGCATTTTCATAAAAGCACTCATCAGTCGCGTACAGCGCCACGCCAGATGCAACCTACGGCATTTATAATAAACCACTTACTTAAAGGGTGAAATAATATAAATAGGATATTTGAATACCTACATTTCGCAAGAAAGTCCTAATTTGCTGCATATTTTTTATTTCCTAAGGATAGTTCTCTAAGTAAAAAATATATAGGTCCAAATCTTCATTTAAATAACCGAGTTGAAAATATTTCCACGTATTTTCTTTATGACATTTATCAAGCTAAAAGGACCGTGTTGTCTGCAAACAGCTCACGACTGAACGAAGCTTTACGTGAGGCCGGCTATGACATCGACGGCGAGAGATTTCCGGAGGGATATCAAGAGGCACCTTTGGCCTACGATGCCGTTTGGGCGGTTGCCTTAGGTACGTCCCCTTTTTATTATCTTTCGTCAATCCTTATATCGCACTTCTAATAGTTGCGTAATGTAAAAAGTTTAAATGTTCAATGAAATAATAGTACATTATGGTACTAGTGTGTAACATTGGTGATTACCGCCGAGGCGCCATTGAGACTCGAGCCGTAGGCGAGGGTCTTAAGAGAGCCGAGGACGGTAATCATCAATACACACGTGTATCATACGACGTTTTTCAACACACTTGTGAATAAAATAACCACAAAAACTCATTTTATTTAGTAGATAAAAAAAAGTTGACAAGAGTTATGAATGTCAAAGAAGCAAGTGAGGTGTGTAAGAATGGGCCTAAATGGCGCTCTGTTGTTCGTGCCTACCCCGCAAGGGAACTGGCGTGAAGTTATGTATGTATGTATGTATGTATAAAATTTTTTTATATATGAGTGAAAGTTTTATTTATTAAACACGTACGAGTTAAAATTATCTATTTAAATAAGAAGTTGCATGAAATGAGCAAGCAATAGGAACATTAATTTATTTGTTCTATAGAACACGATCTTTTTTTTTTAATAAAAACTTTTTTAAGAACAAAGCAACTCAACCAATAAAATAAAAAAAAAAAACTATAACTCACTAGTGAGTTATAATGTTTTTTACTCACAGTTTGATAATGGGTGTCATTCTGTGCCTAATTGCGGTGACCATAGAGCCACTTTATGAGCAAGTGTGTTGAAAAATTGTTTACCTCATTTTCTGTAAATTAGCCATTAGGGCAAAAATGTAATCATTATAAAGTCGACATATTGGTCCATCTTCCTAGAAATTTAGATTTTTAGTTTAGAAAAAAATTACCATAGTACTAGTTTGTATATTTTCTGTAATGGTGTACAATAAAGTGTTATTTATCTATCTATGATTTTTCTCGGAAATTAGTGGATTTGATAAAAATGTGTATTTTGTATGCCATCATACTCATACAATAATGTAGCAAATGCGTAAAAAATTAAAACTTAGGGATGACTCCCATATACATTGTAACTGTACCTCTAATATCCTTTTTACAGTTGAATTAATTTAGTATCAAATAGAACGCTTATCAGTGATTCGGATCATGTTACCGCTACAACTATTGCAACGAGAATGGCCCGTCGCTCCGCCCGCTTGGCTTTATGTATTAACGATTAGTAGGATAATTGTTGATACAACTACCCTACAAAATATTATCCAACGAGTAATTCTTTCGATCTACCAATCTATACGAAAAAAGTAATCACAATTATCCAGCAAAATATTATCCCATAAGCAATGGTTGAAATGGTACTCTACCATTATTATCTAACAATTAAATATTTTTAAAATTGGGTTTCCTCATTTTTCAAAAGCAAAAGTTAACACTCTTAAGGTTTTATATGTAAATATAACACCACCTGAAGATTTAATTTAATTTAACGATTATTGTTTTTTTTTATTGCACGAGTTCAGCAGACAGGCAGACGGCCCACTTGATGGAAAGCGGCTACCATCGCCTATGGACATTTGCAGCACCAAAGGTCCTACAAATGCGCTGCAACACTCTTAAGGGTGACTGGAACCTGACCACTAATTCTTGAACATAACTCAAGGTTGTTATGGCGACATACTTTACACGAGATCAGGGGTAGTAGCCATCCAGTCGGGCAAATGCTCTACCACGTGGCTAGTCTACTATATTAAAAAAATAACTTTATTTCTATGATCCCTTGCTCCATATATAGTGGACAC
This sequence comes from Dendrolimus kikuchii, assembly GCA_019925095.2. Classification (NCBI taxonomy): domain Eukaryota; kingdom Metazoa; phylum Arthropoda; class Insecta; order Lepidoptera; family Lasiocampidae; genus Dendrolimus; species Dendrolimus kikuchii. The sequence continues at coordinate 10,874,202 of CM034391.1, read as the reverse complement.
TACATTTTTTCTTCTCCCCCACACAATTATGTAGTTTTTGAGAAAAATACCATGTCCTAAATAGACAGACGAACATACTTATCTTATAAAGTTTCATTTTTGACAAAAGGCTATGTAACCCTAAAAACAACTTTTAAATATTATTTACTTTATATAAATATACATTGAAATAAAGTATATAAAAACACACTCAAATTGTTCTCTGTCGTCTACCTTCAACATTTTCACACAGCCATTTTAGTATTTTCAGTTATATTTTTCAGAATATAAAAAGAATTCTGTGATACAAAGACATTTTTGAAACAAAGTCATAAATACAAAGGAACTTTATATTGATAATTTGTGACTCTAGTTAAATTTGCGAGGACCTCTCTAGAAGAATTTTTCTCTGTAACTTTACAAAGATATACATCTTTGTAACAGTTTGTGTAAAATATATTTACTATTTACTAAATAGCTATTGCAAATGAAAGGTATGCCCTTGTTTGTGTCATTTAATATATAACTTGGTAAACCCAGCCAAATTTCGCTTTGGCTAAGTCGATTATAAATGATTCATTTCTATATTTTAATTCGGATGACGTAGCCAAAGTGATCCAAGTATACATATAATTGAGTCATTCATTGTCATTGAATGTCATCTTTGCCGTTCAGTTCTGCACTTTTCAACCAAACCGATTCAACTTGATTGATCTGTTTAGTATCAGTATTATAATTTGGTCAACAAGTTGAAAATGGTGTTGATTCAATATAAAGCTCCTAAAAAATGACATTTAGAAAAATATATCTCGAAGATAATTGACATTAATACATATGACAATTGCAATTGTAAGATGAAAAAAGACGGCATCTAATGTTTCGTTAATAACTCAAAAACTATTAATATTTGAGAAATATCGAAAAAATAACCTGAAAGAGGAGAACATTTTCCATTAAAAAGTCCTATCTTAAATAACTCTATCTCCATTATTTATATTTTTTATTTAACGTATTATGGCATGAACATGCTTAATGGATGGGATAGGATGTAAAAAAAAATCATTCATTTAATATTACAATTTACACTTAACATTAATGCCGTTATGGAACAAGGAATTTAATCGAAAATCCCATCAAATAAATAAATCTTTATTTATAGTCCGAACATTACAAGAAAAGCTATTATATAAATTTGTAACATTCCTATAACGGAATTAGATACTTCGAAAAAACCCATTGTTCCCTTCCGAAGATGGGCAATAACGATTTCATCCTTATAATTAATGGTTTACCTTTTCATACGATATTGCAGCGTTCAACAAAACGATGGAAAAGTTGGAGAAAAGTGGTCTGAGTTTAAAAAATTTCACTTACACCAACAAGAAGATAGCAGACGATATCTACGAGGCAATAAACTCAACGTCTTTTTTGGGAGTTTCGGTGAGTCATATTTCTTATTTGACTTCACCATATAATGTTAAGTCTACGCCTTATTTTAATCATTATGTTATACTTTCTTATTTTGTGAATATCAATTTTCACGGTTTGTAGATAAAGTTTTAGAACAATCTTCAATTAACCTGTAAACGAAATTGTAGAGTTTCGTGACAGACAAATAAAGGGTTTGCACATACTCAAAATGTCTTATTTCACTAAATTATTAAAATTTCACATAAACATAATTGTTGTTTAAAAATAATCAAAATTATTATAAAAATATTTTTCACTGTCGAACAGATTCACACATACCTATTTATATACAAAAAACTGCACAATAAAACCTCTTTTCAAGTTCATGCCAAAATCTGATTATTCAAAAACTAAAATGTTATACTTTTTTGTTTTTTGTTGTTTCAATTTATATTATATACTTAAATATGTCAAAAATTAATAAATGAAAATTAAGTTAAAATCATAAGAAGGCTATTCAACTGTAGTATGTAAACATATTTTGTATTTAGAAAATTATTTCAATGTTAGAGAAATATGTTTTATTTGTATTTAATTAATCCGATCAGGAATCACTGATCCATAGACAATTAGATATGTTTGTTAATCAATGAAAGCAAATAAAACTAAATTATAAATAAATTAATATAAAGTATGTAACAAACGTTAATGTTATCAATAAGTATTACAACTTATTTTTATATTTATTTTTACAAAGTAAGTAAAGTAAATAATATACCTTTTGATTTCATAACAATTAATTAATTTTCAAACATTTACGTAATTTGAAATACGTTTCATCTCGACCGACCTTAATTACACAGAATTATTTCCATTGTTATTATCTTAATGGCCAGCTATTGCCCTTGTAAGCCCCGGTACAATACTCATATTTTCCACATTACAAAAATATGTTAAGTCCTTTAAATCATTCCCCTGGATATTAATAGGGTAGTAGGGTTTTAGGGTTCCGTATCCATTTCGGCTAATAATACGAAATCTGTATAAAAGCGTATACATTCGATTTAATAGAGATTTCGTGTCTCTTAGCTCCCAACGCCGTAAAAAATGTGCTCTAACTTTTGAAGTGCGAAGTGAAAAATTCTAAAACATCAAGCTGGTAGAACCTGAAAAATACTTTCCAACGAAAATTTGTATAAACAAAATGTATTGAGTATTTTATTTTACTGCGAAAAGTAGTTCTAAGTAGCTCTTGAAAAGTAGTTACCATCACCTATAATTAGATTCGTCACCTACGCCTAAACAATACCAGTGATGAAACTATTGCGTTGTCAGCCTTTAGAACGTGATAAAGATGGGGATGAGCAAGAGGGATCAAACAAGAGAAATGGGATAGAAAAGACAGGATATGGGATTGGAATAGGTGGATAAAATAGAAGGGATGGGATATGAGATTGAAATAGGTGGATGGGATAGAAGGGATGAGATATGGGATTGGAATAGTTGGATAAAATAGAAGCGATGGGATATGGGATTGAAATAGGTGGATGGGTTAAAAGGGATGGGATATGGGATTGAAATAAGTGGATGGAATAGAAGGCATGGGATATTTTTAGTTTGGTAGTTACGGAGTTTATACCGGCCATGCATCGTGACACGATATTTTTATATATGTACATAAGAAATTAATATTTCTAAAATTACAACAGGGTTTGGTGGCGTTTTCATCGCAAGGTGATCGCATAGCTTTAACACAAATAGAGCAATTGACTGATAATCATTATGTAAAACTTGGGTACTATGACACCCAAGCCGATAACCTCACTTGGTTGGAGAGGGAACGATGGGTTGGTGAGTAACAATGATTCTCTATTACTTATGGAGTTTGAAAACTTGTATTTCTATATTTTACTAGGATTCGCCTGCGACATTATCACGTTGGATGAGTAGCAAAGATCACAGTTATTTTATACACAGAATTTGAATCAGTGAAAACATTGCATCGGAATCAAAATTTTTTCGACCTGGCTACTTTAAACCGCTCCCAAGAAAATTCCCGGGATCCAAAGTACCTACCGCAGATTTTAAGTGCGGGAATTTTCTGTCGGTCAACGAAAACCGCATCGAACTTGGCCTTAATAATTGTTGCGTAAATCGCGAACAAAACAGTCAACTACAAAAAAAATGAAACACAAAAGACTACATACACTATTATTATAGATTAATAAAATAATTTTCATCATTTCCATATTGAATAAAATGAGGTGGGGTTTAATTAATGTATGGGAAATAGAATAATTTGTTCAAAAACAACCCTTTCCTTGGTTTTCCGTTTGACATTCCTTCACAGAAATTGATCCTCTCAAGCGACACTATGATGTGGTGGTATATAATACAGAATGTGTTTATTTTTCAAAATTAGCCGATTCGAGTCTTGACTCAAAAATCTATTAATACCATTTTAGTTTTCGTCAAAACCACATATATATTTTATACATATATACATTATAGCAAACTGAAGCTCTCAAGCGACGCAAATATGGAACCTTAGGAAGAGGTTACATATTTGTGCCGTTTGGAGTTGAAACATAAGGTCCGTGGGGTCCATCGGCAAAGAGTTTTTTCAAAGAGATTTGCAAGAAACTTTTTGATGCCACCCGTGATCAGAAGGCTGGCTCATATTTCGCCCAACAAATAAGCATCATATACAGCGCGGCAACGCAGCCAGCCTTCTAGACACGCTCCCATCTGGCAGCGATTTGATACACAGTCTATAATCGCTTGTATAACTTAGTTTATTTTTAGTTTTTAATTGTATTTTTTAATTACGGTTTATGTTTAAATACTTAATTAGCTAAACTTAAGAAATCGGTTAGAGATAGGATACATTATAGCATATATATTGTAGCAAAATTTCCAAACTAAGGAAAGCTATATATATATATATATATATATGTTTGTATACATAGTTTTCCTTAATAGATAATTTTGCTACAACACGATATTTGCAATTAATTACACTATTCAATGATGTGTAAACGTCTAATGACCGGTTCCTATGTCGTACCGATACGACGGTTCATTTGCCTTAATATCAGTGAATATTTGACAGAAGCTCCATACACACCTAATGTCAAAATTGAACCGATGGTAAGGCTAGTGAGTGAATAGTATATAGGAATCGGCCATTAGTCAACTTAAAGAACATTTAAACTTACATATTAAAGTAGAAAATGTTTTAAATAAACTATCTAAACACACAATTTAACAAAAAATATTATCTTGTAACAAATATTTTATAAATTTATTTTTTTAAATTACCGATATTAATATCGATGATTGCACCGAAATGAATATTGTTATAATACCTCCTATTTTAACACGATAATATAGACACATATTTTTAGTGTGTTTAGTTTATATTAAAGTTATAAAATATAAAAAATCATAATAAATGAGTATAATTAGATATGTGTAATTTTAGTCTGTAAGTTCATTTTGTATTGGTATACTATAAAGCGTAGCGTTATCTATCTATATCTTTTATGTAAATGAAAACATAAACATAACGAACATTTATTTACATCAAAGTATATATAAAATATAAACTAGTACAACGAAGGAAACTTAATTAATTAATGCCTATACTATGTCAAGTCATCGAAGTCAATGGATAAGGTGCCCGAAGGCTGGTATTAATAAAAAAATATTCTATGAGAAAACAACATTCTTATCGGTTTGTTATATTAGAACAATTAATGGGACCTCAATTTGTGTATCGTTATCGATAAATAATTTATTTATATTCTTCAATATTTCAATATCAATAAAGTTTTGATAGTTTGATGTTTGGAATATATCGATCTAAGGTCTATAATATCGATATCAGTTTTTCGATATATCGTTTCAAGCTTATGTACTTAGCTTAGTTTCCCACTTTTTAACACAGATCCGCTTTTTATTCTCATATAAAAAAATATCAGTAGCTCAGCTATAAAACGTTAGTAACGGCCCTGAATGTTATTTATTGTCCATTGTTACGTTTGAAATCTAAAAACCATTCCATGTTAGTGTCATATAAAAAGTCTGCAACAATTTAACATAAAATATAGCGATATAAAAGGAAGATCTAAAAAACATTTTAACAGTATAAGGGACTGAAATTACAAAGCAATAAAAGGGATTGTAATTAATTCTTTTATAAGTAACATTGCCCGCAGCAACACGGTCTAATAACCGTAACTCTGTGTTTCTAACAACTGACTTAATTGTGCGATAGAGTCAGAGACGCAAAAGTAAGGGAAATTATCGATACGGAATTGTTTTAGCCATTTTGATCTAAACGTTCAACCCTCGTCAAGTACTACTTAACAGTACATTCTAGAATTAAATGCATGGTACGTTTACACCTAGATAGTATTATAATTGTGTTTATTTGTGTATTTCTTTTTAACAATTAGACATATGATCATGTTCTTTAAGAGAACTTGGATGAAAATGGGATACTTTTATCTCCAAAAAGCCAAGCTTCCCGCTGGGTAAGACTCCGAAAATTACACTACCGAAGTCGTAGGCTGCCTTAGTTTTAACTAAAACACGAATTAGTTACGTACTGTTACTACTATCTAAACTTCAAAGCGTGGTAGCTTAGTGGCTGAGACACCTGAATTTTATTCCAATAACGTGGGCTGAAATCAGTACCAGGGAACGTACTGTTTACATACCGTTTAGGAGTTATTTTTGGTTCTAAGGCGCATAGTATTACAATTACCACATGCTTAAGTCTTCCAAGCCACAAGCCTTCACATCGTGATTACCGCCTTTCACAAGTGTGGTGGCTATACCATCTTTTCTCCTAAAATAAAGAGGCACGAGCCCAAAAGGACACACGTGAAAGCTTGTAAATCCTATACTAATCACATGTGTCAAAATCTTTGTTACTTGTCTTTCCGATTATACGATAGCACGCCATAGTAAGACAAAGAGAAGTAACGAACTCGTGGTATAAAACGTCCAAATAATATATTCTATTGTAAAACGGTGCCTTTAAACTAACGTAATAAGTTCTTTGAAAATAATGACAACAATTGAGTTAAAAGTATTGTAATAGAATTGAAACGAGCAATTTTCCATAGACTCTAATTTCCAATGTATTTATTTTTATCGTTTCTTCGTAAAATTGATTTACTTTTTATGTGTTCTTATATTTTTCATTTATAACTTAATAAATTGTGAAGTCATCAAAACCAAATGTCGGCCTGTAGGATAGGCCTGTATTTATTATTTGGCTATTATATAATGGGCTATTATTTATCATTTGGCAAAAATGTGGGAAACCGGCAAAAATACTATGGTCAAAATATCTGAGAAATGCTCATATATTCATAGGCATCAATAACCACTTTGTATAAAACCGTATATGATGTGCCTATTTTTGGAAGTAAAACTCAATGTATAACTTTTGGCAGGTGGCAAGGTACCTCCCGACCGGACGGTGGTGGTAAACGAATTGCGAACGGTCTCATTGCCGCTTTTCGCTTGCATGACGGCGCTTTGTATCGCCGGTATACTGGCCGCCATTGCACTTATCGTCTTCAACATCATGCATAGACACCGAAGGTAAGACTTTTAGATATGTGACATTTTAGCGGCCCGTGTCAATGTCAAAATCAGCCTTAAAGGTCGAAACGTGTTAAAGGGGATTGTAAGTGACACTGACAGCGGCTGTATCCAACATATGATCCCTATTACACCAGAAGCTGAGTAACGTTATTTGAAATATTTCCAATATTATATCCTTTCCAATATTGTATTTTACGATACAATGTTGTTATTTGTAGACATTTTATTATTTAAACCAAATCGATACGTATAATCTCCATTTTCATAAAAGATAAACCATCATTTTTCAAAAAAGCAAAAACCAAATAAAATCATTTCTTAATATAATTATTCAATTGTCGATCGATTTGATTTAAAAATATATTTTACTAGCTGTGCCCGCGACGTCGTCCGCGTGGAACTTGCTTTCAAAACCCTCCGATTTTGAAACATTCTTCATTGGTGCTCCGCTCCTATTGGTCTTAGCGTGATGATATTATAGCCTATAGCCTTCCTCGATAAATGGGCTATCCAACACTGACTATCCATAATTATTCGTGAAATTTTGATCCTCGTTCACAGATTTTCAAAAACATGTACAGTTAGCCAGAAGATTGCCATTATACACAAAAAAAACATTATGCCAATGGATCCTGATTCTGACGCGGATCAAAAATTTGTATGGAAGCAACCCAAGTTGTAATACTAAAAGAGAGAAATTCCAAAAAATTCTCATTTTTTTTATTGCAGGAGATCAGCAGACAGGCAGACGGCCTACTTGATGGAAAGCGGTTACCATCGCCTATGGACATTTACAACACCAAAGTTGCTACAAATGCGCTGCTGCTCTCTTAAGGGAAACTGAAACCTGGTCACTAATGTCGGAATACAACTCAAGGTTGTTATGGCGACATACTTTAGACCAGGGGTGGTAGCCATCCAGTCGGGCAAATTCCCTACCACCTGGCAATCATACAGTTTATATGAAAATTTTACAATTTTTATGCCAATCAATTATGTTTGTAATACTGATTAAAAACTTCTACAGGACGAAGTATTTTTGGAGTACTAAACAAGTCATAAATCGCAAAAATATTTTCCCATACACAATTTACGAAGTCAAACTTACTTGTTTAATGTATGAAAACTTTTTATTGACTGAATAAAAAGATAAGATAGAAAAAAACTCACACTGAGCTTTTTTGACGCAACAAATTATCAAGATTGGTTTGTTGTTATAAATTGTTTTTTTTTTTCAATATTATCTTTTTATTCATTCTAGAAAAAGATTTGATATATAAAAAGGTAAGATGGACGTCCTAAAAGATGCACGGGAAAAGATTTTTGCAATTTTTGATTCTATTAATACTCCAACGACGGTTGGCCTGATGACAGTTTTTGATCAGTATTAGAAACTGAATCCCAACGTCTTTGCATTTTGTTTTAGAACTTATTTTGCTTGCTTGTTTTTATGTTTTGTACATCTTTCATTATATGTTCTATTTAGTTTTGTTTTATATGGACTATACTATTCTAGTTTGAAAGACATATTTGTTTTTTCTTTCTTCTATCTAAAATTTCATTGCCTCTTTAAGGCTGATTGGATGAAAACGACGAAACGAACAACAAAAGGCGTTTGAGACTAAGGCCTCAGGATCGATTGATATAAAAAAATTATAAAATTTTCATACAAAGTGAACGAGATTTATTTTGCAAATTTTTTGTGTCAAATTCCCATTTTCTTGCTGTATGTACATTTTTTTTTGAAAATCTGTGAACAGTGAACAAAATCTAACGAAAAACTATGAACAATCTCCTAACGCCATTTTGGTGTAGCTACAGTGGTGGCAATTACTTCCTTTATTGCCCCGATGAAAGTTTCCACTCTGTATACACTAATATAGCTAAACATTAACGCGTTATTTTTTAACGCTATAAGTACATCGCCTTTAGTAACAGTCACTAACACTTACGATGATGGAGCAGGGAAAGAATAAAATGTTAACATACTTATTCTTCTTCAATAGTCTTACTTAAAAATTCACTCACGCATAACAAAATTCAAAAGGTAAAAAACAATCAGCAATTAATATTCATCTTTAACAGCCAACTTCATTTTCTTTTAAATTGGATCGTGTTGAATTTCTAAATTGCTTTAAAACATTAATCAAGTTTCATTTACCCTGAGGGAGGTTTTTTATTTACGCTTAAATAGGCACAGGTAACAAACAACACAAGAAATTGGAAATTTCTAGAATTCTGTCTTTATTTCGCTTTCAAAAGTATATTTATATGCGGAGTGAGCGGTTTGGGGAAGTGTTGTAACTGATCCGATACGACACCTTTTCAAACTAATTTTCCTTTAAATTTACTTTGACGCATGATTTCCGAACAAACAATTCAAAGAAAAACACTTTAACAGACTGAAGTAAAGCCGAGACAGAATTTGTTCAAACGTCGTAACATTTACAGTGAAACAACTTATTTTTATCCCTATTTGATGGAATACTTAATTTTATCGAGACCAGTCATTGAACTTGAAATTGATACATACATACGTACTCTCTATAAAATCTTATTGGTAGATTTTGTTCTAATATAAACGTACGCAAGCAGTAGATGTAAACCTGCCATGTGTGTATACATGTGAGTATATATAAACTATTTTATAAATTAAAGACATACTAACATATCTATACTAATATTATAAAAAGGTAAAGTTCGTGAGTTTTGGATGTTCTGAGCAATCTCCAGTAATACTGATCTGGTTTTGAAAATTCTTTCACCAGTAGAAATCTACATTATTCCCGAGTAACATAAGCTATATTGTGATTAATAAATGACAAAGGTAATAATATTATACGCCCAGCGAAGTGGGCATGGGAGCGTCTGTTAAATATGTTACAGCAATAACGTTCCATGCAGGAATTGCGCACATCCTCGTACGAGGCACTGGGAGTGCTTTCTTTGTTTATGAATTAATTAAAGGTTACAAAGCATAATTAAACTATTATTTGCGTGCGTGTGTGCGTGGGTGCGTGTGTATATTTTTAAGGACGCCTAGTAAAGTAGGCACGGATCAGCTAGTTTTTTTTAACAACTCTACGAACCTGAGTTTGCGTACCATTTTTTTTACAACTTAATTTCTAGGGAAGTTAGTAGAGTTCATACACAGTTATTGTTTATTTTTGTTACTGTGTGTGACATTAATTTTGTGATTTTTTTGTTATACCTTAAGAATAAATTGTAATATTATTTTTTTCTAATTTTAATACTAAACTTATACTAATGTAGAGTGTATCTGTTACATGCTGGTGTTGTGAGGAAGTGCATGTGCAGTGTGTGCCTTATGTCTATACCTATATATATTATCTTAACTAGTGCCGTGTGTGTTGCTTTTCTTTTCTGTGCCTAGGTTATTAATTTTTAAGCTCTTTATGTATCTTGGTTCGTTTGTGAAGTGTGCGTGTAATGCAATGCGGTGGTAGTACACGTTGATGTGAGTATGTGTATAAGTTTTGTTGTTAGTTGTGTGTTTGTGACTTTGTGTGGTTTTATAATTTATTGTTTAATTGTTGTGACATGAAAAATTTTCACTTGGTGTTAGTGATGATGGATCAGCTAGTTTATAGCATAAAGGTATATTTTTATTAGTTAACGGTTTAAGAATTAGGCATAATTATTTGAGGAAAGTAGTGATTTCGAAATGAGTTCTTAAATATAGGCAATGTTTTGGTCTCTCTGACAGTAATCGCATTCCAAAGTCTGACAGGCTGCACTGTAAAGGAGTTATCATAAAAAGATGAAATATGTATAGGTGTCATGAGTTTACAAAACATATGAGTGCACAAATTGTAGGAAGTAGCAAGGCGAAGGAATTCAAAACGATTCTTAAGGTAATAAAGACTAGTAGGATTGAATAATATGATATAAAGGAGTGTGCGAATGTGAGAATTCCGACGAAAACGAATAGCCTTCCATGAAATTCAGAAACATGGTGACAGACACTATTCCTAATTTTTCTAAGCTTTTTCTCGATTTGTCCACTACATTATGTAGCGACTTCAAGATACATCTTTCTGGCAATTTTCACACAACAGATTCTCAGAAACAAAAGACTGTTATATACATAGATAAATGAACGGACAGACATGTATGAGAATTTTATGAGGGTCCAATTTTTGCGTAAATGATTACAGAATCCTAAAACAGACATTGTTATGTTACCAAGATATGATATTACCAAGGTTCAAGTAGAACATTCACAATTTTATTGCGAATAACGTACTACAGTAAAATAATCGTTAAAGTTGGACATTTTACAACATGGTTATGCCTTTGTTTTACTTCCTTATATAATAGCATTGACGTTTTTGTCAATTTATTGAGAATATTAATATTTAATTGATGATTAATTATATATTGACAATATTCATATGTTAGACTTCCGTAGCCGCAAAAACTAAACGCTGTTCGTGTTGTTTTCGTGATGTCCAATGTCCATATCCGTCTGTCTGCGTTTTGTATGTCACAGTATTTTTTCAGAAACTACTGGTTCTTTATAGATAAAATAAAACAGAAAAATAAGTTCTTTGTGGCACTACGAAAATATATAGTTAAATCGGTTTATTCCATAATTAAATATTTTGTAGCTGGAGATACGAAGATCTCCGGGTAGCAAATAGTGGAGCCATCCCGTAAAGGGGCCGGCCGTAGTCCATCCGGGCTGGAGGTGAATTCGCGAGCGAACCCACAGCCCGGGCAAAGGACGCTCGAGGGTCGGACAGGGATTTTAGTGGGTATCCCTAACTGCGGCACGGCAATAGCATTTCACACGTCAAGTCCTAGTGCCACCTCGACCTGGCGAATCCCACAGACCGCTCATGACCATTTCCCCTCGCACGGCCTATGGTCCTCAAACGGATTTCCCTATATAAAAAAAGGAAATATTTATTAAGTCACTATCCATGTAACTAAAGGTTGAAAACCCTTTGTCAGTGTAAATATAGATGTGTAGTGTATCATTGCCAGATATTGAGAAGACAAAACAATGATTCTTAATGAGTGTTTAACTACTTATATCAATAACTGGGGAGACTTTAGCTTCCAAAAAATATAATTTTTGAACTATAAAGTGGAAAATTGTGAAAAAAGGTAATATTAAGTCCTACTTAAAAATACGTTTAATAAGAATTGGTTTAAATAAGATTCATTGATTAGTTCTTTAGATATGAGGTTTCGAACTCTTTTTGTGGTTCCCCAACCAAATAACGCAAACAGTGAACATTTGTCACCTCTACGAAATCCTTCCGTTTTTATGTAACAAAATTCCCGACCCCATTCTAAAAGTACTTAAATGATTCGTCATCGTCAACAAATCTTAAGTCTTCTCTACTTCATCTTGATCATATTATGTCGTCCTGATTCAAACATAGCCACTGTGAGAAACTAACTGTACGGCTATTATCTGGAAATATATGTATCTGGAGAGCAGTGGACTCTATGTGGTTATCATGTTAATTTTGGTTTTGACAAATTAAAAATTAAGAAAATGAAAATGACATCCATGTATTGCAAAACTACGAAAATAATCAACAAAAAAAAACACGAAATATTCTTAACTTAATATTGCCGTTGCCAACAGCCACAAATGATTATTACTTCGCTAAGAAATTCATTCGTTTACAGAGTAATACAGTGGTCTCATCCAGCCTGCAATACTGTGATGTTATGCGGATGCTGCGTGTGCCTCTGTGCTGCCGTCGCCCTTGGAGTAGACGGCCGTTGGGTGCAGCCTTCGCATTTCTCAGGATTCTGCGCTGCAAGAGCATGGCTATTAGCTACCGGTTTCTCAATGGCATACGGAGCTATGTTTACCAAAGTATGGAGAGTACATAGACACACTACGAAACCCAAAGTTGAAGCTAAGGTAAGGTTTCTTTTTGCAGGAGTTCAGCAGACAGGTAGACGGCCTACTTGATAGAAAGCGGTTATCATCGCCTATGGATATTTGAAACACCAAAGGTCCTACAAATGCGCTGCTACTCTCTTAAGGGAGACTGGAACCTGGTCACTAATGCCGGAACACAACTCAAGGTTGTTATGGCTACATACTCTAGACCAGGGGTGGTCGCCATCCAGTCGAGCAAATACCCTTCCACCTGGCTTTGGTTTGTTTTGTCGCCTCTCACGACAGGCCGCCCGGCTGCAGGAAATTATATTCTTTCTTCGTTCCTGCACAGATAAAAACCTGGTAAAAAAAGGTACCTATATCAACTATTACAGAAATTGTTTTGATACCATTAAATTTTTAATTTAATTAGTTCTCGGAAAATCAGTTCTCTGAGATTAGAATGAAATTTAGAAAGTTCGTAGTGCGATTCGATGGTGAAGGTAAACGTTATGAGAAAGTTTCACTTCCAGATTACTGATGTGTTAAATCTACAGTCTAGCGCATATATGGACCGCTCATTCGCTTGAAGTAGAAAGACTTAAAATTAAAACCATAACTGTAAAGTTACTAGTATTAAATTATTTGATTTCCGTTTACTCATCCAAATAAAGAACTCATTGACGACATGAATTCTCAAGCACGTCCTTTCAGATACACAATCCGATACAAATTGATAGTCTACTGTCACACTTTACATATCATACACTTATGTTTCGTTCACAAACACTCCGCCAATGCCGACCTTCAAATAGCAACACCATTTTATTGAGGCCATAAATATATCCATTGGGCCATAGCAAAGATAAATACAATAATAAATTTGAATATGTATCTAAGACAACTATAACATTAATGAACAATCATGATGCAAGACTTTCGGAGGACATTACATAAATACATAAATAGTAATAAATGCTTAAAATGTTAATAAAATAAGATATTTTTTAAATATACTAGACATCACATCTTAAGAAGTAAACTTTTTAATTGGGTCGTATTATAATCTCAAGAGTCGATTTGCATAAGAGTATTATTATATAATATAGCAGCCCTTAGCATAACGTTAGCAATGAGCCATTCGGGATGAATACGCGTCTATATATTTATGAATTTATTTACAAATTTCAGATAGTAGCTTATATAATTATAAAAGACCTTATTAAATAAAATATCTCTATTATAATTAAATATTCAACAAGAAATGGACTTTATAATTTAAAAAATGTAAGTTAATGTGAATAAATTTTATAGGTAAACATAATAAGAATATTTACGTAATCTATAACTTTTCATATCATTAGGATTATTCATAATATTAGAGAAATAGAAAATCAGTTTTAGGGCTATGAAAGGAACATTATAAAATACGTTATACAAATGGTAGAAATTAGGCTAATTAGGTATATATATTATATATATGTATATATATATATATATATATATATATATATATATATATATATATATATATATATATATATTATAAAATACTCTGAGGTAGTTGTTAGGAAAAGATTTTTACTGATAAAGCCTAATTCCGATGCTCACTGTAAGTCTTTCCGTGATAAAATATTCAGTATAAAGTGACAACTCTAACAAGAACTTATTTTATACGGAATTCTTAAATCCAACGTCTATTTTTAACGTATTTCATGATCCTCCGCCTGTTACGACAGTCAACTGTCACATAATACACAAACCGAATTGTATTTTCTTTCGTTTCAAATCTTATCAAGAGAAAATCCCTTAAATTCCTAAACCAATAGATTCGGAACAACTCCCGATTGTCTATAGAAGAATTGGCAGAAACATTTTCGCCTCACTAGGTTCGGATAATGAAGCTTTTGTCAAGACTTGGGACAATAAACAATAGATTCGGCAGAATATCAGCGTTTGTTCGGTTTGCTGGCATATCATACCTGCTTCGAATTGTATTGTGTCCGCAGCTAATACCATCTTTATTGTCTATCGAAACGGGGTGTAGAAATTGGTTTAGATTGTCGAATGATATTGCGGTACGTTCAAATTAGATCAGCCCCGGGAACAAAATGAAAAATACAATGCTATTTTATCCCTAAACTGTATCAGAATTAGTTATCTTTACTATTTTCATTCTCGTAGTAACATAGCTATCTGAAACAGGCTTCGTGGCAAGACGAAGACGACTATTAGACCGGGTTACTTAAAACAACAAAGACCAGACTTAAAAAGTACAACATTTCTAGAATTGAGGCAGGTTATATTCTAAACGTAGTCTCTACTACCTCTAGCATTAGTGCGATTCTGGATCCATCCCTATCACGTTGGCGTCGCAGTTACATTTGAAGAGCACTACCATCAGTATGGTTGGCCATCATTCAGTAGCCATTTCGGGTGTGTTTGACTTTTCCTCACTGACGTTCAATCTCCGTGCTAATCTGGATGCATTTCTTTTAATACTTATAATATCAAGAAAAAGTTATATCGTCTATGACAGAGTGTTTTGTTTCAGAAACGTATGCACGGCTGGAAGTTGTACACAATGGTAGGCGGTCTTTTAGTGGTCGATGCAGCATTACTAACTGCTTGGCAACTACGAGATCCTTTGCAGAGAAGAGTGGAAACATTCCCATTGGAAGCGCCAAGACACCACGACGATGACGTGCATATAAGGCCTGAGCTAGAACATTGTGAAAGCAAACACAATACTGTATGGCTTGGTAAGTAATATTACATATTATTATCGTCAGCGTCAGTACAGGACCGTGTAAATATATTTTTGACAACATTATTTTTTTCCTCAAAATTGTTACATATTAGAAGTATACATATAACACAATTTTATCGAAAAACCATAAAATGTAGTTACAAAGTCCTGCACTGACGCCAACGAAATTAACATACGAATTTTTTTTTCTTAAAATTTACTTTGAGAAAAATTTATTACTTTTGAAATTTTTATAATTATAATAATTAAATAATTAACTTTTAATAACGTTTTAATCTTTGCTAGTGTGACAGTAGGTAAGTGGTATACAATTAATAAAAATATTTTCAAAATATTTTATTTTAAGTGTAAAAAATGGCTTCATACTGTTTTATAAATAGTTTACTAGTAACAAAAAAAAACGAAATTAATCGCAAAATTTAAATACTTTAAAGCAGCGTTGCAAAGTTGTTCTAAAAGGGCTGAGACTAAAATACTTCGTCCTTTTTTCATTTACTATCACTTGTTTCTTCAGTACTTTACGCTCTTCTATAAACACGTGCATACGTATTAAATTTCGATTCAACACGTATACCAAAAAAGTCTTACCGATAACACGGTTTGTCTTTTGTTGCTTTTTCCACTCCATCGTGTGATCGAATTTCCGATCGGTTGCGGAACTCGTAACGTGACTGAAAATCGAAAACGAAAAGTAAAATCCTCGCGTCTTGGCAAATTTTTTAAAACAAACATGTACAAACTATTAAACGGACTTGATAAAACTTCGCCAATAATGCTACTGAATTGGAATTCTGTTCGCATTCATAGAAATTTGAATTAGTACATTTAGAAGTTTTGATTATTTTAGAATTAACAGTGGATTTACTCATGCAAATTTTGGGTCTTTATCCTACGAATACCGTCCTATTTTCTAACCTAAAAAGTATCCTATGTTCCTGTTATCGAAGTACTCGCTAAGGCTATAAAGAAACCTACAAATACCCATCATCTTCATCTTATACACAATACCTTGTCCTACCCTTCATCCTCTGCCTCTATATACGTTATAACCATTATAAAAGCGTTATATATTTACTCCTTATGCCCTTCACAGTGATGAAGTGAAACTAGGAAAAACTAAATAGGCATGTGGGGTAGACATGGGTAGACAGGTATTAAACATTATACTGATGTTCCTTAATAGTATTAAATAGTCAATATAAATGGAAAGTATTCGTTTCCAAAGTTGTAAAAAGTGACATAATTTTCTACTTCTCTAACTTATGAACAGTACAGTATACAAAATTCAATATAATAGACCTTAAAGATGTTTTAAATGAAAATTTATTTGCACAAAATCTATTGAGAAAGTAATTGAGATATGCCACATTTTTGTTTAAGTGTTCCTTCATAGTTTCGTAGTCAAATGGCAAAACCTCTCAACTTTACTAATCTTCCCTGTGTTTCGTTTAAACTGACACAACACAACATGTACTTGGTTGATTTTGTAACTTCTAGGTATATACTCGTATAAATATGGATTTCTAAATAGAACAGAATATAATATAATTTATTCAATGGTCGGAAGGCTGGTGCCTACCTCGAGCAACGAATCACTAGGGCAATCCAGCGAGGAAACGTAGCCAGCCTTCTGGGCACCTTACCCATAGAAGACGATGACCTAGGCTCAGCATTCTACTTATAGTCTTGGGACTAAGGGTAGAATACAATATGAATAAGTTTTCTTTTATTATATCAGATTATTTGTTGTATTTAGCAATAATTATGTTAGTAAAGTAGTTTAATAATACAGTATAATACTTAAATGAATAACTTTTATCTGATGATTGAAAAATCGGCCCTTAAATTACTTATTTTAAAAGAAAACTAAATAATCCAAATTATTTAATACAGATTATTTATATTGCATATCTATCTATAATTCCTGAAGAATATAAATAGAATACTGAACATAGGTCATCGATATAAATAGGTAAGGTGCCTTGAAGGTTGACTACGTTACCTTATTTTATAAATATGCAAATGAAATAAAATTTTATAATAACTTTTTCCACACAAATGTCCAAAGCCACTCTGTAATGTCAGAAACTTTTAATTAAAAATAAAATACACCGTAACTGCGGCCTTCTAAAGACTGTGGAGCAGCCTAGAGCAATAATTATGAATAATGATGTTTAATAAAAGGTTATTAAAAGTATATCTTACACCGAGTCGACTTAATAAGAAAGATCAACTTTTAACCAATGGATTATTATGAGTTTTCCTTTGTATAAGATTATGTATTTTAATAATGTAATTTAAAAAACATAAAGGCTTGGTGTAATTTAATAAGCAATATTAATTTAATAATTGAACATTTTTCTAACCATCATAATTATAAACCGACTAATACGTACACTCCATATGTATGTACCTACATAAAACCGTTGTTCAAATTAGTTATAGTGGAGGTTAACAAAATCTTATGCCACTTGAACGTCTGGGAACAGTGGGCCCTAAGAAAATAACGCCTCTAGTGTCCACAATATTTACAATATTCACTGTTACAGGACTTACTAAGCTGCTTAATTATTATCTTAATTACAGCTCTTAGGGCCGGCTCCATAATTGTGATATCACATTTTTGCGGAATATCGGCGTGAAACGGTTGGCTTTGGTTTAAGTGAGACTTCCCCTACATCCTCTATCGTATTCCTCCTGTTTAATCTTCTATCCCTTCTCTTTATCCTATCTTTAAAGGCTGGCAATACGCTGGCTTTGCCCCTGGTGTTGCAGACGTCTTTAGGGGACGGTAACCACTTTGCATTAGCTGGGCCGTCTCCCTGTTTGCCATCTTCACAATAAAAAACAAACCATAAGAAGGATCGATGTATTCGAACATTATATTCTTGATTGTACTTTTTGTCTATACTGTAATAAATCTATAAATGGTTCTAATTTGTACATTGCGTTTAAAAATATGAACAATATCAGGGACAATAATCAGCACCAGGAAGGAGATTCCGAAAATGCAATTTTTAGAATTTTTGTCTGTATGTCTGTCTGTTAGAGCATCACGTAAAAACTACTGAACGGATTTCAATGAAACTCGATATCAAGTTAGCTTATATTCCGGGGCGTAACTTAGGATACTTTTTATTCCGTTAAATGACGCCGTTTCCACGTAATAGACGAAAATAACGAAAAAAATGGCGCTCCTGTTGCATCTTATTTGGAAACTACTAAACATATATGAATGAAACTCGACACAGAGTTGACTTATAACCCGAGTCAACACTTAGAATATTTTATTATTTCGATAAATCACGTTGTTTCCGTGGAATAGACGGATTACTTAAAAATATGACGCTGAAATAGGGTGAAAGAAAAACGTAAAGGAGGTTCAGATTCTCTGGTATAACTTGTATATTATGCAAGACGCTTGGTGCGGTTTTTTGCTGATCACCTACACTTCCCACTACCCTTTAAGCAGTATACTGAAAAAAATAAATTGTTTAATGCTGATTTCCTTTTTAGGTGTAATGTACGGATACAAGGGTCTAGTGCTGGTGTTTGGTTTATTCCTGGCCTATGAGACGCGGTCAGTCAAAGTGCGTCAGATCAACGACTCACGTTATGTGGGTATGAGCATATACAATGTGGTGGTATTATGTCTGATCACTGCGCCCGTCACGCTGGTGATCGCAAGTCAGCAAGATGCAGCTTTCGCCTTTGTCTCTCTAGCAATCGTCTTCTGCTGCTTCCTTAGTATGGCACTGATATTCATTCCTAAGGTTAGTGTTTTCTCTCTCTTAATAACTGTTTATTATTAAAAAGTAAAGTGGAGTGTGATAAGGTGCAGTTGTATGCTGGATATAAAAATAATTATGACTAACTTGAGCTGAACGAATAAGCATGGCTGGCTGCATACAGGGTGACAATGCAGTCAGCGATCTGGGCACGTTCCCCTTGGACAGCAATTTGTTGCAGTCTTTAATAACTTATATTATTTATAACTTGGTTCATTTTTAATATTTTATTTTATTATAATTTAGTTTCCACTTATGTTTAGCTTATAGTGTTATTTATAGTGGTGTAATTGAATATAAAAAATAGTAATTTACTTTGAGCTTTAGGATTAATTTAATCTGGATGGAATTTTGCATCGAGGCTCTCCTACGACATTGGATAGTTTAAAAACACGACATAAAATTTCTTCGAAGTCAGCAGCGCGTATACGGCGTCCGTTGTGTTGCAATTTCCATCAAGTAATCTCAATATATTTAAATAACTCGCTAAAAAAAGATGGCTAACTTTGATCATGAAGGATAAATAAAATTATACAATACTAGAATACGCCCGCCACTTCGTCTACGCTTGACTTGATTTTCGCGGGAGTCCCAGGACACAATGTACCACAACATTAGAATAGAATGTAAGCTATCGCTTTAGTGAAAACTCTGTCGGAATAAGCTAATTTTTATGCACCCGAACAACTACAAACCGCTCCCGGGAAAATTCCTGGAATAAAAAAATCACACATTTTATTACACAAAATTTGCTATCGATCAGTGAAAAATTTCACTAGAATTCGTTCTTTTTAATCTGGCCATTTAAAATCATTCCCAGAAAAATTTCCGCGAGATCCCCAGAATAAAAGCTAGACCAGATTTAAAGTCTAAGAATTTGCTGTTGATCAATGAATACCGCATCGAAATCGGCCCAATACTTTTTATGTGAATGCCGAACAAACGGACAAACAGGCAAATAGACAAGACATCGAAAAAAAATTGCATAGTTTTCTAGAATATAATATTGTATTCCAGTTGTTTTCTTAAAAAGCTTGAATGTATAGACACGGCATATTTAGAATGTATTAATACTATTATAGATTTAGTATCAAAAAACGATTTCACTATTTAAAATCTTATTAACTAAAAGCCCACATGCACCACTACAAGTAACAACAGTAAGCTACTATGAACCTTGAGTCTTAAAAAAGTACTTAATCATAAATACCCCATAATTACCTTAAACGAATATTATTCAAATTGATTCTTTTGAAAGTATTTCTAAGCTCTACCTCCTTTATTTCTTCAAAATTTTCCGCCATGTAGTTTGAAAGTTACTATTTTATACAGCTTTGTTACTTGCTGCTAGCTAGTGCCACTAGGACTTAAGGTTATAGTAGCCTTTTGTTGTGGCTACTATAATATAATATAATGATTGTGGTGGTATGCGTGCTCAGAAAAATATTTAAGCCTTAAACTATGTCATACGTAGGTAAATACGGGTCGACAAACCCGATGTGTGAAACCTGTCCCTCCGCCTTGGACAAATATGTCAAGCAGCTCTCCGTTCCCTAGATTAGAGAGGCCCGACTAAATTTAATTAATAAATGGCATTATTTAGGTAGGATATTTGCCCGTCTCGGTGTCTACCACCCCTAGTCTAGAGTATGCCGCTATAACAACCTTGAGTTGCATTAGTAGCCAAGTACCAGTCGCCCTTTAGAGAGCGGCAGTACATTGGTAAAAATTTTTGGTGTTACAAATGTCCATAGGCAATGGTAACCACTTTCCATCAGATAGGCCGTTTGCCTGTCTGGTGAACTCATGCAATAAAATAAATCTTAGTTATAATTAATAATTAACACTAAAGATTTATGTCAATAAACTCGTTTCTTTTTAAGGCAGTAAATAATTCAGAAGACTGCGCAAATACCTAGAATGCACTTACGTATACTAAAGTTTAACTAAATTAAGACGAAGTTATTATTCTAATAATGTAACGTCCTATCTTCTACTCAAAGAGAGCCAATTTTACAATACGCACGAATATGTATAGTCGTGGCATGAAAATGTTCATTTAACGTTCCGCGAGCACATGTCACCTTTTCAAATTAAGACACAGAACAGACTATTCCTCAGAAAGTTTTTTTACTATTTGAAAATAAAGTTTAAAATTACTTAAATCAAAGTTGTTTGATTTTCGAACTTGTCTAAAAATATTGTTTATACATGTAAAACCTTTTTGTTGGTTTTAATATTTATGTTAAGCGTAGTGAATTATATCCTTTATTTTTATTGTTTATCTCAACGTCTGTCCTTGTCAAAACATTACGATTTTCTTTTTGCACGTTTCTATATTTTATAAACGTAGAATTTAATAAAATTTTGGCACTATTGTTTCTTGTACTCGTGCAAGCAAAAGTCGACTTTAAGGTGACGAATATTTTCTTTCCGCGACTGTACATTTACATTTTATTTCACGTCATACATTGAGAACAATGAAAAATATAAAAACTGCTAGAGCGTATATGCCATGTTGTTAAATCGGTGATGCACTTGAGAACTTTAATAGTGATTATAATATTATTATAGTTATGTGCCTCCTAATCTGCATGAATTGTAAGCTACGAAATCTAATAAGATTGTTGCAACTTAATCGTTCTAAAAATGTTACGAAAGTTTTCACCAAACACCGGAGCAAGAACAACATTCGCAATATCCGCATGGTCGTCAATTTCGTAAATTGTTTGTAAACAATTTTCTAACCTATCTGCTATATGAAACTAAATTAAAATTGCTTTCAAGCTTCTTGGAACTCTTTGAAAATTAAATTCCGTATCGAACCAAGTTTGTTTTAACAGTTTTATTTAAACAATCTTACATAGAAAAAAAAGGTAGACTGAGTGAAATATGTATAGATAGTTATTGAAAGAGGGTTGAAGAACTTATGTAACATATTTAAGTTTTTTTATTTTTACGTCACATGACAATATATACACAAACAATATTAGAATTTGAAAATACACCATTTGAGCTTAGTTTTTGAAATAGCAAGTAATGAAGAAGTTATATGGATAGACAAGCCAAAGTTTGCTGCTCATTGTCGCAGTGTTTAGGCACCAATTGTATCATGTCCCTAAATCCACTCATGTCTTCAATTAATAAGCAGAGTAAGAGAAATTAATTCATATTTATATTCTGGAAACTGTTCTAATAAAGCACAAAGTAATAAATTTACATATCGACCAACATGTTTGGACAACTTGTCAATATTATTTATTTAACTTCACAGTATACTGTATTTTGGTTTCAATAAACGTAGCATATCAATGATTGGAGAGTTGTCGTAATTAATATAATAATAAAGTTTGGTTTAATTTGTTAATAAACGTAGATCTGTCTTTTCTACTTTATTTCTTAACTCAAAACCATTTTGTTATCTTGTACATATATTCTTAGGTTTAAAACACAATACGAAAATACTTTGCAAGCAACACAAAGAGCGACCCTATCGATTGAAGAAGTCACTTTACAGGCAACTAAAATTTGATTATAATAATAATATAATAATTCTGTATTTATTTCAGACACCAAGATCCATAATAACAGTTTGAACAATTATATGAAGTATTAAAGCTAAAATTAAAACTAAATTTATAAACTTCAATCAGTCAGTCAGTTCTTAATTTAAGCATTTCATTTACATAATTTCATAATTAATTAATTATGCTTATTGTGTTACTGTTAAGTAGTTAAAGCAAATCCTTAAAATTACTGAAAAATATTTATATATTACTCATCTCCTTACATATATGAGTGTATCCATCTCTCTGTATCCATGATCTCCATACATATGAATAATTACTTAGCTATTTAAATTCACATGTACATTATCAAAGTCAAAGTAATTTATTTGGTGTATACATGTTTGAATATGTTGTCCATAATTATAACAATTTAGGTATCACTGTATCCTGCCACATATGTAGTTTACAAAATAATTGAATTTAGACGCTACGTATATCAACAGTATTATTAACTTAACATAAATGAACCATTTGTCCATGGCACCCCCACTAAGTAATTCTGTATTGTAGATGCTATGTTTCATTTAAGAAGGACTTTTTCTAGTGGCACTTTGCGCCAATAATAAAACTAAACACTGTGAATAAACTTTATTTAAATAATTTAGTTTCCGAAGTTATATTTTATAGTACGATAGCTTGCTTGGTAGTTTGTATAACTATTTTTTTTATCATAACCATTTATATAGATTCGACTGTCTTACGAAATAATAATACCGCATACACACGTTATATTTTATTACTAGCTTTTGGCTGTGACCTATAGTAATCATAATAATAATCGGCAGACAAACACACACATATTGTATACCTACGTACAAATTAAGCAAGTTACGCTTGTGTTATGGGTAATATACAAAGGACTATTCTGGGGCCGATCCCAGACCATGCAAACGACCAAAATAACGGAGAAAATTCGTTTCCCAAATTTACCATACCAGGAATCGAACCCGGAACCTCTACGTTGCAGTGAGTTAGGCCGGCAAAGGCTTAGCCCGCTCAACCACAGAGGACATCAGATTTCATATCTAATTGGATGATGAGAACACACAACGAAAATCACTGTCTATATATTAAATATGCATTACCGTGATAAATACAGGTAATCGAAGTGATCCGACATCCAACGGAAAGAGCAGAAAGCGGTCGAGGCTCTGGCTCTGGGTCAGCCCCTGCCGACGAAGAGCGCTACCGAGAGCTAGTAAAAGAAAACGAAGAACTACAAAAATTAATTGCTCAGGTACTCGTAGCAAAATTCTCTTAAGACGTTTTCTTCAACAGCTTTGCAAATCAACTTAAATCGATTACTTCAAAAGCACAATATTTTCCTCTATTTCATGTTAGCGGTTACCCGTAACTTCATCTATATTAACTTCCTGATTTAAGCTCATACAAATTTTCGTTCAACATTTTACCACCTTTCAAGATTATTCTATAAAACAAAGGGTAGCGTTATATCCTTGACACAGTTTGTCTTCTAGACAAATTTCATTAAAATCCATTTAACTATTTACTATTGAAAAGGTAACTTATATTAATAATATTACATTAGTTTGACGAATATGAATAATGAAATGAAGTATATTATTAGATATTTTTAAACATATGTACTAACGTCATGCATATTGCATTGCAAGCGACATAAATAGCATGGTCTAGTAATAAAAAAATTAATCTCATGGCGAATTTAAAATTTAAAATAACTGTAAAATTGAAACTATCGGCAGCACACCGAACTCTCAATTAAACCATTCCATTGAAAACAAATAGAAACTGTATTCGATGTTGCATTTATGTTTTGTGCCAAAATCAAATAAAGAAATCGATCATTTTGTATGATACTATGAAATATATTTTATACATTTCAATATTTACCTATATCATAAACTAGACTAGATCTGTAATAAAACTCTTGGTTTATCCTAGAAACTCAATATTTCTTTTGATATAATATTGTCGTTATTTGGAAGAGAACTGAGATAGTTTTTCAAAAAATAGCAATATGATAAATATATGATGAGTAATTTTAATTTGAAATCTACAATAAAAATCAGACTTATACCAAAAGTCCATTGTTTAAACAGTGCATCATCGTATAGACAAAATCCACTTGTATATAAAAGCTTATAAAGGAAAACTTTATAAAAAAAACGTATTATTGTAGGCGTTTGGGTACAAAGATTAGAACAAAGTAACACTTATAGTAAATTTAATACTCCCTTCTTTACACATAGTCTACAATATTATTATAGTTGTTTGTTGATCTCTTAATAAATAGGTATATTAAGAAACTTCTGTAGGTACTTTATTACAAAAGTAAAAGGTTACGAAATGAACCTTAAATAACACATTCGTCAATAATCTGCAGGTAATATACAATATATACGTCGGATAATCTATATATAATAGATCATAACGACTAAAACAAATCTAATCTACAACTGATTTCCCACGCGCGTTTGTATTTTTGTATTTAATCTTTTCGCTTATCTACTGCAAGTTTACTTACTTGCACTTGTTTGGTGACTACGTTGCAGACCTGTAAATTAAGCTTTACGTCATTGTCATGTTGTGGGAAGCTAAAGGTGAAAATTATTTGCAGAAAGAGGAACGTATTCGAGTGCTGAAACAGAAACTAGCAGAGCGGGAAGCGGCGGCGGCGGACGGAGTGACCCAAGGTATGGGCGGCGGTGCGGTGCTGGCAGACCTCGCGACCGCTACCTCCGACTATGGCACCTCCACCAACTATACGCGCTCCTCCCGTGCCTCTGTCTCTGACCTCGATTTCTCGGAGAGCTATCTCTAAACACTCCATAAAATTATTTGTCTGTCATCTTCAATACCCTTACAGTTCCTAAACAATTCCGTTAATTAAACCCCCGTATACCCGTATCGTCTTCGGCTAAAATTGTTATATAATTTGTATCTTACACCTACTGTACTTTAATACTGCCAAAAACCGCTGTCCAATTAAAAATATTTGATAAACTCTTTGTTCATCTCTCAAAAAATTATTTAGAAATTCTTTATTAAAGCATTATTTACTTATAAACCCATATATTCATCAAAATTTTACTTAAGAACACATAGGTTCTATAATATGTTTGGGAACATTCTTGCTTTCTTGTTTTCTTTTTAATGAACTTTCTCATAAAGCCTCCAAAATGTTCATCAAACTACCTATGTTACCTGAATGTCACACACAATATCTTTCATAACTTTACAATTAATGTATGTAACAAGAATGCAAAAAATAAAATAGAATTTTAGAGAAACTACTTTCACTTTCACTCTGGTTCTATATGAAACGCTATTAATTTGTATATTATATTAATTGGAAAACTTATCCAAAACATCGTCCTTCTTATCTATGAATAATATAATATGAACAAAAATAGCATGCTCTTATATTTCCGTTCCATGACAACGATCAAATTACGTGTCAATCTTTTGCCAAATTTCATTTCTCTCGCGTAAATCAAATCTACCTACAAATTGAATAAGCATGACCTTTCGCTATAACACTTGAGAGAAAATAAATCACATGGAAATCGATAGGCTCATTTGCGCTCGTACAACCGGAAAATATATTCGAATAGCTGCGAAATAATCAGGTTGCGATGAAATCACACCCAACCCTCATTACTCGCTCGCAGTGGCACCCAGATCAGGCCTTAATGCTATTGCCTCGGCCCTCGTTCCTATTCAATTAATTCACTTAGAGGACTATAGGTGCAAACGCCTTCAATGTTTGAGGAAACATTCCATCGCCACACCTGTCTTAAGATGTTTTTATTCACATCTCTGATACTCACATGAAGTAGACGGGGACTTTTGGGCCAAAGAAATGTAATGAGTTGAGCTGATATGGCTTAAAACAAAGCGTTATGTTTTTCTATTACAAAATGGAAAACATCAGGCCTAAATTATATTTGGAAGACGAGAAAACTTAAAAATAGGTTACAAGTAAAATACGTTATCGATTACTATAATCTGGAATAATAATATGTATAATAGTATAAATCTTAAAATGACAGTGCTCATCTTTTTTTAGATGTTTATTTATGTAACAAGTGTCTGATCATTTCATTTTATTTCACTTCGCTCACATTACAGGTAAACTCACAATTGCAAATCAAATACAGTACTCTTATAGCACTACAAGTTGCAAATTTTATTGTAAAAACTTATATTTAAAATAAATATATCCTCTATGAAAATACATAGCTCTTTAATAATTGATTTCATAATTACGTCAACTCATTATTGCCATTATTGTGAAGTTCGATTGCTTTGAATATAAATATGTCCTCATTAACTTCAATTTATAATAACGCCTGGACATTTTTTCTACAGTGACGTCTTTTTGTGTATCAGTAATATGTGATTGTGGTTTCACCCAGCTTTAACTTTTGTACAATAACCCTCCATCTCATCAACAAAGAACAGTTATAAACATAAATCAATTCTTGTCATCAATGATACAATATTAGGTAATGTCACACGAAGAGCTAGTCTATCAAATAAGAAGTAACTGAAAATGAACAGTAAAGTTTAAAAAAAGCATTGGTGTCACTTAATTATATACTCTATGCTAAATATGCGGAATCTCTTGTCACAGAAAGAATAACATTAACAATACAATTTTACAGTAATTGTTTATGTACGTTTAAATGAACATTGAAACACTGAACACTTGTATAAACTTTGTAATTTAATTATCATTTCAAAACGAAAGAGATTACTTAAAAGTTGGGTATTTCAAATTTCTTTAAATGATCTTGATTAAGTGAAAATCATATACTTTAATTTCGTTTATGCAACTTTAAAAATCAGTAATGTTCATTTGGTAGATAAAATGACGCTAAGTATTTATTTAACAATTGCGTATTTAATAATATAATTTTTCTGAAATTATATAATAGAAATATTACATTTATGCTAAGTCAGAATAGTTTACAGTAAAAGATTCTACCTAATATCCCTTGGCAAATGGGCAAAATGATACATCCAAATTTCCTAACGCTTCCTGGAAGAAATTGACGTGAAAATATATTGCGTGCTTCGCCTCTGAATTCTACCTCACACATATTGTATTGATGCACGTGTACTTGTCTGGTGTTAATACATACCTACTCCTCCTAGACTGATCTAGTGGTACTCTTAGTGATATGAGATCTACTCATAATTTATTTCTAGGTTTTTCAATTATAAGCAAACAATTTGTAGATGTATCCTATAAAACTCATTAGACTACTAGTTCTAGTATTACTTCGTGTCTGAACTTGCATTTAAGTATCTATAGCACTAAGTATCGCTACAACGATTCATCTTTTATGCATTTTAAATAGATATATTAAACGTTTATATAATAAAGATAACAAACACGAATGTCTTCAGATTATCACGTTTATATATTTATTGGCACAAGTTATAAACTAATTAGATTTAGAAATGAATGATGCCAGGTTAATATTTTTATGTAGAATTATATTTTTTTTTAGAAAATAAGAATTGAAAGCATAAATTGTCCATAACGCAAATTATATAATTAACGATATTTTATTAATGTTTTATTGCATCATTTTATGCGCGCAACTTTTGATTTTGATGAATTCATGCAGTCAAATCTCGTTATACGCAACTTGGCTAAAATGTATTTGATCACCACTTTATTTATGATTATACTGCGTAGTTAGAATACAAGAACATAATTGTTGCGAGTTTCTTTCAAGTGTAAAGGGGAGAAAAAGACCATTATAAAATGCGAGGGAAAGTACGAAGGCAGTGGCGCGGTCGATACTCGGAATTTACCCCATTACGTGCATAGGTACGTCTGATTGTGAGTCACGAGTACCCACTCCTCGTAGTGTGCTATGTAAGTAGTTTGAGATGTTGTCCGTCCCCCCGTAGATATCCGTTTGTGTCACCTCCAGAGATGCATGTTCCCGCACTAACTCAGCACTTTTGCCCCCTTTCTGTACTCGTACGGTTTCCTTCAGTAATTGGCACATATTTGCTTCAGAACTTATGACAAATCTTGTTACCGATACACTCGCTTTTTATCTATAAAGATATCTTATTTAGAATAAAGAATAATTAACATGTGCAAATAAATCAATTACTGTACCTAGGTATATCTAGCGCAGATGATGTTAGGTTACTAATTTGCATACACGCCTTTTACAAATGTACAGTAGTAACACAGACTACAGCACTTTAATTTACGTGTATCTCATTCAGGTTAATTCAGAAATGTAGGCAAATGTAGATACACTATACGTATATGTTTGAAAGATCCATCATATTGCTAAGTAACGAGATTTCCTTGCATGAATGTTTGTTATGACTATGTATTTATTTATGTACAGTTTGCTTTATGAAACTCATCCATCCATCATCCAGGACTACGGATGATTTAAATGGTATAATGGCTCTGGATTGGAGACATAAATTTATTAAATCATCTACTCAAAATTGGCCATTTAATGCTGACAAAACAGATTTTACATTTATCGTATATTGCATTCAGGTGGGGTATTATAAATCTTTGACATATTAACCAAACAATGAAAATTCACTAACTATACATTAAATTGATATTCGACATGATTTAGCTTTGATGTTATATTTCCGTTTGCTTTTTATGCTTCCTGCCGATTTGTCGAACTGTAGATTTGAAAGCTGAGAAATTAGGTGGACAGCGTATACTATATGCACTTGATGATGTTTGTATTAAATGTTCTTTTTCTCTCTCGCAGATGTACAGGACGAACACATCTGATCGGCCGCGATTCTTCGATAAACATTTAGTGTAATAGTTATATTATAGTACTTTAATGTTGACTTTAGATCTTTTATGATGCCGTAGTGGTTTTCTTTATGATAATTATAAGAAATAAAAGTGTTCTTATTATGATTAGATGATAGTACTTACTCGTAAGTGCATACATGTGCGAGTGAATCGGCACGCAGGAGTAGCTACCTATTCAATTATATCAGTCCTTTTAGCTATGGTCATGTTATGTGTAGGCATTCCTACATAAATGTGAACATTTTATAAATTATAGATCAATAAAATTGTTAAATAGTTGAATGTAATTAGTTGTTGCTCATTATATAGTCCGATGAAATGTTTTACTAAAATTTAGATGATATCCCCTAGATTTAATGAAAAATGCCATTTTTCAATTACAAACAGTATAATTCAATTATTCGACTGCCATTATGTACTTTTCCGAATACGATATTACTGATGAAAATCCTTTATTTAACATTTCTATCAAAATGTAAACGCTTCTTTCTACAATTTACATAGTACTAAATGGATTGCTAAAATGTTAGTGTTCGCTGTTTAAATGGATAGCAGTGTTGTGTTTACATATCACAATAATACACAAATATAAATATTGAATAGATTTCACTATGATCTTCAAAAGTATTTGATTGGAATACAGTAAAATTTATTGATACTATCATAACGGCTCAATTCCCGTGATATTGGATGCCAAAGTCATAGATATTTCAAAAAGAGATATTTTATAGAAAATGGTAATATTTCCTAATTATTTTTAAAACTGTTGAAATAGATATGTATATCGATAGAGAACTGTTTAGTGATATAACACAGTATATTAAAAATCTTGAAACTTAGTACATCACCTATCAAAAATTGACTTTAGTCCCGTTTATAAGTAAGGTAAGTAGTAGTACATTTAGTTGACAATATAATAATTCTTGTCCAAGAAGTATCGATATATTATTCGATGAAATTTCAGAATCAAATTTATATATTCTACTTTCAACTTACCTACTTTATGTAAATTATGAATGAATTAAAATATAATTAGGTATAAATAATCTCAACAAGTCAAATTCACAAATATAAATATATTTTAAAAATCCGTCATCTGTTGTTCATATTGAATAGATGTTAAAGACATGTGTTACAGCACTGCCAATTAATTAATGTTTAATTATTGTTAGTAAATATATTCAAACGAACGAATGTCTTGGAAAACGTAGAATAGATTTGTAGTATTTTTTTAATTTGATGTGAATATTGCACTGATGTTTCCATTGTCATGGTAATAGGTACGACACACGAAATTGTTACTGTCTGAAGTATTTAAATCAGTTTCAAAATCTTTTATGTATAAAACAAGAGTAATAAAAAATAACCCAATAAAAATGTTACTCTAACAAGGTCCTAATTTTTCACCTTTATCTATAATAATTATATGAGGTATATATACTAGTTCATAAAGAGTTAAAGAATGTATTTTTGAATTTATGGCTTGGCAGCTAGGCCGTTGAACCCGTCATGAATAAATGGGTATATAAGGCATGACAGATCATTCTTCTCTGGTTCTCTTCTCCTGTTGAGAACATTTTTTTTATATGAAATCAGTCAAGAATTAATAAACTTAATAACTTTTTTTAAATTTTATACTGATAAACTAGCTTCGTGTATCGTAACTATAACTCGTAAAAAAATGACAATATGTAGGTATTCTTTATGTTATAAAGAATTTTTCCTTATTGATATAGTTTATTTTTCCTATTTGACCATATCTAAGCCTGTATAATTATTTAAATATATACCTAAATAATTAATCGTATTTTATTATACATGTATTTATTTTTGGTACCAAGTTTTAAATAAGTAAAACTCTCGATTTGTTTATTTATAAAATATTTAATTAACAGAGATATAAACATGTTTCACACGAAGTTCATATTATCAAGAATTGTTAATCAGGTTTTAAATTATAAAACAATTATAATTATTTACTATAACCTTATCAAGTATGTCGCATTATCTATAGAAATACGCTTTAATATCCACGCAATACAACAAAATTAAATAATGTTTCTTATTGATTTATTGTGTTATAACCGTTTCCCGTAAATAAAAATATATGAGAGAAGAATAGGTGTTATAGATACGAGAATCGCCTAATCAAATGGTTAAAATCAAATCAAATTTATTTGTTCAATATTCAAATGGTAATTATGAGAAGCTCCTAAAATACAACAAGCTTTCCTGAAATGTTACGGATTATTAATTTTAATATAGTTCTTTAGAAAAACCCCACTAAGGCTCGATTATTTTATGCGAGGTGTGTATTAATTCTTTCTTTACAAACAAAGCTAAAAATAAACTAGACTAAAGTAGTAAATAAATCATACGAAATTCGAATATAAATTATTATTAGACCAAATCAATTAAAGATTGGAACTTATACGTGCGGAAACGGAGGAAGGATACAATTTCCCAAGGCCGGACAGCCTGTCGTAAGAAGCAACAAAATAACCTATAGCCAAGTGGTAGGGCATTTGCCCATCGTGATGACTACCGCCCTTGGTCTAGAGTATGCCGCCATATAAACAACCTTGAGTTGTGTTCCGGCATCCAGCTGCCGCTCTCTTTAGAGAGCACATTGGTAGCACCTTAGGTGTTGCAAATGTCCATAGGCGTCGGTAACCGCTTTCCATTTGGTGGGCCGTCTGCCTATCCCCTGAACTTATGCAATAAAAATACAATATAAATGTGTATTTGTCTGTCGATTGCTTGTGTGTTGTTTAACACTTGTTTGAAATAGCAGTCATATTTCTGATATCATCGAGAGCTGCAATTGTTTTTGTAATTACAACCATGATTTATATAATAATTTCATTTTGTAATATTATTGAAATCTGAATTATTGTTAATTTATTATTGATAGCGAATGCTTTATTACAAAAAGTGGAAACGATACCCAATAATCACATTATAACAAAAGAAAAGAGCCCATTACGCAGGTTTTAGGCACGCCCTTATATTACACAATGTGGCTAATTGCTGTGAAAGTTTCGAATAACATGTTTTTGACGAATCTAGTTTGTATATAATTGTTCAAATAAATTCAATTTTAATTTAGGAATGTTTCATTTCTGCGTTTTGGCGACAGTAAAACGTGTATTCGGCCTTAGTGAAAGATTTGACTGCATAGAATTAAACCGCGTAAAAACGAATACTTATTACAAAAATTGTTGGTTAACTTTATGTCTGTCGTTGTATGTAGTTTCTTTTAGGTTAGGGCCTCGTCTGGGATATTGTTACAGTTATAGGCCGCTTCACGAAGATATGGCGATGGATGTAATACGTTGCATGACAAATAAATATTGACAGATAACTTATGTATATAAGTATATCTTATAGTCAAAGGTCGATATGAAGTCTCTTCCCGGAATTACTGGTTTATCCTAGGTGTGACCAAGGCCTTTCGACAAAACCCGAAATAAATTCCAATTTCGGCCTTTGACTAAAGTATTTTTAGTCAAACCTAGAAGTACCTAACTTTTTAGTCAAACGTTGAACGGAAAATAATCTATTTCGGGCTTTGCCTAGTCAGTCCTAGAAGCGACTAAGGCAGACTCGGTCAAACGTCGATTCGTACTGCACTTGTTACATGTTTAATAACTGTATAAATTAGTCTCTCCTAGTTTAGACAAAAAAAAATCAAAGGCAAGAAGACGTCATTTATTTGGACTTTGACTAAGACCTTATGTCAGACCTGAGGTTTGACTAATCAAACCTAGGAGCGCCAGAGCTGCGATGTTTGACTATAATATATAAACACAGTCACAGTCAATATAAGCCGCGCGCAGAAGCTTTGCCGAAGACTACTTACTATTATTACTATATTGTATTACTTATATTGTAGTGTCACGCTACATTTAGATTAAATTTGTCAAGGGGCCTCTACGTATTGGCCTCTTCATGGACGCAAGCCCTCCAAAAGTCCGAGGCGTTTTTATGGCTCGAGGTCTTTAAAGACATACCAAAAATGTATTGCAACAACTATTTATGTAACCTTTTTTGTCAACCCTACTGACCATCAACACGCGACATTATGGGCTATCGGCAACCCTGCGCACGGGTTGTACCTATAACATTGTCCCAGATGACCTTTAATTTAAATTAATAAATATTACGTAATCGTTGACGTTCCAAATTTTATTAAATATTGAAGTCATTCTACGAAATATTTTGTGGGCTCGTCAAAGGAGATCGCGCGCTTTAATTATTTTCGTGACTCCGTTGACGAAATGCGATTGTGCAAGTCTATTTAGAATGATAGTTAAAAGTTCTTTATTGTAAGCTTCGTAATAAATAGTGATTTAATTTTCCTGTGATCTGTACATTTGGTTATATTGAACGTTTCATCTGAGCCATCACTGTGTAAATAAAGAGTCATCGAATGATCTGAATGTAAACATATTTGTTTTATTTCCTCTCCATATTTTATGAGCTTTAAATGTTAAGTGTGTTTAATTTATTTCTGTACATGGCTAGATAGTAAATGATCGGGTCCTTAAAATCAAACCATGTCAGTGTCTTTTATATTTAAAACCATAAACGGTATTCGCTTCCAAGTCGTATTAAATGGGATATAATTTTTTTATATAAGTTAAGGTGGTAGAACTATGTAAAATTTTCAGTGAAAATTGGTTTGTATAAGACATGATAAATTGTTTTACAAATATGCCGTATTTGTACTACTCGTAAATGGTTTTTTTGGACACGGTGGCTGCTAGCCATATTAATAAATGAGTGGAAGTTCGTCACCTCTATGAAACTATTCACTGTGTGTGTATATACATGCACTTTGCTAATTTTATGGTTATATAGATTCGCGTTTATCGCCTGGTGATAAATGACGCTTACCTAGCATCTAACTATTCACTATTGAACTAAAGACTAGATTGTATATATCAGAATCCTGCAAGTTATTCCATTTTTCAGTAATAAGCATTTTTTTTTTTTATTGCAGGAGTTCAGCGGACAGGCAGACGGCCCACTGGATGGAAAGCGGTTACCATCGCCTATGGACATTTGCAACACCAAAGGTGCTACAAATGCGCTGCTGCTCTCTTAAGGGAGACTGGAACCTGGTCACTAATGCCGGAACACAACACAAGATTGTTATGGCGGTATACTCTAGACCAGGGGTGGTCGCCATCCAGTCGAGCAAATACTCTACCACCTGGCTGTGGGTTGTTTAGTCGCCTCTTACGACAGGCCGCCGGGCCGCAGGAAATTGTATTCTTTCTCCGTTCCTGCACGGATAGTAAGCATAACAAAATGTGGAAGCTGCACCCTTCAAACATAATGGAGAAGTCTTCATATTATTACAACGCATCAGTCAACTTAATACCAAGTCCAGTTTATGTTTTAGGTACTGAAAGTATGTCAGAATTAGTACACATAACAAACATTTAACTAAAGTTAATTTGAAAAAGATTCGCGGCGATATGGGTTATTTTCGGTCACAATTTTTTAGCGTTTTGTAGACAAATGATGAAACTTTGAATATTTGGCAGATTTATACATTTTTACTCTCCGTAGTCCGATGCACCTTTGTTTTCTTCTAAGGCTTAGTCTTAGAACAAAGGTATAACAGTATAAACCTGTACAAAAGGTATCAATTTTACACCACAGCGTTAGAATCCCTAATCCCAACAAAAACTGGGTACCAAGAACTGCTATTGGCACCAATAACAAAAACGTAGGTCTCAAACCAATTATCCTCTACACTTGTAACAAGACCTTCGCCGCAAAACAGCTTTTGTACTATTCCAACAAAGGAATATCATAATAGTTGAATAGGAGAACTTAACCGCCACTGTTAGTTTTAATAGATTATTAATAAGTGGACTGATTGTGTGAATAGACGTGCCTGTTACACACTGT
The DNA here is from genome assembly GCA_019925095.2 of Dendrolimus kikuchii. Classification (NCBI taxonomy): domain Eukaryota; kingdom Metazoa; phylum Arthropoda; class Insecta; order Lepidoptera; family Lasiocampidae; genus Dendrolimus; species Dendrolimus kikuchii. Next base: position 10,838,459 of record CM034391.1, on the reverse strand, counting down.
CCTGGGCTTCGTACAAGCGACCAACGTCCAATATTTTGTATTATTTGGCTACGAAACATGAGAAAAATATTTAATCCAAAAATCACCCTTATATATGCCGCTCAAACCTTTTGCTCTCCTCATGAAAAAGACAACCAGCCCCAATTGCGAGACGTATATCATATTATTCTAGAATGCACCAAGACTAATAATGAGCGACAGCGTCTAAGGAAAGACTTATGCTTTAAATTTCTACACTTGGGTGTTTTTCATTCTATTTTAGCAGTTTTAATATAGTAACAAAGTTTATTATTAAAAGCCTAAAATAAATAATTTTACATGTATGTATGTAAGTTTTTGTTTTCACGTGACGGATATGGACGTTTGTGTAAAAAACCTTATTTTTTTAAACCCTTATTTTAAAAAGTGCCAACGGATATCGATCAAACTAAATTGTGTTAAAATATTTGTGAAGCTCTACAGCTTTGAATTTTCTGATTTTTCCAACTCGTAGTTTAAAAGTCCGAGAGGGGACACAGTTTTCACGACTTTGGAATCTATCTTCCTACGTATTGACTTTATCGAAGAACTAAAACTATGTTTTTCAAAATCTCACTAACAATAGCACACAACAATGTTTGCTGAAAAAAATTCAAACCTTGATTACATGTTATGGCGGTCACTCATAATCTATACTTTTTCGCGGTTTCATTACATATTTTTATAGCACCATACAATCTACCTACCTGCAAAATTTAATCCATGTAGAGTTAGCACTTTCGGAAAAATATGAATGTAACATACAAAGACAGACGGCGAGACTGAAGGACGAATATGGCTATTTTGTAAGGATGCTATCAGACAGAAAGCTGAGCCACCCATGCAGAATCACACTTGAACGCATGACTGCTTTCTGTCTGATAGCACCGGATGAAACATACAAATTCAATCTATCTAGCTTTTACTGTTATATTTGACTAGGTATAATTATACAAACGTCATATACATACAAGAGAAATTAATGGATACATTGAATTGTAAAACCTATTATCTTTAACGAAGTTTATAATAGTCTGTTTACATGTTACAAAGATTAATTAACATGCGTCGTTAACAAAGTTAAACGATGTACCATATTACTATCACGAATGGCTTAATAATAATGATTACATCATAATAAAGGTAAACAGTGGATTATTTATATTATTATTAGATTTTTTTTATTATACGTAATTTAAACTACCTAGGTGAATCAAAAAGTTCAGGAAATAAATATTTAACAAATGCAACAATTTAAAAATATTTTTCTACATTAATTTCCCTCTAATGCAATGCCTTTAGAATATTATGTTTCTAACTTCCTATTCCTTCTAAAAAAAATGTTTTTCTTGAGTCTCGCAAAAATCCTCTACAGCAGCCATAACCGCGTCATTATCATGAAATTTAGTTCCACGATTTTCCTTTTTTAATTTTGAGGAATAAGTGAAAATCACTTGGGGCTAAGTCCGGAGAATGTAATAATAATAATAATAACTTGCTAACTCCGAGTACTTGCATAGGCACAACCTAGTAGCCAGGATCATCCATCAGCAACTTGCTCTTCGATACGGTCTGATAGCGAATGAGGTACCTTATTATAAATATGCCCCTGAGCCAGTTCTCGAAAATGGTCATATCACGCTCTACTGGGATCGATCTATTATCACAGACAGGACTATTGTTGCCAATAAGCCTGACATTGTGATAATAGATCGATCTGCGAGACGTACGATACTTGTTGATATAAGTATCCCACATGACTGTAATCTCGTAAAAGCTGAAACTGACAAATTAACGAAATACCTTGACCTCGCGCACGAGATTACGGCCATGTGGCATATGGACTCAACGATCATCGTACCGATAGTGGTGTCTGTTAACGGTCTAATAGCGAAGAGCCTCGACCGACACCTAGAGAGGCTCTCGCTCGGTAAATGGGTGAAGGGCCAGATGCAGAAGGCGGTTCTCCTGAGCACGGCACGCATTGTGAGGAAGTTCCTGTCTCTGGAGCCTTAACCACCGGTAGCTTGGACCCTAGGCCCCGCTGCCGACGGACGTCATCTTTTTATATTTTTTTAATATGTATTTATTTTTTATATATATATGTATTAAAAAAACATAAAAAAGAATGTAAATAAATATATGTGAAATAATAATAATAAAAGAAACACCACGCCCAACGACAGTTTTCCACGACGTATTCCTTTAATCGCTTCACGCACTTTTGCAATTAAAATTGCATAACAGGGTCCAGCAATTGTCTGGCCTTTTGGCATGTAATCAATAAAAAGGATTCGTTCACTATCCCAAAACATTGAGGCCATAACTTTGCCAACGATAGGAGCACCTCGAATTTTTTTTAATGGTGAGATTGGTCGTATCCAAGACATACTTTGTCTCTTAGTTTCAGGATCGAAATGGTGGGACCCACGTTTCATCCATTGTGACAAGGCGACGGCAAAAATTATCCGAATCACGCTGGAACATTTTGAGATTACGCTTAGAAATTTCCAAACGTCGCCTTTTATTTTCGTCGATTAACATTCATAGCACCCATTTTGCCGACATATTCTTCTGTCTTCCAAAACCAGATTCTCAACTTTTTTGACATTTTCTTCCGTAACGGAGGTTGAAGGCCGCCCAGAACGCGAATCATCTTTACAGCTTGATCTATCTCTTTGAAATTCAGCCACCCAGTACGCAACCGTAGAATAGGGTACAGCATCATCCCCTAATGTCTGCTGTGTGTCCGAAAAAAATCTTTCGTAAGCATTTTTTTTAAGCTGAGAAATTTTATCACCGTAACTAACTTTTAACCATAATTTTGCGTTTTTAACAACTCATTGTACAAAAAAATTATTACGTGCGAACGAACTGACAAAAACAAGTGACAGTTGGCATAAATATTGTATGATTGACAATCTTTAATGTGAATATCGATGATTGATAATTGATAAGGCCGTTGAACCACCACCTGCCAGAGCCAGCGGAGGGGCTAGGCTATATACCCGTGGCCCTGGCGTGGTTTTAGTGGGTATCCCTAACTGTGGTAAGGCAATAGCACTTCTAGTTCTGGCTAGAGGTGCTAGTGCCACCTCCTACCTGGCGAATCTTACACACCGGCCGCGACTTTATCCCATCGCGCAGCTGATGGCCCGCAATCGGGGTTCCCCTCGTAACAAAAAGGATACAAAAGTACCTTCGTTATTTTATAATGTACACTTTATTCTGTATAGTTATTACACAAATTATAATCAAATGTTCATAAAGCAAATGTTACCTAGACTAAATCTAATATAAGATGGAGCCACTAACACCAAACTAAGGTATGTGGCGCTACTAGGAACGCATTCACTTTCATACACAGCCAATTTCACTAAGCAATTCCCCAAAATCGACCGCTTAGACGCCCTTGTCTCATAATCAGTCACCTCGTCCTTGTCTCAATGTTGAGTATTCGTGAAAATTGAATATTTAAAAGAACCTTAACGCAAATATGCACCAAGTTAAAACAAGACTCTCTTATAAACTGACCGGTCCTAATTAACGAAGCACAATTCTTACTTAAAAACAATCAATAATATCCTACAGCTGTCATTCCTTTATGGCCGGTTCCTATATCTTACTAATTATTCATTAGTCATACCATCGGTTAATTCTGACAGGACTTGTTATGGAGTTTATGCCAAATTTTAAGCGATAGGCTAACTAACGGTTGATAAGATATAGGAACCTGCTATTAATCAGATTGATATTTCTTTTTTTTTAATTAAAACTGCACAGTAAAACACCAGTCTCCAAGTTCCGCCTAAAACTCCGAGAGTGTTAAATAGAAATCATAAACGCAAACGGTTGATGTTGCACTTTCATTCCAGACCAGGGTAACTGGAAAGGTCATAAAGTTAGATGCGTTATATTGCGGTGAGACGTTGGGGACATTACCCTAAAAGTCGGCAACAAACGTGTTACCGAGATGAAATCAGAATTACAAATAAGCCTACTCAAGCACTCTCGTCTGCTTTCGAGAGACGCCGTTCTACATTTATAAACATTTTTTTCACCTACATGAATTCAGAGGTCAGCCTTCAAAAATAAGTTTAAAATTGTGGGATCTGACTCCTACACAGATTCAGTTCAGGAAGCAGTATAATTGGTAAGCAGAGAAAATAATGACAGGGTCAGCCAGACGCAATACATGTATTTTTATGTGTCCCATTGTGCGGCTTCAGGATAATTTTACAGATATAGGGCGTTCCACACAGATATAGCTTTGGGTTTAATGCATTATTTGAGATGCGACATTGTTAATGACGTTAAATATTAACAAATAACGTATGTATACTATATACACTAATATAACTATGCGTTAACGGCGTTATTTTTTTACGCTTTAATTGATGCTGTGGCCGAATACATCTTATCAGAAAGTGTAGGTAATTTTGATGAAGAAGAAAGTGACACCATCAAGACATTGAAGCTACAGAAACAAAATACCAAGGTTGATGGAATGTTAAAGATGATATCTGATTACCTACTCCTGGTCATTAAAGAGCAATATTTCAGATGAATTCCACTCTGAGGCTTAACTTTATGGAAAAATAATACTCAAAATAACTTTTATGTAATAATTGTAACTGAACTTTTTTATTTTTATTGCAGGAGTTCAACAGACAGGCAGACGGCCCACTTGATGGAAAGCGGTTACCCTCGCCTATGGACATTTGCAACACCAAGGGTGCTACAAATGCGCTGCTGCTCTCTTAAGGGAGACTGGAACCTGGTCACTAATGCCGGAACACAACACAAGGTTGTTATGGCGACATACTCTAGACCAGGGGTGGTCGCCATCCAGTCGCGCAAATACCCTACCACCTGGCTTTGCGTTGTTTTGTCGCCTCTCACGACAGGCCGCCCGGCCGCAGCAAATTGTATTCTTTCTCCGTTCCGGCACGGATTATGAACTTGAATGAATGAATGAACTTTTGTAAGTATTTGAAAAATTATGTTTCCGAATATAATTACCTATTAAAAATAACAAAAAGTTTTTTTTTTTTAATTCAGGATATTGTGTAATATTAGCAATAACAATCATTAAAATAAAAACTATGCTCCAAAATTTGTAATGTTACAAACCTGCGGTAACTCATTACCTGCGGCTATGTTTAAACCAAAATACGACATAATTACACTTATTCTTAAATTATAATAATTCGATTTATTATTTTTAATATAATACTAACTAGTACAAAAAATTTCATCATAATCTACATAATATAATCTAATTTCACCATTTGCATAATTTATTAAAACTTAATCTAAGTAGGGAAACACAGTGCAATCAGAGCCACGGGGTAAAGTACTCCCTCTATTTTAGAGGTATTGAAGCACGTTAGATCATGTTTTATTTAAATTTATTATAGATTTATGTTAAAGGGATACGATAATTCTATCGCATCGCTGCTTAGTTTTACTTAAAAACCCCAAACAGAAACAGAACGTAAGTTTTTTTTTTGCGTAAGTGATCAAATTTTTAATGATATTCAAGCGCAAATTGTAAGTGTTTTATCATTTTTATTATTAGTTTTGGTCCTTTTAATTTATAAATAGTCATTATAAAATGTGATAATCAAGTGAAATAATAATATAAAGTCATCATCATCATCCGAGCGTTAAATCCCGGTTGCGTTCGGAGCGATCACTTCGACGCCCAGGGTCCGCTTAAATAATAATAAAAAGTATTTGATACTAGCGGCCCGACCCGGTTTCACCCGCGCTCTGTCCCACTCCCGTGGTATATAGCGTCATGTTATATAGCCTATGACACTCGCTGTTAACGTAGCTTTCGAACAGTAAAAGAATTTTTAAGATCGGTTTAGTAGGTCTAGAGATTACCCCCTACAACGTCACAAACCCACAAACTACCTCTTAATAATATTATAGATTAATATAGCATGTCAAAGTGTATGTTTGGAGTAATAAGAGTCAAATGTATGGGTTAATAGGAGTCAAAGTAACGTACTGTATACTTCTTTTTGTGAGACAGTAATGTCTCAAGGAGTCACTCAAGGAGGCCGCAGAACGCGATAGGGAGAGAAGTCCTGCAGCGCGTGCTAATGCGTATTCTCGAGGTCGCCGGCCTTCAGCTGGCACCCGGAGAGGCAGGTACGCGCATTACTTCCCTCCCTGAGTTAGGTTCCGTTTACCGCGGGGGGCCTTTAGCTTGCTAGGAGAGCAAAGGACCTTCTACCCCCGCACAACGAAGTGGGGTGTGTTCTCCCAGGACACACTCCAGGCACTTTATTGCGCTGGATCGACTGGGCGTAACTATGTTCTAAATCTCAGCCTTTCCAACACAAACAAAAGCGCAGGGTCGACAGGGAGGAGGGGTTTTTTAGTGGGTATTGGGGTTGCTCGCTCGTGTAGCAACGCTCGGAGTCTTCCACACTATTCTGTGACGTCGATCGCGGACGGAGCACTGCCAAGAGCATACTATTGCTGCAGTGTTATCGCCCCCGACCGACGCGTGTCGTTCCCCTAGCAACGGCCCAGTTTGTGCGTAAATCGGTTAAGCATTTTCCCTCGCCTCAAAAAAAAAAACCTACTCTATACTTAGATAAATTAATAACTACGGAAAAGTAACAATGAAGACTTTAGTCTTTCTTACTAGACCTTGCTATCAAAAGAGTAAGTAAATGATTATCGTCTTTTTCAAAAATCATATAGCAAAGGAGCTTCACTTGGCAAAGCTATACGTAGTTTCTGTGCCGCCGCTATAAGTGCAGTTAGTAAAAATTTCTTTAACGATGACACTATTGCTACATAAATATTAGTACTTCCAACATAGTCAATAAGTTTCTAGATGATCAATCAAGAAGAAAACACTAATAGAAATTCCAATCTAGCTAAGCAGAGCTCGGTTATGCGAGAACATTTGCAAGTAATTTACTGGAGATTACTGTAATTTTACATATTTTGGACGATGATTTAATTATATTTTATTAACTTGGATACGCCCGCAGTCCACGCTTGACTTGTAATTATCGCGGTATTCCCGGGACACAAAGTACCGCAGCATTAGAAAAAATGTAAGTAATTTTACAATTACTTAACAAATATAAATTACCTAAATATAAACATTAACTAAATAATTCTAAAGTAGATTATGTAGCAAATCACTGCCAGCAGCGAACGTGCCTAGAAGGCTGGCTGCATTGCTATGCTGTATGGCAATACTTTTTCGTTGGGCGAAATATGAGTTAGCCTTCTGTATAAATTATTATAAACTAAAAATAAATTATATGTACCTACAATTTTAAATATATTAAAAATAAAAGTTGAATTAAAAATTAATACAAAAAATAGTACATACATATAGGTTCTCAGATCGTGGTTTGGGAATGTTCGCAAAACCTAACACATTACCATGGTAGATAACAACATGAATACGTAGGTGGTCTAAATATACGCCAACCCTTTTTTAGTATATAAAAACATATTAGTGATATAAAATACGATAATGCAATTTGTTTTGTGGTAGATACAAATTGAATTTAGGTTTTTTTTTATTGTGTAACATTTACACTACAATCTATCCGAACGATCAGATAGGAGAGCTGTTACACAAGAAACGGGTGCTTTATCCAGACGATACTAGCTTTTTATCGAAAATAACAACTGCGACCTCCATTTCGCTATCACGATTACGACGGTCAATAGGATGCTTGCAATTTGGAAGTTAGGCCACAAATACGTCGTGGTTGCTTATGTCGTTTACAAGTACAGCTTATACAATACATTAATAATTACGAAAATAAAGAGACACAAAAATTCATAATATTATTTATAATATAATATAATAATAATTAACATCGGGGCTCAAAGGACGTAACCGCCATTTCGGCGAAATTTGCTTTTTAATGCAGCCCTAATTAATTTTTTCTCCTCTATCGATCAGTATATGTAATTCCAATTCGCCAAAAAATGGTGTTTACGACCCCATTTTTTGTAGAAAATAAACAAATAAATAAATAAACGACACCGTAGATGATACAAATGTTTTTACGCCTAATATTTTACGTCGAAATATTTTTAGTTTTGGGGCGTACGAGTTTAATAAATAATATTTTAATTCGTCAACGAAAGAGAATCGTTTCATACCTAGAATGATGCGTGAGGCTATTGAAATCAAAAAACACCCAAATTTCAATAGAGAAGATGGTTGGCAAGTACCACCTGTTTGGGATCTGATCATCAAAACTATTAAGACCCAAACCCATCAAAAACCAACCGCCAGACCTCAAGACACTCTTTCTGCGTGCAATGGAACACAAACCAACTTGACTGATAATTTCGTTTATTTTTTCCCTCCACCCATTTTAATATTATATAAAATTATTAGAGCTAGGCATGTTTCCGTTTCTTGCGCCGCTTCTTCTCTTCAAGTCATAACATGTTGCTAAGCGGTAGTTAATTAGATTAGGCTCCCATAGAGTAAATAATAACCATAAACAAAATTAAAACGAACAAGTTGGCGATAGGCTAAACAAAACTTTAACAATACTCATTGACACTTGACATCTTTGTCGTCCGTGATCACGGCCACTGAAAAGTGCCACTTTTCAGTGGCCGAAACGTCGGAATAACAAAAATCTAATAAATTACCGCGCTTAAAACCGTTAAAACGTAGTTTTTATTAAATAGGCAATTGTTTGCTTAAAGCGATCTCTTCTAATCAACCCAGCTCAAACAATATTCTTATCTATTCTGTTTTAGTTTTACCTTTTTCTGAACCTCTCAATTCATACGCCTTTCCTTTATTTAATTTATTTCTACCCGTTTTATTCAACTGCCTTATCGATGCACATAGTCTCACTTCGTGACTATCCTTGTACATCCCGTTATAGTCATTTTACTGATTTACTTTACCAGGGTTTCGAATTCGCTGGGTCGTAGTAAAAAAACATACACAGAGAGATATTAAAACTGTAGTTATTCAAAAACCAACGTTTTAACAAAGCCTAAAAATTATTATGCTATAGTTACAACCACAATTCCAAAAAATACAGAAATCAAACAGCGATTTCTGTAGTACAAAATACAAAATATCATTTAGAAAACTTTACAAATTGCGTTCACGTATCAATATTCAGTATTGTACAATAAAACAATGCGGAAAAAATATTTCAGTGAAAACCACTTCTATCGTATATTTACGTGATTTACGTAACTACCTCCCTATAAACAACGTTAGCCCGACGGCAAAGCTAAGCCTACGGCGATGTTTCAATCTCTGTGAGAATTTTATATTCCTGTTCCAAAAGTATTTAAAAATACCCACAAAAACTTTTATACCAAGTAAAAAAAGTTTCAACTCTTCGCATTTCGACAGCTCATAATCGTTCCACTTCTGAACTCCGGGATCTATATTAAAGAAACGAACGGTATAATTATCACATCTGTCCAAAGCGAATTGGCTGGTTTTACAAATCGGTAATCTCAACGGGATTCACTTGACGGAAGTCTGTAATTAATATAATCCTACGTTTTAACGGTTTTAAGCGCGGTAATTTTATTTGATTTTGGTTTTTTTTTTTTTTTCCGACGTTTCGGCCACTTTTCAGTGGCCGTGATCACGGAAGACAAAGATGTCAAGTGTCAACGAGTATTGTTAAAGTTTTATTTAGCCTACCGCCAACTTATTAATTTTAATTATTTAATTTTTAATTTTGTTTATGGTTATTATTTAATCTATGGGAGCCTAATCTAATTTTCTACCGCTTCGCAACATATTATGGCTTGAAGAGAAGAAGCGGCGCAAGAAACTCTTCAGCAAACATGCCTAGCTCTAATAATTTTATATAATATTAAAATGGGTGGAAGGAAAAATAAAAGTAATTATCAGTCAAGTTGGTTTGTGTTCCGTTGTACGCAGAAAGAGCTCACAGTGTCTTGAGGTCTGGCAGCTGGTTTTTGCTTACTTACTTTACTTTTATTTTTCCTTCCACCCATTTTAATATTATATAAAATTATTAGAGCTAGGCATGTTTGCTGAAGAGTTTCTTGCGCCGCTTCTTCTCTTCAAGCCATAACATGTTGCGAAGCGGTAGTAAATTAGATTAGGCTCCCATAGATTAAATAATAACCATAAACAAAATTAAAAATTAAATAATTAAAATTAATAAGTTGGCGGTAGGCTAAATAAAACTTTAACAATACTCGTTGACACTTGACATCTTTGTCTTCCGTGATCACGGCCACTGAAAAGTGGCCGAAACGTCGGAAAAAAAAAACCAAAATCAAATAAAATTACCGCGCTTAAAACCGTTAAAACGTAGTTTTATTATGTATACAAGTCGCGAAAACTTAAGAAAATATTAATATAATCCTTTTGCATATATTTTGTATTCCAATATAAATTTTAAATATCATACATTCGCATATCTTACTACTTATTATGGCCGGTTCCTATGTCTTACTATTCGTTCACTTGCCCATCGGTTGAATTTTGACATTACTTATCTATACTAATATTATATTTATATTTTATCTCTTATAAAGTTTGTGACGTTGTAGGGGGTAATCTCTGGATCTACTAAACCGATTTAAAAAATTATTCTACTCTTAGAAAGCTACGTTAACAAAAAGTGACATAGGCTATATAACATGACGCTATATATCACGGGAGCGGGACAGAGCGCGGGTGAAACTGCGCCGGGCGACTAGTTAATAATATAACTCGATAAGCTTAAGTCACATTTCAACAGATAGTAAAGCAAATGAACGATTGGTAAGATAGGAATGGGCTATCACTTGTGTGACCATTGGTAGAAATTTATCGTTCTTTGTATGGAGCTTAAGTCAAATTTTAACCACGAGTAAGGCAAATAAACGGTTAGTAAGATGTAGGGACCAGTTACAAGATAACCACTTTTAGGGTCTTTAAGTACGGTCGTTAGATGTATTTATACCTTGACAAATTTCATTTAGTAACTATAGAATAACCGTATAATACATACATACATAACTTCACGCCAGTTCCCTCGCGGGGTAGGCACGAACAACAGAGTGCCATTTAGGCTTATTCTTACACACCTCACTTGCCTCTTTGACATTCATAATTCTTGTCATGCAAGCTCGTCTGTTCTTAAGGCTCCTGACATCACCTTCTGCTAGTACACGATCAATTTGATCATGGAAGGTGTGTCGTGGCCTTCCACGACTTCCTTCGTATAATAGATATACAAAATTATATATTATATCTCGGCGAGCATGTTGCAAATAATACAAATTTCCAGTGTTAAAATTAAATAGAAAGCTTTTAGTCTAATGGCTTTATCTCCGAATCATTAGCATCAAGTTAACCTAAATATTCAACTGTTCATGACAACAAAGAAAACATAATTTGAGTATACTATACCGTTGCCAGCTCTTAAAGCTCCCTTTGGATATAAACATAAGCGTTTATTATTAAGCGGGAATTTCAAGCGTGGTTACCAGGCTACACTTTCATACATTACATAGTATACTCTTCTCTCTCTGACTATAGTAATGTGTATATAGAGGTATATGTCTATCTCCCTCCCCCCAATACCGAGTACGCGCGAAATGCAGCGACATCCGCGTTTTGCGACACTTCTCTACGAACCATGGGACTCAAAACTTCGGAACATACATAGACATAGACATAGACAACACTTTATTGTTCACCAAAACAAAAATTACAAAAAAATGCACAACAAGACAATAGTTACTTGGTAAAACAAATGGCGGCGTTATCGCTAAAAGCGATCTCTTCCAGGCAACCTGACTCAAAGGAAATTCTTAAATTATCTGTAATCCGGTAGTTGACAGTATGAAAAATATAGGCAGATTTTTATATATATCGTAGATTACGATCTAAACATGTCATAAATAAATTGTTTTAATTAAAATAATAAATACTAATTTATATTTTTGAAAAATAAAATTGTTACATTGCAGCCATTAGTCACGTGACAATGAACGCCAATCAGAGCGCGTGACGTCATAGTGTGCAAAACATAGCAAGTTGATAATGAATTCTCAGTGAAAATTCATCGTTTTCCAGTAATTTTGCTGTAAAATAATAGTATTTCCATTGTTATACACTGTGTTCATACGACTACAACAACCAGTTATAATAAAGGCAAGTTGTATAAAAGCAAATGCCAATAATTTGCCAAAAATCGATGTTGTTATGCTGGGTGCCTTTTTCGCAACTAACACGAATTTGTGCTTTGCAGTATTCCATATTAAAACTTCTGTGTAAGTATATAACATTAAACAATAGCACCTAATGTTAAAATTGTGATTAAGATATGGCAAAGTATTATTTTTCAATAATTAATTTTGAGAGTTATGATAATTTTAATATTCGTAAATGTTGATGCTAATGGTGAAATTTCTTTTGTAGATCATCGCCAGTATGTTATTAAGATGACGCCATAAGTTATGTGCAATGGGGATTGTTCACTTTTTTTCAATTTAGCTTTTTGAAAAACCATTTCGAGGAATAGTGTTCCTAATCATTTCTGTCTAGTTAAAATTCCAAAAAACGTACAATCCCCTTGTATTTTGACCTTTATTTGACCTTACTAAATCCTATGACGTCATTTACGTGTGGTGAAATGCATATGAATCCCGTAGCCATTCAGTTTCAAAATACAAAAGGACCGACATTTTCCTTTTTATGTCATTGTTATGTCATACAACATCAACATAAACAAACATTTTATTCGACGTACTCCAGAATTAAATTATGTATATATTATCTCTTCAGACCAATATTTCTTAAATATCTGTAAAAAGAATACTTACATATGGTCTCTAACTAAAAGTCAAAGAAAAGTGCATTATATAAACGAGCGTCTTCGTAAATGGTGATTGGAGCGATATCGAAATCTTTTCAAGAGATACGATCCAAAAAATAACCTGTTTACTGATGAGAAGATCATCATGGTGGAAGAAAATTTAACTGGCAAAACAATACACCTTGCGCCAGAAGTTAGAAGGACGTCCAAAATCACATATTGGAAACAATGATTTAAGCATCAAGTGATCTTTATTCGCTGGATAGCAGTGGATTTTCCAACAGGGCTCTGTACCCTCCCATGAAGCTAATTCAATCCAACATTGGTTGCAAGCCAATTTGTCAGACTTTGTTCAGAGCATAGGTTGGCCTTCGTCGAATTCTGACTTGAATTCTTTGGAGTATTCTTTATGAACTGCATTGGAGCTAATGGCATACAAAAAGTTCACCAGAACCTGAATTTATCTCAAGCGAGCCCAAATCAATAAATGGAAACTGATTGAGAAGATTAGTACCACCATAGAAGAATGGCCTATATCTTTAAAGCTTAATTAATTGAAAACAAGGATGGCTATTTTAAATAACTTATTTTTATATATACATAAATCTAGATGTTATTAGTTATAATTCATGTAAACAATATATGAATATTTAACATTCCTCCAAAAATATTTTAGCTTTACTTTGACTGATGTCTTAAGAGTTCACATTATGAGTTATAAGAATAAGATGGTTTCTATACTGGAAGCAAACTATTGTGAGTTATAAATTTGTATGTGCCATATATTTATATGAATTGATGAATAAAATATATCTTTTGACTTATTATTTTGCAAGATAAAATAATAAATAACTTTTAGCAGTTAAACTTGTTTATTTACTTAAACACTTATTAATAATAATTTAGGACATATTATATAATCTTTTCAGAAGTGTTCAGTTTTATCTTTTTCTTTTTTCTGCAGGCTAGCATTTGGTTTTTTCTATACATAAAGTTTTCATGTAAACTGCAGTGGATAAGTCATAAAATTCTATGATCAAGCATAACCCTTGCTTATGCAGAAAAGTTGTTGCTAATTTTTTCTGAACCTGAAAAAAAAAGATATAAAGTGTCTATTTAATTACTCGCATAGTCCTTATTTAACTCATAATTTTTCATATTAGTAACTATGTTACACATCAAAATCATATTATTAAGAGATTTACAATCATTATGGTATTTGTCACAAATCTTCATATTCCATGAAATCCTTCAAGCCATAGATGTGCTTAATTAATCACTTTTAAGCCGGCAAGTGAATATATTTAAAACTACTGGAGAGTTTCATATTTTCCGGTAATTTGTTGTATAAGATCAGATCCATAACATACATTAGCAATCAAACACACTATCTAACCGCCAGGGCAGTGGTGCAATGTCTGTTCCTTTATTTGTATGTATTTATATGAGATACTTTACTTGTATTATAGATTATTAAAAAAGTAATATAGGTTGCTGATTTATTGATTGTACCAAATTATCAAATAAGTAATTAATATTATTTTAATCAGTTTCTAATGAATGAGTGAGACATGTAGCTATTTTTCTATAAATAGGTGCACATTTTAGATGAATTTTGACTTCAACACAAATTATGCTTACATCAATCATATATTAACTAATAATTAACATTACTGATTTCTTATATGGATGAAATTTACAGACAGGAATAGTAATATACTACACAGGTTATAAAAGGAAAGAAGGAAGGAAGATCTATGGACGAACATGTTGAATTTAGAAACCTTCACAAAACTACTTACATCTGATTTTAGCTCCTCTTATTTCTCCAATATGTACTACGAGTATAGCTATGTACTCTAATAACATTACATGTTAGGTTTTTTTAGCGTATCAGCCTTTACAAAATTAACACTCCTATTTGAAGATCCGGCCATGTTTAGAAAGAGAAAATATTTAATACATTTTCATTAATAAAACAGTTCACTTTTTTGTCGGATGACTTTAGAAGATTTTTCTGAGGACGAAATTAATTGTAATGAATAATATTAGAATTTAGAAATGCTGCATTAACCGCCAATCTAAAGCCTAAATACCCAATGTTGCCAGGTTGATAATAGTGAAATTACTAAAATTTGTAATTCTTGTAGGTACACACGTGTGTGTAGGAAAGTAACTCCCAACATATTGACTTAAAAAAGACCTTATCGAACATCGCCATTATTTTTAAATTGAAAACTTCGGTAGATACTTCTAGGATGGGGAAAATGCACTGAATTCGCACGACCGTCACGCTCAGATACCAAGTTTTTATCTCTGAAGTGCAGTCCTAACGATTGATATTTTTTTTAAAGGTCTGACTAATAATACTCTCCCCCCCCCCTTCCCCCTCAATTGAAACTGACAATACAACCTTTTTATTTTAACTGGATTGACAACATCATTGGATAATGAGACTATGTCTAGGTATCAGACATTATAAAATGATAACCCAAATGTGATACCAAATCAAAGTATTTTAGTGGTCGAATGAGCTTTATCTGTTGCAATCGCCGAAAGAATACTTTATTACAAATTAAGAAAAGTAATGACATAGCAATGGTGTCTAATAGGTAATTTATGCCTGATTATCAATTAATGGTATTCAGTCTAACTGTACATTATTCAGTTTAAGTTATATTATATTGATTTTTCACTAAAGGTCATTTTAAATAACTTAACGGTAACTTTAGAAAATAATAAATGTTGAACACCAAAATATATAAAATAAATCTACCGATAAAATTGCTAAGCTGGCCACACTAAAATGATTACGATGTGTCATAATGAATAATGACAGTAACATTTAAATAGTAGCACAGATTAATATGATTATTTTCTTTTTATAGGCAAAGGAATTAATGTAAAGTTGTCCCCAATGACGTCATCGCATAATTTGTTTAAAAATCGAATTAAAAAAAAACTACCTCTTAAAACACAAAAATATTCAAATTAGTATCAGAGGGTAATTTTTTTTGAACAATCCCCATTGAAACGTAATGGCAAACTCCTGTATTGTAAAGTGTAAAATATGCCCAGATCATAAAGTGCTATCGAAATTATCGTCATCGCAGGAGTGAAGAACCAGTATGCAATTCTTCGGATTGTTATTGGAAAAAATCGAAGCTATCACAACTGTGAACCAGTTTAAAATATGTAGTAGTAACCCTAGTTTACCATCAAATGTATTGTTTTAAAATATAATGAAAAATGATATTTTTAAGAAATACAGTAATATCAGATGCTGTCATTAAAAACTTTAAGTGGAAACAAGGGAGCAATTTAAAAGCAGTCTAGCATGAATTAAGATATGGATGGATAACAGCATCACAGGCTTTTGAAGTCAGTAGATGCAAGACCCACAGTTAGAGAAAATTTGGAGCTGAAACTTCATAAAAAAAATTAAGAAATGTGGTCTCATATTAAGTCAACAATATCCAATGACTGCTGGTTCACCGGATGGTACATGTGAAAATTGCATAGTAGAAATTAAGTGTGTCTACAGTACAAACCATATTCAAATTATATTAAAGATGGGAAGCCTAAAAAAAATATGCTCAATTACAAATATAAATGTATTTGACTGCTGTGGAAACATGTATATTTTGTGTAGCGGATCTAGATTTTTCCAATAGTAAAAAATTTAAACTTTCTGTGTAGCAATCAGTATGAATATGTTAATGATCTTATTAGTGACAGTTTCATTTTGGAAATACCATGTGTATCCATTACTTTATCAAAGCATATAAAGTAACCACTAGGTAGGTTCTGATCTCATCATTTTATAATAAAATAAAACAAAATGATTTTGGAGTTTCATTTAATGAGGCAATCTTATAAATTAACTAAACTACCATGCTCTAGGGCTAGGGTAACTAGATTAGTTCATGACTACTTAAGGCCGGTTCCTATATCTTACTATTCACTCACCCAACCGTCAGTTGAATTGTGACATTATTTTTATGGAGCTTATGTCAAATTTTAAGCTATGGTAAGGTAAATGAACTCTATAAGATATAGGAACCAGCCATTAGTGGACTTATCATGAATAAAGTAAAATTGTTCATGGAAAGAGTATTTATTTACATATTTCTTATTTGTATGAAAGATTTGATCTAGATGTGTAGAGTGGAATGGTGACAGTGAGGACTCGTGTGAGTAACGGATGAACTATATAAAGACAGAGTGTCACAGTGACTTCTTCCATTATTAATTTCTTTGAAACTTTGCTTATACTGGATCCAGATGGCCTTAATGATTTCACAGAATATTTAACATAAAATGGAAATGAAGAAACTGATTTTTGTGAAGACTACTAGTGATCCTGCCTGGTCCACAGTCTGGCTTAGCTTAATACTGGATTGAGTAGCTTCTATATTTATGTGTCATCAGTACTTAAAAAGATTTATTTGCTGTTCTAAGACCTTGTAAACCTTCTTCCTGGGGTAAAACTGAAAATAAATTGACAATATTATTATTAGATTGTTTCAAGAAAATGAATATTAGGACTACATACTATTAATGTAAGAACCTGTGGTTGTGTTAGAAGTATTTTCAAGAATTAAACTAGCACCACTGGTACTAGCTAATACAGTACTACTTTCAACTGATTTATTTACACACTTTCTTAATAGCATCATCTTTTCTTTTTTATTGTATATAATTATAAGGTCGATTTAGACTGCTACAAGTTCGCTTTCTTCTATCTGTCTTACAATCAAATTTACTAGGTAAACAGCTTGGTTTCAAACGTAAGTGTGATACAGATCCCATTATTTGATATTATACGTAATTTTCCATATCATTTTGTAACGTAGAATTATAAATAGGGCTGATAAACACTTACATCAAAATGATCTTCACAAAAATGTGGCCACTTTCTCCTCATTTGTTTACCCCTTAGACACGTAAAAAAACAGTTTCTGTGGTGTTTGTATCGTTGTACTGATAAACTGCGGTACTGTACAGTGTTTGTAATAATTAGTATTCATTTATTATTATGTATTTTTTAAACTTTTGATAACACTTCAACCAAACAGATGTTTGTTTTGCACACCGTGACGTCATGCGAGACGCCATGACAGCTTGACGCGTTTTCGTTACGAAATGTCAAAATATTTATAAAATTCATAAATAAAATATGTTCATGTTGTTTTTTTACTGAAATATTAATATTTTGGCTAAAATAGACCATAAGGCACAATATAAACCTGTTTCTCAAAAAGTCTCAACTTCCGAATTATTATGCAACAAAGAAAAGGGGAAAAAATGACATACATGGACAGCAGATTACAGTCTATTGTAAACTAGCACATACATTATTGCGTAAGACTTACATAATGATTCCTAAGTGAATTTTTAAATATGGCAAAAGATTTAGCTTTTCTGACATCAGTGGGCAAAGAGTTCCAAAGTAAGACAGCCTGCAATAAAATGTTGAAGAGTGTGCAGGTGCCATTAACAGGAGATTATTAGTGGAGCGCAAATTGAGTGTATGTGACGTATGAAGGAAGTTGAAACATTCCTTAAGATAAGGAGGGGTATAAGGTATAAACAGTATACGATATAGTAAGTTGAGAAGATGAGCATTCCGGCGAAGTGAGATAGGCAATATACATATACCTATATACAAAAACAATATCAAAGGCAGGGCCCAGTGAACTATTCGACTTGTACATTTATTTATGTGATTGTGTAAAGTGCTAGCGGACGTAAATGTTCTACGTGCTATGTAAGTTATAAGTATTCATATTTATTACTGTTTGAATACACAACAACGGACGCGCAAAGTTGAACTATTTACTAACCGGATGCCCGGAAACATTCCTTAAGTATTCTTTGGAAATCCGGGCACATGCATTAAGTGTATTTTCAGTTCAACAAATATATTAAATTAGCAGTTACCCGTTACTTCGTCTGCAACTATTTTACTGTTCTGAATACGAATTTACGTATCTATAAAATTATAAAACTGTAACCATTGTAGTCTATATATATAGTTTATCAGATTTTCTGTATTTGTCTGTTTGTTCGGGATTCATATAAAAACTACTAGGCCAATGTCGATGTCGTTTTCGCTGATCGATAACAAATTCCAGGACTTAAAATCTGCGATACTTTGTATCCCAGGAATCCCAAGAAAATTTGCTTGGGAGTGTTTTCAAGTTGTTAGGACATGTAATAAATGAGCTTATACCGTCAAACTTGAAAGACGTCGCAGGCGAAACCAGGTATTAAAATTAAATAAAAGCCGTCGTACGGTAGGTGATTAACGCACTCGCGTCCCAAACTCAAGCTATGAAAAAAACATCATCATGAAAGCCAATCCGCTTTAGATAAGTCTGGCGGGTATATTGTCCGTTCCTCTACAAAAGGGAAACCCAATAGTGGGTCGTTTAGAGTTTATTATTATTTACTTAATACATTAAAATAGTTGTGCACACTAGAATATATTGTTACACGCCGACAAAAGTGGATGCACACCTGCCTACCATAAAACACACACTTTATTACCTTTCCGCATTTAGACTTTTTTTGTTTACTTTGTGTTTAAAAATTGTAATTAGAAAAACAACCTATTGTGTATTGTAATAGTTTATGGCAGTCATTAGCCAGGTGTGTCTAATCTAAGAAATTCAATGTACGCGGTCGAGCAGCCATATTGTATCGGTGCAGTATAAAGCAATGGCCCAATCGAGAGATCGCCAGTCGATCGAGAACCACGATCAAGGCAAGACTTGTGTACATTCGATAATCTATTTAGTGAAGGTCTTTGCGCGTGTTATTGAATCGCGCGTTACGTTTGGATAAATTACGTTATATATTGTTATTTCATCGAATCCATGATCATGATCAATTACCATCAAAAGGTAATATAGAGAAAAGTAGAAATTAACACATTACGACTTCTAACTTATTTCATAATTTGTGGAAAAAGTTTAGCTGAGAATGTGTACATTGCTCACGATTTCTTAGTTCTCCAACTTTAGAGCACACGAGAAAACTAGGTAAATGGGTCACATATGAAACAAGAAACAATGCTAAAGTTGAACGTATAACTCCACGTGGATTACTCTAAAGAAGCTAGTGCATATCTACACAACTTCTTCCACGACATTGTTTTCTTAACTCTAAAAATACTAACATAGTCTTTCAATTTTCTGCGGTCTCCTGCAAAACGAAACAACCAATTTTTGATGGTATGGTATTACTACGTTGTATTCGAATTCTATTTTAATGTCCAGCAAAAACTTTTTATTTCGTGATGGAAATCCATTTTACACACCACACCGGTACAATGGTGTAGAATCAATCAATTTTGTCGTTAGGTCATTGAACAAATCTGCTTTATCACGTCTTTCTTATTGATAAGTCCTAATGAAATAAAACATTTTTTATTCTATATGTTAACTTAACAGATTGCCTTCAGGCAGATATAAGAGAATCCAGCGAGCGGGCAAAGCTATATCCATGATAACTATATTAGCCTCATAGCCTGTACCAATATGATAGTGTTGTGCAAATAGTTGTTTATACTACTCAAGTGACGATTGCCGTGACTCGAAATTAGTATAAAGTGTAACAACCACATGTTTTCGAAATGCAACGTATAAATTTTCTTTCTTGTTTGTGTAGCTTGCTTTTGTTTTAAACATGAAAAAATATATTATACTTTCTTCCATGGTTTTAAATAATGTTTTCACAATTTTTTCGTTTGACTGAGGAATAACCAATTTTAGGTTATTTTAAAAGAAAATTAGGTGCAACATTTTGTGATCTTTAGAGCATACATATATGCATATTGCCACGCCTGTTTCCCATTTGGGTAGGCAGAGACGATGGATTTCTATTTGTTGTGATATTAAAATACATCTTTTGGTTTATCTAGATTCATTAATCACTTTATACATACATGTTTATTATTTGTAGAGTATCGAGTTTTTTATGTAGCTTAAGCTAAAAACATAAGTAACTAATTCCATCGCAGATTTCAGACCAAACTGTTCTTTTTAATAACTCAATGTCACAATTTGCTTATCTGTTCATATTTTCACACATCATGTTATCCAAAAAACATGGGATTGAAGGGCTATATTAAAATGACAATTTTCTTATGAACGTTTCGAAGCTACTATAACAATTGATTCCAAGTTACTTGAAATACAAGTGATTCAAATCTCATCTTACCCCCATCACTACAGATGAACTAATAAGAAAAGCGAAGATAATTTGGCACACGACCTTTCGCGGTCAGCAGTACAAGATAAACAGAAGACGAGTGTGGAATTCAATTTCCAAAGTATAAGCCTCGCAATGACGAACACGAGTTTTTCGGCCATGTTTATTTGGGTCAAGCTCCTAAAACGACATGTGAAAAGTTCTTAACCCACGCTTTTGCAGTTCCTTGTAACTACTAAGCAAATATTGGCACTCACTGAGATTCGCAAAGTTAGATCGTTTTCGTATTTTTTTTACGAAGTCCACTTAATACCTGAGAAGGTTACCAGAACAAAAAAGAAAAATCCGGACTTTCTAGTAAAACATACCTACACATATAGGTAAGCCATTGTCACTGCTACTCGCACTGTCAAAGATATTTCTCGTAAAACTTCTGTGGCAGCATCACAGATGGTGAATGTTTATATCCTGCTCCTAAACTCACTACACACTCGACTTTGGGTAATGACAAATGTCGAAATAGTTTAATGTTATCTTATTATGTGAGTGCTTAGTATAGATGTATGTATATCATGCAAAAATGAGTAATCTCCGTAGGAGAAGATGACGGATGATATAAATTAATCGTAATAGTACGTTTTAGGGAGCTGTTTAATCTCCAATCGCTCTGTAACGTGAGTGAGCCTGAAAACTTTATGTAAACACGTAATCGCTCTCGCGCTTCCCGTCCGCTCCGCAAGAAAACAGTAACAACTAGAGCATTAGCGGTAGAACGGGTGTTATGCTTTCATATTCACGCTGCCAATTCCTCGCGGAAGTAGGAATGAGGTAATACTAAAAAATAAGGGAAAACTAGTTATGTACCTACCTATAAACGCTTTATACCTGCGCTTTTAGTATAATTTTAATTTAAAAATTATTATATTTCTTGAGGCATGCTTTTTCACATTATAAATTTTACGATAATAGATTTAAGAAATTGTGACCTGCAGCTATAAATACTATACTTTTGCATAGTCTAACTTATTGTCAAAATATCTAATACTAATTTTAAGACCTTTTTATGCCATAATGCAAACAAATATCAGTCATTCCTCTCATCCTAATGATATTTTTAATTAACCCCAAACAGAGTCAGTTGATGTAGAAATGTGGATTTTGATGGGCACTTAAATATTTGAGAGTAAATTAATATTGACTCTCTTATTTGTAATTAAATCAGATTTTCATTTCGGATAAATACATATTTGTCAAGGAACTCAATCAACTATGTATCTGTTAGACAGCAAGGGAGGTGGCAATACAGAATTTGTTTATATTTTTTTTAAGAATATGAAATTCTCTGTACTCACGTGGTCTGGCGATCCATCTAGTCTGCTGTACTTAAACGGAGAGGTTGTTCGATTCGAGTCAATACAGGGTAAATTTTATAAAGGAACTTATATTTGGCTACGTACTCTGATCTGGGTGTCTATGTTCGTTTTCAGAGTTATAGTTCCATTTTTTTTTATGCAGGAGATCAGCAGACAGGCAGACGGCCCACTTGATGGAAAGCGGTTACCATCGCCTATGGACATTTGCACCAGCAAAGTTGCTACAAATGCGCTGCTGCTCTCTTAAGGGAGACTGGAAGCTGGTCACTAATGCCGGAACACAACTCAAGGTTGTTATGGCGATATACTTTAGACCAGGGGTGGTAGTCATCCAGTCGGGCAAATGCCCTACCACCTGGCTGTGGGTTGTTAAGTCGCCTCTTACGACAGGCCGCCCGGCCGCAGGAAATTGTATTCTCTCTCCGTTCCTGCACGGATATGTATATGCATTTCGAGTTCTTGCAGGATTCCGAATATATGAAGAGCCAATTCCCGCTCGAACTAATTGGCAGCTAACATGTTAGTAAACAATATAATTTTATAATATGTACTTACATGATAGGATTTGAACAGTCTATATGCGGTTATAGCTAAGTCAAGTTCTACTGAAACCAGCTTCTGTTTATTTGACTACGATGTTAAGTTTTATAAGTACAATCCACCCCAAACTACTATGCTTATTTTAAGCTACAAGTGGTTGCATGGTAAACTATTTTTAATACAAATCAGGTACTTCATAACCCTCAGGGTTGCTACAGACTTTTTGGATATTAGTAATACTTTGAACCTGTCAGTCGAATTAAAGATTTTAAAGTAATTATTATCCGTGTTAACTAATGAATGTATGTTTACATCACATGAGTAAACATTCACCAAAAATTAATCATGTTTCATTTATTTATCTGAATATACGCTTCGTTATCTTCATATAAAACAATTTTAGCTACGCTTTAACTTATAACCGATTAATAAAGGTTAAGCTTCCTTCCACAACAATTATACACCCCGTTTAATGAATGTAATCTTATCTTTTAACCAATGAACGTTATTATAGTTGTACCCAAAATTAATTTCTTTACCTCAGACCAGACAAAGAAAGTATAGACGGAGCTTAGGCGAATAAAAGCATCAAATAAAAAGAAGCATTTTTTACAAAAGCATTTTTGTGTCCGTAAACTTATGTACTGTATACATATTGTTTTTGCGTGTGTAGTTAGTAGTAATGTATCTATTGGAAATTATTCTGCCTTTATCTGTCCTAATGCGATTAATTAATATTGAGTTCTCATAACGTACTACTGGGTGCGACGCAATCGGTTTCGTATTCCAAAATCAGCTTCCTTTAGCCGGCTTCACTCTGAGAGCTCGGACTCGGTTTCATCTGAGTTCTTTACTGGATTTTATTTTTCATCACCTGTTTGTTGTATCTTAGTTATAATTTTCCCTTTATTGTCCGCACGCAGAGACATTAAGGATAGGCTAACTTGAAAAACCATTTTAATCAACTATTTCAGTGAAGACCAGCATCACTAGCGGGAAACCTCTTAATATCTCTATATCAATTTCAAAGGTCTTCAATATAATAAAAAGGGTAAGGCACGTCATCTAAAAAGTTTAAAACGGACGCTAAGTATGACCAGAATTTAACACTATGAAGATGACGATAATCTGAACAATATTTCTTATATATCACCGTGATATAAAATCATATAAAATAAATACACTCAGTTAACAAACTTTGAGACTGTTATCGACCCAAAAGACGTAGTGTATTGGAAACATCAAACATAAAAGTCTGAGAGTCAACTAAAAAGCAATTCAATAAGCGGACTAGAGGCGACATAAGCCACTAAATAAACCCGTGGATGATTACGAAGTGAGAAAAGCTCTACCTACTCCTTTATCACAACCAAACAGTCACCCAAAACAAATTTCTGCGTAATTGGATTTACTTTGCAGAATTAAACTTTTGAAATGTGATTTTTTGATTGTCTTTATTGTTGAATATTTTACAAGTAAATTATGGTATGATTACATTCATTAAGTTCTCGATCCTGAATTTTCATGTTTAATAATAATAATTTGTATTTGTTATTACAAATTATTTATTTGCGTTATGTTCAAGCACATTGAATGGTTCCGTAAAGGTGAAAACGAGCAGATTTTTTAACTAGTTATTTTATTTCGTCATTTATAATTTGATGGGGGCTTGTACTGAAAATCAACGTTTTGTCAGTTCTCGAAACAATATAGTGCTGAGTTACCAGCATCATTGCCGGAGTGTTATGTACATTTCTTTTTTAAATAGTTTGTATATTTTAGAAAATGCTAATATCTCTATGTTTTATGAAATAAATATATTCTGTTAATTTAGTGTATTTTCAGTTTTATGTGCATTCATTCTCGACAATATATTTTTTCTTTTCTCTTTATGTAATTTGGCTGCGGCATTAAAGCAGTATTTAGATTTAGTCGTAAGCACCTTATATCATAAAATATATTCAAAGTCAATCAATCTTGTTCTAATATTGTAATTGGGTAATTAACTAAATGTCGATAATTAAAATTATATAAAAATATCTTTATTCATATACCAAATACGATGGAATTTTAATTGAATAATTTTATGTATCTAAGAGAATCATCCAGAGGCGAGTTCAACTCGCACACGGAAGCTATTCTGACGCAAGGCGTAAGTAAGTATAAAAATTAACTACTTAATACATTTATGAAAGCTAATTTACTTTTACATTACCTCTCTTGACATTTACCGGGTAATTACTTGCCATATCTTTTACGCGTGGGATGTAGGTATCCACATATCCATTTCTGGGTCAATTTAGCAACCCAGTCCAAGCGTAACATGTAAAATATTTAAAGTAAAAGCACCCTGCAAGCACGTAGGGTACTCATATGGCGGGGCTGGCGATTTTTATGTGACTACCCTCCATAATAAATGGCAGTCGTATGTGTGCAGTTGGGCTCTATTCAAATAAAAAAATAAAAGAAAATTTAGTAGCGCATGACTGGTTCTGCCTTTTAAGTGCTGGTACAATCGACTCTCGATAATTTGACACTCGTTAATTTGAATCTCTCGATAATTTGACTTGTTTCCGGTCCCTTGAAAAACACTCGATAAATTTAATTAAACCAAGTTAAAAGAAAAAGAATATTGTATAAGTATTTTGCCCGCAAACATGCAATAATTTGAAGTCCGAGCTTTCCTAATCTGTATAGTTTGAAGCGCTACCCTACACTTCTACGCCCTCAGAACCGACAACAAGTGACGATTTCTTTTAAGCTTTCATCGTTATCGAACATCCATGGCCAATTATAGACTGAAGTCGCTCACTCAACAGAAAGTTACAGGCTCCTTTTCAAAAAATGTTTTTGAGTAATTGTACAAATGCTTAAAATAATAAATCACGAATTTTGATAAAATCTTGTTTACTTGTTTTTTTCCTCCCTCCTTGTTGGTTATAAGCTCCTGTTATTTTGAACGCTTGGAAATTTTACATTTTATCTGGTCCCTCGAGTTATTTTTAACCTTACTCAATTTCATTATAAGTTATTATTTTGCTAGTGTTTAGATTTAAAACAGTTTTAATCATTTATATTTCCATAGTTTCGCTTTTTGAATGAAGGTCTTCTGGAATCTGGAATAAGATTTTTTTATGATTAAAAATGATATGTATATATCGCACTGTAAATGTGTATTAAAGAGTATTTTCAAACTATTTTTTTTTCTTTAATCATCATGTATCGGGCCGGCAGACCACTAATAAAACTGCATCATTTTCTTTTATTTCTTGTCTTGTTTGTTCGGGATTCACGTAAAAACTACTAGGCCGATTTCGATGCGGTTTTCACTGATCAATAGCAATTCCTTAGACTTAAAATCAGTTGAAATTAGTATTCTAGTCACTAACTCATCAAAATAGATGTATAAACCTTTGGTAATAATAATTCAATAAAATTCATAATGCGTATTCGGTAAATTTTCAGATAAAATTTTAAATCAATATGGGAGAACCTTTGTCAATTAGGGTTGGACAGATAATGTAATTGGTGCGTTTCGAGATTAACTTTTTAGATTGCCTTTACGTTTTTTGTGAGCCGAATATAAAATACGGGATAGCAATAATTACGGGCAATTTCTTTTATTTTTATAATTGTCAAACACTTTCCATACCCCCAAGCTAAGTAAGTGACACTTGTGTAAGTTACATAAAATATGATCATATACAACGAAATCTCTGACAACTTAAATCCCAGACACCCAGAGAGAAACGATTCCGGGTTCACGGCGTTCCCGTAACCTAGCTTACAGTCAGTCAAATTTGAATCCTTGTTTTGCTTGGAAATTAAACATTAAACTGTATTTAATGCAGTTTATTTGTTTTCTGGTCACAATTTACTTATTTGTATTTAAAACTTCCATCCAGACGTTGCTGAAAATGTATGGCTCTGAAGTTTCGCAAGTGACACCGTATGGAAAGCTGTATTTGTCTACTATATTATTTGAATGAATATGAATGTTCTTTATTACATATACAAATCGAATCATACATATACAACAGGAGGTCTTGTCGCCCCTGGCGATATCTTCCAGACCACCTTCACAATTATTATAACAAAATTAAATATAGGTACATAATATTATCATACATTATAAAAAGTAAATTTAAATGTACTTTTCCACATTTAATACCTGCTACCTGAAAAACGGCCCCGCTTTCAGCTTAGCGAGTATCCATTCCTTTCTAAGATTATGTTAAACTACTTATACTGAAAATTTCATCTTTCCTAAAATCACGTAAGTCTGGGATGCCTGGGATCTCAATCTATTTGTTCAAAAGGTGTACATTTTACAATTACTGACCATTTATAGCTAATAATAGATAAGTTTTTTGAAAAAAAAGAACTGCACAGCAAAAAAACATAAAAAGTATGAAGTTAGTTTCAGGGGACTATGTCACCCCCGTCCGTAGGAGAATACCATAATTCTTTATCCCTACACGTAGTCCCCGGGTGGTGCTAAATAGGTGACATTGGAGGTGGTAGGCTCCGGCCGCGGCTTTTTTTTTTTACCACCCATCGGCCAAAGACATGCCGCCAGAATGGCCTAGCCATGTTCCGGCACGGTGGCCGATGAAGCCTTCAGAAGACAGGTCGAAATAGTTGCATTGTAGTACTTTTACCGACTGGAGAAGTAGTAACACGGTACACCTTGAAACTAGTTGCGAAGGGTAGCGGGATCCGAGGCACGGTTGACCGCTGGCCGACCGCAGTCAGTAGGGGGCCCAAGTAGCGTTCAAGCCGCAAACGGCTGCCCCACCAACTAGCGAAAAATCCTGGGATGCGCCATGGTGCCGGTTGGCGACCGGATGAGAGGGCCTTATGGACATCTTGGGGGGCTCGGGCGTCCCCGCAGTCTCCAAACTAGTCTTCTATGCAGATGTGCTAAGTTACTATCATCCTTTGGCTTATTATTGCACTGCCTCATTTCACTTCTGTCTTCGTACCTTCTACACACATAACAACTATGAAAAAGAGAAATAAGAGAAACGTTAAACAGCGGTTGCACTCCCTCTCACTTAAAGTGCACCTCTCTAATATTCGAGGTCTGCACTCCAATCTCGTTGCTGTCCACCACCACCTCGAGACAGAAAAACCCGCTCTTTTATTCCTCTCGGAGACGCAGATAGGTCCGCCGTCCGATGTGGCGTATCTTTCCTACCCAGGGTTCACCTTGGAGCACAATTTTAAGCCACGTGCGGGCGTATGTCTCTATACCCTTGATGACATCTGCTATCGGCGTCTCCGCAATCTTGAAGACCCCAGATTTTCCGTTATATGGGTTATGATAGATACAGGTATAGAAAAAATCATTTATGCTTGTATCTACAGGTCACACAAAGGAGATCAGGAAACAACCAGACTCACCGAATATCTTTCTGAGGCGGCCGATGCTGGACAACAGAAATACCCTGCGGCTCAGTTAGTGCTACTGGGTGATTTTAATGCCCACCACCAGGATTGGCTTTACCCACACCAGTTCACTGATCATGCTGGGAGGGAGACGCGCAAACTAGCATTAGCGTTAAATCTTACCCAGCTGGGAAAGAAGCGGCCAAGATGATCAAATAGATAAGAACATCGAAAGTGATCATTAGTATCGGTACAACCATTGTCGTCTAATAGATCGAATCGGCCGTCTTGACCAAATACATCAGTACACCGACAACGCCAAATACATGAGTACATTCATATCGTCATTATTATGTTAACAACCACCTCGCCAAAACAAAGAGACACTCTAGAAAAATGAACTCTATTCTAAATGTGATAAGTGTCAAATCGAGATGATTTCATACTAAATCAAAATTTCAATAGTATGATTACTGTTATAAAAATCTTTTTCATTTTTATAACGTAACTAATATTTGCCCTCGACTTCATTTTCATTACTAAGATAGCAAAGATTAAAGTTATTTTATCAATATGTAAAATTGAATAAATATTTAATATGACAATACATGAATCCTAGATATATCCATAAACTCCCGATATTTGTAATGTTACTAAAGACTTATTCAACTACAGATGTTTCACTAAGGATTTCTAATAATTACAGACAGTGTCTTGTAATTTGCGAACATTGCGTCAAAGTTGATCTAGTGGTTTGAAAGTGGAAGGAAATCCCGGGAAATCTCAAGAGTCCCAATATAGTCATGTATAAAAATGTCATAAAGTATTTAACTATGCTGTAATAAGAGTAACACGACTAGTTTTCATGCTATATCTAGGCGCATTATTCCCAAGAAAATTTTGGAACTTTCCGTCACTAAAGTTAGAGTAAAAACATAAAAAAGTGAATCCGGTTTCCTGAAAAATTACACTAGAATTCCCATGATATTAGCTTTTTCAGCATTTAAGTAAAAAATGTCTGTATAATAGTGAAAACCTCATAGAAATTAACATATATTTATGAAAAAAAAACATTAATTGTTTCAATTTTCCATCAATCAAACAATTTGATCGCAATCGATTTTTTTAATAGCTTCAATGTACAGACAAAGCTATTTTACAATATTAACTTAATTTTAACATTTCATTTGACATAATACACTATGTATATGTGAGTATACTTTCTATGTATATATGAGTTTGTTGAAATATCTACTAAAGAGTTTCAATACACAAGAAATTTAGAATTCGAGATAAAACTTTTTTTTATCAGCAATGAATAATTGATGTTTCTTGGATACTGTTTTAATGTCTAATACGTATATGAATTCTCGTGATCTATACTTAGATCATACTATACATATATATAATATACCCCAGTCATTGAAAAAAAGCTTAATCTAACGTTCTGGTGAAATCGTATCGGAATCAGGCAATGTTTATGCAGTATAACGACTTTAAACCACTCCCGGGAAGTTTTCGCGGGATTCCCGGAATATAAACTAACGAAGCATTCGAAAAAGAACGTGGTTATCGTTTTAGTATCAATTGAATCTGAATCAACTAATTGTTATGCAAATAAATAATTTATACTATTCCCGACAAAAATCTCGCAGGATACCCGGGTCCATATCCATCAAAGTACCGCAGTATTTGAAAAAGAAAGTGCATTGTGTTTTACTATAAGTTGTATTCAAATCAGCTAATTTATATGCATACTAACCACTAGAAACCACCCTCGGGAAAATTTCCGTGAGATTCCCAGGACACAAAGTATTGCTGTATTTAAAAAATAATGTATCGTGTCTAAAATCGTGTAAGAATAAATAAACTAATTTGTAAGCGTCCTAACAACTTTAACCAGCTCCTGAGAAAATTCGCGGGATCCCCAGGATAAAAAGCATCACAGATTTAATTTCAGAAAATTTGCTATCAATGAGTAAAAACATCGCATCGAAATAAGAAAGCTTTTTTTATTCTGGCCTCTTCAAACCGTTCCCGGAAAATTTCCCGTGCGATTCCGGGATAAAAGGTAGCGCAGAATTTAAGTCTTGAGAATTTGCTCTGGCCTAGTAGTTTTTACGTAAATCCCGAACAAACAGACAAACCGACTAACAGACAAGAAATCTAAAAAAATTCACCGTGTCTCCATCGTTTATATAGTCTATTCCAATTGTGTTTTTTTAATAACTTCAATGTAGAGAGACGACATATTTAGCATATTATAATATTATAGACTATCGTCTGCCCGCGAAACTTCCTTCGCGTTTCCATGATGATGATACATTTGATAGTGAAGTATGTTTGAACAGTTCTTTATGGTGGTTAAAGAAGCGTTCAACCTTACTCTAACTCTCTATGAATAAGACAGTTAGTATTTAGTAAAAACGAAAACTCAACGCTGAAAAACGGTGTCATCAAGTATTAAAGAATGTTAACAAAAGTATGAAAAACCTGATTTAATTAAGAGAACTGAAATATCTGGTTAGAAACAGGAACTTGAGACTATTTATAAAATTTGTAGGTTAATAATATATCTTTAGTTAACTGGGCTCGCCTAATATCTCTGTTCTATCTGAAATAATATTATAGTTAGGTACTGTGGCCAAATGCGTCTTAGTTATAAAGTTAAAATGAACGCCGTTAATAATTGGCTACATTAGAGTATATATGTCATCGTTAAATTGTAAAGACCGTTAGATTATAATCTATCTCGAGAGCTATTGAAATATTGTGAACCGGAACAAACTGCTTACAATTTAACGCATTATTTCCCGATAGATTATAATCTATCGACGTGAAATCGTTCTGTGTCCATAGAGTTACTAATAAAACAGGTGGGTCAGTCAAAAATACTAAAGATTCGATCTCTGCCCTTATGGGTTAGAAGTTTTAACAATGTTTGTAAGTAGTCAATAAATGATACTTGATTGAAAAAAAACTGGCGTTTCCTTCCAATCCCAGTGTTGACCCTGGATTAAACGTAATAAATATTATTATGCACATATCATCCTCTTCGTCAATCACACTGCTGTGATTAGGAGTTTTTTTTAAGTTTCAAACGCCTTCAGAATTGATTTCATTAATTTCAGATTAGAAAAGAAAGGTACTTTTCATTCAGTGCAAATTTAGCAATAAGTAATTCAATTTGAAATACATAATTCGAAATACAATTTTGGTTTAGTATGAAATCATCTCGATTTGACACTAATCCCATTTAGAATAGAGTTCATTTTTCTAGAGTGTCTCTTTGTTTTGGCGAGGTGGTTGTTAACATAATAATGACGATATGAATGTACTCATGTATTTGGCGTTGTCGGTGTACTGATGTATTTGGTCAAGACGGCCGATTCGATCTATTAGACGACAATGGTTGTACCGATATTAATGATCACTTTCGATGTTCTTATCTATTTGATCATCTTGGCTGTTTCTTTCTATAAGACGCTGACTGTACAATGCAGCTGATTGGGATGGAATGCGTACATTTTTTGCGTCCTATCCTTGGAAGCCTCTTTGCTTCTCTTCCGAAGATCCCTCAGCTTGTGCGGACGCGATAACTGACGTAATACGCCAAGGCATGGAGTTTTTTATTCCATTTTCCGATGGAGTTACATCAGGCAAGGCACAAATGTGGTTTGGGGCTGATTGCAGACGCGCTGAGGCAGTCAAGCATCAAGCGTATCTTGCTTGGGTACACGCCCGTAATCGCAAAACTGAGGACATAACGAATAAGAAGAAAGCATATAATAAGGCTGCCAAGTCATGCAAAAGGACATTACAGAAAGCACGATTTGACCACATTGGCCGCACTGGGACTAAACTTGCTTCTTACCCTGCTGGCAGCAAAGCATTTTAGTCCTTAGCAAAGTCAGTCGAGTCGAACTTCTGTCGCCCCTCACTTCCTCCACTGCTGCGGCCAGATGGTTCGCTGGCCCACAGTGCTGTAGATAAAGCTAACTTGTTTGCTTCACTCTTCGCGGAGTCTTCGCGTCTAGACGCTATGGGCACACTACCTCCAAGTCTGCCGCAATGCGTGTTACAAATGCCAGAAATACGTATTCGTCAGACTGAGGTACGCAAAACGCTCCGCAATCTAAATACGAATAAAGCCAGCGGACCTGATGGAATCCCAGCCAGAGTTCTAAAATCCTGTGCACCAGAGATCTCTCCCGTACTGACTCGCCCATTTCGCCTTTCATTGAAGACTGGAAAGGTTCCAACATCCTGGAAGCAGGCAAATGTACAGCCAGTACCCAAAAAGGACAGTCGAGCCGACCCTGCCAACTATAGACCAATTTCGGTTACGTCGATACTCTGTAAGAGTATGGAACGTATCCTAAATGCTAGGCTACTCACGCACCTAGAATCCAATGATCTCCTCAGCGATCGGCAATACGGTATTCGTCAAAACCGATCCACTGGGGATATTCTAGCGTACGTCACACACATTTGTAGCAAGGCTATCGAGAGATATGGCGAAGCGCTCGCGGTCTCTCTCGATATCTCAAAGGCATTTGATAGGGTCTGGCATGACAGTCTCATCGCCAAACTTCCAGCCTATGGCCTGTCTGCTGGTTTGTGTGCTTGGATATCGGACTTCCTGAGGGAAAGGTCAATCCAAGTGGTCGTTGATGGTTGTTCCTCCGATCGCTTGATGATTAACGCCGGTGTCCCTCAGGGGTCTGTGCTCTCTGCAACGCTTTTTGTGCTGCATATAAATGATCTGCTCCTTAAGCCCGGTATCTTTGGGTATGCAGATGACAGCACAGTTGTAGAGAGGTATATGTCTCATCCACAGGCAGGCGGAGCCGAAATCCAATCCTTGCGAACAGACATGGTTGAAAGATTGAATCTGACCCTGAAAGCAGTATCCGATTGAGGCGATGCTAATCTGGTCAAATTCAACACAGCTAAAACCCAAACATGTCTGTTTACGGCGAAAAAAAGTCAGTTTGAACTAAGTCCCATTTTTCGAGATGTACCCATTCTGATAACCGACCAACTTCAACTTCTTGGAATTTCTTTAACATCCACTCTCAATTTCGGCTCCTATATTGAAAGTGTAGCTCAGCTGGCTGCTAAAAAGCTGAGTATACTTACAAAGGTGAGTCGCTACTTCACTGCAGAGCAACTACTTAATCTTTACTGTGCTCAAGTAAGATCTTGCATGGAGTACTGCTCTCACCTTTGGGACGGCTCAGCCAAATACCAGCGTGAGGCGCTGGACTCAATTGAGAGAAGAGCCAAGAGGTTGATTGGTAGCGACCAGCTTGTCAATACAAGGCTTCAAAGCTTAGAGCATCGACGCCGGGTTGCTAGTCTGTCGGTTTTTTATAGGATTCATTTCGGAGAGTGTGCGGTTGAACTGTTTGACCTGATTCCCCCTACACCATTCCATCTTCGGACCACAAGACGCTCTGGTTTACGCCATCGTTTCACAGTGGAAACGCTACCAGTGCGTACTAAACGTTTCGCCTCCACGTTCCTTCTGCGTACGGCAGAATTGTGGAATGCACTACCAGAGTCCGTGTTTCCAGAAAAGTACAACCCGGGAATCTTCAAGTCTCGTGTGAATAGCTATTATCTAGATAAGCGTGCTCCATCTTCGACTGCATCATCGTCCGGCACTGGACGTGATCGTGGTGAAACGCAAACCTATCTATAACAAAAAAAAAAAAAAAAAAGTTACCGCTAAAAATTTCTCTATTTCAAAAATAAATCAAAGTATTTACCTGTCGTTGCGTAATAAATAATAGATTTTTAAGGTGGAAACATTAACGCGTCGCACCATAAAGATAGTTTTAACTGCTGTAGTTAAACTTAAAAGCGCAAAAGCACGGTTTATTGTTTTCCTGCATTAGGTACATCACCTAATGGTACTTATTCAATTTTCTTTCTACAGTTATGTACTCCGCGCCAAATTTTCTGGAATCTTCAGTTTAACTACATATGGTGACGAAGGATCAGATTTTGTCTGGAAATAACTATATCTATATTACGCAGTCAACTACTGCTGACTAAGAGCGATTATAAATTTTGACCAATTTTAGAACAATAATATGGATTCGTTTTATTCTTCGAGTCCGCAAACAAGATGCAGGAGATTTATGTTAACTCCTGCCATAGGGCGCGTATCCGCGTATAGATCCGCATGCTGGATGCGGACAAGCGCGGATCTACCATTGTGGGTACGGTGGGCATGCCCGGAACACTAATAGATTTGTGACGTCACACTTTCATGATCTATAGAGTCCGATAGGTTGATGACATCATATATTTTTTTTTATTATTAAACAATGAATCGTGCGTGATTTGTACGAAACGCAGCGAAGTACTTAGTGATCATAGACGATATGCTGACGCGTTAACGACACATTTTTAACAACATATTATCTGTTCCTTTTTGGCACATAAATACTTGTATTAGAGTAAAGAGATTTAATTTAATTTCAGATGTTTTGAAGGTGTAAAAAATTCATCAAAAGATTCAATGGTTTAGAATCTAAATGTGACACTGTGATGTGCAAATAAGCACATATTTACTATTGTAATTCTTTTTATGGCAGAATGCATATTTCATTAGTTATTTTAAATATTTTATACATATCAAAGAACTTGTAACTTTAATTTCTGTAATCATCTATTCTATTATGCAAAAGAAATCATCTACCTATCATAGATAGAATAGCGTGTTGTGCTTTTTAAAAATGAAAAGAAGTCTCACATATAATATTTACAAAGATATATTGTTGATATAAGTAAAAATATAAGAAGAAACAAAAGGTATTTTAAATCGAAAGTAAATACCGTAAGTACGAAAAATTCTACACATGTAAATATAATATTTATTCTATATATGTAATATTTATGTGTATATATGTAAAATATTTACTAACAATCCGAATTTTGCTACACCAACGCCATCGTAGCTTAGGTATATAGTCCGTTCCCCTAAAAATTTAAAGGCCCGAGTCCAACAGTGGGACGTTACTGTTATTATTTGTAAAATGTCCTTAAATATTAAATTATGTAATGGCCTTATGTAATTTAATATTTAAGGACATTTATATTATAAAATGGCCTTAAAATCGAGATGTAGTAAATCATCATAAACATGTCACTTATAAAAACAATGAATCAGTTTAATAAATCATTGAATATCAGTAACTTATTGTATTTATAAATTTATATCAACAGTCCCTTGTGCTCATTTTGCATACATTATGCCGCTATATGTCTTTTTGTTCATATTTTATGGTTATTTTAACTCTCGCCCTTTCGTGAGAACAAAGGATAACTTGTCCACATTATCTTTATTACATTGTTAGATACAGACAGAAGGTTTGTAGATGGAAAGCCATTTAAATATAGATACAAATCTTACCGCTTCCTGCTATGGAAGAGAAAGAAAATGACAATACCAATAATTTAGACTATGGCCTTGGCCGGTTCCTATATCTACCTATTCATTTACTTGTACTACCATCGGTTGAATCTCGACATTAGATGTATGGAGCTTATGTTAAATTTTAACCGATAGTAAGGCAAAAGTACTTGATGGTTAGGTCGTCATACAAAACGTCACAGCCTCCTTTATCCTTGGTATTTTACGGGGATATGGCAGCCCCGGATCTAGAGGGGGACAAGCCCCTGCCCATGCCCCGGGCAGCAAATTCAGAGAGCGGAAAATTCAAACTTCGAAGACAAATACACAACTCATCATTAACCAACTTTGTCCACTGCGACCAGTACTCTAAGCACATAAATTATAGATCACGGGCCGCGGGCATAGATTAAAAACCACAGAGCAGCGCTAGACCGGGCATTGTTTCCGGGAGGCCTATGTTCATCAGTGAGCGTCAGATGGCTAAAACCATGATGATGATTAAGGTAAAAATATAAGTCAACGGGGGTGGCATTTTTCAGATTTTGCTCAACCCCGAAATTGAAGATCCGGCACTGGGATATGGCGTTATAACGTCATCATTCTAACGAGTAAAATAGCTAATAGATTACGATAAATAAAATATTTTCTAAAGTGTAAAAAAGTAATTAAAATTAATTTTATAGTGATATTTTTAAAAGTACACTATATTATGTATATTTTTTTTAATTATTGTAAAATAATCAATACCCAATTGTACTTTATAGTATTTCAGTTAAAACAAATTATTTTAATAAATATTAAATTAAATACCGTTCAATGAGAGTCCCACCATAATTATTTAAAAAAAAATATTTATAGTGAATTTTTTTATAATTAACTAAATGTTTCTTATCAACATTGTCATAAAACGTGACTTTCTGGGTACGCTTTCCTCTAGCAGCGATTTAATACAGAGCTTATATTAATCCCTATTAATATTATAAATGCGAAAGTAACTCTGTCTGTCTGTCTGTTCCGTTTTCACGGAAAAACTACTGGACCGATTTGGCTGAAACTCAGTATATATATATTTTCGATGCCGAGGATGAACATAGGATACTTTTTATAACGAAAAATGGGATAGTTTTCGGGATAAAAATATATTTCTCTGTTTGTTTGTTATGCTTTTACGGAAAAACTACTGGACCGATTTGGCTGAAAATCGGTATATATGTAATTTTCTTACCGAGGGTGGACAAGGGATATTTTTCATCCCGGATAATGAGATAGATTTTGGTTGGTATTGTGATTTGCCATTTTCGTCATTTTGTCCGTTTTGCTCTTTTTCTCCTTTTTGATCTTTTATCCTTTTTGCTCTTTTTGTCCTTTTTGTCCATTTGGCTCTTTTGCTCTTTTTGTCCTTTCTGTTATTTTTGTCCATTTTGCTCTTTTGATCCTTTTGCTCTTTTTGAACTTTTTGTCCTTTTTGTCCATTTTGCTCTTCTTTTTGTTCTTTTTTTGTCTTTTTTGTCCATATTGCTTTTTTTGCCCATTTTTATCTTTTTGTCCTTTTTTATCCTTTGCTCTTTTTGTCCCTTTTGTCCTTTTAGCTCTTTTTGTCCATTTTAATTTTTTGTCCCTTTTGCTGTTTTTGTCCTTTTTGTCATTTTTGTAGTTTTCATTGACGGGGATAGATAAATAAAACTAGGACGAAATACAGGATGAAAGTTTGGATGAGCCAATCATTTCTCAAGTTCATAGATATAAAATTCATCGTCTATAAAAATGCGATAGTAACTTGATATGTCTTTCTGTTAAGTTTTTGGAAATCACTGGGAATACTGGATCGTTTTTATTGTAATTTTGTTTAAATGTAGTTTTAATGCCGAAAATGGACATACATATATATATATATATATATATATATATATATATATATACTCATGCTAGGAGATCGGATAGTTTGCGACATAAAAATTAAGTGAATTTTTCGGGTGCAAATGGCACTAACATAAAAATGTTGTACCTGTATTAACGCCTGCTCTTTAAACAAGAAGCAGGAACCAGAGGTTAACTCGCGGCGCAGCCGCGGAGTAAACTCTAGATTATTTATAAGTTACTTATAGCAGTATTTAATATATATGTAAATATTTACTTTCAGTTATTTTGCTATTAATACCGAAGTAAGAAAGAGAGTTGGTCTGAAAGAGAGTGTCGGGGTGAAGGTAAGGAAAGGAATACTCCGGTGGTTCGGGCATGTGGAAAGAATGCATGATGAAAGAATGACTAAACAGATATACAATGCAAAAGTGGATGGATGCAGAAGTCGTGGAAGGCCACGACACACCTTCCATGATCAAATTGATCGTGTACTAGCAGAAGGTGATGTCAGGAGCCTTAAGAACAGACGAGCTTGCATGACACGAGTTATGAATGTCAAAGAGGCAAGTGAGGTATGTAAGAATAAGCCTAAATGGCACTCTGTTGTTCGTGCCTACCCCGCAAGGGAACTGGCGTGAAGTTATGTATGTATGTATGTTATTTTGCTATTTAGTAGTTTTAGTTATTTTAAAGTTAGTTTAGTTCAAAATATTACTTATAGTGTATTTTCCTAATACATAAAGTAAGATAATAAATAGCAAAGAATATAAAAGCACGCTTAATTACATACGTTCTTTTAAATTTCTTCCCCGCGGCTAGGCCGCGTGAAAAACACTAGGTAGTAAGCTCCATGTGACTCAGTGTGTGAATATATATATGAACTTAATTAGATGTTTTACCTTTAACTTTACTGGTTCTTGTTACTAAGTTCACTAAAATAACAAAAAAACTAACTAACAAAAAAAAACTAAGTCCATATAGTCTATACAACTGCGCAACAAAACATAGAGACGAGTCGCAGCCAACCTGATTCGAAGTAATACAATGAATAAAATGTTGTTTATAACAACGTAGGTATTTATTAGTGAATTGAAAAACGCAGTTGCAGCGCCATCTATTTTGCTAATCCGTTTATTTCATGGAAACGACATTATTTATAGGGATAAAAAGTATCCTAAGTGTTGATTCGGGATACAAGCCAGCTTTGTGTCAATTTTCATTCATTACGTTCAGTAGATATAAAAAAAGATGCGATCGCAGCGCTATCTTTTTCGATATTTTCGTATATCCCGCGCAAACAACGGTATTTATCGGATAAAAAGTATCCTAAGTTACACGTGATGCTCTAACAGAAAGACAGCAGACAAAAATTCTAAAAATTGCATTTTTGGAATCTGCTGGTTCGAATTAGCCCCTCTGATTTTTTTTTCACATTTTTAAACACAATGTACAAACTCGGACCACTTCAGATTAATTATAGTATAGATGAAAAATATTGATTTTTCCATTTTTCTGGTCTAAATAAGTTATTTTAATGCATATTAAATTAAATATGAATCGACGTGAGTATCTCAGAATAAACAAATAGGTTTTCTACAGATTAACAGTCTTATTCATATTAAGTTAGTGCAGGTTTGTAGGCTTCTTTAAGGTTCTTAAAGAAGCATATACAAACTTACACTAGCTCAATATGAATAAGACCGTAAGCCTGTAAACACAGAGAGTGAAGTGCTTATTAACGGCACACGTAAATAACAGTGGAGAAGGTTGGTCTCTTAAATATAGACCCAGCGAAGTCCAACATAGTAATAAACAAAACTCAACAAATTGCCGTTCCCCGAGGGTATACCCGTAGCAAATTTAATTATTGAACCAATGTTTGGTTCAGTTGCTATGTAATTGAAACTAAGGAAAAAGGAGCAGGTACTAGAAAAGTAAATTGCTTTTCAATACTCGAACGTGCACTGTTACTTTATCCCCATGTGAAAACAGAAATATTTCCTTCAACAATAATATTTCACGGAATAGGAAACAATACAGTTATGTTCAAACTTATGAGTATTGACACCATTGGTCAACATGGAAAGGAGCTTCAGTAAAATGAATTTTAAATTTGAATATTTAATTTAATTTAAATACAAAGTTGAGCTGTAATTGACTAATATAAATATAGGAGAAATTCATTTTCAATTTTATGATGTTTGCTTCACTGTTGCGGTATATCATGATAATGACTTATTCTAAAATGATTTTAATGTAAACGATAAATGTGTCAATTGTCATTACGAGACACCTAATCATAAAATCGATTAATGGTCAGTCCCTATGTCTGTTCGTTTGGCCTACTATCGATTAAAATTCATAAACATAACTTATAAAATGCCAAATCCTTCTTGATTTTGTATGAATGCAGGAATTTATAATGTCATAATTCTTATTATTCATACATACATACATACATAACTTCACGCCAGTTCCCTTGCGGGGTAGGCACGAACAACAGAGCGCCATTTAGGCCCATTCTTACACACCTCACTTGCTTCTTTGACATTCATAACTCTTGTCATGCACACTCGTCTGTTCTTCAGGCTCCTGACATCACCCTCCGCTAGTACACGATCAATTTGATCATGGAAGGTGTGTCGTGGCCTTCCACGACTTCTGCATCCATCCACTTTTGCATTGTATATCTGTTTAGTCATTCCTTCATCATGCATTCTTTCCACATGCCCGAACCACCGGAGCATTCCTTTCCTTACCTTCACCCCGACACTCTCTTTCAGACCAACTCTCTTTCTTACTTCGGTATTACGAACGCGGTCCGCGAGCGTCACTCCGCAGATTTTGCGCAGTGCTCGCATCTCAACCGCGTTTACTCTACTTTCATGCTCTCTCTTCCATACCCAACTCTCGCTTCCATACGTGAGCGTAGGTACCAGCACCGCGTTGTGTATGGCGAGCTGGGCCTTCTGGCTGAGGTTCTTAGCGCCTAGAAGTTTACCTAACGCTCCATTCAAACTATTCCCCAAATTTACTCTTCTTTCTATATCAGCGGTGTACCTTCCATCCCTGCTAAAAGCACATCCAAGATATACAAACTCATTCACTTGTTCCAGCATAACATCATCGACCATTATCCTTGCATTCGTTCTGGTTCTTATTATTCCTCATATAAAAATAAATAAAATTATTTTAATCTTGATATTTTAAACTACTTACAATAAAATGATCACCATAACGCACGACCGCGACATTTGAGTTGAATTCTAACAATGTTTATCCAAAATTGAAAAAAATATATCAATAAATCTAAATAAACAAGAATTAAAGACTTGTTTGAACATATTTTGGGAATATAAAAGCAATTAACACCTAACTTAGTTCATATTTTAACTTGATTTATCGCTAGTCGGATTATACGTTTTTAAACTTTTTAAAAATAGTTTCTAATAAAATAATTTTGGTGAATCTGTTTTGAGCTGACTAATGTGCAATACTTATAAAAGCCTTACATGTTACCAGAAAAATAATGTCAAATGCGTATTTTCTTTCTGAAAAGGAATCATTTTCACAAATATTATGGATTGAGTGCTTTTAAGTATTGATAATGTGTTAGTACAGAAGATATGAATCGTTTAGTCAAATTTCGAACTACCACAAGAACTCGGCTGTTTGGTATCAGTAATGTAATTTGGTAGAGCTGGTAGATACTCATTTATTAACATTAAATATGACAAAGACGTATCGACTTAGATAGATAGACAGACAGACAACACTTTATTGTACACTAAAGCATAGATAAACAAAAATAGAAAAATACAGGAGACAGTACAACGGGCGGCCTTATTGCTAAAAAGCGATCTCTCCAGGCAACCCTTGGATTGGATTACTGTGGTGGTGGTGGTAAGTGGTGCACTTTATATACTTAGTTCCTTAACCTCCCATTGTTTCCCACAAATTCAACAATAGTTATTCTTACTTTCTAATTTAATGGTGTACAATAAATTAGGCACTTTTATGGAAAATTCAGTTGAAAAATTATTCCGCTTTCCGTATACAAAAGTATAAATATTCTGTTTTATTAATAATGTCTTACTCGTAATATAGTATAATCTCTAATCACAGTATTAAAATTATCGGAACACCATCATCTAGGTTAAATATCTATTCTAGATATAAATTAGGTACATAGACTACCTACTAAACGATCATAGCATCCTTTAGTAGGTAGTCAATGATACATCTCTACTTACTTATATACCTATACTTATATACCTATACTTATAAAGAGGTAAAGTTTGTGACGTAGGGGGTAATCTCCGAAACTGCTGAATCGATTTAAAAAAATCTTTCACTTTCCGCAAGCTACACTATCCCCGATTGACATAAGCTATATTATATTTTCAAAAAAAATAGGGATCCTTACTAAAATTCCAATAGTTTAAACCAAGGTGTAAAAAAAAAATACTTAAAATCGCGTGCGCTGCGAAAACTATTGATGATAGAATAAAATAATGTACTACCACTTTACAGAAAACATCATTATTTACAAAAAGTGTCGCGACAGCATATGTCTAACTATTATAGTTATGCCACAATAAGTGTTCTTTTATTTTAAAATTTTTATTAAAACAGCGCCGCTAGAAAAGGCTTTTTATTTGTATCTTGGTATTCATCTTTATGAAAATAAATTACTTCATATTCAAGACTGCTTCAATACTTTTATATTACTCTTTGAATTATTCAATTTGGACAGTGCATTCGAAAGATATCACGAGTTTAAAAATGTAAGTATTAGAAAAAAGTTGCGTGGTCGCCGCGCACCCTAATCGGCTAGATATGCTTATGCGGTTTAGGCGTCACTGGGGTTCGG
The DNA here is from genome assembly GCA_019925095.2 of Dendrolimus kikuchii. NCBI lineage: Eukaryota > Metazoa > Arthropoda > Insecta > Lepidoptera > Lasiocampidae > Dendrolimus > Dendrolimus kikuchii. Next base: position 10,795,931 of record CM034391.1, on the reverse strand, counting down.
GCAGTACGGGAGGGGAAATATTTTGAATTCGCTTAGTAGTAAATTAAACTCAACAAAAAATAAAAAGGTAAAATTTATGACGTTGTAGGGGGTAATCTCTGGATCTACTAAACCGATTTTAAAAATTCTTTCACCAGCTATATTATTTCTGAATGACGTATAGTATACTTGATTGTGATTAGTAATAACTAATTTTTAAATTTTTTCTGATGCCCAGCGAAGTGGGCACGGGTAAGCTAGTATACAATACATAGATATTGTAGAATATATTTTAAGTTTACTATAAATACTTAGTTATAGTAATTTATGTATTATATAACGGAAGAGGAACCACCGTAGTGTCTATAAAAAGTGTGACGTCAGCAATGCTGACGTCACGATTGTTGGCTTCTTGGTGACGACCCATATTTTAGTCCTCGAAATAAAATTTCAAGAGTACTCGGTATCGTTTATTGCAAGAGCGTTACGACTTCCCAGGGAGGTCCGTCCCGTTTGACGGCTCGAACAATAATGACCGAGTGTTTTTTTTTTAGCTGGACCCAGCTGAATAGCCGCAGATGGCTGTTTCAGCGATACCGGACTTTGGGGGCTTCCCGACTCCGTGGGAGCGGAGGCGTTCCGCCCGGAAGCAGCGCGCTCGAGGAGGCACCTCCTGTGAGGTTCGACCTCGACTCGACCGCTGCGGGGAATTGACTCTATATTAAGATTTAGCCGTAAAAGGCTGAATGAGCTAAGCCAACAGGCTGAAGTGATTATTTGGGGACTAATTATCGACTCCGCCGGTGGAGCCGATTCTAGTCTATCATTACTACCGCTTCGCAACGTGTTAGAGCTGGAGGAGAAGAAGCGGCGGAAGAAACTCTCCAGCAACACGCCTAAGCTAATCTTGTATGGCTACTTGTGTCTGTAGTGAGTGAGTGTGATTGGTGGGTCTTACCTTTGTGTAAGAAATAATGACCGAGTTTTTTTGTTTTTTTTATTGGACTTGACTTTATGTTGTTGGTCCGAAGACCTTACAACTTTACTGGGGTTTTTGGGCGAGTGCCATTGCGAAGCGAAGGCGCTCGAGCCCTGGGGCAACTTGCTCGAGGGAGCTCTCTAAGGAGTTTTACCTCGGCTGGACTGTTGCCATGAGAGGGGGATGAATTTAATGATGCCCACCATAGGGCGAATGACCGAGTGTCGACAGTGCGGCCGTATTTATAAGGTCGGTGCACGTGCCGGCGCACGTGCACGTGGTCACAAATTTTTAGGTTAACTGGTAGTGTTGGTAATTGTGGTAGTTTTGGTTTGTAGATTTAGTAGTTTCGGTAGTTGTGGTAGTTTTGGTAGGTAGTAGTGGTAGTATTGGTAGTTGTGGTAGTTTTGGTAGTTTTGATTGGTAGATTTGGTAATTGTGGTAGTTTAGGTAGTTGTGGTAGTTTTGATTGGTAGATTTGGTAATTGTGGTAGTTTAGGTAGTTGTGGTAGTTTTGATTGGTGGATTTGATAGTTTGGGTAGTTTAGGTAGTTGTGGTAGTTTTGGTTGGTGAATTTGGTACTTTTAGTTTGTAGATTTGGTAGTTATGGTAGTTTTGGTTGGTAGATTTGGTATGTGTTGGTAGTTGTGGTAGTTTTGGTAGTTGTGGTAGTTTTGGTTGGTCGATTTGGTATATTCGGTTGTTTTGGTAGTTGCGGTAGTTTTGATAGTTGTGGTAGTTTTGGTAGTTGTGGTAGTTTTGGTAGTTTTGGTAGTTGTGGTAGTTTTGATAGTTGTGGTAGTTTTGATAGTTGTGGTAGTTTTGGTTGGTCGATTTGGTTTATTCGGTTGTTTTGGTAATTGTGGTAGTTTAGGTAGTTGTGGTAGTTTTGATTGGTAGATTTGGTAATTGTGGTAGTTTAGGTAGTTGTGGTAGTTTTGATTGGTGGATTTGATAGTTTGGGTAGATTTGGTAGTAGTGGTAGTATTGGTAGTTTTGGTTTGTAGATTTGGTAGTTATAGTAGTTTTCGTTGGTAGATTCGGTTATTTTGGTAGTTGTGGTAGTTTTGATAGTTGTGGTAGTTTTGGTTGGTCGATTTGGTATATTCGGTTGTTTTGGTAGTTGCGGTAGTTTTGATAGTTGTGTTAGTTTTGGTAGTTGTGGTAGTTTTGGTAGTTTTGGTAGTTGTGGTAGTTTTGATAGTTGTGGTAGTTTTGATAGTTGTGGTAGTTTTGGTTGGTCGATTTGGTTTATTCGGTTGTTTTGGTAATTGTGGTAGTTTAGGTAGTTGCGGTACTTTTGATAGTTGTGGTAGTTTTGGTTGGTTGATTTGTTATATTCGGTTGTTTTGGTAGTTTTGATAGTTGTGGTAGTTTTGGTAGTTGTGGTAGTTTTGATAGTTATGGTAGTTTTGATAGTTGTGGTAGTTTTGGTAGTTGTGGTAGTTTTGGTAGTTGTGGTAGTTTTGTTAGTTGTGGTGACTTTGGTAGTTGTGGTAGTTTTGATTGGTAGATTTGGTAATTGTGATAGTTTTGGTAGTTGTGGTAGTTTTGATAGTTGTGGTAGTTTTGGTAGTTGTGGTAGTTTTGATAGTTGTGGTAGTTTTGATAGTTGTGGTAGTTTTGGTAGTTTTGTTAGTTTTGGTAGATTTGATAATTGTGGTAGTTTCGGCAGTTTTAGTATGTTTGGTAGTTTTGGTCGTTTGTGTTGTTTACACAATATTTATTTATATAAATAAAACTAGAACGGGTTGAAATAAGGTATTAAAGTTTGTATGGGGGACCAATCATTTATCAAGTTTATAGATACAAAAATTCACAATCTTTAAAAAAATGCGATTTTCGCTCGATCTGTCTGTGTGAATACTGAAAATGGACATAGATTCTATTCATCCCGGTAGATGGAATAGTTTGCGATATAAAAAGATTGAATATCGAACTGTAAATGAGTAAACATACGTACGGTTTCCGGCGGAAACTTAAAGAGTGATGTTTTGTGGTGGTTTTATTTTCATAGAATGTACAGTATTGATAAAATACTTGCAGAATTTTACTTATTTTGGACAATAATTGTACAGGTATGTTTATTTGAAAATCTCAACATAGTTCTGTACCGGGTTTTTGCGATGTTCCAAGAAGTTCCTCGTCTGACGTCATGAATAAGTGACACTGAGTAATCTACAGACTTTACTAGTCAAATTTGAAAAAGAATGATTATTCAAATATATCTGCGGTGGTGGGGAAACTAGTTTTCGTCGTTATTCTAGAAACCTCCAAAACTTAAAAGAACACTAAAACGTTAATACAGACAGGTTGTCCGCGTCCGATTATAAGCCTCGTCGAAAGGCTCTTGTGCGACGACCGCGTAACGTCCTGACGGACAGAGTCGACTTTATTACGAAACGGCTGGCCCGGATCAGTCCGCCCACGGTTAGAACAGTAGGCTGGCAGGCACCGACAGACAGACACAGACGGCGGCGTCTCAGACGCCGCCAATCAAGATCTCTCCACGTCCCCGCGAGGGACGCTAGGAGACATAGCTCACCCCACAGAATAGACTAGGCGTGTTGCTGGGAAGTTTCTTTTGCCGTTTCTTCTCTCCCAGCCATAACACGTTGCGAAACGGCAGTAAGATAGCGTAGGCCACCGCAAACCACCGATCCCGGCCCGCCGTGATCCTTCCCTTCGGGCTTTATATTACCCGTCGCCCGTTCTCAATTAGTATTTTGTGTCGCTCTATGGTGGGCATCATTAAATTCATTCCCCATTCATGGCAACAGTCCAGCCGAGGTAAAACTCCTTAGGGAGCTCCCTCGAGCAAGTTGCCCCCCCGGGCTCGAGCGCCTTCGCTTCGCGAAGGCACTCGCCCCAAAGACCCCGGTAAAGTTGTAAGGTCTTCGGACCAACAACATAAAGTCAAGTCCAATAAAAAAAAAAAAAACAGACAGGTTTCACGGTCACCTACAATTTTTAATTATAAATAATTAATAGTCCATAAGTATTTACAATTTTGAACTACACTTTTGAAAATAGAACTGACACAGCAAAATATAAACAGTTTTTGGCGGGAACTGACAGGAGATGTTGTACTATGCAGTTCTATTTTCTATAAATATGTAAAACTAGAGTTTACCCGGCGGCTACGCCGCGGGTCAACCTCTGGTGCGTGGTTCTTGTTTAAAGAGCAGGCGTTAATACAGGTTACTTTGCACTAAATTTTTATGTTAGTGCTATTTGCACTCGGAAGTTTAATTTCATTTTATATCGCAAACTATCCCATCTCCGGGCATGAAAAGTATTTATGTCCATTTTTGGTATGAAAACTACATTTAAACAAAATTACAGCAAAACCGACCCAGTTTTCCTAGTAGTTCTCCGTGAAAGCTTAACGGAAAGACATATCGAGTTACTACCGCGTTTTTTATAGACGATGAATTTTTATATCTATAAACTTGAGAAATGATTGGTCTTATCCAAACTTTCATCCTTTATTTCAAACCGTCCTAGCTATATTTATCTATCCCCCTTTTATGACAACTACATAAATGAATGAATGACAAATCGGACAAATCGGACACATTGGACAACTCGGACAAAACGGACTACTCGGACAACTCGTAAAACTCGGACAAATCGGACAAAAAGGACAAAGATAACCAAAATGATGAAAATGGAAAATCACAAAAAACCTATCCCACTTTTTGGGATACCCTTTACATAAATCTATCCCATTATCCGGGATAAAAGGTATCCCTTGTCCACTCTCGATATTAAAATTACATGTATACCGAATTTCAACTAAATCGGTCCCGTAGTTTTCCATAAAAGCATAACAAACAGAAAGACAAATATATTTTTATCCCGGAAACTATCCCATTTTTCGGGATAAAAAGTATCCTATGTTCATTCTCGGCATCGAAAATATATATATACTGAATTTCAGCCAAATCGGTCCAGTAGTTTTTACGTGAAAATGGAACAGAGAGACAGACAGACAAAGTTACTTTCGCATTTATAATATTAATAGGGATTACTCTAAAATAAACAATACTTGTAGGATATTGATAGTTTTTGAGTGGTAATTATGTGTTTTTGTGAGAAATGTGAACTGTATACTCAAATGTGGCCTTTCGAGTTTTTATAAAAACTTCGCTGAATGGCGTCAGTTGTAGCCTACAATACGACGGCGCTACCTATCTGAAGAGATGTACATCAGAATTAGCTATATGGACTAAAATTCTCTTGCCTGCCTTTGTGAGGACTTCTACTACTACTACTACTTGAAGTCACCATCGAAAACTTAAAGAAAATTATTTACGAAACATGAGTAAAAAACGTCTATTGAGCTTACAGTTGTGTGAAACTCGCCAATCTACATTGGAGAAACATATATTTCGTTCCTATAAAAATAAAAAAAACTTCGTTTAAAAAAACCGACTTCAAAATCTAAAAAGTATAAAATAACATTTCTTAAGCTATTGTTATTAATATATATTATCTAAAACATCTTAAAGTCGGTGCTTAGTAATTTTCAAAATATAGTAATTTTTATGTTTTACTTTGCACCGACTTCAAGATGTTTTAGATAATATATATTAATAATAATAGCTTTAGAAATAAGTTATTTTATACTTTTTAGTTTTTAAGTCGGTTTTTTTAAACGAAGTATTTTTAATTTTTTGTTACTTTTTAGTGTCTAGCTATGTATGGGTAGACCTACGAAAGGTGCTGCGCTCCTTAAAAAATATAGGTCCCAAGAAACGGGAACAAAAAAATGTTCATAAAATGAAAACTACTGGGCCAAACTATGTCAAATTTTTAGGGGACTAAATGGCAGCTATTCCGCGTCGAACAAAAAAAGAATCACATAAATCGGATCATAAATCTCGGAGTAATCGGTGAACATACATTTAAAAAAAAAGATCCCGACGAATTGAGAACCTCCTCCTTTTTTTGAAGTCGGTTAAAAACAGAGATGATAGTAATATCAGTTGAGAAGCACGAACAATCATTTAACAAATAATGTCATTTTTTTAGATTTTGAAATTACACAGCTGATATTTACCCAGGCACTTTAAGACATTAATTCTACATCTACATCAGCCGATTCGGCGGCGGAAACAATCGAATCACTCAAGCGGCGCAAATATGCAACTCTCAGTGAGAATTATATGTTTGTGTCATTTGCTGTTGAAACGCTTGGACCGTAGGGTCTTCAGGCCATGATCTTGTACCAAAATTGATCAAAACGACTCATTGCCTCTTCAGTTGTTCAGAGGGATGGTGCCTACCCCGAATAATAGATCAGTATAGCGATCCAGCGAGGAAACGTCACTAGCCTTCTGAGCACCTTACCCATAGAAGACGGTGATCTAAGCTCAATATTCTACTTATAGTCTTGAGGGCTATGTGTAAAGTACAATATAACTAAGTCAAGTTTGTTTTTATTGTATAAGTTTATAGTCATACCTTTACGGACACTCATATTTCTATCTATTTATACATCGAAAATAATTCACATTCTGCTAGATACGTAGTTTTCAGATTACGCATAGCATCCGTTAGTTATAGCTATAGTAAGCACTTTCATAAATTAACGGTCGGGACTGTCGTGTTCCCATTTGGCCGGGATGCTTCAATAGTCGTAAATTCTTCGTAATTAAGCTGACTTTGGGTCAGTCAAGGGATTAATGCCATAAATGTCAAACTATAAGCATATAGTGAAGTCGTATGTGTATGTAGTAGATATGTAATGCCCGTTAGTATCATGGAATTAGTACAAAGTTTATATCGTATGATTGAATTTCTTTTTTTAAATTTTTTATTGCATGAGTTCAGCAGACAGGCAGACGGCCCACTTGATAAAAAGCGGTTACTATCGCCTATGGACATTTGCCACACCAAAGGTGCTACAAATGCGCTGCTGCTCTCTTAAGGGAGACTGGAACCTGGTCACTAATGCCGGAACACAACTCAAGGTTGTTATGGCGACATACTTTAGACCAGAGGTGGTCGCCATCCAGTCGGGCAAATGCCTTACCACCTGGCAAAATTTGTTGTAAGGTTGACATCATGATATTCAATCAGTCATTTATTAAGCTAAAAATAATTCCTGCGAAGTTGTCAATTTTCTACATATTTTGACCACCTGTTAATCAGTCATTTTTATCAAAAACTTTATGACCATATATTCTATATGCTGCTATGTAACTGTGTAATAATTTTAGAAAAAAAAGATTGGCCACCATAAATGTAATTGAGGGATGAAAATAAATATCAGTATACGAAGGAATATGGGGCAGTTTTAGGCAGGTATCGTAATCGCAATGATCATCATAAAAGCTGAATTACACACAGTTAACCAAAAAAAGGACACGATAACATAGAATGGCATTTAATGATTTAAATTTATGTTTACTTGAATCACTTTGGTTTCTTCATCTAAATTGGAAAGCAAAAGTGAACGGTGCTATAATCCGTTTTATCGTAATAGACAATCTTAATGATGCTCCTTAGTAACTTTTTCCAAATTCGTAAAAAGTATCTCCCTTCCCTTTTTGGATTATGAGGTGGAAAATTAAAAAAAAATAGACTACGACAAGATCCGTTGAGTAGTTTTTTTTAGATTGGAATCATTTCAATTAAATTCTCTTTAGTATTCCGTAGCCAAATAACAAAAAGCATGTGACATTCATCTCGTCTACAGAACCTTTTAGTTTGACCGATGTTAATCTTACAAATTAGCACAAATACTCTTATTTAACTTAACAGCTAGTGTCAGTGTAGTTATAATTACAACGGCGGTGTCCAGCTGTTATAATTTTCTTCAGCCACTCTCAGTCCACTGCTGGACGTAGGCCTCCCCAAGTACGCGCCACATATCCCGGTCTCCCGTCTTCCTCATCCAGCCCCTGCCAGCGATCTTGCGCAGGTCGTCAGACCACCGGGCTGGCGGGCGTCCTACGCTACGTTTGCCGAGACGTGGTCTCCACTCCAGGACTCGTTTGCTCCATCGGCCGTCGATCCTGCGACAGACGTGACCGGCCCACTGCCACTTCAACTTGCTAATTTTGCGAGCTATGTCAGTTACCTTCGTTCTCTTACGGATGTCCTCATTTCTGATTTTATCCATAAGAGAAACACCTAACATAGCTCGCTCCATAGCCCGTTGAACGACTTTGAATTTGTGGACCAGTCCCGCTGTCAGTGTCCATGTCTTGGCACCATAGGTCATGATGGGTAGGACGCACTGCTCGAAGACTTTCGTCTTCAAGCATTGCGGAATGGTCGACGAGAAGACATGTCGAAGCTTACCGAATGCTGCCCAACCTAGTTGGATCCTCCTATTGGCTTCCCTCTCGAGGCCGTGTTTGCCTACCTGGATCTTTTGTCCAAGGTATACATATTCCTGCACAACCTCAAGAGGGGAACCATCGACGTTTACCGGTCTCGGCATGACATGTTCGTTGAACATGACTTTCGTCTTGTCCAAATTCATGCCGAGACCGACCCGTCGGGAGGATTCATTCGGGCTGTTCAGCATGTCGGTAAGTCCCTCCAACGTCTCTGCAAAGACGACAATATCATCAGCGAAACGTAGGTGAGAGATGCCCTCACCGTTGATGTTGATGCCCCGTTCATTCCATTCCAGAGTTTTGAAGACATCCTCCATCGCGTTGGTGAACATTTTCGGGGATATGACATCCCCCTGTCTCACCCCGCGACGTAGAGGTATAGGCTTCGCCCTCCGGTCCTGGATCTGAACGGTCATCGTTGCGGCATCATACAGATATCTCAACACCTCGATGTATCGCCAATCGATACAGCATCTCTACAGAGACTCTAGAACAGCCTAAGTTTCGATAGAGTCGAAGGCTTTTTCGTAGTCCACAAATGCCATACACAGCGGCTGATTATACTCCTTGGTCTTCTGTATAATCTGCCGAACAGTATGGATGTGGTCTACGGTGCTGTAACCTTTTCGAAACCCAGCCTGTTCCGGTGGTTGGAACTCGTCAAGTCTTCTGGCGAGACGATTCGTGACGACCCTCGAAAACAACTTGTAGACGTGGCTCAAGAGTGAGATGGGTCTATAGTTCTTCAAGAGGGTCTTATCACCTTTCTTGAAGAACAAGACCACCACACTCTTAGTCCACGCCCTTAGGACAGTGCCCCGGAGGATAACGGAATTAAAGAGCTCCGCTAAAGCCTTCAGGATTGGGATCCCTCCCGCTTTGAGGAGCTCAGTTGTAATACCGTCGTCCCCCGGAGCCCTGCCATTTTTAAGTTGCCCGAGTGCCGTCCTAATCTCGCCAATGTCGACCTCCGGGATATCTCACGTATAGTGGCGCGTGAGTGGTGCACGTGGATCATTAGCGCCTTGAACCGAAGGTCTTTCCGCCCGCAAAGAATACAATCGCCCGTAGAACCGTTCCACCTCCGCTAGGATCTCAGAGTGAGACGTAAGCTCCCTGCCATCTGCTGTCCTCACTTTTCCAAGATGGCTTCTCCCCAATGGTTTTAAGAAAACTTTGGACCCCCTATTCTGCTCTATAGCAGCCTGAATGGCTCGCGTGTTTGAGCAGCGGAGATCCCGTCTTACAAGTTTTCTTATCCGTTTAGAGAGAGCCCTATGCTCCGGTGAGGCAAAAAAAGTAGGTGGCATCTCACGTCTCATCCTCATGAGATCCAAGGTTTCGGTGGAGAGTTCAGAGCGTTTGCTTCTTCGCATAGGTGGAAAGTGCCTTCGGCCCAGCTCTCGCATTGTTTTCACCACGTTGTCGGTTATCTCGTCAACATCGCCGGTGATTTCCAGCGATTCGAACCGATTTTGCAGTTCCAGCTGGAACTGTTCGGACCCTAAAATAATCTGGGGCGGCGTAGGTCGGAGATTAGACTTTATCAGGCGGAGTCTTTCAGCTTTGAAGTCGATATTTAGAGTGCCTCGTACAAGTCGGTGGTCACTGCCGGTATTAAACCTGTTGACCACTGAGACATCTCTAAATATGTGCTTCTTGTCCGCCATGATAAAGTCTATCTCGTTCTTTGTCACAGTATCGGGGCTCTGCCAGGTCCACCTCCTTTGGAGCTTCTTCTTGTAGAACGAATTCATCAAGAAGAGACCCTGCATTTCGAGGAAGTTGACCAGCATTTGCCCCCTGTGATTTCGGCGCCCCAAGCCATAAGGTCCGATTCTCGGTTCGTCGCATTCTTGTACTCCCACTTTGGCGTTGAAGTCCCCCATAACAACGTTGTAGTGTGCGGAGGTCGTCCCATGTATGGCTTTAGTGATATCCTCATACATGGCCTCAACCTCCTCGTCAGGGTGTGCCGAGGTCGGCGCATATACCTGTATTACCTTCAGGGAGTACCTGTTGGTGAGTTTTAGTACTAGGTACGCTACCCGGTTCGACACACTGCTGACTTCCACAACGTTGTTAACGGGGGACTTGTTGACAAGAAAACCGACACCACCCTGGGAGGCCTTATCACCTTCTCGGAAGTAGAGAAAGTGCCCGAACTCCAGGGTTATAGTATCCTCCCTCTCTCTTCGGACTTCAGATAACCCTAGAATGTGCCATTTGATATGACTTAACTCTACTTCCAATTCCGCGAGGTGATTATCCAGCCTGATCGTGCGTCCATTGTACGTTTCCAGTGTCAGTTGGTTACGTTGGCAGCCTCCCGTAACCCGGAGATTTCTAGCACCCTCCTCCCCGTAGTTACCACGACCGCTGCCGTAGCCGGGCCTAGCGGGGCCGCCGGGAACTGAGGGCCATGGTCTATGTTTGCGTTTCATATTTGGGGGAAATGCCATAGTCACCACGCTTGGCATGCGGGTTGGTGACCGTAGTACCGGCTTACTCGCATCGGAGACGCTGCTGCCCGAGTCTGATCAGGGGATTTATGTAAGCCGGATTTCTGTTGATGGTTATACCGCCATCGATCGGTCGTCAGAGCCTCGTTAGTTGGCGGCAGGGAGTACCCCGGATAGGTGAGGTTGACGTTTGGGTTGCTAGTTGGATTTCGCACACCTGTTATAATAAACATAAAAAACTATTTGATCATAAAGAGTTAACTCAGATGCTAATAGAACCTAATTAATTCCTAAAATAACTTGAATAAGTCTGTCAATTTTTTATAATAAATAGAAATATAAAGAGCTCTTATTCATATTGAGTTAAAGTAATTTTGAAAGCTTCTTTAAGAACCACAAAGAAAGAGAAGAGAAAGATCAACACAATATGAATAAAACTGAAAATGCTTAAAAACCCAACTACGATATTTTAATTTGTATTAAAACATCTGCTATTAGATTAGCTTCACAAGTTCATACAAGATTATGAACTAAAATTTACGAAGCCAAATCGATAAGAACCCAGATTATTGTTAGAAAAAACATGATTTCTCTGTTAAAATATCTGTGAAACATGCAGAGAAGTGAACGTAAAGAACGTGCCTAGAAAGAATGAGTACGACGTAAAACACGATCTCCTTAAATTGATCTACGGTGATAAATAGGCCTGTAAAAGTTTCCTATCAGTCGTCCTTGCGAACGCGTTCAGTGTTGCTTAGAAACTCTACATCATTCACGGCTCTTACTAGCGATGCACGATAACGAGATGATCAAATCGATTGTTTCGATTGTTTAGACATCTTTATGACTCTCAATTGTTTTCACTCACAGTAAATGATTTCGAATCCGAGTCGAACCTCTTCATCATCCAACGCGCCGATAAGGTCCTTCTAATATTACAATACTTACAGCCGGCTCTAAAGATGAGTCACCAAAGAGTAACTCATATACATTTGATATGGTAATGGGTATGGTGATCCACACACACAACTACCGATATTCTACGCGTGGTGGAGTGGATCAAATGTAGCTCTAAACAACTAGCTACTAAGTAATACTAGGTATATAAGATGTATGAGTTCCGATGTGCCCAGCTCGATATGCGTGGCTAACGAATCCTCAATGTTCAGCTTAAGAGTGAGTCGAGTATAGACTTAATTGTAGTATTGGCTCGACTTCGATTCTTTCGATTGTTCAAACACATTGATGTAGATTGCCTACATCAATGTTCAAACATCTCAATTGCCCAGCGCTAGCTCTTACAATCACCATAAAACAGAAAACTTTTTATTGCGATTTAGTACTTGTAACCAAGTGTTGGGATTTATGTTCCGTATACAGGGTGATTTTTCCAAGTGGGCCTTCAGGGCCTAATTCTAAACTATGTTAGATAGCGAAAAACACTCAAAGGAGTCTCGAGGCCGATTTTGTCAAAAACTAAATGGTATCATTAGATTTTTGAAAAATCAATTACCTTTGTCAGGATCGAATCGGCTGATTTTGGAAAAATAAACACATTCTGTATTATTACGCTAGTAGATAGTATAGTTTGTAACGATCAATTTTTGTGAAGGAACGCCAAACGGTAAACCAAGGGAAAACGTTATTTTTGAACGAAATGTTCTATTTTCCATGCATTAATAAGCTCATCTCATTTTATTTCACATAAGTACTTTTCATATAAGTAGGTACTTGCTAATTTTAAACTTTGTCTTTTTAATAATCGTTTTGCACGATTAAATTCAAGTTTCCGCCAAAACTCCCAATTTATAATTAAATGTTTTAATTTTAATTGGTCTAGTCAAGGTGTCGAAATCCGTCAATGGGAATGTCCGCCAATGTCCATCAAGTTCATACACCGCTTGTTTTTAAATTTAACGCCAACTACAATTCGAAGACAGAAATCAATGGTGTCTTAGTTTCATTGACTGATTTCTTGCCGTCGTAACTATTCAAAACCGGAAATAATGAGAGGTGTATAAAGTTGCCCACTGACGGCCTTCGCCACCTTGACCAAGTTTTTTTTACATATGAGGACTATAATTATACTATTTCAAATAAAAGATAGAATGACAGACAGGGACGTTTACAAAAACTATAATCTCGTGGTAATTCGCATACCTATCATATTTATCAAAGTTTTTGTTCTGAAGAAGTGTGAATAAGACCCTATGCAATAGGCACTTATTGCTGAGTCAAACATCTCATTGACATAGATTTCCAAAATGTCGATCAGCAGTAATTGCCTATAAATACCAAATCTTTTTACAAATTCACAGAGTTCTCTTGGTTATTAGCCACAGCTCTACAGCAACGGACCTGGTTTATGCCTGCCGGCTGGATTGCTCAAAACTAATACCATATCGGTCCGGTAGACCTTTGAGGTCCCGTATATTGAGACTCCAAGTCAATTATTATTCATAATAATAAAATAAAAGGTTCCTGTAAGCCAAAATTGTTTTTTTTTTAAAACATATAAGTGCTCGGGACTAACATTTGGTGTCAGAAGAAAGCGGGATATTATTGCCCGCCGGACGCCCCGTTCCTGACGACGTCCAACAAAAAGCCAAGCTGTGACGGTGCTGTACCAGTCTCTCTGACTGTGCATAGCCAGACTCCAGCTCTACGTGTCGAGGAAGCCGCCACGCCGTACCTCATCGTGCCCGAGGGTCCATTGCCCAGCCGCGAGGTCCTGTTGCGCGGCCCAACGACAACGCGTTGACCTAGATATAAAGCGTCAACAACCCAACGTGTTGCTGCCACGCGCTGACACGAGCCGCCGATTGAGCGTCGCCGCCCGCCGCCGCCGCAGCCGTCGCCGCCTCCGCCGCCGTCGCCGCCGCCGCCGCCGCCAAGTCAGCATAATAACCAACACATGCTGCCGCTGATGTTTATACTGTGAGTGCATTTTAAGTTTATTATCTGTTATAGTTCCATTTCTTTATTTATAATTGATCATGGCAAACCCAAAAATCGATCACTCCCCTATATCCTCCCATACCGTAAAAATGAATTTTACCGACCTCACCCGCTTCATAAAAACCTTCGATGGAGATAGAAATAAATTATCCCCGTTTCTACGTAACTGCGAGAATGCCCTTAACTTAATTAACCCCAATCAATACGAAATATTATTTAAATTTATACTATCCCAATTAGAAGGTAAAGCAGAAGCAATATGTTCCCTTAAAGTTTTCAGTAATTGGTCGGACCTGAAACAATTTTTAAAAAGTAACTTTGGCGAGTGTAAACACCGTAACCATCTATTATTAGACCTCCAAAACTGTAGAATGAAACCTAACGAAAGTGCTCTGCAATATAGTACACGTCTAGAAACTCATCTTACACGACTACAGACGGACATATCTCATTCAACCATCAATCAGGGTGAACTGCTAGGACGACTAGCTAATACGGAAGACCTGGCTTTACACACCTTTTTGCTGGGGCTACCCAGCCATATTTCCAACATATTGAGATGCCGCAATCCGGAAAACCTTGCCGAAGCAATTAATTTAGCTATTCAAGAAGAAAAATTCTACAACTATGCTCAATCCTCGCAGTCAAGAAATTCCGTAGAATCCAAACCAAAATGCCGTCTTTGTGGCAAACCTGGGCACACGGATAGATCGTGCTATTCAAATCGTCACCGTCCCATCCATAATGTAGCTTTCCAACCAAGACCTTCTCAATCCATTCCCAATACTTCACCACCAAACCCGACTATCTGTGCATATTGTAAGGCAGTCGGTCATCACATAAATCAATGTCGTAAAAGGGAATATAATAACACAAATCGTCAAAGATTTTCAAACCCTACAAATCATCAAATAAATTCTAACCCACCTTTAAATAAAGTACACAATTTAGACGAAAACCATGATCAGACCCAAGAGTGTCCAACAGACCCCCAAAATGATAATTTTTTATACTAAATAGGGTTCCGCAACCGCGTCATGTGGAATCTGCTACACAAACCGACGCGCTACCAAGTAAAATACCTCCTAACGATTCTGATTCCCTTTATTGCCATACCAATAAGTTACCGACAGACAGAACAAATAGTCACGACTCCTTCTTCCCTTCACGGCTCACTGAATCCCGAGTTATACGACAGGGTAACCAGCCCCAGATAGGAAACTCGTCTATTAAAAACACTGGTTCTAAAAACTCTACTAAATCTTATACCAATAATTCTATGTCTAATAAATCTTATACCAATAATTCTAAGTCTACTAAATCTTATACCAATAATAAAAATTCTACTAATTCCTATACCCGTAATACTAAATCTGCGAATTCTTATAATACAAAGTCCACAAATTCTTATAAGAATAACGAGACAATTTATAAAATTCATTATAACGATAAAATTCACTTACCGCATGTCTATATAAAATCTCAATATTCAAATAAGCCGCTGGTTTTCTTGATTGACTCAGGCTCTAGTATTTCTTTAATAAAAAAATCTTCTTTAGTCACACATCCTAAACTTATAACAGAAAAGGTTAAGTTCAAAGGTATAGATGAAAATGCCCCATGTTCTGAGAGTTTTGGGCACTTTCAATTAGATTTCAAGCTCGATAACTCTGAAACAATATTCAGTAAAATTCATCTAGTTTCAGAATCTCTAAGTTTCAATTTTGACGGAATTATAGGTAATGATTTTCTAAGAAACAATAACTGCAATATCCTATACGGAAATAATACTCTGCATCTTGATAAAGGCACATTACAAATTCATTTTACTAAACCCCAATATACAATACCAGCTCGTTCCGAAATGATGATAGAATGCAAAGTAACTAATCCAGAAATTACATCCGGGTTTGTTGAAAAGTCTGAGATTCAAAAGGGTGTATACCTATCCAGTTGCCTCACATCCCTTAAATCCAATAAACACGTTAATGTGTCCATTCTTAATACTACAAATAATGAAATAAATATACAAACCTTTTGCGTTGAACTCCTACCATGTGATATTCTAAGGTCTAATAGTATACATAATATAACTTCCGATCATAACCGAGCTTTGGAAGTACGGAACCAAATAAGAACATCTCATCTTAACTCAGAAGAATCTAAAGTCCTCCTATCTCTTTGCCACGAATATTCCGATTTATTTTACCTTGATGGTGATCATCTCTCTTGTACTAACACTGTTAAACATGAAATTAAAACTACTAGTTCACAACCAATCCATGTAAAAAGTTACCGCTATCCAGAATGCCATAAAGAAGAAGTAAATAAGCAGATACAGAAAATGTTGAATCAAAACATTATTAAACCTTCTAGTTCCCCATGGTCATCCCCAATTTGGGTAGTTCCAAAAAAACAAGACGCTTCCGGTCAAAAGAAATGGAGAATCGTAGTAGACTATCGAAAACTTAATGATATTACCATTGGAGATGCTTATCCTATTCCTAACATAACCGAAATCTTAGACCAACTAGGTCACAGTAAATATTTTTCTACATTGGATCTCGCCTCCGGTTTTCATCAAATTCAAATGGCTGAAGAAGACTCTCCCAAAACCGCCTTCTCAGTTCCAAATGGCCACTTTGAATACACTAGAATGCCCTTTGGACTAAAAAATGCTCCTGCAACCTTTCAACGTCTCATGAATACAGTCCTTACCGGTCTACAGGGTTTACATTGCTTTATCTATCTAGATGACGTTATTATCTATTCTCATGATCTCCAGTCTCACATCTCTAAACTTGAATTAATATTCGATGCCTTAAGAAAACATAATCTAAAGTTACAGCCAGACAAATGCGAGTTTCTTCGTCGCGAAGTCGCCTATCTAGGTCATATAATTTCAGACAAAGGAGTATCTCCCAATCCCGATAAAGTTGAAGCCGTAGTATCCTATCCTACACCCAGAACACCCAAACATATTAAAAGTTTCTTGGGACTCATAGGATATTATAGGAAATTTGTTAAAGACTTTTCTAAAATCACTAAGCCACTAACTTCCCTGTTAAGAAAGGATGTAGATTTCACCTGGTCACATCAACAGGAAGAAGCATTCAACTCTCTTAAATCAATGCTTACTAACGCCCCTATCCTCCAATATCCTGACTTCTCGAAACCTTTCATCTTAACCACTGATGCTTCCGAATATGCAATTGGTGCAGTTCTATCGCAAGGTGAAATAGGCAATGACCTACCCATAGCCTATGCTTCCCGTACTTTAAACAAAGCAGAAGGAAATTATAGCGTGTCTGAAAAAGAACTTTTAGGAGTTATATACGGTACAAAAACATTCAGACCGTATCTTTATGGGAGAAAATTCAAAATCGTTACAGACCACAAACCCCTTGTGTATCTTATGAATTGCAAAGATCCTAGTAGTAAGTTATTACGCTGGAGATTAAAAATAGAAGATTTTGATTATGAAATTGTGTATAAACCAGGAAAATTAAATAGTAACGCCGACGCCTTATCCAGACCGCCTATACATAATATCGAAGATATAGATCTTAATGATAACTTAACCTATGAATCCTATATTAGAACACGTTCATCCCCTACAGTTTTTAATACTCGAATAACAGAATTTAACCAAAATTTACTTGAATCCTCGTGTCCATACATAGCCTACCCAACATCCATTGACTTAGATGACTCCAATCCCTACTGTCGAGATATACTAAACCTTTTAGAAAACAGAAATGACTTTGAAAACTCTGAAAGAGAATTGCATAATATTAAAATATCCGAAATAAATAATAAAACTTATCTTCATCTTTTTACTAAAGTCCATCACTATGACTCTGTCACTTATAGAGATATCTTTGCAGTATTAAAAGAAGTAAGAAATAACTTAGTTATATTCTACCCCCAAGTTAATGAAATTTCTATCTCTGATTTCGATAACCCTTACGATAAACTAAAATTTCTAATTATTTACGAAATGATAACTTATATATTCCATGACACTAATATTAAAATAAATATTTATCACAACAAACTCGTATATCCTACCCCTAACCAAATTCCTGCTATCCTGAAGGATAACCATGACTCCCCTATTGGAGGCCATATTGGCTCCAATCGAATGTATAGTAAACTCAAAGATACTTACTATTGGAGTGGAATGAAAAAGGATATTGAAAATTATGTAAGAAATTGTCCACTCTGCCAACAAAACAAAGCACTTCGAGCTACTAATAAAGCCCCTATGGAAATCACAACAACTTCAAATGAACCCTTACAAAGAATATTTACCGACATTGTAGGTCCTCTTCCAGAATCTGGTCCCCAAAAATACAAGTATATAGTCACATTCCAAGACGATTTAACTAAATATTCCATGGCCTATCCTATTGTTCAATCCACTGCAGAACAAACTTCTGAATGTCTTATAAAATTTATATCTCACTTTGGTATTCCCAAAACTGTCCTTTCTGATCAAGGTGTCCATTTTATAGCCGACGTATATAAACAAGTAGCGTCTCTTTTTAAAATTAAACACTTATTCTCATCTCCATATCACCCCCAAACCAATGGTGCACTTGAGAGAAGCCATAGCACTCTCAAGGAATATCTTAAATCCTATGTAAATGATAATCAAGACAACTGGTATAAATATCTCCCTACTGCACTGATATCCTACAATTCAACAACTCACTCTACCACAAATTTTAGTCCTCATGAACTTTTATTCGGATGTAAACCTTACCTACCAAGTTCTATCTATGACATAAACCCTACTGTCACTTATCCCGATTATATTAAAAATTTAAAACACAGATTAATTAATACAAGAAACATAGCTCGCGAAAATATTCTTAGAAGTAAAGAAAGATCAAAACACTACTATGATCAGCATACTAGAGAAATATCTTATAATGTTGGAGATATGGTGTATATAAAATACCACCATAGATTGCGTAAAGCCTTGTCTCCTATATGGAAAGGTCCTTACCAAGTCACGGCAGTTCATGGTAATAGCAATGTAACAGTGCAAGTAAATAGGCGAAAAATCCGTTACCATTTTAACGAAATAAAACTAGCCCACGATAATTCCATTCCAGGGCCATCGCGCCAGGTGCCATCTCCGACTCAGGACTAATATCGCCAATCCCAAACAGTCCAGGCCTATACTATGAAAATCTAGGTACTTTAAGGTTTTATAATAGTTTTTGGAACATGGTCACTTTTACAGATTTCTCCTACATACAACCTCATATAGAAAATATTAAAAATATAATAAATACCGTTAAAACAACCTGTAATAGTTATAAATCAAGTAAAATTCAAACAGACTGCTCTAACACATTAAATCCGTTAGAAACTCTCCTAGTTAACGTAGAAAATAATTTTATAGCTGTATCACATCTCACAAATAAAAATCGTATTAAAAGATCTTCGTGGTTCGGTTTTGGCGGACCTATTCTTAAACAGTTATTCGGATCCTTAGATGAAGATGATGCAAAAACCTTCTCTGACGCTATCAATGCCGTCCAAGACGATCAGAGACATCTATCGTCTTTAATGAAAGATAACATTCACGTAATCTCTTCCGCTATCGATACTTTTAATAATACAATTAGAAGACTAAATGATAATGAACAAATATTAAATCAAAACATGGGTAAATTAGATACAATTTTAGAAACCGTTTTGCAAACAACTTCCAAATTAGAAACTTCTTCTTATCTATCTTTAACCTTTAGCGCAATAGAAAGTTCTTTAATAACTTTAAATTTTAACCTTGAAGACATTATAGATGCAATTCTGTTCGGAAAACAAAACATAATTCATCCTTCTATTTTATCCCCAGTTCAATTATATAATGAACTAAGTTCCAACCAAAATATTATAGCTCAAAACTTCCCAGTCTCATTAAGCATAGAAAATATGCACACTCTCCTAGATATCTCATCAGTTTCTAGCTTTGTTAATGGATCTAAACTAGTATTCGTCATAAGAATTCCGTTAATAAACTTACAAGAATACAATCTCTATCATATTTTTGCTCTCCCTACTCCGCATGATATAAATAATCCTCATTCCTTTGCTATGATCAATCCAACTACTAGATTTCTTGCTATAACCGATGATAAATTAATGTACTCAACAATGGACTCTACGAGTGAGTGCAAAAGTGTAACAAAAGAATATTATCTGTGCAAACTAAGTGATGTGCATCCTACCGCAACAAATCCAATTTGTGAAGTGATAATCCTAACTAAACATATAAACAAATTACCAAAACCTTGTGATTATAAAGTAATAATTAGTGATATTGACGTTTGGCAAAAACTTAATAATAATAAGTGGTTATATGTACAGTCTGATCTAACTAAACTATCTGTTAAATGTAACAATACTCTTAGTGACTACGATATTGTTGGAACAGGAATCCTCAAGGTTCCTAAAGGCTGTAAGGCTTTTCATAATCTTCTACAATTTGTTGCATCTACAGAGTATGAGTCTAAACTGTATTTACCTTCTCCAAATTTTAATATTATAGAAGATGATTGCTGTTCCAAGAAAAGGATAAATAATACGATTCCATATTTAACTCCTATTAAATTATCTCACATCGATTTAGATTCCTTGCATTATGTCACACATAGATTAAATCAGTTCAGTGACGAAATAGAGAAAATAGAAAATCAACCTTACCACATTAAATATGGAAACTATTTTAGCGGAATTACAACAATCTTGTCTGTATGTGTTTTAGCTTATATGTCTTTTACTATTTATAAGAAATGTTGTAAGAAACCAAGACGAGATACAACCCAAAATGAGCCTGGTTGTTGTATAAAAATATTCAATAATTGTTATGCTAAGCCTAATACCCAAACAAATCTTCAGATTCAGAATAGAGCATTTGAAGTATCTGAAAACTCGGAAGAATCTCCCTCGAGTTTGAGGAGAAATTTACATATATATTAGAAAAAACTTATAGTAATCCATAAATAATAATTTTGTTAATTTTTTAGTAATAAATAATTTTACTAGTTCATGTTAATGTCTCATAGAAATAATGAATAAAAACTACTATTCCTTTACTAAAGTTTTACTATTTCTTTACCAGTTCTCAAAGAATAAAATATTTACCATATCTTTACCAATTCTTATAATGAAAATAATTATACTAGTTCTTTACAAGTTCATACTAGATCTTATGATCAAAATTGTTTTCTACATCTTTACTAGTTCATAGGATATTTTACTATTTCGTTACAAATTCTTAAATCATTGCTATTTCTTGACTAATTGTAATATTTCAATTCTCGTGTTACTTAATAGCTTAAGCACTAAAATATGTAATTTGTTCAACTTTTCTAATAATTGATACATAGTAATTTTAAAATTCTAGCTGTAAAATAAAACTGTATATTTTGTTAAATGTACTGTGTAAATGTTTGTAACTTCTTGGTGTCTCAATCTACTCGCATCTTTTCCTTATTTGATGCTCCGTTTTAAGGGGGGAGGTGTTACAACCCTATGCAATAGGCACTTATTGCTGAGTCAAACATCTCATTGACATAGATTTCCAAAATGTCGATCAGCAGTAATTGCCTATAAATACCAAATCTTTTTACAAATTCAGAGAGTTCTCTTGGTTATTAGCCACAGCTCTACAGCAACGGACCTGGTTTATGCCTGCCGGCTGGATTGCTCAAAACTAATACCATATCGGTCCGGTAGACCTTTGAGGTCCCGTATATTGAGACTCCAAGTCAATTATTATTCATAATAATAAAATAAAAGGTTCCTGTAAGCCAAAATTGTTTTTTTTTAAAACATATAAGTGACGGAATAAAAAGTAGCGCAGATTTTAAGTATAATCATTTGCTGTCGATCAGTGAAACACGCATCGAAATCAAACGCTTGCGCCCACAGGCGACGGTACTACGACTACTTTCCATCAAGTGGATCTGCCTGTTTGGCTGCTTTAGTTCCATTGTTCAATTACATACATTAATACTTAGTTATGTTGATGCTTGCCCTATTATCAAACAATAAAAATTTGTTTGAATCTTTCTATATAAAGTCAAAATACCTAGTGCATTAACTTACAAAAGCTACCGCACTACTCGTGGGTACTAGAGCGTTAAAATGCAATTTCATGGCAGTCTTACTACAGTCGTCTTGAACAAAAATCAAAAAACAAACCAAACAGGTTGATTGCGAGTGAAAAAGCGAAAACAACCCCTCGTACAATTCTGATTGGAAAAAGTTTTCAAATCGAAGTTTAGATGACGTTGAGATCTAATTTCAATTAACCTTTAAACTTGTTATTTAAGTAGACATAATTAATGACATTACTAATTATATGTAGATTATATTAGCTGTTCCCGCGCCTTCGTTCGATATTATTTTTTACTTTTCGAATTACCAATATTCCAAACATTAATTTTCATGTCCCTGTTTTAAGAAACTATCGGTTGCCCATACAAATCCCCCCTATTTCATCCAACATTATTTTGGAAGCAAAAGGATAGCATTTGACATCTTTATTTTCCTTGGTCATGGCTCCTGAAAAGTGGCCGAAAAGTAGAAATAAAAATATAAATCAAAGAAATGCCAAGCTTAATACCGTTAAAACATAATTTTAAATATAGATGTGCCAAAATTGCCATTTTATCTAGAAACTATAATTTTTTTACAGTATTTAAACCATAGAACCCTTATTCCCTTAACTTTTATATATTAAGAAATTACTCTAAACATTAAAAATGAGCTAAAATATATGCAAGTTTCTACACGCGTTCTTCCAATCAATCCCTATCTTAATGAGTTATTAATGATGTTACTAAATATAAATAAACTAATGAGATAAATAAATTATGTGGGTATCTAATCGCATTAACTGCGTAAATAAGTATATAAAGTCTGTAAGTATAAAATGGTTGATCTAAAGACGGAGCGTTTTACAAACAAACAAAAAGTTCCAAAGCAAAATTTTCTCTCATTTGGACTTGAAGATCGAACAATATTGGTTTTCGTTAATTAAAGCTGGATTCTAAAACTAGGATTTTCCAACAAAGCTTATGCCGACACATGATATTATAGTCTGACCAAATTAAAATGTAATCAATAATCATTCAATCAATCAGCATTTTCGAATATACCTATAAACGTTATAGGATATTTTACGATTATCATCTCCAGCTTGAGAATGTACTGATCATTGTTAATTAATGCACAGCTAATGTCCCTGTAAAGTGAAAACCTATATATACTATACTATCCTACTATAAACAAATGAATGAACTGAGAGTACATACAGTACGCGCGAATCTTAAATGCGCCTAGAGTGCAGGTGGCTATAGTTGAGTGTTAATGTTTATTTACTTACAGTGTGTAGTGCGAAAGAGATTGTATGCTATAACTAATATAAACTACAAATGCTAGCCTGGATAATAACCGAGCAAGAGAGCAACACTCTCCTCTCAGCTCTATGCGTCCCAGCTCACGAACCTTATAATTGTGGCCTGCGCATTAACAATACTAACCTCAAGAACGCGTTTTAGTTTTGCTGATACCATAGTCTAAAACGAAAAAAAAGTAAAAAAAGAAACAATTTATTTTTGACACGCTCTTCTCTATAATTAAAACTGACTCACTCTCACTCAAACTCACTACACGAAGAAACCATCGATACGTTCGAAACGGCGTGAAGTAGATGATTACACAGATTAATGATTATGCAAATGGGGCAAGATAGAAGTCAAGGATTTGTAAGGCATCCCATTACTTTCGCACAAACAAGAGAATTATCAAATGCATCGGTCGTGTCAAAAGGACCGATAGGGGATATAATTATATCAACACAGCGGAGACTTTTTCGGCATCGATATGAAAAATAAATATGTCGATATGGCAATATAATGCATAAGTTGATAAACCTAATTGCGCCACATGCGGAATTGGAGAAAATGTCCACTAGATTTTAGCTGAGAGAGCACGCGTCGAGCATCGGAGAAGTAACTTTGGAAAAAGACCGAATAATTTAAGTTTCTTAATTTTTAAAACTAAGTAAAAAATATATAGCTTAACCCCCCAAAATTAATATTGTTTGAGTAGTAAGAAGAGACCGCGTATTATTAGCAAACGTAGCGTAGGACGTCGTCCAGTGGACTGACTACTTACTTAAGGTCGCCAGCAGGGACTGGATGAGGAAGGCGGGAGACCGGGATATGTAGCGCAAACTTGGGGAGGCCTACATCCGACAGTAGACATTAATTGGCTGAAGAAAAAGGAGAAGACAGGGAGTGTTATTTTCTGTTTGGAACATCCTAAATAAAGAAAGAAAAAATGTTTACTTTCTACTATTTTTATTAACAGTCTGAGTTGCTGTATCGGTGATGCCTTCAGTCTGAGCGGCCATTTCTGTGGTTATGCCGTATACCTTAGGTTCTACCCAAATTTGTCTAGGGGTGTCATCGTAACAGCAAACCAAATCACGTCTGTAGCATACCCGTGTGAAATACAATATTTTCTTTCCTACGCACTTGGCTCTAGGAACGCAGTCGCCTTGTTTTTCAAGGCATGTTGGATCTAAAATAAATGATAATTATTAAAATACACTAAATATGATTTATGAAATATACTCAAACACATAAAGACTCAATATTATTGTATACTTAATATCCAAAGTAAGAATTTCGTCCTTCTAATTGTAAGAACAATCTGGCGATTGACTCTGAATCCCAACGAAAACAAGCTTGTTTACACTGTGTTGTTATTACATGTCTTAAATTATTCTAGAATAATTCTGTCACGAGTCGTTTGAAATATAACCAGCCAAAATTAAACCCCCCTCGAATGAATGAGGGTTCCATTGCGTAAAGTAAAATTTGAATTTTACTAATTGTACGCTTAAGTTCGCCATAGGACTAATTGTTGTTCTAGATCACGTAATAGGGATACGGACAAATGTTACTAACAATTCTAATATTTTTACATCTAAAGGAACATTAACGTCTTATCATCTAAATTTTAATATAATTATCATGATAAAATAGTTTTAATTAATTTTCAAATAGTAATTAGAGCCATATTTTACTCCTTTTACTTTTATAATACCTACTTATGGCTTCATAAGTAGTATGTCTATATACATAAAAATGAATCGCAAAATGTGTTGGTAAGCGCATAACTCAACAACGCCTGGACCAATTTGGCCAATGCTTTTTTTAAATGTTCGTTGAAGTCCAAGGATGGTTTTTACGGCGAGAAAAAATCGAATAATTGCCGGGAAAACCCTAAAAACAGCCCTTTTCTTTTTCCCATATAAACGTTTTCTAACTAAAATGTAGAGTTAATTTGAACTTTATTGCTATTCAATAAAGTTCATATTAAATTACAAGCTTTGACTGTTGTCTAAGCAATGTAGGTGTGTTCCTAACGCTAAAGAGTCTATTTGCACTTTATTACCGCTGCACAAAGTTCAAATTCAATCATATCTATCAAAACAGTGTGCGTGAACGCGTTGGAGGATCTAATGTCTCGTGCCGAAACTAAAACAAAAGAAATAATATCGCGAAGCCGACCAAATTGATAATCAGTACTAATGATCTATAGCTCTTGCATTTTGTGACTATTCAATTTGGTCGGCTTCGCGATATTATTTCTTTTGTTTTAGTTTCGGCACGCGACATAAAATGCATCAGTTTTCACGTCATTACATCAGTCAAACACAAACCGCGTTATCAAAAGTGTTTTATTATTTTTAATTATTAATTTAATATCCCTATCTGTGCAAAATTATTTAAATACATACTAATATTATGTAAATGAGATGAATACCAAATAAAATAATAAATATCGGAAAATGAAAACTTTACACACATACAACATTGGTATGGCTTAAAGGCCTTGACTCCAAGTCATATCAAATTAAAAAGAAGTTGAAAATTGAAACAACAACAACAATCTGTCGATTTGCCGGTGTACACGTGTTGTTTTTCTTGGATTTTCTGTTACCTACTCTACTGAGTTTTCTTTTGTCAACTGATAAACGAAACAAATTCCTTAGCTTTCTTCAATTTATTTTTGATTGATTGTTTTATATCGTGTTTTGTGCTAAGTGATTAATTACCTATGATCACTAATTATTGAACGTGGCACAATTTATATTCGATATGCCTCCTATAAGGCGAATATAGCGCGGCCAGTATGTAAAAGCGCTGGAAGTATATGTGTTAGGGACACTGTATCCCCGATGCGGGCCCCCGCTCCACCCTCGCGGCGTTCGGGTCGCCCGACCCGCCCGCCGGCCAAGCTACTCAGTTAATCATGCAACCTTGTGACGTACGCATGTATGTAGGAACTCACACGCCGGCCTGCGCGCCGCGCGTTCGTGGTTCGTTCAGTAGGTTTATTCATTAAAACAAGTTTACCATAAAAGCCTTATTATTTCAAGTGCCCGCTATACGAAGCAATTTAGGTAGAACAACCCGAAATGCTAAAAACCAAACTAATTACCGATCTAATCATACTGCACAAGAACGTGACGACCGCAATGAACGTCACATTTGGGTTCCAGAAGGGTGGACAAAGTTCACCGGATGGGACGCCGTCTCCTCCTTCTGCGAGCAAGTCATGTTCGCGAAGGAGGAGGCGGAACGGGAGCGTGAGCGTAATTCCCTGCTCCGCTCCCGCCAAAGGAGGACGCGCCGACGCCGGAGGTCAGACAGTGACCTTCGGCCGCCGTAAGCGGGCGGCGCGGGTGGGGCCCCTAGGGGTATAGGGGTTCTCACTCACCCGCACATGCCGTCGAGATGAGAGCGCGAGTGTTCCGCGCGCGCTCATCTCTCTTCCCGTGGGGCGCGTTACAGACCGCCCCACGCATGGAATAGACTCAGCAGTAGCCGGGGGATACGTCCTCCGGCATAGGAAGAGGCCCAGTGAGGGGGGCCCACGCCTGCCAGGGCACGCGGAGTTGGGAATCCCGCATTCACGTAGCCCTGGCATAAGGCGCAGGACGGAACACCCAGGGGTTTTAGTGGGTATCCCTAACTGGGGCGTGGCAGGGTGGACAAAGTTCGTGCAAGTGAAGATACTTTGGTCACCCGAGCTGAACCCCACACACCGCCTATAACCAGGGTAACGGTTCTGTTCAGGAGAATTTTCTGCCCCGGCTATAAAATAGGTAGGAACAAAAAACTGCCACGTTCCAATTTTTTTTGACAGAACGAAGTCTGTTGGGTCCACTAGTATGCTCATAAAAATCTATGAGGCTGCGACATTCTGTAACTTTATAAAAAGTATCTCATTCCTATTGAGGATGACTCGCATTACACCGGATCAACAACGAACCAAAACTAATATTAATTAATATCACATCTATGTCTACACTAATATTATAAAGAGTTAAAGTTTGTGAGTTAGCATGTTCGGGGTAATCTCCGGTACTACTGATCCGATTTCAAAAATTCTTTCTCTACTAGAAAACTACATTATTCCTGAGTGATATAGGCTATATTTTATTGTAATTAATAAACCAAAAAAGTAAAAATATTTTACGACCAGCGAAGTGGGCACGGGAACGCCTGTTTAATATGTTACAGCAATAACGTTCCACGTAAGAATTGCGCACATTCAATATGTAACGTTACGCATTTAAGGAATTTCGTATACTGAAAATGAACGGTTCATTTCTATCCACTGTAATAGGAGACATAAGGCATTGTCAACTTTGACAAAGAATAAAAAAGTTTCATATGTGACCCTTTTAACTGATTATCTGCTTTTTTCTTATTTAATAGTGTTTTTTAGATTATGGAGTTTTTTCAGAAATATGTCTCTGTATTTAAAGTATAAAATATTGTTATGTATAAAGAACTAATAGACAAACAAATAACAAAATTTGAAACTTTTTACAATAAAATAAAAAATAAAAAAACCGTTAAAAAATCACTTCAATCAAAACAATCACACCTTTTTTAATAATTAAGATCGTTTTCCTTTAAAAAATGTTTCATTTCTATGCAAGTGGAAAGATAGTAATGATCACGTCTAATCATAGATTATACTTATATCTAAGTCCGGCTTAACAGACTCGCAAGGAAAGTTTAAAACTTAAAATTTTAGTTTAGAATCCAGAATAATTCTATATACTAGTTCAAACCAGGATAGAAGTAGATTTTTTGATTATACGCACGTATTTTAATGGCATAATAGATGTCCCTTCCGTTGTCGCTCAAATTATGGAAAACGTAATCCCTGTAAAGCAATGGATATTTGTGAGTGACACTTTTGTTATACTTTTCAAAGCCATGAGTCGCTAAAAAGACAGAAATGGAAAAAAATATAAGTGTTTTCCTTATCATCTTTTCTGAAATAATTGGCGTCTGTTGATAGTGATTAGCGAACAATGAAATGAAAATAAATGCAGATATTGTTGGCGTCGATAACGAAATAACTGCTAATTGTGCAATTATACCATTAATTAGAAAATAATGGAAACTGTTAATAAAAAGCTAAATATCTCATTTAATTAAAAACTTATATAAGACAGAGTGTAGTATTTGCACTGATTATAAGCAAGGTTAAAAACATGTCTTAGAAGTAGAGCAAAAATTACACAGATCTGTTGTTCTTCAGAGACTAAATTTGGACAAATTATTGAATTAATTACTTTTCAACACACTTGCTCATAAAGTGGCTCTATGGTCACCGCAATTAGGCACAGAATGACACCCATTATCAAACTGTGAGTAAAAAACATTATAACTCACTAGTGAGTTATAGATTTTTTTTTTTAATTTTATTGGTTGAGTTGCTTTGTTCTTAAAAAAGTTTTTATTCAAAAAAAAAGATCGTGTTCTATAGAACAAATAAATTAATGTTCCTATTGCTTGCTCATTTCATGCAACTTCTTATTTAAATAGATAATTTTAACTCGTACGTGTTTAATAAATAAAACTTTCACTCATATATAACTTTTTTTTATCTACTAAATAAAATGAGTTTTTGTTGTTATTTTATTCACAAGTGTGTTGAAAAACGTCGTATGATACACGTGTGTATTGATGATTACCGTCCTCGGCTCTCTTAAGACCCTCGCCTACGGCTCGAGTCTCAATGGCGCCTCGGCGGTAATCACCAATGTTACACACTAGTACCATAATGTACTATTTCAACACACTTGCTCATAAAGTGGCTCTATGGTCACCGCAGTTAGGCACAGAATGACACCCATTATCAAACTGTGAGTAAAAAACATTATAACTCACTAGTGAGTTATAGATTTTTTTTTTAATTTTATTGGTTGAGTTGCTTTGTTCTTAAAAAAGTTTTTATTCAAAAAAAAAAAGATCGTGTTCTATAGAACAAATAAATTAATGTTCCTATTGCTTGCTCATTTCATGCAACTTCTTACTTAAATAGATAATTTTAACTCGTACGTGTTTAATAAATAAAACTTTCACTCATATATAACTTTTTTTTATCTACTAAATAAAATGAGTTTTTGTTGTTATTTTATTCACAAGTGTGTTGAAAAACGTCGTATGATACACGTGTGTATTGATGATTACCGTCCTCGGCTCTCTTAAGACCCTCGCCTACGGCTCGAGTCTCAATGGCGCCTCGGCGGTAATCACCAATGTTACACACTAGTACCATAATGTACTATTATATTATTAAGCAGCCGTCTCTTTTTCATCACTTATTCGTGTGTTAATAACATTTTCACTGGTATTTTTATTAAAATGTCGATTTTGAACACCTATGATATCAGGCAGATCGGAGCCCTATTTTGATACTATGTTAATTAATATAGTTTTTATTGTTAAAGGTATGATCCGATTCGTTTCACTCTATGGTATATAAACAACATTTAATGTAAATATTTTTTGGATGAATGCAGAGCCTCTCACGCCAACAATAAAATTTTAAACGTATATCTTTTAGTAAAGTTGGTATTTTTCAAACATCGGAATCAATGTTATGGTTTTTAAGTTGGCACATTTCTAATGATATCGTCTGTTTAAAACTAGCAGATTTATTTAGGTATATGGCGATGAACTTGCGTCCCCTAGGTCCTTGCGGCTGGGTGCCACGCAGCCCCTACACCTCTTTGTAAACACGGCCCTGGATGAATGTCTGAAAATTGTCATTAGATATAAGAAGTAAGCTTTTTGATCTTTCAAAGTAAGAATACTGCAGACGTGATTTCAATTATTATGATGAGAAATATTTACTCAACCTTTTCTATCTCGCCCTATAACTGGGTTACGCTACGGGAAAGCTAGGTTTACGAGCGGGCGTCGCAACACATAAAACTTTTATATCCTCACTTTGTAACATTAGCCACACTTAGAAACAAAAACAGAACTGTCGGTATTCTAGGTCACGCGACCCTCGCGTTTCAAAGAGCGAAAACATAACAAACATTGATAAATATCATAAATAGGTAGACAGTCAAACCAACTGAGATACTTTTTTTCATCTTACAAAACGCCGAAGTCATCTAGACTTTATAGTAGCGTACCAAATTATGAGGTATGACGCTACGTAAGACTTCAACAAGTAAAATATTGTTTTACACAACTAATAATTGATTCCGATGTACCTGCGCAGTAGACCAATTTTAATAGTGCGCTAAATTGTACAAGGTGTGTAAGCGAAAAAGCTAATAATGCATAGCACGCAGCACTGCCATATCCACTTGCCGATAAAGTTCAATTTAACTTATTTACATATTTAAAACCGGCCTACATTTTTCTGCGCAAAAGAGAACTGCCGGTCATAATTATAAGTTGTATAGTTTTACACAGTAGGGTATTAATTATATTTCAAAAAGTAATTAAAATTAAATCTTATATGATAATTTGAAAGTAGGATTCTGGCAAGATATTTTAACACCCAGCCTTTTAAAAATAAGAACATTATCTCAGAATTTATTGTAAAATAGTGTCATCTATTCAATTAACATCAACGAAATGTTTTTGGCGACAACTCGAAGAGGAATAATTTTTAATAGAGAGATGAACGTCTTACGTCGCCACGGAATCCTATACAGTATTTAATGGTAAAAAATGTATATCTCGGAAAATGACACAGCGGATCTTAATGCAAAGCAATTTTCATTTACAAGTATTTTTAAACCGTGAATCCTTCAGATTTATCCACAACATGGTTTCAAAGTTAAAGGAGAGGGACACTTTTTTCCACTTTGAAATGAAGAGAGAGAGATATAGATAATACTTTATTGCTCAACAAAATAACAAATAATGCATAATTGTGCAAAAAATAAAATTGAATTGTACAAATTAAATATACAAATTTACACGAATTTATAATTTCAACACCAATAATAAATCTAAACACATTTTAGCATACCTATATATAAAATCATCTAAACAAATATATGACAAGTATATTTTATAAACATACATTACAATAGATAAATAAGTAAATGTTTATAATATTGGACAGATTCATTTGAAGACAGATAATTAATTACTAAGTGAGTTCCGAACAGAAGGTAATGTTTTGGCCTCTGACAGTAAGAGGCAACGCATTCCACAGTTTGACAGCCTGCACTGTAAAAGAGTTGTTATAAAAAGATGACCTGCGTGCAGGTATCAGGAGTCTACGATATGTATCTGTGCGCAAATTGTGAGAAGTGGAGAGGTGAAGGAATTCGAAACGTTCCTTAAGGTAATGAGGAACTGTTAGGGTTAAATTTTATGTTATATAGGAGAGTTAACATGTAAGTATTCCGGCGAAAACGAATAGGAAGCCACTTGAGTTTCGTACAAAATTTAGAAACATGGTCATATTTCCGCAGACTGTTTCACGGTTACGGTTGTCTAGATAACAAGCGTCAGCATAATCAAATATGGGAAGCAGGAGGGAGGGACTCTGTAAGCAAAATTTTGGCTGCAGTAAACAAAAAGTTTCTCAGTATTCTAAGGGATCTAATAACTGTACGACTCATTTGGCTTTTATTGAAGCCTCCAAGACAGTTCCCTATCGATAACTATCGACCGATCCATCGATCAAAATCAAATGTCTCCTGTCAAATTAAATGGAAAACAATCATTAAACACCGCTATCGTCAACGCGCGTTTGAGCATTTGCTTAAACGACTATTTTTTACCTCCTCAAAAATTACTTGATGAACACTTAGGGCATTATGTTGATTGTAGCTAAATAAAGATAAATTCGTTCATTTGTTCAGTTTGTGCATGATTATAAAGTTTTTTTAGCAATTTAGATGACGAAACTTTTAAAAAATAATCACGATTTAACATAGCCTCTTTAGGGTCCCATAACCCTTTAGAAAAAAATTAAATCCTTATTATCCTCATGTCTGTAATAATAGTAATGTAATAAGAGACTTCTTAAAATCAACCGGATGTCTATGAACGAAGTTCAGACAAGTGTATATTCTTTATACTGCTATGAAACTGTAGTTGAAGTGTACAAAATTTTATAATAAACTAAGATATGCCCGCGACTTCGTCTCCGCTTTATTTCAAATTCCCGAAGTATTCTCGGGTCACAAAATACCGCAGCATTTCAAAAAAAAATTTAGGTTTCGGTTTAGTGAAAACTGTGTGGGAAAAAGATAATTTTTCACACCCGAATAACTACAAATCGCTCCCGGCAAAATTTCCGTGGGATTCCCGGGATAAAAGATATTACACATTTTATTACATTTAAATTTAGCTATCGATCCGTAAAAAAATCATCGGAATTCGATTTTTTTTAATCTGATCGTTTTAATTCATTCCCAGAAAAATTTCCGCAGGCTTCCTAGGATAAAAAGTAGCGCAGAGTTTAAGTCTAAGCAGTAGCTGTCGATCAGCGGAAATTACATTTAAATAGATTCAGTAGTTTTTACGTGAATCCCAAACAAACAGACCAACAGAAAAGAAATCTAAAAAAAGTACATCGTGTTGTCCATCGTTTATACAGTGTATGTCAGTTGTTTTTATTTAAATAGCTTCAATATACAGACACGGCATGTTTATAATTTTATAATACTTTAGTAAAATCAAAAGCAGTATTCATGTTTTTAATACCTGTCTAACGATAACCGACACGTCTGTGTTTTTTTTTAACCCTCGGTACCAAAAGTACATACAGTAGCAAAATATAGGGCTACACGTATCACACCGATCGCGGCGGCCCTAAAAGTGTCCATTCACGATCCCGCAGAGCAGTCCGTCGTATAATGCAGGAATGTGAATGTTGTTACAGCCTTACATTAAGTCGTGCAAAACTGAGCAAAATTCCCCTTGAGTCCTACAAGCTTCGCGTACTGCAGAGCTGCACTGCAGGATAGTGAATAGGCCTATTTAGATCTGTAATTATGATAATGAGTCGTATAATTTGGTTCTACATTATTTTGGTACTCTCCATATTCGTAATACGAATGTGTTTTACTTTATTTTAACTCCTCAGAACATCGACAATACGAGTAATCTCATCTCCTAAGAACATTTTGTTAAAATAGACACAATTTTACAATAACGGATATTATCAGATTTACTACCTAAATTAAATTAGCAAACTAATTTTGATAATCATTAATCATCACGAGTTCGCACCTTGATGAGAACATAAGACTTGGAAAGTAAATGGCGGCAATGTATCAAGATTAATTCACGGCTATTATCAAAGATTTATGATGGCCTACCTTGATTAGTGTAAAGATGTTAATTAATAAATTCAAAGTTGATGGAATATGAGTGTCAATTCTATATTTAAATTTTACAAATACAGTAGTTAGTAGTAGTAGTAGTCGTCGTTAGGAGTAATAGTTAGCAATTAGTATTTTGATGGTTTTTTAATATGCATAACTCGTCACGTGGCAGTTACCCTCGTGACTACAGTTTATGTAAATTGGGGTTGAAAAATCCTTAGTTTTTGAAATATGGAGTTTTTATTAGAAGAGTGTATTATGACTTAGGTTCTTTAATGGCATTGTCATTCCTTAACTACCTTCTTCCATGGCTTTCATACACGCTTGGACCAAGCACCTGGCAAATTTTTAAGACTGGTCTGATGATTTTTCACTGATCTTCGTGTATTAAAAAATGTTTGCATACATTAATTAAATGGTACGTGAATAGAAAGACCAATTTCGTCAAATCAGGGCGACAGGCTGCCTTCCACTCGCACGCATGCCATACAGTCCTCGTAAGTGGACTGCACAGCACGCATCAATTGGCCATTATCCGGGCAATATGTCCCAGAGGTCCTTCCGCACAACCCTGTCAAATGCTTTCTCTAGATCCACAAAACCGCAGAAAACCTTCCGGCCCATAGCCAGCTGCTTCTCTACGATATTGCGGAGAGAGAAAAC
This sequence comes from Dendrolimus kikuchii, assembly GCA_019925095.2. NCBI lineage: Eukaryota > Metazoa > Arthropoda > Insecta > Lepidoptera > Lasiocampidae > Dendrolimus > Dendrolimus kikuchii. The sequence continues at coordinate 10,761,817 of CM034391.1, read as the reverse complement.
TTGATCCATACATCCCCTTCCATTTCTGAAGCCACCTTGTGCATCCCACAGTAATCTATCGGATACAACTCTCATTCTCTTTTCAATAATCTTCGCATACACTTTAGATGCTGTGCTGATCAAACTGATGGCCCTGTACTCCTTGAACCTTTCCCGAAAAATGTTTGCGACGTACATACATTTTTCAGACTCCTTATCGACCATTCGATCTCTTCCAAAGTGATCTGACTCCTCGGAGTCGGTCACAGAATATGATATTATCATACATTTCTCTAAAATATTCACTCCATCGCGCTAATACCTCTTGTGGGTTAGCAAGAACGTCCCCTGCTTTAGATTTTATTTACGTACATCCAAAACTCCTTGAGAAAAATGTTTGCGACGTACATACATAGATCGACGAATATGACAAAGTTATAAGAAATCTGTTTTTACTAATTGATTACGGAATCCTAAAAATATGAGTAATAAAAAATCTAGTAATACATGCACTTACTACAAGCCTTTGTAGTTAAGGAAGCGTGTGAATGGCAAATTCCAGTAAACAAAACATTGACTTTAATAACTTTAATGTCTCTTTTATCGTTTATGATGTAGTAAATAACTCCATACTTATTATTTATAAAGTACCAGTCACTTCGTTTGCGCGGGGACTTGGTCTTTAATTTCATCCTCTGAACCTTGCAAGATATTGAAATGTAACATGTAGACCCACAAAATTTGAGATAATTTTGTGTGTTGTGTGTTGCGTGTTTCGTATTCTGATATTAATGACACGCACAAGAACGATAATGACTATTTTAGTTAAACATTATTATATTTATCAAACAAATTATCATGATATTTAATATGTTGTTATTATAGTGTAGTGTAATAAAATTTTACTACACTAGTTTGTAGTTGGATCGTTTTAGGCATCACGGTAGAAGGGATGGAGGTTTGCACTGAAAATCAGCGTAGTGTCAGATAAAACTCCAGCACAGTTATAAGCTGAGGCCAAACCTCAAATACTGAAAATGCGGCGCATATATTCTCAAAACTTGTTTCTTTCTTCTTACTATGATTTGTAATTAGTGTAAGTACCTCGCTATTTCTTCAAATAAAGTCTTTTTCTTTCTTTAATTTTTAATTCCTGTTTTAGTCTCTAAATTTTTCATTGAAATCCGTTGAGCCATATCAGAGTTTACTCGACACAAAATTTCAAACACGACAAAAAACAAAAGCTTTAAAAACGTCACTTGTTATTATTATAGACCAGTGCTAATCCCTTTGAAAATGGTAAAAAAGGAAAAAATAATAGTAGGATGGAACCCATTGCAAAAGGAAGAGAATATAACAAAAATTAAAGGAAAAAAAATTTACGGGCGATCTGAGGTCGAAAAGTGGAGAGGGTGAGTTTTAAGGGTGAAGAACGGTTTATCTCGATTTCCGGCAAAACTACAAGTCCTATGAAAAAAAGTTAAATGGCAAAGTTTTAGGTAATAAACTGATCTACAACTTTTGTATTTACAATTTTTTCACATAATTTCAATTTGGAAGTCGAAGAGGTCCACACTTCACGAGCTTAGATCACCCGTAAATTATTTTTCCTTTCATTTTTGTTATATTCTTTTCCTTTTCCAATGGGTTTCATCCTACTATTGTTTTTTTGTTTCAATAATGCTCTACCCTGGCTTATTAGTTATCTATACATATAATAAAATTGTAGAGGTCGAATTTCCGTACAATGAAAAAAATGCTAAAAACCGAGTCAGGGATTCCCCTGACTCGGTTTTTAGCATTTTTTTCATTACATTCGTAAATTCTATTTCACTTCTTACGAATGTAAGAAGTGAAATAGAACTAATTTAGATTTTTTTCAATTTTTTTGTTACTCTGTTTGTCTGTCAGTTTATACCGGCTAATCTCCGAAACGACTGGAGCGATTTAAATTGAAAGAAGTCTCGGGGGCGATTTTGATGAAAACTAAATTGGAATCATTAGATTTTTGAAAAATAAATTATCTTAGTCAGGAATCGACTTGGCTGAGTTTCAAAAAAAATACACAAATTTTATTGTTACACAATTTCAGTGATGGGATGTCAAATGCCAAACTAAGGTAAAGAGTTGTATTTAGTTTTGGCTTCGACCATAGATGACTTGAAAAATTCAGCCTGTTTATTGGCATTTATTTTTAAGTCACAGTCAGATATCTCAATTATATTATTCGTATAGTATTGTTTTTTTTCTACATAAATCCATGACCTTAATAACCGTCAGACGTGTCAGTTAACTCCGCTTTATGATAGTGTACACTCTCCTTTATCGAAGAAAGCGGCGTTCATTTGCCGACTAATGCGACACAAATTGACTATCACTTTTATTTGGCACACTTTACGAGCATCCAACTTACATACAAATAAGTATAAACCATGTTACGATTGCTTAATATTGTTTCGAAAATGTTATTTTTGTTTTTTTTCCCCTGAGGATTGTAAAGAAAATAAATATACCTATAATAGTGTTTTAAGTCAAAGCACGAATCAATTTCAGGTGACTTTGAAATTTTTATTTCAACAGGCCTACCTTGTACTATTTTTTCTGATCTTTCTCCCATGCGAAGGCGATTCCCTGATGTAGCGTTTTTTAACCTTTTTACAATGGTGACCGCTTGACAAATAAAAAATTATATCAATACTCCAAATTCATATTATATTAGTGACTAGCGGGCCCGGCAGCCGTTGTTTTACGTACCTGAGCCAATTGTGAACCTAAACCATCCTGGGATCCACTCAATCACGCAAAATATATAAATCGGTCAAGCCGTTTTTTTGAGTTTTTAGGGGGATTAACGAACATCAATTGTTATATATATATAATATTATAAAATTTTAAACATGCCGTATCTGTACATTAATGCTAATTAAGAAAACAACTGGAATAGACTATATAAACGATGGAGAACACGGTGCATTTTTTTTTTAGATTTCTTGTCTGTTTGTCTTTTTGTCGGTTTGTTTACCACTATAATAGTATTAATCCATGTTTTTAAAATATAATTTTATATCAATGGAGTCTGAATACTGATCGAAATAATAAGTATCATGTAGAACCCTTTGAAGATATTTTGTAAACATTTTGTGGGTCAGGACCGACAAGGTTGATAAAAACGCTCTAATGCAATTACACCACTCTTGGTGGTTTTTCAATTATTTCGGAGCAGATACCCGACGCTGATGTTTACTGAAAATGGTTCAAAGTGAAAGAGTGAAGTGAGTGTTCAGGTGATTTTTTGCTTAAAGATTTTTCTAAAATTTAATTATTTATGAACACTTTATAAAAAAACTAAATGGGTGAGCCGTAAGAATCCATATTTAAAATTTGAGACGAAAGACTTTATATTTATTGAGAGAAAACACTTAATTTCGTTCTCCAGTCTCCATCAAGCAACAACTTTATCATAGTTTGCCAAGAAACAATTTCACCTAATATTATGAAAATCGATTTATCGTCTAGACCATAAATAAATATCATTATAACGCTTTTTCTTATATAATTTAGAAATGGACAACCCTTTGCACGTTATCTAAAGAAAGTACTAAATTTGGTGTGGACTAGATTCCCATTTACATATTTTATGTGCATATATTAAAAGTAAAGATATTTATATGTGACTTTTTTGTAGTTACCTAATAACTATAACTAATCTGGCCATAAATACTTTTACATAAAAACTTTTCTTTTTTTCAACTCTTTAATTATTTTGAATTTGAAATACGTATATTATTTTAAAAACTTCTTTCGATTTTGCGCCATTTCACATATTTTTTCGTGTTCATTATCAAATTACAATATGGAATGGGGTGTTAAAGAAAATAGGATTGCAGTGATCGCCTTACACAAAGTGGATATGGAGCTGTCGGTCATATTCCAGACACTTCAAAAACTTGGTATCAGCCGTATGTTCGTATATCGTACTATCAACAGATACAACAACACTTCGTCTGCCGAAGACCAGAAAAGATCGGGGCTGCCGCATGCTATTAGAACTACAAAGGCTGTTAATGCTGTTAAAGCCAGAATTCGTCGAAACTCCATTAGGAAGCAAAAAATCTTATCGCAAGAAATGAAGATTCCCGCTACGACTCTGTCGCCTATTATAAGACAAGACCTGAAGCTCGGTGCTTATCGGCGATATTCAGGACATGCCCTAAATCAATCTTTACAATTAAAGAGAGTGGATCGATCAAAACGCCTTCTGTCGCGATACGCAGGTGAAAGGCACAGAAATATCCTCTTTATCAATGAAAAAAATTTCACGATTGAAGAACACTACAATAAGCAAAATGATAAAGTGTACGCTCACAGTTCTAAAGAAGCTGCTCAAGTGGTCGGAAAGGTACAACGTGGTCATCATCCTGCATCAGTGATGGTTTGGTGGGGCGTGTCTTATCAAGGAGTCACAAAACTACATTTTTGTGAAAAAGGAGTGAAAACTTCAGCCAAAGTGTATCAAGACACAGTCTTTGATCATGTTGTGAAACCTCTCAGCAATACACTTTTTTAAAATATACCGTGGACTTTCCAGCAGGACTCTGCACCTGGTCACAAGGCACGAATTACCCAAGCCTGGCTTGAAACCAATGGTCCGGACTTTATAAGAGCTGAAGACTGGCCCTCATCTAGCCCAGACCTCTGCCCTTTACACTTCAAATTATGGTCAGTTTTAGAGGACATGGTCTGCTCTAAACGACACGGTGGCATTGAGTCTCTTAAACAATCTTTGGAGCAAGCAGTGGCGGAATTTCCCTTGGAAACAGTGCGTAAATTCATAGATTCGTGGCGAAACAGATTAAAGGTCTGTATGAAAGCCAAAGGTGGCAATTTCGAATAGATTTTTTTTTGAGACTCATAAATATGTAGATATAAATCTTAATAATATTACATTACTTCATTTAAAAAAATGCATTTTCATTTGTAACAGAACTTATGGCTGGTCTAGGTAACTCTTATTACATATAAATTACCCACAGTCATCTCGTGAATCAATTATTTACAATAATCAAAAGATATAATAATTTATCACAATCGTAACTTACAATAATGTCCCTAAATTGCAGTTATGAACAGCGTATTTTAATAATCCGACTCGCATTTTATACTTTACATTTCAAGATATTGTTTTTAATTTATGAGAATCCATTAATTCAAATCATCTGTATAAATAGTTGAAATTAAAACCGAAACCACACAACTTTCAGTTTAAAATACTTACTACATATAATATAATACAAAATGTAATACCAGTGAATAAATGACCAGAATTAATAATTGCCCTTTTGTTACCTTACCATACGTACCCCGCCGCTCAAAGATATTGTTCGATTTCCGATTGCATGCTCGAATCTGCTAACTCAATCACTCAGAAATTGACATATTCCAATATGCCAGGTCGAGAACCAGTATATAGGTATAGTGATGCTAGAATGCTTATCGCTTAAAAAATAGTCTAGAGATTACGTTGCAGTGTTCCCCCATGCACTTGTATACTCAGAATATTATAGGGTTTATACCTCACTTACAAAGGATAGACTATTCGGAACATGCCTTCGGTTTCCGAGGTTGTAACACACGGGAGATAATCTAACAGGATGGTTTAGTTGGTAAATCCGAGCATGCCATCGGAGTTCCAACATAATCCTAAGTGTGCTTTATCCCCTAGTGGTTTATAACGAAGCCACAGTTCACCTCCAATCCTGTCACCTATCATCTCATCCTTGGAGCGTGATCCGTAGACGATACACATCTGGGAAAATGACAGTTTTGTCGCCTGGACATCGAAGGATATATTATCATCAATTCGTTCCGGTCTCACAACGGCCTTGAGCGGTGTGACGTAGCATCTCACCACTTCGATCAGGGTCATCGGAAATATCTTTGGTTCCCAAGATCCTGGCACTGCGACGCTGTGATAAAACATCTAAGTGGTTTAGATAGTAGTCCACGCATACAATTGGAAGTCCAACGCTAGCTTACTACTATACCATAAATAGTAGTATCCAAATGTCGACCGAATGAGGTGGCGGGCCGTATAGCTAATAATAAATAATTATTATGACATAAATTACTAATAATGGATCACTGTAGACTAAATCACATGTTTTAAATTAGAATATTCTAATAAGGAAGCGATAACACAATGTATGGTGAACGCTAAGTACAATCTGATTAGGAATTACTTTTCGAAGTCATGGGCAACGTGATAAGGGGTCCGATATAATTATGTCGTATTGATTAGAAATATAAAATTATTCTCTCTATTAAATTTATTATGGATTCGTTTTCATAACCTTGATTATGAATTTTGAAGAAATATTTTAAAAAATTGGATGATAAAACTTTCTCTTAATTGAGCAATAAATAAGGTGTTACCTTAAGTTATCAAACAAATCTCTTCCATAGTAAAACTACGTTTTAACGGTTTTAAGCGCGGTAATTTATTAGGTTTTTGTTAATCCGACGTTTCGGCCACTTTTCAGTGGAATAACGTCGGAATAACAAAAATCTAATAAATTACCGCGCTTAAAACTGTTAAAACGTAGTTTTATTATGTATACAAGTCGCGAAAACTTAAGAAAATATTAAACCTCTTCCAGTTATTTCTTTCGCCTAAACAAAGTAGGCCAAAATATATAAAAAATTAAAATATAAATATGTAACCTTTCTAATTATTTTTTGAACATGGCTTTGCGAGGTTTTCTAGCTAATATCAACAGTATTCATGTATATTCAAGTTTTAGAATAATCTTCAAGTAAAACAATATCAACTGAGCAAAGTTAAAACGTTAATTTCGCTCTAAGGATTTCCCTTCACTTCACCATATCTCCACGTTCCACAGAGATCATTCTATTTGCCCCAACAAATACAGTACCCGTTTCTTGTTTTGGTTCTAGACCATTCTTACTGATTTATATCTAGACCACTAAATATTTTGCAGTAAATTCTAAAACCAATCAAGGCTGTGCGACTACGTCCGGTTCCTTAATTGTGTATACCAATTTGTACGAAATGCACAAAGACCAATCTCCCTGGCCTTTGTGTCTCGAAGTAGTAAATAAACAATCCTTTGCAGAGTGCAAACGTGTTTTAACATTATTTGTTTAAAATATATTTTTGTGTTCGATTTTACATTAATTATATTTTAAGTATAATAAATTAATAATTTAAAAAAACTTTTTTTAATTCAGCAAGCAAAAAAACTTTAATTCTTGTCTGTAATTGTCATTTCGTATTGTCGTATAAAAGTACAATGGAATTAATATGTGAGACAGGATTGCCTATTGAACCCTATTAATATAATATATTATTAAGATAACATAATTAAGTCAGTGTGTATACAAACACTTGGTGGACTGAATGTGTTTCAAGTAAACTACAGCCAACAATGTGGTACAAATTATTTGCGGTAGTATTAATTTGTACGTTTACATATTACTTGAAAAAAATTACTCAAAGAACGCCTAATAGGATAAAATTTTATTTTAATTTCTTCTTGTTCTACTTTTTGTCGTCGCTGCTTGCAGCTGTGATTTGGCCTTATTTCCTATTAAGCCCGAAGAACGTTAGAAATGCCAAGTAAGTACATATCTCAATTTTCAATTATTAGTCCTATGACTTTGATATGAAAATAATGTAGTAGATACATTATTTTGTAAGTGCGATTAAACATGATTGTTATATATTTAGTTGTATAGGTTATTATATAGCTGCTTTATTATTGAGTTTTAGTTTAAATAGAATTTTATATACCTTTTTGTGATAAGTCCGACGGATCTTTTATTATAAATAGCTCGTTCCGATTTTATTCTTCTAAAAAACGTGGTATTTTTCAGAATAATATAATATAGATTGGCAGCAAAAAAGCTATTCTTTTCGGTAGAATTATTTTGTGAAAGTTAAAAAACTCTCTTCTAAAATTTCAATTTTCAAGATAAACTAGTCGTTTATTTTGAAAATTGAAATAATTTTGAAACAAAGAAGCGATCTTTTCCTCGTGCAATTTTAGCAAAATTTTAACAACTTTAGTAAACTTCCTGGTGAGGTTTTCCCTCTGCCCTACGACACATCAACTTTTTTTCGAAGCTGGCAACTCGTTGGTAACACGCCCGGTGTTGACTGCTGACTATAGACGTTCATAGTCAGCGGTGACTATTTCCATCAGAGGGCTAAAGCGGTTGACTTTGGAGAATTGCTTAGTAAAATTGAGATACTTATAATTGTAAGACATAGCATAAACTTCATCATAATATGAATCTGCGATAACGACCTTTTTAGGCCCTCAGATTAGATGTTTGTCTATTTTCCAGCTTTTGGCATTAACAAATAATACAACTACCGTTAATTAATTGGAATTTAATCAGTCAATTAGCTAAATTGTAACAGGTCTTGATTTTATAACAATCTAGCAATGATTAGGTACTTATAAGCATAAATGAATAATCACAATGATCTAACTATGATAAGTAGTGATTAACATTTATTATCTTATCAAATCGTCCTGAATACCATATAGAATATAATTTTATCCATGCAGGAACGGAGAAAGAATACAATTTCCTGCGGCCGGGCGGCCTGTCGTAAGAGGTGACAAAACAACGCACAGCCAAGTGGTAGGGCAATTTGTAGGACCTTTGCTGTTGCAAATGTCCATAGGCGATGGTGACCACTTTCCTCCAGTGGGCCGTTTGCCTGTCTGCTAAACTCGTGCAATAAAAAAAATTAAGTCATGTTAATGTATATATTAATCAAATACAATAACATGTTTAAATTTTAAGCAATACAATGCAAGTGTATTGTATGGTTTAAAATTTAAACATAGTAATAATACATATTTGGCTTTAATTCACGAAGTTGCTATCCATATATAAAAATGAATCCCTATTTCCCTTGGTCACAACATCACGCGTAAACGGCTGACCCGATTTCGCTAATTCTTTTTTGTTGCGTTTGTTATTGTCAGGAGAAGATTCTTATAAAAGAAAAAATTAAGAAAATTGCGCGGAAAATTAGAAAATTTAAGATTACTTAACCACCATATAAAATTATTTCCAATCTAATATAAACTTTTTTAATGTAACCTAATGACGCTTGACATAGAATTGACAGAATGCGTGCTGCAAATATCGTCAAAGATGATGTAAAAAAACTGCATATCGTTTAAAACAGATGCTTCGGTCGGAGTTATTTTTTTATTGATAAAATACATGTAAAATAATTAATTTAGCTGTAATCGGGTTCCAATATTTAGGAGAAATTATTTTTGTGTGTTCAAGTGGGTCCCGGGACGGTTAAGATTATAGATCTACCCGTAGGTGACACCGCTAAAGTCTTCCTAAACGGTGGGACCTATTTGATATATTTTTTTTTTTTATTAAAGTAGATTTGAGAATGGTTTAAATTAACTATTGGTCCAGGTAAATGTCACTGCAATCAGTTTCTAGATTTTTATTTCTAAGGAGCCGCAAAATACACATACACATCGTCTATATCTACTTAATAATTCTCATTCTTAGATTTAACTTCACTTACCTGAACATTTATAAAAAAAGTGTATTATGGTGGTCAGAGATCACGATTAGATTACCTCTAATCCACGTATGTTACACTAAAGCTATTCGTTAACGGCGTTATATTTATTTTAATAGCATAAACAAGATGCATTTTGCCACAGTCAATAACATTATCCCAGATGGAGCCTGAGTATTATATCAATTCATTCACTTTAACCGTTGATAGAAATCTGACATTTCTTATGGTAGGTTCTTATGTCTTGCTATATATTCTCTTGCCTCACCATCGCTTGAATTTTGACATTACTTGTATGAAGTTTATGATCAATTTAAACTGATAATAAGGCAAATGAACGGTTGGTAAGATATAGGAACGGACCATTATATGGAATTTATGTCAAATATCAACCGGTGGTAAAATAATAATTAATACATCGATATTATTCCAATAGAATTACGTATTATTAAAGTCTCTATTTTCATTTCAGGGTTGGAGTTCGAATTCTCAAACACGTAACTAAACTGTACGATTTGAAATGGATACTACGAAATGGAGAAATTCTCTCAGAAGATCGTGGAGCAGTCGTTATATCTAACCATCAATCATCTTTAGATATTCTAGGTAATATAATTTTTGGTACATTATTTAACTGAATATAACTCATAGGTAATCTTTCCCTACCTTTGCAAATCAAACGGCTGATAACACTGCACGATCCATGGGTATTCTCAGCGTCCTCAGACGAACAAGTTGTAAATACTACACTTTATAAGAGGTGCTATGATGTTCTACATTCTAAACTCCATTATAAGTAGAACAATACTTATAGTGTAAAATTTAAATCTCGTTTATCAGTTTGCAAAATCTATGCATTGTCTCAAACTTGAAATGAAATCATTAAATAGTATGTTGTATGTTAGACGCCTAATATTATTATTATATATATAATAAAATTGTAATATATATATATATACGGACTAAAATCTGTAAAAATTACACCCTGTCATTTTATTGCATCGATCGTTAGGGTCAATCACAAGGATGAAATCTCTCTAACATACTATGGCCTCTGCGTTTTCCAGGTAATTACTACTTGGTCCATAACCGCAACTCCCCACTTTTGCAGCTTTGATGCTGGTGACGACGTATGCTCAGAGTGTTGATACCCGCAGCCGGTGGTCGTTAAGCGCCTTCCAGCACGCAGAAAACGCAGAGGCCATAGTATGTTAGACAGATTTCATCCTTATGATTGACCCTAACGATCGATGCAATAAAATTACAGGGTGTAATTTTTACAGATTTTAGTCGGTTCGATTCACGGGTGAAGCAGGAGAATTTTCGAAAATCTTTCAGTGCAGTTTTATTTCTTTTCAAAAATAAAGAAATGTTTCTTTGGAGTAAAATTGCTATCTCCATTATTTAGAATACTTTCCCTCCAGGTGGCATTAAATTGTATATATACATATAAGACTTCGTCTACGCTTGACTTCAAATTCCCGTGGGATTCCCGGGCTAAAAAATATCGCATATTTTCAGTAAAAATCACATTGGAATCCGATTTTTTAAATCTGAATATTTTAAATCATTCCCAGAAAAATTCCCGCGGGATTCCCAGGATGAAAAGTAGCGCAGAGTTTAAATCCAGGAATTAGCTGTTATTTAGCGAAAACCGCATCGATCGACCCAGTACCTAGTTTTTACGTGAATCCCGAACAAACAGACAAAATATCTAAAAAAAATTGCATCGTCTTCTCCATCGTTTATATATTCTATTCCAGTTGCTTTTTTTAATAGCTTCAATATACATACACGGCACGGTTAGCATTTTATAATATGATATATAAATTGGTATCATTTTCTAAGAAACAAAAGACTTTTGTGAGAGTATATTTTTAATTGGAATAAAAATTATATCCGTCAGTTAATCCTTCGTTTTTTTATATGCCCCAATCATTTTTTCCAAAAACTATTGCGTTAATATGAATGAAACTTGGCTCAAAAGTATATGACATAAATATTATGCTGGTACTCAACTCGATGGTGTAGTGAAACTGAAATTGTGAATGTGAAATGGCTACTAAACTCTAATAAATAGAATATAATTTTATAGATTTTTTTTTCATAAATTAGAACCAAAATTGTCTTTGAAATTGTAAACAAAGAGTGTTCTTTAAAACCAGTCAACAGCTTGTATAAAAAAAGAAAGTGTTTGTTTAGGACAAAATACAAAAAGACACAATAGTAATATAACATCAAATATGGTGTCCTAAAAAGGCCCATGCTCAGCATAATGTTCATTACAGAACCAGTGCTGATCTTCCACAAGGACCTATTTCTCAATAATTTTTATTACTGTGACGTTTAGACTTTCACTGACATAGTTTAAATTATAATCTATTTTATAACACGTCTCCAGGCATGTTCAACATTTGGGACGTTGTGGACAAAATAGCAGCTATAGCAAAAAAAGAAATATTCTACGTGTGGCCTTTTGGACTATCTGCGTATCTCGCTGGCGTCGTATTTATAGACAGAAATGATGCCAAAGGAGCCTACAGACTACTCAAGCTCACGTCCGAAGTTATGATTAAAAATAAGGTAATAATAACAGCCCACAATTATCTCAATTGTAGGCAGGGTTGGGCAGTATTTGAAATACTTGTAATTGAAATACGTAATTGAAATACAAATACGTATTTTGTATTTGTATTTCAATTACTTCTTAAAAATGTAATTTGTAATTAGTATTTCAAATACCTGACGCTGAGGTATTTTGTAATTAGTATTTCAAATACTTATGGTTGCAAAATACATTTCACAAAATACATTTAGCTACCTTAATAATGGGTGTGTTCTTCAGAAAATAGCGCTCGATAGCTTTCATAAGCAAAATGGTGACCGCTAAATATTAGGTACATGCTGCAGTACTGGCCATTTAAAATAAATATTTTTGTTTGGCTAAGATATATAATTTCAAATTAATTTTACTTTGAAAACACGAAATTCTTTTTTAAAAATTAGTCATTTATTTATCGACAAGTGTTATGTTTTCTTCGCATTTGAATCTTTTTCGTCATCATGGATAGTTAAAAATTCGAGTACATGTGGAATAAGAGTACCGTCGTGGCAGCAACGCGGCAAGAGCGACAAGCAACATCAACGACCTTTATGAGCGAACACTACAATGAACGCACCACTTGTTATTGGTTTGCCCGCTTCCATTCTGGAAATTTCGACCTTTTTTTTTATAGCTGGAGTACAGCAGACAGGCTGACGGCCCACCTGATGGAAAGCAGTTACTGTCGCTTATGGACATTTGCAATACCAGAGATTTCATCAACCCGCTGCCAGCCTCGAAGAAATTTTATGACAACCTTTTTGAAAAAGGTTCTACAGAACCGTTGCGTACATGCGCGAAGCAGCTTAAGGAAGTGGGGGTGAAATCCCAACACATGGCGAGCGGTTCGATGGTAGAAAGAGGACGAATACACCATTCTATACAGTTCTTCTGAATATTCCCCGTTATACAGTCAGTAGAATACGTAGAGAGAAGCGAAGTCTCTCATAAGGCCAAGCCTATCTAGACCATCTGTGAGTGTGGAATCATCAACAACGTGAATGGCTCGATGTTGAATACAGTCTAGGGGATCGAGTTGGTAACCAGATGCTCCAGCCCAAAAGTGTGAGCAGTAAGTACTCCATATGCGGGCTCACCTGGGTTTTATAAAGCACAAAGAGTTGCCGCGGTGTGAAATACTGCTTGGACCCGTTTAACATTCCCAGCTTCTTAGAGGCGAGTTTTGCCTTGCCTTCAAGATGACCCCTGAACATCGTTCGCGATGTCAACACTGAGGATCCCAATACTCTTGGTGGTGGTAAGGGGAGTTCCTTGGAACTGAAGCGATTGCTCGAATGGAGTTTTTTTAGCAGAGAATACGTAGACCTATGTCTTCTTGGGGTTGAAATGGACAAGGTTTTGTCTCCCCCATTCAGAGATTCACTCTAAGGAATACTCTGCGTCAGATACAAATCTAACCCAACTTTTCTCCATAAATGATCGAGGGAAGTTTGCACGACCAGGGTACTGCGCATCGCCTGTGCTATCATCCGCATTGGAATGAATGTTGCGAATAGACAACATATCATTGATATGTAAGAAGAACAACGTTGGCGATAGCACACAACCCTGGGGCACACCAGCGTTGATGGGCTTGAAACTTGAGCAACAACCGTCAACAACGACTTGAATGCTGCGCTCATCAAAAAAGCTGGATATGCAGGTGCAAGGCCCTTCGGGTATCCCAAACGATGGCCGCTCCGATAGAAGAGCCCTGTGCCAGAACCGGTCAAAAGCCTTAGCAATATCTAGAGTGCTTCCCCTTTGCTCTAAATGGCTTCAGCCCAACGGTGGGTTAGGTAAACCAAGAGATCCCGAACTGAGCGACCGTGGCAGAAGCCGTATTGCCGATCGTTTAGCAGCTGGGAATCTTCGAGGTAACACAAGAGCTGCGTGTTGATAATACGCTCCATCACCATTGAGAGCAAAAAGGTTACTGTTATAGGCCTATTCGACGTGTCTGTTACGTCCCCTTTTTTGGGGGCAAGGTGTACCTGGGCAACCTTACACGAAGCGAGGACACAACCCTTGTAGTAAGAGAGAGTGAAAAGTCGGGCAAGGACTGGCTGGGGACAGCTCAGCTAAACACGTCTGCAGCACAATGGCAGGATTGCCATCAGGGCCAGAAGACTTTTTGATGTCGAAGGAGAGGAGAGCACATCGGACTACTTTTTGAGTAAAGCGCACCTCCGACATTCTAGACTCACACTTAGGGATTGTAGGTCGAGTTTCTCCTATGTCTCAAGAGTTGAATTGGCCGCAAAGATTTCATCCAGAAGATTGACTTTATCTTTGGCGGCGTGTACCAGACGGTCGTCCACTGTGCGCAGAGGTGGAAGAGAAGCCCGACAAAAGTTTCCTTGGACAGCTTTGGTGAGGGCCTAAAAAGCTCTAGTCCCAGAAGAGTAGCTAGAGAGGCGCTCACCAATTCTGCCGATGTGATCGAATTTTGCTCTCGCGAGCTGTTTTTTGAGGGACCTGGGGGCGGCATTGTATCACTTTTTCAGGTCAGAGGAACTTGGAGCCTGACGAGCCCGCGCTGCAGTCCAGGCTGAATAAGCCTGTTTCTTTAGCTTTACAGCTTCACTGCTGTGCTTATTGAACCATTGTGGTTTACTCGTACCACCGATAGGTACAGTTGAGTTTGGAATTAAACATGTTATTCGTTGCAGTACTACATCGGCGATCCAGTCTGTGCCCGGATCAGAAGCTTCCGACGAGAAACATAACTGCCTCCATGGGTAGGATGCATAGAATTCACGGAGTTCATCCAAATCTGCTGACCTGTATCACCACACCTTCCGTCGTCCAGCGGGACGAGTCAGATCGGGAATAGGAAGGGGCACCATCAAAGATACCAGACAATGATCAGAGGTTCCCAGTGGAGCACTGATGGAGATCTGGTACTTCTCCGGGTGTATGGTCAGCAGAAGATCCAGCAAAGAAGACTCATGATCCACTCTATCCGGTATTCGGGTAAACTCCGTAATGACCTGAGTGAATCCATTAGCGAGAGCAAATTCGTAGGCAGTAGCCCCAGACAGATCAATTCTCGGGGAACCCAACCACTCAGCGTAATGAGCATTACAATTGTCGAGTATAACTAACCTACGCAAAAGGATACTACCCAAAAACTTTGTCGGTCACCTCATGAAAGAGTTCAAAAAAGCGAGCTGTTTCAGTCCTTGTGCATTTCCTGCCATGGGACCGACATAAGCACGCATAGATCCGGGTGGAACCACCAAAATGTACGCGTACCTACAAGATGGAAATGGTGACGAATTGTGAACCTTGCCTGGTGGCACAGGTAGGTACAGGGGTGGTACCCCTGTACCATGAGGACCACGACCACTCTGCCAAGAGTGTGACGATGGAGAACAAGAAGAACAAGATGGAAATATCCCTATCTTCAAGGCCGTGGAGATTCGAATAAAAAAAATATAATAAAATTAGGTTAACTTATTTCAGAAAAAAACGGCAGTTACATAGGGAAGGACCTAATAATAATTATTATTTGATTTTTTGTGAGTATTTTATTTACATAAACTAACACCTGACGGTATTTTGTAATTTGTATTTTGTATTTGTATTTTAAATACATATACTGGAAATGCTGTATTTTGTATTTTATATTTCAAATACCCGACTTAAAAGTATTTTGTATTTCGTATTTTAAATACATGTGAGACAGTATTTTGTAATTTGTATTTCAATTAAAGGAAACCATGTATTTTGCCCAACCCTGATTGTAGGTTGTCCAACCCGGCTTGATAGGTTTGACAGATGGTTATCTCGATATGCAAAAATACCTCAAAATATTCTCCTTCACCGTCAAAACGTTTGTCATAAGCGCCCACTATAGTTACATACATGGCCTTGTGCTACCCCGTACCAAACCACAGCGCATTTTTGGTTCTATAATTAATTAATAAATTCCACAATAAACTGTATTCATTACAAATCTTCGGAAACAAAGAGGAAGGATCGGACAATTTATGTTTTTTATTAAATCAGAGTTTTATTAAGTTAGAATAACATAAATATATATTATTTTCTTACATTAATAACGTAAATAATAACAAAATGAATGTATTAAAAATACATTTTCTACTATATATTATTAAACTCTGAAATTTAAAAAAAATACTTTTAAAACCTGCTGATTGAGAGCCATCATTTTATATCTGCCTCTCTCGATGATGTTCCTCAGATTTCATAATTTTCTTTCGAGACCCTTAATATATTTCATCCACCAATTGTGACTTCTCGTATTCTTCTGTAATGATATTTATTTTATTCTCTTCATTATGATGGTGCCGCATCTTCTTGATTTTGAGTGCGGCCGAATGCGTCTTATTTAAAGCCTTAAATAAGCTTTTTTAAAAAGGTTTTTAAACACAAGCTTTTGAGATCCTGGGATATCATGTAGCAGCAGCGTGCTAGCCAAGACAAGTAAAACGAGCCCAAACACGACGGGTCTATATTGTTTAGTACAGGAGTTCCTATGGCCACCTTCCGACTCCATCATCAAATCAGCTCCATGGTACCATATTATTGCATTGTCACGCGGTATACATATACATGCAAAATTTCAGCTCAATCGGAAACCGGGAAGTTGGTCAAATTTAACTTACAAGATTCCACCCGAACTTACATACATACATATATCCATTGCAAGTTAAATAAAAGCTTTTAAAATAACGCCGTTATCGAATTGGTGTAATAAATACGTTATCTGTCAATAACGTCAACGTAACGTCAATGTCAACGTTATTAACAATTAAAAACAATATCGCATCACCAATAACGCATTACACCCATCGCCACATCTGCGTGAATCGGCCTATATCTGTAACATTATCCTAGATGAAAGTTAGATAAGTTTTCTACAATCTATACTAATGGTGGGGCCATTAGAATAGATTGTAGAAAACTTATCTATTTAACTTATACCGCCTGTATTTTCAGACAAAAATATGGCTGTTCCCTGAAGGCACAAGGAATAAAGACTACACTAAACTACTTCCATTCAAAAAAGGCGCGTTCAACATAGCTGTCGCTGCTGAAGTGCCGATCATACCTGTCGTATTTTCCCCTTACTATTTTATAAATGCAGAGAAACACATATTCAACAAAGGTATAAACTTTATCTGAAACAGACTATTGCTTTCATCCAGACCTGTCCTGCTTTCATCTAGATACAAAATCTGTCTATCCAGTGACATAAAAACCTTGGGGGGTCTGGGAACAAAAAACAAAAGTTTACTAAAGGGGACTATATTTTTACTATGGTAAACTATGCTTTTGATCTAATTTTGATAAAAAACAAATAACAATGTATTAAAAACTAGTGGGGGGATTGTTTCGAGCCTAGCTGAAACGAATTAGAAACTCTACTACCGAGGAAACCGTAAAAACGAGATATGGATTCACGTAAACGGACCGCTTGGATAATTTGATTTACCCCAATTCCGGCAGTTTTCTGTGTATAACAGCTCGAATTCTGGCCTGGATGAAATAAGATGGACTAGACTCTGGTAATATATAAGGACGCACAAACTGTTTCAAAACAAAATAAGTAGGTACTCTGTACCTATTATTTGAAAGTTCTTCATAGCTTTATCAATGTCCTAATAATTTATTTTTACTTTGCAAAATGTAGCTTCGTGCAAAATGTTAATTTAATCACCGTGATTGGTATTTGAGAATAATTTTCAAGTAAAAGCGTATACCAGACCCACATCGCGTCTGGCAATAATATGATTAAAAGACTTCTTTGACTTAAAGTGACATTCATAAAAAAGTTATCAAATCTATAATTCACTCCTAACAATAGTTTAGATAGATAGATTGGTTTTGGTAGAAAACTTCCAAGTTCAAAAATGTTCATTCCAGTAATAAATCATGATAATCGTTTTTCAATTAAAAACTTAAATTACCACGTTTGCTTTGTATTTGTTTCTGAATATAGCCTCGCACAGTCTGCGGAGCTATCCAGTGTCAAAAATGTTTCATGGATATACAAGTTTTAAAATAATCATAAGTACCAAGCGAAAACGAAAATAATAATACTCCCCCAATACTACACTAATCAGCTAGGATGAAATTTGCACTGATATCAAGAAATGGAGTTTGCGTGGCCGCTCAAAAATCTTATTTTACTAAACTATTCAGATTTTCCACGAAGTTCTAATGACATTGTTCATTGGTTAACGAAAATTTAAACGTTTTTACACATACATATAACTTCACGCCAGTCCCTTGCGGGGTAGGCACGAACAACAGAGCGCCATTTAGGCCCATTCTTACACACCTCACTTGCTTCTTTGACATTCATAACTCTTGTCATGCACGCTCGTCTGTTCTTAAGGCTCCTGACATCACCCTCCGCTAGTACACGATTAAACGTTTTTGATATCCTAATTATTTCAGTTGCCACCAAAAAGCCACTCGCCACATCCCTGTTGTACTTTTACTTTGCGCTGATCTGAAGGCCTAAAGAGTCCATTTTTGTAGAATCGCTTAGTAAAATTGGCACGTGTCAAGATATACTAGTAGTTGTAAGACGTAGAATGAAATCCACTTTATTTTTATACTTGTCATATTCGTAAAACGAATCTGCTAAAGTCGCCGCATTAGACCCTCTGTTCCAACACGAGCCCAAAATAATCAAAACAAACAAAAATACAATTTTTTCATCTGTAATGTAATGTAAACTATACATGCATCCGACCTTTTGCTGACACTTTGACATGGTGTTAGAACAGACCGAAAGCCGATAAGAGACGGTTCACTTCTGTCTTTAATATTTTATGAATGAATCATTTAGTTCATCCAGCTAATATCAGCAGTAGACTACAAATGCAGTTTAAGCTATCAAGTTGCGGTAACCATTTGGCTGTTGACGGCCAAGAATTCTCGGTCGCCTTTACAGGTTGCTAAATACCGCCGCGGCCCTCTTACTAAATTAATTTTAAACAATTGTGTTCTCGACGGCTCCAACTGGCGCTGGCCGCGTATCTTTCGCGTCAAATCTCACTGACCGTGGCAACTAAGTTAGTGCGTTCAGTAAATGGGGGCGCGTCGATATTTCGCGTTACGCACCAACCCACGCTATGAGAGTATAAACACGCTGCAGGCAAACGGATTTCCCCCCCATTAAAAAAGGTGCATACAGAAATTTCAAAATGTTATGACCAGTTTACATCTATACTATACTTACATAATATGTACTGGCCTCCGTGACATGACCATCATACAGCATTTATAGACTTATTGGAGAATAAAACTATTATTTTAAATTTACAGGACACATAATCATTCAAGCCTTAGAACCTATTCCAACAACAGGACTCACGATGGAAGATGTTCCTAATCTCATTAAGGAGGTACACGAAAAGATGTCCACGGCCTACAGAGAGTTATCAAAAGAAGTGTTGAGTGAATTACCTCCAGGATATCCTTATTCCGTGAAAGGATAATTTAAAAACACAGACTAAAATCTGGAAGGCTATCTATCATAAGTGGCTATTGACATTATAATTTACTAACATTTGTGCAAACCAACTTTCAGCCGTGATTGGCTTATTCGATAATGAGTAATTAAGCTTAAGTAACTTTATTTATGGTTAATAATATTAAAATAATAATTATTTTAAGAATCAGCCAAGTGCTTGTCGGGCCACTTTTTTATTTATTTTGTGGCGAAGCTGGCAGCCACGCACACGGCCCATGTAATGAAAAATGGTTACCGTTGTTTATAAATGTTTGCAACACCAGAAGCGAGGCTAACACATTGCCAGCCTGTAGGATAGAATAGAGGAGATCGGATAGTAGGAATGTGTGTCATATAGGGCATAAGGGTCAAATGGGAGGAATGCGATAGATAGGAGAATGAATTTGGGGGATATGATATAGATTAATATAGAAAATAGTGTAGTGGAACACTTACAAGGCAATGGCCAAATAGATAGCGCTGTACAATAATTGAAGTCGCAAACCATTCCCGATACGTACAAAGAATACTATATACAAATATTCAACACTACTAGTAATTGGGCTTAGGTCTGCAAGCCACACCGCACAGCAATAGCCTCGAAGGAAGATCTTCCCTTGAGACGGAGGAGCATTCCATATTCCATCTCGCTCCTCCACCTATAAGGGTCATTCCTAAAACAGGAAAAAGAGAGGTGGGGAATGTGAGCCATCAGAACTCCCACTCATCGGAACAAACACAATTAACTCAATGCTACCGTTTCACGCCCATATTCTATGAGAGCGTGTAATCACACTGATCAAGCCAGGACTAAGAGTTGTAGACAAGATAATGATTCTAGCACGACTCCACCACGTCTAAAATGTAATATGCCAGATCGCTGCAAATGCAAAACGTGCCCAAGAGGCAAGCTGCGCTGTTACGTTGAATGTCAAATCTTATACAGATTACGACAGATAAACCAGCGATCTGGACACAGGTAGCATCAAAGTATTTCTTGCATATTTCTTCAAAAGAACCCTTGACAATGGACTCTATGAAATCAAAGTAACAAGACCTAATTCATATTGTATGTGTACCTAAGTTTCTATTTTTTTTTGTGCTGTTTGTGCCTCGCGTAGACGCGTCAAAGTATATGGCTTCTCCAGCTTAAGCTACAAGAGGTGACTCAATACTTACATGATTATAAATGTTGAATGAAAATCTGTCTATTATTTTTCCGTCATCATTCTGTTACTAATTGAAGATGCCTTAATTTTTGGTATACCGATTGCTGTAATTTAATGTTTTATTTTCAAACTTATTACATAATTGTAAATATATTTAAATAAAATGAATTTGAACTGAAACATTTTTCCTTTCGCTATATCAATCTGTCTAATTCTTCTCAGAAACTAATTAGTCTATATAAATAATTCAGGTTTAGGATAAATAATAATAAATACAAATAAAAATTAAGCTGAACCTGGATGCTCGAGACAGCTGCTTTTAGACGTCCAACACCTTCGCAAAATATCCGTGGCGTGGGCCTTGAACGTGAACTTGCCCTAATATCACCCTATGGAGGTTAGAGGTAAGGAGTAGCATCTCTGTGTTGAAAAAGTGTCTGTCAAAACGCGGATAATAAGAGGGGCGCTGCGGGAGCATAGGATAATTTTTAAAGAAAATGAAACAATGACCGAAAGATTTCCGATTTACTTTTGAAGTGAAACTTTTAGAATCGTCGATTTGAAACTCGATGAAACGAAAAAAGTGACACTAAAAAGAGATAAATCTATAAGAGTAAACTTGCCAGAGAATGTGTCTAAAATAAGTTATATTTAATCATTTAAACACTGCTCGTACAGATAGAGTTGGAAATGTTTTGAAGATTTTCGTTAATTTTTCAAATTTCGTGTTTTAAAGCTTAAATGTAACACGCAATAATTTAGAATCCACAATCCATTCCATCTCTTGTCATACTTTGCTTCACTAGACAGAGAAACCTATGTGTACGCAATTATCATTTGACAATGCGAGTTTTTGGCGGGAACTGTAAGGGGACGTTGTGCTGTGCAGTTTTATTTTCTAAAAATGTATAAAATCACTCTAAAATGAACAACAGTAATTGTAGGTTGTAGGATATTTATAACTTTTATAGTTTTTGGGTAGTAATTATGTTTTTTTGTGAGAAATGGGAACTGTATAGTCAAATGTAGCCTTTCGGGGTTTTTTTTTTTTATTGCAGGAGTTCAGAAGACAGGCAGACGGCCTATGGACATTTTTAACACCAAAGGTGCTACAAATGCTCTGCTGCTCTCTTAAAGGTGACTGGAACCTGGTCACTAATGCCGGAACACAACACAAGGTTGTTATGGCGGCATACTCTAGACCAGGGGTGGTCGCCATCCAGTCGAGCAAATACCGTACCACCTGGCTGTGGATTGTTTAGTCGCCTCTTACGACAGGCCGCCAGGCCGCAGGAAATTGTATTCTTTCTCCGTTCCTGCACGGATATGTTTTCACAAGAACTCCGTTAAACGGCGTCGATTGTGGCCTTCAATACAATTGCGCCTGGCTTAAAGGTCTAGTTGCCAAGCCATAAACATGTAATAATAACATTTGACAATGACAATCGTAGTGATGACAGTTATTGTTGAGGCGTGAAGTTTTAGTTATATTATTATTGGGTCCTAATTCGTTTATATTTTTTGCTTGTGGTAATTTAGTTAAAACATTTACATATAATAATAATTATTGAATTAAAAATGTGGGATAAAATAATATATTTAATAGTCATAACTTTAGTGTCGTATGTGCTAAAACAACTGTTTTCAGAAACACCTAATTTTATTAAGTTTAAATCGAAGTTCCTTTTTTTCTATTTGTTTACATCTTTAACAGCAATTGTGTTGTTACCATTTTTCGTTTTTAATCCAAAGAATGTAAAAAATTCCTTGTAAGTACCTGTTTAATATATAATTCATATACTAAAGTCAATTGGCAGTGTAAATAAATAATCCTAGTAAGTGTTTCATTCAAGGCTTACTTTCAACATTTAGATGGTTTACAGATTCGCCTCTCAGATTGTGAAGCATGTTACAAAAGTTATTGAAGTAAAGTGGCACTTAAGAAATGGTAAAGTATTGGCTGAAGATCGAGGTGCCGTTGTAGTATCAAATCATCAATCATCTATTGATATATTAGGTAAGAGGGCTTTATATTATATTCTCGTTGTTCTAGGGAGAGGAATAGTTAATAAATTATGAATATAGCTAAGCTAGACACTTAGTAAATTTTCTGTCTTTTTAAATAAATATAAATACAATTTCATGAGAATTGATAAAGATATTGCTAACCAGGGGCGGATTTAGAAATATGACGCCTGTAGGCTATTCAAATTTTACTGCTCCTATTGATAAATCGATACCCTAATTCACAATTATATTAATTAGATATTTTTTTTGTCAATGAAATTGTTACTTTATGATTTGTGTACATATTGTGAGACATGTATAGTCTTGAATTAGACCTCCTTTTTACCGTAGTTTGAAGATTGTGTAAGACATAATATATAAAAAAATTGGCCTCAAGTTTGCCACCCCTCCAAAATCTGCCGTCCTAGGCTCCAACCTACTCAGCCTATTGGTAAATCTACCACTGTTGCTAACAGTATATAAAAAAGATCTATTATAAATATTTATAGGCCAATTATTTTCAGCAGTAAACAAGAAAAGAAAATACAAAAGTGTGATGCAAAGTGCTCTATCATCTAAACAGGAGCGATTAAAGTAATGAAAGTTGTTGACAAAGTGGTTAGGATTCCATAGTTCAATTTAAAAAATTAAAATCTTATGCATTCACGATGTCTGTCCAGCTATGTATACTACAGTTATTTTTCTAAAAAACAGTTTAAAATTTCATTAGGCTGCTTTCTGACTTGTCGGTGCAGGAGCGGTGCGGGATCTGTATGGTCTGTACTGAAACGATACCGCGTTGCCTTCAACTACTCACCTATCTGTATGTTCTCGGTGTAAAATCCTGCAGTACCGAAGATGTCCTCTTCGAGTGATGACGATATTTTGGCGTGCTATTATGTTTATCGCCTATGTAAAAAAAGAAAGCATTATTGGCGTCATCCTTATATCGAAAATAATATTAATTGCCGACTTTTCTTGAATACTCTTTATTGTCCTTTCTTGAATATTCAGCCAGTTTATAATTATACAATGCAGGATACTTTTCAATTTCTAGTACTAAAACGACATGAATATCTCGCTCCACCATCTTGTTTGCATGACCGTGCGCCGTGAATGTCGAGCGGCGCCTGGACACGCATCCCGAGAGGCGGTAAAACGAAACGATCCCTTTCGGCTTCCGCACATACCGCGCCAATTAGAAGACGCACAATAAAATGGAAAGCTTTCGGTACCGCGTATACCGAGCAAAACGAATCCACACCGCTCCCGCACTGACAAGTCAGAAAGCGGCCTTAATGTTATCTGTATGTGGATTGACTCATACTTAGCCTTGATGTTTCGTTCAGAGTAATAAGGCACCTTAATTTTCCTTCAAGTGGTTTACATTTTGTTAAAAATGTACAGGGAAAACACAAATAATAAAGACAAAGAGAACTAAGAAAACTGTGACAAAATAATGTAGAACCACTAATTTGCTGTTTTTCAAATTGACTTCCCTAATTTCCTTTACTTATACATGCAGGAATGGAAAAAGAATACAATTTCTTGTGGCAAAGTGGCCTGTCGTAAAAGGCGACAAAACAACCCACAGCCAGGTGGTAGAGTATTTGTCTATCTGGATGGATCATAACAACTTTGAGTTGAGTTCTTTTCCAGCATTAGTGACTAGGTTCCAGTCTTCATAAAAGAGCAGTAGCACCTTTGGTAATACAAACTTCCATAGGTGATGATAATTGCTTTCCATCAGGTGGGCCCTCTGCCTGTCTGCTAAACTCATACAATAAAAAAAATAGTTATTTAAATTATATTCAAAATTTTTAAAGTACTCAATCTTTATTTATTTCTGTTTTCTTAAAAAGATTAGAATACCATAGAAAATTTTCTGACCTATCCATATTGCATATAGAAGGTTGTGCACTAATTGCTTTCATATAGAAAAAAATTCTATTATGTTGCAATCATTTGCTGTTAACTAAACATGTAAATAAATTATGCATCATGTCTCTAGAACAATTATTCCACACCCGAGAACTATTTGGAATAAATTTCTTGCCAGGATTTCCTTTGTGTTAGAATGAGGGGTCATTTAAATAAGAGTGTTGTAATATTTTTCATAAGGTCTGTAAGGTCTTTCACTCCAACTGGTGTCATAATGGTTGTTTTTTCCATACCAAACTAACCAATATGATGCCAGTGGTGGGCAATTCTTATGATATTGTAATAACAGAAGTGGGGCCATAGTGCTGCAAACATGCATTGGCCATTTATGAACCAGTTGCGATTACTTTCCATCACACAGGCTATTTGTTTGTCAGCCTTCAGCAATAAAAGATGTAAACTTTGACATCATACATCTTTCAAGAAAGTAGCAATGTTGTCTATTTTTATACAATGCTCTCAAAAAAATATACTGCCAAAAATTGTACATGTTATGATAAAACTTTCTACTGAGATTATCAAAAGAATGGTAAATGATTTATTTTGATTATCAGATAAAAATTATCTATCAAGTAAATTTTAACTAAATGTAAACTTCAAAGCATTAACCTATTTTATGCATTCACCTGGCATATTCAATTTTGTTAGATTGTATTTTATCTAAGGAGTAACTTATATCTGGATATTGAAAAATCAGCTCTTATTGTAGAAAAGGCTAAATAAAAATAATTGTTAGTAAAAGTATAAACAGTGCAACTGTACAATATAATGACAGCTTAATTTAAGATCGTTTTTAATCATCATAATTGCATCCCAAACTCAAAGAGTTGCAGGTTCAAGTCCTGGCCAAAAAGCATAAAGCACGTAGGCAATTTTAAATGATGAATGAAAACTATAAATACTATCTTTATTGTTCACTACAACTTAAACCTAGACATTATTGTTTATAGCTATCTCTTCCAGACAATTTTCTGACCATATGTACATATTGTCACAATTACCATATGGTAATGGTGAAGGAAAAATTTGTAATGAAACCTGCACATCGAGATAACTGTGTTGGACAAGCGTAGTGGATATACTAACTGTTCCTCAAAAATGGGACCCTCAATTAATGAGCTACTATTATTGAATCATCAGTCTCACAATAGATCCCAATGACATTCAGCATTTCTTCAGAACCCACGATGGTCACCCAGTTTTGTATTCCCCTATTTATCCCCCCTATCCCCTATACAGTTATTGTTTCCTAATTCCAATTTAAACACTCATTTAATATTTCCAGGCATGTTTAATATATGGCATGTGGCAGACAAAGTTGCAGCAATAGCAAGGAAAGAGATTTTCTATGTGTGGCCATTTGGTCTTGCTGCTTATTTAGCCGGTGTAGTGTTCATAGACAGGAACAATTCAAAGGATGCATATAAGCAACTGAAAGTAACTTCAGAAGTTATGATCAAGAATAAGGTAAGAGTTACTTACAGCTTGAAACATGATAGATTTTTAGTAAAAAAAACTTTTGACTGATTATGGATTGTGTCAGAAACAAGAAAGGCAGGTACTGATAAAGGTCTTATGTCTAAATCCTATGGATATTGGTGTTTTATAAACAATTCTGTCTAAGCACACATCTGACAAATTTCGACAGCAGGATGGTTTAATTAAAATCCTTCACCAGTGACTGCCTTTTTTTTACAATATAATTTATGTTAGTAGGTTACATTAGGGTATGATGGGATTGATGTGTATCCCAGCCACCTCCTTCTGACAGACTATAATGTCTGCAAAGGAGGCGGTGGAGCGGGAGTAGGAGCAGGCCGCCACGGCCACGTGCCGCCGGAGCCGGCGGCGGCGAGGCAGACTAGTCCAAGACGAGCTCCAGCTACCGTAGACTACGGCTGTGCGAGCGACCGGCGGGGAAACCGGACCCCCCCGCACATAAAAACCGGAGAGGAGGGACGCGCGCCCCCTTTCACCTCGAGGTGCTAACCGGAGAGCTGGGTCTCTCCGGCTAGCAAACGGTGGGGCCAGCCCGTAAGGAGGCCGGCCGTCGTCCGTCCGGGCTGGAGGTGAATGTGCGAGCGAGCCCACAGCCCGGACAAAGGACGTTCGAGAATCGGACAGGGATTTTAGTGGGTATCCCTAACTGCGGCGTGGCTATAACACTTCATACGTGTGGTGCTAGTGCTACCGCGATCTAGTGAATCCCACACATAGGCCGCGACTTTCCCCCTCGCGTGGCTTATGCTATTTCCCCTGTATAAAAAAAAACTTTCCATTATTTACAAAGGCCTGGGTTGGGGGTCTCGCATTGGCCCCAGAGTTATCTGTTATATTTTGTACATAAATAATTTTTTTACCTAGGGAAAGTACAACGTGTTTGTCTGCCGGATTATTAAAAAATATATGGACTACATTTGAGCAATTTAGGTGATACAGTTGGTAGTTTAGCAGCTATGTGCACCACATTTCAATTCTTACAGGAAGCATGTAATGTTTTTGAAATTTTGTGACATTTAGAGATTGTGACAGAGTTTGGACATGCAAGCTACAAGTGTGAAACATGACCCTAAAATGACAAGAGAGGCCTGAGTGAAACAGTAGATTTAACAAAGGTGTTTTAATTCATAACAACTTTATTTACATTTTTTTTTTAATTATTAATATGAATCTTCAACATATTTCTTATGTTTATGAAATTTATAATGTGAGTCGGACAATGCATCTGGTTTATATTATAAGGCTTGACATAAACGCTGGTTAATATTTAAATAGCTGAGAGATTAATAGAAATATGTGCAGCAAAAGGTATATTATTGCATTAAACCGATATTAGATGATTCACTTTGATCTTTCAATTCGGAGGAATCAACCAATATCAACTTATATATAAATATAAACTTGATTCAGAAACTTTAATTTAGACGTGGTAGAGCCATGCTGGAATCATTATCTTGATTACAGCCCTTAAAGGTAGCTCGATCGGTGTGATACCACGCTCTCACAGAATATCCACGTGAAACGGTTTGCCTTGAGCTAATCGTGTTTCGACACTATGAGTGAGAAGTCCGATGACCCACTCTCCTCTTTCCTTTATCCTATCTCCTCTATCCCAACCTAAAGGGGAGGCATTGGTTTCCCTCTAGGTTTTGGAGGCGTATATAGACGATAGTAACCAGTTTCCACGTGAATTTAAATTCTATTAGGTGGGCCGTGGGCCGTGTGCCTGTTTGCCAGCATCACAATAAAAAAACATTCAGTATCATTGAATACTATCGTGTTTTTTCAGTTCTGTGCTTTTCAACCAGATTGGTTCAATTTGGTTGATCCGCCTAATATCAATTTTGTAGACAGTAATCCAGTACTCTATTTACCACTATTGAAAACAGGTGTAACGGGGGCCTATAATTCTCATTTTCAAAACACTATTTATAAATGTAGTCTTCATGTCAAGGAGCTTAACACAATCGATGCGTCATATTTCATTCTTACTCATAGGAAATCCCAGTGTTTAGTGTTTTGGTTATTAAATTGTTATGGCTACAATATTTTGTAAAGTTTATAATATTTAATTTCAAATAGACAACCTTATGTTATCATATAGTTTTTTGTATTATGGGATTTTTAAAACTTTCTTTACGGTTTTCTAACTACATAGGAAAATAAATAATCATAATAAAACTGTTTCAACGCTTTTAAGCGAGGTAATTTATTTTAATTTTATTATTCCGACGTTTCAGTCACTTTTCAGTAGCCGTGATCACAGAAGACAAAGCCGTCAAGTGTCGATGAGTATTGTTAAAGTTTTATTTAGCCTACAGAGCTAACTTGTTCATTTTAATTATTTAGTTATAATTTTGTTTATAGTTACTATTCTCTCTATAGGAGCCTAACCTAATTTACAGCCGCTACGCAACATGTTGTGGCTTAAAGAGAAGCGGTAGGCTAAATAAAACTTTGACAATAATACTCTTGACAATTCATATCTTTGCCTTCAGTTATCACGGCTACTGAAAATTGGCTGAAAAGTCGGAATAATAAAAAACATATAAATTACCGCGCTTGAAACTTAAAAAATAGTTTTATAATTTATACCTAATAAAAAAATAGTCGCGAAGACTTAAGAAAACACGAAGCACCAATCATATTTCATCATTATGGTACACTTCACTGTTATAGAGTCCAGTAATCACTTGGCCTATTCAATATTTTTTATCAGCTTGTTTATTGTTTATTGCTTGTTTATTTATATGAACGACCTACTATAAAATATTACTTATATCTAATCGATTGAAATGTAGTTATTTGATAATATCAAGTTCCTATCATATAACCAACCCAAGAACCGGTATTTACTGAAGTTTTCATAATTTTATTATACGATACAATGTATTTATTGATTGAAATTTAAAAAACTTATAGTGTACAAACGCTATCCGTTTAAGCTCTCTCCATTTCAACAGTGGGTATACCGTCTAGGTTCAATCAATCCGGATAGGCAGGTTTCACACGTCGGTAATCTCGATGCCACTGTTTTCTTAACCATCTATCAGTATAGTGTAGTATTTTCTGAAGTTTTCGCGAGTAGGTAGTACATATCATTAAAACCAATAATACGTGTTAACTGCCTACTGAAAAGTGGCCAAAACGTCCGAATAAAAGTCATATAAAATGCGGCGCTTAAGTAATTGAAGTGTGTGTTTGATGACATAACCAATAATCTTTATTATACAATGAGATTAATTAAATTATTTATTTCCCAACTCCTTAAATATGAGAAAAGAATATCGAAGGTGCTTGGTAAGAACCAGCAGCTGGTATTTATTAAAAAAAAGTAAAATTGCATGAATAGGATATATAATATTATAATTAATTATATTTATATTTCATAGAGGAATTGTTCATCTGTGAATTCCACTATTACATCATCATCATCGTCATCATCCGAGCGTTAAATACCGGTTGCGTACGGAGCGTTTGTTCCGTTGCCCAGGGTCCGTTTTTCTGCTGTTACTTCTCCATTTCGCGCGGTCTTCAATTTCCCCCTTTTTGTGACCATTGGTACGCATGTCACCTACACAACGTCAGGCCAGAATTTCTTGGGCATTTCCTTTCGACCGGGACCCAGTCCTGAATCCCATTATTACATGGCCACTTATTATTTAAATCAACAGAGAAACTCCTACACAAACAAGCACACATGTTGTATATTCTCACGCTAAGCAAATTACGCGTGTTATGTGTATTATAAGATAGACAACCTTGGAGCGAATCCCAATTATCCAGATCCGAGTAAAGAAAGAAAACTTCGTATACGAAACTTATTTTGCCGAAATTGAGCCCATTATTAATTATAAAACACTAATTATTAACCGATTTTGGTTACAGCGACCGCTACATATTATTATTAAGCATTATATCTAATTTTAGAGCCGCTTGTGTTTTTTGCGGGCGAACGTGATATGCCCAAGTCTACTACTTTTATTTATTTTTTACCAATAAATTTACAAGTTCTACTTCTTTCTACTACAGGGTTTTCTTTTAGCTAGAGGTTACATTGTTCCATTATTTTAAAGCCGCTTGTGTACTCGTATGTGGCGTACACTGATGTAACGCAATATGTGCTCACACTTTAAACATATAAAAATACATCGAATGATTAGTTAGATTTTACATATCTAGTCTTCTAAACAAGCGACATAGCGCTAAACGAATTGAATACTAAATATGTGGGAATGACATATCGTTACGCTAATAATGAATGAATGTTCTTTATTGCTTATATTGGTTACACATACATAATAAAATAGGCGGTCTTATCGCCGCCGGCGATATCTTCCAGACCCCTTGTGTACTATATCTTACAGACCTACTAAGTTTTATGGCATTCCCATACATTGTCATTCTATTCGTTTAACGCTATTACCACTTATCTGAAGGGTCAGTTCAGATATCGCCTATTAGAACTGATTTTACACGACATGTGTTAATTCGTATTATGGACGTTTTCAGACAAAAATCTGGTTATTTCCTGAGGGTACAAGAAACAAAGACTTCACGGAACTACTGCCATTCAAAAAGGGGGCATTCAACATTGCAGTTGCCGCTCAAGTGCCAATAATACCTGTTGTTTTCTCACCTTATTATTTTATCAATAGAAAAAAGTATATTTTTGATAAAGGTAATTTCTAGTGACATTTATTCTACATAAACTGAAAATTTTTAGTGCATATTTCTAAAATGTAAAAAATATTAAGTTTGATTTAAAAATATGACTTCAATTTAATTTTTCATGTTTTTTTTAAATTACACACATACTTCAGTTGGATTTATTGGTATAGATTGCAGATTTAAATTCAAATTCCTTTTTTACGAATATAAGTATGTTATGGAAGGTTACAATTAGTCGTTGAGTACATCTATATTCTGCCGGTAGCGGTGTGCAATATTATTATACTTAAATCTAGTATAGGGAAAATTAAATCAACTTTACATGTCAAATGAAATATAATAAACCAACTATTCCAGAGAGGTTTAACTTTGGCAAATAATTGTTGTATATCAAATTATTTGTTTTACGTTACAGGTCATGTTATTATACAGTGCTTAGAACCAATATCAACTGAAGGTTTAACAATGGAGGATGTGCCGAATTTGATAAAGAAAGTACGAGATTTGATGGATGCTGCATACAAGGAACTTTCGAAGGAAGTGTTAAGTGCCTTGCCACCGAACTATCCACTTGCCACTGTAGATTGAACCTACAGAAAAAATGACTATGGTATTAAGTAAGCTGAAATATTTTCATTGATATCTATACCATTCCAGTATCATTTGTTTATATATCGCTGTTTCAAAATGGCCACAAGTCAAATTAACACTTCTCTACATGAGAGCCAATCAAAGTTTTGAATGAATTTTATTTTTTAGCAATTGCTTTCTGATCTTATATTACTTTTAAGTGTGTTATATATCTTTAGAAGTGATTAAATATTTTAAAGATTTTATAGTATGGGCAAAATGTAATATGAAAATATAACCATAAAGAAAATTATGGTTACCCAGAAGTGAATGGTGTAGATCTCATCGATTACGTTATAAGTATAAGAATTGTATTTTATGTAGTGATCTATTCGTAAGTTGATTGTTTAGGTAAAACGTTTTATGTATATACATAAAATATGTGTAATTGTTTTGCACAAAGTGCTTGTGACATACTAAGTTCGAATTATTTTTAAAATGTATGAAATCGCACAACACCTTCTAAAACTAAGCTATAGTAAATAAGTTCAAATAATTTGAACAATGCCAACATTTACTTAGTATCTCAATCTCACTGGATCATATTATAGTGAGTGAGAATGTATTATAAAACAGTTTCTTACACACACAAAAAGTGTTATTTTTGGAAATTATTATTGTCTCTATAAACTCATCACACGTGTAAAACTATAACTTAGGGAAGTTCATTTCACAATTTGCACACGTAAGGCATAAAGGAACGGGTGCCACGTACAATAGACGACTCCCAAGTGCCAAGGAAATGCGGATGACGCAATCACCGACGAGTTGTGCGGTAGTTGCATAGTAGAATAGCGACGTAGGCACTAAATCAAAGAGTTCAGCCGAGCACTCCCTATTGTCAGGTAGAACACACTTAGAGCGTCACATACTCTTCGAAGTTTCTTAACTGGCTATAAGTTTGAGATTGTCTACAAATCGAACCGCTAGACACTGCTGGGGGTCAAGAGGGAGCAGTTGGTATTAAGGTGCGCCAACTCAAATATCGGAACCAGGGCTCCACGTGAGGATAGACTTGGGCTTTATACAATAAATTTAGAGTAATAATACCTAAAGATATAGTTTCCTACAATATTACATTCAGAATTAAAGCACAAAATCAACCGATGTGTGCGTGAACGCCATGTAATTATGTTCGGTGACACGCACACAAATGCACAAATAATGTTGCAAGTAAATAGTCTTTCTAAGTATACAATTGGAACTATTGGAGCTCGTCACACTGAGACTTTGTCTTGCGGAACAGACTTTAGGTTCTACTTAAAATTGCTTCACTTTACTGGCACCCACTCTGGTTCTACGTGTATTAATTCTATGACAATAAAAGCCTACGGCCCAGTGTGAAGTACTGAGTCCCGTCTAACAACCAGACATTTTCTAAAGCTATTTTCGGTTTTTCTCCAAATGACTCCCGAATTACACCTCGCTCGATATATCGACGTCCAGTATCCCGATGGCATTGAAGCTCTTGAGGGGAATGCCTTGGAACTGAGGCGCTGAGAAAAATGGGACATTTTTAGCAGTAAACGTGCATACTTATACGGATTTAGGCCCCGAGTCTATAACTTAGATTGGCAATCGAATTGAATTGAAATCGTAACTTAAGGATTGGTAGTCTGGAAACCATTTCGGCTCAAAATTGAATCAATATTTGGCCGAGACTATTTAATGTGGATTTTAGAGACTACCGATATTTGATTCAGTTAGTTGAATGGGTCTTGACTCGCACTGGCATGGTTTTTTTCTGTTAAAAATACAGACTTGGGGCATAGAATGAAAACAGACAATGGCCTAAAAGTCCATTCTGTACTAAAAACATTTCGTAGGCGTCAGTGCAGGACAAAATTTATTATAGTTACAAAGACCTGCATCGATGCCGAGGATTTATCTAGCAATTTTTTTATGAAAAATATATTTTAGGACCACATTATGACCGTGTCTAAAAATACCGACGTTTTGAATGTGTGGAGAGTATTCATAAATTAAAATATTAAAATAAATCTCATAGAAAATATTAATATTCAATCTAAGTATAAGAACATCTATGCAATTTATTGCGTCATGAGACCTTATAATGATTGAGACATAATGCAGACGTGACATGTATTGCTGCATATCAAGGCGCCTTTTTATTCGGTCAACTATGAAGACTGCATCGATGATTCTACTTATATTATTAATCGATGGAGACACTTTTTATCATTTTACAAATCGTAACCTTCTAGGTTTTGTACGAGCGTACAAAATTCTGATAATTATGTATATATAATATATTATACACTGTTTAAAAAGTATTTAAAATATTTGTATCGTAATGTTTTAAGACTCGCTCTTAAATGTAAGTATTTTCATAATGTTATGTAATATCTACCTTATTAGCGATTTATATTACTTATAACTTAACAGCAGGTTAAGTAAGTTGTTGGAAGAGTCTTGTTACAACACAAATATGGGATAGAAGATTGGCAGCAACCCTCACCGTCGAACAAATCAGACGCACTAAAGAGATACTAATTTTAAATGAATATTAAAAGAGTTCATTCTTATATTCACATATTGAGCCCAAAAAACAACACTTTGTATCGTTGTATTGATTCCATTTTAATTGATTCCACCCATTGAATATTCTAAATGTATTTATTATCCAAGAACTATTTAGACTACTTATACCTACGGCAGGCTATTATGGACGATTTGACGTTTGCCCGCTCATGAAGTTTCTTGTAAATTAATAACTACGTTTGATGGAGCACATTGTTGTACTTTATGTAAATAGTGATGTGCAATAAGTCATAAAATTTATCGAATGTATAATTTTAAGATGTGATTAAAGAAAACTAAGAAAAGGTTGTAAATAGAACTGTTAAATGAATAAAAGAAGATTATGAGATTTGTGAGAATAGATGATATTTTAGAAAATTAATTTAGGTGATGATAACCGTCACGACAGTGAAAATAGCAGTATGGACTAATCTTATTGAATGTGGCCTTTTGTGCCTTGTGTGTTCTCTTTTCTGCCTCTTTCTGTAAGTATTTGTTTGTTGGCTCCAAATAAAGTATATATAGTATTCATTTTTATTGCGATATTCTCCATTCAAATATGTATTAAGTAAACATTTATATCTTCGTTTTATTAAAGCTTTATAATTAGCAACTACTGACAGTCCTATTTATAATTGCAAAAACTTATATATGCAGCTCGCACTTGATTATACTTCTCTCAATAATATATTGATATATTTCACGTCACTATTGTAATGTGTCAAACCGGCCTTGATAGCTTGCCGTAGAAATACCGTTTTTTGCTAGATAAATCGACTTATCGCCTTTGGGAAAGGGTACAAGGATTTTAAAACGCACAACGTGCATTGTCTTTGTCGAGCAATGCAATGTGCCCTATACCCATTATATTTACTTGATATCTCTATGATCATTTCTAAATAAAAGTAACCACCATAAGCCGCATAAAAGTGAACTAATTAGACTGTTACTATAGCATATCGCCACTTAACGTAACTGATAGAAAAACCATTTAAAACAAATTAGTGTGGAATGTTGACGATTGTCAGTAATGTCGTTGACAACGGTGCTCCGTCTTTAGGTTATCTGAAAAGAATCATGCATCCAGCGAACTCGTTTCTCTAATTGGAATTAAATTGAGTGTATCACCCATATTACCGATAATAGATTACTACTATTTATTAAAATATAAGTAACGTTCGCAATAAATTACAATCTCAAAGCAGATTCAACACTCCTCAGCACGATTTTAGGGTCTGGCATCTTGATGTCAAATCTTAATTCTTTACGTGTAAGTTACAAAAGAAAAAAAAATACTTTCATTTTATAAATGATTTTTATTTATAAGGTAAATGATTAATTTTGTGATTGTTTGAACTAAAAAATTACAATTAACTTATCGATTTAAATAAAAACACCAAAATATTTTTTATGTACTTGAAATTTTGTATATCTATTTGTTTTATGTAGGTAGCTGGATGGTATGGACTTCAATTATGAAGTCTCTGATGATTAAATATATTTCGTATACTCAAAATGATAATGCCGTTTTGTTCCGCTACTTACTAGTCTATTCACTTCATAGTGAGAATTTTCTTATTAATTTGCACTAAGTGTAAATTTATTTCGAATAGTTTTTTTTTATAATTTAGATATTAGTATACATCGCAGTATTCTTACGAAATAAAAATTACTTTAGACTATGTTTATATATATTCATTAGTTTAGTTAGCTATTTACGTAAGTTTTCAATTATTTTAGCTAATTAAGAAAGCAGAACACATTCACCATTGTTTTGCAAGAGCTTGGCTGATGTTGTGTAGAATTTTAATTAAAAGTTACGATTGAAGTTACTTACAATTCAATAACATTACACAACCGGTCCAGTCTAGCAAAAGTCATTAATTAAATATTCTTATAGAATTAAAGTAATACTACTCCACAAAGGTATAAATATTATTTCTAAATTTTAAGGCTATATGCATACCAGTGAGTTTTTATGTGCATTTTTTGCCTTCAACAGTAACTCGTAATTCGTTTCCTCAAGTGTTTTCTATATTTATTGTCTTAAGATTTAGCAAAAAGTTCTACCATGAAACTACTTTTATCTAAGGTCCTATTGTAAAATGCAAGATGCACGTGATAGCGCACTGGTGTAGTCACACCTTAAGTATTGTACTGGTTAAAGGATTAAGCCTTGAGTCCCAATCTGTCTCATTCTGCGCATGTGATCATTGTTAAGTTGCATTATCCAAAATCTGACCAGGCCATACCTTAACATCATTATAAATAATCACGCAATGAGTCGATGCAACACAACAATGATTGGCACGACCAAAATAATACGGAGTGGACGCTCTTTTAATTTATATAATTTTATATGATATGTCTAAACATAATTAGGTCCTAAGACTTAAAGAATATTTTTTACAGTATTTAAAATAATTTGAAAATTGGCATTAACTAAAGATATTTTTCGTTGATATTACACGCCATTGATTAGTTTTATTGAAGTCATTTAATTATGGAATTCGTGCATGAAATGTAATTAATTCAAAATTATTTGTGCCAGTTTGCTGTGCCATTTTTTAAAATTTTAACAAAATTACTCTGTAACGAGACTTTTTTTAATTTATTGAAAATAGAAGAAATCATTATTAATTTGTATTTTCCATGAGAACAACTCTATAGAATAAATTATTGTATACTAACACACTTTTGTGCAATAAATAAGGTGTTATTTTAGAAACGTGCTTATACTTGATATTAGGTAACCTGTAAGTTTTTAAATCTTATGTCTATTTAGAAAAATTATGAACTTTAAAGTCCAGTTTCTTTAAATTTATTAGTTACTTGCGTAATATAGAAACTAACATTAAATTGTGAGTTATTTAAGCCAAGCTGCATATTCGACGACATAACTGCCGCGACAGTTGCGAGTTAAATTTTAAAATATTTATGTTAGTGGATAAACCACTAGCACTTTGTCATAACTCAGGCAGTATTCGATTTTTAAATTGACGAAATAAAGAATAGGTGAAAACGACCACTAAGCGAGAAAATGGAGAAGATTTACGCGATAGGCAATACAGTCTCTACATGTGCAAATTGACTCCACGCTTAATACCTCCAGATTTATACAAAAACTTTAAGTTTTCTATATACTAACAGTTTGTATTTGTAACTATTTATAAAGGCTGAATGTCACGGTACAAAATATAGTTCTTCCCCTTATAAGTAGGTGTAATATTTGATAAACCATGGCACATTCAACTACAGCCATCATGTGCAATACAACTAGGTACTGCCATATAGAATAGTTACATATAAGTACTTTAAGAACTCAATGGCAGCCGCGGCGGTTGTGTCATCGAATGTGCATCCGGCCTAAAAAAATCTATATAATTTGTTGCTGGACTTTGAATCGTTGTTAGTTGCTTGGTGTTTGTAAAATAGTTTTTTTCTTCTAAAAACCATACGTACTCCTCTATTATATTGGATATAATAATGTGCCATTAATTAACACTAATACCAAACCAATATCAGACTAAAATACGATATCAGGATTAGGCAAACGGGACCAGTATTTTATGACTTATATTAAACTGATTATAATTTAGCTAATTTTGTAATTATCTAATCTTACTGACATTTACCCACCAGAACGAATTAAACATGTGTAATAATTACAGGTGTAACAAGAGATAAAATTACATTGTTTTCGCATGACTTAAATGTATTGATACTTGATGAAAATATGTAACCCCCCAGAGGCAAGAAATTTTGTGATCTCAGCCCAAGAAGAGATAACTTATAACTAGACCATAGACTCCTTTATTACGATGTCTATGTGGCAATGTGACTCGGGTCATAATTTCAGCCAGTACTGGTTTTTTTTATTTTTTATTCTTCTTAAAGGCTTAGCGACGATTTGGCTATGTCGCCTTAATAATGAACAATCAACTTTATCTTATATACTATAGGTGGTGTATGCAATATGTTTTTAAATCTTTTTGGCAGAGTCTGATAAGGGCTATGTACTGGTTGAACTCTAGTAAAGTGTGCACTATCACTGGATGTTTAAAATTAATCTGGAAAAATCTGCCTGTAACCCATTCCTTAATTATACCGTCCGTTCATTTGCCTTACTATCGTTTAATATTTGACATAGCTATGGATAAGTAATGTCAAAATTCAACCAATGGTAAGGCAAGTGAATAATATGTTTACTATTCATTCACTTGCAATGTATAGGAATCACCTATAAGTCAATTTACGGAATTCATAAAAAACATTCTATGTTTTTCTCCAAAGGGTGCATATTCTGTCAAGTACGCGAATACAATTGTAATTTTGGGATTATAGCATAGATGGTGGTGGTTTAGTGCAAGACTGAAGGAAATTAGTATTTTTATCTACTTATCGTAAATTTTAAAAATTTTGATCCTTTTACTATGACTTATATGATTGTTCTAAGACCAAAGAATTTATTAATATTCCTATTAGTGCAAAAATTATTTTCACATATTTTGTCATAGTAAGAAAAAGAGCGGAAAATAGTTTTTTAAATAAAAATAATGGTATGTTTCATCGATAGTCTGTAATCATCAATATACCTTTTGTTTCATAAATAATCTAAGAGAGACGTTTTCAATAAATTATCTTTCTGTTCATTTAATTTTAAATTATAATAATATTTAAATTATACACACGATCCAACATTTACAATTGTACCCATTTACCCACTCATACACACTCACACTCATAGACATAATGTACCCCCCATACTTATTTATCTACATATTCCCACACTCATAGACATAATATATACAAACACACATTCACATAAATTAATATTTTTAAATGATTTATTTTTTATTATAACAAGGCTCATTTTCGGGAGTGGGCGCGGACAATTGCAACACTGTATTTACAGTTACCATTCTTGAACATTTGTGTTTAGCTTATTTTAAAAAGTTTCTACCCTCATTACAGAAACGAACAAATCGATAATTTATTGAAAACGACTATTAAATAAGAACACTGTGTAAAAAAGGATTTTCGAAGTGCAAGGAACTGTTTGTTGTTTAGCCACTGATGCCAATTTAGCGACTTTTGCACAAGATGTAACATATCTCATAATTCTAGCGTTAAGTTCATGTAACCAGTGGTCCAGTATTCTATTTTTCGTTCTCCACTCCATGCGGTCTTCGGCATCTCTTATTAAGAGATCGAACGACTGGGCGTCATCCTTCAGCATTTCTTGGGCATATTAATCACACTTAAAATTCAATCCTGTTAGACCTAAAATACCTTCTAGAATGAGTATTTTAAAAGAGTACTGAAGAGTATGAACTCGTTGAATATCCTTGTGTCAACAGTTGAGACGTTAACTTTGATATTTGTTAGCCAAATGTTTATGGATCGACTGTCGTCCCATGGTAAAATCTCAAATTTTTCCATTGATAAAGTTTAATGTGAAATATAATGAAGAATCCTACTGTTTTTTTTATAAAATATATTTTAAAATATTTACCTGTTTCCAAAAAAGTATATTCTGACGGGGAATGCTAAATAAATATGTTTAATGTTGTGAATGTCGCTCAACTGGTAATTCTGTCAGTTTGTCTTGGGCCAAAAGCCGTTTGCTTTCGTATGTCAGCATCTTGACTCTTGCTCCAAATTGATGTATAATGCCTCATTTACATTAATCACTTCCACGCTAGTAAGCAGGAAAGAGACAAGGGAAATGGACAACGTGAGTAAATAAATGTACTTATGCACTACTTGCGATTCCTTTCACATAATCCATAGACGGGGTTGTCTAAGAGAGACCGCTCTAAAGTTCCTGCTTTTGCATGAGATTGCTATAAAGTGTTCATTTTATGTGTTAGTTGTGAACAATAAGGCTCCTAACTTCTTTGAAAATTTAGTACTCGCGTTGCCCATGTCCCTCGTTACCTTACTGCTTGCTGTCGTGGAAGTGGGTTTAATGTAAACGAGGGATTAGATGTCTGAGCAACAGTCATTCACCGTCAATGATAGTGTGTTGATTTGTCTTCTATACTATACAGAAAAATCAGCAAACTAAGTTAAGAAATCCTTGTTTGAATCATGGAAGAACAACACCAGGAGTGATAATTGTCCAATAAATATTAAAATTTAAGTTACATTACAATACTAAGGGCACCACAAATAACATTCTTCTCTGAAGTTTAGATACCTATATAGAAATATCACTAAACTTTCAACCTTCGATGTATTATTTAAAACATATTCAACGTCGCCATACAGGAGAACTTTTGGGCACGCTTCCTTCTGGCAGCGATGTAGTATATATAAGTATATAGTCTTTAGTTATTAGCTTATAGTTTTAGTAAAACATACTTCTTACACCAAATCCTTCAAGACTTAAAAACAGTATTAAAAATTGAATTATTGATTCAGCTAGTCTAAAAATATGTTTGAAAGTAGTGGTATTTTTTATACCAGAACGTAAAAGAACTATTATTTTGACACACTACAAATATAGGATTAGAAACCTTTTCAGAGTTACATTTTTACTTGGCGGTTATCATTTCTAGTATCTTCCACTGATTTAATAAATACCTCGCCTTATTTTGAATAATTCAAATCGGAATTCCTTTTTTGTGCAGGCCTGTCGTAAATAATAAAAGTGTAAAAGCAGAATAATATTTTTAAAATCGGCGACTTTTCAATTTTGTATTTTAGCGCCTTAATTACATTGTATAATCAATTGAATTTGTACTGTAGAATAAAGGTATCCACAAAATATTTAGAGTTTAATTTTTTGACCCAAAACGTGAAACGGTGTTACATTTTCCTAATATATTAATGTACTCTGTGTCTTACATCGATGGTATCTGATTTCTTTTAACTAGGTAGCCAGTAAAACAAGTATTGTATTAGTAGTCTCTGTAAAAAGAGTATTTATGGCATTCACTGATAACTATTTTGTTCAGTCAAGTGTTTAAAGCTTTATAGCGTAATTTTTAGGGATGGGCCGAATGTGATTTGAAACGAATACAAACTTCGCCCGAACATTCGGTTAAACTAAAAATACATAACTTCACGCCAGTTCCCTTGCGGGGTAGGCCGAACAACAGAGCGCCATTATTCTTATTCTTATTCTTCTTGTGTCTATAATAAGTAATCAAATTTAATTCGTAAAAAAAGATTTCAATCAAAATTAAATTTATAATTGCTGATGTCCCTTAGACGTGTCGTTTTTTAATTCAAGTTACGCATTATAATTAAGCAGTTGCACTGCTTACTGATGTTTCTTAGAGGAATAATAAGTTTATTTTACTTTAGTTTTCTCATCATCATCAATCAAGAACTAATTTTATTTATATTTTATCACATTGCACGTTAAGATTTACATGTTCCTAACTAAAATAAATGACTATATATATATATATATATATAGTAGCCAATTTTTATATTATTGTTATGATAGATATGATTTCTATTAACTTCAGTCAAAATAGTGTAAGTAGGTATTTTACTTTTTCCTTGCACTGAATGTTCGCCATTTAAACCGAGTTTCGGCGGAATGCCGAAATTCGGTCAAACCGAATGTAAAACGAATTTCGGCCCATACCTACTACTTTTATTATATCCCTAATATGCATCGAAATATGAAAGTGAATCAATTTATTAAGAATTTCTTCACTATAGTTATCCATATAAAATCGTACGATATTATATAAAAGCTTTGAAAAATGGGATATTTGACACTCAAATCAATTGGGACACTTTTTATTAACATGTAAAACTTCGCAGCCTCCTTAATTTTGTACTGGTGTAAGGTAAGTACTGCATTGTGGCGTCATAATTCTAACAAATTAAAGGAAAGAAAACAGTTTTTTCCTTTCCAAATATTCATAGGATTGGTAATTAAAACAAAAAAGATTTTAAAATAATTTATTTTAGTATAAATAAACCTTTTCAAGGGAGT
The DNA here is from genome assembly GCA_019925095.2 of Dendrolimus kikuchii. Classification (NCBI taxonomy): domain Eukaryota; kingdom Metazoa; phylum Arthropoda; class Insecta; order Lepidoptera; family Lasiocampidae; genus Dendrolimus; species Dendrolimus kikuchii. The sequence goes on along the minus strand of CM034391.1, from coordinate 10,719,736 downwards.
TAACATCATGGCTTCCAACAACCGCAGTCGTTAATATAATAAAAAAATATGTTAGTATTATCACAGTTCTTTTACAAATAGGTATGTATGTTCAAATCATTACCTGAAATAATATAACGTCAATTAGTATATGAAAATAAATCCCAGTCGGTTGTCAGTAAAACTATTAAATATTGCACTTTTCCTTGTTAATAAAAAATACTATTTGCTAGAAGGATACCAACATCCGAAAACGTCGAAGAAATAAATTAAATATTTATGGTACCTATACAACATCTCTTTCCATTTATAATTGCATAATGATATTGTCAAAATTAGTAATACTAAATTACATTTTACAATAGGATGTTGTATACATAAGTATCTAACACAAATACGAAATGTAGCGTAAGATGTCTGGACGCCGAAGACAAACATTTGGCATTGTCCAGAAATAACACTCGAATATTATACAATTAAATAGGGTACTGTATACATAAGATTATAATTTGAATATATTCCTATTCAGCCTTTATTTTCAAATATAGCACGCCACACACGTTTTTTTTTATTTTTTATTTATTGCTGGAGTTCAGCAGACAGGCAGACGGCCCACTTGATGGAACGCGGTTACCATCGCCTATGGACATTTGCAACACCGAAGGTGCTACAAATGCGCTGCTGCTCTCTTAAGGGGGACTCGAACCTAGCCACTAATGCCGGAACACAAATCAAGGTTGTTATGGCGACATACTTTAGACCAGGGGTGGTAGCCATCTAGTCGGAGAAATGCCCTACCACCTGGCTGTGGGTTGTTTTGTCGCCTCTTACGACAGGCCGCCTGGCCGCAGGAAATTGTATTCTTTCTCCGTTCCTGCACGAATAAAACACACGATTGCCGCTTTGCTTTTGGGCACACCATTAAATATTTTTGACCCCATAATTATTTTGTCGAAGTTGAACAGTGACGCGAAGAGATTTGCAAATTGTACGTACCATTTCCTCTATTTCTATTCAGACTTAGCTCGCATTGAACGCCGGGCTAATGTCTCTGCAGAAATCCTACTAAATTCTTCTTGCATATTTATTTGTGTTTTTTCCACTAATGGAACTATGTCTTCCTTCGCCATACCTTTGGTTTCAATCATGGGTAGTATTGATATAATTATTTCACCTGGAAAACAAGAAACCCGAATATTAACTCGAGACGTATAACCAAAGCATAATGTAAGTAAAGGGATAGTTGTAAACTACCAGCGTTGGAATTTGAATTCGAGGACTAATCCTTCAAACGTAATTATATATAGCATTCTACAACACACAAAAATATGAAGTGGTAGTTACGATTTTAAAGACAAAATTTTCTCAATGTTGCATATTTGATTTTCGTTGATAGTTTTCACAGTGTACAACAAGGGCGTACCCAGGGAAGGGGGGAGGGGCAGTGGAGGGCAGCTGCCCCTCCTTGGATTGTATGCCCACGTACCTACTGTTATCGATAAAAGTTATGGTAGAGTCACGTTATGACTTAATTTACAGTATATTATGCGTTAACTTTAAAAACATCAGCATTGCATGCCGGTTAAGTTCCATTCTTGTTTATTTATTTGTCTCACTATAAAGCAAGAACTCCTGCTAGTGTTTTCCCTACTTACCTATAAAGCTACAACGTTATAAGTATAATTATGTACTTATAGTAAATTCTGAGAATTAGTTAAACTACCCGAGGTATCGAACTTCTAATAGTAGATACGGTTCAACACAAAAGATACCACAAGTTTGTTGTAAATTCAAAACTGGTTTTTAAATCAACGAAACAGGTTCGTTTCCTTTTACAATGTACACATAACATACCTGACCCAAAACGGTGTTTTTCGGCGTCCAAGAAATGATATTTGGACACGACCACAGGTTGTATTGGTGCACCGGCATCCATTGCCACGTGGAAAGCTCCCTTGCGGAACGGCAATAGCCTTTCCCCAGAGTTTCTTGTACCCTCGGGGAATAACAGCAGTTTTCTCTGAAAAATAAACATTAATACTTGACCTCAGATCAACGAATAAAAGTATATACGGATGTTGGATCCTTCGTGAATAAAAAGTTTAATGAAATTAAGCATTTTTAGAAACTTGCAAGCGTAAACTGATGTAGTAGTGACACATGGTTTGCGTCTAGGTGGTTAACAGAAATGTACCCATTTAATACTATTCCACCTTTATCCATATTAATTAGATTATTTAATTTAATCCGTACTAAGTTCTCGTAACGTACTACGACGCGATCAGCTTCCTTTAACTGGCTTCACTTTAAGAGCTCGGGGCTTTATCTATTCTGTAAAGATACCTTCAGTACGACTTTTCTTTTCAATCAGCTCGATAAACATTGCTCGGGCAATTACAATATTAATAAATTAAATTAACTATAATTGAGTATGATAAAATTACATTTTAACTAACGGTTTTGACCTTTCGGCCCCTTTTCACGTCCTTAAAACCTTAAAATGTGATATTACTATATGCACTAGTTGTGAAAATTTAAGAAAGTAGTATTGCTTAATTTTCCAATAAGCCATGGTAGCTTAGTTGTTAACACATTCTCGTCTCAAAAGGCGGGGGATACGTATTTCCGCACTTTACTTGGCAACTATGAAGGAAGCCCTCCATTCACAGACCTGCACCAGGTTGCTAGGGGCTGCACATTATTTAAAATTTAAAATGTACTTAACTGAAAATTGCTATTCATAGGTACTATGCCCAAGTAATCATAAATTACTTTTTACAGATATTTTCCTGTCAGTCTGTCTGAAAGTTTGTATTTTGTTTTACTCGATAAATAAGTTGTTCATAATTAAGACATAAAAAGTGTGTTTTCTGTAATATTTGAAATAGGAGTGGACATAAAAATTATTTTAAACAAAGTCTGTTGACTTTTGGGGGTATTTTCAATTAAACTTTTGTTTTTTTGGCTTATGAAGCCATATTCCGAAAAAAATTGACTTGCATTTTCCAGATGTATTAAATACATGAATCAACTGCATATAGATCATGTAACTTTCCTTCAAACATGTCAATTTAACCTTAACATATTTAAATAGCAAAAAAAACAAGGCCTCCCAAAGTGATAACATTTTGGACCAAAAATTCACAAACAACTTCGTTATGTTGTTTTCGTATATTTGTTATCTTTAAGTGATTTTGGTGATGTAATCTCATTGTTGTTGATGTATTAAGATTGTTTTTTTAATAACAAAAAATGCTTAATACAATGCGATTATTCGAGTAAAGAAGAAAAAATCTTGTAAAACGTTCTTAAAATTATCATAATAAATGCTTTTTTATAAATTTACAACTCACTACAATGTTAATATACGTCAGACATACGTGTTAATTATTTATTAAATACTTTTACACTCCATTAATAATCTTATATTAAGGAGACACCTGCACACTCTTCAACAATTTATTCCAACACCTTCGCCACGAAGGCTGTATTCCTTTGGAATTCTTTTCCCATAGACGTAAAAATTCACTCAGGAAACATTGTTAACCTTACGTAATAATATATTATGTGCTAGTTTATGCTACCTTAGCCTGTAATCTGCTGTCCGTATATCTCATTAAAAAAATCCACTTTTCTTCTTCGTTACCATGTAATAATTAAACATAAGAATTGTTGGGGGGCTAAGAAGTCGCGATTAATAAATCCACGAGAGGTCTACGTTGTTACGAGATATATTTTCGAGTATTACTTCAATGGTGGCAGAAACAACTTAAGACAGCCACGCATTCCAATATTAAATTCAAGTTTACTATATACAAAAAGTTTGTATATCCATCACGCCCCTATAAATTTTAATTTAATTACATAAAATATCCAGAAGACAAATTAACACAACTTAACACCTAAACCATCTAAACACTTGTAGTGTTTAACACTAGTTAATGGCTTAGTAAGCACGTCTGCCAACATGGATTCAGTGGGCACATGTTTCAACACAATGTCGTTCATATCCCTTAAAACCTCCCTAATGTAATGATATCGAATATCAATATGCTTGCTACGCGCATGAAACATTGGGTCTTGAGCTAAAAACATAGCCCCTTGGTTATCGGCATGAACAATCACTCGAGCATACCTCATGAGCCCTACTTCCTTCATCAGACTATTTAGATACACTGGCTCCTTCATACTTTCGGAAAGGCTGACGTACTCTGCCTCACAAGTCGATGTCGCCACGCTACGTTGTTTCCTAGACTGCCAGGATATACACGAACCACCTAAAATGAATGCATAACCCGAATAAGATCGTCTGTCTAGTAAACAATTCCCCCAATCTGCGTCTGAAAAACCCTGTATACAATTACCAGTTTTCTTGTATACGAGACTACGTTGTATGGTCCCTTTCAGGTAACGTAATACACGTTTTGCAGATTTCCAATCAGATTTTTCAGGATTCGTGACTTTTTGGCTTAGCTTACTCACCGCATTAGCAATATCTGGTCTAGTTGCATTGCTTAGGTAATTCAAACAACCTATCAATTCTCGATACGGCCAATTTGTATCGCTTTTGTCGTCATCGCATTTTTCTTCTGGTTTATGTTTGGAATTAATTTCCATCGGCGTTGCACATTTATTGCAATTTTCCATTGAAAATCGTTTCAATAAATTGTCAATATAACTTTGTTGTGACAAAATAATGACATTGTCATTATTATTTCTCCGTATGTCTATTCCTAAAATATATTTTGCCTGACCATAATCTTTTAATTCGAACTCCCTTGACAGCTCATCTTTAAATTTAATAATTAAACCTCTTTCTTGACTTGCTACCAAAATATCGTCTACGTAAACCAATACAAACAAATGGCTATTTGCACTTTGTTTAAAGTATAAACATGGCTCGTTCAGACTTTGCTTTAATCCCATAGAAATCAACTTTTTGTTGAGTTTGAGATTCCATTGACGTCCAGCTTGCTTCAAACCATACAATGATTTCCGCAATAAGCATGAATCGCAACCACTATCCAATTTATTCAGCATGATTTGCGCACGCTTTTTGACCATTGGATCTTCTCCCTCACGATTCATAAGCTTAATTAAACTTTCTCTTAACAGTTCTGGTATCTCCATGTAAATCTCTTCATCCAAGGATCCATTTAAATAAGCAGTGTTTATATCTAATTGGTGAATTTCCAAGTCCAATTCAACTGCGAGAGCCATTAACAATCTGACTGTGTCTAGTCTAGCAACAGGTGCAAAGGTTTTCTCATAGTCGACCCCATATCGTTGGCTGAAACCTTGTGCTACAAGTCTCGCTTTCTTCTTTAGAGTCTTGTCGACGTTCTGCTTTGTCGTCAACACATAACGGCAGCCTATGATGTTCCTGTTCTTCGGTCTCTTTACTATCTCCCATGTACCTTTCTGAACTAAACTTCTAATTTCAGATAAAATGGCTTCCTCCCAATCAGGTTTATCCTTACTTTTCAAAGCATTCTTCAAGGTGATCTCAGTTGAACCAGCAAAATCTTCAACCTCATTTGTATCAGTAGAAGTTACAGATCGCTCGACTTCCCTCGTTTGATAGATCTTCTTCGGTCGGCCCACGCTTCCTGTGCGTAATATTCTAGGTCTACCAGGAGCTCTCGTCGTCATTCTTAGCTGATCAAGCGCATCATGCCTTGTTTCTTCGGCTTGTTGTTCCGCTTGTAAATATCTAGATGAAGACTCGTCTCGGTCATACTCTGAAGGATATTCTTGACATTCACTCCATATGTCTTGCATATTGTCAACTTCTGCTTCATGTCTATGTTTTTCAACTGGAACATTCGATTTTGTAAAGTCTATTTCTATGAAATCTTGATCGCCGTCTTTCGTAATGTTTAATAGGCTCGGTTCTTGCTTCGAGATGTCCTTTCGTGTGTTTGGACTTTCGTGAAATTTCACATCTCTCGCAATCATGAACTGCCTTCGCTCAGGAATCCACACACGATATCCCTGGGCGTTCTTCGGGTATCCAACAAAGTTACCAGCAATACCTCTTGCTGCGAATTTATCTTTGTTTGGATCTTTATCAAGAACGTGTACCTTAGTTCCAAATCTTCGAAGGTATGCAATTTTCACCGATTTGTTTTGCCATTTTTCATAAGGAATTTCACCCTGTAGACTTCTAGTAGGACAACGGTTTCTGACGTAACATGCAGTATCCACCGCTTCGGCCCAAAAACCCGAGGAAAGATCAGAACTCAATAGCATACACCTTGCCATTTCCACCAAGGTCCGGTTCATTCGTTCTGCTACTCCGTTCTGCTGCGGTGTTCGAGGTACAGTTAGTCTTCGCTGTATGCCTGCTTGTTTCAAAAATCGATCAAATTCCGAGTTACAATATTCTCCTCCATTGTCAGTTTGGAGATATTTGATCTTCAGTCCCGTCATGTTCTCAACGTGACTTTTATACACCTTAAAGGCTTCTAAGGCTTTATTTTTCGCACTTAGAAAATAAACTTCACACCAACGTGTACAATCGTCGATAAAAGTTATAAAATATTTTGCTCCCCCTATAGATTCACATCTCATAGGTCCTACAATATCAGAATAGACTATTTGTAATTTTTCAGTACAAGGACTATGGGAATCAGAAAAAGGTAACGCGGTCATTTTTCCTCTAGCACAAATATCGCAATCACGTAAGTTTTGTACTTCGGTCACGTCAAATTTAGCACCTAATTTACCTAAAAGCTTAGCAACATCTTTACCATTCAAATGTCCTAATCGCTCGTGCCAACAACGTACATCAGCATTCGAATCACTCAAATTAAATATATATTCCGGGTTATTTAAACAATATAAATTACCTCTACGATATGCCGACAATTTAATTTCTCCATTCTTATCAATAACCTGAGCTACATCGTTATTGAACGTAACATTATAACCGTTATTTGTTATTTTGGCTACTGAAATTAAATTCGTCCTTAGATTAGGAACAAACAACGTATCACGTAGTTCAAATAAATCCCTCGAGTGTTCGCTCCATGCCGACAACCTTACAGTACCCTTACCTTTTATGTCAGTACTTACATGCGTCGCTAAATTTAGTTCTCCGATAGTCATTTTTAAAGTGTCCCCGAACTTACTCGCATCATTACAAAGGTGAGACGTGCACCCACTGTCCAAAATCCAGTCATGTTTTTGAACATTTACAGCATTAGAAACTTCTACATCTAAAACATTAAAAGTGGTTAGAATACTATTAATACAATGTGTTTCTTCTGCTTTCTGTGCTTTTCTACCTATTTTATTTTTGCACTCCGATGCTTTATGTCCACGTTCGTGACATTTATAACATTTAAATCTAAAACCTTCTTTCTTTTCAGTTCTACTCTTATTGAGATCAGTTTTGTCTCCAACTGTACTTCTGTTCTTTGCGCCTTTCTTAGGATACCTTCTCGCTTTCGTGTACAAAACACCTTCATCCCGATTTTTATTTGCATCTCTGGATTCATGCTCTTCGAGTATTTTAATTTTCAAGGCCTCTGGTTTCGGCAACTCGTCTCTCGATTCAATCGCACATCTAAAGCTTTCAAAATTTCCGGGCAAACTGTTTAACAACATAATAGATACTAAATCTTCGTTGATACTTATACCCATCTCTGCCAGCTTGTCCACAGCGTCGAAAAAAGTATCCAAATGTTCGGTAACATTTCCAGTTTTCGACATTTTGTGCAGGATTAAACGCTTTAAAAGTGTAGCCTTCTTAGCGGGTCCTTTCGATGCGTATATTGACTCTAATTTCAGCCAAACATCTCTGGAAGTTTTACAACTTCTAATATGACGAAGTTCGCTTCCACTCATCGAAAGAATCAGATCGGCTTTGGCTTTTTCGTCCTCTTCCACCCAGCGTTCAGCTTCATTAATCTCAGCTGGTCTGAGAACCTTGCCACTCACGTACTTCCACTCATTGTTTTTAATTAATAGAGCTTGTACCTGAATTCTCCAGCTATCGTAATTGTCCTTGCCCAAGGGCTCGATTCGCATCGACATACTGCTCATCGTTCTGCACCTTTTCGCAATTAATTAGACTGCTTCTAAATATTCTCCGATCCGAATTCTTTTTACAAATATAACAGCGCTATGGATTTGCGCTGCCTGGGCCCATGACCAATGTTGGGGGCTAAGAAGTCGCGATTAATAAATCCACGAGAGGTCTACGTTGTTACGAGATATATTTTCGAGTATTACTTCAATGGTGGCAGAAACAACTTAAGACAGCCACGCATTCCAATATTAAATTCAAGTTTACTATATACAAAAAGTTTGTATATCCATCAAGAATTTCCTTTGAATGAGTCATGTTGTATAGAAAGATCACTCTTAGCGATAAAGCCTCCTTTTGTTTAACCGAGTAACTACTGTGTATGCTTACCTTTTTTATTCTTTGCACAATGTGAGCAACAAAGTGTTATTCCTATTATATCTATCTACTTCTAAACAATTTAATTTATTTACCAAGAGTTTACCCCGCGGCCACGCCGCGGGTCAACCTCTAGTGCGTGCTTCTTGTTTAAAGAGGAGTTGTTAATACAGATTACATTGTACTTAATTTTTATGTTAGTGCTATTTGCACTCTGAAGTTTAATTTCATTATATATCGAAAACTATCCCATCTCCGGGCATGAAAAGTATTTATGTCCATTTTCGGTACTAAAACTACATTTAAACAAAATTACAGCCAAACCGATCCAGTATTCCTAGTAGTTTTCCGTGAAAACTTAACGGAAAGACATATCGAGTGACTATCGCATTTTTTATAAGGTAGATGATGAATGTTTATATCTATAATCTTGAGAAATGATTGGTTTTATCCAAACTTTCAACCTTTATTTCAAACCGTCCTAGCTATATTTATCTATCCCCCGTCTATGGCAACTACATAAATGACAAAAAGGACAAAAAGAACAAATCGGACAAATCAGACAACTCGGACAAAACGGACAAATCAGACAAATCGGACAAATCGGACAAATCGAACAAATCAAACAAATCGGACAACTCGGATAACTCGGACAAAATGGACAAAGATGACCATAATGAACAAAATGGAAAATCACAAAAAACCTATCCCACTTTTTGGGGTAACCTTTACATAAATCTATCCTATTATCAGGGATAAAAGGTATCCCTTGTCCACCCTCGGTATTAAAATTACAAGTATACCGATTTTCAACTAAATCGGTCCAGTAGTTTTTCCGTAAAAGCATAACAAACAGAAAGACAAATATATTCTTATCCCGGAAACTATCCCATTTTTCGGGATAAAAAGTATTCTATGTTCATTTTCGGCATCGAAAATATATATATACTGAGTTTCAGCCAAATCAGTCCAGTAGTTTTTACGTGAAAACGGAACAGACAGACAGACAGAGTTACTTTCGCATTTATAATATTAATAGGGATTACGTTATAATGTTTTAAATAACAACAACATTAGTGCAAGACAGTATTCTTTTTCCATGGTACAAGTCACATTTCATTCTTAGTACGTATACCAGAAACGAGATATTCGCTGTTAATATTAGCCAATTCCCTTGAAATTTGGTTCAATTATATAAAAGCAAAGAGAACGAAGTTCCTCGGAACTCCTAATTATAAACAAATCACCTTGAACAGTAATTATTACCAATCTCTCTATTATTGGGGTAGGTATTAACAAAGAAATATCTTGAGCGCAAGCTAATTTAGAACCTCAAACAGATTATCGTGTTATATATTAATTAAAACGGCGCATTTTATATACATACATACATACGTAACTTCACACCAGTTCCCTTGCGGGGTAGGCACGTACAACAGAGCGCCATTCAGGCTTATTCTTACACACCTCACTTGCTTCTTTGACATTCATAACTGTTGTCATGCACGCTCGTCTGTTCTTAAGGCTCCTGACATTTTATTTATATGTATATATACACGTTTTCTATATACATCTGTAAATCTATGTTTTTAAATATAATTATAAATAAAAAATACAAAATGAAAGGGCCTCATTTAATACTTTACCCAATTATTAGTAAACCTTTTTTTATTCAGTATTCTTACATTGTACGTAGTTCTAAATAAATCTTTTTTTGTTTTTTTTTATCCAAGATTGCGAAAAAATCCTCAGTCTTTGCTATTTAACATACAATAGCCACATATACATAGAATAAGTATTTTAAACTACATGTAGATATATCTTCTCTTTACCTATGACTTGGTTTTTGGGTCACAATGTAATTAAATACATGCGTTATTGTAACAAATTTCATTGAACTAGTTTTAAATAGTTCTTTAGTTCATTGTAACATTACTTAAATGCAATTACAATGTATATCTTATCTCAATAATTAATTGCAAATTTCATGCAACTGTTAGTTACGACAATTAAATATGATTTGAAGTTCCGCGGCCATTTAAGCATAAACGGAAATCTTACACAATAATCATTTTCAACTGCCCGTCTATGTTCATTACTATACTGTCTCGTTAAGATTAAAATGTGACAGAAAGGTGTGTTTTGTATTACACGATTGTGTGATGATATCGCGAAAAAGTAAATATTACGCATGACCCACATACACGTAAAAAATATAAAAATATTAACTCTTGTACACAAAGGCGTATGAGGCATTGTACAAATAAATATATAATTGGCAGACTCACACATTACAAAGCAAGTTACGCTTGAGTTACTTACAACGGAATAATGGTGCCGATCCTAGACACCCAGACCATAGTAAATAACAGAAAGTTTGTTTACGAAATACACTATGGCAGGAATTGAAGTTTATGCGTTCCAACAGCGTAAGTTCGACAAAGGCTTAGCTCACTCAGTCATAGAAGACCGGTATTGTTGAAGATGTTTTAAGGGTTAGGTTTAAAATACCAAAATGATTTTCTTTGCACTATATGCAGGGAGACACACAATTATCTAATGGCTTCTGAACTCGAAATTAAGCGTATCTGCCTTCAATGTGCACTTCGTCATCGTCATAAAATACAGTCTAATCATTTCTGACCCTGCGTCTGTTCGATTCACAGATGAAGCTAGCAACTTTATCTAAGAGCAGTATTAGTTATTTTTTTTAATAAAATTGTATCTTCCCTAAAGAAAAATGTTCCATCAACTACTACAACTATCAATATATTATTTAAAGCATTTTTCCTCCGTGTTCCATAGCATGGGACGTTCTGTATATTGTAAATTAAATAATATAAAACAATTTTTTGCTGTTTTTCACCATTCGGACGGTCATATAGAAAACTCCAATAACATAAATAGAACAAAAACAAGCGTCATCTAATCTATTAGCAGATTGTGCCTATATACAAACATTAGATCATTTAAAGCCTTTACTTAGCACAATAGTACAGTTTATTAGTAAATCCTTCATAATCATTACGATGACATAATGCAACAAAGTCACCATATCAATTTTACGACACATTATGTGCCTCTATAGCACCCATATAGCACCTGATTGACTGACATTATATATGTACGTATACGTAATTTTTGTAAAAAAAAATGAGAGATGTATATAATACTAGTATATGCCCGCGACTTCATCCACACTTGACTGGAAATTCCTGTGGGGTTCCCGGGACACAAAGTACCGCAGTATTTAAAAAAGAATGTAAACTATGCTATTGTTTTAGTGGAGACTGTGTCGGAATAAGCAAATTTTTATGCACCTGAATAATTACAAACCACTCCCGGGAAAATTCCAGCGGGATATCCGTTATAAAAAATATCACATGTTTTATTACATAAAATTTGCTATCGATCAGTGAATAAATTGCATTGGAATTCGAAAAAAAGTCTTATCTTGACAATTGAAATTATTCCCAGAAAAAATCCTGTGGGATTCTCGGGATAAAAAGTAACGGTGCAGACTTTAAGAATTTGCTGTCGACCAACGAAACCCGCATCGAAATCGGCTTAGTAGTTTTACATGAATCTCGGACAAACAAACAAGAAATCTAAACAAAATTGCATCATGTTCTCCGTCGTTTTTATAGTCTATTCCAGTTGTTTTTTTCTATAGCTTCGATATACGGACACGGCATGTTTAAAATTTTATAATATTATAAATAGATATGTATGCATATAAATTAAAATTGACAAACAACACCGGTAGGTACCTATAAAAATGTAACATTTTTCTTAAATCGCTAAGCTGGCAAACAGGCAGATAGCCCATCTCATAGAAAGTGGTTACAGTCGCCTATAGGCAACTTTAAATAAAGGGTGACAGTTTATTTCTTTCTTTTTCTTTTCTTTCTTCTATACAAAGAAATAAAATTGAAGTGTCAATCTGTTTGTAATGTCAAAATAACAGGTAATTTTTGTCTGTCTGTTTGTTCCGGCTAATCTCTGAAACGGGTGGACAAATTTTGAGGGAACTTTCACTGACAGAAAGGTGATGTTATACTTAGGTTCCTTTTATTTTAGTAGAAAAAAATTGAAAGGCGCACACGCACGACTCCGCTGTTGCCGCACGGGAAAGCAAATTAAATTAAATTCCACGCGAACGAAGTCGCGGGTAACAACTAGTTGTAAATAAAAACTTACATTCTGATACAATATACCTTAATATATATGACTTACTCTATTACAAATTTATAAAATGCTTGAAGGACCCATCCCTTCAAGCATTTTTCTAGATTTGGAATATTGGAATAACTCACTCGTCGCACGAAACACGATTAACTTAAAACTAACCGTTTCACGCCGATATTCTGTGAGAGCGTGATAACACATATTTCAAGACGGCCCTAAGAACTTTAATAAAGATGGTTCGTGCACAACTAAGAGTTCTGTAAAGGGGACACACGTCCTCTGTTTACCATTATTGGGCTACACAATTTAAAAAAAATCATTAGATACAAAATATTCTTATATCTCAAAAAATACTAGACATATATTTTTTAAATATTTATTATTTATATATATCTATATATTGTTAAATGAATTGTCTTCAAACAAAGCATGCTTACGTCTTCTATTGACGTGTTTGCGAATAGCAGTCATAGTGTATCCGCTAATGAATTATGGATGTGAGATATGTCTAGCTTATGTAATACTGTCTGTTAGCGTAGGTACTTATCTTTTTACAGCCTGGCCATGGACATATTGTAAGCAACGGCTAAATGCGACGCAACTTTTCTCTTATGTGATCTTTTTTGTGTCCGTTGCTTGAACGTTGCTTTTATATTACCGTTGATATACAATTGACATAACTTGTACACTATATCCCTTTAAACCAATAGTATCTATGTATTTATGTAGTAATTAATAGTAAGATAGAAAAGAGCGGCATAGATGGTGGTAACACCACGTACCTTCTGTTCTCTAACAGCTTCAGCCTGTTTGTTGAGAGCGTTTCGAGCTGATTGTGCGCCTCTGTCGATGAAGACTGTACCCCAAAGCCAAGTAGCGGTTCCAAAAGGTACCAGATATTGTAGAGAACGCTTGGACACTACCGTGCATCTTGACATCAGCGGCCATAGTACTGCAAGAACTGGAAAATAAATAAAAGGAAACTTGAATTATGTAACTATTAAAATATTGATACAACTCAGGTCCCGACAAAAAAACAAAATCCACATGCTTATCTGAAACAAAACACATTTTATTACCTGTCGGCATTTGAACTGTTTGTAATTCTTTTATGATCGTCTTCTTTTGTTTACTTATTTATTGGCATACGTTTCTAGAGAACAGCCCATTGTATTATTGTATCCATTTATGGCCGCTTGCGGCCGACTCATTAGCCAGGTGTTTCGGATTATGTCGACTACGATACGGGCACATCGCATTTATGCAGGATAAAACGATGGCCTGATAAGGGAGGAGACAGTCGAGCGAGAACCACGATTAAAGCGAGACGTTTGTACTACAACCGGGAATCTAATAGTGACGGACTTTGCGCGTTGTATTGAATTACGACCTTTGCATTACGTTTGGGCTTGTGTTGGATTATATTTGTACCTGTGTTATACGTGTTTGTATAGTTCTAATAGACTCCATAGTAATTCTAACGGCATTTTAATTCGAGTCTCGCAACTCGTAACAATATAAAATTTCGGAGATAAATGAGGAGCGCGGAGGATTAAGATATGCAACGCAATCATAGGGAGACCTACCGTCATAAGGGCAGCATTGGCCGCCGCTCGACAAATTAAAAAATAGGCATCTTTCTTAACCAAGGGAAACCCGATTTAGGATTCCCCGCGGTGATTAGTCCTCCTGTGGGCGTGTGAGATTCGCCATGTTGAAGTGGCATTAGTATCCCCGAAGAAGTAGGTACTATTGCCACCCGAGTTAGAGATACCCTCTAAAACCCCTCGATGTTCCTTCCTTCACCTTATGCCAGAGCTACGGGAATGCGGAAGCTCAACCAACTCCGCGTGCCCTAAGAGGCGGGGGCCCCAAGAGCCACATCCACTGCTGGTAGAAAAGCATGACCCTCGGCAACCTCTATCCAGCGTAGGACGACTAAGCGAGTCGACCCACATAAGAGCGCGCACGGAACACGACGCGCCCTCTTCTTGACGGCATTATTGGCAAATGGGAACCGTTCCCCAGGGAACCTCACAGCGGCCAAAGATCGAAGACCGCCCTCCGGCACCGGCGCATCCTCCTTCGCCGGCGGCGGAGCAAGCTCGTACGCTCACGCTCCCACTAACAAGTAGGTATCTACCTGAACCTATTTTTAATACTGAAGTAATCCTCGACATTATCGAATCGACAGACGAAATCGCTTAAAATTTAAATATAGTCAAGGTTAGCTGTTACAAAAATTTACATCATACACGGAGCCAGTGGTCCGTTAACCATAATGAGTTACTTGAATGGAGTTCGCTATCTCGCTCACGCAATACCACGTCTTTAAATCTTTATATCTACAATATTATAAAATTCTAAAATTTTAGTATTATATAAAACTAGAGTTTACCCCGCGGCTACGCCGCGGGTCAACCTCTAGTGCGTACTTCTTGTTTAAAGTGCAGGAATTGTAAATACAGGTTACATTGTACTTAATTTTTATCTTAATGCTATTTGCACTCCGAAGTTTAATTTCATTATATATCGCAAACTATCTCATCTCCGGGCATGAAAAGTATTTATGTCCATTTTCGGTATTAAAACTACATTTAAACAAAATTACAGCTAAACCGATCCAGTATTCCTAGTAGTTTTCCGTGAAAACTTAACGGAAAGACATATCGAGTTTCTATCGCATTTCTTATAGATGATGAGTGTTTAATCTATAAACTTGAGAATCTATTGGTCTTATCCAAACGTTCAACCTTTATTTCAAACTGTCCTGGCTATATTTATCTATCCACCGTCTATGACAACTACATAAATGACAAAAAGGACAAAAAAACAAATCGAACGAAACGGACAAATCGAACGAATCAGACAACTAGAACAAATCGGATAACTCGGACAAATCGGACAAAAAGGACAAATCGGACAACTCGGACAAATCGGACAAATCGGACAAATCGGACAACTCGGACAAATCGGACAACTCGGACAAATCGAACAAATCAAACAAATCGGACAACTCGGAAAAAAGGACAAATCGGACAACTCGGACAAATCGAACAACTCGGACAAATTGGACAACTCGGACAAAAAAGACAAATCGGCCAAAAAGGACAAATCGGACAAAAAGGATAAATTGGACAAAGATGAACAAAATGACGAAAATGGAAAATCACAAAAAAAACCTATCCCGCTTTTTGGGGGATAGCCTTTACATAAATCTATCCCATTATCCGAGATAAAAGGTATCCCTTGTCCACCCTGAGTATTAAAATTACATGTATACCGAATTTCAACTAAGTCGGTGCAGTAGTTTTTCCGTAAAAGCATAACAAACAGAAAGACAAATATATTTTTATCCCGGAAACTATCCCATTTTTCGGGATAAAAAGTATCCTATGTTTATTCTCAGCATCAAAAAAATATATATACTGAGTTTCAGCCAAATCGGTCTAGTAGTTTTTATGCGAAAACGGAACAGACAGACAGACAGAGTTACTTTCGCATTTATAATATTAATAGGGATTTAGAGCTAGGCATGTTCCTGAAGAGTCTCTTGCGCCGCTTCTTCTCTTCAAGGCAAAACATACTGCGAAGCAATAGTAAATTAGATTAGGACCTCATAGAGTAAATAATAACCTCATTAAATACTAACATATAATAATACGTTATATAAAAACTATACTTTTAAGTAATGCCATTGGTTAGAAATTGACATCAACTCATACATGTATAGGTATATAGTAGATTCCATTACGGACCCCGATTCTGCTATTGTAATATTGTCAGAATGGTCGACAATTCTGACGATACTGTCTTAGCAGGATTGGGGCCCACACGTTTTACATCATGATTGAGCTACATGCGTATTTAGCCAATGACAAGTCTATCCATATCCACACGTAATATAATTTCGTAAGTTTATCTGCGGATTACAATTTGCTAGTTACGGCCAATTAGTTTGCCTACGAAAATATATACGTACACATGCATAAATATTTATCAATTCACCGTAAAGGACTTTTACGGTCTTATTAAGATACTTTAAGAAGTCTACAAACTTACTCTAACTCAATATGAATATGACCGTTAGAATTTAGTTAGTAAAAACATACATACATACATAACTTCACGCCAGTTCCCTTGCGGGGCAGGCACGAACAATAGAGCACCATTCAGGCTTATTCTTACACACCTCACTTGCTTCTTTGACATTCATAGCTCTTGTCATGCACGCTCGTCTGTTCTTAAGGCTCCTGACATCACCTTCTGCTAGTACACGATCAATTTGATCATGGAAGGTGTGTCGTGGCCTTCCACGACTTCTGCATCCACCCACTTTTGCATTGTATATCTGTTTAGTCATTCTTTCATCATGCATTCTTTCCACATTAGTAAAAACGAAACATTAAAAACAAAAAAAAAAAATCCGTCAAATGTGCTAATTGAATCATGACGTCAACGGATAAGCCGATATCAGACGGTTAATTTCTGTCTATCAATTTGGATGAAGCAACCGAAGTGATCCATGCAAACATAAAATTGAGTCATCCAATATCATTGAATGTCGTCTTTTATTTATTTAATTTGGTTAATCACTATATCATTATTACTCTATATATAATCCCTGTATATGAATATTCATGGTCTGTTTTCACATTTCTCACGTTTCATCTCAACCGTACATTTGCTTTACTATCGGTTAAAATTTGACATAAGCTCCATACAAGTAATGTCATATTTCAACCGATGGTACGGCAAGTGAATGATAAATAATATATAGGATAGCGGCCATCAATCACTTGCCTTACTACCGATCCAGTGCTGGATTTACGTACAGGCCCATAAAGCCGAGGCCTTGGGCGGCCGCCATCATTTAAGGAGTGGCAAAATTTTCGGGATACCAAATTTTTACAGGCAAAAATGTAAGGATAATTCAAATTCAAAAATTGATTTGAATTGGTTTGATGATGAATGTTTAAAAAAAGACACACAGGGACCTGACAAAATTACATAAGGGTTTCGTTTCTGCTAATATGTCTACGGAACCCGAAAAAAGACAGCATTTCAAAGGGGTCGAGGGCAACAGCCAGCCTAAATCCGCCACTGCATCAATCGGTAGAAATTTGACATCACTTGTACAGAGCTTATGTCAAACTTTAACCATTTGTATGTATAGCAAGTGAATGGTTAGTGAGATATAATACTCGCCCATGTGACATATATACTGACGGATAGACAGAGTAATGGCCAGAGATGACTATTTCATATAGGTTTTGTTTTTCTCAATAGGGATATGAAATTGCTGCTCGAAATTCGACCATAATAATTAATGTCAAAAATTATACTTCTATACCTAATCACAGACTTCTCCAAGGCGACACTGTTAATTTAACTTGAACAATAAACAAAAGAGTATATATGTATGTGTCACATACATGGTAGTGTGTGTAGTATTTTTTTTATTGATTTAAAGTATTTTTAATGGATAATTAAAAAAAAATATTATCATTCGTCGCTTTTTCTCTATATGACCTATAAGTGTGCGAAATTTCATACGCTTCCGTCCGCGCAATTTTCCTAAAAAGGGGTACAAACATTTTTTGCTTCACGTATCAACGTAGTAACCTTTTAGACAGACATATGAAGAATACTCCAATTCGAATGTTCAAGAACTGCGCGTGTTAAATACATATTAATCGAATGTTTAAGTTAGCATGTCAGTTATCATTACAATAGTTACCTACTTGGGTATTATTTGGTATTGTAGACAAAGTTTTAAGATTTTGAAAAAGAGAGGAAATGAAACTGGTTGAAAAGTTGGACCCAGGCTCATAGGTGAATACTTCGAATACAATCGGAACTTAGTCCCATAATGATGCATTAAGAATTACATGCAAAAACAGTAACATTCAGAAGTAGGATCTCCACCTGATCCTATAATATCGATGATTATTATTATTTATATTTATATGTATAAAAAACTACTATATATATAAATATATTATATAGCATACTTACATAGAAATTATAATAATTATATAAAATTCGTAACGAGAATTTTTCATTAATAATATATAGTATTAATTTATGTACTTCGATATAATAATTATGCTTCGTTGGTGGTGATAGATATGATGTATAAGGTGATATATTATAACATTATTTAAAGGCAGGTATACTATTTTATCACTATACACTGATATGATTGTATTATAAGCAAATTTCAATTCTTTAATATAAATCCTTGAGAACAGAAAATTTCTTAGATTTCCAACAAATATTCCTTAGGGGGAAGAGCTACATACACGAGTCTTACAAAGTAACTAAATGTTGGCAGTCTATTAACGGTGCCGAAGTCCAGCTAGATGTATGTAAAGAAAAACGTGGATATTGTGTCTAATGTATTTTTAAGTACCCATTGGAAACATGAGGATAAAGATTATGATTCTAAAATGAATAATGATACCCAATATCACAGAATTTTAATTACCTATTGTAATGGATAATTCATCATGACTTTCAGTGATAATAATTAAAGCGACAACAATAAAAAGTAAGATTGTTGAATAAATCGTGGTGGGTACAAAATAACGTAGTTTTCGACTTGCATTTAAGAAGAACTTCTCTAATTTAGCAGGTAAAGAAACAACTACCAACAATGACTTTAATTTCACCAACCTTACTTGTTGATATTGGAGTTATATTATCAGTGAATGATATGGTGCATTATCCATTACTATGATTGAAGGTTGTGTAATATTGAGAAATAAGTTTTTATAAACCCATTTTTTAAATATTGATCTTTTATCTTAGATTAATTGATATGGTTTCACAATAAAGTTACTATTATTTCGATGATTTCTTTATTTTATTACTGTAAACCACAAGATTCTTTTACATTCACAAATCGCTTTAGACTTGTGGGTTCGTCCGTATATATTTAAAAAATTAGAACATCGACACAGACGAAGTAATATTTAAGAAATTAATAGTACGTTAGAAATAAAAAAAACAAAATAGGTAAAAGTATCAAGATCGTTCTCGATTGAAGATACTATAATACAGATAATACTATCTGTGTTGTTAAATGAACAACAGTATTGGCCATCTTTTTTTTTCACGAACTTCTTGAAAAAGAGTAACAGTTCAGGATTCAATTACGATCTGTATGATTCAACATAACAATAGATGATGAAATAACTGCAATACGCCCTTTGCTCAGAATATGATTAATATAGCATTTATTACTATTATTATCGTTTTACAAGTTTTTGGACTGTAGACACTTTATAGTGTATATATTATTATATAATATAATATATTATTATATAATATAATATATTATTATATAATATAATACGTCACAATCACCACACACATTAGACCGAAGTGACATACACACATTAGCCACGCAAACACAGACAGTTAGAGGAAGAACAAGAGGAAGGCGAAGAAGAGATACACACACGGACACCATTCAAAATCAATAGTGGGGACATAAATATTTTTTTTCCCGTGGGCAACGGGACGGGATATTTATAAAAGCCGACAAAAGTCGAGACAAAGTTTATTTCAAAACATATTATTATATAATATATATTAAAGCTGTGGCCGCCAATTCTTTAGTGTATTATCAAGCTACAGTATTTCGAAAACTATACAATACATGTTTCTCAAGTGTCAACCAAATCATAGAGTTTAACATAAAGTGAAGTCATATAAATACTTGGAAAATCACTAGTTATGTTATTATAGTTATTTACCTAATATTTATAAGTTACATATATGTTATGCTTCTAAGTTTTCTGTAATGGTGTACAATAAAGAGTTATCTATCTATATTTGTCGTTCAAAATGTAGGTAACATGGGGAATACCTATAATTTTTCCAAAATATTCGCCTGATACACTTCATATTAAACTTTGGAGATAAGACTGGGTCTAAGCCACTGCCCTGAGGAGCCGTTTTTTTGCACAATGTTTATTATAATCAAAAAATAAATAAAACATATCTTCAAAATGTGCTAACGGACCCTATCCACTGGATACCTCTCTCGATAGTATTGCTTTAAAGTTCAACTCTCGTCTCCCCCTCTCGACAATACAAAAATATTTTGCAAATTTAGCCTTGCATTTTTTATATCCACAGAACTTTCTACTTGTCTGCTAAAAGCCTTAGTAGTTCTTGATAATCAGCTATAATGCACAGCAAAGGCATACACCGGACTTAGACCAATGGTATCGGAAATCTAAATAATACTCTATATATCCAAACATACCAAGATCCTACAAGATACGGAGGTAACGCAAGTGAAACTAAGGGAAACTTTGACGGTTGATCACTTTTTAAAAAACAATAACTACCATATTAATGTGTAAACTGTAAGCACTATTGGACAAAAATAGTTGCTTCTAAAGGCTATGCAAAGTTTGAAAGCCACTAAAACTCATTTAGAACAAAACACAGTACATCAATAGATAGGAGTAGTAGCTACGAGTAAATGATAATTTTATGCATTAAATAATATCAGCCCATTAACGTTTCTTAGGGGGATAGGTATAACGGTATACCCACCACTGGTCCAAGGCAGATTGAAGGGTGTCACACACTAACTATGTTAGATGTTGTATTTTTTAAATCGACAGACCAACATACGCATTATCTCAAAGCAAAGCAGGTTACTAAGGCCAAGATTCGAACCCACACCATTTGAAATGCGAATGCGTTATACACTGGTAGCAGTTAACATATTTATTTTGTGGGAATATAAATATAATTTGGCATCAAATTATTTGACATAAATTTGGTAGAAATTAAATATGTTAATAATCCTATTTACATTATTTTAGCGCTTCGAGGTTAGACTAAGCAATTACATTTAATTGCCACAATATTATATTATAATTATTGTTAAAGCAAATTTTTTTTTTGTGCACATAAAGTTGTTAATTAATATCAAACGAAAACCACAGCAATTATTCTCAAAAACATGAATTATAATATTATTTATTATTTTTATATTATACATAATGGTATCTTATTTTAAACTTTAATCACAATAATGTTTAATTATCGCGCATGATATGGGAACTTCATTATCAATGTGGTCAGTTTTTAATTTAATGACAACAAAACAAACACGTGACCAACGCAAATAAACTGCACAAAAACATTTACAACAGTAAACACGTGAGCCTCACTCCAAATTGATCAATTTGTTTTGATTGTAATAGATAAAAGTATACTTTTTATTGGGTAATATCACATAAATCACTGTCATTAAGGTAAACAGAAAAAATCCATTATATTTGCATTAGCTGCATTGTATGACTGACAGTTAAGATAATATTTCATGAAACTATATTATAACAAGTTCATAAAGCCTTTTATCATTGGGTTGATCCGTTCACAGTTGCGTTTCATGTGTGCATATCGTCTATTTACAATAAAATATGGCTTTGCATGGTTTGTATATCTGACAAATATACAAAGTATCTGTCAGATATACAAATCATGCAAAGCCATATTATATAAGGAAAGAAGTCAGATATTATCTGGCCTATTTCCTAATACGTTTTTGCAATAATTAGCGGTCGGAACAGTATTTTTTCTTTCTATAGTCCTCTATTATTATCATACGATTACATGTTTTTTGGTCTACCTGTACTATTACATCCACCTATCACCTATCTGTTACTGTGACTATTACACCAGTTTTAACATTATTTTCGTCGCGTGATTTTCATCCCTCTTCATAACATGCCTATTTAACATATACACCACATTAGTCTTATTCCTCTCGATTTTTCAGATACGGGTGCAAATTCAACGACCCCTTCATGTAGAGTATTGTAGAGGAACTTGATGTACGTTGGACAGTGTTGTACCTAATACAATCGTAATTTTTCGAAAACTCCCGAGTTTGAAAATAATATTCCCTATAGCAGTCGAAGCACCCTTTATCAATGCTAATGTGAAATTAATTGTTATTCGCCGTTAACGTGTCAGTGCAGATTGTTACGTCACGTAGGTACATGGAATAATTTATTGCTTCATAATTATCAAGGTTAAAACTGAGTAGTCCATGTGCCAAAATCTGTCGATACAGAAAAGATACCAAACCTTCAGAGATGCATCTATGAAGGTTTTGTCTGTGGATGAACCTTGGACACTGGCCAAGGTTCATCCATTATTCCACTCTTAGTACAAAGTCCGAGATTGCCGGGACATAATGTACCACTGCATTTAAAAAATAATGTAACTATAATTGTGGTATAAATCGTATCAGAAACAGACAATTTTTATGCACTCTCACCACTTTAAACCACTTCTGGAAAAAATCCCGCGGCATTCGCAAGAAAAGAAAGACAAAGTTTATTGATCATTTTTAAGTTGTTTTTTATTGTGATAGAAAGACATAGAGAAAAGAGTCTGTTAATTAGGATATGTTCTTTTATGAGATATTACTATTGATGTTACTGTTCAGCGTTCATTGTTGATATCAACACCTGCAGTTGATATTCAGGTCAGTCATTTATCATAGTCATTGGTATAAATAAAAATCAAACTCACTACAGCAACCGTAAGTGTGTAACTTCCTTTGATCCTAGAATGTCCAAGGTACAACATGTAGGGGTCAAGGTACATCACGTCTGTTGTACCTTCGATAGTTTTCCCTTTATGACGGCTTTTATTCCCAGCTTTATAGAAAATTTACAGTTTTTATTAATGCATTATACAGTTGTACTAGGATATGCCCGCGACTTCCTCCACGCGTGACTTAAAATTCCCGCGGGATTCTCGGCACACAAAGTACCGCAGCTACGTTTCAGTGAAAACTGTGTCGGCATAAGCTAATACTTGTGCACCCGAACAACAACAAAGTGCTCCCGAGAAAAATCCCGCAAGATTCCAGGGATAAAAAATATCACACATTCTGTTACATAAAATTTGCTATCGATCAATGAAAAAATTACGTGACTCACAAACAAACAGACAAGAAATCTAAAAAACATTGCATCCTGTTCTCCATCCTTTATATAGTCTATTCCAGTTGCTTTTTAAAATAACTTCAAGGAGTTTTTGGCGAGAACTAAATGAAGATGTTGTGCTGTGCAGTTTTATTTTCTAAAAATGTGTAAAATTACTCTAAAATGAACAATAGTTGTAGGACATTGATAGTTTTTGAGTAGTAATTCTGTGTTTTGTGAGAAATGTGAACTGTATAATCAAATGTGGCCTTTTGAGTTGTCACAAGAACTCCGTTGAATGGCACTAGCTGATTACCTACAGTTCAGCTGCGCTACACATAGGCTTCAGAAAATGAAGAAACTATATTGTAAACTAAGATCTGGCTTAAAGGCCTAGCTGCCAAGCCAAAAACTTAAATAAATAAAAAGTATTTCAATGTACAGTCACGGCATGTTTAGAATTTTATAATACTATTATAGATAACTGATCTTTCCATGCATATTTGACATGTCTTATGCTCATCCAACTCAACCTTACACATCCATCTCAACATTCTCATATCTGTTGATTGCAGATGTTTTTAGTCTATCATTTTGTGGCCTAGTATTCGGACCCGCGTAACATGATCAGCCTTATTACAAATATGTATATTTCGAGAATTTTAATACGAGTGGCATTCGTTTTTCAATGCGTGTAATAACACGGTTATAAATAATTTGTAATAAAAAATATATTAACAATCAGAACTCATTTCCGATTCGGAACAATTTTGGGTTCCTTAAAATCTAAACAGGAATATGTAGCCAGTTCTTAAACATGTAAACGTACCGTATAGGTCAAGGCCGCTCTGGTGGTTCAACAAAACGACGGCACCGCGGCTATTGTCTACGTTTTCTAGGCCTCGCACTGTCCAACGAATACCGAGCATTCGCGCTGAAAGCCGCAACAAAGCCGATGGTATCCTGTAAGAAAACGTGTTAATTATAACACTAATATACATACTATCTTTAATAAGTAATGTTTCCCCCAGATTCATTCGCTTAAACTATCGTTCGGTCATCATCATTCTAGCATTAATTTCTGGTTACGTCCGGAGCATAGTGTTCAAAAGAGTAAGCATCACTACCTTTTCTTCTTGCCTCTTACGATCTCAGTATCTCTTTTTGTAAGACCGTTTGCACAATTATATTTTTTTACAGAATTAATCTAGCGTATGTTGGGCGTACTCTTGCTACAGGGACTTAGTGCTGTCCAACGTAACGGTAATAGAAATAAGATATGAGTGTCCCTACGGCTAATCAGCTGGATCAGTAATCTGGGGACCTCGAGTTACAGACTATA
The DNA here is from genome assembly GCA_019925095.2 of Dendrolimus kikuchii. Lineage (NCBI taxonomy): Eukaryota > Metazoa > Arthropoda > Insecta > Lepidoptera > Lasiocampidae > Dendrolimus > Dendrolimus kikuchii. Next base: position 10,694,847 of record CM034391.1, on the reverse strand, counting down.
TTGACGTTTACAAAGAAAAAAATTGTGTGTGTGTGTGTGTGCAGTTCACACGCAGTAGAAGTGAAACAAAGTGTGCCAAGGGTGGAAAGGATTTGAAATTTCGTGACGTCACATTTCATATATTATATCGTAATAATATATGAAATTATTATAATTCAAGCTCTAAGACACAAAATTAGAAGTATTAACAGAAGATTTCAAAACATTTCCAACTCTATTTGTATAACATAATAGTGTATAAATGATTATATATGTTGTATTCTATCTCATTCTCTCGCAGGCTTCGTCGTATAGATTTATGTGCATACAGATAATCTTTACTAAAATCGTCGTCAGCTTTAACCGCGGAGACACATTTAATTACGATAGAGGCCCCCATCTACGATTAATTAAGCCACTTATATAAGGATATGTATAAACAAAGTATAGTCATATATATGCGAAATCGTGTAATAATTCTAGCATTGTTTTGATACACGTGTCCAAAGGTCAACTCAAATTGAAGCCGTGACACGATTTGCTAGAATGTAGGTAAATTATACGATTCATTTTTATAAAGGTTCCTTTCAATCATTAAAGACCAGTTTAAAATGTCAAAAACATTATTCCATGTTCAATAATTATTTAGCAAACACGAGGACTTTTACAACATTTACTTAACGTAATCCTATTTGCACGTTTAAGTTAAAACCTGCTACAAAATGTCAACGGTCACAGACAGTGTACATAACGTAAATATATTTGTTGCGAGTTCTTGGGGTTCCGTAAGTAAACTGCAAAAACGTACATGTACAAGAACGATTAAAAAAATTTAAACACGGCTATGAACCCTATGTAAGAGTCTACTTGAAAAAAAAATTAACTCTTATTGGCAGAGCGAACTTTTGTCAGAAAGATCTTAGGTCCAACAAAAAGATATGTTACCGAGGAATTCTGAGCCAACACAGAATAAAAAAAACTACGTGACCGTGTACAATATGGTTGGTGAGACCTAACTTCATCGCCTCTGTTGGCAGGGTCGCAATGGAAGCAAAAAGGGGGAACGGAGTATGAAGAAAGCATGTTTGGAGCGACCGGTTGGCCGTGCTTAATATCGCGGAAAGATGTGTGGAATTTACGCTAAGCAAGACACACTGAGTTAGACAAAAAAAGTAACGTGCCCTTGTTTCGCAGGCTAAGACTCACTTTGGGTCGCTGAGCCAACGGAATTGGTTAGTCGAGTTCATTTGTTTATAATTTGCGAGGTGTATCCATACCCTCTACTTGCCCCTAAGTCACAGCCAGTTTATTGAAAGTTCTCTCAGGAGTAACTTTATTGAAAGCAATTTATATTCTATGAACAATTGTTATGTATACCTAATACTCACTATACTATTGCATATATACAATAAATAGTATAGCAAAAGTGTGATGAGAATTTTATGGCGTATAAGTATGTGGGGTATAATTGGATACATAGGTCTTGAAGAATCTTTATTAAATTTCCAAATAAGCGTACTTATTTCTTCTTTATTCTTATTGTACTACTCGTACACTTATTTGACTACTCAATATAGATGAGATCTGCGCTTATAAGTTATCTTAAAAATGTGGTACAAAAGAAACTAATTAGATTTTCAATTTTTGACTGATTAGGTGTAATTAAATATGTTTTAAATAATGAAACCTAGGTTCGAATCCTAGCAGAGAGCATGCACTACTTAAGCATTTTTTTCCAGTAACCACGTTTTGACAATGAGAAGAATAGTCAGAAAATTTGTCAAGGTTACCGATGTATGAAATCCATCAATATGCCTTAGAAATTTTTTACTGATATACCTTCTGCTACTCGGAAATGGGGAGATTAAGAGTGGGTTTATTGTATGAATATAGGTAATTACATTTTTTTACATAAAAGTAAAGTACCTAATGAAAATTAATTGAAATGAAATGTGAAGAAAGCGTAAAAAGAGTGAATCCAAAAGTGTTTGAATTTACTATATACGTCAAAATACAGTGGTTTTTGCAATTTTATACGATTACAAAAAAAATTAAAACAAAATTATTTACATCCTTTTTTCGTGGTAGAAATTCTTTATACATACGACATTGCTCAAGGTCAGTGAGATAATGTGAGACTCTCGGTGACTGTTGGATACCTCTAAACTAAAACCACTCCAATATTCATTCTATCATAATAAGCCAAGTTCGTGGGACAACTGCTTATCTATTACCACGACCCTAACAGCTCATTCCATATTAAATTTCCTTGTGAATCTACTTATGCCGGGTTCCTTCAGTTATTTCTTCAATGCTTAATGTACGCAAAATGTAATTAAGTAATTATTATTTATTGGTCTATATCGTGACAATAAAATTACTTACAATGCATTTTTGGGATCAAAGGGTTTAATCAGCATAAGCGGAACTGGAGCAGTAGCGAATATCAAACACAGCACCACAAAAATTGTAAACTGAAAACAAACAATAATTGAATGGCATTTTAAAAGGTACATACATTTAACAACAATAAAATTTATTGAAATTAAATATTTAAAGCCAAATATTCACCAAAAAGCAAAAAAAAATTACTACCTAATTGCAAAGGGGGCGAGGACTTTTGGTCCAAAGAAATGTAAGGAGTTGAGATATGGTTTAAAAAGCGAGAGAGAGAGAGAGAGAGATAACTCTTTATTGCACACCAAAACATACAATTACAAAAACAGACCATATTTACAATATTTTCTAGGCGATACAATAGGCGGCCTTATCGCTCAAAGCGATCTCTTCCAGGCAACCTAAATCAAAAACAAATTTGAATCAGGTGATGTAGGTGGTGCAGGAAAAAGGCAAGGGACACATAAATACTCAAAATAATTTAACAAATAAATATACAAATACATACATATATACATAGTCATAAATATAATATACAAATATATACATATACAATAATATATTACAAAATACATATATTATATAATAAATGTATTAGCATAATTATATTGTGTTAATCAGACATGGCTATTTATGGACAAATAGTGTTTTCTGAGTAAATTTCTAAATGTTGGTAAGGATTTGGCCTCTCTGACAGTAAGAGGTAGCATATTCCATAGTTTGACAGCCTGCACTGTAAAAGAGTTATCATAATAGGATGAAGTGTGTGCAGGTGTCATAAGTTTTCGATACGTATCAGAGCGCAAATTGTGGGCAGTGGATAGGCGAAGGAATTTAAAACGTTCCTTAAGGTACTGGGGACTATTAGGAGTAAATAATATATTATACAGGAGAGTGAGAATGTGAGTATTCCGGCGAAAATGAATAGGAAGCCACTTGAGTCTTTTACGATATTCGGAAACATGGTCATATTTTCGCAATCCAAATATGAACCTGATACAAAAATTCTGAAGTCGCTCAAGCTTATTCAGCTGTTCTAAGGTTAAATCTAGATAGCAGGCGTCAGCGTAATCAAGTATGGGTAAAGCGTTATATTATTCTTTTACAGAACGGAAAACATCAACCCTAAAGTCTATCTGGAAGACGAGAAATTTAAAAAATACAGAAGGTTTGCCGATGACTACTTATTATTATTGTATACTAGCGGACCCGACAGACTTCGTTCTGTCAAAAAGATTTGGAATGTGGCAGTCTCTTGTGCCTACCTATTTTATAGCCGGGGCAAAAAATTCTCCTGAACAGAACCGTCACCCTGGTGATAGGGCGGTGTGTGGGATTCAGCTCGGGTGATCAAAGTATCTTCGCTTGCACGAACTTTGGCCACCCTTCTGGGATCCACTTGACCAACCAAATTAAATAGTCGCAAAATGTAAGAGCTATAGATCATTAGTACTGATTTTCAATTTGGTTGGCTTCGCGATATTATTTCTTTTGTTTTAGTTTCGGCACGCGACATTAGATCCTCCAACGCGCACACGCACACTGTTTTGATAGATATGATTGAATTTGAACTTTGTGCAGCGGTAATAAAGTGCAAATTGACTCTACATTTTAGTTAGAAAACGTTTGTATGGGAAAAAGAAAAGGGCTGTTTTTACGGTTTTCCCGGCAATTATTCGAATTTTTCTCACCGTAAAAACCATCCTTGGACTTCAACGAACATGTAAAAAAAGAATTGGCCAAATTGGTCCAGGCGTTGTTGAGTTATGCGCTTACCAACACATTTTGCGATTCATTTTTATATATAGATGTTTATGTAAAGTATATACAATAATAAATTTATTGCACCAACTATTTGTGTAACCTTTTTTGTCAACCCTGCTGACCATCGAGGAGTCACATCATGAGAGCTATCGGCAAACCTTCTTTTTGAGCACGGGTAGTATGTAAATGAATTTCAACAATAAATAATATGAAAACACATTACACTATTCATCCATTCAAAATAACTAAACCCACTACAGGTATAAAAAATATCAACATAATAAAAAGAAGTCTTAAAATCACTCATATTTTTACAATCAGATCCCAAGAATTTATGAAAGCGTATCCGTGAGCTTTGGATCATTCGCATAATTCATGCACTTAGAATTATTATCTATCTGAGTATGCTGAATACAGTACCAATGTTAAAACTAAACATCTAGGTACATATAGTTATGTAAGTAAAGATCAGTCCTATTTTCAGAGTTTGTGGCGAGTATTTGGAGATTTGATGTATTTCGTGCAGTTCAATCTTCAAAAAGTGTATAGTAGTACTGTTTAAAATCGAAACTTTAGTGAAATGTGTATTTTCGAGCTGCCTAAAGAACTGTTTCGTTTAGCGTCAGTCAAAGTCCTACAATTTGGATGAGGCTTGAAGATTTTTCTTAAGCTTGAATAATATTCATGTATAATTGACCCTGGCTAGGTAGGTATACAGATCATGCCGATTTAGGAAAAGGAACTTATTTTCACACAATAAAAGCAATACTAATATCAACACGTGATAGTCATACCTGGGCTCGGGCTTATCCATTAATAAGGGAAAAAGACGGCAAAGGGGTTTGACATTTTTCTTCACAATATTTTTCTCCAATATTAATACATGTAAAAATATCATTATTGCATACTAGACTAGAAAAAATGCTTAAGAAATGCGCACTGATTAAAATTTGAAACTTCGTCATATGAATTACATGCGGATGCCTTAGTCGCTAAGCTACCACGACTTAGATAAGCAAGTAAAAACAATATGTATGTAACTATGTACACAATATTTCATCGATAGTTCGATAAGTCGCGATCGTAAAAATAATCCATTTATCTTACTAATGAATTTTTTATAAATATAATCAACAAATACCTTTATGTAATATCTTGCAATGGAGCTCATCGTGAAAAGTATGATTAGAAGCACCATGACACACCCCAATACCACGTTGAACGCTGACATATTGGCTTCCTTTAGAATTGGTCCTTAAACAACGAAACAGGTAACTTAATTTTAATGCAAGTCTTTCTCGTTTCAATAGTATCGCTGGATGAACCCGCAATAAAGGACTGCGGTGATGATAACAGAAATTGCTATAATACAATCACTATACACTCCCTGGTGACGTAGAATTTGGCCTCATTTCACACACAAACCATATTATAATTATATCGTCAAAATGGCACTCCCACAACTCGCATGCGAATTACTTCTAAAGTGAAAGTACTTTTTGGGCTGAGATATGAATTACGACAGTTGGGTCGCCCAATTCAATAGTCAGAAAACGTTGTACATTCGTTTCTTGTTTGTTGAACGGGTTTAACTTTTACTGCTGTCCTGATTAAGACGAGTTCAGTGACAGTCCTATAGCTAGCGGGTAACGCGGAACATATGACAGCGATAAGAATAACAACAGCAAGGACGCTAAGCAAGAGAATAAACTAAGTAACGTCATTTAAAATGTCTCGCATTTCTTTTCACCCTTGCTATCATGCGCCCCCGTCGCCCCCGTACCACAGGAGTATCATGTACGTACTTGCTGACCTATAGCAAGGGGTAGCCCGATTTCGCTCGTTCTACGTTTCTCAAAAACTTGTTTACCCCGCAGCCGCGCCTCGGGTCAAACTATCGTGCGTACCTACCTCTTATTAAACTAATTTATGTTAAAGGATATATTTTGAAAGTATACTACGCACAAATGCAAGTGGTACAAAATTTCAGGCTACCAAATCTATCAAATCTACCAAAACTTCACCAAAATGACGAAAATGGCAAATCACAAAAAAACAAAACCCATCCTACTTTCTGGGATAACCTTGACATAAATTCCTTTATCCGGGATGAAAAGCATTCCTTCCTCGGTATTAAAATTACAGATATACCGAATTTCAGCCAAATCGATCCAATACTTTTCCCGTAAAAGTATAACAAACAGAGAGACAAATATATTATTATCCTGGAAACTATCCCTTTTTTTGGGATAAAAAGTATCCTATTCCCGGCATCAAAAATATAGGTATATATACTTATATACTGAGTATCAGCCAAATCGGTCCAATATTTTTTCCGTGAAAGCGTAACAGACAGATAGACAGTTATTTTCGCATTAATAATATTAATAGGGATGTATTTCGACGTGCTGAATACGAATCTAAGATCCTTTTGACTCGTGCACCCTCAAAGTTTCAAGTAAATTGCGAATAACCGCAAAATTGTAAATTTTTCGGTTTTTCGCAATTTATCCAAATTTACTTAAATTATTGCTTATTTTATTTAGGCTTATAGGCCAAATGAGCCTCGGATTTGGATTCAGTGTATCGAATTAAATAAAAACATACTCCATTCATGTCTAAAAAGTTTATTCCCATAAGCGCAATTTTTAACTTTCTTTATCGATTTTTCGCAATTTATCCCAAATTTACTTAAATTATTGCTTATTTTATTTAGGCTTATAGGCCAAATGAGCATCGGATTTGGATTCAGTGTATCGAATTAAATAAAAACATACTCCATTTAGGTCTAAAAAGATTTGTTCCCATAAGCGCAATTTTTAACTTTCTTTATCGGTTTTTCGCAATCTACTCAAAATTCCGGGCCAAATAAACTTCGGATTCCTAATCAGCGTATTGAAACGGAAATAATGTTTTTCGTTTATAGTTTTTAATTTATTTGTTATTTTAAAAATTCATCTCCATTCCTGCAGTTTTTCGCGATTTTTATCCATTCTATCCAGACTCGAATACGGAAACGGGTTCAACGCGTCGAAATACATGTTTTTAGGTTAGTGGGTCTGGCCAAATGTACAGACAACTTTTTTGTGTATCTGTGTAATTATTAGTATGATTAAACTATCAGTAAATTATAATTATTAATAAATATATTAAACTACAAAACAATACCAATATTTAAAGTAAGTTAAAAGTATGTTCACCGCATTATAGTATAAATAATTAGTTATAATAGTCATAGATTTATAGTCAAATAACCAGCCAAATATTATTAAAATTCTTTATAAACGGTAATATGATAGTAATTATGAACTATAAACTATAGTTTATCATTTATTTTCTCATTAATACTATAACAATACCCATATGTATGTATTTTCTATAGTATATATTAGGTCGGGGAAAAAGTTTCTTCGCATTTTATATAAAAATTCAAAAGGTTTTTTTATAAAGTTTATTTACATTTGACTAAAGTATGCAGGTGCCATTTTGTTGGATAACTTTTTGCCATCTTGTAGGTAGGGACGTGATCCCGTTGCTATAAAAAATTTGGGACTTCTGATCAAAAAACTGCGACAAGTGGTTTTGGCAGTCCTCTCGTGATGTTAACCTGACACTGCCTAAGGAATTCTGCAGAGACCGAAACAGGTGAAAATCTGAAGGTGCAAGGTCAGGACTATACGGCGGATGCATTAACACCTCCCAGCCAAACTCTCGTAATTTTTGCTGAGTGGCTAAAGATGTGTGAGGTCTAGCGTTATCATGATGAAAAACCACACCCCTTCTGTTGATTAATCCGGCCGCTTTCTCTTAACTTTTTGCTTTAATCTCATCAGTTGTTCGCAGTACAGTTCAGAATCGATGATCCTGCCTGGGGGTAACAGCTCATAATGAATAATGCCCTTCCAATCCCACCATACACACAGCATTACCTTGTTGCGAGTTAACCCGGGTTTCGCCACAGTCTGTGAAGCCTGACCGGCCCTTGACCACGATCTTTTTCGCACGTCCTTGTCGTACGTGATCCACTTTTCATTACCAGTTATCAGCTTCTTCAAAAATGGTTCGGTTTCATTACGTCGTAATAAAGAATCACAAATGAGTACACGGTTTATTAGGTTTCTTTCAGTGAGCTCATGAGGAACCCAAATATCAAACTTTTTTGTGTACCCAGGTTTTTTCAAATGCGCCAAAACCGTTTTGTGGTTCTCCAGCTACTAATATGCCGATCTTGCTCCACTTTTTCAAAAATGGCATCAATTTTGTCCGTAACAGGGCGACCAGAGCGACGTGCATCTTTCATATCAACATTTCCGGATTGAAAACGCTTAAACCAAATTTGCGCTACTCTCACAGATACTGCATTAGGTCCATACCTACTGGACATACCTCTGGCGGCTTGTGTTGCATTTTTACCTTTTTTGTAGTAAAATTTAAAATGTATCGAATTTCTTTATTAGATTCACTCATTTTAACAATAAGAAAAACAAATGAAAATCACACATTTTCCTAATTTGAATTTGGAATTGTCTTGTTTAAAATTAAAACTTTTTAATGATACCAAAACCAGCCAGATACAAATGGTATAGCCAAAGAGATCTTATGACAAGTTCATACATACTATATGCGAAAAGACTTTTTCCCCAACCGACACAGAGCTGGCTTATATTCTGAATCAACATTTAAGATACTTTTTATCCCGATAAATTGTGTGGTTTCTATAAAATAGATAGATAAGCTAAATACATGGCGCTGCCATTGCGGTATAGAAAACCATCGCTGTAATTCAATAACAAATAGGTTGACAGATTGCCCACATGTCATTCATTATATATTAGGTAAATACTTCAAATCAGGTTTGCAGTTGTGTACACTATATTGACTTAATTTCTTTGAAATTAAGAGAAACTAAATATTGAAAGTTTATATATATATAAAACACCTAATTAAATTTTTATCTAAGTAACGTAGAGCATAACATAACATACCTAGGGTATTTCACGCGGCGTGGTCGCGTGGAAAACTCTAGTAAGGAAGAATAACAATAACAACAAAATTTATAAAACAGCTTTTTAAAAAGAAATTTAAAGGTTTAACATTAAGTAAAAACGTAAATCTGAAACGTTAATGCTTCAAGATTCCACTGTGTTTTATTATTGTAAATAGATTATTTGGCAGTCCAAAATATATCAAACTATTATGGCCGGATCCCATATCTTAGCGAACGTTCATTTGCCCTAGGTACTATCAGTTAAAAGTTTGACATATGCTCCAAATAAGTGCTGCTCCAAATGGCAAAATTAACCGATTGTAACTCAAGTGAACGAATAGTAAGATATAAGAATCGGTCATTAAAGTATTTATTTATGGCCGGTTAGAATTTGACACAAGCTCCATACAAATAATTTCAAATTTCTACTAATGATAAGGCAAATGAATCAATAGCAAATAAGTTAACTGATCTGGTTTAAAAAAAATAATCATCTATATAGTATGTATATCAGCAAATTAACATAAAATGTGCGTTTTCCTTATACATTTCGATTCATGTAAGTACGTATCTTATGTACTTACTGCATTTCATAACAGACACTCACCTACATTAAATTTCCACGTGATTGAACAAGCGATAGCGATAACCCTACGGTCCGTAATCAAACAATCGTGTACTAAGCATAATATACCAGCAGTGATTAATTATATACCTACTTAAATGCAAAACATGCACTTAATTATCTTAGATAAAGTTCGAAATCCGAAGATCAAATGCATAGTCAGTGGTCAGTAAAGGCTATCAAAATAGATAAAATATTTGAAAAACAGGTTACGTCACCCGGTAGGAAGTGCAACATATCGAGGCTAAGGCACTATGGAAAGAAACTGATATCGGTTGGAGATTTTCCGCATCATTTGAAGGACTTTTTGGTTAAAAAGTATATACTAATAAATTATAAAACAATGACTTAATACATTGTAATAAGTAAACGTGCGTATTAAAATAATATATTAGATACATCTGTGAGCGATAAGTAAAATGACATCATAAATATTAAAATAGATGTAATACAAACTATACGGGACCATTCTAAGTGATACGTAAACTTAATTATATTAGTAAAAATACCATTCAGGTCCCGAAAAACGTTACGTGATGACAAACGTATTAAATATTATAATAATAAATAATAATGTATTATATCAAAATATTTTATTAATTTAGACAACGACTGAGATTATCATTATATAAATAAAACAATGCAATGTTATAGTTTATATATGTACGTCCTGAATGTTTGTAAATAATATTAAAAACAGGAAATAAATTCGCAAAATTTAATGTATATTCTAATATACGTCATTATTGTTACACGCAATTTATAAAACACCTGTTATATATAAAATTTAATCTTTATAAACCCAATCTTAATACTCATCGTGCATATGGTAGGTAAGATATCCAGTCTTAGATAATACTCCAAAGTCACGTCGTCACGTCACGTCGTAGTCAGCCGACGCACGATAGCAGATTCCGCAGAGGTGACAAACCTACAATTTTCGTTGTTTCACTACGGAACCATAATTTAATATTTAATTTAATTTTCAAAAACTACTTAACGTATCTTGTTAAAATTTTATTTAGTTTATAGCCTAGGGCAGCTTAGCTCAAGTAAAATCTGTAGGTATCACACGGAAACTATTTCGTTGTTGTTGTCGTGTTCAAAATATACAAACACCAAATTCCATCATAATTTATGTATTCCGGAGTCCATAAATAAGACACAAATAAAAAACATAATATATAAAAATAAGTCCACTTTAAATTTGTAAAATTAGAAATTTAACTAAAAATCGTAATACAATATTCTAACACACTAAAAGTAATAAAACTACGTTTTAACAGTTTTAAGCGCGGTAATTTATTTGATTTTAATTTTGTAATGCACTTAGGCTATTAGCGACTATAATAATAATAATTGCTCGCTTTATTGAACTTGTATATTATGTCATTATTAGCGAGTTCTTACAGTACCGTAACTTTAATTTGGCTGCAAGTGACACAGCGATTAATAATCGCACTGTCTCATGATTATTATTTTTTATTATATATATAAAAATACTTACCTAAGATTTAACATTTATAGTTACTGCTCCGGTCCTTTGGACCACAGCATAATATATTATAGCGTATTATAACGGCAATCTTAAATATTATGCACCATGTGTTAAGGACAAATAAATACATACAAAACTACAAAATAATGGTAACGTATAAAGCCGGCTGCACACAAACACCACACGTCATTATGCAAATCACATTTAATGTCCAAGACCACAAACATATATACAGAGCTGCAACTCACTTCCATTCTAAACTGTCATCATGCTGATTTTCAGTGTTCCGTGACCTAAACTTAAAAAATGAACCTTATAGTCTTATTTAGCGTCTTTCACAAAATCATTATGGCTACTGATATAATATCTGGCACACTAAGTCTTGTGTATCCATCTACAAATCTGTTATTGGTGGGCTAATGTTTGACAAACTTTACAAATATTCTTTTTGTAGTTATTTTAAATTTAAGTTAAAAATTATATCATACCGATACTATCTTAGGTAGTGCCACTTTTCGTTCAGCTGCGATCTTTGCTTGGGGGCCCCATGTCGTGTACCCCATCGCTGCCAGTGTAGGACTATCGTGGACTCGTATGAACACCACGGATTATCATGTCTATCTCTTATCAGCGTCGGCGTACCGGCCGTATTAGAACCGAATGGCTTGGTACGCGACGATGGCAAAAGGCCGGCCGGATGGTATATCACTTATTCCTTGGAAGATGGGACGGCCGCTTCTTTGGGACGCGACATATGCCGATACTCTGGCGCCGTCCCATCTTTTAGTGACTGAGTTAGAATCAGGCAATGCTGCTTCAAAAGCTGAAGCTCTCAAACGGCACAAATATGGAACCTTAGGAAGGGCTTACATATTTGTGTCGAAACATTAGGTCCGTGGGGTTAATCGTTAGTGTTTCCGCAAGGAAATTTGCAAGAAACTCTGATGCCACCCACAACCAAAAGGCTGGCGCATATCTCGCCCGAAGAATAAGTAGTATCGTAACACAGCGCGGCAATGCAACCAACCTTCTGGCAGCGAGATGCTACATAGCCTTTAATCTATATTTATAAGTTAGTTTATTTTTAATTATATTTTTTAAGTTAGTTTTAGTTTGATATTGTAGCTTATAATTATAATCTATTTGTTCCAAAATAATTTCCAGTTAAAAATAAAAATATATTTCTACATTCTCATAGTATATACGCTTTATATCGCAAACCAGCAATGAGATAACATTATCGCACTTCTCGTTATAAACACTTCTCTCCATTTTAGTGTAAAGTATAAACCAAAATAAATCCTAAGACTCACTATACTCCTCACTTCTCCGGTTTAGTTGTAAAGACCCGAATATTTATGTTATTGGCTAAAAATCTTCCTTTATGTTAGGTTGATACCCAGTAACCTTAGTCGAAAAGTACGTGAAGTTCTGTATTTATTAATACATAATCTTAGTCACTTAACCCAAAATAAAAAAACTTTTAAGTTAGTGTTATTAATAAAGTTAGTTTAAAAACATTTAATATATCTCTATAGTTCCCTGGCATTATCATTGTTTAATTATTTTAGAAGAAGAAAGAAATAAATTTATATTCTTTTGAAAAATAAACTATCGAAAATGTATTTATTATTTTAATCATTTTTACTTACCGATTTATTTGTGTCGAAGATTAATAAATAAAATTTATATCTATATAATATTATATCTATCCTTATTTTCGAGTAAATCCACTTTTACTTCACTATGAGAATAAAACGGCCATAGACTACAACTGCAAGCACATTAATGTGTTTAACAAAAGGGACTTCGGTAGTCGACTCGCATTAAATTATTCGAAGGCAGCCGGACGATAGTAAAGTACAATATAAAAGCGAAGCCACAATCACACGACCTCTAGCAGACCGCGCCACAATAACACTGGAAAAGTGGATGATATGTTCATGACAACGAGTCACTTTGTCGCACAAACTAACCAATACAAAAACCTCGTCATCGTAAATCTACGATAAGCATCCACGGTAATATGTACGCTAAATTCGTACTTACTTGGCATATTGCAATAATATCGACAATAATTTCGAAAGCTTATACAAGCTTTATTATATTGTTTGTCCTCTCTTCACGATTTTACATAGATACTGATTTTCATAATACATCCTTTCATCATGTTGGATGGAATATGCGTTTCGGAGCCCAAGGTTTGCTTTCCTCAATTTTCATCTCCACATCGTCACTTACTTTTGACATCTCCCATTGTAAACGGCATACATATCAGTCCTCACAACATAATTTCTAGAACCTGTCCCTTTTACTGGGAGCTGGACGGTTAGGATAATTGCGAATATAACTTTTTCACCACGACTTCTTGCGCGCAAACTTTGAGTCTCCTTCCCTACCTACACTTACACTATTAGCTACATTTTCATAAAATAAAAAAAATAGGTAGGTACCTAGGTAGGCTCGTCTCCAATTTTCAATTATTTTTAAATTTGATTTTTATTTTTTGGGATAGCTCAGCCAAATACCAGCTCGAGATACTCGAGTCCATTAAGAAAAGAGTTAGGAAGTCGATAGGCCATAACCGGTTACTCGATAAGAGGCTTCAGAGCCTAAATCATGAACGCAAAGTCGCTAGTTTGTCGATATTTTATAGGAACAATTTCAGTTTTCCACGGAATTGCACGAATTAATTTTTCCCTCAACTTTTCACCACCGGACAAGCTGACGTAAGACCTCACGCCATCGATATAATTATGGTCGAGATATCAACAACGCGGACGAAGCGCTATGCTTCCACTTTTATCATACGTACCGTTAAAGAATGGAACTCTTTACCGTCGCACGTCGTCGTGTTTTTCTTGAAACATACAATAATATAGGTCTTCAAGTCTCGCGTGAAAAAGTATCTTCTAGGTAAGCGTGCTCCATCTTCTAAGAGAAGACATCAGACGCAATATCGGTCAAACGCGAACCTATATAATATAAAAAAGCCTTGTTCTACACTACCGGACCATTAATATAATCTAATGAAACAAATCATCCCTAAAAATCCTTGGTCGTAGCACGTAACTTCCTGGAAGAATATACCGAGGTCAAGTTACGACATCTGCAGATACTTGTATCTAGTTACTGTTTACTTTGCAGTCACACTTTAGAATTAGCTAAATTAAGAGCTTGTTTAGATTTATACCTACCGTTTATAATTTAGTTTAGTATAAGGATAGTTTTTTTTTTAAGAATAAAGAGTTTTTATTGTCACCAAAAAGTTATTAACGTGCTTGTGACTGAATACTATAAAATAGTCAAGTATTCTAGTCTGTATTAAAAAATACTAATGCTAACTGGACTATGGATCCCATTTATAAATGTTTTCTAAGCAGCGTCAGTTGTTGCATCTACACGGCTCCGCACGATTTGTGAATTCCCTGAACCTGTCAAATTGTAGGTATTTGATGGTGCCAAAAAAGCAGAATATCTACTTATAACGACACAAGTAAGTACAAGTAAAAGGAGTCCAATGGCGCATTAATTAATTAGTGTTTGAAAATTAATTAAAATCATTTACAACTTATATTATAATGAGTTATTTTAACGCCTATTCTTTTATCTATCTATAATATTATAGAATTGTTAAAGGATAGTCTTTTGTTTTTAAGATTTTTTGTTTTTGTGTTTGTTCAGGATTCACGTAAAAACTACTAAGCCGATTTCGATGCGGTTTTCGCTAATCGAAAGGATTTAAAATCTGCGGTACTTTACCTAAATCCTGGAAATACTATGGGATTTTTCCCGAAGGTGGTTTAAAGTGATCAGGATAAATAAAAATTGGCTTATTCGGATACGATTTCCGCTTGTTTTTCCATATGCTGTGATAGTTTATATCTCAGTGATCCCAAGGGATTTAGAATAGACCAATTTCAAAGCAGTGTACTCAAGTCGCTAAATGATTTTATGACTTGCTTTCTATATCTCTTAAAAAACTTTATATAGAACAGTTGTAGTTGCCTATGTCTTTGGTAGCATCACTTATTCCTGGTCTTACGGTAATATCCAAGATTAATGTACATATTGTAAATAAGCCATTGTCCTGCTGGAAATATCCTTTTGTGCGGCGCTGTAGCCACGGATAATATGGTTCGATAGTTATGGACTGTATTGGGAGCGATATGAACCTTCTCCTTGCACTAGAAAAGCAGAAGCTCCACCAACCTTGAGATCCGCCCTCTCCTGGCTTGGTTCAGGTTGCAGCACACAGAAGAACACTGCACGGCACCAACGTCACTATGGAGTGATCACTTCTTTTCACCAGTATTGCACAATAAGTTCTTGGTATGGCATCACTATGGAGTGATCACTTCTTCGGACCAGTACAATAAGTTCTTGATACGGCCAGTAATTAACAGTTAGCGTAAAATATGTTTCAATTAAAAACGCACGGCGCGATCTTCCTTTGTCAAAACGTTGACAGTAAGTCAAAATATGGCTGCCTTGACCCTCCGTGCATTGGCCGTCGCCTCACTCAGAAAGAGGGTAGACAGTAAAATTGATGGAGCGATATTCTACCTACATTATACTAGGCAAGGACCGAACACATTTATTTTTAAATATTGGTAAATCACCTGTGACTAGGCTTAGTAGAGACGTGTTCGAAAAAAAACCGGAAAGTTTTTAATTTGTTTTATTAACATATAAATCTGAAGATTAATATCGAATGCTAATTTAAGAGGCAATCTACTTTTTCATATATTTAGTACTCGATGCCACAGCTTTTAATATAATTTTATTGTCTGAGATAACATCTTTGGGTTAAGTGTAACAAGCAATAATATTAAAACACACACGATTCAGGGTGGTGGCGCGTGGCGCATCGAACGAAACGTTCGAATATTCTTTCGAGTTCGCTAGATAACAACGAATTTACTTTAAAACCAGACATCTGGCAACTCGAAATGTGACCTTTGCTGCTCTTCCAACGTGCACAAATTCGCGGGCAAATCCTAGTATGTAGTAATATTAGAATTTATTGTAACATCTGTCTGCACCCCTTTTTTAGCAATGCCAGCAAAATTTTGTTGGCGTTGCCATGGCGTCGATATACATATTGGTGAATTGCAACCGCGACACCAAGAAATCCAACCGCGCTGAGACCTTTTTGGCTGTATTATATCCCATAGAAACAATGTCATTTATCGAAATAAAATGTATCGAAGTATTAACCCGGGATATAAACTAGTTGCATTAAGTTTTATTTCGATCCGTTCAGTAGTTTCACGTGATACGCAAACAGACAGCCTGTCAAATCTCCTGAGCACATGATTGTCCCCTATCCTGCACAGGGTTGGGCAATATTTCAATTACCTGGCGGCTACACGGTGGATGCAATCAGGCCACAGCTGACGGAATGGGTCAACCGCACCAGCGGCACCCTGACCTTCAGGACGACACAGATACTTGCCGGACACGGATGTTTCGATAAGTATCTGTGTCGCATTGTGGGCTGCTTGCCTTCCCCGGACTGCCGCCAGTGCGGCGCGCCCGACACGGCGTTACACACGCTTGTCGAGTGCGCCGCATGGGCGCCGCAGCGTTTCGAACTTGAGACGCACGTAGGTCCAGTCGACTCGCTCTGCGACTTGGTCAAGGCCATGCTGCAGAGCAGCGACAATTGGGGGGCTGCGGTTACTTTTTGCGAGACAGTAATGTCACTCAAGGAGGCCGCAGAACGAGACAGGGAGAGAAGTCCTGCAGCGCGTGCCAATGCGTCTTCTCGAGGTCGCCGGCCTTCAGCTGGCACCCGGAGAGGCAGGTACGCGCATTACTTCCCTAGTAAGGTTCCGTTTACCGCGGGGGGCCTTTAGCTTGCTAGGAAGAGCAAAGGACCTTCTACCCCCGCACAACGAAGTGGGGTGTGTTCTCCCAGGGCACACTCCAGGCACTTTATTGCGCTGGATCGGCTGGGCGTAACTATGTTCTAAATCTCAGCCTTTCCAACACATTCAAAGCGCAGGGTCGTCAGGGAGGAGGGGGTTTTTAGTGGGTATTGGGGTTGCTCGCCCGTGCAGCAACGCTCGGAGTCTTCCACACTATTCTGTGACGTCGATCGCGGACGGAGCGCTGCCAACTATTGCTGCAGTGTTATCGCCCCCGACCGACGCGTGTCGTTCCCCTAGCAACGACCCAGTTTGTGCGTAAATCGGTTAAGCATTTTCCCTCGCCTCAAAACCAAAAAAAAAAATATTTCAATTACTTATAATTGAAATACATAATTGAAATACAAATACGTATTTTGCATTTGTATTTCAATTACTTCTTAAAAATGTAATTTGTAATTAGTATTTCAAATACCTGACGCTAAGGTATTTTGTAATTAGTATTTCAAATATTTATGGTTTCAAAATACATTTCATAAAATACATTTAGCTATCTTATTGATGGGTGTATTCTTCAGAAAATAGCACTCGATAGCTTTCATAAGCAAAATGGTGACCACTAAATATTAGGTACGTTCTGCAGTACTGGCCATTTAAAATAAATATTTTAATTTGGCTAAGATATATAATTTCAAATTAATTTTACTTTGAAAACATGAAATTCTTTTTTAAAAATTAGTCATTTATTTATTGATAAGCGTTATGTTTTCATCGCTTTTGAATCTTTTTCGTCATCATGGATAGTTAAAAATTCGAGTAATTATGGAATAAGAGTACCGACGTGGCAGCAACGCGGCAAAAGCGACAAGCAACATCAATGACTTTTACGAGCGAACACTACAATGAACGCACCACTTGTTATTGGTTTGCCCGCTTCCATTCTGGAAATTTTGACCTTTTTTTATAGCTGGAGTACAGCAGACAGGCTGACGGCCCACCTGACGGAATGCGGTTACCGTCGCTTATGGACATTTGCAACACCAGAGATTTCATCAACTTACTGCCGGCCTCGAAGAAATTTTATGACACCCTTTTTAAAAACCTCCATATCGTAGTGCTGTGGAAAAACCTCGGCTGGGAGCTCATTCCAAATCCCCACGGTATGCAAAAAAAAGTTTCTACAGAACCGTTGCGTACATAAGCGAAGCGGCTTAAGGAAGTGGGGGTGAAATCCCAACACATGGCGAGCGGTTCGATGGTAGAAAGAGGACGAATACACCATTCTATACAGTTCTTCCGAATACTCCCCGTTATACAATCAGTAGAATACGCAGAGAGAAGTGAAGTCTCTCGTAAGGCCAAGCGTATCTAGACAGTCTGCGAGTATGGGATCATCAACAACGCGAACGGCTCGACGTTGTATACAGTCTAGGCGATCGAGTTGGTAGCCAGATGCTTCAGCCCAAAAGTGTGAGCAGTACTCCATATGCGGGCTCATCCGAGTTTTATAAAGCACAAAGCGTTGCCGCGGTGTGAAGTACTGCTTGGATCAGTTTAACACTCCCAGCTTCATAGAGGCAAGTTTTGCCTTGCCTTCAAAATGGCCCCTGAATATCGTTCGTGATGTCAACACCGAGGATCCCAATACTCTTGGAGTTGGTAAGGGGAGTTCCTTGGAACTGAAGCGAATGGAGTTTTTTTGGCAGAGAATACGTAGACCTATGTCTTCTTGGGGTGGAAATGGACAAGGTTTTGTCCCCCCATTCAGAGACTCTCTCTAAGGAATACCCCATACGATGGCCGCTCCGATAGAAGAGCCCTGTGCCAGAGCCGGTCGAAGGTCTTAGCAATTTCTAGAATTTTAGACTAACTGCCAGTGCTTCCCCTTTGCTCTCAATGGCTTCAACCCAACGGTGGGTTAGGTAAATCAAGAGATCCCGAGCTGAGCACTGTGGCGTAAGCCGTATTGCCGATCATTTAGCAGCTGGGAATCTTCGAGGTAACACAGAAGCTGCGCGTTGATAATACGCTCCATCACTATTGAGAGCAAAAAGGTTATTACTACAGGCCTATTCGACGTGTCTGTTACGCCCCCCTTTTTGGGGACAAGGTGCGCATGGGCAATCTTCCACGAAGCGAGGACACAACCCTTGTAGTAAGAGAAAGTGAAAAGTCAAGGGCAAGAACTGGTTGGGGACAGCTCAACTAATCACGTCTGCAGCACAATGGCAGGAATGCCATCAGGGTCAGAAGTTATTTTGACGTCGAGAGAGAGGAGATCACATCGAACTGCTTTTTAAGTAAAGCGCACCTCCGACATTCTAGACTCACACTCAGGGATTGTAAGTGGAGTTTCTCCTACGTCATCAAGAGTTGATTGGCCGCAAAGATTACACCCAGAAGATTGACTTTATCTTTGGAGGCGTGTACCAGACGGTCGTCCACTGTGCACAGAGGTGGAAGAGACGCCCGACAAAAGTTTCCTTCGACAGCTTTGGCGAAGGCCCAAAAAGCTCTAGTCCCAGAACAGTAGCTAGAGAGGCGCTCACCAATTCTGCCGATGTGATCGAATTTTGCTCTCGCGAGCTATTTTTTGAGGGACCTGGGGGCGGCATTGTGTCTCTTTTTCAGATCAGAGGAACTTGGATCCTCACGAGCCCGCGCTGCAGTCCAGACTCGATAAGCCTGTTGCTTTAGCTTTACAGCCTCACTGCTGGACTTTTCGAACCATGGTGGTTTACTCATACCACCGATAGGTAACGTTGAGTTTGGAATGAAACATGCCAATCCCTGCAGTACTACATCGGCGATCGAGTCTGTGCTCGCATCAGAATCTTCCGACGAGAAACATAACTGCCTGCATGGGTAGGATGTATAGAATTCACGGAGTCCATCCCAATCTGCTGACCTGTATCGCCACACCTTCTATCGTCCAGCGAAACAAGTCCGATCAGGAATAGGAAGGGGCACCACCGAAGATACCAGACAATGATCAGAGGTTCCCAGTGGAGCACTGATGGAGATCTGGTAGTTCTCCGGGTGTGTGGTCAGCACAAAGATCCAGCAAAGAAGGCTCATGATCCACTCTATCCGGTATTCGGGTAAACTCCGTAATCATCTGAGTGAATCCATGGGCGAGAGTAAAATCGTAGACAGTAGTCCCTGGCAGATCAGTTCTCGGGGAACCCAACCACTCAGCGTGATGAGCATTAAAATTCCCGAGTATGACTACCTCTACTGAAGGATACTGCCCAAAAACTTTGTCGGTCACCTCATGAACGTGTTCAAAAAAGCGACCTGTTCCCCTGCCATGGGACCGATATAAGCACGCATAGATCCGGGTGGAACAACCAAAATCTATGTGTACCTACAAGATGGAAAGGTCCCTATCTTCAAGGCTGTGGAGATTAGAATAAAAAAAATATAATAAAATTAGGTTCTTATTTCAGATAAAAGAGCAATTTCATAGGCAAGGACCTAATAATAATTATTATTTAATTTTTGTGACGAATTTATTTACATAACCTAACACCTGATGGTATTTTGTAATTTGTATTTTATATTTCAAATACCCGACTTAAAAGTATTTTGTATTTCGTATTTTAAATACATGAGAGACAGTATTTTGTAATTTGTATTTCAATTAAAGGAAACCATGTATTTTGCCCAGCTCTGCTCCTGCAGACACTTGCTAGAGGGTGATTTTCCATGTCAAGCCGTGCGCGTCATTCGTTGCAACTAGGATTACTTTAATAAAAAGCTTTTTAAGAATCTTTGTTTCAACAGCTTTTTTGATAACAATAATGAGCGCTAATGAGTTAATTTTAGTCAAACATTAATGATTTGGCAGTAGTTTGAAAAACCTGGTTGCGACCAATGATGCGAGTGGGTCAATTGTCCACCAACAAGGAGAATTGCCCTAGATCATCATTTTTGGCAACAATATTACTGGTTAATGCTTATTATTGTTGTTGTGTAGTTGCACTTGAAGCAGTAAAATTGATAAAAAGTAGAATAAAAAGAAACCTAGTTGCAGCCAGTGGTGCACATAGGAGATACCCAGACACAAAAATTGCATTTCCAAAATCAGTTGGTCCAAACTAGCCTCTCTTTAACTATAATTTCTTTGTACAAACTCTATGTCCACAGCAGATTTATTATAATATAGATAAACTATGTCAGAAGAATAATAGCAGTATATGTCACACATAATCTTAACTCACATATAATATGAATTATAGCATTGTTATCAAGGAAACATTAAAGTGAAGAAAATTAAAAATTTGTCCTTAAAGAAAAGAAATAGAAAAATGTAACAATATCTTGTATATAAATAAAATATTTTTTCATTGAAATTTAACATTGGTGAAGACATTTACATATACACATTTTTAAAATTACAACATACAATAGTGTGTGACTTAAAAACTATTGAATAAGCAATTTTCCTAAAAACAATTTAAGTTATACTCTTTTGGAATGGTAATTAGTGTAATGATTATCAATTTCAATTAACCTGCCCAACATTTAAGTAAGCCAATATATAACATAGACAACATTTTGAGAATAATAAAAATATTATTTTAATAAGTTATCATATAGATATATTTGGTGTTCCATCAATTTAATGCTTGGTTAATAAATATATTTGTTTTAACTTATACTATTTGTGTAAAAGAGCAAACAGTGACCATCATAATTATAATGCAAAAATTGTAAAACATCAAAACATTTTTTTCTTCATAGCTGTGTATCTCTCTGTATATTCATTATAACCTTCCACAGAGACTAACTGTTTTGATTCAAACAGATTCCCATCTAAATTTAGTGTGTGAATTTTCGAGTCACGGAGTAAGCTTGGTCTGATTGCATCTAAGCCTAAACAGTTCTCTTCTAATCTCAAAATTTTCAGTCTTGGTGCTTGATGCATATCTTCTCCAATTGCAGATATTTCATTTTGGCTTAAATTCAATTCTGCAGCATAAAATTCCGCCATTCCGTAAGGTATCTCGGTGATTTTATTATTAGACAACTCCACCACTTCTAGGTTATGAAGTCCCAATAATTGTTTAGGAAATATATTAAATTTATTATTATTTAAATAAACCTGCTTTAAATTGCTTAAATTAGCAAATGACTGAGGAAGTAACGAAATCATGTTGTTTGAAACATTCAACATTTCCAGTTTCTTCACATTTACCAATGAATTTGGCAGTACTTCCAATTTATTGGTCTCTAAGTTCAATTGCTTCAACGTCTTAAGTTTACAAATCTCATCTGGTAAAACCGATATTTTATTTTTTGATAGATCCAGATTGCGTAATTTATCACTCAAATTAAAAACTTCGATTGGTATTTCTTTAAATTTACAATCCGCGAGCTGTAAAACTCCAGTCTTTGACGCTGTATCATAATGCTGTTTCAATCCGGAGTTACCCATTTTAAACCACAATTAAGAACACTCAAAAAGCAAGTTTAATTATTTTAATAGAAGCATCCAAAGCTCAATTTCAAAAGGAACATTTCTATATTTTACAAACACTACTATTATTTTCCAATATTAGTGTTTATACTTTTTTTTGACATTGTAAACTTTTGACACACAACTACTATGGATACTACGTTAGTACGTATGTTTGACAGCTGATTACAAAACATAGATAATACACACAACAATGTACACGATCACGATCAAGAAGCTTACACCACGATAATAATCGCGAAATACGAAGTCCGTATTTGACACTTAAGAATGTCAATAGAACACTGAAGTAGGAAACCTATTATAGAGGTCCATGCAATAGAACCTATTATACTTTACAAGAAGCTTACACACAAGCGTGTGTAAGCTTCTTGATACTTTACTTACAGCGCGTTTCATCAGTAGCTCACAACGACCGCGTTCACGACCGTGATTTTTCCCGGTCCACTTGCTTCACATCACAATCGCAAACTCAAGTAGAACGGTTATTCGGCCTACCTCTGTTAGAGTATGGAGTTTTTGGCGGGAACTGTAAGGGGACGTTGTGCCATGCAGTTTTATTTTCTAAAAATGTGTAAAATTACTCTAAAATGAACAATAGTTGTAGGATATTGATAGTTTTTGAGTAGTAATTATGTGTTTTTGCGAGAAATGTGAACTATATAGCCAAATGTGGCCTTTCGAGTTTTCACAAGAACTCCGTTGAATAGCATCGATTGTAGCCTACAATACACCGGCGTCTGGCTTAAAGGCCTAGTTGCCAAGCCTTAAACTTAAAAAAAAAAAAAAAAAAATCTGTTAGAGTATGCTACCTTTTTTTTTTTTTTGGTTTTGAGGCGAGGGAAAATGCTTAACCGATTTACGCACAAACTGGGTCGTTGCTAGGGGAACGACACGCGTCGGTCGGGGGCGATAACACTGCAGCAATAGTATGCTCTTGGCAGCGCTCCGTCCGCGATCGACGTCACAGAATAGTGTGGAAGACTCCGAGCGTTGCTGCACGGGCGAGCAACCCCAATACCCACTAAAAACCCCCTCCTCCCTGACGACCCTGCGCTTTGAATGTGTTGGAAAGGCTGAGATTTAGAACATAGTTACGCCCAGCCGATCCAGCGCAATAAAGTGCCTGGAGTGTGCCCTGGGAGAACACACCCCACTTCGTTGTGCGGGGGTAGAAGGTCCTTTGCTCTCCTAGCAAGCTAAAGGCCCCCCGCGGTAAACGGAACCTAACTCAGGGAGGGAAGTAATGCGCGTACCTGCCTCTCCGGGTGCCAGCTGAAGGCCGGCGACCTCGAGAAGACGCATTGGCACGCGCTGCAGGACTTCTCTCCCTGTCTCGTTCTGCGGCCTCCTTGAGTGACATTACTGTCTCGCAAAAAGTAACCGCAGCCCCCCAATTGTCGCTGCTCTGCAGCATGGCCTTGACCAAGTCGCAGAGCGAGTCGACTGGACCTACGTGCGTCTCAAGTTCGAAACGCTGCGGCGCCCATGCGGCGCACTCGACAAGCGTGTGTAACGCCATGTCGGGCGCGCCGCACTGGCGGCAGTCCGGGGAAGGCAAGCAGCCCACAATGCGACACAGATACTTATCGAAACATCCGTGTCCGGTAAGTATCTGTGTCGTCCTGAAGGTCAGGGTGCCGCTGGTGCGGTTGACCCATTCCGTCAGCTGTGGCCTGATTGCATCCACCGTGTAGCCGCCATAGGCCGCAGGGTTGTCGAGCTCTTGAGACCAGACGGCGATCATGGAGGCGGTTTCCCGCTTCCTGATCGCCTCGATTTCGACCTGACAGAAGGTCAGGCCTCTAGCTAGGGCATCCTGCCGGGTGCGGCGCACCACTGTCAGGACGTCCGCCTGGAGATGCCAGGGCGGATCGCCTGCCAGGAGGGTGGCCGCCGTCCGCGACACTGTGCGATACCCCCGTATGGTCCTCACGGCCAGAACCTGCTGCGCCCGTTGCAGCAGGGTTCTGTTGTGGCGGTGAAGTGCATTGGACCAGACGGGTGCACCGTACAGTGCCATACTCCTCAGGATGCCAGAGTAAAGTTTCCGCGTCGCACCTCCCGGGCCCCCTACGTTGGGAAGCAGCCTCGAGAGTGCGCCCGCGGATTTGACGAGTTTGGGAACTAGCTGCTCAAAGTGCGCTTTGAACAGCCATTTCCCATCGAGAACTAGCCCCAGATATTTCATCTGGGGCCCTACTCTAATGGCCACCCCTTGGACTGAAACGGTCAAGTCCGCGGGGGGATTGCGAAATTTCCTATGGAACATGATGGCCTCCGTTTTCGCGGGGGAGACCCTCAAGCCCAGCCTAGCTATTCGATCTACGACAATCGCCAACCCGGCGTTAGCGACGTCCACGGATTCCGCAAATGACGCAGCGCGTGCCGTGAGTAGGGTGTCGTCCGCAAAGCAGATCAGCCCTACCCCGGGTAGGACCGGAACCCGAAGGATCCAGTCATAACCTACGTTCCAAAGAATCGGCCCGAGGACCGACCCCTGTGGAACGCCGCACGCGACGCGTCAGAGTATGCTACCTATACGAACTTTTGATAACTACCAGTTTTTTATTCTTTATTTTTTCCTGTACTGACATGTTCCATTTTTATATATTTTTGCTTCTGTCATATTTTTGCCTTTACCTTGTCAATATAATTTTTAACACAAAATTATATTTTATTTTCTTATAAGGTTGTAATCTATGATTAGTAGGTGCATGCAGCATCTACAAACTTTTGGAGTTTTTGGCGGGAACTGAAAAGAGATGTTGTGCTGTGCAGTTTTATTTTCTAAAAATGTGTAAAATTACTCTAAAATGAACAATAGTTGTAGGATATTGATAGTCTTTGAGTAGTAATTATGTGTTTTGTGAGAAATGTGAACTGTATAGTCAAATGTGGCCTTTTGAGTTGTCACAAGAACTCCGATGAATGGTACTAGCTGATTAGCTACAGTTCAGCTGTGCTACATATAGGCTTAAGAAAATGAAGAAACTATATTGTAAACTAAGATTTGGCTTATAGGCCTAGCTACCAAGCCATAAACTTAAAAAAAATCAGCACCTACAACCTCTTGACATGGGTGGTTGTGAGCGCTGCGTGAGCGAAAATCATGACATCATTAGTGACGTTTTCGCCACGACCGTAACGACCGCGATCGCCTTATAGAAGGGCAGACGGAGCATTTTGGACGTTCTGCGGTACTAAAGGAACGCGCTGTTAATATCAATAAATCTGAAAGCCAATAACAATAATAAACTTATAATATAGATTTTTATTGGTGCATTATATGTTATAAAACATATCAATTATCCTTTTACGGATAAATTAATAAAAATGTCTATAGATTAATTATGAAGCATAATAAATGCATACGGCACGTAAAACCCCATGTGAGACAAAAGTTTCGCGCACCATATCGATTTTGGGAGATAGTTCTGTGAGATAAAAAATAATTACCTTAAAATAAATTAATCGATTACAAACATGTATAAACCTTTAATCAATTCTCATGACAATCAGTTAACTCGGTTGACGATTTGGAGGTTTTAGTCCGTACATATGTTGTAAGGAGAATTGTCAAATCGACCTTCTTTTTTTGTGATGATGTTAGTATGACAGTAAAATCTCTACATTCCCAAATTATGAAATCTACGACCAAATTTTATGGTGTCTGCAGATTAAATTCAGATTGTAATTTTATATAAAAACAACTTATTGTGCACTTTGAACCTGTTGCTAAGTAAGGACCGGTTTCTAGATCTTCCCAACCGTTCATTTGCCTATCAGTTAAAATTTGACATAAGCTTCACACAACTAATGTCAAAATTCAACCAATGGTAGATTAAGCCATAAATGGCTTTAATTAGCGCTGGCTGAACTTGCAGTTGTTATTAAAACTAATACACAAAGAGCCAACGACCGTTGGTTAGCGTCAGCCGTCTTATGACAACTTTTAACAATAGTAAGGCAAATGAACAATAGGTAAGTTATAGGAACCAGCTATTTCTCATTTGATCTTGGCGTAGTGGATCGCCGCGCGCCGATGAACGTTCGCTGGCCTTTATTGATTCTGTGTATACGCAGCTTAGTACATTAAAAAAAGTTCTTGGTGACATATATATTTCTATCTATCTTTTTACGTTTATCGGGCAGAAAATATTTTAGAGAGCATTTTATTATCTAAAAAACAGAAAAATATTCAAACATCAAGAATGTTAATACCATAACCATAGTTTATAGCCAAACCTTTTTTTTTACTCTACGACCGGTGTTTGTCTGTGCTAAAATTCGAAAGAAAGGTTATTTGTTACAATTTGTATTATTAAGTTTTTAGTAGTGTAATTAGCCAAAATGTGTTCTTTAATAAATAGAAAGGAAGTGTAAAACAGAATTAAATTACTACGAATAAACTAAATCTAATTTATTAAAAGTAAATTTCATTACCGCGGGAAAATTGTGAAACGTTTGACCACTTTTAATGGCCGCAATAGCGCCAATGCTTTACGTATTTCTTAGTAAATTATGAAATTCAAGTCATTATTATGGTTAACCGGTGTTAGAAGTAATTTGAAAAACTAAAATTGAAATGGACATCAACGCTGGTGAGTGCAATTTATTTTTGTTAAATGATTTCTATATATTTTTCACAAATCAAATAAGTATGATGATAGCTTACTTGTACTTTCCTAAACGTGTCTTGTTCTTTTCTAATTTCAACCACAAATCCAGAAAATTAACAGAATTCACAGGCATAGCTGCCTAATTCATAACAAACAATTACAGGAACCTGGAATCTCATGATTTCCTAGAACACTTACCTGTCGCGTAATCCAAATACATTTAAAGAATTCAATTACTTGGTAGCAATTCTAATTTGAGCATATCACAATTTTTGGGGAAATTAGTCAAACTTCTCTATCTGAAGACTGACATTAACCTGAGCAAATACCTAAGCAAAGAGATCAAAAAGTTGTATCAGATAATATGAAAAAAGGTTCTATGTTGTAAAAGTTCAATGATTTATGGTTTATTGACAATATATCCAATCTTGGTTTTGTAAACAATACTTGTTTATTGAGTGGTGTCTTTTATTTTTTATCCTTAAATACATACAAATTAATGTAGACTTTTAAAATGTTTTATGTGAAATTGATATCTAACATAATGTTAAATGACAAAAATAGACTGATAAAGCTTATATCCAGTTGGTTTTAATATCCTAAAATATAAATTGAAGTGTGTGTGAAAATTGTACATAAGTATAATTTTTTTCATAAATGCAAAGAATTTTGTTTAAAATCTGAACTAGATATACTTTTAAATTCTGAAACTCGTAGAGTACAAATATACAGTTAATTAAGCCAACACTGTATTTAAGTTAATTAAGAATATGTTGTGAACCTTTTCTGACAGTCTTGATCTTTGCAGTAATAATCAAAAGAAACTGTTGCTAACAAATACTTTGTATGATAAAGTAAACAATTGTATGCTTTATATACAGTAGTATACATATAAGCATTTTCATTGTTAACTCTTTTAATAACAATAATGACAAAAATGCCCTTAAAGAGAATGCACAAAATACATTTCATACACATGTAACATTCCATAAATTAGAACAGAAACCTATATGCTTGACTATAAAAAATTATATGCTTTAGTAGTATGAGATGTTTTATTTATTTTTAAAATTTTATTTTAAATCTTTATAAGTCATTGCTTGCTTTTTATTTTCATTTAGGTTATGATGGAATATTCAAGTTGTAAGATCACAAGGTCATGGTAGCCCAAAACATCATTCAAATAAAGTGGGCTTAAATTATGTGAATTCAAATCCTAGTTGGGGAACATGCACTTTATAGGTAATTGGTCTGATGTAATTGTTACGATGACCATGTTATGCTGTTGAATGAAAACATTATGATGAAACTTGCCAATTTACTTTGGACAAATGTAGGCCTCTAAAAATGAGTCCCACAATGTGCTGTTAAAATACTGATAATATTAAGATACACAATGATTTATTTGCATTCATGTCAAAACTAGTGTAGACTTATATAACAGGAAAATGACTAATCATTTTGTACTCGTATTGTATACAGAAATAATGTTTGAATAACTGACTCCAAAAGTGATAAACATTGTTTTGTAAAAATCCGTAATATGATTAAGGGATCCAAGTAAGAAAGGTAATATATATTTTGTGAAATTAGCAGAAAAGTAACATAGGGACAGGGGAAAGAAAGGTAGCATAGAAACCACAGCTCCAAACTAAACTTAATCAAGATATAATACTAATGATGCTGATAACTAACATTCAACTTTTTAATGAACTTTTTAAATGACATTTACCTTGTGCATTAACATATAACAGTCTGACAATTGAAAATGCTCAAGAATGGGCAATATGAAGTACATTGCATATGAAGGCAGGTCTTGGAAACTTCTTAAAAAAATGAATATTATAACCAGCTGGGTTAATTGCTAGGGAGAAAAATATGAAATACCGCAGTGCAATCTCACATTTTAATTTATTTAATTAATCACTTTCAGCCAGTCAATGTCCACTGCTGGATGTAGACCTGCCTAAATTTGTGCCATATATCCTTGTCCTCTGTGTTCCTCATCAGCCTATACCAGTGACCTTGGACTGGTTGTTGATACACAGGCTGGAGGGTGCCTACACTTTTAGATAAATATACTAGCAAGCCCAGCAGACATTGTCCTGTCCTGAAAAAAAAATAGAAACCAATTGCACCAACAACTATGGGGTCCAATTGTGAATCTATATTCTGGTTTTACATATAAAGACACAGAATTTGCTCATGTGTGCTAAATAGAGTTCAATAAGTTTTAAATCCTTTGTGCTAAAACTACAAAGGTCTCTTAATGTTATAATTTTTTTATAAATTTATCAAATCATTATAACACTTATTTCTGTTTTACTTTAAAGTTTTTTAAAGTATTATAAAAATATTTTACACAATTGGATACTATTAGTCTATTGCACATAATTTGTTTAGGTTTTCTATTTGTCCTTTAATATGAAATCTTAACTTAGAAATAAATACAGTTTTATGATAGTTGATTTGAGATCTAGAACATTTCCAATTTGAAGCAATGAGGCTGTATATTTTTATTTATTACATAAATTATATTTTTGCACTTTTTCATTGTATTCAATCTTAATAATCGTCTTAATATTATTTTATTGCTAACTAATAATGGAACTGACTTGTTCAAGTGAGTACTTGCTTATGTTGTAATTTAGTATTACTAGTCACAAAGAGTATTCATCTATTTAAAATAACAAACACTTAAAAGGTATTTAAACTAACATCATGTTAATTATCTCTTTTCCATTATTTCATAGCATATGCATAATTATTATATATGATCCAAAGAATTTCTGTACAAAAATATGTCCGATTAATATTTGAAATGTATCTGCCCCATGGTACACATGTATAACTTTTCATTGATGTATTTAATTTTTAGTCTGAAAAGACTATGTATGATAAGAAAGTCATTTTTTTACGGTTTTTTAGCATCCCTCAGATACATATAAACATCTAACAGGGCAGAAATATTTAATAGAAATGCAGATATACATTACAATAAATTCAAATATTTTTACATAATATAAAAGAACAGGCATTAAAATAACATCTTATCATTTAACTTTTAAAATATCAGGTTAGAACTCATTTGAATTACTTTTCAAACAATAATGCAATGCATTAATTGACTCCTTTTATAACTACTTATGATGTCATAAGTAGGTACTTACATTCATTACCTCAAAATTTATGAGGCTGATTTATAAAAATTATCATGTTGATTTGGCTGTTATTCTGCCCTATTGTGGTATCACCATTTATTTTTTATTGCAGATCTAATCATTTGGTTATTGTTTGAATAGTTATAATCTTAAAATTATGATTTCATGCTGTCTTGTAACTATAGTTCTTTTTTTCTCCAAAGAGGTCCAAGCACAATTATCTTTGATCGATGCACTCCTGAGCAACCTTGACAAACCAATTGCACCATGTGCTAGCAAAAAGCATGAGAAAAAAGAGGAAGAAACACAGGATGCGATGCCAGACTCCACGACCAACACTGAAAAACATAATGCCAACCCATTCCACTGTGGGGATGATGTGCTTGTACCAAACAAGGATGGAAGATATTATTTAGGTTTGTCTATAATCTTTTTAATACTATACTATAGGATAGTTTTCTTTGGATATGGATTCTAACATTATACCAATGGAGAGCCACATGTAGTCATAAGCATTGCATAGAATCTGTACAAGGACTACATTGTCACTCACAAAGGCTACTCACTAGAGTAGCAGATAACAAATGTGCTCTTGATTCATTTTTGGCCATTGATTGCTATCTCCAAAACTTGGGTTTATTAAAATACATCCAAATGTCTTGCAATGTAGTTGTATGGAAGTCCAATATGTGTTTTTCATACTCTTGACACCCTGTTGTTGCTTCCATTCTGAGGTGAATAAAAGGCATGCCAACTTTTCACTCTTAATTGTTCACATGCATTTCTAGATATAATTATATAGAAAGGTTCCGATCTGAATTTCTCCGACAATTGTGGTTATTTTAATTGTGAGCTTTCATAGACTACCATTCAAGAGTAGAGCAATGGGTTAGTGTTGAAATACTAACAACATAACTGAAATTACTGACTACATCTATATTGGTATTTTGATTCAACATTGCATCATAGCCTTGGAAACGAGAGATGTGACCATTGTTCTTAGGGGTCCATCGGATATTGTTTTCATGGGCCCTAAACTCCTATTACCATCTCGTCAAAATCGTCAGACACTATTGTCTCAACCAAAGGTTTGCCTGATTTCGGTATTAAAAAAATTCCAATGACTTCCTCATGGCACGCAACTTTATCTTTATAAATAACATACAAAAACTCCCAAAATAAATGTTTAAAATAGTGGGTAGCTTTCTGTATTCATTTTGACTAACGCCATTTCTGCTAATGATAATACCAATTTTGCTACTATTATTCTGTCACGAAGATATTGAGAAGATATTGTGGATTTAGTAGAATACGAATTTTTGATATTATCGCAATGGAATCGTACTTTGAATATCTTCGCAACGGCAAGATATTGAAACAGAAAAATTGAGCCTCGGTTATAATATATGTTATATAGGAACAATAGTCGAGTTGAGCACAAGCAACGACAACGACTCTTGCGAGGTGGGTGCGGGAGTGGCGCGATGCCTGGTCAAGTTCGGGGACGGGACGCACGCGTGGGCGCCGGTGTCGACGCTGAAACTGCTGAGCGCGCCGCCGGCCGACGACGGCCGCATCATGTGCGTGGTGTGCAAGCGGCGCGAGGGGCCGGCGCCCGCGCACGACGCCAACGCGATCATTGCGTGCGACATGTGCGGCCGCGGCTATCACGCCAAGTGCCACTCGCCACCAGTCGACGCCTGGATCAATGGTATGTGCACTATGATAATACATTTCCAGAGAAGAAGAATAATAATTTTCATCCGTGCAGGAACGGAGAAAGAATACAATTTCCTTCGGCCTGGCGGCCTGTCGTAAGAGGCGACTAAACAACCCACAGCCAGGTGGTAGGGCATTTGCCCGACTGGATGGCGACCACCCCTGGTCTAGAGTATGCCGCCATAACAACCTTGTGTTGTGTTCCGGCATTAGTGACCAGGTTCCAGTCTCCCTTAAGAGAGCAGCAGGGCATCTGTAGCACCTTTGGTCTTGCAAATATCCATAGGCGATGGTAACCGCTTTCCATCAAGTGGGCCGTCTACCTGTCTGCTGAACTCTTGCAATAAAAATAAAAAAAGTAATAAACATACACACTACTAATAATTCATTAAGAATTGTATTCATCTACAATATTATAAAATTCTAAACATGCTGTGTCTGTACATTGAAGCTATTTAATAAAACAACTGAAATAGACTAGATAAGCGACGGAAAACACATTACAATTTTTAAGATTTCTTGTCTGTTTGTTCGGGATTCACGTAAAAACTAATGGACCTATTTCGATGCGGTTTTCGCTGATCAACAGCAAATTCTTAGATTTAAAATCTGCGCTACTTTTGATCCTGGAAATCTCGCGGGAATTTTCCCGAAAGCGGTTTGATGTTGTTCAGGTAAATAAAAATTAGCTTATTTCGGCACACACATAGCTTATATTCTTTATTAAATACTGTGGTACTCTGTGTCCGAGGAATTTCAAGTCAAGTGTGGACGAAGTTGCGGGCACATGCTAGTAACATATATATTTCATGTGCTTGACTGGTTGTAGAGTTATGTAACATGTAATAAATTCACTTTTTTGTATACATTTTTAACAAACTTCCTAAAGAGGATGTTCTTAATTCAGCTGTAGTTTTCTTTTATATGTTTGTTATGAGACTTCTCCGTCGATTGCGGACCGATTTTCAATTTAAAAAAAATTCGAAAGAGTATACTCCTGTGGTGGTCCCATTGTCATCAAGTCAGGATCTCATGCGTGGATCAGAGGGAAGTCGAGAGCAACCCTTGTTGAAGAGCGCCAAACGCCTCCATTCTTCGAAAGGTTACGTGCATATACACGTGTTATACTGACACGTGTATAATTGTTTACACGTGTCAGTAGTATAATTTCTACAGGCGCTTAATATATTATTTCTAAAGCTATTCAAGAAATAGAAAATATTTTTTTTCCTTTGATGTCTGTTTTGTTTTCTGATTGATTCTAATCACCATAGTAAAATCTTCAATTTAAAAATCATTTGCAGTTTAATTTTGATTTCGAGTTGTTTATCCACTTTCAGGTGCTTCGTGGCATTGCAAAAGATGCGTGGACCAAAGGTACCGAGTTGCCGCTGCAGAAAACAGGGCTTTAAAACGTTCGGACTTCTTCAGATTTAAAGGCGGCCAACAGAGGAGGCAGCAACAAGAACTAACGCCACCATGTGATGTGAGTTTTATTTTTGTAACACTCGACATTCAGGCCCTGTCTTCGAGTTTGGCTACAGGGACCCAACATTTTTGATGGATTAGCGCACTTCCATCAGGAAGACTCATTTTGTTACAATACTAAAAACAGCTTAGAGAAGATAGAAATTTATACCAAGAAGTTAATTGTGTTATTATACTATTTCCATTTCTTTATTCAGCTCTTATGGAAACTCGAACGAGCGTCTTTTTTACATTATGTATACATTATTTAATAAAAATATGACGCTTACGCACGTACAAGGTCATAGCAGAGTGGGAGAAACTGATAGAGATGGAGCTATCGATAAACGTAACACGATAACAGACCCGATATTTTTTTACAAAGTGTAAGAAACTAAACTATTGCTGGATAATTTTGTACAAATTTATTAACTAATATTACATTTCATTATAAGATGTAAGATTATATTATGTCAATTCTTTATTTATTTATTTTAATAAAAATCTGATGAATCGTCACTGTCGCTCGATGAGCTCTCCCCGACATTTATTATAAGTTCCTGTATTTCTATATTATCGAATGCCACGTGAATTTCCCAATCCGACGCTATAATGTTTTAGGTTCTTCTCATAATTTTTTCCCAGTGTTCGGCGGTTACTTCCGCACATGCATTTTTTAATCAATCTAACATCTTGTTTGCCGTAAAAGGGGATGGGTATTGTTTCGAACGGCGTGTCCTTTGATTTGGGCCCATATTAGTTCTATAGCATTGTACTGGCAATGATACGACAGAAGTCGAAGAACCCAATGACTACATTCGGCAGCTATTTCGTCGGTAATATATCTTTTAGGGAGGCTTTTCTTCGATTTTAAAATATTCACTCATTGTACTTTTAATAAAGTGTTATCCACATTTTCGCCATGACGTTGGAGCCAGTCAATTATCTCTTGATTTTTATTGGCCTGCGTCAGCATTTTATCAATTTGTCTGGAGTGATATGTAGCGTCCATAATAATTATCGACGGTTCTTCCAGAGATTGCACCATTTCTTTAAACAATCCTTCGTAAATCTCCGTGTTCATTTCTTCGTGGTAGTCCACTGTTTTCTTGGATTTAAAGGCCAGTAAAGCATCTGACACGAATCCTTTCATAGACCCTGCATGGCATATGATAAGGCGTTCACCTTTTCCCATTGGCACTGAACTAGTGGAAGCGGCGGTGTATTCAGACCAGGTCTTAGATACTGTGTGGTTTGCATTTAACCAAGTCTCGTCAGTGATAATAACATTTGACCAATCTGATATCTTTTTGGCTTCGATCAAAAATTCGCAGCGAGCCATAGCAACGTCGTGACGCCTCCATCAATATTTTACGTTTGTCCGTTTTTTTTATAAGAAAATCCAATTTCTTTCAAAACCAAGCTTAATGACGATTTTTGGCCATGGAACAAACCACATTCACGTTTACGTGAATGAAACAACAAATTTTTTAAGTGTTGAAATTTCTTTGCGTAAGTAATAGTCATATATATGACGGCGAATAGCGTCAGCTTCGAAGTTGTCAACCGATGTCACACGACGTGGTTGAATATTATTTGTATTGAATTAATTTATTTGAATGTTTTTGTTGTATCTGTCTTTGTTCAAAACATAATAAATATATGCAATCGATATCATTACTTATTTGGTCACAACACTACAACTATCAAATTAGAACTGTCATCGAGAAAATAAAGAAATGGAAATAGTATACATTATATTACTTTTCAGACTGCTTCTACAACTTCATCCACCGCTTCTGAAGCTGGCAAGGACCAGAATGAGGCTCACTGCTATTGTGGAGAGAAAAGTGATTGGCTTGCACAGGTAACACTTAACCTTCCTTTTTGCAATAAGATTACAGATTTGTGTACTTGTTACAAAGAAACGTTCATCTCAAAGCAGTGTGGTCAGACTATAATGGCTATATAGGACCATCATTAGAGTATGCATATTTAATGTACTAAAAAATTGGTCAGGCCGCCCTATATGCGGTGCACCTCTGTGGTATTTCTGTAGTAGACTCAGCATGTATATTTTCGAATGTGTAAAATTTATTTATATATGTCGTATTCACTAAAGTCTAAAGCAACACAAATCTATGAAAATTATGTGCAATGTATGTATATAATCTTTTAGGAGTGCTATCACCTCCATATTTAAACGTGTACACAGAATTGTTAAAACAGATATAAATTCGCGTACAAGTAAGTCCCTTAAGATGTCTCTTATTATTTCCCCCGCTAATGATACATCATAAAACATCCCTGTACAATACTTGTTTAAGGCACAGTGTTAACACTTCTTTATCTGGCGGTTTTCGCAGGTTCGACGACGAAAATGACAAGTATCAAAATAAAGTGGAACTTTATGCTCTCTTACACTTACCAACTTATCTAAACACATGTATATTCCACTAAGCGATTTTCCAAAAGCGGTCTCTATAGGCCCCTATTCTTTATATTTTTAGTATTATTGCGTGTGCCTTGTATTCCTTGAGTGTCAATAAAAAATCATTTTGTTTTCATTAGTAAAATACTCGATAACACACCACAAAGTGAACTCTAATTATTTAGCAATTCTCTTATTTATTTTTTTTGACAACAACATTCTGATTTACCTGCTAAATAAGTCTTGCTCGTCTCTGCAACAATGGCCTATATTGTTTGCAGATGTTACTGTGCTGCAGGTGTTCTCGTTGGTTTCACCAAAGATGCGTTTCCAGCTTACAATATCCTCTCTACGCTGGCGACAAGTAAGTGTTATTGCATACTTTGAAATCAACATTTCATTTAGACATTATTATAATCTAGGATTTTTTTTAACTGTAAGCAAATTCATCAGATGCCATCTGATTAATGTGGAACTCAAAATTTGTGTACTAGTTTTTTTATTTGTTAATAAAAATTAAACCATAAAAGATTTATCATACATAAAACCCAAAATTTTATTTCAAATATCTTGTTAAACACAAAGTTTGCTGGCAGAACATTCTCTATGGATCAGTTTGCCTTTTTATAATCCTACATTTTTATACAGTAAATTAATATATAAACTTTAAAAAACGAGTGTTGCTTACAAATCAAAATGTTAAAAATAAGTCTTTCTTATTCAATAGAACAGAGACATAAAAATGAGGCAGAGGGAGACAGGAGTCCAAACTGAGAAAAACTCAGTCTTATAGAATTACTTGCCTCCCTTCAAATTTGTTTTTTTAAAAGATCAAAAACCACTAAACAAATTTAATTAGTGTGTTTATTTATGTTTATATAAATGAGTGAGCGAGTGTGCATGTGTGTAAGTGTGTTATATAAGTGTTAATTGTTTACTGTGTTATATTATGCTCTTTAGTTAATATTCCGTCTCGTCATAGTTTAGTAATATTAGCCAAGATATAGAACACTCTGTTATACTCAGATCTGACTATGGAATTATGGATATGGAATTACAACTAAGAATTCGAAAAAAATTATGTGTGTCAGACACACGGCTAGAGTTTACTCCATAAGTACAATTTTGTCTTTGAGTGCATACTGGTGAATATCCATCAGTGCGTACCTATGGATATTGTTTTAGATTTTATTTAATTGCATTAAAGTTCGAAATTGTATAGTAATAAAACCGAATGCTTTTAAGTAAACACTTGTATTATTTGAATCCTCATAAAATTTCCATACTGGGGCGCCTACATTTAAACCGGTTTTTAAGGAGTAAACTCCAAAAATGTTACTCAAACTATGTTTGTATAGAACAGGGATTCTCAAAGTGGTCACTATCGAACCCCTTGGTTCAAAATCGGTTTTCCAGGGGTCGACATAAATAGAAACTGATTTTGGGGGTCGACGAGATCTAAAAATCAACCCCTATTCATTAACTAAAGTTCTTATTTAAAACTTTCAATACTCTATTAGGTGTGTTACGTGTACCAATGTGTTTTTTTTTTTCCAAAAATACGTGACATTATGTACTTTGTATTAATAATAATTAATTACACTAGATAATTACTGAATTTTATGTCTATTTATTTTGTTAAATTTTAATAGAAAATGATGTTAACCAACCACAAAGATTTTTAAAGTAATTTGGCTGTGGGGGCTTGAGGTATCAGTTCATTTTGCAAAACGGGTCTCTTGCCCAAAGTAGTTTAGCAATCCCTGGTATAGAGTGTAACGGTTGTATGGGAGAATATGTGCAGGCTGTACATATTCGCGTGCGCGAAGTGCAACGGCGGGCGCGAGTACCTGCGGCGGCTGGAGCTGTGCTGGCTGGACCTGGCGCACCTGGCGCTGTACAACCTCACCGCGTACAACGCGCCCAACTACTTCGACCTCGACACCGTCGTCATGCCCTACATCATGGACAACTGGCACGCGCTGCAGCTGCCCGAGAAGGTACACACCTTCAAACCGACTCAAACACAGCCCCTTGCCATTCCAATCGTGGTTGCAATGTTGCATTTTGCAATCAATTCTATAACAATGTTCATATAAAAGAATAGGCCTTACAATACTTTGCTTTTTTTTTATAGCTGGAGTACACCAGACAGGCTGATCGCTCACTTGATGGTAAGCGGTTACCGTCGCCTATGAACGTTTGTGACACCCTTGCGATAATTTTACCTTTAAAATATTGTTTTTTTTTTGCAGGAGTTCAGCAGACAGGCAGACGGCCCACTTGATGGAAAGCGGTTACCATCGCCTATGGATATTTGCAACACCAAAGGTGCTACAGATGCGCTGCTGCTCTCTTAAGGGAGACTGGAACCTGGTCACTAATGCCGGAACACAACTCAAGGTTGTTATGGCGACATACTTTAGACCAGGGGTGGTAGCCATCCAGTCGGGCAAATGCCCTACCACCTGGCTATGGGTTGTTTTGTCGCCTCTTACGACAGGCCGCCCGGCCGCAGGAAATTGTATTCTTTCTCCATTCCTGCACAGATAAACTTTTACTATTTAAATATGTTTATTACTATTTAAAGAATAATTATATTACTCTATTCTATAGACTCGTTAAAGTTTGACGTCATAGCTTGTTACGCTCGTAGAAAAGTACTCTATTAGGCTACCGCGTTTTGTAACGGGCATTTCATAAAGGATGTACGTCACGCGGCGTCACACTTTCTCGAATGTTCCCCCCATGTATTGGAACATACAAATGGCTACTAAAGCGGACTACAGACTTTCAATTCCGACTGTTCAGTTAAAACTGAGGATCTGTAGTACATCTAAGATTATAAAGAGAAGAAGATTACCCCACTGTCGGGTGCGGTGCAGATGTGGCGCACGCCGGTGAAGGAGCGCCGCGAGCGCATCCTGACGGCGCTGACGTCGTCGCGGAAGCGGTTCAAGTGCGGCCGCGAGATGAAGAAGCGCGCCACCATTTGGGGGCTGCGCCTGCGCAGGCCGCCGCCACCGCCCCACCAGCTCGCGGCACTCGAACAGGTACAATATAAACCAAATCTCTTTTTTTTATAAATTTTTTATCTATTTTCATCTCTCTTGCCAAATGCACCATGTGCTATAATTAGTTCGAATTCTTTCCAGCCCCTATAGACAAGTGGCATTAACACTAAACAAATAGAATAAAAAATGTATGGGAATGGCATATAGTTATGCTAACTATGATGTTATTCTCATACATTTTCATTAGCGCTAATGCCACTTGTCTAGGGAGGTGCACAAAGTATAGCATCATTCTTAGGCTGTTTCTCTGAACTAATATACATATTGTTATTATCAAGACACGATTGCGGTGTAAGCAAATTACACAGAATTAACTTAAGCAGGAAGGAAAAGATTGGTCTATATGTTACGGCCGCCTATTGTTTTTCCTCAAAATATTATAACTAATATATTCTTGTATCTAATTTGGTGTGAAATAGTTTTGAGATTGTTACACGAGAGGTGAAATTCGAGTGCCTAAATAAGTTACTTTCACCCAAGGTTAACACTCTGCTTTTCAATTTGAATATGAGGATAGTAAATAAAACCTGATTAGATAAAGAAACAAGTACTTCTCTAATGATATCAGGCCTTAAATCCGTATCTAAATCTGATGAACTCATTTAATATGTCCAATATGAAACATCAAGTCAATCTCTTTTTTTGTGGCTTTCTACCAGCCAGTGCTTTTTTGTCACTGATGATAGTAAATATTTAGCGCAAATTTATGTAAATTAATTAATAATTTAGAAAAAAGTAAATTTGTTAATATTTTTTTATTACAATTTATGCCGCGATTTAACAGTGACTGTAAAAAAAGTTGGGACATGAGTGGCATGTATTATCTATAGTCACATAGATTTTTAAATTTTTGACAGCAGGGAAAATCGTTTCTCAGGGATGAAAGGGACTGTTTTCGTCCCCCTGATCAGGCAACTGCAGATGTACTTTTAGGACATGATAAATGAAATAGTATTTTCTCTATCTATTTACATTGGTACAGATCAAGAAAGGAGAAGAGCTAACAGATAGTTTGGTGCGGGAGCACGCCCCGCGCCTGCGCTTCCTGCCTCGGGCGCCGTCGCCGCCCGCGCCCTGCGCGCCCTCCACGCCCTCCACGCCCTCCACGCCGCCGCCCACCGAAGACAGGTAACTTCACCCACATTTTTGCCTTCCAAGTATTCTGGGTAACCTCCCAGATTATCAAATCTACTTATTTATATTTGGCACATCTCTCATATCTATAATATATATCTCATAATCTATGGCATGTTGTTATGTCACGTATATGGAATAACATAGATGCATCTCTGACGGTTTTCTGTATTGACAGATTTTGGCATGTACATGGACTACTCAGTTTTAACCTTGCTTTTATGGAGCAATAAATTCCATGTGTGTGACATAACAGATGTAAATAAGAGTTCAATTCCTTTAATTATAATAAGGATTTTTTTATTTGCAAGTGTTGATAACTACATCAACACTTGCAAATAAAAAAATCCTTAATAGGAAAAGTTGAATTCAGTAACACCTAATATCAATGTTTTATAAACTGCATGGCCAAATGTTTTTTGTCTCAAGTAACTCTTTTGGGTAGACCCCTACTCATTATTTATAAATTTTTCTCTTTCAATGTGTTCTTGAGAATTGATATAACGCCACTCACGTAATCAACTAAAATGTTAACTGTTACTGGTCATACTACAATATAATAAACCTTTAAGTAGAGATTTATCTAGACCATTTTGAGTATCATTGAAACCATTGATATACAAGACCGACTCATACACAATATTTATGAGCTTATTAAAAAATTAGCCCATGAGGCCCTGAATAGCCTATCTACAAAAGTGAACCCTTCTAGCCTAGTTCAGTTCCACCACTATGGCATTTTGACACTCTTATTTTTGAGACTACCAGCTAACATATACAGCTGGTATAAGTTGCAAAAATTGATATTGTAACTTATTATCATCTTGTATTCCAGTTCACAGCCTTCAAGTAGTAACACAGATAAAAGTTCCTATAAGAATAATAATATTCAGCGTATGATAGTACCGGTGGATGGACACTGGTTGAACTTGATGATGGGCAAACGGTTTCATGAAAATCTCAATTCCAATTCAAATTCAGAAAATGACTCGACCAGCTCCTATGAATCCATAAAGCAAAATGAAGTAGACGAACAGCCTTCACCCTCTGGCTGCATCTCACCAACAAAACCCAATGCCAAAGCCGATTTAGAAAAGAATGAAATCAATGAAAATGCAACCAGTGAAATAAAGGATATTCGAGAAATCACTCCCTCCGTGCCATCTCTAGTTCCATGTTCTGTTAAATTAGATAAGATATCCAAAGAAAATATAGTTGATATTAATGTGAGTAAAAACAATGTGACCAATGTCAATTTTAATACACACACCTCAAGAATAGCTACGATGAACTTGGAAGTTTCCAAGTTATCTACTAAGAACATTATAGAACATTCCAAAATAATGTCCTTACAACATATGGAAAATATACCTTCATTTAGCAGTCATTTTAACCACGACATTGAGTCGTCGGGCGACGAGACTTCAAGCAGAGGTACATTAGATGCAATAATACCACCGCTAAAGGATTTCCAAGGGAAGAACAATCCTTTTTTAATGCAAAATAGTTACCCCACCAAGAAACAGTTTTCATCGACGTTGAGCATTTATAAGCAGAATGGGAAACAGAATCATTTAAATCATAGACTGTCCTTGCCAATACAATTGAACCCGCTAATGGGTCCCTTAATTAGGCCATTGAAAAGGAAATTGAGTGAGAAGGACATTGTCATTGGGCCAAACGGAGAGGTTAAAAGACGGAAGTATAGACGTCCGCGGAAGTATTTACAGCTGCAGGTGGGTCGTGTATCTATAGTAATATCATAAAAACACTAAAACTGCCTATAATAATTACAAACTAAAATGTCCGATTTGACATTTAAAAAGCCTACATAACTATATTAAATCAACAAAACTGAAAGCCAATAAAGATTAACTTATTTGCTTGATAATATACATAATTATTTTACTGGTAGTACTTTATATAATGTCATAAAACCATGCTCTAATTATTATTTTCGTCCAAATGCTGACATAACATGCCTTTTTTTATTAATTCTGTAAGGTCTTATTAATTATGGCGAAGTCCCAAAAACAGTTACCTTCTAAGGTGTCTTATTTTTAATTTTAGTGTTGCTATCAAAGGGTTGTTGCATTTCGTTAACTCAATTCCATTCCATAAAAAAAAAACTATTCATATATATTTATTCCATAACCTTATATTATTTTTGTATTTATACTACAACAACACTATATCATTGTATATATTTATTTAAAACAAAAACGATTGAATAAATATTAAATGGGTAAAATTTGATATGAATTTGTGTGACACACAAGTAATTACAATTAAATAAATCTAATGATAACAAAGTCATATACTTTTTAATCTATTTCTCGTCATAATCAGTTAATAGATCTGTTCTAATACAGTTTGAAACTAATTGAAACAGTCATGCAACCACACCATATTGCATTTGTTTGTAATCTCACAAATCTCTTACTATGCAATTATATTCTGTTTGATTGTTTACCGACAACTTTAAATCGTATTGGAACAAATCTAATATAAAATTGAAAAATAAATAACGGTCCTTATACCTACATGTTATTTTATTGCAGTTAAATAAATCTTGTCCACTGCCCGACGATACCAATAAGACTGTTCAAACTCCGACGGAGAGCGGCGACGGCGCGTCGCAAGGCGGCCACGCGAACAACGTCAAGTTCCACGGCCGACGACTGAGACAGCGCCAGGAGAAGAATTACTACGAGAACGCGAGAAGGAGCTCCAATAACAATACGAATAGCAACAACAGCGTGA
Source organism: Dendrolimus kikuchii (assembly GCA_019925095.2). NCBI lineage: Eukaryota > Metazoa > Arthropoda > Insecta > Lepidoptera > Lasiocampidae > Dendrolimus > Dendrolimus kikuchii. The sequence continues at coordinate 10,651,871 of CM034391.1, read as the reverse complement.
AGAGCCTACAGTTGAGTCCGCATAAAGCGAACAGTAGTTCGGCGGAGGAGAACGCGGAGCAACTGTCGGCGCTTAAGTCCAGTGTGCAGTCGTACTTTCGCGCGGAGCAGACGTTCCGAGTACTGGCGCGCCGCCAAGTGGCGCACGCGCCGCCCGCCTACCTCATCGAGTGGGATGCCGCAACCTCCTAGGATATTGGCAAATTCGTATTCTAGAACACCCTTCAAATTGAAAATACTTCCTGGCCTCCAACTTTTCCATAAAGGGGCTTCATCTGGAATAATGCTAAAGATTTAGGCAATCTCGCACTCATATGGCCGATGGGTTTAAGGCGTTATTTGAAATGCGACTTTCTTAATGACGTTAAATATTGACAGATAACGTATGTATATACACCTGGCGGTACGTTAACGGATTTATTTTTTAACGCTCTAAGAAGGCGCATTTAGCTACAACCTAAATCTTTAACTGTAACGCAGATGAAGGTGTTACAACCGTGTCTAAATGGTCGCTCGCTCGTGGAGCAAAGGCACTATTGAGGTTATTTTTACCACAAAAGCGTACAATAACACCATTGTGGTGTCATTATCACGCCAGTGAACAATCATCCCGACACAATTCTAATAGCAGCCTGGGGCCATAGCGCAAACTTCACTTTACAGTATGTCTTGTTGTTGTTCAATTCGTCACAATGTCAGGCGAAGGGACACAATATGTCATATTGTTGCTTTTTAAATATGCCGTTGTATTATTTATGTATCCAGCCAGTGTCAAGTATTCATCAATATTCAAGGTTTGAAATAAAATTCAAGCAAATGCGCATCGGGAAATTCGGACCCATGTAGCAGAATAATAATAATAAAATACATACATACATAACTTCACGCCAGTTCCTTTGTGGGGTAGGCACGAACAACAGAGCGCCATTTAGGCTTATTCGTACACACCTCACTTGCTTTGTTGACTAATAAAATAGCCCATAAAATCCCACTGCTGGGACCTTACCAACACTGCCAGCTACTGCCTAATGGGTATACTTACCCGTCACGTTTGTTCAAGCCGGTTTCGACACATCGTTTATTTCGATGTTTTCCTCCATCGACAGCACTTAGGAGTTGTAACAATATTTATATTAGGATAGAAAACTGCCTAAGTGGTGCTTTCCGGCCATCTATAATATAATATCTCATAAAAACGCCTTCCTATCGACATATTTGTAAAATTAATAATGTTTATTGTAAATTAGATTTTTTTTATAATGGTAATTATGACTATGTATTTCGGACACAAATGTTTTTTGTTAATGAATTAATATAAATAAATCTAGCAGAAGCCTCCGACAGATTGTGGATTCTATTACTGACACTAAATGGTAAGTTTTAATGTCGGCTCCAGAAACAAATAATTTTACTTCAAAACTTCAACTTTCTTTAATATTCTACAACTATTGTTCATTTTTAACTTTAGCTTTTTTTTTAATAAAACTGCTCAGAAATACTTCACCTTTCAAGCTCCCTCCAAAAACTATTGCTTTTGTTAAACTCAATTCAATTATTTGGCTATAAGTTGAAAGTATTTCTAAAATCCATTTCGAAAATTGAAAAATTTATGATAGTAGTCAATAGATGGGTGGTATCTGTCATCAAGAGTTGTATAAAAAATTGTAATCCCTTTACCAAAATTAGTCTTCCAAGTTGTCATTGAAATTCTGCTGTTTGACGTTACCTAGAGCTACAATTTACCCAATACTTCGGCAGCTTACACCAACCTTACATTTTCATGAAGATTATAAAACTGGACAATTTACCATAACACTGGCTAAATCCCTAAACTATGTAAGCAATGTGTGCAAGAGAACTAAACGGTACGCTACTCTAGGATGTTCTTAATTATTCGAAAACTATATTGCAAAAAAAAAACATACATACATACATAACTTCACGCCAGTTCCCTTGCGGGGTAGGCACGAACAACAGAGTGCCATTTAGGCTTATTCTTACACACCTCACTTGCCTCTTTGACATTCATAACTCTTGTCATGCAAGCTCGTATTTTCTTAAGGCTCCTGACATCACTTTCTGCTAGTACACGATCAATTTGATCATGGAAGGAAGATCAAAAAAAATCATATGTTCTAGAATACGAAGCTAAAACAAATAAGGGTGGTCATGAGTCCATTTCAATAGGGTAGATGACAGTTAAATCAACCGATACCATTTTTATAATCTAACATTGCGTCGCAGCCTCCGAGATTTTGTACAAACGTACATATTAATACCAATATGCTCAATTATTGTTTAAACAATAATGAAAACTATTTTTATCATGATATTTTAAAAGTTAAGATTTTTACGCCTGCTTTTAATGTAAGTACTTTTTTAAATATTGTAAACATGTGTCATCTACCCAAATGTATATTCGGTATTAGAAAGTGCTTGGATACATGGAAACTTATTTCATCAACAAAGTACTTTTGTAAATTAAATCGTGACTGTTTTCGTTTAAGGGCCATAGTACTTGGCTATCCCTGATGTTAATTCCCTACCGAGCTAATTTGTTAATATGGTTGTCACTATAAGTGCAAATTTTGTGGATCCGAGGCGCTAAGTGGCAAATGCCATGGATTTATCAGTAATTATAAATGTCATTGCGCCCGGTGTCGTGTGCTTTAATCGCGAATGAGGTTATATGAATTTATTTAAATATCTATACATATTATTGTTGTAATTTAATTATAAGTTTTTTTGTCTGTAGTTTAGTTGTACAGTAAGTTCAAGGAATGTGATATATTATAATTCCAACAAACTTTGTTTTATTTATTTATTTACTCCTACAACCAAACCAAGCGGTCATTAATTTGGCCATAGTTTTAGAGCTTCTAATGCGTAATTACGGAGTTTTTAAACTTTTATATATAAGTCCGTAACTGAAGTGTTAAATTCTGTGATTAAGTAATTACCAGTAGCGTGGCTTCATACAAGTCGATTCCCCATAGCATACCTTTAAGAAACTAGCGACTAAAAGGTCGAAAGCGCCGTGCATTCGTTGGCGTTTACGCGTTTTTTTAAAACATTACTAGTCTCTATAAATTAATTAGGGCCAATAGGTTGAAAGCACCTTGGATTTATTGGCGCTTACGTTTTAAGTCTGTACGTTAAATATACTTGAGTATCAGGTAGTTGCTGTATCAAATGTTTTGTTTTCTATGTTTGTCATTCTCCGATTCCAATTTAGTTGTATTCAGTTCGTCTGGTGTCGATCATGATTTTTGCGCACGTCTAAAGACTACAAAACTACTTTTTATCATACATTAAGTCACTGTCGTCAAGTCCCGTGTCTTTTTTGTACGGTGATACTGGTGCCTTAATTTCTACAACAGCGGTTTAGTCGGCGCTTGCATGATACGGTGCTTTTTCAACCGGCTTACCCAAACCGAATTTCCACCCTGCGCCTATCGTAATTACTAATAATATAACGAACAGTAATAAAATACTTTTAAACAAGGATTATTTTTTTAGGCGCACCAGCCATACTCAACCGCTTTTATAGGTCACCACAGACTAGAAGTGAACAATGGACGGCCCACCTGTGATGGCAGGTAGTTACGTCGTGTATGAATATCTGCAACACCAGAGGTGTTACCAATGTAATCTAATAGGTTGGGGAAGTCTTTTCGCATATCTTAATATATATAAATCTCGTGTCACAATGTTTGTCCTCAATGGACTCCTAAACTACTTGACCGATTTTAATCAAATTTGCACACCGTGTGCAGTTTGATCCGACTTGAAAGATAGGATAGCTAACATTTGGACCCGGTAGGTGGCGCTGGAATCGGGTTCTAAATTTTATTAGTTCAGGGCAGAACAACGTCTGCCGGGACAGCTAGTAGTATGTATGAACTTGTAATAAGATCTCTTTGGCTATACCATTTGTATCTGGCTGGTTTTGGTATCATTAAAAAGTTTTAATTTTAAAGAAGACAATTCCAAATTCAAATTAGGAAAATGTGTGATTTTCATTTGTTTTTCTTATTGTTAAAATGAGTGAATCTAATGAAGAAATTCGATACATTTTAAAATTTACTACAAAAAAGGTAAAAATGCAACACAAGCCGCCAAAAAAATGTGCATCTTTGATATCAAAATTTCCGGATTGAAAACGCTTAAACCAAATTTGCGCTACTCTCACAGATACTGCATTAGGTATGGACCTACGTCGCTCTGGTCGCCCTGTTACGGACAAAATTGATGCCATTTTTGAAAAAGTGGAGCAAGATCGGCATATTAGTAGTTACGATGTAGCCGTAGAACGTAGAAGTGGGAATTGACCACAAAACGGTTTTGGCGCATTTGAAAAAATCTGGGTACACAAAAAAGCTCGATATTTGGGAGCCTCATGAGCTCACTGAAAGAAACCTAATGAACCGTGTACTCATTTGTGATTCTTTATTACGACGTAATGAAACCGAACCATTTTTGAAGAAGCTGATAACTGGTGATGAAAAGTGGATCACGTACGACAAGAACGTGCGAAAAAGATCGTGGTCAAAGGCCGGTCAGGCTTCACACTGTTTTTTTTTTTTTTTTTGTTTTGAGGCGAGGGAAAATGCTTAACCGATTTACGCACAAACTGGGTCGTTGCTAGGGGAACGACACGCGTCGGTCGGGGGCGATAACACTGCAGCAATAGTATGCTCTTGGCAGCGCTCCGTCCGCGATCGACGTCACAGAATAGTGTGGAAGACTCCGAGCGTTGCTGCACGGGCGAGCAACCCCAATACCCACTAAAAACCCCCTCCTCCCTGACGACCCTGCGCTTTGAATGTGTTGGAAAGGCTGAGATTTAGAACATAGTTACGCCCAGCCGAAACTTCACAGACTGTGGCCAAACTCGGGTTAACTCTCAACAAGGTGATGCTGTGTATGGTGGGATTGGAAGGGCATTATTCATTATGAGCTGTTACCGCCAGGCACGACCATCGATTCTGAACTGTACTGCGAACAACTGATGAGATTAAAGCAAAAAGTTGAGAGAAAGCGGCCGGAATTAATCAACAGAAGGGGTGTGGTTTTTCACCATGATAACGCTAGACCTCACACATCTTTAGCCACTCAGCAAAAATTACGAGTTTAGCTGGGAGGTGTTAATGCATCCGCCGTATAGTCCTGACCTTGCCTGAGATTTTCACCTGTTTCGGTCTCTGCAGAATTCTTTAGGCAGTGTCAGGTTAACATCACGAGAGGACTGCCAAAACCGCTTGTCCCAGTTTTTTGATCAGAAGCCCCAAAATTTTCATAGCAATGGGATCACGTCCCTACCTACAAGATGGCAAAAAGTTATCCAACAAAATGGCACCTACATACTTTAGTCAAATGTAAATAAATTTTATAAAAAAACATTTCGAATTTTTATATAAAATGCGAAGAAACTTTTCCCCCCCCAACCTAATATATAAAATTCTAAACATACCGTATCTGTACATTGAATCTGTTAAAAAAAACTGGAATAGACTATATAAACGATGTAGAATACGATGCATTTTTTTTCGATTTCTTGTCTGTTTGGTCGGATGCGTAAAAATTCGCGTATTCCGACAGTTTTCACTAAAAAGATAGCTTACCTATATCCCTTTTCAAATGCTGCGGTATTTTGAGTCCCGGGAATTTCAAATCAAGCGTAGACGAAGTCGCGGGCATATCCTAGTTTCATTATATAACTATGTAGATCACAGGTGGCCCCCTACAGAAGCGAGGAATCTCGTCTAGCCATAAGTATGCATACTAGCTCGTATATCTATCGCCTGCTTAAAGCATTGAGATTAGATGTGGGTACGTTAGCTACAAGTTACTGCGACTTATAACTATTTGCAACCAAGACTGTAATATTGTATTATATTTTTCGTTGGTTTTAGTAACTTTTATGGTATAATATATATATAAGCGCCACACAAAAACAGCACCAGTTTTAGTAATACCGGTAAGATTAAACATCGTAAATAGATATTTTACGAATAATCATCCTGCTGCTAAACAAGATAGTTAATGTTTTACTGTCATTTTATAAATTAATATTGAAAACCATTGTTACTGGAGGTAACAATGGATATTAGAAACTTAACCCAAGACACACTAAGTAATAAAGATTATATTAATGAATTTGATGAAATAGTGACAATTTAAACAACAAATTACAATATGGAATGTCAATATATTTTACTTTATTATCTACATTTGATTTTGAGGTTTTTAGTAAAAGGACTGAAATAAAAAATCTTAACAATATACAAAGTTTTATGTATAGTATGATTTTGTAATCATATTTAGCATTTTTGATGACTCGTGCAATGCAGGTTGGCAGTATTGAATAGCACGCAAGTTGCTCACCAGTACAAATGTAGTTTTAATAATGTCATCAGAAGTACGTGAAAACAGCCATCTTGCGATACAACCAATAAGCTGCCAGTTATACATTTAAGATGGCGGTCACGCAGCTAGCAACGCGTGAGCCTTCCGTCCACATCTCTACAATTTTGGACGATTTGATTATCGTTGCGTTTTACGATCGCACTAGTCGTACAATAAATTATTAAAAAATAATATCATGCCATCCCTAAACATACCCCAATCAACTACAGTTTCAAATTTAAGACGGCATATTTTTTTTATTTGAAACTAACTGTTGATCTGGTCAAATAAAATATTAGTAATTTCATAAGTTCCATATTAAAAGCATGTCATTAAAAATTTAAATGTCAGTTCCTTATTAAACAATATTTTTCAAAGGATTTATTTGGAGAAAAATGTATACAACCATTTGCAAAGACTTAACCACGCACTCTATTTCGTCCATACTAACGTATGATCGCATATTCTCGATCATGACATCGCAACGATAATCAAGTTAACCAAAGACTACTGCACACACAGCGTAAGTCTTTATGTAAACCCAAAAACTGACTATATTTAACCCACTGGTTTTATCATTTTTCGACACAAAAAGACATATTCCAATGTAAAATAAATATATTTCAAATCAAATGTATGACATTTGATCTGTACTTTTTTTTTCAAAGACAAACTGATAAAAAACTACTAACATTAAGCAATATTTTTTTTAAAGAAAATCGAGTATATAACAAAAATTGTAATAAGTAACCCACCAGGTGTATTCCCATTGCACGCGACGCGAGCGGCACTTGGTATATGGCATAACGTGAAAGCGTACTCAAGTACTTTTCGCAAATTAACATAATACATATAGTGCAATGAGATAATACTTCAAGGTCAGATAACAGATTTAATGGTTTAGTCGTTTGTCTAAAATATCAATTACATAAAATAGTTGATTTCTCTTCCAATTTCAATCACTACTTTCTATGCATTAGTATATTCTATAAAACAATGTGGAAGGTAGAGGACACTCCTATAACGAAATATAAATATAGTCTTACGAATGTAAAGAGAGTTGTTTCTTAAGGAGCTTACATACAAACTTATAATACATATTAATTAAAATGCAACCCTCTACTAAAGGCCTAAATACGCGACTCCCAAAATTTATATTGTTGGTACAACACTTTAATTTACGATAAGTATTTATCTATTCACAGCACTTAACCGCATGTTAGTCAACCATTTCACACACAATTATCAGAGTTCACTTTGTAACAACTATCACCATACCGATTGCATTGACATAATTATAATATTTATATTTTATTATATACTCATATGTACAAGACTTTAAAAAGATCAGAGTTCTTGATGGGCATTACAGGGACTCTTCAAAGGCGGCCATCAGATCGCTCTGCATATTCATATCAATCTGCCCAGCCATCTGCAAAAATACACAGATCATAACTATACCATGCTAAGTCTCTTAGGGAATTACTGGTCTGGTAACACATATACTTTTAAGGCCAAGTTTATTTATATTCTCGTGTTAGGCTAACAAACATAGTAACCTGTTTTAAGACGCCACAATACCACCCACACGCTACCACTCCTGGCTTAGAGCGTACAACCATATAAGTTGCGTTACGGCATTTACGGTCGACCTATCTGTTGTACTTCAGCAATTAATTAAAAACGTGTGTCAACTCTGACGTATTACTGGTGTTTACTCCTTAAACATTAAGAAATATGGAAAGTGCGCGGCGACAGCGGCCAAATAAGAAATCAATTGCTATTCGTTAGGCTCGCTAAAACTCAAAAACAGTCTGATTGATTTGAATATTCTTTGTTGTTTTGCACTCATAAAATTTCCATACCGGGCTATAGCTATATATGAAAATCGATTCTTAACAGTGACGTCAATAAGAATACTAACCGCCTCCCTGCGACGGCGCTCTTGCTCCCGCTGGCGCAGGCGCTCGCGCTCCGAGGCTGGCGGCTTGTCGGGCGCGGCTGCCGACGCCGACAGCGCCGAGGCGGCCGACGCGGCGGGCGGCGACGCGCGCGCCACCGGCGACACGCTCGGCGACGACACCTCGCCGCCGTCCGGCTTGCGCGGCACCGCGTCGCCGCCCGCGCCCGCCCCACCGCCGCCAGTGCCGCCCGCACTAGCGCTCACCCCCTGCCCGACCCTACACCAAAAACAATGAATAACCAAAGCGTAAAGAGGTCAGTCAATAGATAGAAACATAAAAGTCAACATAGGAACCATGGATATTATAGCGGAAAACAAAATTAGTATATGTAATTGTATTTTTTATGCTGGGATACAAAAAAGTTATAATTTTACTATAACGTAAAAAATAATACAATATTTTAGAAAGATATTTGGTTACGGTATGTCCGATTTCAGGTTGGAATCTTAATAGGCAATATCCTTTCAACAAAATCTGAACTGAGCAAAATTACAATACCTTAGAAAGCAAAGCTAAAAAAAGCTAAGCAAAATTACAATGCCTTAGAAAAATGCATAAGCTATTGCTTATGCATACCGAACCAACTAGTATACAGTACTAGTATGAACTAATACCCGATTCTAATTGGTTTTCAACTGCAGCTAAAGTTTTTTAGATTTATCCTTCTATGTTTTCTAGTTAAAAAAACATAGTTAATAAAAAATTTAATTCAAAAATGTTTAGGCTTTTGAGTGTAGCTAATACATATTAGTCTAAAAAATCCTTCCACGCTCTATTACGTTCTTCCACGAACTGTCACACAATGTTAAGTAAATAGTGTACTCACCTAATTTTCTCCTCGTCTGGGTGACCGCGCTCCTTTTCCTGTCGCTGTCTTTCGCGCTCCGCTTGCTCCTTCTTTCTTAATTCCTGTTGTTCTATTAGAGCTCTTTGCCGATCCATTTTTTCTTTCGCTTGTTTTTTAAAGGCCTATTAATCATTTAGAAAACTTTAATAAAAAAAAACTGCACAAATATAGTAACTTAAATAACAAAATCTAGTTAAATACCTAATTATTTTTTGTTATTTAAGTTACTATATGTGACATATATCAGTATAACCAAGCAATGGTGTATATTGAAAGAAAAATTCAACCCTCAGTTTCATTTGGTGGCCACCCCTAATTAAAATTTTTAGTTGTTTCGCAGTTTTGCTACACCATTGTATACTTATATGCACCTTTCCAACTTTCTCTCCATGTGTAATTGCATCCATGTAAAACCAGTGGGTATCGAGAAAAATAAGTTTACCATAAACAGACAGATGAATGGATATAACGAAAAAAGGAACTTGTTTTGGCCAAAATGACTACAGAAACTTAAATACACTTCATAATTATGAACACTACTATTATTATCATTATTAAAAATTTACCTGAAAACTATCCATGACAGGTTTCTGCTTAACTTGGTTATTTGTCGTGATATTGGGTATACTTTGCGGGCTACCAGCTTGAGCAAGAGAGGACCATGAACTGGCATTTTTTAAATTTTGTTCTTGTTTTACTTTAAAAGCTTGAGCAAAGTTAGAGTTTTTGGATTCCTCCATCTTTTTTTCCATTTCATACTTGGCTCTATCGGACATATTATTCGTCACCATACTCGAAACAGCCATTAGATCTTCAATAGGTTTAGGCGTTAGTAGGGGCTTGATGTCCTCCTTTTTAACCGCCGGCGTGATTAAGGGCGCGTTGGGCACGTTGTGGTGCGGCTGGGCGACCGCGGGGTGCGGGGCGGCGGCGGGGGGCGCGGGCTCGAACATGGCGGCGGCGGGCGCCACGTTCGTCAGGCCGGGCACGCCCACGGCCACCTCCGGCCGCAGCATCATGTCGCGCTCGTGCGGCATGCTCTTCTCCACGTAACCGTTGTGAGACGGCAGGTACATCTCTGTTTTGATCTGATCGGGTACACGAGCAACGTCCGCTATACCTCCCAGCTGTGCCATCAGATTGCGGTGAGCGGCGTCCGGCAACATTGGCTGTTTCGGTAAGGAGAAATCTTCCTCGAGCCGCATCGACGACTCGGATACTCCGACACTCACATCCATGGGCACGTCCGCCTTAAGACTCCGCTCGAGGCTCGCCAAAGACCGCTCGATCGGATCTATATAGTGGGACGCGTCTACTTTATCTAAGCCGTTTCTCGGCTCTGGCTTGATGAGCTGCTTCTGGTCTTCGGGCTCGCGCCCGCCTGTCGCGAGCGACGAGTCTGCCGCGTTGAGGGCGGGGTGCGGGGGCGCGGGCGCGGCGGCGGGGGTGGGGGCTGCCGCCGAGGCGGGCGCGGGCGCGGGCGCTTTGGGCTCGGACGGCGCGGCAGGCGCGTCGACGGGGACGCGCGCAGGCGGCGCCGCCGCGGCGGGCGCTGCCGGTTCGGGAGGCGCCGGAGCGGCGGGGAGCGCCGGCGTCGCGGCCACTGCCGTCGCCACCGACGGCGCTGCACTTTTCTGTCGGATAAATGTACCGAATATCATTCACCATTCGCATTCATTGTTACAGAACTACAAAAATCTTAATTGTATTGAAATAAAATATTTACAGTTTGTTGTGGATGACTCATTTTCTTTGCCTTCTTTTTTGGTGTTCTTCCGGAGCCTACCCCTGTGAAAATGCAATAAAATATTATCATGAAATCACATTGCGTACTACAATCATTAAAATAAATAACCGTTATACTTAGCTCTTTTAATGTGAAATCCGAAAGTGTAATGCGCTTTTCGTAACATCCCAGTTATTGTAGGCCAAAAACGAAATAAACGACAAATCACCTATTAAAAGCTCGTAAAACGAGAAGAAGCCAATTCGTTATACTAATAATCACTTCGAAAGTATTAATCCGTATTATTTGAGTTCAGATCTCAGGGTATGCAAATAAAATACATGATAAGTTACTTAAAAGATTTACTTAAGTTGTTATATAATGAAATTATATACAAAGTTGCACTCATTCTTACATCTATAAAATAATAAGTCATGAGTTGATTAAATCAATCCTATATAAAAACACAAACACCCGCACGGTGTTCCCTTTCACAATCCGCATCTCTCTACACTAGTACTCATTAAAATGTCCATAGGTATGTTGCGCTCAAATAGCTAATTGCACCAATGTACTAATTTCTTAAAAACCATCGTGTACGTATAAAAATTAAGGCCCATGTACACTTCAAATTGGAAAAGAAAGATGAAACTAGGACGCAATATTATCTACAATTCAGGCAACTAAATATACTATTACAACATACAGATGGTTTTATGTTAATTAATATAAATTGTAAACACAACTCTTATTCAGCTGCCAGAACAGACATACATTCAGTACAGCTTAAATAAATAAAATTGTGTGTATGTATGTACGTATATATATATATATATATATATATATATATATATATATATATATATATATATATATATATATATATACACATATATATATACACACACACACACATATATATATGTATATATGATATTTTTTTAAATAAAAACGCATGCTAAGTGCAATGGGGCTACTAAGAATTGTGTTTATTATTCGGTAAAGTACTTTATTCACTATACTGTAATTTCGACTGAATTTTCTTATCACACACTTAAGATGGCAGTATAATCTCTACTAATCAACTTGGCATAATATTTTAAAAAAAGAAAAAGACAAAGGCTGTATTTAATTGTTTTTTAATTAATATAGCTTTTAATAAAATAGAAAAATTATTTGTTCTCATTATATATTGGCCCGTTTCGGAAATCAAGGAACTAATAATAAATTAACATTATATTTATCCTAACTTAAAATTAATAATAAGATCTTTAGAAGCAACCTGCAAATTGTACTTGACCAAAGTTGACTGTTTGCAATGCACTGCAGAACGAGACTACAAACACCTCTTTAAAATTGAACATATTTATTACTATCTATAATTATTCATTGAGCCATTGTGATCGATTGATAAAATAAAGAAAAAAGACAAAAAGGAGTGTAAAGCTATCTAAATAAAATATTAACAAGTAAAATGATCTACATTTTACAAATAGGAGATTTCGAAGCTGAAATGAATGATTTGTAAACATCACTTTGGCGAACTAAAAGATTATAAATTGTATCGCATTTATATTGAAAACGCATAATTTATTTAAATTACTTCAAACCGGCTACATTTTAGGCCTTTCAGAATCATATGCAAAAAAACTGGACCACTACGCCACATCACATTTAAAACTTTATAAAACTACAGTGTGAGGTGAATGTTAAAAAATTAAAGGCTTTGAAAACTTTTTGTACATAAATACAACAAAATAAATATCAATTGCATAATCATTACTTTCATCAAATAATTATTAAAACGGCATAAAAACTTCATTATTATACTCTATGTACATAAAACTTATTTTTCAATTGCTATAAATATTTCCATTAAAACTAATTTAATTAAATATGTATCTATAAAGTATATTATCTTTGTTCCATTTGTCCAAGGGTAGAAAATATGGTTAAAATTATTATTGTAAGCGCCAACATATAGCTGCTTATAGTTAGCAATAGACACTTTATAGAAAATCAACTATTGCATTGTCTTTCGCAGCTAATCTGGAGTGTACATAAAATTTGGCGTAGACTATAACAATAAGTATATGAGCCCTTTTGCTATTTGCTTTACGTACATCTATCGAAAAACCAAGTAACTAATAGCCAAAGACGTACGTCTAAACTATAATGACTGTTTTCAGCCTTAAATCATAAAATTACATTGTAACATACATAGAACACAGTCCCATCCAGATATGGCTATCGTATTTTATCAGATGTATGCAGAAATTTACATTTGAGCTAGATGGTACATTTTATTATATGAAAATAGAACGGTACTTTTGCATGTAATTGAGGACAAGTAAGTATGTACAATTGTAAGATATTGCAAACAAGTTTAAAGTGACAAAGTAGGTATCATGATGTTAGAAACATAATCCCGCTTTAAACCTTATTTTTGCAAGGACGATTAATTTTAGTGTCTTAATTTTAGTATATGATGAGACCTCGAATAATCTCACAACCTGTCTTATTTTATGTAATTTTTAGCAACATATGGGTTTTCACATACAATTTTAAGGAATTTTGTGATGTTTATTACAGTTTGTGGATTATGGGACATAAATCTTATTTTATATTAACATCATTTTATAATAACCACTCATGAAAGTTAAGCAGATAGTAGAATCTAGAGTGAAAAACGGATTTTAAATACCATATGAATATGTTGAAATGATACTAGTAGAATATGTAAATTTAGATAATTGTCATTAAAAAATGATTTTGCTAATATGTTACGCTCTTAAAATACATAATTATTATCATAATTACAAAAGAAAAACACATACATTACATACATACTTACCCTGTGACATAAATTTGAAATTACAGAAGGGTAAGTTTCAACTGTGATGTTTTTTCGTTTATTCAATTTTAATGCTTACTTATATAAATGTAAAAGCCCAGTAGTAGGCACAAATTGAGTGTGTTCAATATTATTTACATACTAACATAAAGTATTTTAATACCTTAAATATAATAATAGCGTAACAATATTTCTCGCGACATTCTATCCAGTATTATCTAATAAAATTTGCAGGTCATAAACTAATCACAAGTTTGCAAACAATTTGTGAAGGAAGGAGGCCAGCTTCAGGTTATTTTTTATGTATACGTAAATACGATTCGGTAATGCGTCACAGTGGTCGTCGGGAGCAAGCATCGAAGTGTACCAAGCATCAAACCAATAAAACATACCTTTTCAAAATGTATAAAATTTTTAACTACAACATGTCACAAGATTACATACATCCTCGGTGCGTAGTGTATAATGGTGATTCCGCAAGGGGGTGACAGCAGTGCTTGCCAAGGTGGTATCCGTCCTTACACAATTGTTTGCATTACTCGCTTGGAGACTGGACTTAGCTGGCGTGAGGCGGGCGCGCGGGGCGGGGGCGGGGCGCGGGGGCGCGGCGGCCGCGCCCCGCGCGCTCCCGACGGAACCCCGACCCCGCGGCCCGGGCCAATCCGACAATGGTTCACGTACATTGGGTTTAATCAAGTGTCACACGCATAAGCAAATTAGTACCGTGAGATCTGAACTTCATCAATTACCGACTCCATAAAAAGAATACTAAGTTTTTAAGGATGCAAATGAAATAACATCGCATTTGAGGACATGACATAGTTAAAAATATTAATGTGAAAAGGTATTTTCCTATTGGTTCATAAAAGCAAACCAAATAAAAATGTTCTTACCGGGACCATTTAAAACACGTCAGCAAACACCGAAGCTGGCTTCCCCTCCTCACTAACAACTGTTTTGTGCCTTTGCCAATAAACAGTACCCATATATTATGCGCAGAACATTTTGGATTCGTTATGTAGGTGGCACTCCTATCCAATATCACAGTAATTAAAACATATTCAATGCTACACTCAATCATTCACATTCATATCGTCGATATGAGAAAAAAAGGGAATAGAGGGTGGCCAGGTGCCAGCACACCCTTGTATGGTCCTGTTCAATGTATTATTCTGTCTTAGTAACAAATTGCAGTCTGCACTTATATTATTACCTTTCCTGCAGCACCTTCACAACAAAATGTGAGTTAACCTGATGTTGGTACAATTCAGAATAAAATTATTACTGTTGTAACCCTCATTTGCAAAGTTTACGTTTGAAAATAAAAATGCCAGTAAAAAGCATTTTGTGCTACTATTAGTTTAAGCATAAAATAAATTAACTGTTCAATATATTATAATTTACATGACCTGTCCCACTCACGACAGAAAATAAACTTTTGTAATATTCATATATCATCTCCACATTTATTATTTCTATAATATATTCAATAAAAATCCCTTCAGCTTTATTTTCGACTCAATAACTAGTTACCGTAGACACGATCTTATTTTGTCATTCATACTGTCACTGACAAATTCAGACTAGAATAACATTTTTAATTTCAAAATTGGATTATTGCAGTTGTATTTTAGTCATTAGGTTTAAAAATAAAAAATACCTAGTGTCCATACATGAACGAAAATCATACGTTAAAAATACTGGCAAAAGTAAACAACTAAATTTCATGACGAAATAATAATATTTGATAAACAATATATATATATAAATACATACACAATTGATTTGTGTACATATAAAAAGCTTTAGGAACATATTTCATATCCGAAATATGCACCTTAATTGAAATGCAAGTACCTTTAAAATCTAATACTAAAATCGTAATGTACATTTTATGGTACAAAAGCGGTTATCGCTCCGTGCCATTTGAGTCTCGCAATATGTACCTCATTGCAATGGGTTCTTTCAAATACGTAAATAATCTGTGTTTCATTTCAAATAGTAGCCGTAGTTGAATTTAACATTACAATACTATACATATTTTCATCATGAAATGTATGAAGAGGGTGACTCAGATAATTTTTGTTTAAATCAAATATACTTTTATCACATTTACATCATTTCATATTGCAAGATTAGTAGTTAAGGTATATAATCCACGGCGAACTTAATGAGCTCTCTCTAGATAAGCTGTTCAAGGCGGCGCGGTAACTACTTTGTAGATGAAGCTATTTACTGTGTAACCATTCGTTACTAACCCAGTACAGTCACAAAATTGGGTGTGGACAACTTATACACTGAACCGATCGTGCTCTCAACAAACACTTTATAATTATGCTTCTTTTAAACGGAAACAAGATAGTTTAACGTATCGAAAAATTCCATTGGAATATGGTACAAGAAAGTATAGCAATTAAGTCCGGTGCGCGATAGCGTGCTTTTCTAACCTGCTTCGCTGTCGCTGCTGTCGGAGGAGCTGGTGTCCGTGCTGGAGGAGGAGTTGGACGAGTCCGACGAGGAGGAGGACGACGACATGCCCCCGCCCAGCGCCTCCTTGCAGCCCTCTGCGCAAACGACACACAACATTATCATATTGTTACAAATGCCATTGGAATACAAACTTTATTAGAAGTACACACATGTAATTCTCAGTTCTGACAAAAATTACATATTCGCAAAATAGACATGGACCCCCAATAAAAATGCATGATTGGAATTTTAAAATTTGTAAGGATTACCCTGAAATACATTGCTTTGAAAATCTTGCAATGGAGAATTTCGGCAATAAAACGGTTTATGAAATCTTCGACTCGACGACCGGCCCGCAAAGACAAACGGAATTAGCGATTAACAATAGACGGTTACTTTTCAATACTTAGAAGAAAAAATGCAATCATAGGACAATGCATAATTAAGGCAATCATAAAGTGTTACAAATAATTTAAATACCAAGGGTAATAAAACACGTGTCCGGAAAGAAATATCATCAGTTCACAACAATATTATCGGATCTGTCTTGTCTTGGATAATATATTATCCATACAGTGCATACGCACACCATTCGTCACAGTGGCTTATAGTCTTTGGCTGCAATTTCTTAAAACTTTAATTCCATACCAGGATCACGAGTCACGGAAAGGATAACGTCAGAAATAGGGCAGATGAGACTGAAATAAATCTACACCTTTTTATAATGTTAGAAAACGTCGCGGCCTCATACTATTTAACCTTTTACTTATACAAAATTATGCCGTCATAATTTTGTACAAGTAACAGGTCAAATAGCACACTAATTATTCTTTGAACAGTAATCAAAATTATTTCGATGTTATTTTAAAAGTATTAGTCAAGACAGTGCAAAATACGGCGAAGCAAATGCTTCAAACACAACTGAGATTTAGCGCTTGAACCTAGCACTAAATCTCAGTTGTGTTTGAAGCAGCCTAGCAGCAAGGATAATCAGGGTTTTCAATTTACCTCACAGGAAATGTCAGCCAAATTAAAATACATACCTTTTTTCGGTTGTTTTTTATTTGTCCCCAGTTGGCAAGATACATCTTGTAATCTCTTCTCTAATTCTTGCTTTTTCTCTGCCATTTCATCTTTAGACTTTCCAGATACTTTTCGATCTAGTTATAAATAGACAAAAAAAATATAATGAATCATCTATCTAATCAAGATCTATCTAAATATTGTTTTCGGAAGTAGAAAACAAATATTTCATTACAATTTGAGCATATTTATTACTCACGTGTTTTTTTCCGAAGACATGATGCAACATAATTTTCTAATTCGCGGAGGGTAGATGGTTTTAATGTCTCAAAGTCAATCTCTATCTCGTCCGGATTCGAGTCCCGTAACGAAGGTTCTCGACTTTGAATAATGTGCACTACTTTTCCTAGTTTGTCACCTGTAATTATTTTTATTATTACTATTAAGTCCTCAGTGTTGTGGTAGCTCAGTGATCATGGAATGCACTGTATAGGACATTATTCTAACGTAATGACTATAATGTTACAATAAACACAAGACAATAGTGAAGCAAAGTATTGTGAAACAGAACAGGTATAATCCATCAGTTACATTATAAACCCAACATATTTTTTTGTACTCGTTTATCTGCATTCAGTCTTCACAACTATCAGCAAATGTGTTGAGCGCATGGATTGTCGGTGCGCGCGCGTCTTCCAGCGGAAACTACTTCTCGGAAGGTCAACCGGTTTCAGCAGTTATGGCGTTTCAAAATGACACGCCTTTTTAGTCATGTCTCGCAGCTGGTATTTAAGGGATGCGCTGCTAGCTCGTAACACAATAATATGTCAAACATACTCGCGCTATCTAGTTCCTTGTTTGCTATCTTGGAAATGAGCATAATGTAAATGAAGCACAAGAGTACTACTAAACTACTAACTAACTATATTACAGTGACATTTATGTGAACAGTACCGGGCAGCTTGTTGATGTCGAGCGAGAGCTGCCGCTTCTCGTCGTAGGACATTGGTTTGGCGACGTCTTCGTCGTCGGTGTCGTTGTTGGGAGGGTGGTGCGGCGGGGGCGGCGCGGCGGGCGGCGCGCCCTTCTTCTTGGCCGCGGCGGGGGCCCGCGCGCCGCCCTTGCCGGCCCCGCCGCCCCCCGCACCCACGCCGCCGCCGCCCGCACCCCTCTTGCCGCCGCCTTTGCCGCGGGGACCACCACTCGCTGTACATGTACACACAAGTTTATGATTATAATATCTTCAATAATAAGTGAATACATGAGTTTGAACTAACCATTATAAAGTGAAATCTTATTATAACAATTTTCTCAATTTAACAAATTCTTAGTAATCCTCTAGATCCAGCCACAAGAGTTATTACAAAATATACTTTTACATTATGAATACACTTTTGTAACAGTCTGTTTATTCAATCATTGCAAAACATAAATTTAAAGTAAAATTAACCTCTGTATAATGATTTTTGTCCACCTGCAACCTTTGCATGAAATGGCCTACCAACTCGACAGGTTCAAACATATTCATTTACCATTAGACAATCCAGGAATTTAAACTTTCATAATCAATTAATGTTTAGTGTTGTAAGGTAAATATGAATATTAAAGCGCGTTCATTACAGAATTTCACTTTTTATTTTAAGTTTGCTTACCTAGCCAAAACAAATCTTAGACCAAACTAACCTCTATATAACACACCTCATTGAAACAATGTCTTGTTTTAACAAATATTTTCTAATCTCCTTCAGACTTGTTATATCAAGGTACATACATATATAACTTCACGCCAGTTCCCTTGCGGGGTAGGCACGAACAACAGAGCGCCATTCAGGCTTATTCTTACACACCCCACTTGCTTCTTTGACATTCATAGCTCTTGTCTTGCACGCTCGTCCGTTCTTAAGGCTCCTGACATCACCTTCTGCTAGTACACGATCAATTTGATCATGGAAGGTGTGTCGTGGCCTATATCAAGGTAACACTAATTAGGAAAACTAATTTTGAAGTACTTTGAACGCGACTAATTTGACTTGATATATTAAGACTGAAATTTGAAATTTCGTGCGTCTCGATTATGTGGAAAATATATTATATTTTCACTCAACTAATAATTCTTCCTGATGTACCTGCGCAGTAAACCAATTTTAGTAGCACGCGACAGTGTACGAATCGTGTAAGTGGAACAGAGTAAAGAATGCATAGCAAACAACACTGCATTTTTGCTTGCATATAAATTTCAATATAGATTATTTACATGGAATTATAAGTTGTGTAAATCTGTAATACATTCTGTAAGTATTATTCTAATAGTTTAATTCTTAAAAAAGGGAGCATATAATGCTACTCACCTATTGTTTCAGTAATATTGTTCGGTTTGGGCGTGTACGGTGGCACGGCGTTCACCTTCGGCGCCGTATTGTTAGGGGTTTGTTTCTTCTGTTTATCTTTAACTTTCTTTTTGGCCTTCTTCTTGGTGTTGGACTCCTCAACTAGCTTCCGCATCTTCTCCTGCAACGCGAGCAGCTCCTTCTCGAGCAACTTCACTTTGTTATTCCGCTCCTCCTCCGAGTCGTCCGACTCTGAGTCCGACTCCGATCCAGACTCAGAACTAGACGCCGAGCTACCTTTCTCCATGTGCACGGCCACGTGAACAGGCTCATCGGGAATCTTCGCATACCTAACATACCATTATTATTAGTATTACTCTAATAGCATCCTGTTGAGTCGGTTTTGAGTTATAAAACAGATTATATGGATTGAAAGATAGAATATAGAGTTAAGAAAAAGAAATAATAATTTCAAAACTGCAATGGATGTTAAACAGGCAAGACTTGTTACCAGAAATGAAGATTTCAATTTTAGTTAAGAGAATATTTTTATTATCAACAAAAAACAATTTACATTTTGTAGATTTATGCATACGTTTGGAAAACTTTTGAAGATAATATTAATATTATGGTATAATGGATAAATGTGACAATAATGTTATTATAATTATGGTAGCATTTAACAATTTAGAATTACTGACAATCTAGAAAGTACTGTTTAATTTGTATTTAGTATTTTTAGACATAATACTGTATCCATATATTGTACAAAAACTAAAAATTCATAATGTTGAAACAATGTAATATAGACTAACCTCATTTCAAATACATCTTGAAGTTTTCGGGCCATCGCGACAACGTCGTGATCGGGCGGATTATATTTATAACAATTTGTAAATATAAGGCGTACGTCGGCAGCGAACTCGGCGGCAGTCTTATATGCCCTGCTGTCCATCTTGTGTTTCACAGTACCGAGGTCCATTGGTTTCTTAATTATATCAAAATAATCATGTAATCCGAGTAACTCAGCGTCAACAGGCTTGTAGAAAGGCCAGGCATATCCCTAAAATGTAATATCAAGAATACCAATACCTCAGTATAAAAATATTTCTTCAAATACAGATCTTTAATTCTATTTATCTTTCTAAGACATAAATATTGAAGAAGAATAATATGGTTTATACCAACTAATTCACGTATAAAGTTGATAAGCACAATACTATACAGATGTTAAACTCTTGAAGCCATTCAATAAATTATTTTGTAATTATTTTTAATATTATATCAGAATAACAAAAACAACAACACTATAAGTCCGGCCGTTCTATAAAGCCACATTTGGCATCTATCACACTGTTCACATAACTAGTAGTTACGTGATCTATCAATGATGATACAATTAAAAATTTGAATAAATATAGAAGTTACACATTACCAAATCTATTAAAATAAACAATTTGGTATTTAAAAAAATCTTTTTTTATGTATCCTTGCCTTTAAAATGTAGAAAATATGCATAACTTAATTACAATTTTGTTTAAATTTTTCGCTTTACATTCTGTCAAAAAGTATTGGGAATGAATGATTTGTTTATGGTTCCAAATTATATATATATTCGCTAGATTAGCACAACTGTTTTCATTTTGCCGTGGAGTTTGAGTTGCATCGGTCCCTTAGATTAAATACACAGAACGTTTCATTAGTAGCTCACAACGCCCAAAATGCTCCGTTAGCCGTTCCACAAGGCGACCGTGGTCGTTGTGGTCGTGGCGAAAACGTCACTAATAACGTCATCATTTTCGATCGCACAACGCTCACAACGACCCATGTCAAGAGGTGGGTCGAATAACTGTTCCACTTCTGTTTACGACTGTAACGCCGGCAAGCAAGTAGGACGGGAAAAATCGCGGTCGTGTACGTGGTCTTGTGAGTGTCTAATGGTATAATGCGATTCAAATGAGAATAGGATCGACTTTGCACCATATTGTGACTTTAAATAACTTTAAATATTATATTAAGACAATTTACTACTAATTTAACCTTTTTATTTAAATTTGATGTAAGAATATTTATTATTGATATGCAAATAAGTTTTTTGCAAACCATACTTTTCAAGTGACATTTGATAGATAAAGGTTATTGACATTCCTATTCTTATTTGGATCGCACAGTACGTAGCCACAGTGCTGTTTTTAGTTAGATCATACCTAGTGTGTATTGCGAATTTCATAATGGACAAAAACATCGAATAAAGTGTCTTAAATTTTGCATCGCCAATGGAATTTCGTGTTGCCGCTTGGCTAGTCCCAAAACACCTGAATTTTCTCCAAAATCTCAATCGCATGAGAGTCGCGTGCTGGAACGAGTTAATTCCGACCCAATATTCATGAAACGCATTGTTACTGCTGACGAGACGTAGGTTTACGAGTTTGAGATGCAAACTAATCAACAAACTCGGAGTCGCGCCTTCCAACTGAAACGAAACCGAAAAAACCACACCAAAGTCAATCAAGTTAAAATCATGTTGACTATCGCGGTGTTGTGCACACGGGAATCTTACCGGAACGTCAAACGGTAAATAAAGTATATTATTTGAGCGTTATGCGGCGTCTAAGAGAGCAAATTCGAAGAAAAATTTCAGACTTGTGGTAAGAAAATTCTTGGATTTTGCACCACGATAATGCGCCTTCTCAAACGGCCATCTGTAAACGACTTTTATACCAAAAACCCAATAGGGATCACCGAGCAATCACCTTATTCACCAGATATGGCTCCAGCCGACTTCTTGCTTTTTCCTAAATTCCAGGTAGAAGTTACCACTTTGTAGCACGCGTTTTTCATTCGGTAGAAGACATATAAGACAATTCGGAATGACAACTAAATTCAGATCAGGAAAACGCGTTTAAAAAATGTTTTAATTCTGGGATTATTCGTTGGCGAAGTGTATCGATTCTGAAGGAGCATACTCTGAAGGTGATAAAATAAATTTGAACGAATAACTAACATTTTGTGTATTATTAATCCTTTCCCGGAACTTTTTTGACAGAATAGTTAGTATATCAATCTTCATCCAGGTCACGTCACTAATATTTAACCCTTAAGACAATTATCGATATACCAAAAAGCCGCAAGACTAACACTATCACTATCTCGTAATATACCAAGAAATATACCCATTTCATACAAATCATACAACTCCTATATAAACAGAGTGAGACAACAACACAATTAACGATCACGTGCACAAACGCGATCTGCACTCTCATCGCGGACACATTATGTACTAATAGTGAGCTAAAGGGTTAAGAAAAGTGCTAAAAAACATAACATTGTCTTGTGTTACGTTTCTAAAAAGAATAAGATAAAATATATCATATTATAAAATTCTCAACATTCCGTATCTGTAACATTGAAGTTATTAAAAAAGAACAACTTAAATATATAATATACTATATAAACAATAGAGATCACGGTGCAATTTTTTTTATTTTCGATTCGAGTTTCGATTTCGATGCGGTTTTCGCTGATCGACAACAAATTCTTAAGACCTAAAATCTGCGTTACTTGTTATACTGGGAACCGCGCAGGAATTTTCCCGGAATCGGTTTGTAGTTGTCCGGGTGCATAAAAATTAGTTTATTCCAAAACAATTTTCACTACAACGATAGTTTACATTATTTTTTAAATGTTGTGGTATTTTATGTTCCGAGAATCCTGCGGGAATTTCAAGTCAAGCGTGGACAAAGTCGCGGGTATATCACAAAGTTAGTTTGTCAATACTTATATGAAACTTCAAATATATGAACTTAAAATGACTCAACTATAAGCATTATATCACTTAAAAAGAAAGTACTCACTGAATGTTTCTTGGAGAACAATTCTTTTAGAATCTCATTACAACTTTTCAATGCGTCGGAAAGTTTTTCCTTGCCCTTTGCTAATTGAGGCGTCATGGCAGAGTGATGTGCCGCACCAGCACCACCCACGCCAGGAGATAAGCCACCCATTTTGAAGCTTTCTTCAGCCGTTCTACTCGCCTGACAATTAATAACATTTCATTCTATTTCATATAGTCATAATGGTGTAATCCGTACCGGATTAATAGGAATCTTAAGGGGTCTCCATATTCTAGATTAGATTCTATGTTGTTTTTTTTCTCGCGTTCTTGTAATGTTCTTATAGAAATTCAGAGCACCTATTAATTAATCAAGATGAAAAATATCCAACCATATGCTTTGTGAAACTGACCATGAACAATCCAACATGTTATATGGGGTTGATTGAAACTTTATATGTCTGCTAATTCCTCTTTTTCACATCATCCATAATCAAAAATGGCATTTCATATAAACATTTTATTTCCCATTTTAATTCTTCAAATGATTAAATTTAAAAAATCCATTAAGTATGTACATTTTTTTCATAAATAAGCATATAAGTTAATGCTGTATATTATACTTTTTAGTTCCTGTTAAGCAGGCAAACACTTAACTTTTGTTTTTATTGAGTTATCAGCACTCTTAAGATACCTTAAAATATATTTTTTTTGTAAAGTACAGATAAATTAGCTTCAAGACGTTTTTGGGTTTGTAAAGTAATATTAGTATACTTAGTCTGGCCATAAATACTGTTACAATTAAAAAGAAACCAAATATCACATTTGAATTTGGAATCTGGCTTTTTATATGATTGTTCATTGTGTTTTCTCATTTTGGCGCCAATACATTGTACAACATTTTGCGATATTAAAATGCAGTGAGGAGATAAAGAGTACCGAATCGCTGTGATTGCATTACACAAAGTAGGTATGGAGCCAAATTGAATTTTTAAAATTCTCCATACGCTTGATATTATAGTGTGCGCAGAAGCGTTAGTCACCGCCTGAGGTATGTGAGCGGCAGGGCGGGGGAGGTCGACAAACGTCAAGCTAACTCAGTCTGCCGTCGACCACCGCGACGGTTACACGATTCAGTTGTTCTCGCCAGATTGTTCCAAACATACACGAGATAAAATATCCTAAGATGGGTCCACCAATTACAAGACCAGTGAAAAATGTAATTTACAATGTGCAGTTTTTTTCTCAGACGAAAGGGTGACAAGGAAAGTATTGAACACAAATATGATATAAACATAAAAAAATTAGTAGCAGAGGCTACAGGAGTGTCAGCTCGCAGCGTAATGAGAATTATAGCTGTAGGAAATTCGAAAGGGCAAACATGGGAAAAACCAAAATTTACTTCTCCACGAAAACCTAAATAAATAAAAAAGAGAATCCACATTGATGATTTCGACATATGGGTTATACGAAGAAAAATTCATCAGTTTTATACTGTGGATAAAAAAAAACCCAAGTATTCGTAAGCTGCTTGCAGTTTTAAAAGAAGATGGCATCTTGCATTGCGGTTGTACCTATTTACGAGAGCTTTTACGCAAGATGGGATATTTCTCTAAAAAATGAAAATCTAAAAGACACATTTTAACTGAAAGACCCAGTATTGATGAATGGCGAGTAAGATATTTAAGAGCTATACTGAAATATAGAAATGAAAACCGAAAAATATATTTTCTGGACGAAACCTACGTTAACAGTAGCCACAACTCCAATAAGTTTTGGCAATCCGAATCTGAGCCCGGAATTTATGCTGATATTGGCAAAGGGCGTCGATTAGTAATTATTCATGGGAGAAGCCGTGACGGATTAGTTGACGGGGCTTTAACAATTAAATGAATGCCACAAATTTTCATAACCGGGTTAACCATAAATTAATGAATAAACTAGCCCCTAATTCAGTGGTCGTAATGGACAATGCTTCCTACCATTGTCTACAGGTTGAGAAAATACCTACAATGTCAAGTTTAAAAAGTCATGCAAGATTGGTCACGTGAACATAATGTTGAGTTTACACCAGACAACACTGAAGCCGAACTCCTTTCTCTGATAAAAAGAACTCAGTCCGAAAAAATTTACACAATTGACGAAATGTTGAAGGCTGCAGGTCATATCGTTCTTCGCCTTCCGCCGTATCATCCCGATCTCAACCCCATTGAGCTTGTGTGGGCCAATATAGAAAATAATTTAGCTTCAAATTATATAAATTCTTCATTGGACAATAAAATAAACAAGATTGTTTTCTGAATTCACTCCCGAAAAATGGCAAGTGTGACGACCACGTACAAAAAATTGAGAACCAATATTGGAACCACGACATGAGATTTGACAATGTGATAGACCACTTGATCATAAATGTAGGAAACGAATCAGATTCTGAGGAGGATATGGAAATTAAAGACATGTCTAGTAATGAAGGAGAACTCCCTGCCTAGAAACATTAAAAAGAGTAAAATAAAGTTTTCGTTGAATATTTTTTTTTGAAGTTGGTTTGGTTTTTTTTAGAATGTACTATAACGATGATAGTGTTTTTTTTTATTTACTTATTGAGAAATGTTAATTTGCTTATAAAATTGTTTTGTATCGTAAATAATAAAATATAATAAACATTTTTCTGTATGCATTTTTTTGTTTAACCAGGAAATAGAAAAATACAATATTACAATTAGGTACCCATTACATTAATTCTAACATGTTATTCTGAGATTTATCTGCACTTAAATATATCGTGTGCGTCTTGTCAATCGCGCCCTCCCCCATCACCGTCACAATCCATACGATTGGCAGTGAAGAATTTTCCCATGGAAAACTAAATAACTGGCCTCAACGTTTAAAGGACTGTATTGCAGCCAATGGAGACCACTTCGAATAAGCTTTTTATATTTTAAATTGTTTTATATTTATGTATTAAACTAACAAACTGTAAAACTTATAAATGTTATTTGCAATAGAATTTATTTTTCTTTGTTTCAATATTTGTGGCAAGACTAGGTATTTATAGGACTTCTAAACTTGAAATTTAAATTTCCTTAAAATTTTGTATTAAGATTTATGTTTAATATTAATAGTTTCAAATTAAGTACTTGCCTAGTTTATTTATGTGCTGACAGTACACTGCCTAAAACGCAGAAACGTCTTTAAGCTAATTTATCTGTAATTCCTACCTTCTTTTGACGGCCGCTTTCTCTCCGTGTCGAAATTTTAGCCGGTTTGGGTCCACTCTGCTGGTCTATCGTGGGTGTTGTATAACCACCTTCAAATGAGCTACCCATAGGCGTCGTCGTATCAGCTTTTCTCTTCACGCCTTTTTTTACCTTTAACATAGAGTATTATTACTAAAAATAGAAGTGAGAATAATCAGACTATTAAAATAATTATTATACAAAATAAATTATATTAATAAAGTGGTCAGTAATATATGAACACATCTTGAAGTTGTCTAGAGGAGTTTTCAATAGCAACAGTTATTTTCAGTTATATATGAATGGCGTATATTTTTGTACCTTAGCAGGTTGAGTTTGTGATAATGTAACAGCTGGCATCGTAGTAACAGGTGTCGCAGCCGTCTGTGTCACATGAAAACTCGACGGCTGGGATGCAACCTGTAAAATAAATGTTTACATACAACCTGTATATCCTAATAATGTCTAGAAAGAGAAATCACTATTAATTTTTGCTGTTTGTTAAGCGGTAAAATATTTATTTTTATAAGAAAAATATTTGTTTAACATAATTTTCTAAGTAAATAACGAGGTTAAGATATAAGTACCTGCTGCGGTAGGCCTGTATGCGTGGCGGGCGGCGTGGGCGCTGGTGCGGCGAGTGCAGGCGCCGTGGTGGTGTTGGTGGAACCCACGACAGCGGGGTGTGGCGGCGCGGGGGGCGCCTTCGCGACCGCGCGCGCCCCCGTGCCTGCCCCCGCACCACCGCCCGCACCACCGCCGCCTGCGCTACCCGCACCCGTGCCCCGCTTTTTCACGCTACCCTTCCCCCCTTTCGAAGGTACCTCTATCTCTTTCTCCTCTTTGTCCATCTGTGCTATCTGTGAATTTAACCAATCCAAAAAACATTGTTGCGATGCCGTATTCGATTCGCCGTTTAAATTATATGTAATTCTTTTAATGATTCTCTTGTCATTAGTTTGCATTAATTTTTAAGTATTGGATTGTAACGGATTTATTGTCAATCGCTAATCCCTTTGTGTAAATGGCCGACCTACCAATAAGACATCATAAAATGTTCCTATTGTTCAAATTTCGCTGCTATTTCTTAGAGGCCATGTTGTTTTAGATTAAGCTTACACATTTAAAAATATGAATGAAAGATCTGTGTATGTTTATTGGGGGTTTATTTTGCGACTATACGAGGTCGCCTGGTTGAGAAAAAGTTCTCAGTTTCAACTGCGCTCAGCCGCAGTTGGAACTCAATTAACTTATTACGTGTACATTAGGAAAGAGAATCACACATCGAAGGACTTCACATTTTATGTTATTACGATCTTCTGACTTACGGTTTGGACTTGTTGTTTTCAGTTGTTTGTATAACTGAATTACGCGTGTACTTTTAATAAAGTTTGTGTACATTTGAAGGTCTGATGGTATAGATGACTCACCCGATTCAGAAACAACTTTTCCAGCGTTTGCGCCATAACCACTACATCTTCCCCAGGCTTGTTGTACACATAACAGTTGGTGAACATAGTGTTAAAGTCCTGAATGCATTCTTGGGCTGAGTAGTAGTAATTTGACTCTAAACGCTTCTTGATTGTTCCCAGATCCATTGGCTTTTTGATGATTTTATGGTAATCCTGAAAAAGGGTAATGTGTTATTTTTTCAATTAAGTCCATATGAAATTCATTCTGGTGGTGATTTTAACTAGCAATACTTACAGGAAGGTTCAATTTTTTCGCATCGACGGGTTGGTGAAAAGGCCACGCGAACTGATGTTTCCAGACTGCCTTCATTACATTCTTTTGTAGAAACTGTAACTGATTTGTCACCCGCCCCTGCCGACGAGACGTCTCCTCAGGCGGCGGTCCATTGAGAGGCTCCGCCGTTGGCTGTTGATTATTCATAATCAGTTATGATCGATTTTATCAAATGACCAAATACTAAAATATCTAAACATACCGTGCTGGTTGTTGCGAGAGGATCGACTGCCTGTTGCATGGTGCTGGAGTCAGCAATCTACCTGCCAAATTGACACAATTACTGTATGACTCTGATTATAAAAAAGCAAAGGTTGCATAGAATTTTATAATCTATAAAATGCTCTCACCTCAATTGTAACAAGAGGTTCATCCAATTTCTCTCTAAGAGGCATCAGCTAAGTCCTCTGATAATACTAAACCATTCTATCATAATAAAAATATGTAGGTGCCTTTGCACCTAGATATATGCCATCCCAATCATGGAGAAATTAAAATCCTACCTGTAAGAAAGAAGGTTGCATCAAAATGACAAGTATAAATCCTAAATGACATTACATGACAATGACAATTTTAATGTCTGAAAAATATTATACTATGACTAGCGGCGACCCGTAACTTAATCTCTCTTCGGCACGAGCCGAAGGCCATAACATGACTCATAGCAATAGTGTTTCTATCCCTCTATATTCTCTCGGGAACAGTGCTTTTTATCTGAGTGAAAGGTACCTAATATTCTTTTTTGTACTAGATAATTACAGAATGCCGCCCCTCTTTACAACACTACACCTCAACTATCAAATGAAATTAAATATCTAGGGATAACCCTAGACATAAGTTAAACTTGAGCAGCCATGTTGACGACAAAGTCAATGCTTCTAGTGTGACCTTATAATAATGCCATAGGATGATTGGTAAGCGTTGGGGACTTCATCCCAAAAATTTTCTATGGCTCTATACAGCAGGGGTTAGACCCATGATAACTTATGGCTCTCTGAAGTGGTGGACAAGGACCAAGCTTACGTCTTGCATGGCTAAACCACAGAGATTCAACCAGAGAGATTCCTCCACTGCACCTGTTTGTACAACAAGAGGCAGCAATGGCGGCCCTAAGATTAAAGCACCAAGTTTGACAAGGTAAGACATTTCAGCATTCTCTCAGAAGCATGGTGAGACTCACCACTGGTGGAAGCGGTCAGTGACAGAATAGAGAACGCTTTTCAATTTTCAACAAAAACACAAGGTTGAACTTGTGGAAGGTAACAACAGTTTTCTTTCCCATCATGAGCTTAGCCTGTATACTGATGAGTCAAAGACTAGTACAGGCTGAGGCACGGGAGTCTTGTTGGAAGACCTAAACATTACCATATCAAGCCCCTGGGTAAGTTTAATACAGTATATCAAGCAGAGAGCATGGGAATCCTGCTTGCAGCTAAATCAGTCATAGCCAGAGACGTCCATGATCACAGTATCAGAATACTCTCTGATAGCAGATTGGTTCTGCAAGACCTTAGTAACAGGGTTATTTATTCAAACTTAATATATGAATGCCACTCTATATGAGGCGGCAGGTAAGAACAACACCTTGACCCTTCAATAGATCAAGGGTCACAGTAGTGCCCATAGGAAATGAGAGGATTTGAAACCCAACCAGTTGGACTGGAAACTTTCCTGCCTTTGTCACACAGTTGGTTTAGGAACTACATAAATCAAAGGACAGGGCCACTACATCAACAACTTTGGGACAACCTGGAGGATTGCAGACAAGCAAATTGGCAATGTATCAAGCAAACCAGCGTTTTTCCAGAAGTATCTTAAAGCTCAGTCGATCCCGGCAGAGACTAGTTATTAGTGCAGCCACCGAACATGGCAATTTTAATAGAAATATTTTCAATATAGGTGTCACTGACAGCCCGCTGTACAGAGCATGCCTGGAGGCAGAAGAAACAGCCGCCCATGTCCTGACTGAATGCGGAGACGTGGCCCAATACAGGGCGAAGTATCTGGACGCCTCACGTAACCTTCGAGAAGTCATCAGCGACATGAAGAAACTAATGGACTGCCTGGAGGAGCTGGGCTGGATGAAGTAACCCCTCATCCACCCTCGCACGCAAAATAGGCGCTGTGGATCAAGTTGCGGAAACCACCCGCTCGCAGAAGCAGAAGAAGTACCCCTAACAATGTATAATGCAACATTTCATGATGACCAGTTGAATGGTTAGGATGTGAAAGCATAACAAACAAAAAAATTCACATTTATAGTATTAGTTAGGATGATTACCGTAAGGTAATATCACAAACTTCATTTACACCATCAGACATTCTTAATATACATTAATTTTCATCAAGTTTCGTCAAACTGTTCTTGAGTTATAGATGGACAAACAGACAAAAAAAATTGAGAATAATAGAATTTACCCAAATTCTATCTATCTAAATGACACAAAGTTAATGTTTACCATAAACATTTACAAAAAGTTAAATATACAGAGAGAACCTGTGGACTTTTATAGTTTGTCTGAAAGTTAGACCAATTACAATTATGTTGGAACTGACTTCATTTTTACATTTACTTTCTATCATCATAGTGTCTATAAAAAGCATGTCAATTAAATTAGTATCATACCTTGCGTTTGACAGCAGGTAGGAGAGTATAATTTAGAGCACTAGAGGCTCTTGTGCTACAGTAATGTAGTTCAATATACCTGAAAAAAATAAATTACTTTCACTGTTATATTCCTTTTAATAGTTTACTTTTAAGTTATTATGTTGCTAGTTAGGATAGGACAACAGGCTAATGGATCATATGTTTGAAAGGGAATATTGAGTCTTAAGCCAATATTATTAGACGATTCATTTCTGCCTTTCAATTTGGACAAATCACCCAAAATCATCCATATAAACCTGAACTTGATTCATTCAGTGTCATTAAAAACCATCATATTCTTTCTGTACTGTGCTTTACAATCAAATTGATACAGTTTCATTGACACAGCACACTTAGTTACAGTCAATGAAACATATTTGCAATATTAATTATTTAATTTTGTGGTTATAGGTATTGTGTCCAGGTTCCTGCATATAGTCAATAGTTTGTCAACTAACAATTTTAAGTATTTTGATTATTTTATGGATTTGGTCATTGGAAGTCTTTATTTATCAGCCTAAATCATAAAACTTTAAAAAACTTACACCAGAATACAGCACTCAGAACCTTACTAATATGCTATGTAAACTAGTGTAAATTGATAGTTAGCTCAGTAAAACTATGATTCAAATGACAATATTGAATCAACTACAATATACCAGAAACTTAATAAATTAGATTTACTATTTAAATATTCAATGAATCCCATAGATATTTAAAAAAACACAAAGTTTAATCAATCATAATTTTACTTCTAAAACTAAAAAGTTATAAACTGTATCTTTCACTCACTCTCCTGTAAAATTAAATAGATAGTTTTATCTCATTTTCATTTTTACTTTTCCAAACTTAAACTCAAAATACTGTAAAAATTTAACAAAATACAATTCAAAGGGTGTGAAGAAAATGGTAATTAACAAAATAAAGATATTTGGTCACAGAAAAGTGGCAAAATTCTCACATTATAACCTTGTTTTGTTTTAAATTATCTGATACCAAGGCTGTTTTATAACAGATTGTGCACATTGGTTATACTTGCTTAAATAAAATAATACCTATATACAGAGTAGAAACTTGGAGTGGGACAGTAACAAGTACCTTAAATATTGCAGCTACATGAAAGAGGTCTTAGGAAACTATTCATAATTTTTCATCAAATTTTAAACCCCATTCAGATTCTCAATCTCATGGCGGAGCCTAACATAATAGGAGAAATAAAAGCTAGCTTGGTCACGTAGAATGGATAACAGAGGATCGCAGTGTGAGGAAAGAATATTTGGAATAGCCGGTGAGTCAGCATCTGATCGGCCGTCCCAAATATTACCGGAAAAACATAGTGGAGGCTGACTTGTTGGAGTTATGAGCCGATAATTAGCAATAAACTGCACAGGAAAGGGAAAGATGGTATGTTCTTGTTTCAGAGACCAAGACCCACTTTGGGTCCTTGAGCCAATGGGGTATGAGTAACTATTCAGATTTTCAAGAAATGTACAATTGGCAGGAAAATTTACACAAAAACCCACAGCCAGGTGGTAGGGTATTTGCCCGTCTAAATGGCTACCACCCCTGGTCTAGAGTATACCGCCATAACAAGCTTGAGCTTGTGTTCCGCCATTAATGGCTACTTTCCAGTCTCCCTTTAGAGAGCAGCAGAGCATTGTAGCACCTTTGGTGTTGTGAATGTACATAGAAGATGGTAACCACTTTCCACTAGCGGGTTGTCTGCCTGTATGCTGAACTCATCCCTATTAATATTATAAATGCGAAAGTAACTCTGTCTGTCTGTCTGTTCCGTTTTCACGGAAAAACTACTGGACCGATTTGGCTGAAACTCAGTATATATATATTTTCGATGCCGAGAATGAACATAGGTTATTTTTTATCCCGAAAAATGGGATAGTTTCCGGGATAAAAATATATTTGTCTTTTTGTTTGTTATCCTGTTATGGAAAGACTATTGGACCGATTTGGCTGAAACTCGGTACATATATAATTTGAATACCAAGAATGGCCAAGGGATACTTTTTATCTCGGATAATGGGATACATTTTGAGATAGATTTATGTAAAGTTTATCCGGGAAACTAGGACTGGTTTTATGATTTTGTCTATTTCGTTCACTAGGTCTACTTGGTCCACTGGACCCACTGAGTCCACTTAGTCCACTAGGTCCACTTTGCCTACTGGGTCCACTAGGTCCACTTGGTCCCCTTGGTCCATGTTATCTATTTTGTTATTTTTGACAAGTTTTGTCATTTATGTAGTTTACATATAGACGGGGGTGGTATAGTTTGCGATATAAAATAAAGTGAATCTTTCGGGGGCAAATACATAAAAATTTAATACAATGTAACCTATACCACTTGCTCTTTAAATAAGAGATACGCACTAGAGGTAAACTCTAGTGCTATATAAAAAAATTTGATGCCAATTATTCCCATTTCCAATACTGATTACAAACTTCTACAGGACCAACCCAGGTTGGAGTACAAAAAATGTCAAGAACTACAACAAATAAAATCCCATACATCTTTTAAAAAGTCCAATTTAGCTTTTTTTTAAAGAAATCTTTTTGTTGACAGAATAAAAAAGAAGATTGATGTTTTAAAAAAATGTCATGACTCTTTGGTTTTCATCAAAATTGGCTCCAAGATTTCTTTGGAATAATTTTAGCTATATCTTATAGTTTTGGATTTAGCCACAAAGGTCCACTTGGAAAAGTCATTTTGTATGTATGTGTGCATGGTACTGATCAACTGATGATTAACAACTGATTTTTTATACTTTTGGTGTCCAAATTTTAAACTAACATCACTGTGAAATAGACCATCTAGCCTTCAAAGTTAGTAAATTTGTGCATTATGAAGAATAATTAACAGAAGCCCAAATTATACAGGGTGGAAAATTTCAGCTAGCAGTAAAGATAAGTAGCTTACCATTGCAGCTACACGAAAATGGTATTAGGACACTCCATCCTTATTAATTCATCCATAATTTTTCATAAAATTTTATTCCCCATTCATAAATTTAAAAAAAAATACAGATAGCAAGAAAATGGCCATTTTACACAATAAAAAACATATGCCAATCCATATTGTAAAAACTTCTATGGGACCAACTTAGATTGGAGTACTAAAAAAGTTAGAAACTGCAAAAAACTGTTTTGATACATAATAAGAAAATATTATTTTCCTGGATGTTGAGATACAATGATGATGATAAAAAAATAAAATTAACAAAAAAAAAGAATTATACTCTTTATTTCCAAACAAAAAACAATGTTAACAATTTGTTGAGTTAGAAAAGCTGTGATTTTTTTATATTATCTGTTTATTCAGTCGACAAAAAGATTTGATAAATAAAAGAAGTAAGTTGGATTTCTTAAAAGTTGTATGGGAAAATATTTTCCCAATTTCAGACTCTTTTGGTACTCCAACAATGATTGGTCCTATAGAAGTTTTCTGAGAAGTATTCAAATAGAATTGATTGACATAAAAAAATTTTTTGTGTAATATTGTCATACAAAATATACATTACATTTTGTATGAAAATTTTCACATGAAAAGTATTGCAGTTGCTGACATTGTTTTTTTTTTTTTTTGTTTTGAGGCGAGGGAAAATGCTTAACCGATTTACGCACAAACTGGGTCGTTGCTAGGGGAACGACACGCGTCGGTCGGGGGCGATAACACTGCAGCAATAGTATGCTCTTGGCAGTGCCCCATCCGCGATCGACGTCACAGGATAGTGTGGAAGACTCCGAGCATTGCTGCACGAGCGAGCAACCCCAATACCCACTAAAAACCCCCTCCTCCCTGACGACCCTGCGCTTTTGTTTGTGTTGGAAAGGCTGAGATTTAGAACATAGTTACGCCCAGCCGTGCTGACATTTTGAGTACTTCAACCCAGGTCAATCGTATAGACGAATTTGATTAGTATCAGGAACAAGATCAATTGTGAATGAGGATCATTTTTTGAAAAATTATGGATAGTCTTCTAAGATCATTTTCGTGTAGCTGCAATGGTTAAGGTACTATATATCTATACTAATATTATAAAGAGGTAAAGTTGGTGAGTTTGTGACGTTGTAGGGGGTAATATCCGAAATTACTGAACATTGACATAGTCTATATTAAATATTCAAAAAAATTAGAGATCCATACTAAAACTCGGATGGTGTAACCTAAGGTGTAAAAAAATTACCTAGTGCGCTGCGAAAACTATTGATGATAGAATAAAATAATGTACTACGTACGACCTTGCAAAACACATCATTATTTTCAAAAAGTGTCGCCACAGCATATGTTTAACTATTATAGTTATGCTACAATAAGCGTTCTTTTATTTTAAACATTTAATTTAAATGCCGTAAACTGGAAAAGGCTCTTTACTTGTATCTTGGTATTATTTATATTATTTATTATATTCATCTTTATCGAAATAAATTACTTCATATTGAAGACTACTTCAATACCTTTATATAACTTTTTGAATTATTCAATTCGGACATTCCATTCGAAAGATATCAGGAGTTGAAAAATGTAAGTATTAGAAAAAAGTTGCGTGGTCGCCGCGCACCCTAATCGGCTAGATAGGCTTATGCGATGTAGGCGTCAATGGGGTAGGGGCAGTACGGGAGGGGAAATATTTTGAATTCGCTTAGTAGGTAATTTGTGAGTTTGTGAAGTTGTAGGGGGGGGTAATCTCTGGATCTACTAAACTGATTTTGAAAATTCTTTCACCAGTGGAAAGCTACATTATTCTTGAGTGTCATAGGGTATATTTGATTGTGATTAATAATAAGTATTTTATAAATTTTTTCTGATGCCCAGCGAAGTGGGCATGGGTCAACTGATGGGAAAATAAAGTACTCCTTACTGCCCCGCTGAAAATTTCCACACAGTATATAAGTTTAATTTTTGAAATATACCTGGATAGTAAAATTCAAAACTATAAGAAAATATTCAATGGAGTCTTAAAGTCTAAAACTAAAGGTATCACTATTTTTGAAAAATCACTTCTCATCTGAAAGCAAATCCAGTTTGCAAAATAAATACTTTGTATATTACATCAGCACATAATGTAGCTTATAAGAATCTACTTTTGTGAATGGATATCAAAGGGCAATTTAAAAAACAGGGCTGAATTTTAACTAAACCCGATCAAGTACTCCTAGTAGTTTTTCCATGAAAGCTTAAAAGATAGGCAGATCGAGCCGCTATTCTCTTTTTTATAGATGATGAATTTTTATATAAATAAACTAGAGAAATGATTGGTCTGCCATACAAACTTTCACCCTGCATTTCAACCCATTCTAGTTTTATTTATCTATCCCCATCTATCTATCTGTAAACTAAAAAAATGACCAAAATGTCAAAAAACAAAACAGACATTCATACTTTCTGGGAAAAAATCTATTCCATTATCTGGGATGAAAAGTATCCATTATCCACCCTCAGTATTAAAATTACATATAAAGCGAATTTCAGCCAAATTGGTACAATAGATTTGCAAAAAAGCATAACACACTGAGATAAATATATTTTTACCCTCAAAAACATCCCATTTTTCATGATAACAAGTATCCTGTTCATCCTCAGCATCGAAAATATATATATATATATATATTGAGTTTTAGCCAATTTGGTCCAGTAGTTTTTCTGTGAAAGCATAACAGACAGACAGATTTACTTTCCCATTTATAACATTGATAGAGATTTATAAAAAAATTAACATTTTATGTTTCATTCTTGACATTCCTTTACAGAAATTGATCCTAATGAGCTATCTATGGGCTGGTGCAATAATACAGCATGTTTATCTTCAAAATTGATAGAAAGACCCTAGTTAGTGTAACAATTTGTTAAAAATAATGATTTACTTTGCACTTAAATTGGCCCCCAGACTCTGTTGAATATTTTTTACCATTTCTTAGTTTTAGAGCTGATCATGTAGGCAAATTTTGAAAATTCTTCTGTAGCCTAGTCGATCTACCTATGCCAGGTTTCAATATCTTACCATTTCATACTATTATTACCTTACCATTGGTAGAATATTACCATAACTTGTATCATAAAGTTTATATCAAATTAATGTATAGCAAAACTATATGACCCCAGCACTAATAAATGCTACACTTGACACAGACCTCTTGCTTACTTGTCAACATATTTGTACTAAAGTTGGTTGTATTGTTAGACCGATAAAGATTTATATATTAGTAAATTAATATTAGCCATAAAGGCAGTGTGTTAACAGATACTGCACACTACAGGCATACTACATACTAATTGTACCCCTAAACCCAACCATCTATTGCTGTGAATCAGTCTGCTTAAATAGAAAAAAAAGAAAGAAAGCATATGGGACATTTCAGGTGAGACCAACCAGGTAAAACAGGTTCAAGTTTCCTATTTCAGCTATATTGGAGTATGTTATAGCTATACACACCCTCAACACAGATACAAAATATTTTTACAGTAGAAAGCCTAGTTTCTAAGATATGGATGTCTGAAAATTTGAAAAACTGTGGGGTATTACTTCGAAAGACAATTATTCAGGTTTAATCAGATATATGCCAATAAATAATTCACTTCCACCACTTTAATAATCCAAGAAGACTATTAAATTTTTATAACAATACTTTCGTGGGAATTACATAAAAAACAAAATATTTTCATAGTTTCTAAATCGCTTTAATTGCTACAGAATATTTATGGGAATGGATGGACCCATGAAAATAATTATTCATTAAAACTAAATAAAACTAGACTGTTTCAACGCAATGACAATGTCAAAGCTTTTTTAATTAATTATTTTAAGAAGACTGGCCATATGTCCAGAACCACATATTAAACATAAAGTTTGATAGATAAAATAGTAGTACCTAAAATAAAGAACACATTGGATAACATCACTATGGATAGGAATTATTATTATGCAAAGAAAATATGGTAATTCTTGTAAGATTACACCCTAATTCTACTGCTCCATCTGGGATAATCTTAGTAGCTATTAATTAACTGTGTTATTTTTAACACTATAAAAAGATGCATTTGGACAGTCAATAACTATAACATTATCCCAGATGGAGCCCGAGCATTATGTTAATAGCAGGTCTCAGAAACTATAATACCGTTAATAGAATATTATTACTACAATATAAACTTATTAGAAAATTACATAAAAAATCTTATATAAATTACACTCATATGAGATGTGACATATATAAATGTATGTATTGTCAATTTCCCTCCAAAAGTTAACTATTGAATTTTGTGTAAATTCCAACATTAAGATCATTGTTTAAATATTTCCCTCCATTTAAAATAAAACCATTTTTGTTACTTTCTAAGCAAAGCATTTCATGCAAAATAAGCCAGTTTAAAAAAAATGTGTCAGACAAAAACAGTCCAGAATATTCTATGACCACAACTATCTTCATAAATGTGAATACCATGAACGTTCATGGGGGCCTACTTCTTCCCCTGAACATCACATGTATAGTATCATGGGCCAAATAATGTCAAGAAATACAAACACTTCTTAAATACTAGACAAAGCAATGATTTCATCATTCCTGTGCAATGGATGCGCCAATATTAAAGCCCCAGTTTATAAAAAGGTTTAGCATAGACGTATCGAACCTAGTACTTCCGCATAATTGTATTATTGATTGATTTTAGGATCTACCATACGTTACCAATAGAGGAAAATTAGGAATTTAAAGGTAAAAGTAATGAGACACGGGTGAAAATTACCCCGAAAGAGGCCATGAACAAGGCTTTAAATTTTTGCTTAATTAAGCAACATGCAGTTATTACTTTTAAAAATATTAATACTTTTACGCAAAGTAAACAAAATGACATGAAATCGGGCCAAAACAGTTCTTGGAAAGCTCAGAATTATGAAAAAAGACTTACGAAGAAATATTAACGCCAATATGGCGGATGGACTAAAAATACGATGTTTGGGTTACTCCTTCAAATGCAAATAGTATTGATTTGCAACAATGTGACAATCACTTCACACAATTATTTAAACTATTATCATCTCATACTCATAGAAATCCATTATTTAGCAACAATTAAAACCACTGCAATCTATAAACAATAAAAAATAGCACAACACAAACTCTGAAGACACAGCGAACTTCAGACATGGCGGCTAAACAAGACACTCGTGATGAGCGTCTTATATCATGTTAAAACATTTTTGAAAACTCCATGAAATCAGCATTGGAAAACAAAACAGATGAATTTATTTTAATTTTTTGCTATACGGCGGCCTGGGAATTCATACTAATCATACGATTAAAACAGATGCATTCTATTAATTGATCGAATTATTGGAGGAAAAAATTACAATGGATTGATTTTGGCTTGGTCGAATGTTGTATTTCGTCATCAATGTTACCACTTTTTTAATTCAATTTGTAGCGAATTATACTGAAGAATATTCACGGTTATGTAAACTAAAATCTTTGTATGTTACAGCTTATTTATATACATAGTGTATAATTTTATAAATAATATTGGTTTTACACACATTTAAAATTTCCGTAAATTTTAGTTATTGCATGTGAGAATTCGGTTACTGGTGACGTAATTTTCCAGCACTACTCACACGTGGGTTGTATCATGTTTCGTTTCGTACTTATTTATTTATTTTATTTTATATTTAATCAATAGGTGGCGAGATCCCAATTTCCTCAAGACCACGGGCCATAAAAGTGGCCCAGACTTTTGGAGGGCTTGCACGGAGCCATTAAGTGAAGAAACTTAAATCTTAAAACAAGCCCTTTGTTCTTGCTCTTTTTTATATCCCGAAGCAAGCAAACAGACAGACGGCCCACCTGATGGAAAGTGGTTACCATCGCCTATGTACGTTTGCAACACCAGGAGTGTCCTCAACGCGTTGCCAACCTCTAAGAAATTTTATAATGCCCTTCTTAAAGAACCCCATGTCATAGCGTAAAGAGAAAACCAC
Source organism: Dendrolimus kikuchii (assembly GCA_019925095.2). Lineage (NCBI taxonomy): Eukaryota > Metazoa > Arthropoda > Insecta > Lepidoptera > Lasiocampidae > Dendrolimus > Dendrolimus kikuchii. The sequence continues at coordinate 10,611,803 of CM034391.1, read as the reverse complement.
GGTGAAAAGTTCCCTCCAGATCGTTGTTGTACGCGAATTAGCTGTTCTACAGAACTGTTGCGTAGTTGAGCTCCCACTCAAAGAAATGGGGGTGAATATCCCATCGCTGGCGAGCGGTGCGGTTGTAAAAATGAGGCATTGGCAATTGGCAAGAACAAACAGTTCCTCAGAACATTCCCCGTTATACAGGCGGTAAAAACGCAGAGGGACGCAGTCTTTCCGAAGGCTAAGCAATTCTAAACCGCCTGTAAGTATGGGATCGTCGACGATACGAACGGCGCGGCGCCGGATGGAGTCGAGGGGGTCAGTCTGGTAAGCCGGTGCTCCGGCCTATAGATGTGAGCAGTACTCCATATGTGGTCTGATTTGCGCTTTGTACAGCGCAAGTCGTTGCCGCAGAGTGAAGTACTGCTTGGACCGGTTTAGCACACCAAGCTTTTTAGAGGCAAGTTTAGCCTTGCCTTCCATATGACCCCGAAAACTGCACGTCGTTCGTTATGTCGACACCAAGGATCCCGATACTATTGGAGATAGTTAGATGTGTTCCTTGGAACCGTGACGCAGGGAAAAATGGGGTATTTTGGTCTGTCTTGACACGAAATGACTGTAAATTATTTGCTATATGTGTATGTGGCCAACAATAAAGTATTTTCTACCTTCTACCTATCTTAATCTAAGTTATGAAAAAAATTGGGATGAGAAAAAAGTGGGACCTTGTAGGGGCCGACTAGCTATGACTCGCAGCAACAAAGATAGCGGCTTGCAAAAGTTCAACTCAGATACTGCCACTTTCACTACTGTTTAATATGTGGTATGGACCCTAATCTATCGCGTTGCTTGTCCCATCACCCGTCGCTAAACCCAAGTTCGTGGCCAGGCCGTTACAGAACTGAAAAAAAATGTTTTTACCTAATTTAAAAAGTTGGTAACTTTTCAGTCGTTTAAAATATAGATAATTAATTATCTGGCCTTTCTTATGAAATGAATAGCTATCAAATATGTGCAATATTATGTTAAATACATTTATACCATACCAGCTTACAATATTACATTATATAATTTTTTTTTTAAATCTCAGGAATTTTGGGAATCTAAAAATTTGGCAACATAATAAATGCATGAAAACGAGATAAGCATGTGTTGCCAACATAAAAATCTACATATTTTATTTAATGTCGCATAGTCCGACATGCTTATTAGAATTATCCATTATTGTAAAGGACAAAACAAACTATCAGATCAGTTCGTATACTGCGGCTAACAGCCACGACTGATAACGGTATACCGTTTCGAACGTGTATTAATGTTGCCAACTCTCTTTAGAGAAAACGCACTTTTTTCTGAAATATCAACCTGTATTGGAATGTTACCATCGATAAACAATGTGGCGACATTAATGCCAACATCAGAAACAAGCACGTAAGCACGAAACTAATATTAATCAGTAGCAAGTAAAACAGCGCGCCATTTTGTGACAGCGCGGGGCTCGCAACGTTCTCGCCGATTCTCTTGGCGCGTAAACAACATTTCAACGATAACCGAACGCCAGTTCAGGAGATTTCGGCACACAGTCCGACACCCGCCTTCAACGCGTGGACACGACATTCATGCTTGTGTACAATAGTCAGCTTTCGCGCATGCTGCTTGCCTTCACCTAAATCCTTCTGAAGTATAAATAACATGAGAGTATGTGATTAAAAGTGTACGATGAAAGTTATCTTTTATTAACCCATACACCGCTAAACGGCTGCAACCAACCATCATACATCATCACATCCCTCAACAAATATTTTTCAGTTTAATTTATATTTTATGTTGTTACTGTACGTCTGGCTTTTCTTCAAAATATACCTCGATCTAAAGCTTTTTAGCGAGAATTAGCAACACTGAAAACATTCAGATTTAAATTTGCACAGTTCAGTGTGCCATCATTACCCATATACGTATTAGTCGCGGCTATCAGTCAAGTCTATAAGCTGCATTCAATAGTCTGATTGGAGCTTAAAGAAGCCCATTTATTATCCTGCACGGCAGTCCGCCACATAATGCAGGATTGTGAATATTGTTGCAGCCTACATTGCGTCCTGTAACACATAGCAAATTGCCTCTTGAGTCCTGTAAGCTCCACCCACTGCAGCATATTGGATAGGCCTCTTATGACAAATCAATCGTAGAATACCTAGCTTATAGGCTAAAAACAGGTTGCCAATCCATAAACTCAAAAAAAAAGGTAAATACTGGCCAGTTGGCCACGTTTTTGGCGGGAAGGAACTTGTTGTAGAGGGGATGTTGTATTGTTCAGTTTAATTTTATAAAAATGTGTAAAATTGCTCTAAAATGAACAATAGTTGTAGGATATTAATAAAGTTTGAAGTTGTGCAGGAATATATCTACCTTGACTGAAAATACAAGTAGGCGGGCACAACTTCAAGGGGGGAAACCAATTGGAAGATTTAATTGGGCTGGGCAACATTCGGTAAGCTTCGTGAAGTCTTTTCGTCGACCATCCCGCAATGTTTGAAGATGAAAGTCTTCGAGCAGTGTGTCCTGCCCGTCCTTTTTTTATTGCAGGAGTACAGCAGACAGGCTGACAGCCCACTTAAAATAGCACCAGTCTTTTCTAACTTTGAAATTGCCTAAATCAATCCCAAAGGCGTGGGAGCTATAAACTAAAAAAAATAGCTGCTACTGTCAGTGTCAAATGTCAATTAGTAACGATTGACGTGACGTAGTTACGCGTAGATTTTTGAAACTATACAAAACAAAATTGTACAATATATTTAATAGTATTTCATTCGCTGGTGAGCTTATTCTAAGAACGGTTGTTTAGAAATGAAAATTTAATAATATCGAAGGCCTGCATTATTTATGTGAACTCGATAAAAATTCTAAACTATATAGTTATATTTATAGTAAGTTTTGCAAGGTGATAGTTTCGGTATGTATTTTTTACTAATTATATAAATGGTGCTTGAAGTTTTAGAATAGTTGCAGTATACCTAATTAATGGCATTGGAATACTAGTCTCTTTTCAATAATTATATACCTAATTAATAATTTCTAAATAACCATTGCAAAAGCACTACAGACCTTAATGAACACTATTATATGGTATGTTATAATGCATTGACTATTTCTAAGATATGTAATAAAATTGATTTGACACTGTTAACAGAAATAGAGTGTAGCAACTTAGGTTTAATTTGTTGTTTGAGTTGGTGTACATATAGTAACTAATGACCATGTTATGTAAGCCAAAGCTCAAAATTGATCTACAAATATCACTTTCACTTATTTGTGTGTGGTTGAGTGAATGGTTGGTTGTCCCTGATTTAAATGTAGCAGATTTATGTGGCACTTTCTACAGCAAAACAGTTGACAAAGAAAGTAATTAAAACCTAAGTTGAAATATGTTTGACATTTATTATTTCTTACTTTTACAATATGTTTTTTATTTTATTGCTTTTTTTTAAATAATGTCATTTTTAGAAGCATACATAATAACTATGATATTGTTTATATTGTATGTATGAACCATATTTATAGCTTTTACAATTTTTATCTTGATTAGATATAGTTTTCTGCTGAAAAATTTTCTGTTACAATATAATAAATATTCACAATGCATTAATGTATTAAGAATAGGTTTGTTGTTAATGACTTAAAATTAGCAATGCTTTCCTAGTGTTGTCACTTGTGTAAAACTGAATGCATATCCAAAGGAATACTACTTCATTTCAAGATATTTTGAGTATCCAATTTTCATTCAAATATTAAAAGTATACAGTTTTGTTATAATCAGTTCATTCAGGTTTGCTAGTGTGGACTTTGTCTACCCTATTTTCTATGATAAAAAGTATGCTATGTGTTCACCACCTTGAAAGTAAATAGTTTAAGTATATTGGTTCATTCCCAAGGTCATGAAAAAAGTGTACAAACATCTAAACAAAGAATATTTATTTGATAATATGCATGAAATTAAATTGGGTAAAAGTAAGTTAAGATGATTTAAATAAGCTTTCCCTATTGCTTTTTGAGGAGCATTTTCACAGACATTTAATTACTGAGAGGCCAAAAATAAAAATGTATAGTTGTGTAATATGACTTAAATAAATAAATAAAAATAAAAATAGCCTTTATTGCTGAAAAAAAACAAATAAGAAAACCTAATCCGCTAATTGGTATCGTGTTTTGCCTCCTTCTCAGCTTGTCCTTCGACAAAGGCCTCCCTCAAGCTGTTTGCTGCCCATTTTACCTTGACTTTGCAGGTTCTGGACCACAGTGTTCCTGCTGTTTGTTTAAAATCATCCTCCCACCTCTTGTATTGTCTTTCTCTTCTCCTTTTACCGTCTCTGGGGTACCACTCAGTTATTTTTCGTGTCCATTTATTTTTATTGTCTCTCATTATGTATCCGGCCCAGTCCCATTTAAATTGTTTTATTATTTTTGATGCATTTTTGAACTTAGTAAATTTATTGGTTGTCGATAAGTTAATTTTTTCTTTTAACTTGACTCCTATTGCACTTCTTTCGATGCTGTTCTGACAAACTTTAACTTTACTAAGTTCTTTTTCTGTGAGTGACCAAGTCTGACATCCATATGTTAAAATTGGAAGTAGACAGAGATTAAAAACTTTTCTTTTATGTGTTATATATAGGTCTGTATTTTTCATAATTTCTCGCATGGACCAGTATCTTTTCCAAGTATTAGCTACCCTTCGTTCTATTTCTTTAGTCATGCAGTCTTTAAATGACAACAATTGTCCCAAATTCAAATATTCCTTGACATATTCTATTTCTTCTCCATCTACTTCAATATGGTAATGTTCAGAATTGGTCATTACCTTTGTCTTTTTCATGTCCATAGTAAGGCCTGCTTTTGCACTTTCTTTTGATAGTTCGTGGATCATTTTTCTTAATGATTTGGGGCATTCTGAAAATATCACTATGTCATCTGCAATATCACTTACTTAGGAATTAAATAAGGTTTCTTTTGTACATTAAATTTTTTCTTGTTTATTCAAACATGGTAGAGCTATGCTGTAATCATTATTTTGATTACAACTGTTAGGGCCAGCTCAAGTTATGTGATACTACACACTCACAGAATATTGTTGTGAAACTATAATATAATAAATAATCATTTATTTATTTACTTCCCATAAAAAGAACAAAATAAATAGAATACAAAAATTAAACAAAATTAAAGTGGGAAAATCAGGAGCCCAAACTAGGTAAACCCTTTACTATGGTACTTCATGGTACTCCTGGCCTTCACCTCCCTATTAACCACTATTTCTATAATAATCGCCACCAATGAGCACTACCATCAAAGAAAATAAAAAGGAGTGTGGGGCGTCTGTATCTAATTATGATTACAAGTGTGTCTGGCCGTGGGAGCATCAGTGTTTGTGTGTAAACTGTGTTAGGTTTGAGCTGATCATGGTATGTATGAGTGAGGGATCCATTAGCCCACTATCCTATCCTAAATGCTGGTATCACATTTGCTTCGCCCCTGGTATTGGTAATGTCTATAGGTGATGGTAGCCATTTTCCATTAGATGGGCCAAATGACTGTTTACAGCTTTGTAATTAAAAAAAATCTAATTTAAGGATTAGAGTTATAACACCAAATATTTAACAAAATACCCATTCTCTTTCACAGTCTTAAAGTTATTTCCCTTCTCTTTGTTTGGAATATTTGTTGTGGTTATATTTTACTATCATACATAGCATTGAAATAAACAATTTAGCTCACTTTCACAGAAGTACAGATTAATTATAAAATATGTCAAGGTAATTTGTTTTATAATTACACCTGTAAAATAAATGTTTGATGAAAAAATTAAGCTTATCAGTTATCACATAGTTGAAATCGAATAAATAAATATTCATATGAAGTTTTACAATTTACATATTTTCCTACTATAAATTTGTAATTTTCCAGCCATATGCTCATTGATTATGAACGGATTATGAAAAATGTTCTTTTAAATAACTAATCAAAAACTTTAAAGTAAACTATTGGAAAAAATTATATCACTAGACCTTTTAATGGGGCTTTATTCACGCTTTATTTGATTCCATGTGAAACAGAATCAATCCCATCATCAAGGATAAAAGAGTATTTGGTTCATCCCTATTATGAGAAGTAGGTATATATATTAGGTCTTTACATATGAAATTGGCGTTTTGTTAGGGAGCAACATAAAGTCGTTTCTTTTTAAATATAATATATTTATTTACTCAAAGTATGTACCATTGCTATCTATACACTTCTGCCATCTCCTATGTAGGCGCTTTGGACTGCCCCATCGGAGTTGAATTTTTCCCTTGCAAGAAGTTAACTAAATATCGAAAAAAATGGTAATCTGTTGGAGCAAGGTCCGGGGAGTACGGTGGATGTTTTAGACATTCCAATTGAAGTTCCTCTAATTAGGTAGCAGTCTGTTGTGCAGTGTGTGGTCTAGCGTTGTCCTGAAGCAGCAGTGGCCTAGAGCGATTGACCAGCCTTGGTTGCTTAGCAGCTAGCTTTTCCATCATAGTTTGCAGTTGCTGACAATAGTCATCCGCCGTAATCGTCTGGCCAGATTTAAGAATGCTGTAGTGAACGACACCGGCACTAGTCCACCAAACGCTCACAAGTAATTTTTTTTGAGTCAATTTTCGCTTGGGGCAGGATTTGGCTGGTTCGCCAGGGTCCAGCCATTGCGATGAGCGTTTCCGATTATCGTACAGGATCCACTTTTCATCACAGGTAATGATTCGATTTAAAATCCCTTCATTATTGTGCCGGTTGCGTAATGTAACGCAGCAGTCGACGCGCGTTTGTCGGTTTGCTGCACTCAATTCATGAGGTACCCACCTTTCAAGCTTTTTCACCTTCCCAATTTGCTTCAAGTGGATTAAAACAGTTTTATCACTAACACCGCAGCCTACAATCTCGGACGTGGTTTGCGATGGATCCGCTTCCACAATAGCCTTCAATTCTGCATTATCAAGTTTGGTCTCCGGCCGTCCACGGGGCTTGTTCTGCAGGTCGAAATTTCCAGAACGAAAACGTTGGAACCAAAAGTGCACTGTGTTTTCTTTTGCGATACCGCCGTCATACACATCATTAATCCTTCGAGCCGTTTCGGCAGCACTGGTGCCACGATGGAATTCGTACTCGTAAATAATGCGATATTTCAAGTTTTCCATTTTGTTAACTGAGTGACGCAAAGAAAAAACCAAAAGAGGAAAAAACAAATGAATTACGGTTTTCAAAACACAAACGCATAAGTAAATAGCTGTATAAATTTGAAATTGGAATTTCTAACCAAAGAGGAGATATTTGAGATCAAAGTGGCCAGTACGACAAAACGCCAACTTCATATGTAAGGATACATACATACATAACTTCACGCCAGTTTCCTTGCGGGGTAGGCACGAACAACAGAGCGCCATTCAGGCTTATTCTTACACACCTCACTTGCATCTTTGACATTCATAGCTCTTGTCATTCACGCTCGTCTGTTCTTAAGGCTCCTGACTTCTGCTAGTACATGATCAATTTGATCATGGATGGTGTGTTGTAGCCTTCCACGACTTTCACATATGTAAGGATCTAATATATATATGTATATTGTATACAGTATGTGTGTCTTAATGACAAACAGGTTATTCCTGAAGTCATGAAGTAAGAAAAAGCAAACATCCAAACAAAATCAATACATATATTAGTTAACTAAAATTTCGTTTGTTTCAATTATAAAAAGGTTTTGAATAAGTTAGGACTTTAGCATAGGCGGCCAACTGCCCGCCATTTATACTAATTTCTTTTTTCAAAACAGTAGGCATACAGTACTTATACGTTAAAGCAATATTCTGAAGTAAATTTCTAAGCTGTAAATTTTAGTTTGGGGGACAACATATGAAAAAGATTTTACTTTTTACCCTTTTTACTTAAATAATTCTTAAGTTTCTGCATAAAAAGAAAAATGATTTTATGTTTGTCTGTTTATATCCATATCTGTATCCACATTTTCTTTGAGCGGGAGATCAACTTTATATTTGTGATTCTGAATCCTGCAAGATACACAAGAATTTAAGATAACATCCCTGTTTTAATCTTTAAAATTTTCATTGCAATTTGTTGTGCTGTTTCGGATCCTATTAGAGACAAACTTTTAGACTGATATTTTTAAAACAAACATTCTGAGAATTTTACAATAGAATATGAAATATTATATTATATTATTATATTATGAAATATTTTACTTGTTTTTATTAGATGTGTGTATTAATTATATCGACTTGTTTAAAAGAGAAATAAAATAACTGGTTAATGATAACTGCCACAGTGCCACATATATCTTTGAGTACAATAATAATTATCTAACTTGATTTTAATGGTTGTCTTTATGAGCTAGGGGTGCTTATCGTTTCTTATTTATCACAAAGAAAAATATTTTTCAAATGAATTGTATACGAAGGTATATCGTAAGATTAGTAGATATTGATGTTTAATGGTCTTATACATAGAGAGTTAGAGTAAGTTTGAATAACACATTTTATTAGATAAAATTTGCTATTGATCAGTGAAAATATCACATTGACATTTCATTATTTTTAAAATGGCCATTTTAAATCATATCCAGAAAAATTCCTGCGAGATTCCAAGTCTAGTTTCGATGTAAGGAAATTCCGGGAAATTAAAAAAAATCCTGTGGTATTCAAGTATGAACAATGCATGAAGGTATCGCAGCTATCGTTTTAACAAAAATTGCATCGGAATCAGCTAATTTTTATGTACCTTAAACATTCTCGGAAAAAAAACCTCACGCGATTCCCGTTTACCGCAGCAATTAAAAAGAATGTAAGATATCAATTTAACAAAAAAAACAAAACCAAACCGTTTTCAATAGTAATTAAAACATAAAATATAATACTAATATTAAATAGCAAAAAACCCAGCGGTCCATTCATCAGATTCTGATTTGATGATAATGGAAGTACACTCTTTCTAATAAATAAAAAATAAAAATTGGACCACAATTGAGGGAGAAATCGCTTAACAAACATACAGTCGAATTGAGGTCTTCCTTCTTTTTGAAGGCGCTTAAAAATGATTCGTAATAAACTAATTTTTATGGGCTCTAATCACTTTAATGTTCAGCCTATCTATATTTAACTAAAAGAACTCCAGAAAGCTTCGGCTATAGGCACACTATTCTAATACGTAATTATTTAAAGTACACATAAGTGATATAGCACATATAGCAATGAGCGTGTGTAGGTGGGCGTGTAATATTGCATATTATGGAAATGGCCTTTTCGGCACCTGTTGCATAGCGTTACTAATCTTTTATAAACTTTCATTTAATTATAACAACAAGAGTACTAGACGATGAAGTTTTTTAAACATAATGTATTTACCATACTGTGCTGTGACCAATGCCGAATTCTGTTAATTCAATATTTTGGCGTTGCTTGCGTAAATATTTAAAGTACGATTTCTTTGCGACAGTGTCAAAAATTTGTATTCTACTAAATCCACAATATCTTCTTGATATTGTCGCGGCAGAATAATAGTAGAAAAACTTTGTAGAAATTGCTTTAGCCGAAAATTGAAAAGCTACAAACATTTATTTCTCAAGCTTTCGTTTATAAATATTTATGAAGGTAGAGTGGAAGGCCACGGGCAGGCTATTGGAGTTTTTAGAGTATTGAAATCAGGCAAACCTGCGATTGAGACGATAGTGACCGGTGATTTTGACAAGATAGCAATAGCAGAATTGGGCCCCAGACATATGCACCATCCTGAACGTAATAACCAATAAACTCGATAGTCCTTCAATATTCTAGCTTAGAAGATTAAATTTCTCTTAATTATTATCACGTACTAATGTATTTTAGTTTAAAGTCACCATGAGTCTCGATTGTAAAGCCGATATAGAAGGTTCATTTTTGTTTCAATTTGGATGAAGCAACCAAAGTGATTAATGGAAACGATATTGAGTCATAATAAAACTACGTTTTAACGGTTTTAAGCGCGGTAATTTTATTTGATTTTGGTTTTTCCGACGTTTCGATATATACTGCCGATGACGATATTGAGTCACTCATTGTCATTGTATACTGCTGTTTTCTTTCAGTCCTGCGCGTTTCAACCAAATTGAATCAATTTGGTGGATCCGCAGCATTATGGACTGATGTTTAAATTTTACTCGTAATTTCGAAAATCATTATCATCATTTGCCTATTTCTGTGGCAATGGATGGTATGCTTACTACGGTTGAACAAAGCGGATTAGCAGGTTTTACACATACATAGTACATAGTCTTAATGTGCAGGTTGATTATGATTGTTTCCTTTTCTATTATTAATAATAAGAATATGCGTGGTAGACAACAAAAACTTGATAAGAGGTTATTCATTACATACCAAGATTGAAACCCACAACGTCGTGTCGACTTAGGCGCGTATTTAGAAAACATTGTCGAACTCAGAACCGAGATGATTTGTAATAATATAATGTTTTCTAATGTAATTTAGCCCGAAAACATTGTTCAGTACCAAGCTGGCGCGCACTGTACTGTGGACTGATTTAAAATAAGGGTACGAACTAGGGTTGCCAACCGTACTATAATATATAGTATTGTACTATATTTCGGGTCGGCGTACTATATACTGTTGAAGAAATATATAATACGCAAAAATACTATATTTTCAACACCGAACGAAATCTAACAAACAAATATTAATTTTAAAAAATAATTAACGCGCCTTTTCATTAAATTTTGAGTGAGGCGAGTTCGTGTAACCGAATTCCGGACTCCGAACGCATCTACAATCTTTTGTCTTTGGCTCCCACTGATCTCTATTCTCTATACTAACTGGAGGCGCTGGCAGCACGTCAAAGTTGTCACTATCAAATGACAACATCGAAATTATTTGATTTCATTGAATAATTGAATGTAATAAAGCATATGACACTTTTATTTCAGACAAAGCATTGTTAAAAAATGCAAGAAGTACAAAGAAATATAATTTTTATAAAAGTGAATAAGTAAGAAATATATCTTTGTCTATTTTTAATTTTTTTCCTTACAATACTATATTTTTAGAAGTGTACTATATTTAATTATAACTTATTTTGAAAAATACTGTATTTTGCTGAGAAAATGTTGGCAACCCTAGTATGGACACAATGTTACAATAAATTAAATACATTAAAGCTATTAAAAATACAACTGGAATAGACTATATAAACGATGGAGAACACGATGCAACTTTTTTATAGATTTCTTGTCTGTTTGTTCGGGTTTCATGTAACAACTACTGAGCCGATTTCGATACAGTTTGCGCTGATCGACAGCAAATTCTTAGACTTAAAATCTGCGCTACTTTTTGTCCTGGGAATCACGCAGAAAATTTTGCTGGGAATGATTTAAAACGGCCAGATTAAAAAAACCGAATTCCAATGTGATTCTTTAATGATCGATAGCAAAGTTTATGTAATTAAGATGTGTGATATTTTTATCTCGGAAACCCCGCGGGAATTTTTCTGAGAGCGGTTTAAAGTTGTTCAGGTGCATAAAATTAGTTTATTTTGACACAGTTTTCACTAAAACGATAGATTTACGTCCTTTTTTAAATATTGCGGTACTTTGTGTCCCGAGAATTCCGCGGAAATTTCAAATCAAGCCTGGACTAATACGCGGGCATATCCTAGTATAATAATAAAAATAATTTTAATTACTTTCCAACAATTAATTAATGAATTAATGTGATAATTGACTCCTCTACTCATATCTACTTATGTCGTCATAAGAAGGTATGCTCGAACGAAATCTATAAAGCCGGACATTCTGTAAGTTTATGGAAAATATTTCAATTGTTTTGACAATCCGCTTCCCTATTACATTCGGAAACAATGAACTCCCACACCTTACAATAATTTTTAAAAGTTAAGCACTTCCAAAGACATTAATATTCATAAAATTTGTGTAGCATTGTAACAATTTAACGAAGCATTTAATTCAATACTACATGTATTGAACACTGATAACGAAGTAAATGACTTCATATTATAACACAATGAGTGACGCTACCGGGACTTTTATAGTTTTCAATTTTAATAGTACTGTCAGAACAATTTTAAGAATCAGATTTAAAATAAGTTTCCCGTGAATATTTCGTACTTCTAAGACATGCGAAATACTCTCATCGAACATGTAAGGACATAGGATTTTTTTAAGTTTACGCGACTAGTACACATAACAAAATTATGTTTTAACGGTTTTAAGTGCGGTTTGTTTTAAGCCACATGTTGCGAAGCCGTGGTAAATTAGATTAGGCTTCCATAGAGTAAATAATAACCATTAACAAAAATTAAATTTTATAATTAAATAATTAAAATGAACAAGGCTAAATAAAACTAACATTACTCATTGATATTTGACATCTTTGTTTTCCGTGATCACGGCTACTAAAAATGACCGAAACGTCGGAATAAAAGTCAAAAATATATCGCGCTTAAAACCAATAAAATGTAGTTTTATTATATGAGGATAAATCCTAATAAATAATATGTATGTATGATGTGTTATACTAAATGAGTAATGATACTAGGTGAATGGAAATTTATGAGGTTTTGAAATGTTATTTATTACCACGTAAATGTAAACAAATACTGTTCTCTTTGTCTATTTTGCTATTGTAAAGCTAGAAAGTAAGCAAGCGGCCCGTCTATTGCAAAGTGGCTAACATCACCTATAAAACAAACGTTTGCAACATGAGGGGCGAAGCCAACGCGTTGCCAGCCTTCAGGATGCGATTGAGGGGATAGGTTAGCAGGGTTGCGACGGGGAATACGATATTTCTGAGGCGTCCCGTAAAAGCGAGTGAGCTAGGGGCGCCATCCCCGTTGGCCTCCGCTCGGAGGTCGCGTTGGGCATACCGTCGTTTAAGAGTCCCACATATCGCTCAGTGCAAAACCTACCCCAGGCCTCGGGATGGCGTCGCAAGAAAAGACATTCATACAAAAAAGTAAAAAAGGGAACATGACATAGGTGGAGAGGGTCGTGTGCTATCAGAATTCTCACTCATCATATTAAACACTATTAGTTCAAAGCTAACAAAGTATCTCAAAGATCAAGCCGGCTCCAAGTTCTATAATCAAGATATTGATTCCAGTATGGCTACGTCCAAATAATTGTTAATAAAGAATTGAAAACCTTATTGTACGGGACCAAGCTCTTGGACTTGTTCAATCCTAAGAATTGCCTTTTGTACTGTGTCACAAAGATTACAAAACCATTAGAGAGGACAATTTCGCTAAGGTGGTTACAATACATTGTGTTTATAAGGATGATACCATAACAATCAAATATTTTGTTAACAGAGACAATGGAGGCAATGAACGGTGGAATTATGGATCACTCAAATCACGGCCATAATCACGATGGACATATGAATCATCACGACACGAATCACGTGATGCATGCCGCTCACAAAATGCTTATGAACACTTCGAATGTTGTTAATGAATTGGTTGTAAGTTTTATTAATACCTACTAGAGTTTTTCCCGCGACTGCGCCGCGGGCCAAGCCCTAGTCTATCCCTCTTGTTTAAAGAGCAAGCATTAATATAGTCAGTTCAATATAGCAGCCGAGTGTTGAAGAATAAATTCAGTTTTGCTAGCCATTCTCATGCCCATGGCAGAGGTCGCCATCGACGGACACGTCCGGGAAATCATCATCATTAGTTTTTCCGTGAAAGCTTAACAGGTAGACAGACCGAGTTGCTATCGCATTTTTTATATATGATGATTTTTTATATCTATAAACTAGAGAAATTATTGGTCTCCCATACAAACTTTCTTTCCCTATTTCAACCCGTTGTTTAGATGACCAAAATGACATCACAAAAAACAAAACCTATTCTACTTTCTGGGATACCTTTACATAAATCTATCCCCTTTCTGGGGTGAAAAGTATCCTATGTTCATCCTAGATATTGAACTTACATATATACCGAGTTTCAGCTAATTCGATCCAATAGCTTTCCGTGACAGCATTACAGACAAACAAAAAAAATATACTTTTATCCCGAAAACTATCCTATTTTTCGGCATAAAAAGTATCCTGTGTTCATCCTGAGCGCGGAAATTTATATACTGAGTTTCAGCCAAATCGGTCCAGTAGTTTTTCCGTGAACAGACAGACAGTCCGAGTTACTTTCTCATTTATAATATGAATAGGATAATAGTGATTATTGAATCACATCGATTGAACTTTCAGTGTAAAGTTCTAAACTATAACAAAAAGCGAAAATGCTTCAAAGGATTATCGGATGAAGATTGATTTTGGTGAAGCCTAAAGCGGAATCATCAGATTTATTTTTGAGTAATCATAATTTCTAGGTGGCCTATGTCAGACTTCGCAGAATTTAATCTTTATTAATAACAATATCTGATTTTGCAATGATACGGTTTTTTTTATCTTTTTAAATTAATAATTATTTTTCTATCTAGGCTCCCGAAAGTTATTGTAGCGTTGTCGCTCCCAAACATCCAAAAAGTAAGATAATGTTTAGGATATACATAACGCATTTTAAGAATTTTGTTTTGCGTCTTATTCTAAAGCTTCAGATGAATATTCAAAATTGAATTCAATTGTAATGTTCAAGTTCAAATTAAGTCTTAACAGTTTTAGACATTTTAATTCGATGACATAATGTTCTTTAATTGCATTGTGACTACCGAAAATTTACAGCTACGTTAGAATATAATAAAAATCAAATTAAAATATCGTTTTGTATGTTCAGTTATGTAGTTTTAATTGTGTTAACGTTAGCCATTTAAATACTGCTCGTTAACGCTTGGTCGATCTATTCATTTAAGAAGCAGGCATTATTCACTGGAAATACATCAAAATTGAAATAGATAGTAAACACACTCTTAATATATTAACACGTAGTTTTAATTGTGTCTAACAGTCGAGGAAACCTAAAAATACTGAATTTAGGATTCTAGAAGGTTGGTCAGACATGAGCAGAAACTTTGGCATAAAAAGAGTAAAATAACTGTCATGCGACCCGTTAGAAGCATGCGAAGCTAGTCCTAATTTTGGCTTAATTGGCTGGATTTAACCATAAAACAAATCGTTCTAGGAATATTTGATAGTACAGTCGTGGTGTGAAAAGTTTGGCCAGTTTTGAAATTGATTCATTTAACGTTCCGAGGGCACATGTTACCTTTTTAAACTTAGTCACAGAACAGACTGTTCCACAGAAAATTATGTTTAGCTGTTTGACAATAAAGTTTAAAATTACTCAGATCAAACTTGTTTGACTTTCTATCTTGTCTAAGAATATTGTTTAGAAATATAAAACATTTTATTTGGTTTTAATATTTATGATAAGCGTTGTGATTATATCCCCTTCATTTCTTATTGTTAATCTCAGTGTCATTCGTTGTCAACGTTTCTATATTTTATAAACAAAACGGAACATTTGTTAAAACGATGGCAGTGTTGTTTCTTGTACTAGCAAAATTTGACTTTAAGGTGACGAACTTTTTCATTCCGCGACTATACAATACTTACTTAGCGTTAAGGACATTCTTATAAAAAATGTTTTTTACAGAATGTATTCAACACTTCCCATGACATGGGCCTTAGTGATAATGTTATGATGTCATCTCATGACGGTCATGGTGGACATAGCGGCCACGGGAGTCATCCAGAGCATGGAGGACATGGCTCAGGGTCACAAGGTCACAGTATGTCTATGACTGTAAGTGCAATATATACCTACTTATTTCTATAGGTGTATTGTAAATTCATAAGCTACGCAGTAGTTTTTAAGACTTAAGGTGTGTGCGTATTAAAGTCGCGACTGACGGACGCGGCTGATAGGCGTGGCTTACAACATGTCTGGTAAGGAAAGTCCATTGAAGTGTGTACATTACAAGTCGTGAGTCGCGGACGTGACCTTGAAAGTTCAGAAGTCCTAAACTGGCTACCACACGGTACAATTTTACGATTTAGATTGACAATCGAATTTTATAGTGTGGATAGAAATATGAAATCCAAGGTCATTGGTTGGTGGGGACCGCTGAATTCGATCGTGTCCAATCAAATTTAGTGGTGCGGACGCTAGTTGGTCAATTTTTTAACGTAGTCATCAGCACAGCGGCGTGCACAGCGGGTTACTATTTACTAAATTATATTAATAATTACGAAATTCAATAATTTGTGACAAGTTTCGTAAACCATTCTCAAAAAATGGCTGAAATCGTCACTGTCCAGCTCTTTAACTATATTTACGTGCGATTGTTTTGTTTATAGTCTTATTTTTTTTCTCATCTACATTTGTAGTTGGAGCCAAAATCAAACCAAATTTTTGTTTCTTTTTGACATACAAATCTTGCTTGACACAAGTTAGTTCAGCAGACGCAACAAAATAAAACTAAAATTGACGTTCTTCTTTTGCACGGGTGTACGGACAATCAGATGTAGCTAATTCAATTGGCAGTCAAATCGTATCGTGTGGAGGGGGTTTAAAACAATCTGCAGAGTGTGTTACGGTTCTGATGTGCACATTGTTTGGACGCGTTCGACGGACACATCCGACGAACGCCTAATATAATGGGTAGGCACCTTTAGCTTTAAGAAAACCCTTGAAAGGCTAGTACCTCCAGTCGATGTATAGGCTATAGTAATTACGTAATTGGTTAAACAGTCTTTAATTCCGCAATCATCATCTTTTGTGCACAAGTTGCTTACTTTTAATACCTATTATTTTTCTCTTAATTGAATTGAAAGAAAATATATTAATATGTGATATATTACGGATACACGTGATCATACAAGGAAATGGCCAGTTCTTATATATTACTATTTATTCACCAGTCTTACCGTTGGTAGAAATTTGACATTACTTGTATGATACTTATGTACAACTTTAAGTAGTTAGTAACATAGAAACTGGCCATTTAACATTTAGAAAAACTGGTTCTCTAGCGTCGCTCGTGTAAGGCTTGTCTTATTTATTTCCAAAAATGTAGAATATCTAATTTTCTGTATAAACATGTTTCTTTGAAAAATTTATAACTCAAATCACATTAAAAATATGGATATCTGGTAATCTATATCTATCTATCTAGAATATTATAAAATTCTAAACATGCCGGGTACGTGTGCCGTTACATTGAAGCTATTAAACAAAAACATCTGGAATGTACTATATAAACGACGGAGAACACGATTTTTAACCGACTTTAAAAAAAGGAGGAGGTTCTCAATTCGTCGGGATTTTTTTTTTATGTATGTTCACCGATTACTCCGAGATTTATGATAAGATTTACGTGATTATTTTTTTGTTCGACGCGGAATAGCTGCCATTTGGTCCCTTAAAAATTTGACATAGTTTGGCCCAGTAGTTTTCATTTTACGAACATTTGTTCCCGTTTCTTGGGATCTATATGTTTTAAGGAGCGCGGCACCTTTCGTAGGCCTACCATACATAGCTAGACACTAAAAAGAAAAAAAAAAGCTTCGTTTAAAAAAACCGACTTCAAAAACTAAAAAGTATAAAATGACTTATTTCTAAAGCTATTATTATTAATATATATTATCTAAAACATCTTGAAGTCAGTGCAAAGTAGAACATAAAATTACTATTTTTTGAAAATTACTAAGCACCGACTTCAAGATGTTTTAGATAATATATAATAATAGCTATAGAAATAACTTATTTTATACTTTTTAGTTTTTGAAGTCGGTTTTTTAAGATTTCTTGTTTGTTTGTTCGAGATTCACGTAAAAACTACTGGGCCGATTTCGATGCGATTTTCGCTGATCGACAGCAAATTCTTAGGCTTAAAATCTACGCTACTTTTTATCTTGGGAATCCCGCGGGAATTTTTCTGGAAATTATTTGAAATGGCCAGGTGGAAAAAAATCGAATTCTAACGTGTTTTTTTCCTTGATCGATACCAAATATGTATCTGGGATATTTTTATCCCGGGAGCGGTTGAAAGTTATTCGGGTGCATAAAAATTTGCTTATTCTGGCATTGTTTTCACTAAAACGATTGCTTACATTCTATTTTAAATGCTGCGATACGTTGCATCCTGGGAATCCCGCGGGAATTTCAAGTCGAGCGTTGACGAAGTCGCGGGCATGTCCTAGTATGTAAATATAATAACATTCTGCAAATAAAAAAGTTTAATTGTATTTCAGTTTCATGGCGGATATATGGAAGTTATTTTGTTTTCATGGTGGAAAGTGACCGACGTGGGAGAATTTATTGGATCGTTCTTCGCAATATTTTTAATGGCCTTGCTTTATGAAGGGTTAGTTTGTTTAAATTTCATCGTCTATTTGAATTCATAATCCTGTGGATTTAGTTATGTTACAAAGCCCACGTAAGTGATTTGCGATTTCATACCGCTGTTAATGAGCGTAAACATAACCCAGAATTTAAATTATTAATGCATATTGATGTATATTACATCAATACTGAAACATGTAATGCCCGATTGTCGGTGTACGTAATACATACATACATAACTTCACGCCAGTTCCCTTGCGGGGTAGGCACGAACAACAGAGCGCCATTTAGGCTTATTCTTACACACCTCACTTGCTTCTTTGATATTCATAACTCCTGTCATACACGCTCGTCTGTTCTTAAGGCTCCTGACATCACCTTCTGCTAGTACATGATCAATTTGATCATGGAAGGTGTGTCGTGGCCTTCCACGACTTCTGCTTCCATCCACTTTTGCATTGTATAAATGTACGTAATGTACGCAGAAAAGTGAAAGATAACAATCAACTTTAACGTATGTAATATTGCTAGCAAAACTTAAATGTTGCCTTGAAGTTCGTGGACATTATTCACATAGAGCCCATAGGGAGTGTTGCGCTCTGGCTTAAGCTATCCAAACATCCATTGTACGGAGTATCATTTTCACCCAATGTTAACACTTCATTGAATCTTCGCGAAATCACGAAAGTAATATTTCTCGGGGCGCGTTTAAGTTTCGATTACATTATTTTATTTCATTTCACAAAGAACATATAAGGTAGAGTGAGGAGTCTCACGAATGTGGCCAGTTGTAACAAGGACGGGGGCGAGGTCAAAAAATCCGTGCAGGAACGGAGAAAGAATACAATTTCCTGCGGCCAGGCGGCCTGTCGTAAGAGGCGACAAAACAACCCACAGCCAGGTGGTAGGGCATTTGCCCGACTGGATGGCTACCACCCCTGGTCTAAAATATGTCGCTATAACAACCTTGAGTTGTGTTCCGGCATGAGTGACCAGGTTCCAGTCTCCCTTAAGAGAGCGGCTGCTCTCTAGCACCTTTGGTGTTGCAAATGTCCATAGGCGATGGTAACCGCTTTCCATCAGGTGGGCCGTCTGCCAGTCTGCTGAAGCCCTACAATAAAAAAAAACCATGAAATTCGTGTGACGTAATTAGTGGCTAGCCTCTTTATACTTGAGAGCACTAAGCTGAGCATTTCAAAACATACCATTTATTTTGGCGCGATCTACGCTTGAAATGATAATCGGCAAAATTGAAACGTCCGACGGCTATGTGACACCAACTGTAATATCAAAATAGATAAATAACACTTTATTGCTCACCAAATATGCAGTTTCAAAAGTACCTATTCAATTACAATATTGTCTTATCGCTTAAAGCAATTTCTTCCAGGCAACCTAACTTAAGGAATAGTTTAACCTAATCTGGCTAAGTAGGTAGTGCAGCTTATTAGGTATATCATAAATAAACGTACCTACGTAATTTATAAATTAAATACACACACACACACACATATATTATGTATATATATATAAGAATTAGGCATAATTATTTAAGGAAAGGTAGTATTTTCTGAGTGCGTTCTTAAATGTAGGCGATGTTTTGGCCTCTGACAATAAAATAGTAATAGTAGTAAGTAAAATAGTTATGAATTTCGACGTTTTATTAGATTAATTAAACAAAATTAATGTTTAGACTCAGTTTGCGCACAAGAATCGTGTTAAAATAGACCAAGTAATTTAATTTGAACATTTCATTAGTTTTGGATTTATCCTTAACCATTTTTCGGTATAACTCATTATAATCAATTTTTTTTCAGCCTTAAATACTACAGGAAACATTTATTGTGGAAAACGTATACTGGTCTCCAATACTGTGCAGTGTCCTCACCTGATAAAGGTGTCTCGAATATGTGTGCTCCAGATGAACCTCAAGTTATACAGTTGAGTATTTTGTTTAATATGTACGAATTGTTTGTGTGCTATTTATTTTAGTTTAGAAGTTTTATAATTTTAATACCTGATTTTATATCCAAGCTAAGTAATGTACGCTCATGTTATAGGTAGTTATATAAAATTGATAAATGAATTCATTAATGAAATTGTTGTACTTCAGCACTAATAAAATCGTTTTTGTAAATTAATCAACACGTATTGATAATGATTTGTATTTAATTCGTATGTTTTTAAATCAAAGTTATAGTATGAGTAACATGGAAACTCGATTATTTCAATGTGCACCTACTTCAGAGATAGATTCAGTTTTTAGACAGCAATCGGAAATAGGGGCGGTTATTCAAACCGGTGATTAAGGCGACGTGGTGACATTACAGGTCCCCCACATCCGTACGTATAGACGAGTACACATTTCTATAGCACCCACTTCTTTAAGTATTTGGGGTATGTGTTTCGTATGCGCCCGGGGACATCGATCGTGATCTCAAGGTCCATGTCGCTGCTCTTCGGGCCAAATGGCTTTAAGCTTGACTATTGGGTCACGAGACCCCAAATTTTAATTTTTGTTAATCTCAAAGATATATAAGTCTATTGTTAGACCTGCTTTTTGTGTGACTATGAAGTATGCCACATGATAATGAGCTGCGTATGACGGATATGGATATACTACTTAGTCTGGCCATAAATACTGTTACAATTAAAAAGAAACAAAATATTACATTTGAATTTGGAATCTGTCATTTTTATATGATTGTTCATTGTGTTTTCTCATTTTGGCGCCAATACATTGTTCAACATTTTGCGATATTAAAATGAAGTGGGGCGATAAAGAGAACCGAATCGCTGTGATTGCATTACACAAAGTATGTATGGAGCCAAATGCAATTTTTGAAACTCTCCATACGCTTGGTATTAGTCAAATGTTTATGTACCGGGCTATTAATAGGTACAATGAGACCTCCTCTGTTTGTGACAGGAAAAGATCTGGCTGTCCACGTACTGTTCGTACGAAAAAGGTGGTCAAAGCACTAAGGGAAAGAATTCGAAGAAATCCTGTCCGAAAGTAAAAGATTTTATCTCGGGAGATGAAGATATCACCTAGGACCATGCCGCGTATTTTAAAAGATGACTTAGGATTTGCAGCCTATAAAAGACGTACTGGTCATTTCTTAACTCATAATTTAAAAAAGAATAGTGTGGTGAAATCGAAACAACTACTGAAGCCGTACACAAAGGGAGGCCACAGAAAAATTTTGTTTACGGATGAGAAATTTTTTACAATTGAACAACATTTTAACAAACAAAATGACCGTATTTATGCTCAAAGCTCTAAGGAAGCTTCTCAATTAGTCGACAGAGTGCAACGTGGGCATTATCCGTCTTCAGTGATGGTTTGGTGGGGTGTTAGCTATGAAGGAGTGACTGAGTCATATTTTTGTGAAAAAGGTATCAAAACATCAGCATAAGTGTATCACGATACCATTCTTGAGAAGGTAGTTAAGCCCCTTGTGTGTTCAATAACCAAGAATGGTCCTTCCAGCAAGACTCGGCGCCGGGTCATAAATCTCGGTCCACGCAGACTTGGTTGGAAACGAACGTTTCAGACTTTATCAGAGCTGAAATTGACCGTCGTCTAGTCCCGATCTTAATCCGCTGGATTATGATTTATGGTCAGTTTTAGAGAATACGGCTTGCTCTAAACGCCATGATAATTTGGAGTCTCTAAAACAATCCATACGATTGGCAGTGCAGAATTTTCCCATGGAAAGAGTGCGTGCTTCTATTGATAACTGGCCTCAATGTTTAAACGACTGTATTGCAGTCAATGGAGACCACTTCGAATAAGCTTTTAGCTTGCTTTTTTGTTTTATATTTATGTATTAAACTAACACACTATAAAATTTATAAATGTTATTTGCAATAGAAAAAAAATCTTTGTTACAATATTTATGGCAAGACTAGGTATAGTGGATGCACATAAGAAGTCTCGTATTGATGGCAGTAAGGGCGTTCTCTACGTTGATACTTTTTATGGAAACCGGCAAATAATGTGGATAACAAAAGTGGATAAATAATCCACCTCACTCAATAAGCTCGTAGATGTTGGCTTGACGTCGAGGGATCATATGCGTGTCAAAGGCCTCACATTGAGGGATGTTGAATGTCGTATGAAGAGAAGAAGAAATGGAATCGCTGGACTTCGAAAGTAACAAATATAATTATGATTATTACATAGATTATGAAGCCAGCACCAAATTTATGCTTAATCCAACTATTATGTAACCGGGGTCACAAGTAGACGCCATAAATTTGCAATAACTACTTAACTTACATACCTACTGTTGCTTTTTTATACTTAAGCTTGATTTTTTTTTTGATACGTAAGATATATGATATATTATCCCATTTATTTTAAAATTAGGTTTAAATATATATGGAAATCGACATTTAACCTTTCTAATGAAACCATTTTAAACATTCCGTGGAAGTTTATTTAACAGTTTGTAAATTGATTTTGTTTCAACTATAAAATTGAATAGAAGTGCAGCACTGTAACTGTAATCAGTAGAAGCATTGCGTTTAATATATAGGTCGTACACTAATAACTATACTTAGGTATGAAGCGAAACAATGTTCTGTGTGTTAATACGATATATTGAGGCTAGTGAAATAATTTATTTATCACGAGAATTAAAAAGATGATAAAATAGCATACCAGAAAGCGTAACATTGTCTACAAATTGAATTTTATAATAATAATTTTTCATAGTCTATTTTCGTTATATAGTCTCAACGATCAAGATTATTATCATTTCTTATATGAAATATGAGAAATAAAAGTTTTTAATTTTAAATCTTAGTTCTATATTATTAACTATAGTGTATACAATGCATTCGTTTTATTTACAATCTGTATAAAATTTACTATTTTGTAACCTAAAGATTCTTTATGAAAACAAAACAACACAAGTTTATTATTTATTGATAATTTAATTGTTAACGGAGTTTGTTCTCATTCCAATGACGTGGGTTTGAATTTTGACTGGGGAGAATGTACCACTTAGTGCGCATTCACACATACATCCCTCATTGACGTATCGATCTTCACATTTATAAATGAACCGAATTGCGACTTAACCTCAAGAATCTAAACGAAGAACCCTTCACATGGCTGTAAGACAATTTATCATAAGCGTGCTCCATATTCAACCGCATCATTGCCCAATATTAGGCGTGATCATGATCAAACGCTATTTATCATAAAAAAAAAATAGATTCACCAATACGGATTACGGAGTTTTGTTTTTAAACTTATTCATGATTTTATTCTATTTGTGATTGTATGGATTCGACAATAGGGAGTCGTATGCTATTTTAAAAATAAAAATTAATTGTGATTTCACGATTCGGAAAATTGATGATATTTCAATGTGTGAATGAGCCCTTAGGTTAACAACTTTTTGACGGTGAAGCAAAATATCGTAAGGAAACCTGCATATTCCGATTACCGATGATTATAACCTGCCTTATTCGCCTTAAAGCCGGTTCCTAAGTCTTTACCACCTTCCAAATTTTTTACCAGTAGTATAATAAGAACATGGATAGTACGAGAAACGCGCCTTAAAACAAGCGTAGCGAGTTTAACATTGGTTCCCATGAAATAGGGAGGCTCAAGTCCTGCAATGCTACTTTAAGAGTTGATAATAATATATTATTCAGTAAGTCGGTTATGACTGACATTGGTTCTTAATATATTATCTCAGTCCAAAGGCACAAGTATAAATTACTAAAAGTTTACAATTTCTGTCACATCCTTATACCTTATTAACAATAGATATTTGTATCTATATACAAATATCTATGATACGGAAATTGGTATACCTACTTTCCGATAATTTTATGTAAATATATAATAAATTAATTATTAAAGTAAAACACTCAAAGTTTACGATGCGACGATAATACATAGTTTACGGGCATAAACCGGTACTGCTTCTGATAGCATTTAATTGTACCATAATTCAATTCTTGCAATTTCCAAAAAGTTTTATTGCATTTAAAAATAATTATAATTACCACCCGTATAGATAAAAATGAAACTTATAGATATGGAACCGGCCTGACTACATTGGTAATTTAAACGGTATACAGATAGGGTTATCCGGATTAATTAACAAAGCTGTGCATTCAGGTATGTTACTTTATGCATATGAATAATTTAAATTGAATTTCGCGTTTACTGTATTGTCTGTCTTATGGATAGTAATTACGCATACAAATATTAAAAACAAATTAAAAATGTTCCACTATATTATAAGTACTTAGTTCCCGATTATTATCTACATATAGGTACAGATGCCGACAATCATAGCATCAATATAAACCCCAATGGTTTCCAATGTTGTGTATAGATATCTATCAATTGTGAATTGACAACGAACATCCCATGTTTTTGTTCTTAGCCTATAGAAAAAATAATAAGCCGTAAAATGAAATTTAGTAATTCATAGCCACAATACATATAGAATGATAAACGATTTTTGTGCCGTCTATGAGATTCTGAATGAGAACTGTAATGTAAAACATCCCATAACTCAAATACTAGGTACCTTACTCAAGGAATCTTGTTCAAAATGTTTCTTCTACCATATACAGTTTCTTTTTAGTAATTCCATCCCTTAGTTTAAAATTATACTATTTCCAATGGTCAGGGCGGCGCTAGGCGTCGGTGGCCTCGCCCCCGAGGGAGCCTCGCAAAAGCTCATATACTCGTCCATCAGTTTCATTCTATTTATCGTTTTCTTTCTGACTGGGAAATGAAGAAAGAGGCCTCGCAAAGCTAATGTCCTAGCACCGCAACTGCTAATCGTTTATATTACTTTGGCAATGGCTGTAACATAATATATAAGCAGTCTGATGCCTCTGCCACGTTTAGGATAGTATCAGGTGTCAGTGATCATGTCACCCAGATGTAGCTATTATTGCGTTTTTTGTGATGCGACTTTGTTATTACTTGTAAATAACGTTACAAATTGACAGATAACGTATGATAATCATTAGCGGCCTAATTATTAACGCTATAAATAAGTGGGTTTGTTTCACAAACTGATGGGCACTCAGCCGAGTATCTCTTATGGATATAATCAGAAATGAGAATATCCGTAGGAGAACCAAGGTGACCGACATAGCTCGCAAAATTAGCAAGCCGATGTGGCAGCGGACCGGCCACATTTGTCGCAGGACTGATAACCAACTGAGCAGACGAGCCCTGGGGCCCAATTCTGCTATTAATATCTCGCCAAAATTGCGCGACACTATCTTCTTAATCGTAGGTTTGTCTGATTTCGGTATTCTGTTAATTCCAACTAGCACGTCACGCGCTCTACCTTTACATTTACTTAAATACTAGGATATACCCGCGACTTCGTCCATGATTGACTTGAAATTCACGGGACACAAGTACCACAGCATTTAAAAAAAATGTAAGCTGTCATTTTTGTGAAAACTGTCGGAATAAGCAAATTTTTATGCACCCGAAACTACAAACCGCTCCCGGGAAATTTCTCGGGATAAAAAATATCACATTTTTTATTACATAAAATTTGCTATCGATCAGTGAAAAATCACATTGGAATTCGATTTTTTTCTAATCTGCCCATTTTAAATCATTCCCAGAATTTTTTCGCGGGATTCCCAGGATTTTAAGTCTTAAGAATTTGCTGTCGATCAGCGACAACCGCATCGAAATCCGCTCAGTAGCTTTTACGTGAATACCGAACAAACAAACAAAGCGACAAACAAAACAAGAAATATAAAAAAAATCCATCCAGTTCCACATCGTTTATATAGTCTATTCCAGTTGTTTTTTCATTAACTTCAATGTACAGACACGGCACGTTTAGAATTTTGTAATATTAGATAGATCGCACGTTATTGTACACCATTACAGAAAACACAGAAAAACTTATAACCTAGAAATATTCTAAATGTGCAAAATGGGCGGTCTTATCGCTAAGAAGCGATCTCTTCCAGACAACCCGTGGCAGGAATATAACAGATTATATTTGTCAAAGGTGGTATACATAAATAATATAGAATATACAGTTACTTACATTATATTTTAATCATGAATAAACATTATATATATAGTAATATTATAGATTTATAAGCGGAAACTCGTGAAATAAATGTTTCAAATTTTGATAGCTTTTCAACATTCGTTTCGGCTAACGCTTTTGCCGCAGCGAAATCGAGAAGATATTGTGAAGTGTTAGTAGAATATGATTATTTGACGCTATCGCAATTGAATAGTCCTTTGAATGTCTTTGCAACGCCAAGATATTAAAATAGCAGAATTAAGCTCCTCGAGTGGAACCCTCTGGCTCCATAAAGCGACGATCTGCGTACGGACTTCGGTGGGAGTTGGATGATAACAGCGGAGGATTGGCGTAAAGTCGGCCAGGCCTTCACATTCCCCCTTCACTCCGTGACAGTGGTGTCCCACCTATCCACTCCAAATCCTTGTATTCCTTCCCCTTCCTCCCAAACCTCCTCCCCAAACACCTCTCCCTTCCGACGACGACCGCCAGCGTCGAGCTCTGCTTCGCCCAGCGCGGTTCTGCTAATTTTGGTCGGTAGAGTTGGAAAACCCTGTAGCCGGCGTTGATACGGTGGAAGCGACTCGACCGCAGCTGCTGCGATGGCTCTCGCGGAAACGCGGGTCTCTGACCTTCAGATTGCGGGCTGTCAGCCTTCACCCCAATGCCACCAGTGTTGCGCGCTTGACACGGCGTTTCATACACTAGTCGAGTGCGCAGCCTGGGCACCACAGAGGCTTGAACTCGAGACAATAGTAGGTGCGTTTGATTCGCTCGGCAGCCTGGTGCAAGCCATGCTGCAGAGCGATGATCGTTGGGTGGGTGCGGCCAATTTCTGCGAGACAGTGATGTCTCAAAAGGAGGCCGCGGAGCGAGATAGGGAGAGAAGTGGAATTGCGCGTATTTATGCGCCTCCTCACGGGCGCCGGCATCAGCCGGGAGCCCGGAGACGCAGATATGTGCATGATTTCCCTCCCTAAAATAATACCGCTTCAGGGGCCCTCTTGCAGAGGAGTCTTCACCCCTGTCGTCGAAGTGAGTTAGCTCTTCCAGGGGCTTTCTCAGGCACTTATTGCGCTAGGATGGGTCTGGGCGTAACTACGTTCTAAGTCTCATGCCTTTCCTGCCATAAGCGCGGGGCCGTCGGAGGAGGGTGGTTTTAGTGGGTATTAGCCATTTATGTTCGAGTCTCCACACAAGCCGGTCGATTGCTGTTTGGATTGCCCCTTCTGGGAATGCCTCCATGATCGACTATGGTCTAATCCCTTGCAAAGGACCCGGTACTGTGCGTAAAAAGCATTTGCCCCGACTGAAAAAAAAAGTGCCAGGCCTACGTCCAGCAGTGGACAACGGTTGGCTGACGAGAAACAAGTCGCATTTAGCCACCGTCACTAACACTATTCCAGATTGAGTAGGGACATGACAGACACGTCAATTTTATAGAGGTCTTTGTTAAGACAAGTACGGAAATCTGACCTAATTCTGGATTACTATAAATAAGTCAAAGCAAAAACAAGCTTGATTATTCTCGTAAGAAATTAAATGAAGTCTTCGATTAATTTAATCATTTGGCATAAAATAACATAAGCGTTAATTAATTGTTTATGTTTCACAAAATGCATGACTAAATGGCCACGTTTAAACTATTATAATAATGCTAATTCGCTTGTTAGTGAATGAAATGCACTAACCTATATCTCTTTATCTTTTTAAGGCCGGTGCCGCATGCTCTTGCAAGAAATGTGTAAGTAAAACAATATCATATAAACTATATATATTAAGTATATTTGAAGAATACTAGGAAAGACAAACCTCTATTGAAAATGTATTTAAGAACAACTTGCTCAATATTCTCTCACTTTTTAATTTGTATTATTTAAAACATATTTTTAGACTAAATAAATCAAGAATTTGAAAGTTTTATTAAGTTTTTTTTATATTTTTGACTGATTTCGTCTCAAAACATGGTTTAAATGGCAAACGGTCAAAATGTCATAAAGCGACCGAGCAACCTCTGTTACGATCTAGTCATGCAAGATTTTGATGCATTTTAGTGTTACGTTTTCTACTGGGCAAATGTCAGTAGTCATGCAGGATATAGATGAAATCAAATGAAGTTTATTAGCATGTAAGTAAGTAGTACAGGGTACATATAAAATAACTAAAATACAGAGAACAGTCCAAATGGCGTCCCAAGGGAAACTCTGCTTCCCGCGCTAGGTCTCCTTAGAGCCTGTGTGGCGGGCCACAGTAGGATTCGCTTCGGTCATATAATTCTTATCATTGCTGATAGTACATTAATGCAATGTGTACTAAAAATTTATATGTATAAATAATATTTTCTATTGTTAAATTAAAAAATTACAATTAAATATTTAAAGATGTTAGTAATGACAATATGCTTGTGTGTGTGTGTGTGTGTGTGTGTGTGTGTGTGTGTGTGTGTGTGTGTGTGTGTGTGTGTGTGTGTGTGTGTGTGTGTGTGTGTGTGTGTGTGTGTGTGTGTGTGTGTGTGTGTGTGTGTGTGTGTGTGTGTGTGTGTGTGTGTGTGTGTGTGCGTGCGCGTGCGCGTGTGTGCGCGTAGTGTCTGTATAGGCGTAAGTGATAACTATTTTCAAATGACGGTCAGTAGGTGATTAGCAAATAAGTCGTAAAAGTTCTTCAGGATCTTTAAATGGTAGAGAGTGTAAATAATCATTTAAGCCTTTTCTTAATTGAAAGTGTGTCATGATAACCAAAACTAATTTGCTGCTTATATTATTATACAATTTTGGACCTAGAAATTTTACAGATTTAGCACCAAAGCTTGTACGACAGTTCGATTGTTTGAAGACCAAATCTTGCCTGCGCTTTGTTGCCAATTCTTCCACAGTATTTTTAGTTACAAGATTGTGTTGTTTCAAAACTATAGCTCGTATAAATAGTTTCCGGATATTCAGGACTTTACATTCATGATAAAGGGAGTCTGTGGAGAATAATCTAGGCTTGAAAGTCATGCACTTTAATAGCGCTCTTTGAGCACGTTCAAGAACCATAAGATGAGTCGGTGCTGCTGAGCCCCAAGCGGCAAATAGCATAGTATTGATTCTGCTAGGGCAGTATAGACTTTAAATAGAGAATCGTGATACTTTCCATAGTAATGTTTTTGCTGAACAAATGACATTCCTATTATTTTTCTTACGTAATCATTGTTACCATTATTCTACTATTGTTAATAAGTTGGATTACCGAGTAGAAATTTATTATTATTTGCGGGTAGTTGTGATTACCACTCGGCACGTTTCGTCATCGTTGGGATATAAAAGCGCGCGGACGTAGCGACGAACGATTCCCAAAGTCCGGTATCGCTGAAACAGCCATCTGCGGCTATTCAGCTGGATCCAGCTCCAAAAAAAAAACGAACGATTATTCTTGCTTCGGTTTTGATCGGATGTAAATGTCGTAGTAGAGGGTAACTAATATTGTGCGCGACTCATAACGTTTAATTAGAACAAAAACTGGAACATTCATAACGTGTGACAGTGTCGATTTTAGACAATATCCACTGAACTATAACACAATTGGTGTATGTATTATATGGTGTATGTATTTACTAACAATATATAGTAGGTTTTGTTTACGTTAAATGTTACAAGTTTATTGCGATCGAAACCACGTGGAAATATCTAATATTTATTTAGATGCACGGCCGTCTTAAACATATTAATGGCCACGGTACGAAGGTCAAACTGCGCCCCCAAAAAATATTTAAGGCACCAATTCAAACTTATTAAATACTTGTAGGCAACATTTTTAAAATTAGCAGATTACGAAAAGTACGTGTTCATAAAAGGCGATCGGCTTCTCTCCCCCCCCTAGGGCACTGCGTCCAGATGCAACGAACCCCCCTACACCCTGGAATAAACGGCCTTAATTCTTCCGTAAATTCGACGAATAATCTCTCATAAGAGGGTATACTTACTTTATACCGTCCTCAACTTCGCAGAGTATCTCTGGTACGTTGAATTCAGTGCAATGATGACCTGTGGGATTACCCACCTAGGTTTTCCTTCCAACAATTTCATAATTATGTTAAAGACGTTATTTAAGGTAAATTTTCCTCAAGGCTGGCAAGGCATTGGTGGCCGGCACACACGTCCTTAGGCGATATCTACTTTGCATTAAGCGGAACATTTGCCTGTTTCAGTAATTAAAAAAAGACGACTATTGTAATATTATAACATTCTAAACATGCCGTGTCTGTACATTGAACCTATTATAAAAAAAAACCAACTGGAATAGACTATATAAACGATGGAAAACACAATGCAATGTTTTTTAGATTTCTTGTCTGTTTGTTCGGGATTCCCGTAATAACTTCTGGGCTCTCTCTGTTTTCGCTGATCAACAGCAAATTCTTAGACGAAATCTGCGTTACTTTTTATCCCGGTAATTGTCCCGGGAGCGGATTGTAGTTGTTAGGGTCCATACAAATTAGCTTATTCCGACAGTTTTCACTAAAACAATAACTTGTATTCTTTTTTACATGCTGCGGTACTTTTTGTGCCGAGAATCTCGCGAAGCGTGGCCGAAGTTGTGTGCATATCCTATTAGAGGAAGAAGAATAATGTACGTGTACATCGTGGTGTCTTAGCTAGATCATATTTTAAGGATCTCTGTATTCTGACGTTGCCGGCAATCATCATTTATCACGTTACGGTATTCGTCAGAATTAACAGAGATACTTATGCTGAGCATTTTTATTGCACTCGAAGCAGGGGAAACTTTCAGTCATATCATGTTCGCTAAGATGAGCAAAGGGTGTATGTAACGCGGGCCCTTTAGGCTACAATAGACTGTCAAATAAAAATAAAGAATCCGTACTTAGGCCTTGTTTTCAAGAACAGATTACAAAGTTATCGAGCAGACTCTCTATTCAATATAGTATTTTTTTAAATTTAAATAGTGTATTATATAATTAATTTGTGTATATAAATTGTTTAAAGTTTTTGCAACGGACGTGTACATATTATATTATGATAATTGTAATAAATGACTTAATGTTATTTTGCTGCAGCCCAACAATGCTGAGCACAGCCCACGCGTGGCAGACTGTCCTTCACGGTGTGCAGGTGCTAGTGAGCTACATGTTGATGTTGGTGTTCATGACGTACAACACTTGGTTGTGCGCGGCCGTGGTCCTTGGTTCTGCGACCGGCTACTTCCTATTCGGCTGGCGAGAGTCGGTGGTAGTCGATTTCACTGAACATTGCCACTGATATACAGCCAAAAGTCACAAACATGAGCATTATTGAATGATTATGAAGCAACCTCGCATCAGCTCAAAACAGTTTTACAAATATCATGGTGTTATATTAACATGTTATAAGAAGAAGTTATTTAAGTACTTTCGGGCGATGTTTATACCAGTTATATATTTTTAGGAGTTATATTATAATTTAGGTTATTGTAAAAGGTATATGATAATAAAATGCTTTGAAAATGAATTTATTGATTTTATTTTCGTATACACAATTTTTTACATACTGGCAATGAGTAAGGTTTGAAAATATATCACAATTATAAAATAAAAGTTCTTGATATAACGGCAGACAAACATATATATTGTAGACACTCCAGACGGGAGTAGAAATCAATGTTTCTTAATGGATGAAATGACCTTGCTGGAAAACGAACGTGGAACTCGAGTTTAGTTCAGGCAGACCGAATTTCATGTCAATAAAATGGAATTAATCACTATTTTGTGATGAACTTATCAAAATTAATAGAATTGAAATACATTAAATGTCTATCATCCCTGTCAAGTGTTGCCTGGAAGAGAGCGCTTCTTAGCTATAAGACCGCCCGTTGTACTATCTTTTATCTTTTCTACTTGTGTTTGTTTGCTGAGTTATGTATGTTGGTGAAATTTTCATGGTTCAGGCATCCGCGTCCAATTCCTACGAGAGGTTCGAATCCTAGATGCACAGGGCAATCCTAGGATATTTTGACATAATTTTGTTAAAATCACAATGGGCCATACTAACAGACACCATAAAATCTGCAACTCGATGTGTGAAAGCCACCAATTCGTCTGACAGATTTATCGGGTATACCGTCCGTCTGCGTAAATTGCGGAGACAAGTCGAGGAGCAGAATGTTAACGGACTGATGATATCTATAATGATATGAGAATGTTGCCATGTGTGAGGCTGAGGATGATGTGGATGAGCAAGACATATCAAATATGCATATATTGAAAGATCAGTTATCTATAATATTATAAAATTCTAAACATGCCGTGTCTCAGTGTCTGTACATTGAAGCTGTTAAAAAAACAAGTGAAATAGACGTTGGAGAACATGGTGCAATTTTTTTAATTAATTTTCTTATCTGTTCGGGATTCACGCAAGAACTAGCTATTTTTTACATATGAATGATTTAAAGTGGCCAGATTAAAAAAATCGAATTCCAATGTGATTTTTTACTGTGATGTAATAAAGTGTACACTTTTTATCACGGGAGCGGTTTGAAGTTGTTAGGATGCATAAAAATGAGCTTACTGCAACAATTTCCACTTAAACGATAGCTTACCGGAATTACCGTCCCGGGAATTTCAAGTCAAGGGTGGACGAAGTTACGGGCATATCCTAGTTATAATATAAAAACCATCTTAACCCGGCCACGATTAGCCGCCTGTGGGCGACAGCTAACCGCGACGCGACGAGCATTAAAAACAAAAGAATTAAGTTGCATTCGGCACCAACCATGACCGCCACGCTCGTAGCGTCGCCCGTCGCTAAAGCAGAAGTCGTGGCCGGACCGTTAGTTGCATTTGTTCTCTTATTGAGAACAGAATTATTATAACTTTACCATTCCATTGTATATAGTTTAAAGAAAAATACTGTTATCATTTTAATACCTTATTGGTTAAATATAGACTATATAATAGTTTTTTTACTATGCCAAGAGTAATTATTCAGTCTTAATTACATTAAAATGCCTGTGAAAACAATGTTTCTTCAAGTTCCAACTGCTATTACATCTATAGCTGCAATCTTTACAAGCATAGGGTCTTTCCAGTGTGTGTGTCCTTTTATGAACTTTTAAAGAATTTATGAAGTTAGACCTAAAAGAGCACTGATCACATAAATATGGCTTCTCTCCAGTGTGAATCCTGTTGTGTTTTGTCAAATTCGATGATAACTTACATGAATATGTGCAATTTGGATACTCACAAGCAAATTGTTTATGAGTTTTCAAATGATTCCGATGTTCTTTAGCATCTTCATTCCTGAAAAAAGTCAGCATTTTTATTGTTTTACCTAATATTGAAATCACATTGTATGACACCAAACAATTGTAGTTCTTTTAAAAACATTACTGAGTCTAAGGATTACTAAATGTAATTTTTTAGAACCATCACATAATAAAATATATTGTTAATTGGCTACCCTGTGACAGGATAAGTGGTATTTAGATAGTCTTCACCCCTGTTGACGAAGTGAGTTTGCCTTTCCCAGGGCATTCTCAAGCACTGATGCGCTAGGATCAGTGCGTAACTACGTTCTAAGTCTCACGCTCTTCCTGCCATAAGTGCGGGGCACATGGGAGGAGGGTGGTTTTAGTGGAGTATTGAGTTTTCGAGTCTCCACATAAGCCGGCGATTTGACCATTCGTGGTGTCACCTCTCGTCGTTTTGGTCTAATCCCTAGTAAAGGACCCGGTAGTGTGCAAAATGCATTTCCCCCGCCTCAAAAAAAAAAGGTGGTATTTAGTTATCCTCTAGTGTCTTCATAAAAATCTATTAATACAATTTCAATTTATTTTACTCTCTGCAATGTGAAATTGTAAATTTTCTGACTAGGACAATTTTATCAAATAAGACTTATGCATAATTGTACAGTTTGTGCATAATTTTGTGAACACTGCCAAAATTATCAGTTATCCTGACCTCACACTTGTGAGTTTTGCATGTGAAAGCCTCTAACATTAAGGATGCATTAGAATTGTTAATACCAAAGTCATCCTTACACAGCTGAGTCCCATATTGATAAACTGTAGTGCGCATTAGCCTTTGAGGATTACAGAAGCAATACGAACAGGCTTAAGGATAGCCTTATAATATTTGTTAAACAAGTCCCATCACGGACCAGTAACCATCATTAATTAAATAGTTGAATGGATAAAGTTGTTTCTGGAACACACTGGTCACTGTCATAACACTCTTGTTTTGCTCGTGGGTATTATTTTAAAGACAATCTAAAGCTTGTCACAATCTCCAGCCCCACCTCATTACATATTCTACACTTAAAATTGTTTATTATGGAATTTAAATATAAAGTAATGACAGTGCAGTTCTGCATTGAAGAAACTGGTCAGATTGGCCATGTTAAATCTAACACCATAGTCTCATTATCGTCATACTATCCTTTGTCAATAAGAATGAAAATAGTTGTTTGACCAGCACAAGTTATAGCCAGTTCCTATATCTTACTATTCACTTATTTACCTTAACATTGTTGAATTGGCATTATTTGTATGGAGCTTATGTCAAATTTTAACCAATAGTAAGGCAAATGAATAGTTAGTAAAATATAGGAACAGGCCATTAATCAATAACAGTAGTAATTGGTAGGATATAATTATAAAATGTGTTTGTAAGAGTAACATGACATTATGTACTGAACCAGCACATTGTACCACTACAAATGAAGTGAGGAGATTTGTATGATTTGTACTGTGGCAGTACATTCGAAGTGATCAGGTCAGTGATGCGGGGAGAGTCAGTCACCCATTTCACACATTTAAGACTTCCACTTCAGAAATGTTTGTTAAGAATTAAATATGATCAGCTTCAATTTTACTAGCAGTCATGCTATGACATGTCATATTGCCCCTCTTTGTCATGTGAATATCCATAGAGGCATGATTGTACTGTTTTAACATAAGCCTTGTTCCATCCTTCCTCTTACATTTGAGGTGGTGAGTAGCAGTGACAAAAATTTTGAAGTCTTACATTTAAAAATTTTGAATAGTATCAGTACAAATTGTATAGGACAAATGTACTGGCTCACACATGTACTACTCATCATTAAATTACAGGTAAAAAATAATCATATTTGTCAGGATACTGGGTATTTAAATCCCCATTCATAATTCAAATAGTTTAAAAAAAATTTTAAAAAATACTCTGGTTTCTAGACCTTTAAGCCAAGTCTGTTTTGGATATTCGGCACTTCACAGGTTTTTCACAATTTATTGAAAGTATTTTTGATATATTTGTATAACGGGTAGAAACACTCTTTGTATTTTAATAAATCACACAAGTGGCGGGGGTCACAATTTAAGTCCAATTCACACAAGTCAGTTGCAAGAATTAAACGTTGCAGAGAAAACGCAGGACACGAAAATAACAAGTGTTCAACGTCACATAGTGGATTAGAGCAGAAATCACAATTTGTATCACTTCTTATTTTCAAACGATGGAGATGTACTGGTGTGCATGAATGTCCCATTCTAAGGCGATTTATTGTTGTAATGAAGTTACGGCCAATTGTCTTGGTAGATTTCAAGTCATTAAACCATGGCTTAATCGGTAAGTTTTGCTGTATGTTTCCATACCATTTGCCCTTTACCTCTTGGTCAGTTTTCCAAAAATCATACCATAAGTGCATTATGCTCTTTTGAATGAAATGAAAACAATCAGTAAATGGAAATTGTATAACTAAACTTACATCTAAAACATTAATACCCTCATAAGCTGCTCTATCTGCTATTTCGTTGCCTGTTATTCCCTTATGAGAGGGAATCCACATAAATGCAACCTCAATGCCTTTTGCCGCATATTTACATAGTAAAACTTTAATATTAAAAATCAAGTAATTAGTCTTAAAATCTAGTTTAAGATTAACAAGGCATTGAATTAAACTTAAGGAATCTGTAAGAATAAGAAAATATTTACAATTATTAACATAATCTATGCGTTTCAAAGCTTCAAGGACAGCATAAGCTTCAGCTGTGAATATAGAACAGATGGAGCTTAAGCTGAAGCTTTGAACAAACTTTATTTGGGGATCATATACTGCACTTCGCACATGTAAGTCTGTTTTACTACCATCAGTATAGAATCTATAAAATTTCTTATTTTGTTCCAAAAACTGTAAATATTCTATATTATCTACAACTCTTTCTTCAATAATTTTAACAGAACACATTAAACTATTATAAGATGTAAGATAACATGGCCAAGTTCTGCTTGTAAAAATATTTGCAAATTTGTTTTGAATTTCCAGGTATATGTGACTCATTTTTGGAAAACTACCTTCAAGCAATTTACTACCTGAAGTCAGTGTTCCCTCAGAATGGATAGCATGTGGGAAAATTCTTTTTATAACTTGCAAATTACTTGAAGCTGTAAGTTTTACACAAAATCTTTCTGCAATCAGTAATCTCCTCAAACAAAGCGGCATAATCATTGATTCAATCTCCATTGCACGAATGGGGGTTGAACACATGGCTCCTAAAATAATTCTCAAAGCTTTATTCTGAATGATATTTAACTTATTTACATAGTTACTATTTGCATATGCTAAACAACTGTAGTCAAAGTGACTCCTTACAATAGCTTTATAAAGTATGGAAAGTGTCTTAGGATCGGCACCCCAAGACACCCCAGCCAGACAACGAATAATATTTAAGCCTTTTAAAGCATTTTGTGAAATGTACTTGATATGCTGTTCAAATGTTAGTTTTTTATCTAATATAACACCCAAAAATGTATGAGTGTCTGTGGTGGGAATAGTAACATTATTATAAGAGATAGGTGTTGTGGGGGCATCTTTACTAAATACCATCACATTACTTTTAGTGGGGTTAATTTGTAAGTTAAGCTCTGAATGATAATATGCACACATCTCTTTTAGAGCAATATTAACATTATTTGCAGAAATATCTACATTGTAGTTTATACTGTACAATACCAAATCATCTGCAAACTGAAGAATATTTACATTATTGGTGTTTACATATTTACATATTTCACTAGTGTACAAATTATATAGAAGAGGGGATAAAGTTGCACCCTGCATGGTACCTTTTGATGTAGATTTTGGACCATATAAAATATTATTATGTTTAACATATACCAATCTATCAGTTAGAAAATTATATATCCACTTACAAAGTAAGCCAGGTATACCTAGTCTAGATAATACTTTCACCAATATTCCAGGCTGTACATTGTCAAATGCTCCTTGAACATCCAAGAAAGCACAGACAATTGATTTGTATTTTTTCCCATATTCCAGGTCTGACACAAGAGAGATGAAGCTATCAACACAACTCCTGCCTCTACGAAATCCATACTGTACATTTGGAATAATGTTGTTGGACTCAACAAACCAATCAAGACGAATCTTGATCATATTCTCAAATATTTTACCTAAACATGATGACAGTGATATTGGACGATAAGAATTTACATCATCAGGAGGTTTATTAGGTTTAAGTATAGGTATCACACATTGGGTTTTCCATGATTCAGGTACAATTTGTTTAAGCCAAAGAGCATTCAGAATTTCTAAAAATAATTTTTGAATTGATGAATGTAAGTTTTTAATCAAAAGATAGGGAAAACCATCCAATCCTGGAGTAGTGTTTTTACGTGATTGTAAACTCAATTTGAACTCTTGAATGGTAAATGGTTCTAAAAGGAATTTCGATTTGTCATTTGTATTATGAAGTTCAAAACAGTTATTTAAGCCTTCTACTGTCATACAATTACCTGACAATTTGTCTAGAAAACCAGTAACAAACTTATCTGTACAAGACTTGTTTTGAGTCTTAATGTGTTTAAACATTTTGATGTAATTCCAGATTCTACTAATGGGAGTAGTTCTACTAAAACTTTCACATAATCTATTCCAACCATTCTTTTTTTCTTCTGCAATTATCCTCTTTTTAACTGCGTCTAGCCTTTTGTATTTGATAAAGTTTGAAACACTTGGATTATTGCGATAAAATTTTAGTGCTTCA
The DNA here is from genome assembly GCA_019925095.2 of Dendrolimus kikuchii. Classification (NCBI taxonomy): domain Eukaryota; kingdom Metazoa; phylum Arthropoda; class Insecta; order Lepidoptera; family Lasiocampidae; genus Dendrolimus; species Dendrolimus kikuchii. The sequence continues at coordinate 10,573,416 of CM034391.1, read as the reverse complement.
TAAGAAGCAATGACAGCTTGTTCGCACCTCTGGTTCCACCAAGGAGCAGGAGGTTTACTTTTGAATGAACTGGTTTTAATAAATGTTGGAACACACTCCAGTTTCAGATTGTTCAACCTATCACAAAAAGTATTATATGTTTTTAATGGATTACACATATCCACAGTAATGTTTTGAAAATGCTTTTCTGAAAGTTGACTATACAACTTCCAGTCTGTCTTATTGTAAAGAAATTTTTCTGTGGGAGGATTATACTGATACCTATCTACCTTCAAAGTAATATCAATAATAATTGGAAAATGATAACTACCCATATTATTGTCATACACAGACCAGTTACAGAGTGGAGCTATACATGAACTCACAAAGCTTATATCAATAGCAGACGGATTTGTATTTGGGTAATGAATTGTAGTTACAGTGCCATCATTAAGTATACATAAATCTAATTCATCTATTATATCATATAACTGTTGGCCACGTCCTTTAGTTGTAAGGCACCCAAAAGCAATATGATGTGCATTGAAATCTCCAGCTACTAGAATAGGTTTGGGTAAATCTTGTATTATGTTATGCAATTTGTTTATACTAGTATTTCTAGGAGGACAGTAGCAACATAAAATTGTTACAGCACCACATTGTGTTGAAACCGATAATGCGATAGTTTGAACATCTTCATAGAAATTAGTCTGCAAGAGTTTGTATTTAATGAAAGGTTTAATCAATATGGCAACACCACCATGTCCATTACTGGAATTTTTATAATAAATGTTATACCGAGGTATATGGAAAGAACTGCTTGAGTCTTTGAACCAAGTTTCGTTAAGGAGACAGATATCAATATTTTCCTCCTGTAAGAATTTAATTAATGACACCTTTTTATTTTGTGCACTTTGTATATTGTATTGAGCAATACGTAAGTGTGATTGTATGTGGGATGTACAATCCATTATTTAAGATTTTTGAAAAGCATATCTTGTATACTGGCAGTCGTGATTGGAGAATCATCACGTTTGTTAGCCAGGTCCACCAAAGTACGGATGATGGCTGCTGTTAATTCCTTATCATTTAACAACTGTTTTTTAATATCCTCCAACTTTGATGGAGATGGTTTATTTACATTTTGTACAGATGAAGAAGTATTTACACTATTAACAGAGGTATTTACATTATTAACAGAGGTATTTACATGATTTACAAGGGATGGTTTGTGCATCGACTTTGCCGGTTTATTTGTCATTGGCAGAGGGGGGAAATCAAAATCATTAGTAACCTTTTTAGTATTAGCAACAGTAGCATATGTAATCTTATTCTTTTTTTCTTCAATTTTTTTCATCTTAATAGGACATAATTTTGAAATAGCCAGATGTGGACCACTGCAATTTGCACAACAGAGGTCATTTGGTCGATCACATTCCCGATATATATGCTCACCGCCACAGCAGCTGCATCGTTGTTTGCCATTACATATTTTTGCTGAATGATTGAATTTTAAGCACCGGTAGCATTGCTGCAACGGTGGAACATAATCAAACACCCTATATGAAAATAGATCATATTGCACTGTGTCTGGTAGTACATTAGATAAGAAAGTAATACTGACAGTTTGTAAAGGTACTCTTTGGTTATTCACTTTTTTAATAAACCTTCGGATTGCTATGATTTCGAATCGAGATGACAGCTTAGTATATAAGTCTTTATTCGAAATGTTCGCCGGGACAAAGCGTATAATGCCCGTTTTTTCTATTTGTGCTGCTGGAATAAATGCCTTTATGTTGTGTCGCTGAAGAAAGTCTGTGTTATTTAAAAAGTTATTCGCTGTATTGTATTGTTTAAATATAAGAACTATTTTATTCGCATTCACTCTATGAATAGATGCAACACCTTTTATTTCTGGACTAGAACTAAATATATGATTTAAATAAATTGGGCTTTTATTTCCAATTTTTTCCGACCTCAATCCTTGTACAAACACTTTAAACTCTACTTGAGTCGAATTTTCTGGATAAAGTCTCTTATAATTTGGTTTAAGATATGGTAAAAAAGAACTTTCCTCATCACCACTGCCGGGGCTGGCATCAGTCCCCATGTCTAGTCTTTTTCGTTTTTCGGGATTGGGAGTTTTACCCCCAATCCCTTCGTTGCCATCCATACAAGGTACTTTTATTGAACACACTGAATGTAAATATCAATAAAAAGAAACACTTTAAATAGAAAAATAAATAAATAAATGTTTCGACAAAATATTAAACTCCCGCTCAGCTTGAGTTTCCCGCCATCTAATAACAAAAACTAAAATATCCTATAAATAAACCTAACTTAAAAATATATATACAATAGTAAAAAAACTAAAATTAAAATAAAACCTATATTAAAGCCCGTCCAGCCCCGCCAGACCACTGTCGCTGGGCATTGTACCTAGAAGGCTGGCAGCATTACCTCGCTGGATACAAAGGCTAATCCTTTGAGCGAGGTAAGCGCCAGCCTTTCGGTCTCCATAACAAAATATTTTTTTCTTCTAGTTTAACATTGTATTCTTTTTTCACCGCTTCCTCTCGCAACTTTTATTCTATATAGCGTATTAGATACAAATTTACTCAAATTTTGGTGCCTACAGAATTTGTAAAGATTCTTTATTCGACATACCTACTACCAAAAATTCCGGCACCTCGAAATGATATAGTGTCTAGAACATTTTTTCTCAATCTTTCATCAACTATTACTAGGGCTACGTTCTATAAGGGACTCACAACGATCATGTTCACGCCTGCGATTTATCCCGTTCCACTTGCTTGCCGGCGTTAGAATTGTAAACTCAAGTGGAACGGTTATTCGACCCACCTCTTGACACAGGTCGTTGTGAGCGTTGTGTGATCGAAAATGATGATGTCATTAGTGACGTTTTCGCCACGACCATGACGACCGCGGTCACCTTGTGGAACGGCTAACTGAGCATTTTGGGCGTTGTGAGCTACTAATGGAACGCCCTGAAAATCGATCATACTTTTCCCTTTAGCATTGTGACAAAACATTGTATTGGTCACGCACAAGTTACAGCAAATTTCTCCCATTCATATTGTTGGAGAAACAATGGCACATCACTAGAGCTTGTCTACTGATAGACTTAGGTTTGTCTGTTGTTGCTTCCTGTTCCGTCATAAATGTGATAAATGTTCTCGTAATGCTTCTCTGCTAACATGTAGTGTGTGTGATATGTGTATTAAATAAACCCATTTTAAAAGTACTTCGCTCTTCTTAATTTCCTCTGGCTGCCCCATCCAACTTCAATACATATTTATTCTTTCATCTCCATATGTACCAACACTCTTTCATATCCATCGCGTTTCAATCCTACCCAGCCATTAAAATCACCTACGACAATTATTCTTTCGTTTAATTTACACGTAAGCAGAATATCTCTCAGACAGGCCCAAAACTTGTCTTTCTTTTCTTCTCTCTAAATTTCAAATTCCCATTTTTAGGCCTTTTTTGTGCGGAGCGACTTTTAAACAACGCTATAGGTTTAAATTTCAACGGTAATTGGTACTGTTAGTTGTGGTAATTTTGGTAGTTTTGGTAGTTGTGGTAGATTTTGAGGTTTTTGTAGTTTTGATCGTTTATGAAGTTTACAGAGAGATAGACCGAGATACATAAATAAAACTAGAACGGGTTGAAATAGCGGATAAACGTGTGTTTGTAGGTGAATTATTGGTACTTAAAAATTCTCCAAAATTTCTCTCAACAAAATTTTCCTCCCGCATGTCCCCAAAGCTTTACCTCGAATCTCACCCCCGACGTCGAAAAATCCCCGAATTTCAGGAATCCCCCCATCTGGCAACATTGGATGGAGAACCATAGACTAAACTACATATGTGGAAACATTATTTTTTAGATGCGCAGGGGCAATATATTTCTTACTATCTAGCTAACTAGCTCATTATGGTCATTTTGATCGTTTTGATCATTTTGGTCAATTTAGTCATGTTGATCGTTTTGGTAATTTTGGGCAATTTGATAATTTTGGTTATTTTAGTCATTTATGTAGTTTACAGATAGACGGGGGATAGATAAGTAAACCGAGAATGAGTTGAAATATAGGATGAATGATTGTACGGGAGACCAATCATTTCTCAAGTTTATAGATATAAAAATTATCATCTATAAAAAAATGCGATAGTAACTCGGTCTGTCTCTCTGGTAAGCCTTCAAAAATCTACTGAAGTACTGGATCGGTTTTACAGTAATTTAGTTTAAATGTAGTTTTAGTACCGAAAATGGATATAAATACTTTTTATTCCGGGAGATGAAACTAACCCAGTTTACTCTATAATTTTTTTATTTTTTTATTGCAGGAGTTCAGCAGACAGTCAGACGGCCCACTTGATGGAAAACGGTTACCATCGCCTATGGACAATTGCAACATCAAACGTGCTACAAATGCGCTGCTGCTCTTTTAAGGGAAACTGGAACCTGGTCATTAATGCCGGAACACAACTCAAGGTTGTTATGGTGACATACTTTAAACCAGGGGTGATAGCCATCCAGCCGGGCAACTGCCCTATCACCTGACTGTGGGTTGTTTTGTCGCCTCTTACGACAGGCCGCCCGGCCGCAAGAAATTTTATTCTTTCTCCGTTTCTGCACGGATAATAATGAATAATGAAGTGAATCTTCCGGGGGCAAATGCCACTAAGAGAAAAATTTAATGCAGTGTAACCTGTATTAACGCCTGCTCTATAGACATGATGCACGTATGAGAGTTAGACACACGGCGTAGCCGCGGGAGACACACAGTGTTGCTAGAAGAAAGCATAGTAAATATTTGCCTCTTTACACTATCTATGGTCTAAGACTTACCCATTTGTCCTTGGTTTTATACCTTTCTCTTTCACTCACCAGCATGACATCTCTTTCCTTGATATGATAGATGTCAGATATCTGTCAATTCATATAGTCTTCCACACACCAGCAAGAAACTTGCTGCAACACTGTGTGTCTCAGTCAACACATAATACCTGTTTTGTTGGAATGCAAAACAGTTATATTATGTGTCTCTGTCGACACACAGTGTTGCTAGAAGACCTGTTTGTTATCTGCTGGTGAAAACACAAGTAATACAATGCATATGATGATTAGAGATTTAAAATATTTCTCAAAGTATATCCGATTTACTTTAAGAATTTTAATTTGTCTGTGAAGAAAAATAAAAAAAAATTAATACTAATAACCTCACAATTTATCAATTTCCAACAATATTGATTTATATTATTATATGGATAATAGTCTCTCCCTGTCTCCCTAGGTTTGCTGGAAGAAAACTCTCTTTGGAGTTGTTAATCTTGTTTTGGTACATCACCACTCTCTGTAGTTTTATATGTAACTACTTTGTGTACAATAAAGAAAGAAAAAATAATAATCCTCCTATCTGAAATCAATTATTATTTTAAAGAAAATGTTGATTAGATGATAAGATCTCAAGGTTCCTTGGTAAAGAACTTATCTTATGAATCTTCCATTAAAAATGGAAAACCTAAAGGTAAACATAACTAAAGAGCCTTAATAATAACTAAAATTAGTTTATAGCTAATCTTGACTAGGTCTGATATCATTAATAGAAACATCTGTATGTTTCAATACTTATAAGATTCCTCTAATATCTCTTGTACTGGTCATTTTATAACTAACATCTTGTATCAACATCTAGCTAATAGATATATATGTAGAGTAGTATTAATCTCTCCCCCCCCCCCCTTTTTTTTATAGAGTACTATATTGTATATTTACAAAAAATATTATATACAATGTCTCTGAAAACAGTAATTATGGTTCTTTAAGCAATTTTTATCTTTGAAGATAATGATAGAAATGTATAAACTTGTACTCATTCTCTATCTAGGCTTTTTGACCTCTCAGATACTGTTATAAAATGTTTAATGTGTGTTACAGGACAAAACAATAATTTCGGTGTTTCCGTAACATCCAGCTAGACTGCTTATTATTTTATTTATAATCTTGTTATTACACAAAGTTGTGGCTACCAGCCGATTGTTTTGATTGTCTGGGGATGCCCTGGTGTCAACAGATCATAGATTCTACAGCCTGAGGCAAGTAATAGTAGTGACTATCCAGCTACTAATATGAAATTATATATACTTATATATATATAATTTTATTTATTTATTTTAATTTTGTCAAATAGAAATGCTAATATTCTAGACAAATAGCATTTTAAATTTCTGGTTTGACAAGTGAAATGGTCTTAAGTATTTGATGATCATCTTACATCTCTGATAATGTTATTATATGATAGATAGAAAACACTTTAATTTACACCATTTCAAAAAACTTAAGAACTAGTAATATATGATAGCCTTTTAAAATTTATTTTTGGCAATGTCTATTGTAGATATATAGTAATTGTAGTTGTAAGTATTATTAAGTAGGTGTCTGCCAACTACTTTGATAAGTCTTGCCATTTGTGATTCAGTAAGAGACTTGATCATTCAAACTCTAACTTTTTAAGCAAAAAGGGGCAATCTGTCTGTCTGTCCATCTACTGAGATCTTCCTCCTGTCTTAAATGAGAATTGTTAATAATCTTTGCTTTCAAGTTTGGCCTCCGAAAGCCCTTGGTCTATTCTGGTATTAATAAAAGGAAATTTCCTTTAACCTGGTTCAAGTAAGACAGTATTCTATTAGGCTGGGTGGGGAAAATTGCCAAGCCCAGCCGAAAGTCTCATTTCTACCGAATACATTGTAGAAAAATGAGCACACCTGTCTGGGGCCATTCATCACATACTTTGATGAAAATAAGTTCATGCCTTGGACGCTCCAAATTTTGAACATAGCCTTCATGGCCTGGAGCAGAAGAAGCCACTTCAGAACTTTAGGACCATTTGGCATCTGGCTTCTCGTTCAGTTTAGCTTCCCCGAGAGCTAAGTGGCAGAGAAAGAGAGTTATGCTCCATTGTTCTGTGAGATTCAACAATATGGTAAGCATCTTTATTTATTTACTTTTTTAGGTAAAGGGATTACGTCCTTTTCTCACCATGTATGTACAATATGCACCTCTTTGAGTCATACACTGACTATTTATTCTTACAAACATAGTATACATCTCGTTCCTCTTTGAACTCCAAGAAATTGGTTACAGGCCCACTTTCCAATCAGTGAGCAAATCCTGTTTAGCTGAGCACCTCAACCTGAATTTGAGGTCAAAAGACTGAATAATACAGCTATTTGAGTACTGGTTCTGAGCCCTGCTCTCCTTTGACCAACTTTATTTCAGGTCTTGCTAAACAGTAGGGTTAGATATTCCCTCTTGGCCTGCTCTGTTTGAATAATTTTAGGAACATTTGCATAGTGATTGTGAAGCCAATTCTTTAAAATTGCATAGTATGCAAAATCTCAATTTAGTCATAACCCCTTTAGGAGTAGTAATATATCTATTCCACATGTTTGAAATCAGAAATGTTATTTTTAGTTATGGTTTTTAGGACAATTTCACTCTGCCTCGCCTGGTGTCCCAGACAGTTATAACAATAGGAAAACAGACCTTAGACATTGGAGCAAATAATTTGATCACACCTGAGATTTAATGCTCACATGATGGCAATTGTAAGATAGACTTTTTGATAACTTATATGCCATCCTCGTATCGAACATTCTCAGAGTTTCTGCAACTTGAGAATCAAGGACCTTCCGTCCTGACTGATTCTAGAGTAACTGGATATGGTGTCTATAGGATTTCTGCAATCCAATTTGCTATAATAGCAAATATTTTTGTGCCAAATGTTAAGCCACAAAGCAAGAGCAATAAAGAGGGGAGTTTCCAGTCTTTAAACATCAATTGAGATACTTCTTATCATCTTACAGAATGTCACAGTCTCATAGCATAGACACTTATGATATTATAAGTTTGTATAAATAAGGTTTAAAATTAGTATACAAATAGACCACTACTTTGCTGTCTTAAGATTAATCAAACTATCTCTTATGTTATTATAATAGTAAGATGATAAGCTGTTGTTTTAACCCCTGCTCTCTTATATGTAATTAATACAATTACTTATTGTAATGTGTAACTAAATGTTTGCTGAAAATCTTGCTATAAACCACTCGGAGGAATGTCCGGATGAGGTTTAGCTATTGGTAAGTGAAAATATGCCTGTTGAATGTTTGTTGTCACTAACCAATGTGTCTTAACTTTAATTAATCTCTTTATTTGTAATATAAAATGTTTTACAATATATTACATATGAATTAAGACCTCTGAGGTCCAAGAGGGCAGAAATCAACATCTGACTTCTTTATCAAAAACCATCTGAATGCAGCTCTTTGGATGGAGTCTGTTATATTCACTACTTTTAATAGGTGAACTATCTCTTTTCTCATTATGTGTATTGTGTAGTCTAAACAATTTACACTAAGATTTATAGGCTTGGCTGTATAATTAGTAAGGCTTAGATCACTTGTCATACAAGACATTAGATGTGTTACTTTTTAACTTAAAGTACGTACTTGTCTTTAAATTTTAATCACCCTTGTAAGCCACTCAATGATGCTTTAATAAGTTGTACAACATCAGGACAAAAATATAGTCTTGACTACAAATAATTTGCAATGTAGTCTCTAATATTTAATTATGGGACATTGGTCCCACTGACTTTATTAATCCTGTCAATAAGTAATGTAAAAATTACTAGGCTTTGGTGAAAATCAGTTGTGGTGCCTCCTGTGAGGACTTAATTTACAAGCCCTCGTTTACAAGACCAATGTTCAGGTGGGTTATAGTCACATGGCACATCTATGTACCATGAACAGATCCAAACTTTCTTTAATATAGGTTAGAAGGCTATAACCACCCAAAGTTATCTTTATATCTCAAATAATAAATAAATGGGCCGACTATCTATACACACCCCAGTGTTTTATCACTGAATTAAAGAAGCTGTTCAACTTCAGCCAGCAGCAGCTGGATGTTTATCCAGCTATAGCCTTTGTTCAGAAATTGTCATTGTTCTAGAATATTATAAAAAACAAATTTGTCCACAATGGTTCTGCACCGATAAGTGGTCTTCTTTTACAGTGAAATGACAAATGTTATGTCTTAGTACAACACTATTAGCAAGACAAGTTTGTGATAAATGTCCTTTCAATCATATTAATTAAAAATCAATTTAATTTTTGACACTAACTCTTGGTTAGCTTAAGTAAACAACCGGTTTACTAACCTCGGTGTTTTATTTCCCCTACTGAGATTTTCAGTTAGGTGTTAAAACAAGTTCAATCCTGTTTGAAAACTCGTAATTGTACTTACATCTCATGTTCAGTAGAATAAAGCAAAATACTTCCCCCTTCGTCCGAACTTGAGAAACGAAGATAATTTATCGTAATTGGTTTCACTCGATGTGCTCGTAATAACAGAAATCACCAAAGGCTTAAAGATTTCGAATGTTGCACATTCCACTTGGAACACTTACTTGTCGTAGTTTGTACTTATTATAACACAATTAAAAGACGAATGGTAAGTGTTATAATGAAGTACTATATTATTTTCTTGGCACTGTGTTGTCAACACTTCAAAATTCTATTAATATTGAATAGTTTTAACACTTTGAAATAATTTACAAATTTTGCAATGTTTTACCGGCAAAATTTTACAATGCATATGAATTGACAGCTATCTGACATCTATCATATCAAGGAAAGAGATGTCATGCTGGTGAGTGAAAGAGAAAGGTATAAAACCAAGGACAAATGGGTAAGTCTTAGACCATAGATAGTGTAAAGAGGCAAATATTTACTATGCTTTCTTCTAGCAACACTGTGTGTCGGCACCCAAATAATACTTTCTTCGTTTATCTTGTTATATATTAATGACGAAAAATTAGCAAAATATAATATTAATATCGAATAAATTAGCATAATATAGAAGCTGTAGGTTTACTTTTCTGCAAGAAAATTAGATGTCATAATAGAAAGGGCGGTACTGGGTTTTTTCAAAGATAAGGAACGTCGGCTTTTATAGCCAAAGTCAGTAATTTCTTAAATAGTAATAGTAGAGTAGTTTACTCCTTCCAAATAATAAATCACAAGAACATTTCAAATAATCTATTAAAGATTACAATTGTTAAAAAATAATTTTCAAATAATAATTATAAGTAGACAAAGTAAATAAATGAGTGAACACTGACTAGAATTCGGGGCTCTCTGCTCCAAGACTCGAGGCACAGTGTCCAATGCATCTGGTCCAGGTCGGTAATTATTAAACAAATGCTCAATAATCGATATAAAATTAAAGAACCTGTTATTACTTTTATGTTATCATTTGATAATTTGCACCGACTAACATAAAAGCAAACTAACACACGTGCGCTGTACAAAATAAATATTTTTATTATTGTTAATCAATTATTTGTTCATACATACATATATATTATCACGCCTATTCCCATGGGGGCAGGCAGAGACTATGGATCTTCACTTGCGACGATCTTGACAATCAACTTTCGCTTCATCTACTTTCATTAAACTCTTCATATACGCACGTTTATTTGAGATGCTTTTTACCTGACCTTTTTTTAACACTTCTATTTGATCATGATGTGTACTTCGTGGTCTACCAACACCAACTCTGCTATTCACAATGCTGTCATACGTTTGCTGATTTTAGATTAGAGAACTTAGATTATCTTTATTCTTACGTCATCTATAAATTAAGTGACATATTCGCGCCGACATATATACAAAAGTAAAAAAATTCTTCAATTTCCATCAGTTCTAAGAAATTATTATAAAATTTGTAAGATTTTATTTTATTTGCAAACAATAGACAGAGATTAGTTTTATGTAATGGAATCTTTTATTAAATAAGAAGGAAATTTTCCTTTGATTCAAAATATTATAACAATATTATTTCACAAAGTTGTCCCCAGCATTCGTCAAAAATTAAAAATCTACTTTGGCAACACTGAAACTAGATATGGCTTCCTGTCAAAAATTTAGTTTATGAGTTTCGTCTAATTCGATCGTATAACTGAGATTTTATATGATAAATGGTGTGTTTAAGTGATATTCTAGAATGAGTTGTGTAGTTCGTGGTTGCAAAAGTGTTTGGCATCCAACATCAGGCGTGAAATTCCACAAGTAAGTTGAATTAAATTCTTTTTGAGTTACATTAACATTTTAGGGAAATTAACACTAAAAGTCTTGCTATTTTATAATAACACATACAGAAATTGACGACACTTTCTTTGCATCATCTCCCACAGCGAATTATTCTACTAATATGCAGTTAAATACGATTTATTGTATTGTAAACTATACATAAACAAGAGGAGTAGGGTGACAAGCTTCTTATTCTTAAAAATTGGTCTAATGATAAAAACTTCCTGTATAAAGTATTTACTGATATGTAGTGCTTGTAGTCTTGGCGTAACTTTTAATCTACATAATGAAGATCCAAGATTTTAAAACTTTGTGAATTAAATGAGCAAAATGATTTATTAAAAACAGTTTATAGCCTAATTTTGGACATTTCCACTATTTTTCTGTTTATTTCTATTTACAGTTTCCCTAAAGATCCAAACAAGAGGAATGCTTGGTTATCTGTAGTACCATTAAAGGGAAAATTTTATGAATCTGCGAAGATTTGTAGTCTTCATTTTAAGAATGCAGACTATAACTAGCAGGCCAGGTTGTCTGCTAAAAGATGCTGTACCAGTCTACTCATATCAATTGTGTAAATGTTGCAATGTGGTGGTAAGTGTTGGATAAGAACATTTGTGACCTTTATAGTATATATTATTATGTTCTTATGAAAAATGTATACCTCTATAAATCATTTTTAATTTCAGGATTGTGTTAATGTCCTATCAACTTCATGGACTCAATCACATACAGCTGTCAATGATAATGTTCCCCTAATGCTATTTCCAAAACAAGATATTGTAAGTGAACAAACTTTTATATTAGCAAATTATCTTATTAGATAGACAGTATTCTGTGAATTACATTTTTATAAGTTTCCACTCATGAAAATAAAAACAATGAAAGTGAAATCTCCATTGGACATTTTTGACTCTAAATTAATTTTAACTTTCGACAGGATATTGAAAATTAACCACCATACAAACGGCGTGCTTTGAAAGATTTTAATGTTCAAGTAAACTTCAAGACATCACGTGAACAATCTTTAGAGAAGAGTAGAAAAATATTGCAGCAAAAGGTGAAGAGACAAGAGCGAAAAATTAGTGATATGATATCGCTCATAAATGTGGTCCAGGATTATACATCACAGTCTGAAATTGAAAATATTTTGCGAAGTAACTGCTAATATTTGTGAAAATTTTCAGAAAGTTAGTAGAGTAAACAAGAAAAAAAAAATACATATAGTGTTGACATCAAAGCTTTTGCATTGACTTTGCACTTTTATTCGCCGAAAGTGAAGTGATATATACAACTTTTTAAGAAAAATAAGTCTACCTGTTTCTTGATCAGCACTTCTATATAACCTACCTTGTGAACATAGGGTTAACGGTTTTGCAGCGCAGGGTTCCTAACACTAGATGATTACGATTTATGGGCAATATTTTATGTTTTAATAAATTTTATTAATTTTCACTATATAAATTCTTTTATTCCATATCCCGCTCAATGCTTCGGCTTTGGTATGTCATTCCTAGACCTTTGAATCAGGGGGTGAGCGTCACATACTCTATCAATTAAATCTAGAAATAGCAAAAACGAATTGTAATTTTATTTACCGAAAATCTCTATTGTTGATTATTATAAATAATTAGAAGTTTTAAAAATTATAAATATTAAATAAATAAGTAATCCTAAAGTTTCGACAATCATGTTTGGTATCGACATTTGGGTAGTGATCATCCCCCATATTTTCTAAAGAATATCTATCAGACAGTATGACGAGGTACTGAACAATGTATTCCATATCCTCGTATAAAAAGTATAGAGGGATGACATGTTTGTTACAAAATTAAATAAAAAAAACCCAACAAAAAAGAAAAGTAAACATTTAAAAAGTCGAAAATAATACCTATCGTTGAGCCATCAAATTCGATAGAGATTGGCACGATAAGGTTTGCTGCGGGTTTGCGGGATACAAAAATTGTATCCGAATTGGTTGACTCGTTCAAGAGATACGGTGCCACAGACGGACAGCGGTCAAACTTATAATTTCTCTTTTTTCGTCGGGGGTTAAAAAATGGCAGCTATCAGGTTTTTGTTAATTGTTAAGCAAAATCAGTCATGGCAAACGATACAAAAACGAAAAGTAATTTATTATCCATATTTTTAAAAGAAAGTATTGTCACCCTAAAGAAAGAGATAAAAGACATAAGTGACGTCATTCAAGGACAAATTATTGGTCTTCAGTTAGGTATTCGGAACGCAATCTCCATTGTGTATAAGCTTAGGTCGATTCGCCATCCCCAGTGGTTCGACAGCGGCATGAATATTGTATGATGGAAGAACTGCACTATTGCCGGGGCCTTGGCCTTGCAGCTGTAATGTTACCTTTACGTGGGATAAATAGTAATAATTTGGCTCGCTTATTTCAAACTTATCATGAAACTAGGTAATTTTCATAAGTATTTACTATTTGATTCCAATTCCATAAAATATTATATCAATAGCACTTATTACATATGATTTTATGTTTTGCAGTCATCACCCTACATTAATATGGATCCAAGTGCCAATGATATGTAATAAGACTCTAAGGCAGTGTGTTAAGGAAGACAAAGAAGAAGCCTGGAATGAGCCTTGGCGTTGGTGGTCCAAGTTCCATGAGCGTGTCAGTTGGGATAAGAGAGTTGGAGTAGTTTTGCAGATACCAGCTGACTTGCCTCCTAAAGATATTATAAAAAGATGGTGTGGAGAACCTGTTAAAGCAATTGTATTGCCAACATCTTTATTTCATGAAAATAAAAAAGGGTAACTACTAATAAAAATAGTATTATAACATTACAATAAACTGATATTGTCACACTGCTTGTACATGTGAACCTTGATTTCTAAAGTATATTAGGCACTTCAAATATTATATGTACTTGCAGTTGCTCCAATAGAGCACCAAATTAATGGTCATTAAACATTCACCTGTGTTCTAAAATTGTGAACTATTAATTGACAGTTAGATTATGTTAAAAGTAATCTTATAATTGATTTAACAAGTTTTCAAATAAAATACCACATTTTACCACACATGGAACTTTTAATAAGTAATTCTGTACTAGCTAGTGATGTGAAAACAAAGAAATTCTAAATGTTTTATTTTACATTATTTCTCAAGTCTGCATATGCATATGTGTGTGTTTTATATATACATTTAACATTTTCATATATTTATTATGGTTTAAAGTAATTTTTTAGATTTCCAGTCCTGTCAAAATCTCACCAAGAATTGGTTATAAATATGGTGGAACATGAAGCCCAGGTGGTGGTGAGTGGGGCCCGCAGGCACCACATTGAGTTCTACATGCAGTACCTGAACAGGTTATGGAAGAGGAGACCAGATCCCAACCTCGATCCTATGCTTTCTTATGCCAAGGGGTATGTGTTTCTAAATTTAAAGCTTATACTGAATTAGACACACGATAATGAAATAAACCAACACTATGTTAGCTTTTCTGAGTCATACAACTATTATACACAAAACAATACTATTTCATGTAAACCATCTGAAATATGCTATGTAGTCATTATATGACAGCATAGCTTATGTCAATAGTGTAGAAATGTAACACACAATTTTGAAGAGAAAGTGAATTATTACCAAAATAAAGTTTTCTGTAGCTCTGGAAATGTTGCTTTTCCTAGTGAAAACTGTTGCTATCTAGAAACTGCTATAGAAAACTATAAGTTTGATCCATGTATTTGAAGAGGGAATCATTCATTTGCCAGCAATATCACATACAGGAGTGGGTTAGAAGGCATGTATGTTAAGAGATAAATCACAACAAATTTTATACTTTAATATATTTTGTAATTGTTCATTATGTAGTTTTATATTAATTGTTTAAATTACACATTATGTTTTGTGTGAGGAGCTGCCTTTGAAGTGAAGTGTTCGGCGATATCCACATCCTGTGTTCGGCTCTTATTGGAATATGCATTATGTTGGCGCATATTGATAGTGTTGCTCAAACAATGGGATATGTGATTGAAATAGGAGGAGGGGAAGTGGGCCATCCGAACTTTCACTCATTGCCTGAATTAAATGTTTTCAACAATTTTGTAGTTGCAGTTATGCTTTTAATATTCCAGTTGGGAAGATTACCTACAAACCCCTCTTCAGCCCTTAGCAGACAATTTAGACACTCAAACATACAATGTATTTGAAAAGGACCCTGTAAAATATGACCAATACCAGAAAGCCATTACACAAGCTTTAATACACTTGCAGGAGAAAAGAGCTTCTAAGAAACCCACTGAACAAGTAAATTTTTTTAAATATGTTTAAGGCTTTTTTATTGGTTTTGTTCTTCATAGTTCACAAATTCATGTATTATCTAGAATAAAAAAAAATCTATCTATGTAAACTTATGAGTCACACAAGTACTTCACATAGAAAGTGTACCTACTACCAACCAATCTAACTAGAGTAATAACTAGACAAACGCATGGAATGCGGCCACCATCACTGCAGACACCTATCTCCTAATACCGTTCACAGATTCGATAAGTTCGCACTGCATGTGATGATTGTTGTTTTGTTGTAATCTTCTTGTTAGAGGTCAATTTTTTTCTAGTTGTTTTTTTGTATTATCTACTCTTTCTGCTCCTTAACCATAATTTTACTATTCCTTATCAAAATTTATAATTCTTTAGATTTAAACAAAAAATAATGTTACAAAAATCAGTTGTCAACTTATTAAATAGTATTAGTAATGAAAAATATAATTAGATGAACAAATAACATTAATGACCAAAATTATGTTGGTATTTTTAGATTAGTGTCCAACAAGGTCGACCGCATCTGTCATTCATCTACTTGGTTTGGTCGGATAGTAGCTTAGTTAATTTATGTAGGTAGTGTTGATTTACTAGTATTTACTAGAATTGTTTACAGCAATAAAAACTGGAATAAATGCTTGTTATTCCATGCATTATGTAGGGTCACCTTCAATTTATTTCTTTCCAGACTGACATTAGTAATGATATAGTTGAAGATATAATTAAAAATACAAAGCAGACTGAGCAAGTGATTGATCAAGGTGAAGGTGCAAAAGACACAGATAGTGATGTAGTGACAGTAATGGTACTTGGTGCGGGAAGAGGGCCCCTTTTGAGAGCCACACTCAATGCAGCTGAAATCACAGATACCAATGTTAAGGTACTAATCAGACTTCTTCTAAGAAAGAATTAAGGCAATTCTTTATTCACTAGGAATTTTAAAACTAACTGGGTGTATCTTATTTTTAAAATTTATGTACTTGGTTACAAAACACAAACAACAATAAATCTGTTTATTATTTTGTGAACTGATTCTACTCCTAACTTGATGAAAATATAATTAATAAGGTCTAAAAATAATGTCTGTTAAATATGTTTCAAGAAGCCATTCAATCAAAGATTTTTAATTTATTTTTATTAAAGGGTTCATCATCAGTCAGAGCCTTTTTATGAGCTCTTTCTTTATACAGTTTTTTGATTTTTCTGTCATGTTACATACAATTCTTCCCTATAACTTAACTATACATATCTTGTATTTTTTTATTGTTCGAATACAGCGCACAAGCTGACAGCCCACCTAATGTAGAATGGTTATACTGTCTCCTATGGACATTGTAACACCAAAGTTGCTGCTGTTTTTGAAGGGATCCTGGCCACTAATGCTGAAAGACGCCTCAGGGTTGTTTTGTTATGGCGGTATACTCTAGATCAGGGGTGGAAGCTATCCAGGGTAAATGCCCATTAGGGCATTGTAATCTAGCTGTGGGTCGTTTTGTCACCTCTTATGACAGGCTGATGAATTGTCTTTGCTGACACATATCCTACAGACAATGAAATTAGTGAAATACATTGATTGGGATATAAATTATAAAAAAAAAAAACCATGGACAGGTTGTTGCAGTTGAGAAAAATCCATGTGCCGTGGTTGTATTGGCAGCCCAAGTGCGGGAGATATATAGCAAAAGCAATGTAATCTTGATTCCGGGTGATATGAGGCAACTAAACCTGTCACCAAAAGCCGATATTATTGTCTCTGAATTGTTGGGTGAGTATTAGATTAACAACATATTTAAAAAGCCACTTATTTTACAAAAAAGTGTTAAGTATGTAATATATTCTTGTGTGTATTTATTTTGTTGAGCAATAAAGTGGTATCAATACATTTATGCAAATTATTTTTATCCAAATAAGTCTGCAAAATATTACCCTTATATAATAAAACTAGTATACTCCCGCGACTTTGTCCAAATTGGATGAGTAGCGAAGATCAAAAAGGTTGTTTTACACAGAATTTGGTTCATTGAACATATTGCATCTGAATTATAATTTTATTTCGACCTGGCCACTTCAAACCGTTCCCAAGAAAATTCCCGGGACTTAAGTACCGCAGATTTTAAATCCGGGAATTTGCTGTTGGTTGATGAAAACCACATTGAAATCGGCCCAATAGATTTTGTGTGAATCCTGAACAAACAGAGAAACACAAAAAATATAAAAAAAAGACTACACTTACACTATTATACATATATCCTTTATTTAGTACAAAGTGTCATTTAAAGATGTACATGAACATTGAATTATAAGTTTCAAAAATTGTCCATAAAGTTTTAAAAAGCTTTGTCTAATTATTTTTTAGTTTCTACTGGAAATAGCAATCCCATTGCTTTAATGAATTTTACAGAATTAGGACTTTAAATTTGAGCCTGTTTTTTCATTTTATAAAAGGTATTTTAAATAATAAGATGAAGAGATTTCTTACCCTGTTTTCCTGCACCATCTACATCATCAGATTAGTTAAGAATTTCTTTTAATTTAGGTTGCATGGAAGAGATCGCCTTAAACGATAAGGCTGCCTATTCTATTGTCTAGAAATTATTGAAATATGAATTGTTTTTTTAATTTTATATTTTGGTGTGCAATAAAGTGTTATCTATCTATTGAAGACTGAAAGTTTTAATTGAAACTGGCAACGCCAACTATGATTGGGGCAGGTGTTATGAGTTACGTTTTTGGGCGATTGTCATTCCTCATTAATTTTCTTCTTTCATTTACATGGTTTTCCCTAACATTTATATTGTATCAATAAATTAAAGCGTTGAATCAAGTTTTTGTATTGTGCCAGGTTCATGGGGTGACAATGAGCTGTCTCCAGAGTGTTTGGACGGTGCTGCAGGGCTTCTTAAACCCGGCGGCATATCAATACCGTACCAATACAACTCTTATGTGGGTCCAGTGTCGTCGGCACGGCTGTGGGCAGCCGCCAAAGCAGCGTCCCTGCACACATGCAACAAAAACGACAAAAACCTTGAAACACTATGGGTTGTTTATATGCAAAATAAACACAATATTGCCGAGCCAAAGGTAAAGTTATTTAAGTAATTGTTACGATTTTAGTTTATACAGGTAATCGGCATTTTACAAAGACTATTGGCTTCAAGTCCACTATTACAATAGGGAAACAAACGGACACATGGTACAATAAATTCTAATGTTTTTACATACAAAAAGACAGGCGTTAAAATAACATATAATATTTTCTAACTTTTAAAATATGATTTATTTATTTATTTTATAGGTACCCCAACAGCATAGTACACTAATAAGACTATGACATAATAAACATAACAATTATATAAATGCATACATGCCAATAACAGGCGTACACAGCTTTATCTACAGTTTGTCAGTATTAAATTAGAATTTATATAAATTTAATTTGAGTTAGATTATAATATCAATAAATGGGGTGAATAATTTAATTTACATGAAAATATATGATTAATTTCCTTTTAAAAATTAAAGAGTCGCAAAAGATATCTACGTTCGGAATCTTACGGCTATTTCATTGTATTTGTTGCACATTCTTGACAATGGTAGGGTAATGATGATAGATATAATTTTAATTACTTGCCAAACAATAATTAATGCGCTATTAGACTCCTGTTTCTTGCAGCTACTCATGACGTCATAAGTAGGTATACCACAAAATGTATGGCTGCGTCATTTTGAAATTTTATAAAAAATATCTCAGTTAATTTGACAGTCGGTTTCCCTATGGTGTCAGAATGGTTTACCATTGATATTATAACTATTAGTTTTCCAGTTTTGGTGAGTACTAGACGGCCAAAACTGACAAAATCTATAACTATGAAGTTAATGATTTGATACAGTTGTCATTTATTTTGTCTCTTTGTTCTCTTGTGTCTTACTTAACTACAGCCCTTTCAACAACATTCTTTTGTTCCAAAGAAATGGCTAAATTGGGTTTGAAGTTTATGAATTTTTGAAATTTGTAGTTGGCAATGCTGATTGCAATTATAATCTTAATATTTTATACATGATCGAAATAAAGCCTTATAATACTATATCGTAATCCTAATGTGTGAATAAATCTATTATAATTAGGTGTGGCTTAAAAATTAATTTAATGTATAACTATATATAATTACAAACATGTTTAGCAAATGCCAGATATGTTAATGACAAGATAATAATAATAAATAATAGTATTTACAGTAGATTTTTTGCCTGCTTGCTGATTTTTATTTTGGTTTGAGTTAATTTTAATAATTTTCAGCAAATTTTCACATTCAACCACCCAGCTCAAGCCTTAAAAGACAATGAGGGCCAAGAGTTGACTGACTACAGAGGTCTCCCATTGACAGACAACAGGCGGTCAGCAACAGTCTCGTGGATAGTTCAGCAAGAGAATGTGATGCATGGCTTTGGAGGGTATTTTGACTGTAAGCTGTTTGGGGAAGAAATGATTAGTATATTACCTTCAACACACAGCCCAGGCATGATATCATGGTTTCCAGTTTTTATTCCAATTAGGGTAAGTATTTTTTAGGCTCTAAGATTACATAGCTAAATGACAAAAATAGTGGATTTTCGTCACCTCTATGGAATCTCTCGAAGTATTTGTCAGGACACGCATTGGCCGATTTTAACTACAATTTCATAATTCTCATATTAGTCGTATTTATGCAGTGTTTTACTTTCACGAAGATGTCAATCTAATTAAAACCTGACATGGTGGCGACACATGTGTCGTGACCTATTTAGCTACCCTCGTGTTGGGTGCCCACTGTTGGGCAATGGTATATCCCGAATTTTGCCACTGGTCACGTTTCCTGTGAAATATAATGAAGAATTCTGAAAAGTAATAATTATTTAATATTTTTTTTGTGCAGGGATAGAGAAAAATTACAATTTCCTGCAGACGGGCGGCCTGTCGTAAGAGGCGACAAAACAACCCATAATCAGGTGGTAGGGCATTTGCCCAACTGGATGACTACCAGCCCTGGTTTAAAGTATGTCGCTATAACAGCCTTGAGTTGTGTTCCGGCATTAGTGATCAGGTTCCAGTCTCCCTTAAGAGAGCAGCAGCACATTTGTAGCACCTTTGGTGTTGCAAATGTCCATAGGCGATGGTAACCACTTTCCATCAAGTGGGCTCTGCCTGTCTGCTGTACTCATGCAATAAAAAAAAACCTCTTTACCAAAAAAGTCAAGCTTTACAAGGCGTAATCCAATATATTGTACATACCTTCACATCAGGTCATCTTCATCTGCATTTATTACCGATCTAATTAACTAAGTCTCACTTGTCGCAACAACAATGATTAGCCATTGTAGAGGGCTACTACAACTAGTGCATTATACAAAAACTGGAATGAGACTGACTTGTCACTCTGTCCACTCACTTTTATCTCCCTGTGATGATAAAACTTTTTACAATTGGACAACAGCCTAACACATAATTATACTCAATTTCATAACAATCAGTTACTTTAAATTCACTAGTGTGAGAACTTCGTATATTTATGGCTTAAAAACTCCCATTTTCTGACATAAAAAGCTCCTGCTACACATGCGATAACGCTAATGTTAGCGACTATCACGCAAATTTAACCAAGGATTTAAGCGTTATTTGAGTTGTGACATTGTTAATGACATTAAACAATGACAGATAACTCATATTTATACACTAATGTCGCCAATCATTAACTTCGGTATTTTTGAAGCTGTAATCTAGACGTAATTTGTCACAGTCACTAACTAACACTAATGCAGTTAAAATATAATCTTGTTCAGTGTAATTTTCTTTTGATTTCAGACACCTATAAGAGTACAGAAAGGTGAAGTGATAAAGGCGACGTTTTGGCGCTGCGTGGACTCCCGCCGCGTGTGGTACGAGTGGGTGGTCGAAGTTGGCGACAAGATCACTCCCTTGCACAACTCCAACGGGCACAGCTCAGAGATGTTGCTATGATGATATGGAATAAATGACGTTTTTTTTACTAATATTGAATATTTTTTATATATAGGTACTTCAGTGTAATTTTGACATATTTTTCAATAATTTGATATGAAGTCCATACTTTGATTTTTTAAAGATCTACACAAGTCTTACAGAAGTAATGGCACTTTTAGTTATTTACATTCATCAATAAGTTTAGGTTCATTAATAACATTTAAAAATGTAACAATTTTATTATACTGAACTAAATTATAAAATAATTGACCTGACAATGAAGTCTGAAATTTTCTCTGTATAATATAATCCTATATATCGAAAGTACTTTTATACTAATTTTCATGGTAATCTGGTTTATTCGCAAGACAGGACAACATCAAGTGAGGTTTGGGAGACTGGGCAAGTTAATAGTAAGAATGTTTTAAATTTTTGTCTAGAAGTCGCCAAATTGGTCCTTTGTCCCACTGCTTATAAAGATATATCTGATGTTATCTTAAAGACTAAAAACATACATATATAGTAGATGAGACCGGATATAAACTCTTTATCCCAAGATTTGCAAGTTTGGGCAGAAATGGAATCTTAAGTGGGACCATCAATATGGCCATATAATTGTGATGAATTCAGAAATTTCTAGGAGAACTAGTAACAATATAAAATTTGTGTTGTCAACAATGATAAAAATCTTAGCAACAAACCGGTATGAGGGTATTTGTCTTTCTTAGAAAAAAGAATACACAGTACTCGTTTTGTTTATAATGTTATTGGTAATTTTTTACAGACTAAGGTAACAATACTCAATTATATCTAATACATAAAATTAATTAATGTGTATGTCTATAAGTGATAACGTTATTTTTTATTTTAAGATTATGAACCTTTCAATATTCATTTCTTTGTGAAAATCATCAATATCCTGGTCCCATCTTTTTTCAAAGTAAATACCTGAAAAAAAAAATTATTACTCTTAGCCAACTAGAAGAATTTACAACAAAAATACTTGGTAGTATTTTTCATATTTAATTAGTCGCTATGAACAGAGATGGACATGTACTTATATTCCAAAATTAAATTCAGTTTCAAAATATAGATAAAATGAGAATAGAATTGAATGCTCTTATATTAAAGAAAATGTTTTTCATTGGACTGAAATGTACAACCATGGCATTGTTTAAAATATCGTTATTACTAAAATATTTTAAATATATAGTACAATAAGCATATTACAGTCCCACTGTGGTAACCGAAAAAGAAAGCAGTTACTGAAAGCATAGGGATTAATATTAAAGCTTTTATTGATTACTGTCCTAATGTTTGGAGAGAGTGGTGGTCCCATTGATATATAAAAAACAATTATATATCAATGGGTGGTCCTGTTTTTTTATAAGTTCTTTTTTATGGTTGTTATTAACATCTCACCAGAAGAATTGATGAATTCTAAACATGGGTAGACTAGGTCTCGAAATAACTATACCATCACATCACATCCATACTGTGTGTCAGATTATATAGGAGATGAGGAGTATAATCAGGTGCCACGTAGGGCATT
The DNA here is from genome assembly GCA_019925095.2 of Dendrolimus kikuchii. Taxonomy (NCBI): domain Eukaryota; kingdom Metazoa; phylum Arthropoda; class Insecta; order Lepidoptera; family Lasiocampidae; genus Dendrolimus; species Dendrolimus kikuchii. Next base: position 10,550,408 of record CM034391.1, on the reverse strand, counting down.
TGTGGAATACAAGAAAGCCTTCTACTGCATAGAACTTGGGTTGTTTAGAGATCCTTTATAAAGACATATTGTCAATTGGCAACATGTCATTGGTGACATGTTGCCAATTGACAATACGTCATCATCTATACAGTCATCATTGTGATATTGGTATCACAATGATGACTGTATAGATCCCAGACCAGAAGACAAAACCTCTCCCTCTATATTACAAAGTAAGAATATGGGGGGAGTCCATATCCACAAAACTGTTCACTAATACATTGGAAGAAGTCCTGACAACTCTGGACTGGAATTGTAAGGGAACCAACATCAACAATAAGGACATCTCTCACTTCTGTTTCAATGCCAAAATCAACACACATCATCTTACAGTTGCCACAGAATCAAGGAAATAAACAATAGGACTTAGAACAATAGGATTGCCTTACCCATTATGAAATACAGTGTCAACATATTTTTATGGACACTGATCCACAAACTTAGTAAGTGAGCTAATTTAGTGGTTTTTGATAAAGTCTGAAACGAGAACTTTCCTTGTAAACAGTGTAGGAGTTGCTCTTGCAGTGAAGAGATAACCTGTGTAAGGCTTGTGGTAGAGGCTGGTTAAGGAAAGCAGAGAATCTGAATATATGACACAAAATTGAGGAGACCAACATTCAGTAGATTATAGTTAGCTTAGAACAGAAAAATAGTTATAAGCTGAAAATAAAACATACCTTGCATAAATTTCGCATTATTTCCAGTTTTAATGGCCCAAGGTAAGTAATATTTTAAGTACATCTGGCGGTGCTTGGGCCTTAGTCTAGCTGCACCCCAAATGCCACCACTTATGCACATTGGAAGTTTGGTTTGTATTCCTTCAACCCATTTTATTGTGACCTACAATCACTAATTAATTATAAGAGTAATAAATGAATAGTCAACTTACTTGAGGCTAAGTCAGCTGGCTAGATTAAGGCATATTTATGACAATCATTTCCAAACTATGAATGAAAAATACTATAAATAACAATTCCAGTGGTTTCAAATGTTGCCACTTTTAATAGTGGTATAGGTTCATGTTTGACCATGAACTCACCCAATGTAGAGCAAAGCTATGGTCTAAGATGGAGCATGTTTACCTAGAAGGTACCTATTCATACAAGATTTAAAGACACTCGGGTTGTAAGTATAGGGAAAGATAGGCTTCGCCTTGATCATTAGTTTCACTTTGTTTGCCAATTTTTTTTAGTATTGATACTTCAAAATTAGCAAAACATATTTTCAAAAAGAGTAAAACTCATTCACCTTCATGAATTGCAAGAAATATAATTTGAATATATAGAAAATTAAAGAGAAACTTAAGACTTAATTGTTGAGTGATATGGTCTCAAAGAAATAAGTTTATTGGTGTTTTTCTATACCAAAATCCCTATCCGTATTAATATTATAAATGGGAAAGTAACTGTCTGTTACACTTTCACAAAAAAACTACTGGACTGATTTGGCTTCAACTCGGTATATATGTAATTTCAATAGTGAAGATGGAGATAGGATACTTTGAATTCCTGGAAAATATATAACTGGGATAGTGTCCAGCATAGAACAAAATAAATGTGACAGTGCCTATTACTCCAACTTAAGTATAGCAATTAAAGATGGTATGACTCTTTGGACCTTTTGGACTCCTTTCAATACTTTTTTGGGACTTTTTAAGGTTCTTTAGGACTATGATTTTTGGCCTTTTTGGAACTTTAAAGGACTTTTTAGCACTTCTTAAGAGTGTTAGGGCATTTTAAGAGTTTCTAAGACTCTTTAGCACTCAAGGTCTATTTGGGAGTTTAAGGACATTTACAGTTTTTAAAGAGTTTTAGGACTTTGAACACTTTTTGGAGCTTTTTCAGATATTTAGGATATTTTATTTTTTGATACTTCAGAGTTTTAGTGCTTTTTGGGACTTTTTATAGCTTTTTGAGACTTTTAGAACTTCTAGTTAGTAGGGGATGAAAGTTTGTATAGGGGAGACCAATCACATAAGATTCATCCCGGGAGATGGAATAGTTTGCAATATAAAATTAACTAAATCTGGGGGTGAGCACCCAAACGAAAATTTAATACAATGTAATCTGTATTAATTCTTGCTATTTAAACAAGAGCTTTGTGTTAGGGTTTGGAAAACTGGCATATCATAAATGACTTATGCCACCCGGACATAGAATTTAAGAGGTGATACTTTTTTTTTCCTGGGCAATTTTCATTACTATTATGCTTATCCCTATAGACAAGGGACTAATATATAAATATGGATGCTGAAATGTGCTCTGACACAGCACTGATTTTCAGTAGGAGTGAGGCGTATATATATCGGAACAGGTACACAGAACCAGTTTCTCTATGAAAAAACTTTGCCCTATTATCTAAAGACTGAAACAACTGTACCAACTGTTTTGTTCTGTTCCACAGCAAACAGTTTGAAATGAAACAGGTTGGAAAAAACTCTTTGCTCTTTTCACGTACAGTAATAGAAAAAGATAGCATATACATGATCCTGTTTCAAAGCAAACAGTTTGGAACAAGCTCTTTTCTCCTTTCACATACTGTAAACGAAAAAGATAGCAATAACATGCCTTAACCCTATTCCAATTCTATTTTGGTAATAATTGTAAATACATATGGATACACACATAAATTATGGTGTATAATAATAAATGAACTGTTATATATCATTTAAAATATGACATTTTCCATCATTAAGATAACATACTTTTAAAATTATTATTATTTATTAGACAGATGAAAATATGGTGGTCAAAATATTTAACTGAGATGAAAGGCCTAGCATGAATCCGAATTATTCTGAACCTCATATCCTCTCTGAGTCTGTGACTGCAATAGTCATGGGAAAAATCACTCACTAGTCCTGTGTCGATCACGATTGACAGAATCTTTTTGACCCGATCGCGACCCATACGCCTGTAAACGAGTCGTCGGTCTCTGAAAGATTCGGTCTTCCATAGATTCGATCACCAGGTGACATCACAAACAAAATTGGACTTTATTTGTGGTGCATTACCGTAGCTTGTTACTTATTTAATCGATTATTTCGTGCATTCAATCACGCAATGACGTAACTATTAAAATATCTTCTATCTCTTTCGTTTAAGTACATACATACAATCCTATTCACGCAGTGCACTCTTTCTATCTTGTTGTTTGTTGTGCATTATGATTGTATCCAAAATAAACCGGATTGCGCGGGATCTCTCGGGTCGCGTCGCAGGCGACTTGTCAATCGCGGGAGCGGATTTTGATTTTGAGAATGAATCAATCAGTTGCATCGGTGACTCTGACTACTGACCTGCGACAGCGTTTCGGTATATTCCCGGTACCTAGTATATTGTTTGCGTGTGTTAGTACTTTTAACAAAATATTTTAAGTGACGGGTGTGTTATATTATAGGTATACCAAAATAACACCGAAACTGCACCTGACTAAGTATATTTCTGAACCGAATGTGTCCACGTGATGTCATGGGTGTTCCACGAATATCCTTGCGTTATGGAAATATTGCATGAAGAATTTTAAGCTTTTTGATTTATTATTATTGATATTATTATTATATATTATATATTACTATTAAATGATAATAAATCTTAAAAATAATTGTATAGTTATGTTTTTATAGCAATAAAGATTACAAAAAAAATCTGTCCTTTTTGGAATCTTACGCATAGTCCCTATTCTCGTTCCAACGTGCGCACGAGATCAATTGCACAATCCTTCGGTCATTTATATCATTTAGATACACACGAACTGTGACCGAAATGACCAAAATGATTGAATCTTTTTAACCCGATCACTATACAAATGGGTCATGATCGACCCGGGTAATGAAAAATGATTGACCGACACGGGTTTATCACTCACCAAGAAGAAAAGAGTGATGTATATCTTTTTGATACAAAGATATATATCACTCTTTTATATCTTTAACTCTTTATCTTTACAGTGAATAGAGTCAGTTTCAATTGCAGACAAGATGAGTTATTATCTGTGAGTGATATACTGAATACTGATAAACTGATATGAAAAAAATATAAAGAAATAGAGTGAAAAAGATAATAAAATTAATTACATTAAAACAAAATTACACCATAAAACTATAGTGTTACAATTTATTTTGGCTTGCTATTATATTCGGTTTCCTCATTCAGTTATTATGCATGCGCAGTGCGCGGGCAAATTATTCTTTTTCTTTTCTTTCTAGTCTAGTTTCTTCCCATTCGGATCTATAGTCATCGCGTGGAACAGGAATGAACTAAAGAGTTAAAGATAGAAAGACACATTTTGAATGCAAGTGATGTACAGATTAATCACTCTTCACGTCGGATATATATCTTTTGAGTTAATCACTCAGGAGTTACACACCGCTACTCTGCAAGTCTGTCTGTATTATGTAGTTAGTCTGTGATTCATTGCGATTTTTGTTTTGTTTCTTTGTTTGTTTTGATTATTTTCATAAAAAAACAAAATATTGTAAACAAAGTTAAATATTACTCCTTAAACTTGTTGCAACACAACAGTCTATTATTTTAGAACAGGCTACTGGAACAGGTCGCTTATTTTACCTGTTACAGACCACACCTAATTTTCAGTGCCCTCCTAAATAATAACAATGAAATAATGACTACTAATATAAAAAAACAATGATCCTAATAAAAAAAAAGAATAATAATATAAAGACAGAAGGAATGACAGTGCTCAGTAAAAAAAATTAAAAAGCTCTCAAACCTTAGATAACTAGATATTATACCAGGTCATTCTGGCTTTAAATTTAAAAATATATTTATAATATTTATAAAATGAATAAGCTTTATTGTCATATTTTTTTTATTAAGCTTATGACCGGTCTAAAATGAAACTACAGAATCTAGAAATTTGCATAGTGCTATGGAAATGCAGATCCTAAGTATACCCCAGTCTAGACAGTTTTAGATAATTATATAAAAGTAATTTTAGCATTATAGACAGATAAACCAAAATTGTGAAAACTTACTTCACCTAACATATTTGTTTTCATAAACAAAGTTGCATGAACCAAGTCATGGACTTCTCTATATCGTTGCATAACATATGCCAATTCTGGATCAGCTATGAACTGCACAGGTAGTCTTGAATCTGCCGTAATATTATTATCTCGCATGAAATCCGCGTAAACACGACCAACAGTATTCTCCGGCATTTGGGACAATCTCTCAAAAGAGACATTTGTGGAGTTTATTCTAGGCATTTCGTTCAATATCTCTATTCCTTCTGCAGTTTCAAGCATCTTGCTTCTCATATATTTCATAGAATCTTCGCCTGTAATCTCTCCTAAACAAGCAATCATATCACCTCTATGTGGATTTAAAAGTGAAATAGCAGCTGAACCCCAGGATAAAAGCATTCTTTGAAACGGATTTGTGGCTATAAAATTCTTCTGTATTTCATCTATGAAATTCATCTTATTGGATAAATTTGTAGAGTACTTTCGAATTATAAGTGAAAGACGCATTTTTTATAATATAACTAACGAACGAACCAAAATAAGTTATTTTATAATTCTATGTGATTCTATCTTATGTCTTCGTTTCGTTTCGTTTTCTTTCGTTTTTTGGCAAGAGGTTCGTTTGTTTAGCCAACGACCATTACTGCCAATGTCAAGTGTGGAAAAGGTAGTTTACATTTTTTTTTTGATTTATGAATAATCTTGTTCACATAAAAAAAAGACCCACCATCTGGAAAGACATAAAAATAATAAAAATTGTCATATAATATTTATGACATACATAGGTACTTAAACACATAAATAAAGAACATCACAATTTAATATTATACATGTTTATATATTTACAAATTATATTAAGGACCATAGGATTATGAATATTTACAAGCAGGAATTTTATGTTTATGGGCTTCGGGATTTTTTTTGGGAGGATTTCATACAAAGACTGAGGATATAGTGGACAGTTAAAAAATATATGATCTGGCGATCCCTCTTCAGTGCCACAGTCACAAATAGGAGTGCTGCGTACACCACTTCTATCTAAATAGACCGAAGAATATAGGTGTCCCAGCCGGAGTCTGCAGATTACTGAAATCATTGATTTGTTAAGATAGCGGTATTTAAAGAACCAAGGTTGGTTTGGTATAGAAGGTTGAATGTCTTTATAGTGTCTACCTCTATCCATACCTGTCTTAGACCAACTCAATTGCCAATCTTCAGTCAAATCAACTTTAGCTTTGGAGCATAGGTCTTGCATCTGAACAAGGCGGTGGTCAAGGCACCCTGAGACAATGGCACCCTTCGCTAGTTGGTCAACAACTTCATTGCCACTTATACCGCAATGACTGGGAATCCAAGCTAGTGCGACTTCAACATGGTCATATAGATCAAATAACATTTCTTTGACTTTGAATTCCCAAAAATTTAACCTGCTCCGAAGTAGGAATGACCTTCCCGCCGCAAACAATCTTGATCGGTGGAGGGTTGCGTTTCCGAGTAAAAACAACTGTACTGCTTTTGGAGGGAGATATTTCCAAACCATATAATCTGATAACCAACCTTCTAGATAATATAAAGCACTATTTAATCTTGATTCAGTCTGTTCAACTGTATCAGCTATTGCGTAAATGACAATATCATCAGCGTATTATAATATATCGCAAAAAGACAAAACAGACTGATCCAGGTCATATCTATAAATATTATATAAAAGCGGGCTTAAAACAAACCCTTGTGGGAGGCCTCTCCAGACACGTCTAGGGGGAAGTTGAGAATTACCAACCCTTAATACAACTGATCTGTCCATAAGGAGGTTACTTATGAAATGTGCTAGTCTCACTGGTATCCTCTGTAGCTGATGCAGCTTTTGCCTGAAGAGGTGAAGCATAACGTTATCATATGCAGCGGAGATGTCCAAAAAGACACCTGCTAGAACTTTCTTACTGGACAGGGCGGTCCTAATGTCCGTAATGAGGATCGATAGACTATCTACAGTGCCCATACCTTTTCGAAAACCAAACTGGCTAGGTGGAAGTAGGGAGTTGGACTCTATATAATATTCTAAACGGTTTTTCAAAAGGAGTTCCATAATCTTGGCTAAAGTATTGGAGAGAGCGATTGGGCGATAGGAAGATGGGTCAGATGGAAATTTGGAAGGTTTCAGGATTGGGATTATGAGTTGGGTTTTCCAGGATTCCGGGATAGAACCTATTTCAAAAATTTTGTTCAGGAAGGATAGAATAAAGTTCTTAGTAATATAACCAGATTTAACAAAGAAAGAGTAAGGTACATCATCGAGACCGGGAGAAGAGTCCTTAAGTCGGCTAAGAACTTGGACAAGTTCTGCCATTGAAAATGGTTGATTGAATCTATGAGAGTCAAATGAATTGGGGTAGGGGGAGGGGAGAGAGTTAATATTTGGAACCGAGAAGGGAGCTAATTTATTGAAGAATGCTGAGATCCAAACGGATTTATCATTGGAATCAAAGCTAGAAGTCTGAAAAGAATCACGGTAACGTTTCACAGCCCGCCACATAAGGGTGGACGGGGTACGGGGGAAGTGTTCGGCAAATTGGACCCAAGACATCTTTTTCTTTTTTTTATTAAAAGCATTTAGATACTGCCAGGACTCTTTTATATTTTAAGTAATTTTCAACAGAGAAATGGCAAAGACAGCGGGGTTATGGGTGCGGATCATCTGAAAAATTTCGTGTTTTTTGGGTATAAGACTACGGCTATTCCATTGTATTAGATCCATGTTTATTAATTAAAGAGGTAAGCAAAGATAGTTTTTGGGCAACGTTGGGCGGTGTGGGAACATCTTCAAATCTTGAATATATGTTAATTAAAGCAGCGAGAAGGATATCCATGAGGTTATCGTCTTCTGAAATATTGGTATAGTGGTTGCTGAAAGCAACACCATTATGTGGTGAGGGAGGGTCGCGTTGGGTAATTAGGGCTTGATGAGCAGCTCTGTCATAGCCTGGAGCAAGAGGTGAACGTGGTTTAGGAGAAGCATAAATGGTACGCCTATGGCTCTGCCCCGAGGGGGATTGGGGGGAGGTAGTAGAAATGACCTGCGGTCTAGTTGGAGTTTTAGATGGAGATTGTGGCGAAGCAAACATAGTTCTAGCAACATCGGAATAAGAGCGTAAGACAGGTGGGAAAAGAGTTGCAGCTTCCGAATAGGATACATTATCCTCTGACATTTTTTTCTTTATGAGTTTCTGTCTGTTATGTTCGGCACAATTTTTGTCTATGGCATAATGATGACCTGTACATAAGCAGCAGTATGCATTTTCTACATGGATGGTGCAGGCATTACCGGTATGAGCCTGTCCACATTTGTAACAACGGGGTTTTGACCTACATTTCTCTCCCACATGGCCAAAGCGGCAGCAAGAGTAACATTGTATCGTGGGAAGAATGTACGGTTCAATTTTGAGTGAGGTAAAATAGCAATATATATAGTTCGGCAGAAATTGTCCACTAAAGGTAAGGACAACTGTGGTAGATGGACACCACTCTGTGGAGCCATCCTGATGACGTACTTTCCGATTAAAGCGCCTAGCCTTTAAAATTTTCCCACATCCTTGAGGGAGTTCTATTTTGTTTACAAACTCCTCCATCGACCAATCTGGAGGGACATCTCGGGCAATTCCCATTCGGGTCACATTAAAAGTGGGAATCATCGCTTCATATTTCGAATCTGCTAAAATTGGATTGGAGACAAATTCATTGGCATCGTGTGGGGTAAGAAACTCAACAGAGACTCTATTACGGCCGACATTTTTAATGCCTTGCTGGGCAATCTTGCCAATTTTGGCGTTTACCATAAGTTTCCCAAAGTCCATTTTGTTAATAGATATACCAGCTCTAGGGTGGCTCTCCGTCCTGTGCACATGAACTAGGAAGGGGCCATTATCCATTTCGGTATAATTATGTGACATACTCCACAAAGCGTGGGTCCATAGGCCAGGATTAGTTGAAGACTCGTTTATTAGTGATTTTTTAGCAGCATCGTTCACCTCAAAACGGGATATAATGCGCTTTCGATTCCGTATAGAAGGTGGATTGACCTCCATATTTGTAGAGCATGATATGGGAGATGCAGGGGGATCCAGATCAGAATCCAGTGGAGGAGGATCCGGATCAGGATCCGGCGGGGCCGGAGGGATCTCCGACATGGTCGGAGATCCCTATGAATATTGCAAAAAAAGGAGAAGAAAAAAAAAACTTTACCTTTAGGTTATGATTACAAGTGTTATAAAAAAAAAGAAAATAAAGCAAATTAAAAGCAAGCTTGTTTGCACAAACACCACATAGACTTAAATATAATAGTAATAGAACAAGAAAAGTACTGTATTATTAAAATTAATTAGAAAAATTAAATAATTCTGCCCACACGTGCGTTAACCACAAACTCAACCTGGCGGCTCTCCATCTTATGTCTTCATCTTATAAATTACACTTACAGTAAATAAACTCATAAAATGTAAATAAAAAATTTACTAAAGTCATTTATGAAGGCTATGCTTTTTTAAAGTTTAAAACTTGGCAACTAGGCCTTTAAGCCAGGCGCCGTTATATGGTAGGCTACAATTGATAAAACGGCATCAACGGAGTTCTTGTGAAAACTCGAAAGGCCACATTTGGCTATATAGTTCACATTTCTCGCAAAAACACATAATTACTACTCAAAAACAACATTTTTAGAAAATAAAACTGCACAGCACAACGTCCCCTTTCAGTTCCCGCCAAAAACTCCGACGGCGAAGGCTACACTTATAAGTACACTACAACCAAGAAGCTTACACTCCTATACGCATGAAGCTTATACATAATGGAGATTTCGTTCCGAATACCTAACTGAAGACCAATAATTTGTCCTTGAATGACGTCACTTATTTCTTTTATCTCTTTCTTTAGGGTGACAATACTTTCTTTTAAAAATATGGATAATAAATTACTTTTCGTTTTTGTATCACGTTTGCCATGACTGATTTTGCTTAACAATTAACAAAAATCTGATAGCTGCCATTTTTTAACCCCCGACGAAAAAAGAGAAATTATAAGTTTGACCGCTGTCCGTCTGTGGCACCATATCTCTTGAACGAGTTGAACCAATTCGGATACAATTTTTGTATCCCGCAAACCCGCAGCAAACCTTATCGTGCCAATCTCTGTCGAATTTGATGGCTCAACGATAGGTATTATTTTCGACTTTTTAAATGTTTACTTTTCTTGTTTGTTGGGGTTTTTTTTATTTAATTTTGTAACAAACATGTCATCCCTCTATACTTTTTATACGAGGATACAGAATACATTGTTCAGTACCTCGTCATACTGTCTGATAGATATTCTTTAGAAAATATGGGGGATGATCACTACCCAAATGTCGATACCAAACATGATTGTCGAAACTTTAGGATTACTTATTTATTTTAATACTTTATAATTTTTAAAACTTCTAATTATTTATAATAATCAACAATAGAGATTTTCGGTAAATAAAATTACAATTAGTTTTTGCTATTTCTAGATTTAATTGATAGAGTATGTGACGCTCACCCCCTGATTCAAAGGTCTAGGAATGACATACCAAAGCCGAAGCATTGAGCGGGATATGGAATAAAAGAATTTATATAGTGAAAATTAATAAAATGTATTAAATGAATAAAACATAAAATATTGCCCATAAATCGTAATCATCTAGTGTTAGGAACCCTTCGCTGCAAAAGCGTTAACCCTATGTTCACAAGGTAGGTTATATAGAAGTGCTGATCAAGAAACAGGTAGACTTATTTTTCTTAAAAAGTTGTATGCTTTCGGCGAATAAAAGTGCAAAGTCAATGCAAAAGTTTTGATGTCAACACTATATGTAAATTTTTGGAACGAAGTTCCTTATCGCGCGTTGTGAAAGGGGGCTAGACGGAAAAAATTCTTACGAAAAGTTGTCACGACACTTTTTGCTATATAGCTTACTATATACAATTTCAACTTTAATGCAATGAAATAAAATCTAAAATATCAATTAGTGTAATAATATACGCTGTTTTTGATACTATTTGTTTGTTTATGTATTTCTTTCTATACATAAGTTTTTGATAAAATTTCGATGGTTTTCGATGCTTATCGACACACTTTTTGAGACGTTTTGAGAATTTTTAAGACATTTTAGGAGAACTTCGTTCCAAACATGTGTCCCAAAGACACCTCATTAGTTTTTTTTTCTTGTTTACTTTACTAACTTTCTGAAAATTTTCACAAATATTAGCAGTTACTTCGCAAAATATTTTCAATTTCAGACTGTGATGTATAATCCTGGACCACATTTATGAGCGATATCATATCACTAATTTTTCGCTCTTGTCTCTTCACCTTTTGCTGCAATATTTTTCTACTCTTCTCTAAAGATTGTTCACGTGATGTCTTGAAGTTTACTTGAACATTAAAATCTTTCAAAGCACGCCGTTTGTATGGTGGTTAATTTTCAATATCCTGTCGAAAGTTAAAATTAATTTAGAGTCAAAAATGTCCAATGGAGATTTCACTTTCATTGTTTTTATTTTCATGAGTGGAAACTTATAAAAATGTAATTCACAGAATACTGTCTATCTAATAAGATAATTTGCTAATATAAAAGTTTGTTCACTTACAATATCTTGTTTTGGAAATAGCATTAGGGGAACATTATCATTGACAGCTGTATGTGATTGAGTCCATGAAGTTGATGGGACATTAACACAATCCTGAAATTAAAAATGATTTATAGAGGTATACATTTTTCATAAGAACATAATAATATATACTATAAAGGTCACAAATGTTCTTATCCAACACTTACCACCACATTGCAACATTTACACAATTGATATGAGTAGACTGGTACAGCATCTTTTAGCAGACAACCTGGCCTGCTAGTTATAGTCTGCATTCTTAAAATGAAGACTACAAATCTTCGCAGATTCATAAAATTTTCCCTTTAATGGTACTACAGATAACCAAGCATTCCTCTTGTTTGGATCTTTAGGGAAACTGTAAATAGAAATAAAAAGAAAAATAGTAGAAATGTCCAAAATTAGGCTATAAACTGTTTTTAATAAATCATTTTGCTCATTTAATTCACAATGTTTTAAAATCTTGGATCTTCATTATGTAGATTAAAAGTTACACCAAGACTACAAGCACTACATATCAGTAAATACTTTATACAGGAAGTTTTTATCATTAGACCAATTTTTAAGAATAAGAAGCTTGTCACCCTATTCCTCTTGTTTATGTATAGTTTATATATAATAAATCGTATTTAACTGCATATTAGTAGAATAATTCGCTGTGGGAGATGATGCAAAGAAAGTGTCGTCAATTTCTGTATGTGTTATTATAAAATAGCAAGACTTTTAGTGTTAATTTCCCTAAAATGTGAATGTAACTCAAAAATTTTTTAATTTAACTTACTTGTGGAATTTCACGCCTGATGTTGGATGCCAAACACTTTTGCAACGACGTATAGTTACAACTCATTCTAGAATATCACTTAAACACACTATTTATCATATAAAATCTCAGTTATACCATCGAATTAGACGAAACTCATAAATTAACTTTTTGCCAGGAAGCCATATCTAGTTTCAGTGTTGCCAAAGTAGATTTTTAATTTTTGACGAATGCTGGGGACAACTTTGTGAAATAATATTGTTATAATATTTTGAATCAAAGGAGAATTTCATTCTTATTTAATAAAAGATTCCATTACATAAAACTAATCTCTGTCTATTGTTTGCAAATAAAATAAAAACTTCAAATTTTATAATAATTTCTTAGAACTGATGGAAATTGACGAATTTTTTTACTTTTGTATATATGTCGGCGCGAATATGTCACTTAATTTATAGATGACGTAAGAATAAGGATAATCTAAGTTCTCTAATCTAAAATCAGCAAACGTATGATAGCATTGTGAATAGCAGAGTTGGTGTTGGTAGACCACGAAGTACACATCATGATCAAATAAAAGTGTTAAAAAAAAGGTCAGGTAAAAAGCATCTCAAATAAACGTGCGTATATGACGAGTTTAATGAAAGTAGATGAAGCGAAAGTTGATTGTCAAGATCGTTGCAAGTGGAGATCCATAGTCTCTGCCTACCCCCATGGGAATAGGCGTGATAATATATATGTATGTATGAACAAATAATTGATTAACAATAATAAAAATATCTATTTTGTACAGCGTGCTTGGCATGGGCTTTATAATTAAAATCCTCTTCTAGTCACAATGCTTTATTGATTTATTATCGAGCGTTACATTTAACAATCGTCCATTTGTCGGCGCGTCCATAGAGAGAGAGCTAGCCGAAAGCGCGGCATAGACAAACTATCATAGTGTTGCAACTATGATACACAGCGCACGTGTGTTTGTTTGCTTTTATGTTAGTCGGTGCAAATTATCAAATGATAACATAAAAGTAATAACAGGTTCTTTAATTTTATATCGATTATTGAGCATTTGTTTAAGAATTACCGACCTGGACCAGATGCATTTGACACTGTGCGTCGAGTCTTGGAGCAGAGAGCCCCGAATTCTAGTCAGTGTTCACTCATTTATTTACTTTGTCTACTTATAATTATTATTTGAAAATTATTTTTTAACAATTGTAATCTTTAATAGATTATTTGAAATGTTCTTGTGATTTATTATTTGGAAGGAGTAAACTACTCTACTATTACTATTTAAGGAATTACTGACTGGCTATAAAAGCCGACGTTCCTTATCTTTGAAAAAAACCCAGTACCACCCTTTCTATTATGACATCTAATTTTCTTGCAGAAAAGTAAACCTACAGCTTCTATATTATGCTAATTTATTCGATATTAATATTATATTTTGCTAATTTTTCGTCATTAATATATAACAAGATAAACGAAGAAAGTATTATTGGGTGTAATTTTTTTTTTTTTTTTTTGGTTTTGAGGCGAGGGAAAATGCTTAACCGATTTACGCACAAACTGAGTCGTTGCTAGGGGAACGACACGCGTCGGTCGGGGGCGATAACACTGCAGCAATAGTATGCTCTTGGCAGCGCTCCGTCCGCGATCGACGTCACAGAATAGTGTGGAAGACTCCGAGCGTTGCTGCACGGGCGAGCAACCCCAATACCCACTAAAAACCCCCTCCTCCCTGACGACCCTGCGCTTTGAATGTGTTGGAAAGGCTGAGATTTAGAACATAGTTACGCCCAGCTGATCCAGCGCAATAAAGTGCCTGGAGTGTGCCCTGGGAGAACACACCCCACTTCGTTGTGCGGGGGTAGAAGGTCCTTTGCTCTTCCTAGCAAGCTAAAGGCCCCCCGCGGTAAACGGAACCTAAATATTGGGTGCAATTTACCGTATGTCTTGGTAACCCGAACGATAGAGCGAGTTAGATGGAAGACATAACAAAGGTCAATGGAGTTCATATTTTTGGTCTTCAAAAAAATGTTAGCATTGCAATCTCCATTGTGTGTTTTTTTTTTAAGGCGGGGGAAATGCTATTTACGCACAATACTGGTTGACAGTATCCATCACAGAGTACTTTATATATACGGGTAGTATCCATAGTAGCTTGTGTTGACTTGACAGTCTCAATCATATCTATTTTGCATGTGGATTATACAGTATCCATAGTAATTTGTGGCGCAAACATTTTCGTGGTTACTGGTTATAACAAACAAGGGTTACTATACATTTTGAACGAATTAATTTAAATTGTAATTAATTGATCCAAAATATTATTAAGTCCACTATATTTGTAGAGCACGTTAGGCTTTAGAGTTTAGATTACATTAATTATTTCGACATAATTTCACCTCGTGTGCGCGCGTGTTTTGTAGAAAATTATGAAATTAACATTTGCTTTACAGTTGATATTATAATGACGCTTCGGAAAAAGACTGGAAAGAATAAGCAATTAAAAGCAGAATTAAGTAAAGAATTCAATTTCTTGAAGAATATATTTTCAGTATTAACAATTCCTTTGCAATCTAAAGGTAAATTTATTGTAGTACTTTTTACTTGGATTTTTTATTAATTTTTTGGCTATTATTAGTTTTATGAATTTAGAGCTTCTTTTGTGGTATAAGCAAAATATCTGCAGGTATTGTAGCAACCTAAAAATAAATATTTTTTTAATCATTGTTTAAAAACTCTAATATCAGGCGAAGATGGAAACATGGATATGGAAATAGTAAATGACAATCCAAAAACAAATGAAGAATCAGAATTACCTAAAAGAGCTCGTACTATAGCGGAACTAGAGGAGAAATTAGAAAAACTTAAATCACAAAACAATTTTAATCTTAAAAGAAAACTTGTTAAGAAAAGTTTAAGTAGTAAATTAAACAAGAAAATTAAAAAAAGGGAAAGAATGAAGACTAATGTGAAGCCAATTGTAGATGATGATATTAAGAATACTATTAAAACAGAGGTAAAGCCAAATGTTGCAATTAATGCTGCCAAACCTGTTTTTAATACTGACGGGAAACTTGTATTCTCTAAATTTGAGTTTGCAAATGTTGGTAAAAAAGGTAAGAATGAATATAGTAAATATTAAGACTTGTGTCATATTTTATTTTACATACATGCATACATAACTACACGCCAGTTCCCTTGCGGGGTAGGACCAGAATGAATGCAAGGATAATGATCAATGATGTTATGCTGGAGCAAGTGAATGAGTTTGTATATCTTGGATGTGCTTTTAGCAAGGATGGAAGGTACACCTCTAGTATAGAAAGAAGAGTGAATTTGGGGAATAGTGTGAATGGAGTGTTAGGTAAACTTTTAGGCGCTAAGAACCTCAGCCAGAAGGCCCAGCTCGCCATACACAATGCAGTGCTGGTACACTACGGTCACGTATGGAAGCGAGAGTTGGGTATGGAAGAGAGAGCATGAAAGTAGAGTAAACGCAGTCAAGATGCAAGCACTGCGCAAAATCTGCGGTGTGATGCTCGCGGACCGCATTCGTAATACCGAAGTAAGAAAGAGAGTTGGTCTAAAAGAGAGTGTCGGGGTGAAGGTAAGGAAAGGAATGTTCCGGTGGTTCGGGCATGTGGAAAGAATGACTAAACAGATATACAATGCATAAGTGGATGGATGCAGAACTCGTGGAAGGCCACGACACACCTTCCATGATCAAATTGATTGTGTACTAGCAGAAGGTGATGTCAGGACCCTTAAGAACAGACGAGCGTGCATGATAAGAGTTATGAATGTCAAAGAAGCAAGTGAGGTGTGTAAGAATAAGCCTAAATGGCGCTCTGTTGTTCGTGCCTACCCCGCAAGGGAACTGGTGTGAAGTTATGTATGTATGTATGTATATTAATTTATAAAATTGTATGTGACTTTTTTTATTATACTTATTTTTCACTATACATGATATTGAGTAGAAATTATTTAAAATTTAACTATCTTTTTTGAGGAATATTCAGCTTCAGAAGATCATGATCACATAATCTTTGCATTTATACAACACAGACACTAATCCAATCTTTCTGAAATAAAAGTAGCTCATGTTCATCCCTATTGCTGATAGCACAATCAACACCATCTTCATAAATCTTCTCTTAAAACTAGAAGAAAGATTGCTGATTTACATTTCTTAGTTAAAATTCAGTCAAATTTTGTCAAGGAAGCAAGTGAGGTGTGTAAGAATAAGCCTGAATGGCGCTCTGTTGCTGGTGCCTACCCCGCAAGGGAATTGGCATGAGGTTATGCATGTATGAATGAGATACGTAGCTAAAATTGTGCAATCCAAAATTGATTGTGCAAAACTCATTGAGAAACTACATTTGTATGTTCCTCCTACTTATGTTCTTCCTAGGAAATTATTACACACACCATTGACGCCCACAGTTTACTGATATAATTCATTCTGTATCAGAACAGCAAATAAATTTAATAAGTTAAGTAAGTTGGAAGATATAGACTTAGACTTATTTACTAATAGTGTAGCATTGTTTAGCGCAAGTTGGTCAAGTTCTATTCAAACTCGGATTTATCAGTTTAAGTACCTTATATCTATGCACATTTTTATTATTTTTTCTTTGTATAATTTTCATTTTTATTTTTATTGTTATCTGTGGAGGCTTATTAATAGCTTTTCTAAATCTATCTTATTTTAAGTTATGATTAATGATAGATGTTAGCCCCCAAATGAAATAAAATAAAATAAAGTAATTTAAGTTAACTCACACTACTACTAGACAAAATCTATACTTTAGATAGTTTATGCAGATAGTATAGTTTAGTAGATTTAGTGTGGTCTATACATATGTAGGTAGGGTTAAAAAATCACTGATCAGTGTAAGTTTGCATGTGCAAAGAATTAAAATCACAGAAGCATGGCATGTTTATCTCCATAATTGTAATTGATATGTACCAAATTTTATTACAATCTATTAATTTCCAAGTCTGTGAAGGAGGAATACTTGCATGTTGGGATTTAGGGATATGTTTTTCAGCAATCTGTGGTAAAATTTTCAGAAAGAGTGAATAGAAAAGAAAAGGATCCTAAGAAGATATTAGAGAACCTTAAACAGCAAGAAGAGAAATTCCGTCACTTGGAGGAAACTGAGGACAATAGCAAAGTGAAGGATATGAAGGAGAAGCTAGCTTGGAAAACTCTATTGCAAAAAGCCGAGGGACAAAAAGTCAAAGATGATCCTACCCTCCTCAAGAAATCTATAAAGAAATTGGTAATAATTTTTTTGATACTAAATTATCTTTTTCAAGGATTACATTAGTAAAGCCCTGCTTGTATTCTAAAATTAATTTTCATTTTTCATACTCATAAAGCATGCTTGAAGTTACCTGATCAGAGGGATGAAAACAGTACTTTTCATTCCTAGGAAATAATTTTCCCGTTTGTCAAAAAATTTAAACACTGCAAACCATGTCCAAGCTTTTTATACATGAACTGTTAAATTGTTGCATAAAAATTGTAATTAAAATATCAACAATTTTGTAACATTATTTTATACTTATAATTTTTTTTATTGCACTAGTTTTGCAGACAGGCAGATGGCTCACGTGATAAAAAAAACGGTTACCGTCACCTGTGGACATATAATTTAGTCCTACTAATGTTATAAAGAACGTTTGTATGTATGTTTGTTACTCTTTCACACCAAAACCACTGAACGAATTTTGATGAAACTTTACAATAATATAGCTTACACATCAGAATAACACATAGGCTATCATTTATAAAGATATAGTGTGAATTATCCAAAATATAACAATTTTCCATCACCACACGGCTGAGACCGCAGGGTGCAGCTAGTTTTCACTAAATTCTTATTTAATTTACATAAATTTGAATAAAATATTTACTATGAATATATACATCAGGTGGGCCATCTGCCTGTTTTCCTGTTTCAGGCTATAAAAAAAATATGATCGATAATAAAAAATAATGGCTGATAGAATGCTACAAAGAAATTTCCTTTATGGATACTTGTATAAAATGAGTTCATCATAATCTGATGTCAATTTAACGCCTGATACTTTCATCCCTTGTGTAGTATATGTATGTATCAATTTCTATTAAGCTACAAGAAGATAAATATAAAATTTTGCATGAAAGCTAATTATACTATATTGTGCCTAAACCAGTAACAAAGTGTTTGTTTAAGGATAATGATAAAAGATTAAAGGACTAGTGTATTTATTTGGATTATTTATTTGTTCTTTATGACATTGCACAAAAAATTGCTAAATTCATGCTGGCTAGGCAGTCATACAACACTGGGCATGTAAATTAAACAATGGTGGTGGCTGTTTACACATCTTACCATGTGAATGCTGAAACCATCCACCCATGCAGTCCAAATACAAAGAATTTCATGTTCAGGTCTCCAGATTGATTTTTAGAAATTTCTTCATAACATTCGAAACATTACCCAAAATGATCCTATTATTTAGGAAATTGATCGTGTACTAGCAGAAGGTGATGTCAGGAGCCTTAAGAACAGACGAGCGTGCATGACAAGAGTTATGAATGTCAAAGAAGCAAGTGAGGTGTGTAAGAATAAGCCTGAATGGCGCTCTGTTGCTCGTGCCTACCCCGCAAGGGAACTGGCGTGAAGTTATGTATGTATGTATTTAGGAAACTTCGTAAAATCTGAAACCTACATATTCCTTTTTTATTATCACTGTTAGCAACTTCGAAAGGTGTAATATATTAGATTGTAACAAGAAAAATGTCTGTATAATCAATTTTAGTGTCCCTAAATGACATCAATATACTAGTGGTCCTGGCAGACATTGTCCTTCGCTGGAAAAATAAAAATCTAGAACCCGATCCCAGCGCCACCTACCTGTTCTAATTGTGAATCTTAATCATCCAGTCAAGCACAAAAAAAAACCTCAAAATAGGTCTAGGAGATAAGAAGGTTCCTAGAACTGAACCCAGTAAGTACCACCTAACGGTTCCAATTGTGAATCTAAACCATCCGGTAAAGTCGTTCTCAAGTTATACATTTCTACAATTCATTTTTATTTATATAGGTTTTTTTTTTTTTTTTTTATTTTTTTTTTATTGCAGGAGCTCAGCAGACAGGCAGACGGCCCACTTGATGGAAAGCGGTTACCATCGCCTATAGGCATTTGCAACACCAAAGGTGCTACAAATGCGCTGCTGCTCTCTTAAGGGAGACTGGAACCTGGTCACTAATGCCGGAACACAAATCAAGGTTGTTATAGCGACATACTTTAGACGAGGGGTGGTAGCCATCCAGTCGGGCAAATGCCCTACCACCTGGCTGTGGGTTGTTTTGTCGCCTCTTACGACAGGCCGCCCGGCCGCAGGAAATTGTATTCTTTCTCCGTTCCTGCACGGATAAAATAATAATAAAATAATGTTACATTTATATTCTTACTAGTTGCAAGACTCGAATTAAAATGCTGTTGAAATTACTATAGCATTTATTAGAACTATACAAACACGTATAATACAGGTACAAATATAACAACACGCGCAAAGTTCGTCACTAAATAGATTATCGAATCTAGTACACACGTCTTGCTTGCTTCGTTATGTGCTTATCGCTCCACTGACGATCTCTCCATTGGGGCATTGCTTTATACTGCACAAATACAATAATTACGTCTCGCCCGCGTGGACTGAATTTCTTAGAATCACACCTGGCTAATGACTACCATAAAAGATTACAATACATAATGGGCTGTTTTTCTAATTACAAATTTTAAACACAAAGTAAACAAAAGAAATCCAAATGCTAAAAAGGTAATAAAATGTGTTTCTACAGACGCAGGTGTGAATTTGTCTTTTGTCGGCATTCAGGTCGTAACACTAACACTTAAGATTCACATACTATTAATCAAAGAAAGGGTGGGACTTAAAGTATGGCTCTATCTATTTGATGCTTGTATAACTTAGCTTATGTATAATCTGCACATCCTCTGACCTAAATTTTTTAAGCCTTTTCATGCTTTGTTCGAGGTTGTTACATCCCAGAAACAAAATTTTACACCCCAAAAATTTAAATAAAGTTTTTCTGTTTCCAAATGAAATATTTTAGTCCAAGAGCCCACGACGGCCAGACCTTCGTTATTTTATAAAAGATTTTCTGTGCATGTCCCCTATATAGGTAAGAACGACCAGCGACTATAGAGTTTAGGTTGAGGTTACTTGGGCAGGTAACATGTAGTAAAGGTCTATAAAATAGTACCTTAAATTCGTTAAAGTATAAAGCTCAATTTTTTTTTATATTTTCTTCGGGATAACTTTAGAAATCTCCTTATCTAATGGCGGACACTTATGACAGTGGCTACCTCCTGCCAGACACCCCTAAACTTTAATAAATTATGATTATACTTTTGTTATATTATTTATTTATATTATTTGGGGACCTATAAAAAAATGTTACCTCAATACCCGGACAGTTTTAATGGTTTTGCCTTGCCAGACACATTGAAAGTCCGTTGTAGGTGCGAGCGCGAGTGCTTAGTTGATTGCGGTCTTGGCAACAAAACGATATACATCAATTTCAGAAAATGACATTCTTTCACTGTTGATAATTCCAACAAAGTTGTCTCAAGGGTTGTTGAAGAATTGTCATGCTCAGCACACGAGGAAGCAGATACGAAGATACTATATCATGCAGGTAACATCAACTATCCAGCAGAAATAGTAATAAGAAGTGCTGATACCGATATTGCGGCTATAATGGTTGGTAACATGCATCATCTTAAAAGTGATTTGGTTGTTCGGATGCTTACGGGTACTGGCAATAATTTAACAAATGTGGACCTAACCAAAATACATGCAGAGTTGGGACAGTTTGTAATTTGTCAAAGCTTACCTGGATTTCATGCCATCATAGGTTGTGATTTTAATCCAACGTTCTTCAGAAAAGGAAAATTAAAACCATACAAGACATTAAAAAAATATCTAGAGTACCAGGAAGCTTTCATAAACTTCGGCAACAGCGAATTATTTGAAAATTTAAATCATCACCAAAACATCTTTAATATTATTCAGAGATTTATATGCAATGTTTACAATGTCCCTAATGTAATTTATGTTGATGCCGCTAGACTTCGAATATTCACCGACTCGTATACAGTCTCCAATGTAAACGAAGCTTTTTACCGAAAGAAGTTGCGAAATTTTAACGTCTGCAATCTGCCACCTTGCAAAAGCGAGCTATTGCAGCAATTTCTGCGAGCAAATTATATATGTTTTGAAATTGAATTTGAAATAATGCTCATCTGAAAAATTCAACCACATATCAACCAAACAATAACGGCTGGGTATTGAAAGATGACAAATACCAGTTCAAATAGTTTGAAGGGGATCAACTACCAAGTTATGTTAGTGATTCGCTCAAAACTCAATCAGGTAAGTAATTATTATGACAAATTATTGTAAATAATTTTTTAACTACTCATAATTGTATAAACTTGCTTATTTTTTTCAGAAACTGACGAAGAAGGCGGTGTTGACGACGATCATGCCATCTACTGGAGGAGTAGTGACGAAGAAAATGAAAATATCGACGACAATAATGAAATTTTTTAAAAACGATTAAATATTTTTTTACATGTAATAATACTTTTTTTTATTTTATAATATTAAAATAACATTTTTTACTTTACATAACATTGCTATGTACGTAATGATTTTTTTTTAATTGGATATCCTAAAAGATCGCAATCGACTAAGCACTCGCGCTCGCTCCTCTAGCGGACCTTCAATGTGTCTGTCAAGATGTAAAAATCATTAAAACTGTCCGGCTATTGAGGTAACATTTCTTTATAGGTCCCCCAAGTAACATACATAAAAATTAGCTTTTATACTATAACGAAAGTATAATTATAATTAATTATACTTTCGTTATTAAAGTTTAGGGGTGTCTGGCAGGGGGGTATCAACTGTTATAAGTGTCCGGCAATGGATGACGAGATTTCTAGTTATTCTTTATACTTTTAACGAATTTAAGGTACTATTTTATACACTTTAACTACCTATTACCTGTCCAAGCAACCACAACCCAAACATTATAGTCGCTGGTCGTTTTTACCTGTATAGGGGACATGCACAAAAAAACTTTCAGCTTTTATAAAATAGCGAAGGTCTGGCAGTCGTGGACTCTTGCTCTATTTGTCAAATTCGTTTTTTTTACAAAAAAAAGCCGACAGCAAACTTAAAAGCAAAAAATACGTATGACTTCAAGATGATAGAGCACGAAAAGAGCTATGGATGTCAAAGAAGCAAGTGAGGTGTGTAAGAATAAGCCTGAATGGCGCTTTGTTGTCCGTGCCTACCCCGCAAGGGAACTGGTGCGAAGTTATGTATGTATGTACTTCAAGGTGATGTAAGTTTTGCCTTTCGAAGTTCTCGGCACTCTTCAACAAGGTTTGCACTCGACTTCCCTGGGGTCTACTCATGAAATGCTGACTTGGTGACAATTAGATCATCTCTTTTGAATAAAGAAAAAAAATATGAAAATAGGTCCATAATTGAAGAATAAATTCGCGTAACAAACGTCCAAAAAAAACATAGTCGAATTGAGAACCTCCTCCTGGAAGTCAATTAGAATTGGGTCTAATTAAAGTTTTGTGTATTATTATTGTAGGAACAGAAGAAAAAACTAAGCAAAAAGCAGTGGGAGAACAGAATCAAGAATGTTGAACAGAAGAAAGAAGAACGCCAGAAGAAGAGGAAAGAAAACATTGGTAAGAAGAAAAAAGAAAAGAAGACAAAGAAAGTTAAAGCGGCAACCAAAAGGGGAAGAGTTGTTATTTAATATTTTATAATAGTGTAAATAATAAAAAAAATAAAATCCTTAAATATGATTAGAGAGTTTTTTTATTTATTTATAATAATTTAGCATTGATTTTGGGCCTAGTATGGTAAAACTCCGTTTAAGGCCCTTCAACATATTACAGATTTTTTCTTCATCGCAAAGCTGACGCCTGCTTGAGAGTAAAGTATTTCCGTTTCCATTCAACATCTGTAAGGTCAAAATATGCCCATGTTAACTTGCCAAATTGAGGCTTAACTTCAATCACGGAACTTTATGAATTAATGGGTACCTTAACTGTTCAATGGTTTTGAGTTTTACGGCCCAGCCACGGTAGCTTAATGTGAAACACGCAGCGGAAAAACAAAAGGATTAAGATGTATGAAGTATTTCACGAATAGCCACGCTCAGTCGCAACGCAGGCGCTCCACTCGTCGCTATTGTCTATATGGGATGCCACTGTCGACGCCATGGAGGTATTTTTGGTCTTTAGAAGTTTGCGTTGCGGTTTCATCGCCTATAGACTTTGTTTTTTCGCCTGCTCCTCAATTATATGGTAGAATGGAGATTGCATATAGACGTTTAGCAACACCATGGTCGGAGCCAACGCGTTGTTTGCCTTTAGTATGGGGTAAAGAAGACGGGCTCGGACACAGGGATATAGGTTTGCAATTGGGGGAGGGGAAGTAGGCCCTCATAAATTACTTGCACAAAACATACATACATACATACATACATAACTTCACGCCAGCTCCCTTGCGGGGTAGGCACGAACAACAGAGTGCCATTTAGGCTTATTCTTACACACCTCACTTGCCTCTTTGACATGCACAAAACATGATAAAGCTTATCCTTTCGCGCCCATATTCTATGAGGGTAATATCACATAGATCAAGTCTGCCTTAAGAACTAATCAAGATAATGATTCCAGCTCTACCACGATATTTCACTGATCGAGCCGATAATAGTAGGCAAGGTCGGCGTCGAACGCGACGTAATAAAAATAAAAGTCATATTAACAGAAAGGAAAAATTATTTATTCAGAAAACTAAATGTAGGTGGTTGTTTCTGTAATACTTTGGAAGCTTGTTCTACCATCAAATAAAGACAAGACGTTCAATGTTTACAAATTATTGTTAAAAAAATCTGCTCCGGAGCGATGATTTAGACATAGTTTTATATGCCATTTGACTATAATTTTTGTGTGGAATTGAGTACTTCGAAAAATACCGGAAATTATACTGTTTTACAGTCAACTACTCTATTAGATGAACTATTCTATGATAACTAACTAAATTCATATGAACACATTTTTTCTTAAATCTAGGTGCATTAAAAATTGCACACTATGCTAATTTCTAATGAAGATAAAATTATGTTATCTAAGAGCAATTCAGATTATACGATTTCGTTTTGAACTTGATATCGGTAACGATTAAAATTATTTGCAAACTTCTAAAAAGTTAGTGCCGTTTCGCAATATAACCTATGTACGCTCCAAAAAATTACACAATTGTTTCTTAACAATTTTTATGTCTCGACCCACGAAAAAGCCGAAAAGTTAAAATGTCTTACGACCCCTTCACTGCATAATTATAATATTTTAATTAACAGTTTATTTATTCATTTTATTTATATAGGTTTTATTTTTTCACAGTCTGCGACCCCCTTTAGTAACGTTACTAAAGGGAGTCGAAGACTGTGTTTATATACAAGCGACCCCAGGTTGTGAAACGATGGACTATAAAATCAGATACAAGGAAAATATATTGTTATGCATGAATCGCATAATCTGTAAATGCTCTTACACTAGATTTAACAATAATATCAATTTAAACGAAATGTTGTCAGTCTAGCCGATAATTATGTAGATACATAAAAGGTAAGTGTTTGGGACATACACGTTAAAAATGTCCTTTCCCTTTTTCGTCTGACTCGAGTCCAGAGAATTCAGAAAAACAGGTGTCTTGCTTTCTCATAAAGCCCGCATATATGGGCTAATAATTTATTAAGGTATTTAAGAAATTATTAGGCAAAAGTTTGGTGAAATTCTCTTTAAGTTAATGTTATTCTAATTTTGGTACTCAGTGTGGGTAAATATAATAAAGTTATATAATCGTACGAACTTAATAACTAAAGTTGATATTAAAATATGTAATAATATAAAATAAGGATCGCACAGAGAATTTTTCGGTGGTTTTAAAGATTATGAACTTATATCTTTTATCATAAATTAGGCGGCTAAGTTTAAGTGCAAACATCATAAACTGAAAGTTACCGACTGTCGTAAGTCCTCATTGGATAAGAAAAGTAGAAGCTCATCATTTATAGCGTCACGCATTTTACGCTTGTTACGCATCTTACGGGCTGGCTCACTTCAATTTTGAAAAATGGTACAAAAAATTCAGCGCATAAACTTGTTATTAATTAAATTATTTGCTCGTTTTAATTTTTAAGAAGGATAAGTGCAGTCAGTATTTAGCATAATAATATATTAGTTCAACACACGGTGGATTTTTGCATAAATGAATATGGGCACCAAATTATATGAAATGTACAACAATACCAACAATTTAGCACTAATGTGGCAGTTGTAAACGTAGTCTGCGTCAAACTTTACTGTCCTCCAGATTACCTGAAGGTTGCTGCGTTATACAATGGGAAATTACATTTCTAGAGGGCGCCACTCTTACATTTTGTTGTAGAAAAATACCGCTAGATTACCAACCACTTTTGATTATTTAAAACTTATTTTTAGAACAAATCAGTCAAAACTTGAATTAAATAGACAAAAATAACTTATTACTTCAAATTTTTGAATGAGATGTACTGAACAAGAATTATCTTCTAAATACTAAAA
The DNA here is from genome assembly GCA_019925095.2 of Dendrolimus kikuchii. NCBI lineage: Eukaryota > Metazoa > Arthropoda > Insecta > Lepidoptera > Lasiocampidae > Dendrolimus > Dendrolimus kikuchii. Next base: position 10,524,214 of record CM034391.1, on the reverse strand, counting down.
TCTTGCTTTAAAGTCAATATAAAATAATATAATAATTTGCGACACACACTAGAAATAATAGAGTTTACGGGTTTTTTTTCAGTTTCATTTTTAATTAGGGGATTGTTATTCTCAATTTTTGTCCCTGGTATGTATATAAAAACTACCTAATATGCAGAAACTTTTTTCAACCCGAGAGCAGCCATAAGTTTGACGCGGACTATAATTATCTATGTATTTAGTACAAAACTTGGCGACATTCAAGTAGAGACAATATTGTAACACTGTCTCAGTATACAAATTTAATTATTACATAAAATGCAGGGTTAATATTATTGTCATAGTCCCCGCCGCGCATCCATTCGGAACCCAATGTATCAACGTGTCAACCCTATATTTCTAGTTTTTGCTTATGAATAAATTTGATACTAAAATATATTTTCTAAGTTACATAACTTGTCTTACAGATTATTACATTTTGTTTATGATTAAAAAATCTTTTTCCCCGTCGCTTTAGAAGGAAAAAATAGTAGTACTAATTCAAATTGAAATTACATATTATTTATAATATAGGACCACATTCGACACAGAGTATCAAATATAAATTTACGTATGTATAGAAGTGAATTTTTAAATATTGCCTCTAGCGTCAAATTCCAAGCAATAGGATATAGCGAAATATTCTAAAACGAGTCTCAAAGTAGATTTTGATGCTACAATAAATACTTAACAATTTAGCAAGTAAATGACTTGTAACCAATTAAAAGAAAACATTAATTTTGAATAAATATATTAATTTACGTTTTCATAAATTGATGATAAGAAATCTTTAAACCAGCTACATATGAATATAAAAGAATTGCCACACATCGAAACCATTGTTTCATCAAAACTAGAATATAAGAAAAAATATTACAACAAATAAGCCCTATCAGTTTCGCCTATGTCATTATTCATATATCATACTAAACTCTACTCTATAATAGTCAGATCAGTGAACAGTGGAATAATGCAAAATACAGATTTCTAAGCTGTTCGCGCTTGGCCCAAAGCCTGTTTAAAAATTTCACTTGAATAATACGCAAAGTATGACCTATATACCTAATAAATGTAACGCAGCAAATACTTTCATTTTTTGTGATTATTCGAAAAGTTTTACAAAATTAAGCAAGTGCTGCTCTGTGATATTTATGTCGGTTCATATCTGTTACACCCAGATTTAGATAATGGTAAACTAATCTAACTGGCGAAAATGGTATTTCTGATTTTATTCTAATTTGTATATGCATTTTCATTTATTTCACCATTCGATGAAAATATAAATGTTGAAACCTTAGGCGTTTCTATTGTGATTTTAATTACAAGTTCCGAATAGGACAGATGGAATGAAAAAGATTTAATCAAGACTTAATAAAATTAAAAACTTAATATTACTAAAACAGACCATACTATTGTTGGCATCCAGTCAATTTATTTAGGATATTAAAACCTCTTAATACTTTTTTATTTTATAACCATACAGTATTATTATTATTACCATTGTATGGCTACAAAAAAATTATATGATTTATTAATGTTTTGAATAAATTAAAAAGATGCCAGCAATAGTATAGTTCCCCCTAGTAAGAGTATCTAAAACTTAAATGGGTTCTTGAAGTTCGTACACGTCATAACGTTCAGAGTGGTAGTACAGTACGAACACAGTTGAGTGTTGCATTCTCACTCAGCTGCTACCTGGATTCCCACGCCCTCTCTTTCGCTCTAAACACTCATGTGTAATAACCGACAACACTTAAGTGGATTAACTTCACTCTATGCGCATTTAAGTTGTGTTTTTTAATAAAAAAAATTCGACATTGCTAACTTTTATAGCAATGTATCTACTCTAGCCTCTATCAAACAATTTAGAAAATTTTACACCGTTTCTTGTTAAAACGGTTTCATTGGCGGATGTGTGAATTGTATAGAAACTACTACCATTGTAGTCATCAGTAATTGGGCCTAGCTATAAATTATTTACAACTGGACCAGAGTCGACACATCAATATAATAGTGCTCAGACTAATAACTAAAGCTATAGAAACCATGCTAATGTTTTATTCATATAAAATAATACAGTATAATTTATTATGTTAGTGTGATTAAAACAAAATTCTATTGTTTTGAAGGCACAAGTTAAAATTCATATTTTCTACATTTTAATAATTTCTATAGCTTTGGTTATTCTCATCTGTAGTAAAACGATTTTAGTCACAAAGGCATTTTGCCTAGTTACTACTAAACATTACATGCATTCTTACAATCTGATTTAAACCCCAAAAAATCCCATTTTAAATGACAATGTTTTTTTTTTGGTTATGATTATTAAGATTTAATGTTAGATTCTAAAAAGCTTAAATTGTTTGAGAGAAGTGTATTTCTCTAATTACTGGTTACCAAATTAAAAGTTGTTGCAAGAATGCTGTTTAATGAAGAGTAGTTTTAACTAGACAACACATATTTTTTATTATGATGGTGCCAATATTTAGTCACAAATAAAATTATTGCCGTGGTAAGGTTAATAAGCTACTATAAAGTAATATTTTAAATTATTATCATCCACTTATTTGTATCCATCTAAAAGAATGGTTTTTCCTTTCACTGCCTGTCACACTTCACCATATATTTTAAAATATGTTTATTACAAGTTTCCATTATTAAAAAAATACTTAAAATAGGATATAAAAATTACGAAAGTATTTTATATTAAAAAATCAGAAATATAACAACTTAACTATTTTAAAGTTACCTTATAAATCTAAACTATATTAGAAAATTAATCAAGAATAGTGTTTAAAACAATTGTAAATAGCAACAAATATAATTTATAAAAAGCCTCCAAATAGAAGTATACTTTAACATAAATAAAAATTGAAAAAAATATTATATCAAAACATGTATACTCAGGATATTAAAGAGTACAATACTAACTAATATTTGATTTACCACTAAATAATAAGGGTTGACAAATCTCAAGAGATAGCCTCAGTCATCCAGTCAGTAAAACTTGCTAAGCGTCCATTTTTCAACACAATATGTATATAACATGACATTTAAAAATGTAACTTTATAAATTGCAGCAATATTTTTCAGTGTATAACACTCCAATAATAAATATTATGTGTAAAGAAAAATAACAATTATTTCCATTAACCTCAACATGATTAAGGCTTTGCCAATAGTTTCATTGCACTTTACAAAGTTTACTTAGTCTATATTTTTATAATAATTACAATATGTATAAAAGTGGTCTATAAAGAATATTTGAAACATTCTGACAATGTGTACTGAACATTGAATACATGTCTTTGGAGAAAAACATAGCGAGTCTAACGGGACACAAGACATGCTCTTTTAGTCCCCATGCAAATGATTTATATTACCACAATCTAAAATTAAAACTATGATCTATTCAAGTATAAAAATAATAATATATTTTTTCTTACATGTTGATTCAAAATAGAAAAAAAAATTGTTTAATGTATGTAATACTGCACATTCACAATTATTCTAAATCAGTCAAAGGATTGTTTATATTGATAGTTGAAAGTAAAATAAAATTAATAAACCATTTACATTAAAAAATATTTTAGTCCCTGTGATCTTTTCACAAACAGTAGACCTTATTGTGTTAATTGTCATTCAAAATAAAACTAAATATAACAATTTGAACATATTCCAATTCAGTTGATATATTGTATTTCTCATCATATTAAAATATGATCAAATAGTTATTATGCCCTTACTCTATGGGTATACCTACAACTAAGGCTTAAATTTAAATGGTAATAATAAAGCAAGTCGTGAGGCGGGATATTTGCATCAGTCTTGTGAAATTCTCAAATGTGAAAATTATTACTGTCATTTATCTATTTGGTAGTTTTGTTTTAAAAAAATGGTTAAAAATTGAATATGTATCAAGTAAATACTCCATTAACCTTGAGGGTATCAATTCATCTCTGATTTTAATGATGAAAGAGTGGCATCGAGTAAGCGGCCTGCTGCATACCCAGGAATATTCAGGTATGCCGGTTTGTCATGCTCACAGAGTCCTGGTTGTTGGCAACAGCGGTTAATGGAAGAGCTAGCACCCCCAACAGGATTGCTATGGCTGCCCCCAGCTTCTGGGACAGTACCTTGACAAATCATTTTATGGTTTGTAAATTGTTCCAATGAACGAAGTTGTTCCCCACAGTTGTCACACTTCAGCTCACGAGCATGCACCTTCTTGTGGCTGTTTAATGATCTCGAATTATCAAATACTTTAGTACACATGTCACAATACTTCAGCACCTTCTCACCTGTGCATACTACTTTGTGATTGTTTAGCCTATCCAGAGACATGTAACGTTTATTGTTACACAAGTCACACTTAAATTGTTTCTGAGGCACCCTTCCTGTGTGAACCTGCATATGTTTACGTAAATTGCTCTTATCTTTAATATATTTTGAACACACTGAACACTTATTTACATCTTTTCTGGTGTGACTTGCATCCAAATGTCTTCTTAATTGTGCCTTTTTGTAAAAAGGTTCCAAACATATTTGACACCGAAAAGGTTTCTGGGCAGGATGGACTCCTGTCAGATGTGTGTTAAACTCTAGGATGGTGGGATTGTTCACTTTTTTTCAATTTAGCTATTTGAAAAACCATTTCGAGGAATAGTCTTCTTAATCATTTCTGTCTAGTTAAAATTCAAAAAAACGTACAATCCCCTTGTATTTTGAAAGAAATGTGTTTGACCTTTGTTTGACCTTACTAAATCCTATGACGTCATTAGCATCTGGTGAAATGCATATGAATACCGTAGCCATTCAGTTTTAAAACACAAAACCACCGACATTTTCCTTTTTATGTCATATAACATAACATAAACAAACATTTCATTCGACGTATTCCAGAATAAAATTATGTAAATTAGCTCTTCAGACCAATATTTAGCAAATATCTGCATACTAAATACTTAAATATGATCTTAAACTGAAAGTCAAAGAAAAGTGCATTATGTAAACAAACGTTTTCGTAAACTGCGGTTGGAACGATGTCGAAACCTTTTCAAGAGATACGATCCAAAAGTAACCTGTTTACCAATAAGAAGATCATCATAGTGGAAGAAAAGTTTAATACGGTAATACGCCTTAAGCCAGAAGTTAATGCGTTTAGCCTTCTGTACACAATGTCCACCACATTCATGATCATGAAGTGTAATGGTTTGATGAGGTGTTTCCTACGAGGAGGTCACTTCAAGGCGCAACATTTCCAAAATCTCATATAGGAAGCAACGATTTAACCATTAAGTGATACTCTATTCCCTGGATAGCAGTGGATTTTCCAACAGGACTCTGCACCCTCCCATAAAGCTAAGTCTATCTAAAATTGGTTGCTAACCAATTTGCCGGGCTTTGTTCGGAGCGAAGATTGGCCATTGTTGAACTCTGACCTGAATTCTTTGGATTATTCTTTATAAACTGTATTAGAGCTAATGGCATACAGAAAATTTACTAGAACCTGAATTTATCTCAAGCGAGCCCATACCAATAAATCAAAAATTATTCCTATTGAAATGATTTGAACCACCACAGAAGAATGGCCCACACCTTTAAAGCTTATTAATTAATTAATTGAAAACAAGGATGGCTATTTTGAATAATTTAATTTTATATATACATAAATCTAGATGTTAGTAGTTATAATTCATGTAAACAATTATGAATATTTAACATTCCTCCATAAAATATTTCAGTTTTATTTTGTCTGAAGACTTATGAACATACATAGAAGGTAATGACTATATAGCTTAAGAGTTCACATTAAGAGTTATAAGAATTCAATGATTTTCTATACTGAATACAAACTATTGTGAGTTATAAATATGTGAGTGCCATATATTTATATATGAATTGATTGATATATCTTTTGACTTGTTATTTTGTAAGATGAAATATTAAATAACTTTTAGCAGTTAAACTTGTTTATTTACTTAAAACACTTATTAATAATAATTTAGGACATATAATCTTTTCAGAAATGTTCGGTTTTATCCATTTCTTTTTTCTGCAGGCTAGTATTTGGTATTTTCTAATGCTCGAATGATGAGTATTTGATATTTTCTCTATGTTTTTAAAATTTTCATGTAAACTGCAGCGCATAACTCATATAAAGTTCTATGTTCAAGCATAACCCTTGCTTGTACAGAAAAGTTGTTGTTGCTAGTTCTTTCCGGATGACCTGAAAAAACAATTGATATAAATTGTCTGTTTAATGATTTGCATAGTCATTATTTCACTCATAAATCTACATATTAGTAACTATGTTACACATCAAGATTATTAAGATAGATAAGATATTATTAACAGATTTACAATGAATAAGGTGTTTGTCACAAATCTTCATATTCCATGAAATCCTTCAAGCTTTAGAAGATGTGCTCGATTAGCCACTTTTTAAGCTGTATGTGTAAGTGAATATATTTAAAACTACTAGAGAGTTTAATATTTTCCGGTAAGTTGTTGTATATGGTCAGACCTATAAGATACCTTAGAAATCAAACACACTATACAATGGTCAGGACAGTGGTGCAATCCTATGTCTGTTCCTTTATTTGTATGTATTTATATGAGATACTTTACTTGTATTATAAATTAATAAGAAAGTAATATAGGTTGTTAGTTATTTGATTGTACCATATTATCAAATAAGTAATTAATATTATATTAATCGTTTTCTAATAATCGGTCAGTTTCTAATTAATTAGTGACATTTTTGAATAAAACAGGTGCACATTTTAGACGAATTTCGACTCCAACACAAAATATACATCTATCATCATCTATCAGTTAAATAAGTAATTAATATTACTGGTTTTATTACATGGATGAAATTTATAGACAGTAATAGTAATAAAATACACAAGTTCTAAAAGGAAGTAGCGGCGTCTGATGAAATCTTGATATGGACGAACAGGATGAATTTAGACACGTTCGCAAAACTACTTACATCAGGATTTTAACTCTTATTTCTCCAATATTATGTACTGGAAGCTATGTACTCTAATAACATTACATTGTCAACTTTAGGTAGGTTTTGCGAATCAGCTTTTACAAAGTTGACACTCGTATGCGAAGATCCGGCCATGTTGACAAAGAAAATATTTCATATATTTTCAATAATAAAACACTTCACTTTTTTGTCGCATGATTCCAAAATTATTTTCTAAGGACGAAATGAATTGTAATTAATAATATTAGCATTCAGAAATGTCGCATTAACCGCTGATCTGAATCCGATATACCCAATGTTGCCAGGTTGCTAATAGTGAAATCACTAAAATTTTGAATTTTTGTAGATAGACACACGTGTGTATATGAAGCTAACTCCCAATGCATTGACTGAAAAAAGGCTTTATCGAACGTAGCAATGATTTTTGAAGTTAAAAACTTCTGTAGGCACTTTTGGGGTGGGGAAAATGCACTGAATTCCCGTGATCGTCACTCTGAGATACTAAGTTTTTACCTCTGAAGTGCCGTACCAACATCTGAGATTTTTAAGTCTTACTAACGACACCCCCCCCCCCCCCCTCCTCCCCTCAATTGAAATTGACAATACAACCTTTTTATTCTAACTGTATTGACAGCATCATTGGATAATGAATCATGTATAGGCCAGAGATTAAAAATGATAACCTAAATGTGATACCAAATCAAAGTATTTTAATGGTCGAATGTTTTAATTGCGAAAAGAATACTTTATTAAAAATACATACATACATAACTTCACGCCAGTTCCCTTGCGGGGTAGGCACGAACAACAGAGTGCCATTTAGGCTTATTCTTACACACCTCACTTGCCTCTTTGACATTCATAACTCTTGTCATGCAAGCTCGTCTGTTCTTAAGGCTGCTGACATCACCTTCTGCTAGTACACGATCAATTTGATCATGGAAGGTGTGTCGTGGCCTTCCACCACTTCTGCATCCATCCACTTTTGCATTGTATATCTGTTTAGTCATTCTTTCATCATGCATTCTTTCCACATGCCCGAACCACCGGAGCATTCCTTTCCTTACCTTCACTCCGACACTCTCTTTCAGAGAGTGTCGGGGTGAAGGTAACACTCTCTTTATTAAAAATAAAGAAAGTAATGTCATTGCGATGTCTAATAGAATAACTGGAATTTTTGCTTGGTAATCAATGAATTACAATATTACTTCGTAATACCGAAGTAAGAAAGAGAGGTGGTCTGAAAGAGTGTCGGAGTGAAGGTAAGGAAAGGAATGCTCCGGTGGTTCGGCCATGTAGCAAGAATGCATGATGAAAGAATGACTAAACAGATATACAATGCAAAAGTGGATGGATGCAGAAGTCGTGGAAGGCCACGACACACCTTCCATGACCAAATTGATCGTATACTAGCAGAAGGTGATGTCAGGAGCCTTAAGAACTGACAAGCGTGCATGACAAGAGCTATGAATGTCAAAGAAGCGAGTGAGGTGTGTAAGAATAAGCCTGAATTGCGCTCTGTTGTTCGTGCCTACCTCGCAAGGGAACTGGCGTGAAGCTGTGTATGTATGTATGTAATCAATGAATGATATCAAATTATAGCGGTATATTTTTCAATATAAGCTCTGTAAGATTGATTTTTCACTAAAGGTCACTTTAAATAATTTACCGATAACTTTAGAAAATAATAATAGTTGAACACGAAAAATTATAAACATAGCGACAAAATTGCTAAGCTGGCCACACTAAAATGATTACGATATGTCATAATGAATAATGACAGTAATATTTAAATAGTAACACAGATTATTATGATTAGTTAGGTTTAGGTTTTATTTTCGTTTTATAGGCAAAGGAATTAATGTAAAGTTGTCCCCAATGACGTCATCGGAGAATTTTTTTAAATATCGAATAAAAAAAAAACTAACTCTTAAAACACAAAAATATTCAAATTAGTATCTTAAAATACCCTATTTTACGTAATAAAAATATAATTATATAGTCAAAAGTGGCCTTTCGAGTTTTCACAAGAACTCCGTTGAATGACGTCGTTGCTAAGCCTTAATTAAACTTTAAAAAAAAATGTAGCCGCCAATGCCGCCATAGTGTGACGTCACTGTCTTGTAAACAATAACGAACTACGAGAATTATTCTCGGATAATACTATGTACTATGTCCTATTCTAACACATAGTTTTAATCATTCTTTGAAGCTGAAATTATACCAGTTTCTAAAACAAGAAATTCTGCTTCTTATTCTGAGTACCGTCCCATATCCATCCTACCCTTCCTCTACAAAGTCCTTGAACGTCTAATTAATAGCCAGGTTTCCAAATTCCTTAACGCTCATTCTCTTTTTAATCCTCTCCAATCTGGCTTTTGACCGGGGCGTAGTATTACTACTACTTTAGTTAAAGTTACCGATAATATCAGACAAGCTATGGAGCTAGGCAAAGTTACAGTACTGACTTTACTAGATTTTAGTAATGCATTTAACACCGTAGACTTTGATATAATTCGTGCAATATTAAGCACTCTTAAGATATCTCCAACGGCAGTTGAGTGGTTTCGCAGTTACCTGTTTGGTCGCCAGCAACGTATACGCACTGAGCTGTTGGAGTTGTAGCTGGCCCTATAGAAAAACTTTAGAGTTCTCAATTCAAATAAATTGGTTACCTAGCTACAACTACAAAATAACAGAGACTTTTTGGCAGTGTCATTGAAAAGTTAATCTCATATACATATAGTGGTAAAAGTTCAATAAAAACAATTTAAAACTTATCTAAATTGTAGTGACCAGTGATCTTAAGTTACTAACGTAACCACCCATCAAGAATCCATATTCTGCTAGGATAGGTGAGTTGACCTATAATATGAGCATACATTCTCCACTTGGTGCAATACTTCTGCTGGTGTACCACAGAGAGGTGTCTTATCTCCATTGTTCTTCGCCATTTTTATGAATTCTATCTTTTTTTTTATTGCAGTAGATCAGCAGACAGGCAGACGGCCCACTTGATGGAAAGCGGTTACCATCGCCTATGAACATTTGCAACACCAAAGTTGCTACAAATGCGTTGCTGCTCTCTTAAGGGAGACTGAAACCTGGTCACTAATGCCGGAACACAACTCCAGGTTGTTATGGCGACATACTTTAGACCAGGGGTGGTAGCCATCCAGTCGGGCAAACGCCCTACCACCTGGCTGTGGGTTGTTAAGTCGCCTCTTACGACAGGCCGCCCGGCCGCAGGAAATTGTATTCTTTCTCCGTTCCTGCACGGATAGAATCTATCTCTCATAACCTTCAAAGCTCCTACCACCTTTATGCAGATGACCTTCAAATTTATACTCATGCTTCGATTGACAACGTAAGAGAAGCTGTTGACCTTACAAACCAAGACTTACGGCATATATTAGATTGGAGTAAGGCATTTGGACTGACTGTAAATCCATCTAAGACTCCGACCATTGTTGTGGGTAGCTCCAAGATGATTCCTAAAGTTGAGCTTCCTACTCTAACCCAGATTCTTTTTGACGGTGTTACCATTCCTTTCTGCGAAAAAGTGAAGGACCTGGGAATTTACATTGACAACTTTCCATCCTGGTGTCCCCAACTAAAAGAGGTCAGTCGAAAGTTTTTGCGTCAGCAGCTTCACTAAGGAGGTTGCGAAACTTCTTACTTCACACCACTAAAATTGAACTGGTACAATCCCTCCTACTCCCAATCTTAGATTACGCCGATGTCAGCTATCTTGATCTCACCGAAAGCCAACTTAATAAGCTTGAGCGACTCCTTAACTTTTGTATCCGATTCATATTTGGTTTGCGTAAATATGACCATGTCTCAGAATTTCGTATTAAACTCAAGTGGCTCCCTGTCCGTCTTCGTCGGAATGCTCAAATTCTGTCCCTTTTATATAATGTACTATTTAATCCAAAAGCTCCTCCTTATCTCAAGGAGCGTTTTAAATATCTACATCTTAGTCATACTCATCACCTTAGATCATCGGAAAACATACGTTTGGAAACACCTGTAAATCACTCGCGATTTTACAATAAATCCTTCACAGTTCATGCAGTGTGCCTGTGGAATGCGCTACCTGTGAAAATCAGGCGTGCGCAGTCTCTTCAGGCGTTCAACGGACTCTTGAAGGATTATTACCTCGGGCTCTAAAGTCAATCATAACATCTTCATCTGTCCCATATTTATGTAATTCTATACATTATTAATATGATTATTGTTTATGAATATATCAATACCTATATGTATATTTTTATCTTATTTCTATGTCTATTACACTCGCCATTTCAAAATTTTATATATATCATTTTATTTTTATTTATTTTTTATTCTAGTTATATTGCAAAACCGACATGTTACACAATTTTTCTCTAATCCATCCTAAGGTTGTCTGGAAGAAATTGCTTTTAGTGATAAGACCGCCTATATTGTCTTCTGTACTTGAACTTCTTGAATTGTATCTTAATGTTATGCAATAAAGTATATTCTATTTTAATATTTTCTTAAGTTTTCGCGACTTGTATACATAATAAAACTACGTTTTAACGGTTTTAAGCGCTTAAAACCGTTAAAACGTAGTTTTATTATATATTCTATTTTATTCTATGTACATAATATCTAAATAATCAGTAAACGTCTCTTGATTTTCTGACTTCGATTCTATTATTCGGTTTCTCCAACATTTATTTATATTATATCTTATATTAAAGTATATAATTTAACACGGTTTTATTTATGATGATAGTATGAATTTGCCAATAATAAGTTCTGACTTCTGTTCTGCCGAACTAAAAAGTTTTTAAACTGCGATGTAAGTATTTATAATGGCCTAATTCCCTTTACAAATTTAACAAACACGGATCTGTAAATGTTTACAAACTAAATATACTGATTGTTACAGGTCTGGAGGAGTCCTTCTGTGATGACACAATAGGTTCTGTTCAACTCAAACGAGACCAAAATATTTAAGTGTAGTTTGTTCAGAGCATAAAGCCCGATCTACTTCATATGCAGCTGTACTTAACACGAACAAGAAAAGTTGTGGAAAGCATTCAGTGTCATGACTGTCCCGCATCTCAAGGTGGCTGTAAACACGGTGTTGCTTTTTTATATTGTTGCACCGTCGAAGTGAAAAGCCATCCTTGACGTTGGTGGAGTGATACTAGTGAAAGTCAAATTTAGCGATGGTAGGAGCATCTACTAAAATATAACACACAAAAGAATTAACCAAAAAGAAACCACAAGAACTAGTGCCAGACAGTAAGCCCAATAAACCTCAATTTGTTTTATTATTTCATAATCTTTGATTATACTCTGTTAAGGTTGATACATTGTGAACCTATTTAGTTGTAAGAGTACGAATAAAGAATAGAGACGTGACATTGTCACTCTTGAAACTATCAGAAAATTATATTGTCGCTTTTTATTTTCTCAAGAGCAATGATGCATGCACATGAGGAGTTACCTCAACAGTTGTGGGCGGAGTTGGTACAAACGGCTGTTTACATTCTGAATAGAACAGGACCAACTTGCGTAGATCACAAAAGCCCGTATGAGTTATGGTTTGGTAAAAAGCCGCAGATAAAGCATTTTCGAATCATAGGCTCGGTATGCTATGCTCATATTCCTAAGCAGAGAAGGAAGAAATTGCAGAAGAAAGCAAAGAAGTGCTTTCTTATTGGCTATGACAACGATGATGGTTACAGACTATGGAATAAAGAGTCAAATTCTTTAGTAAGATCCAGAGATGTGACTTTTGATGAGAGGCCAATCAAATCGAAATTCGTGACAGAAGACTTAAGTAAAGATGAAGATATAGGTGAAGTTGAAATACCTATAAATGTTCGAACCGATTGTGAAGAAGCTCCAGTAAATAACAATTCAGAATCAGATCATGAAGAGTCTAATGAATTAGAGGGGGAAGATGTAGATGAGAGTGATAAAGATGAAGATAGTCTCGAGCCTCTTGTTAGTATCGAGAGTGAGAGAGAGCTTCGAAATCGTTCGTCACTCAGACATCCAGCTAAATTCAAAGACTATGCTATGATTGTTGATGGATATGATGAACCAAATTGTTATAAGGATGCTGTGTTGGGTCCAGATAGAGATCTTTGGATAAAAGCGATGGAAAGTGAAATTAATTCACTTATGCAAAATGAAACCTGGGTTTTGCAGAGACTACCCAAGAACAGAAAAGCCATACCATGTAAATGGGTTTTTCGGATAAAGCAAAACGCTGATGGTTCTGTGGACAAGTACAAGGCAAGACTTGTCGCCAAAGGTTTTCGTCAAAAGAAAGGTGTAGATTATGATCAAACCTTTAGCCCAGTTGCAAAGTTGTCAACTGTGAGAACCATATTAAGTATTGCGGCTAGTGAAGGCTTGAAGCTTTTCCAATTTGACGTGTCGACTGCTTTTTTATATGGTTCACTGTCAAATGAAGAAATTTACATGAAACAGCCCGAAGGCTATGATGATGGCACGGGAAGAGTATGTCTATTAAAGAAAAGTTTATATGGCTTAAAGCAGGCTCCAAGGTGTTGGAATAAAACTATCCTGGATTTCTTGAAGGAAATTGGTTTTAAGACAAGTGATGCAGATCCCTGTTTATTTACTCTGAGAAAAGATGGCAAGAAATTGATTGTCGCTCTATATGTTGATGATGGACTTGTTGCAGCAACAGATCAACAGATGATAGATGATTTTTTAGGAGATTTGAAAACGAGATTTAAAATTACTTATTAACCGGCCTCTTTCTTCCTTGGTATAGAGATTGAAATCAGAGAAGGTAGTATTAAGATACACCAGGCATCTTATGCTAAGAAAATATTGCATAGATTTGGTATGGAAGGTTGTAGACCTGTAGCAACACCTATAATCAAAGAAAATATATCACAGAATAATTTGAAGATTGATGATTATATTTTAGAAAATTACAGACAAGCTGTTGGAGCATTAGCCTATCTTATGGTTGGTACTAGACCTGACATAGCATATGCTGTCAGTGTAGTTTCGAGAAGTCTAGAGAAGCCAACTAATGTAGATTGCGTAAAAGTGAAACGCATCATGAGGTATTTGCAGTGCACTCTTGATCTTGGCATTGTTTACCAGAAAGGTACTCATAAGACCTTTGAATGTTATAGTGATGCTGATCATGGTGGTGATATAGGGACCGGAAAATCCACCTCTGGTATATTATGTTTATACGCAGGAGGACCAGTCTCTTGGATGAGCCAGAGACAACAGAGTGTGGCCATATCAACAACTGAGGCTGAAGTTGTCGCTGCAAGTGAGGCTGCCAGGGAATCAGTCTGGCTAACACGACTATTCAAGCATCTCACTGATAATAAAGAATTGCCAACATTGTGGGTTGACAATGAGGCTGCGATTAAACTGGCTGTAAATCCTGAATACCACAGACGTACGAAACATATTCGTATACGTCATTTCTTTATTCGTGAGCTAGTAACACGGGGAGAGATTATAGTGAAGAAAATCTCCAGTGAGCAGCAACTTGCAGATCTGCTCACTAAACCAACAGCGCAACCAAGATTGTGTAAGCTTCGTGCATTAATAGGTTTACACTGAGAGAAGGTGTTAAGGTTGATACATTGTGAACCTATTTAGTTGTAAGAGTACGAATAAAGAATAGAGACGTGACATTGTCACTCTTGAAACTATCAGAAAATTATATTGTCGCTTTTATTTTCTCCTTATCTCGACTACACATTCTAAGTTACTCATAGATGAAGACTGACAGGTTTTCACTCAAAATATTACATTTATTTGATGACTCCTTAAAATATAAGTATTACATACCTACCCAAAATCAAGATAAAGGTAAGTTATGGCATGAACTTGATATGGAAGAATAACAGCGTCCAAATGTTGTGAATTTGCTGTAGTGAAACTGCTGATAAAACTCTTGTTACTGGTCTTCTTAGTTGAAGAACTCCAAATACAGCAACGATAACAGAGAAAAAATTAGATGAGCAGGCGAGGCCAGTAATTGAAAAACAATCAATCTGAATAAACATTATAGTGGTCTATATGTTTTAAAAGAGTGTCTGATGATTGCCACATCACCTGATATGATTGAAAGCATAACCACTTTTGAAATCCAGTGTCTCATTAGTGAAAAAAACTGCAGAAAATTGTGTGGATAAAGATGGTCTTACACATAAGTATTTTAAACAAGTATAAGTACAAATATAATGCATTGCTGCAAATCAAAGTTATTTTAGTGTTTCTAGTGGTTTTTATGAATGAAATTATCAGATGTCATGAATAAAAGTTGTCTATTGTTATCAATATGTTATACGACTATTAGTGAGTCATTTTCTTTTAAAAAATTATAATTTTTCCCATTTTATATATATGTAACAAATGAAATATGTAGCATACAACTTACACGGTTTTTTATTTTCATATCCATATAGTATAGTGTAACTATGTAGGTCTGAACACAAAGAATTTTTTCACCAAAAACAACAATTTCTTTAAAAACAAATTAATGGCCGGTTCCTATATAGTTATTTTATTTATTAACTTGTCTTATCATTGGTCTTATTTTTGTTTAACAACAAGTTTCTAAACAATTGTCTGTGGATTAAACTATTTTAAAGCTATGTAATGATAATCATCTCAGTGCAAAATTTGAAAATATGTAGTTTAAGTGAAAATATTCTAAAGAAATAAAACACACCGTAATTTAAAGTAGTTTTATTTAATGAGTGTCTTGAAATCTTGCAAGTGTATCAATGAGCAGGCTGTCTTTATACATAAGTAAATCTAACATGCCTATCAAATTTAAATTTATAATAATGTAATTTTAGCATGCTAAATTTTCTAAGTCTATATGTATAAGTCACTCTCTTAACATGTATTCTTAGACTGGCTATCTGCTTTGGCTCTGTCTCTTCTTCAGTTGTAAGCTTGAATCCAGGAGAAACACTCATGAGATCTCAAGAAAATGAACCCTCTTTGAGATATAAACTTTGAGATATAAACAATCCAAGATGCTTAAACTTCCTATCAACTAAAATACATGTATAGGTATAATGTTTGCCTCCAAACATTTTATAAAACTTGCTATATTCCCGCAAGTTCATATCGCTTATCTTGCCTGCATATCCAGCAAACACAAACGTAACAGACCATCAAGTGCACACGCTTGCTTGTACTTTCTTCAGATATTTTTAACGTGAAGTGGCATTACAAATAGTTCATTTGAAAGGTGTCTTTTGTAGTTGTCTGGTTTTGTGTAGTTCTAAATTTTGCTTTCAAATCAATTGCGTAATAATCTTGGCTTGGAAAACTTGAATAGTTTTATTAACCTTATTTTTATGGTCAAAATAGTCCATATAAAATACTAGAAGACTAAAAATAGTCTGTATCACAGCTTTGCATTAGTAAAACTTATAGTACTGCGGACTACTGCGTTGTTGTTTACATACAGTTGATAGTAAAATGTTTGTTTTTGTTTATAGGACAATGACATCATCAAAATGGTGGACCGTGGGCAGCGTTTTTGCGCGAGATTGTCAGATTTAAAATTTAAATGCCATTTTAAAGCACTTAAAGATTTCATAAAATAAAAATAAAAATTCCAGTAGCTTATTATTACCAACGGATCGATTTAAGCCACATTCCAAAAAATGGTGTAATACCGTATTATGAAAAATAGTGGTCATGTATAAAGGCGAGCTTAAATCTAAAAGGAGTTTTCTTCTAGCAAACCTATGCATCTAGTGAGAATGGAAAAACAAGATCCAAGATTGGGTACAATAAATAGTATTTAGTTATGAGTCTGTACGCCATCTAGAAATGACAAATACTTTGACAATTTTGACATTCATAAATGACAATCAAAATGCCAATAGCGTTCGAGCACATGTCACGACAAATCCACAGACTACTGTGGATACTACGTATGACTAATCCAAGCGAAGGACAATGTCTTGGTGGTATCACGCGACACCGAACGCCTTTAACAGCCTCCCTCATGAGATAATCAAGGAGGGACTCCAGTCACATGAGGTTCCCGCGTACCTCATGAGGCTGTTGGGCGCGTACTTCCACGACAAGTTCATCCTTTCTGAGGGTGGTCAGGCTGGTCACGCGATAGGTAGGTATTGCATCGCGTGTGGCGTTCCGCAGGGGTCAGTCCTCGGACAGATCCTATGGAACGTTGACTATAACTGGATTCTTCGAGAACTAATCCGGCCCGGGATAGGACTAATCTGCTTTTCGGATGACACTCTACTCACGGCACGCGCCGGGTCGTGCGCGAAATCCGTGGACTTGGCCAATGCCGGGTTGGCCTCCGTGGTTCAGCGTATCGGTAGTCTTGGCTTGAGGGTGGATCTTCCCGCGAAAACGGAGGCTCTCATATTCCATACACGTTTTTGGAACTCATCTGCGGACTTGTCCGTTACAGTCCAAGTGTCCGTTCTCGTTAAGCCCCGGATGAAATATCTGGGGCTCGTGTTGGACGGCAGGTGGTGGTTCAAAAGTCATTTTGAACAGCTTGTCCCCAAATCGATTAGGACCGCAGGCGCCCACACCAGACTTCTCTCCAACGTGGGGGGGACCTGGTGGAAGGGTTCGGAGGCTCTATTCTAGCATCCTCAAGAGTACGGTAATGTACGGTGCCGAGGGGACGCAATTCATCCCTGCCTATAGCGAGGGGTTACGCGGAAACGCGGGACTCTGACTTTTGAGATGACGCAGGTACTTACCGGGCATGGGTAATTTCGATAAGTATCTGCATCAGATCGTGGGATATCTGTCTTCCCCTCAATGCCGCGAGTACGGCGCACAAGACACTGCGTTTCGTACTCGAATGCGCTGCATAGCAACCTCACAGGTTCGAGCTCAAGACTTGGCTGAGGCCATGCTCCACAGCGGTGATTACTGGGGGGCGGCAACCGCTGTCTGCGAAGCAGTAATGTCTAGTAAGGAGGCTGCCAAAAGAATGAGGGAGAAAGTTGAGCATGCGACGTCGACAATAGTTTAGCCTCCGAAGGCCCAGATATGCGCAACATCTCCTCCCGTGATTCCATCGCAGGACATGTATTTGGGGATGCGGTGGATCTCACCTCTGCTAGTGAAGTTGGTCACTGCTTCCCGGAATGATCAAAGCCTTGATGCACGGATGAACATGGGTGTAGCTTCGCTCAAGACCTTATTTTACTCCAACTCAAGCGCGGGCACATGGCATGCAGGTTTAGGTTTAGCGGAGTATTTGGGTACGGGCTGTATGGGATGCTAGAGTCTTCGCACACACTGTGCGGTGCTTAATCTCGCCGCGTAAGGTCTAACCCCCCCACAAACGACACAGTATGTTATACAAAATGTATTTCCATTGCGTTAACAAAAAAAAGGCGTTGGAGCCAACATCTATAAAAGTTAAGTCGAGACGTCAGGCGTCAAATCATTAAGTGTAGTGTTTTGATTTTATGTCAAATTAAAAAAATAAATGCAAGAATCAAGAAATGAAAAATATAGTAAATAAATACATACATAAATAAAGATTTTAACCAATATTGCCATTTACAGTTTAATTATTGGTAATATTTTATCATGAGTTGGTTTGGATCTTCATTTCTCAATACATTTTGGAGGCCCGCTGTTAATATTGTAAGGTTAGTCGATTTGTCAATAGATTGCTATAAATTATATTTACTAATAATTGAGCTGTAAACTGCGGGTTTCAACTTGATTTTTAAATAATATAATTTTTTATAACAACATTTCTTTTATCCGTTCATTTTATTCGTGCAAGAACGGAGAAAAATATAATTTCCTCCGGCCGGGCGGCCTGTCGTAAGAGGCGACAACATAACCCACAGTCAGGTGGTAAGGGCCCGTGTGGATAACTACCACCTCAGGGGTTCAATTCCGCTATTTCAATACCTTGGCATTGGCAACATATTCAAAATACCATTCCATTGTGATAGTGTCAAAATTTTTTATTCTATTAAATCCACAATATCGTCGCGGCGGAATAATTGTAGAAAAAAATAATATTACCATCAGCAGAAATGGCGTTAGGCTAAATGAATATAGAAAAGCTACCAAACTTTTATTTTGCGACTTCTCACATATATTATATATTCATAAAGATAGAGTGCCACGGGCATGCCATACAAATTAACAAAATACCGAAGTCAGGCCACCCCATTGGTTTGCTTTATTTCAGTATTATGATGACAGTGTTCCATGATTTTGATGAGATAGTAATAGCAGAATTGGGTCCCTGTTCTAGTGTATGCCACCATAACAACCGGTATATGGATGACATAATTTACTTTTAGGTAGATACGCGTCAAAGCAGACTTGAGATCAAGTTGATCTAAAATATAGCTAAACCATATTGATTTTTGTTAAACCTTTACTATAAATTTTAATTCCATACTTTCAGGACTAGATATCATGCAGATAAAACTCGAGTTATAGCTAGATATGGTTACAAGGAAAAGCTATGGAGTGGTGGTTTATTACCAAGATCACAGGGTCTAGCTCTACCTATGCCAGAATACAGGTCATTATTTATTCTTTAAATTCTAATAGATACTTGAATATAAATAACTCATAATTTTATCATGGTTAAACCAGTGGAATGATTTGACAGACTGTGTGCAGACTGAAAACTGTTATTACTAAAAGTATATTTTTCCTTTTAATTTCATTCATTAATTTAAGGGGTTTTGCAATTACACCCCTTTAAATTATTTGACTTGTACTCGTATAAGTTGCTTTACAATGCAGAATTCATAGCTGCAAATTGAATTATTAGTGGGGCTGGTTTAGTACACGTTTTTATGCGGTAAGTTTTCTTCTTGATAAGATGGAAACCACATTCACTATTTCACTACCAAATACCTAATACTCCTAGAGATGACAACATGTGTGACTTAATATTATTATGCACAGACAATTGGGCACTTTTTACATTAATTTTGTTTTTAATAAGTAATGTTTTAATTTTTGCAGACCATCAAATGCTTGGTCAGAACGCAAAGCACTATTTGGTCAGAATGATTATATAGATATATTGGGAACTGGCAATGTGCATCCTGTCAAAACATTATATACTGTCCCATCTTGGATCAGGGGAGTTAGCGGTAAAGAATATCATGTATGTAAACTTAATTTTCACCATTATAAATGTATTGTACTCTTGTAGGCTACGACTACTTTGTTCAATTAATCACAAAATTCTGAGTTCATTTCTATTTATATTATCTTGTTTTGTCCTGTCTTTTAATATAAGATGAAGAATATTAATTTAAGGGAATTAGTTATGATAAAACAAAGGTCTTTATGTAACTAGGTCATCTCCATGCCCTAGTAATGTGACTAGGCCCAAGAATTGCTGTCATGTCATATAGAGAGATGATAATTATGTATTGCAGTGGTTATACAATGAATAACTTGAAATATTATGTGAAGTAATGGAGAATAGGTACTAAGGGCATGGAAAAAGAATATAAGGGTGTACTGGGCTCAAAAGCTTGAAATGGCAATCAATCAGACAAATATTTAACTTTATAAAATCCTATGTCGCTATGTGGTGCCAACATTCTTTCTTTATGATGATTTATTATTGATCATTATTTTATGTACGAGTAATTGAAATAATACTCTTTTACTTTAGATAGGGAATTATTTCATTAGGTCTCTGTTTAAGCAATTTGTTGTTATATTTCAGATTCTATTAAGAAAAAAGAAAATGTGGGCCTCTACAGCTACTCCACAAATGAGGCCAACAAAATGGAGGGAGATTCAAAAGCGATTTTCTTTCCTTTATAGAAAGCTTAACAGAAAAACGAAAACTGGCCAATCTCCTGATTAATTTTGCTTGTTTTATTTGATCATAATGTTAAATAGAAGAAATTGTTTTATGATGTAGTGAGTAAATGTTTAACACATTGCTTTGTATTATTTATTGTTATACTACCCATTTTAATTTATTCAGCACTTACACATACATAAAATATAATACACTATACAAACACATTAGAAAATAAATTATATACAAAAAAATAATTTAACATGAAACATTAACTCAATAGAGTATAGGATGTCTTAGGATCATTTGGAATACTTGTGTTCTGGTCTGCTTTATAAGCAGGAAGTAAAGTGTCATCAAAATCAATTGATTAGATACTTTATAGTATGTCCGTGATTTTTAAACAGACAAAAATACCCCAAAAGTTGTGTATTGCTTCCAAACAGTATCTTTAATGTAATCTTATTATCTACATATGTCATTTTAATATAATTATAAATTATTATAATTATAAATTATCATAAATATAATTGTGAATAAATTAATAAAAATAAATCTATTTTTAATTACTTTTATTTTGTACAAAATTATTTTTCGAGTTACATCGCGTTAGTGGAATTAATGTGGGTTATTTCCAACTGATGTAGTATATAATTCCTTGCTTTAACAAGTGATTTGCAGCTAGCTTTGCATCATCGTGTATTGCAAAAACCAATTTATCGGGCCTAACACCCATTACGTCTTTTCAGGCAGTACTCCCCAGTCTTCTTTTATTAAGTCAGCAGCTTTTTCGGCGATCATAACTACGGGAGCGTGTGTGTGAGAGGCCGGTATCTTAGGCATTATTGAGGCATCCGCTATTCGAAGACCTTTTATTCCGTGTACGGTTAGTCTTGGCGATACAACACCTGTGGGGTCTCCGGCCGGCGTCATCTTACACGTGCCAACCTAAAATAAATTAGGACGTAATATTTGAAAGGAAAATTAAATGTGTCTGCCTGATTGTGTGCTAAAGCCGTTTATTTTGGGAGCTACTGAGGCTGGAGATGTGCGCACGATAAAAAAGTCTGTCATAACTACAAACAGGTAGGTATATTTATCATGTTAAATACATGAAAATATGTATTTTTTAAATTTCTAAAAGTTCGTTGGGACCGCTAAGAGAGTAAGTTTAAATATTATGTATTACTAATATTATCATAAAGGCTTGGAACCGGCTGTAATCGGGTATAAGACTCGCCTTATTTATTATCTAAAATATGTTTAAAAGTGCCAACAAGACGATTCCGAAATCCAATACAATTGTTTGTTCCTCGGAATGTAGTAATTATAGGGCAAATTCTTATTTTAATCGTGTGTCAAATAACTATAATCTTTTAGCTGTTACACATGATATAGATTTATTTATTAGTAATCCACAGAATCTTAAGACGGCCCTGGTAAAGCATTGGTCTGAAAATTAACAAGTTTCATGTAATAGGTCAGTTTTAAAATATTTCTTTTTTAATTTCTTCTTTCTAATTTAATTTATAAAACGTAAAATATTCACTAGCAAGCATTATAGCTATCTACATGTGGAAACATTTAAATGGTTATAGATATTTAGTAGTATTTACTCAGTTATAAACCGTTTGTTTTCCGAATAAAATAACCGGTTTCTTTTACAACTATTTCGTTCGGAGTGTAAACCTTAAAGGAGAGTGTAAATATAAACCTGAATTAACCGACTTATTTCGCGAGAAGACGAAGTATCAAATAAAATAAATATAAAATCTATTTCACGAACTTTTGTTACTAAAAACTGGTCGATTGAGCTTAAAGTGTTCCTCTGTATTTAGGCTGTAACTGATTCGACTTTTTTTACCGGTTTCCAAGCCTTGATTATTATTAAGTGAGTTATCAAATAGGGTTGCCATCTCTATAATTTGGCAACCAGGACAAAACGCGTGAAAACCCCGATTTTGGAGCGCAGAACCCGGACAAGACATGTCAACAGGTTTTTAGAAACTTAGTACAATAAAAACAGTTCAAAATGTCATAAATCACTTTTTTTTTCGACTCACTGCCAGTGTCTGCGGCGAAGTCCAAGTGTGTTTTCTATTCTATTCTAAAGTTCCTGTTTCTAATCAGATCTTTTAGTCTATTTAATTTACTCAGCTTATTCGTGCTTCATTATCTTCTTTACATAGTACAAAACAAAGTCGCTTTCCGCGTCTGTTTGTCTGTATATCTGCTAACTCCTACACTACGCAACCGATTTTTAAGCGAATTTCACCTTCAGTTAGGAAAATTTTCACTGACAGTTTATATCGTATGTAAAAACCAAATTACCTAAGTTCTTATGTAAGTAAAATAAAGCTACCGCCTAGGGTTTAATCCACCTTATTGATGTGGGGTAAACGCTAGTTTAAAAATACAAGAGTTCTTTTCCTATGCTAATATTGTCGGGATATTGTAGTATCTATGTAGTAAAATAGGTAGATATTCGCGTCTTATTCTAATGACGTCCAAAATAATTTTGCAAAAATAACATCTTCATAAAAGAGCGCTAGTATACTAGCGCTCTTTTATGAAGTACGTATAAAATGGATCGCGTTCATTTAAATAATTCTTTTACCTGGTGGTCTAGTGTAATGGATGTTTGCATGATCGCACATTTCCAATATTCGTCCGAATCGAAGTCTAGCCTTTCACAACCCGGAAAAGGCGTGTCGTGTAACCGTGTGCCGTAGCGTTGGAATGCCTTTGTTCCAATTACTTTTTCTACCTGTGGAAGAGGAAACACTTTAAATCACAATGTTTTAATAAAACATTTATGATCCAGTTCGATTGTTATTACATTTTTAATAAGTGTATTTTTATGGCGGGGTAAAAAGTGGATAATTATTATATCTTATGAAAATAATATAAAAATTATCCTCTTTTTACGCATTGTATGGTTTAGATATGGATTTAAAGTTTGCAACCTAGAGATCTTAATACATCTTGCATGTAGCCATGTTACCTTTTTTTGATTGGACATCCGATTGAGAACTTACCACTCTATGAGGAGGAGGAGTCGTGGGATTCTCCACGTTGTGGTGAACGTGGCGAATCTTGCGTAGTAATAGCACCTCCGAAGAAATGTTATGACGAACCGATTCGGAGATATACATTAAGAATTAACTTTTTTCATGAAAATTAAATAATACAGATAAAATTGGAGTAGACGTCAAAAAAGGAACTTACCAAACGAACTCCTTCAACCAAAGTCAGCAAATCATGAATATCATCAAAGTAATTAAGTTTAATTTTTGGGTGATCTGAAAAATTTGCGCTCCTTAACATCAGTCTACCCACGCTCCGTGGTCTTATTAACACTGGGTTCATAGCAAAAGTTCTTTGTCTAACTTTAGGTGGCAAAGTTCCATAAACCTCCCAGTACCACTTGTCGGTTATACCTACACAATATATAAGTATTTCTGTCAATTACGAGTAAATTTATCAGATATACTATACAATAGCAATACAGGATTAAAAATCAACAACATATATTTCCATATGATGAACATTAGCATTGACGACTCATGTGGTTTGGACAAGGTAAGTGCTGAAATCACGGGCGCCAGCAGCAGGGTGTCAGTATAAAACGGAACTCGGAACGACTAACTACTTTGTTTGAAGAAAAGCAAAACAAACTTCCTTAGAACAGTCTTACATCGTTTATTCATAGACTACCTCTTCTCACTATATTTTGACACTGACATTTACAATATCAGGTTTATAAATTTAAAAAAGATAATGTGTGGCCTGGCTACCGAGTTGGAATGCGTCTTCGAATCCCACACGGCTATCCTGCATTATTCATCTGACCCAGATGAATGTGATACTTCATCTTCATCGCCATTGGACCAGGGTTTCATCAAATCTGCTGAACTGGTGGTATTCATAGGTCCTTCACCATTGCCAATTTTCCTTACAACGTATCTGTCATTTTTCTTCTTCTCTATAATTTTATATGGTCCTAAATATTTCGGGTTTAACTTATATCCTTGTACAAATTGTGTTCTCTTAATCGCAACTAAATCTCCAATTTCGTACTGTATAGCTTGTGTTCTCTTTTTGTTATAAACTTTCCTATTTTCTTCCTGAATTTTCTGAATATTTTGCCTCGCCTTTCTATAAGTTCTAATCGTTGAATTTCAAATTTTTCTTTACAATTATCTATGTAGTAATCTCTATTAATTAATTCCTCAGTTTTCAAAATTCCAAAATGACCCTTTTCATGACATTTTCTTATTATTTCATTCTGCATCTTTTTAGGTACAACAATCAGTTTAGTTCCATCTTTAGCTTTACATAAAACTCCATTCTCCAGAATAAAATTTTCATATGACTCTTTTTCTAAAATTTTCTTTAATAGTTTTATCTTCAGGTCATCATCTTGAGCTCTCTTCAGACGTGCTGTAGTTTCGGTAAGTATTAGACTAACAGGATTTCTGCTCAAAGCGTCTACGTGTCTCATTTGGGTTCCAGATCGGTGTTCTATCTTATAGTCAAATTCTTCAAGAAGGAGTGCCCATCGAGCAACTCTCGGAGGTAAGTCTTTTTTCTGTAACGTCATAGTTAGGGCTGAGCAGTCAGTCACAATTTTAAAGCGGACTCCAAGTAAGTAAACTCTGAATTTCTTGACAGCTTCTACAATAGCTAAAATTTCTAAGTAGTAACTATGGTATTTCTTCTCAGCAGGAGTAGTCTTTTTGCTCATATAGTGAACAGGGTGTAGCTGATTGTCGTGTGGATTCCTTTGCAATAAAACAGCTCCATATCCGTCTATACTTGCGTCTGTATGTAACTCTGTCTCAAAATTAGGGTTGTAAATTCGTAAAACTGGTGAGGAACATAAAATATGTTTCAATTCTTCGAAAGCTCTCTCACACTTTAGATCAAAGTTAAACATAACATTAGTCTTCAATAATTCTGTTAGTGGCTTTGCTATTATTGAGTAGTTCTTAACAAATTTTCTAAAATAGCCAGTCAGTCCTAAAAATGATCGTAATGATTTGATATTATGAGGCTTTTTAAATTTTGCAACAGCATGTATCTTTTCCTTGGAAGGTCTTATCTGATTATCACGAATTATGTAACCTAAATAATTTATCTCGTTCTGTAAGAAATGACATTTCGCCCAATTAAATTGTAAGCCAAACTCTTCAGCTTTTCGAAGTACTTTCTCTAGTTTAACAAATCCTTCTTCTTCTGTCCTAGATGGTATAATCAAATCATCTAAATAGGCAAGAACAGTGCCCTCTGACATTAAATCTTGAAAGATATCATTGATAAAGCGTTGGAATACAGATGGTGCGGTGCATAAACCAAACGGCATTTTCTTAAATTCATATTGCCCTTGTGGAGTAACAAATGAAGTGTATTTTTGACTATCCTCGCAGACATCAACATGTAAAAAACCATTCTTCAAGTCAAGTGATGTAAATAGTATTGCTTCTTTCAATTTGTCTACTTGATCCTCGATGAGTGGAAGTGGATATCTTTCCTTTATAATCTTCTTATTTAGCTTTCTAAAATCTATACATAATCTGTAGCTTCCATTTTTCTTTTTCGCTAACACGATAGGGCTTGCATATTCCGATTTACTAGGTTTAATTACTTCTTGATCTAACCATCCTTGTATCTGTTTATTAACTATGTCCTTTTCTAGAGGTGACAGCCTTCGTGGAGTCTGGTGTATAGGATCTTCATCAGTAAGTATGATTTTCAATTTAACATTTGATTCCTTCTTTCTAGTCTTCAAGTTATTGTAATTATCCAATAAATGTTTAATCTTGTCTTTATATTTCAGCTTCTTGATATCATATTTCTCATCAAATTCTTCTTCGTAGTCATTAATTTGTGTAAGGTGTAATATTCTTTTTACAGAGATCCCGTCGGCAGAGAAAATAATTTCAACGTCTTTTAATATCGGGTTTCCAAGTATGACATTAACAGGTATTACATCATCGTCGATAACATGCATCAAGGTTTCAAAATGAACGTTGTCTATTTCAACTTTTGCCATAAAAGATCCCTTCGTGCAAACTTCGTACTCGGCTATTCCTGATAATTTGAGAGTATCTTTAATATTATAATCATTATTCTCGGGAAAATTTTGTTTGTAATAACTCTCACAAATCAAATTCGCATCGCTTCCAGTATCAATAAAGGTTTTAACTGTAACTCCGTTAATTTTCGCTTCTTTATATGGCTTAACAACATCTGTACTAACTTTCTCATCTTGAATTTTCAGTGTCTTATTTGTAGAACTTTGGCATTCTTTTGACTTATGTCCATATCCATTACATTTGAAGCATTTTATACCTTTAGTACAAGCTGGTGATTGGTGATCAGTTTCACCACAATTGTAGCATCTTTTGATGGTATGATTTTTACGTCCGTTTGTCATCTGAATAGGTCTTTGTTGCATCTTGTGTTCTTTAATCTGTGCATATACTTCAAGTTTCTTTCTAAATTGTTTGATATCAGTGGCTCCGTAAAGAATGGCCTTATTTATTTCAGAATCACGAATTCCATCAATAACATATTCAATAAGTGCCTCATCTTCTAAATTTCCATGCAACGCCAGTTCTTTCATATGTAAAAAATACTGTTGATATGTCTCATCCGGTTTCATTTTGCGTGATGCTAATTTCTTGTGAATGCTAGCACTATTTAATTTCGGACCAAATTCTTCTAATAAAGATTCTTTTAATGTATCCCATGACGTAATAGAGCCTAGCGATCGTAAAAATAATTTAGCTGTACCTGAAAGCAGTCTCTTCGCGTAAATAAGTTTTTCAAGATTATTCCATTCCATTAAATTTGCAGTGTCATTAAAATCGGTCAGCCAATTCGTAATAGGGTAGGTATCATCGCCTGTGAACGGTGTCATTGATTTTTCCAAGTCGCTAAATGAAATTCGTACTCTGTAACCAGCTTCTGAACAATTACTATCTGAGTCTTCGATATCTTTATTTTTCTTCGGTGGCATCTTGTATGATTGGTTGTAAGTCTTTCAGTCGTAAAAAATAACCAATTCATGAAACGTCTTCATAAAAGAAAAATAATAGTCTTTATTCCAAATTCTGGGAAATTTTATGCGCTGGTATCATTATGCAAATTAGTGTCGGTAAAACAGCACACAATGACTCGTCTTCAATTTTAATTTCGAGGTTGTTTCGTAATCATCAGATCAAAACTCACGTTAAAACAATGCTTCGCAGGATTCTTACATGATCCTGGTATGATCCTGGCACGAGCCTCCATAAAGTTGTGGGTTTTGTTTGAAGAAAAGCAAAACAAACTTCCTTAGAACAGTCTTACATCGTTTATTCATAGACTACCTCTTCTCACTATATTTTGACACTGACATTTACAATATCAGGTTTATAAATTTAAAAAAGATAATGTGTGGCCTGGCTACCGAGTCGGAATGCGTCTTCGAATCCCACTGCACGGAAAAATATATTTTAGATGCCGAGGATGAACATAAGATACTTTTTATCCCGAAATTTTTTTAACATTTTAGTTTACAGATAGATAGACGGGGGATAGATAAATTAAACTAGAACGGGTTGAAGTAGAGGATGAAAGTTTATAAGGGAACCAATCATTTCTCAAGATTATAGATTTAAAAATTTATCAACTATAGAAAAATGCATTAGTAAGTCGATTTGTTCATCTGTTAAACTTTCACGGAAAAACTACTAGAAGTACTGGATCAGTTTTGCTGTAATTTTGTTTAAATGTAGTTTTAATACCGAAAATTATTCATACCGGGACATGGGATAGTTTGCGATATAAAATGAGGTGAATCTTCCGGGAGCAAATAGCACTAACATAAAAATTTAATACAATGTAACCTTTTTCTTTTTTTTTGGCCAGAGGAAATCCATTTGAAGACTAAGCCGCGACAGGCAAAGAAGCTTGGGGGGATAATTCGCGACCCGTGTGTGGGATTCGCCAGATCGGGGGTGGCACTAGAACGCCCAGTCAAACCTGGTGCCACACTATTGCCACTCCCCAGTTAGGGATACCCACTAAAACCCCTGGGTGTTCCGTCCTGCGCCTTATGCCAGGTCTACGGGTAATTGGGATTCCCGACTCCGCATGCCCTGGCAGGCGTGGGCCTCCCTCACGAGGCCTCTTCCATTGCCGGGGGATTAAATCCCCAGCGTCGTCCATGTCTAGTCCGGGCATGGGGCGGTCTGTAACGCGCCCCACGGGAGGAGAAATGAGCGCGTGCGGAACACTCGCCCTCTCATCTCGACGGCATGTGCGGGTGAGTGAGAACCCCTATGCCCCACCCGCGCCGCCCGCTTACGGTGGCCGAAGGTCGAAGTCCGCCCTCTGGCGTCGGTGCGTCCTCCTTTGGCGGAAGCGGAGCAATGACGTCCGCTCACGCACCCGTTCCGCCTCCTCCTTCGCAAGCATGACGCGCTCGCAGAAGAAGGAGACAGCGTCCCATCCGGGTTTGCTCCCGACCATGATGCGAACCACGGCCGGGAGCGAGGTGTCGTATCCGGTAAAGGCGACGAGGTCTCGGCGCTGCTCTGTCCATGCTGGACAGTCCTGGAGTGTGTACAGCGCTGTATCCTCGTCGCCTGTGTCACAGTGATGGCACCCTGACGTTGGCTCGTGGCCGAGGCGACACAGGTACCTCCCGAAGCAGCCGTGCTCCGAGAGGACCTGCGTCAGCCTGAACGTCAGGTTGCCGTGACGTCTATTAAGCCATTCGTGCAGGACGGGCCTCACCGCCTCGACGGTGGCGGGGCCCGCGTTGAGGCGTCCAAGGCGTTCTTCCCAGACCCCCACGGCAACCTGGCGGAGCTCCGACCGGCAGGCCTCGATCTCGCGAGGCGCGGGTCTGGTGCCCCTGGCCAGTGCCTCTTTGCGCCACGTATACAGCGACGTTAGGACCCTGGCTTCCGGGTCCCATGGGGGGGATCCGGCGAGTAGCGAGGCCACTTCGAAGGACACCGTGCGGTATCCTCTTATTACCCTGACGGTCAATATACGCTGCGCCTTAAGAAGCAGCGCAGCGTTTCGGGCCGTCAGGCGGTCCGCCCACACTGGGGCCCCATACAGGGCCATCGAGCGTACGATGCCTTCGAAGAGTTTCCGGCACGTGGCGTTCGGCTCCCCGAAGTTGGGGCGTAAGCGCGATAGCGCACCTGCCGCCCTCTTGAGTCTGGGGAGCAGCTGCCGAAAGTGTGCCGAAAAATCCCACCGGCCATCGAGGACCAATCCCAGGTACTACATGGTCTCTCCGATGCCGATGCGGATGCCTCCTACAATTATGCTGGTATCTGGAGGTGGGCGATTACGAGGACCATGAAACATCACGGCCTCGGTCTTTTGCAACGCCACCTCCAGTCCAAGATGCCGGATCCTGCCTACGATAGACGACTCCGCAGCCGTGCCTAGAAGGCACGCCTGTCGATGGGACCTCCCGCGTGCGGCGATCAGCGTGTCGTCTGCGTAACATACGACGTTGACGCCCGGGAGGACCCGACACCTCAATATCCAGTCGTATGCGATGTTCCACAGGAGGAACATTGTATTCCTCCTGTGAAACATCCTACCTTAACCTAACCTCTATTAACGTCTGGTCTTTAAACAAAAGGTACGCACTAGAGCTTGAGTTTGTTATGAATATGTATGTCAACCACGGAAATGTAATTTCTGTGGAATGAGATACAAAGTTTGAAGCAATCGAAACCGCGTAGAAAGTTTTACTATTTATATAAAATTGGCATACCTAGTAAGGTTCGCAATATTCCAAACAGATCTCCAGCCAACGAGCCAGCACCCATTACAAGTTCAATATCTGGTCTGTTTTTTGCAAAGTCGTCTGATAACTTGGTTTTGATGAACGCTAGACCTGCAGCTCCTCCAGGTAACGTTAGAGGTCCAAACCCGCCCATGTATGCGGCAGCCGATAGGGGTGAGGCAGCTGTGAGCTAAACATGAATTTATATAGAATTAAATAGTGGCTTTAAACGGATTACTGTTGTACAGGGGCCTCTAATTTTAGATGATGATGGACGATATCTCCGCTACACTTCTCTAAAGCACATTCAACACATGATAGGTAACATACATGTTTAGTTAGAAAATGTAGGTACCTAAGTGGTGCAAGTATAAAAGACAGAATACAAAATCATTTGATTTGAAGGAGTTGTTATTTTGCGAAT
Source organism: Dendrolimus kikuchii (assembly GCA_019925095.2). Lineage (NCBI taxonomy): Eukaryota > Metazoa > Arthropoda > Insecta > Lepidoptera > Lasiocampidae > Dendrolimus > Dendrolimus kikuchii. The sequence goes on along the minus strand of CM034391.1, from coordinate 10,493,151 downwards.
CGTTTATTATACATAAAAATGCTAAGAAAAGTAACAATCATATTAACATATATTTATTCTTGAAAAACTTTAAACAAGGACTTACTTGGAAGTAGAAACCTACATACTACATACTTATAACAAAAATTAACAAAAGTAATTATGAAGTGCTGAACCGCTTACATCGTTTACACAAATTTTGGTTTGGTTAACTATGAAAGCGTTTCCAGAGAATGTGACATGATCTTGAAGATTATATCCGACAGGGAGATCACCAATGACGTCAATACCCATTTCTTGCAAGTGATTTCTGGGGCCGATTCCCGATAACATCAATAATTGCGCCGACCCAATAGATCCTGCAGCCAATATTACTTCGCGACGAGCGAGAACCCTCCGTCTATAAAAAAGTAATACATTTAAACCTCTTTTCGCAGTTTGGAGGGAAATTTAGTGGATAACTTATAAAAATCTAAGACTACCTTACGTTCTGTTTCAAAAATTCAACGCCAAAAGCCACTTTGGTTTGATCGTTAATCAGAACTTTTATTACAGATGAATATTTAGAAACTTTGAAGTTTTTCCTAAAACGAATTGGTTCCAAGAAGGCTTTAGATGAGCTACATCTCCTACCTTTTCTCATAGTTGCCTGAGGCTTTGAAAATCCTATCACATTGTCCCCATTGGGATCATTCCATTCATATCCGAGTTCCTCGCCAGCTTTTTTGAATGCAGATTGTAATGGAGAGTGAAACGGAGCGTAATCAATGTCTAAATATCCACCTATACTGTGATATGATGAGTTTTTTAAACTACTTATGTGAATATTTTCCGATTTCTTGAAATAAGGCAGTACTTCTGTATAACTCCAGCCTTTATTTCCCATTTTATACCAGTCATTATAGTCGTCCGGATGACCCCTTTGGTAAATTAAAAAGTTTAGCACACTACTTCCGCCAAGTACTTTCCCTCGAGGCAGAAAACATACTTTTCCCCTTAGATCATGGCACGCTTTTCTTTCGGGTTCCGACACGTATCCCCAGTTCATATTAGTTAAAGATAAAAACGGTGCAAATATAGGAATATCTGAGAAAAAATTCTCGTTGCCTCCAGCTTCAAGTAAGAGTACGTTCCAATTTGTTATTTCTGTAAGGCGATTTGCTATGGCACATCCCGCTGATCCTGCTCCTACTACTATGAAATCGAATTCTTCTCGATCGTCAGGAATGTAGTCTGGTACAAACCCTTCTTTGGGATTGCGGGGAAACGGTCGAAATAAATCTGTCCAAAAATCAAACAGTCGATTGGTGTCAGTAGCACTTACAGCTGCCATATGAAGTAGATAAAGTGACCACCGCATAATCGTTGATTAAATTCTGAAACAAAAGTATTTCATCTTTAATATTGCGTATAATGTCGTAAATTACCCACAACAGGTGTAGAGGTACACTGTCTTATTTACTTAGCGACGTATAACTGAACTGATAGAATACAAATGATGGATTTTATTTTAGAATATGAGTCGGAATGTACCTATATTATTCTTATCACGTCAAGTTTTCCTGTGAAGATTTAGCTTGATTGAATTATTTATGGTTGCCTAGAGGTAGCTAACCAGCTATATTTCACATGAAGAGCCGTAAACGTGATGGTTTGTGTAAAGATTTAAAACGTTGATAGCGCTTGATATTCCTCAAATTGTATAATTTACAAATTGAGGTTGACCGTCACCTAATCTGCGAAGGTTTTATGATTATCTAGTATGATAATGGCTCTACTGACGTCCGATTCATATTATGCATGCTTGTTGTGCGCACGAGAAATATGCAGCAAGATAAATCAAGATGTATTACGAAATTATGTCAACGTACACAATAATTATTGATTATACAACCATTTCGCTGATGTCGTTGTAATTAAAAAGTTATAAAGAATCCTATTAAATTTTATAGCTTAATTTTTCATTTAAAATTGGTATATGAATAAAGTATATAAATGCAAAAAGGCCTAAAATTACATAGACCTCGTAGTTACTATTTTTTATCCTTTAGTATTAACTGTCTTGAAAATTGCTTATTAAATAAAGGTTTATTTTTTTGTTCGTGCAGATTTTATTTACCAATATAAATGTATGTAACATGTATACAATATTTACTAGCTTAGTAATTAAGACACGAGATTTAATCCAGTAGAAGTCTACGATAACAACGTGCTGAAGTAAACCATTATACGAAACATATCGAGATTATTGACGTAAAAAAACCCTAAAGGCTCCATCGTTTTCCTGAAATGGAGAGTACTAAACCCAGGAATGGGACGTTTATGAAAGAATATAATAGAACAGAATCTATAATATATTAACATTTCAATTAGTACTTACAATCGGCGATCTTACGCTGGTAGTAATTCTGTACCTACGTATGCTAATACAGTACATTGTAAAAAATAATATAATTATTGTAAATTAATAATAGTCGTGTCATATTAAAACAAGTAACTTTACATTTTTTTATTTTTTTTATTGCAGGAGTTCAGCAGACAGGCATACGTAATTAAATAATTATATTACCAACCAAGCAACGAAATGAGGTGACTAACTATCACTAGTATGCTAATTTTAGGACAATATGGGACATATTAGCCTTCTATTAAATCGTATTACTATAGGAAACTACGAAATACTTAAAAATCTGTATTGCAAGAGATAAAATTGACATTTCTTTTTGTGCTTTCAAATTTAATGGCAAAATTTAAGTGAAATCTGCTATTTATAAGATGTCTATAGCATTATTTAAAGCCAAAGATATGAGCGATCTTGTCTCAAACTACTATTAAATTGGGAACACGCTTTAACAATGCATTCAAGTTATGTCAATCGTGCTACATCCATTAGTGTATTTAGCTTATAGTATTCAAGCCCGTGTTAGCCTAATTAAGCTTTAAATTCTACATAGAGTTTTAACTGACACCTCTTATGTATCTGAACTAGGTAATCAATTCAAACTAATAACAATAATATAAATATGAAATGAACTGTTTGGATATTTGTAAGTTCCTTCCTTGGATGTTGATTGTCCATTCTTATACTTACATATGTAGTACATACACATTTATGTTTGAAACAGACCCCAGCATCCAAACTAGAGAAATATGTCTCGGAAACCAGTGCCTTACTGCATGGCGCAAAATTCTGTGTATGTTTTTTTATGAATGTATGTGTGTGGAGGGTAAGTATTGCTATGTGTCTGATTTTACCATTAAATTATATACATGTTTCAATTTATATTTGAGAAGTAAATTATAACAGCATATGAAGAAATAGGATGTTTGTCAATATAAATTGACTTGATAAATCTAGAACACAACATATTTGATGTGAGGTAATAAAATTGACAGAAACTACGGAATACATCTTGACGGAATACCTACGTTAAAAATATCATTTCATACTTTTAAGAAAATTACAATATCTCCAGTAATAAAGTTGATGGTATCACAATTGACGAAACAGTAACAGTAGGTAGTCCTTTTGCATCAATGCGCCTGTGAAATGGATCTCCTCTCTGAACAAAAAACATCTTTAATATGAGAGTGCTTTAGTTTTTGTCTGGATGTATTTCAAGTTCTGCATTTCTATGTTTGAAATACTGTTAGCTATATGCGAAGTTCTTTAAAAATGCAGCGTCAGCACTTTGTATTAGATTAACCATCAACTTGTTTGTCTCCAAAAAACAATAAATATGAGTATTTTAAATTTATCAATTAGCGGTACGTTACGAAGTAAAAATTTCTACTATTACGTATTATCCATTTTAGCAAGGCAAACGTATCACGTATATATTAACCGCTTAATGCGTGCATACTTGTCCAAGTATTTCAAGTGTTCAAACGGCCACTTAAGTTTTGAAATCACGCGAACGCGAATATAATACGTTAAACGTTTGGTAAATCTATGTGTATAGCAAATAAAACCTGGACTCTGAATATATAGTAGGGATTTTTTCTAAATAAGATGTAAAACTTGTAGTGATTGAGGTATTTTTAGGTTTATACCTCTCTATTTCTAAACCGATTTGAATAATTCATTTTGCATTAGATTTAGTCATAATTGATATTATATCTCGGACTCTGAAGATGTAGCAGAAAACTCCGTGATGCCGGAAAACTTTTCCGGTAACTCCTTTTTTTCGAACCAAATAATTGTATTATTTATCATGTAATGAGAAACTTAGTTAAATAAATTTTAATTACAAAAAGAAATTGATCCTTCAGATATTACAAACTGACTTATTCCTGATTTTTCAACCTTCCAACTTCCAACAACCATGACCAAGAAGAGAGAGAGAGCGGGCAGAGAGAAAAGTATAGACTACTGTCTATCTCAAATAGGACGGTAAGGCTGACATATCCCATAGAACGTAACTTGTAGCAAGATATTGCTACAATTTATGTATACGACGACACAAAGATTATGATTATGCGTTCACAAAAAGCCTTTTGAAGTTTTGAGCCATTATAGTTTGGATTGTCTAATAAATATCGCCAAATAAACATTGCCCAAAGTGTCTGCTGCTTAGTTGCAATTGTGAGTCATCGAGCATAAATTACGAATGAAAAAAAGCATTTAAAGCCAATATTGTATTGGGCACATTTAACATATTGCCTCGAGCTGCTTCTTGATATTGACAACACACATATATTTGACCTTGTGCCCAGTCTTGAGCCTGATCACATGAAATACTTACATAAATGATAAAAAGTTACGCAAATATGATTTACGAACTGACCATTTCATATCATGACCAGTTTTGAAGGTCTGCAACACTTCACTGTATTTTTTAAAAAACAGCAATTATTTAATAAAACAGCAATTATTGTTAAGTTGAAAACATTGTTAATGTGTACTACATAAGTACAAAATAATGCACAGCTATGACATTTATTTTATTTGTAGAATTTAGTTCGCTCATCACGCCTTTGGTTATGAATTGTTTTTCACTTAAATGAGTAATTAATATAACAATTTTACAGATGTGACTATATAAATACATGAGTTAGGTATTTTAATCTGGGAAAATACGTTTGTGCAGGCTAAGAAACCGAAGTATACGCAACGCAAGCCGCATGGAAAATACCTACTAAATTTAAATATTTTTTTCGTCTCCATATATAATTTTTGGTATATTTCATGACAAAATAAAAAGAGAAATTTGGTTGTGTGGAAGACTGAAATATGTGTTATCATTTACCTTCGCTGAATTCTGTTTTTTAAATATACTATTAATCAATTAAAATACTCCGTTTTATCCGTGCAGGAACGGAGAAAGAATACAATTTCCTGCGGCCGGGCGGCCTGTCGTAAGAGGCGACAAAACAACCCACAGCCAGGTGGTAGGGCATTTGCCCGACTGGATGGCTACCACCCCTGGTCTAAAGTATGTCGCCATAACAACCTTGAGTTGTGTTCCGGCATTAGTGATCAGGTTCCAGTCTCCCTTAAGAGAGCAGCAGCGCATTTGTAGCACCTTTGGTGTTGCAAATGTCCATAGGCGATGGTAACCGCTTTCCATCGAGTGGGCCGTCTGCCTGTCTGCTGAACTCCAGCAATAAAAAAAAAAAAAAAAAAACTCATAAAAGACGGTGGACCAGCGCTCAGTAACCTGCCTATAATCTTAAGAAAGTATAGGTATAAACTCCATACTATTACTGCCCATTTTCTATCCATAGTAAGGCAAATGAATGGATACTAACATATAGAAATTAAGTAACTTTCGTTAGGTTAAATTTTCTTCATTATCCTAGATGATGTTATTGTAATGATTTTTATTTTAACATTTTTCTAATAATATTATTAAAAACAACTAAAAGGCTGTAGTATATCTTTATATAGTGCGTATGTTTGTCACTAAACTCCTAAACGGCTGGACCAATTTATATGACATTTTTAATTGAGTGGAATTACAGTTGAATAATTTGGATTCACTATTAAACCCGGTAGGTACTATTAAATCACAGCACCAAATTTAATTCAAGGACTGAATTTATTCTCAGGGCTGGAGAACGTCCTCAAAAAATTATACGGTAATCAATATTAATTTATATTTTGCTATTATAATCAGATGTAAATCATAAAATAGTAATTCAATTGGTTCAATATCCTAATTACGCTAATTTAATACGATAATAAACAAAATAATCAATCAATCAATAACTCTTTATTGTGCACCAATACAAAAAAAGAACTTGCAAACTAAAACTATGTCTCATTATACACAAAGGGCGGTCTTATGGCTAAAAAGCGATCTCTTCCAGACAACCCCAAAGTAAGATAACTTTCACGCCTTACAGGGATGGCAAATAAATATATATCAAAATAGGTGTTTTATATTGGATTGTGATGACTTAAGATTGAATGATCATTTAAGGTTGAATAAACTAATACATTAATATTTGTGTATATATCAGATAGTAAATCAGATCATTCGGAGCTGTGATACAATTTTCAGATGCCGTCGGTCTTATATTATGATTGTAATTTTATAAATATTTATGTAGCGTTCGAATAACAAGAAAATTGTTTATAATAACTCAAATTTCCAATTAAGAGCACTGAAATAAATTCTGCCACTTACCTCACTCAAAACTTTCTGATAGAATCGTAACACATTTCACTTATCTACCAAAGATTTATTGTTTATTGACAAAACAGATTCATCGCGTGAATGTATGAACGCAATATTTGGTATAAAACACGCTGTTTATTAAATTAAAAATGATTATGGGTTATTATTATATGGTTCTATATGTAATTAATTTAGTGTGTAATATGCAGTGTGGTCATCCACGCACGGGCGAATTTTGTATTGGGCTCGTGCGGCCGGTGCGACACGCAATTTAAACTGCCACCAGCTGACTGTCGGCCTTGTCCCTAGATCTGTTAAGAGATCACCCTATCCGATCGAGTTTATGTTTAATAATGTAAATCTTCATATGTATAAAAGTTCGAGTATTTAATTGTGTTTTAAATATTAAGGCACAACGTTATAATTTATTAAGATGTGGCTAGTAATACTTCACAATATTATATTACATACTAGTTTTTAATCGCGGCCCTCACGTTAATTTTATTCCACGGGAACCGTACGTTTGTCGGGGATGAAAAGTAGCCTGTCTGCTATTCCAGACTAAAATCTATTTCTGTGTCATTCAGATTACTTCAGCCCTTTTGGCGTGATTGAACAACAAATAGCCATCCAAACTTTCGTATTATGTTTTTTTTATTTTTTTTATTGCAGGAGTTCAGCAGACAGGCAGACGGCCCACTTGATGGAAAGCAGTTACCGTCGTCTATGGACATTTGCAACACCAAAGGTGATACAAATGCGCTGCTGCTCTCTTAAGGGAGACTGGAACCTGGTCACTAATGCCGGAACACAACTCAAGGTTGTTATGGCGACATACTTTAGACCAGGGATGGTAGCCATCCAGTCGGGCAAATGCCCTACCACCTGGCTTTAGGTTGTTTTGTCGCCTCTTACCACAGGTCGCCCGGCCGCAGAAAATTATATTCTTTCTCCGTTCCTGTACGGGATAAAGTAAGTATGGATGTACAAAATTTGTATTGAATTTTTTTTAACCGTCAGTTACATCCGTTGCTGTAATTAATTTTTCACGAATTCATTATTGATTGCATTGTGTAGTCTCATATTAATTACTATTGAGTCGTGGTAGCGTAATGGCTAGTGCACGCGTCCCAGACTCAAAGGGCGCGGGTTCGATCCTGGCCGGAACGCATGCACTACTTAGTCAGTTTTCTGATCTAATGTGCACATTGTTACAATTACCACGTGCTAATAACGGTGAAGGAAAACATCGTGATGCAACCTGCACATCGAGATAACCGATGTGTCAACCTGCCAAGCCGCCTTGGACAAGCGTGGCGGGTATACGTCCGTTCCCCCTATAATGGGAGGCCCGAGCCCAGCAGTGGGACATTTATGGGCTGATATTATATATTAATTACTAAATTTCAATCATATAGATCTAGTAGATCCTGAGAAAAGTGTCTGTGATGTATAAAAATAGATGAACATGACGATTACACAATGCTTCCGTTTTTGCTAATATAGCTACGAAACTTTATGTATTGTATGTAATATGTGATATGTTGTCCTGATATCTTTTATCTATAATATTATAAAATTCTAAACATGCGTGTCTGTACATTAAAGCTATTAAAAAAACAACAACTGGAGTAGACTATATAAAGTAGACGATGGAGAACGCGATGCATTTTTTTTAGATTTCTTTTCTGTTTGTTCGGGGTTTACGTAAAAACTACTGAACCGATTTCGATGCAGTTTTCGCTGATCAATCAGCTAATTCTTAGACTTAAAATGTGCACTACTTTTTATTTATATTTTATTATTTATATTCGCATGCAGTAAATGAATTCTTAGACTTAAAATCCGCGCTGCTTTTTATTTATATGTTATTTATTTATATTCACATGCATTAAATGTACTACATGTACAAGTACAGGTAGGAATAGCCTTAATACAAGAAGAGTTACTTTACAATTAGCCTCAATCGAGGCATACAAATAATGTCTTATAACTAAGGTCAATGTGTCATATTACGTGAAGTCTAATTTTAAAACAATATTTATAATTATCAAATGACGAATATGATTGCCACGAGGTTTTAATTTATACTAACTATAATAAATCTGTAAATAGTTTAGTTTGTACATTGTGTTTAAGAATGTGAAAAAATCATGGGACTAATTCGGACCAGGAGATTCCGAAAATGATTTTTTTAGAATTTTTGCCTCTCTGTCTGTCTGTTAGAGCATCACGTAAAAACTACTAAACGGATTCAAATGAAGTTTGAAATGGAGCTGACATATATCACGGGCGTAACTTAGGATACTTTTTATCCCCATAAATGACGTCGTTTCCGTGGAATAGACGAAAATAGCGAGATGGCGCTGCGATCATATCTTTTTTTGGAAACTTACTGAACGTATATGAATGAAACTTATCATAATGCAGGCTTATAACCCAAATCAACACTTACGATGGGTTTTATCCCGATAAAAGACGTTTCTTACCTGGAATAGATGGATTAGTAATTCAATAATAAATCCTACGTCGTAAAGAACACGTTATTCATTCGTCAAACACACTTCAAATCAGGTTGGCTTCGACTCATCTATATTTTTTGCTGGGTAGTTGTGTAGACTATATGGACTTAGTTTCTTTGTTATTGTAGTGAATTTAACAAGAAACAGTAGTTTTAGATCTAATAAATTACAGAACCAATCCTCCTTTTACCAAATATATTATTTAGAATAATAATATCCCATTAGAAATCATTATTCATATTTCATAGGTTTTTTTTAGTTTAACGTTCATAGTAGCATAGTATTTAGTCCCTTTGCCTGTCATTATACATTCTTTAAAACATAAAAATGTCAGTTTGGTACACGAGCTTTTAGCTTAAGCCACTTTTTGTTCTGAGATAATGTTATAGTTATTGATTTGATTGATTGATACTATTACACGCAGCTTTATAGCTGCGTGTAACAGTCAATAATTTAACTTATGTTAAATGCGTTATTTTTGATGTGATATTATGTTATATTGTTATTAATTGGTGATGATGTTCTATATTGACAGATAATGTATATATGTATATCCAATAATGTTGCTATGATTTTATGCGATTTTCACCATCAGTTAGATAATTTTTCATTGAAGGTTTATATATATAAAAACCTAATTAAATTTTAAGTAAGTAACACAGAGCTACCACTGGGGTTATTCACGCGGCGCGGCCGCGAGGAAGACGCTAAGTTTTTAATAAATTACTTTTAATAAGCTTCTGGGCTGATTTTGACGCGGTTTTCGCTGACCGACAGCAAATTCGTAGGCTTAAAATCTGCGCCACTTTTTATACCGGGAATCCTGCGGAAAATTTTCTGGGAACTATTTAAAATGAAGTCATGGAAGGCCACGACACACCTTCCATGATCAAATCGTGTATTAGCAGAAGGTGATGTCAGGAGCCTTAAGAACAGACGAGCGTGCATGACAAGAGCTATGAATGTCAAAGAAGCAAGTGAGGTGTGTAAGCATAAGCCTGAATGGCGCTCTGCTGTTCGTGCCTACCCCGCAAGGGAACTGGCGTGAAGTTATGTATGTATGTATTTAAAATGGCCAGATTAAAAGAATCTTATTTTTTTCACTGATCGATAGCAAATTTAATTTCATAAAATATGTGATAGTTTTTTATTTATTTTTATTTATTTTTTATCCCGAGAATACCGCGGAAATTTTCCCGGGAGTGATTTGAAGTTGTTCGGTTGTAAAAAAATTTGCTTATTCCGACATAGTTTCCACTGAAAGGATAGCTTACATTATTTTTTAAAATGCTGCGGTACTTTGCGCCCCGGGTATCCATCGGGAATTTCATATCAAGTTTAAACGAAGTCGCCGGCATATCCTAGTGTAGTCAATAAAATAAGCAATAAATAAAATAAAAAGCTAAGAAAAAGAAGAATAGAAGCATAATCGACGCGTATAAAATGTACACTTTTGTTAAGTTTCTTAAAACTTATTGATGACAGTTTCATTAATTTTTTTATAGTTGTTTTATTCTGAAATATAAAATTACATAGGTAAGCACTTCATTTAAAATTTTATTTTCGAATTCTTTAAATACCATCTCGAATCATAAAGTAAACAATGACATAGCATTTATTTCATATAATTGTCACTGTATGTAAGTTTTCGAACGACCTCCATAAGACAAAATTAGCACAGAGTTCAAAATTGATTTATTCAACAATGGAAATGAGCACAAGGGCATATTGCAATAATGGGATTGAAGTGACAAAATATATTCCAATGTTGCTATGCAGTGAGCAGTCAACTGTAAAATAAAGTATTTCAGCCGTATTCTAGGGATTTATAAACTTCGTAAGCAGGATTTGAGAACGAATTGAAAATCGTAAAAGTTTAAAGATTTTGATTTCACGGTTGACCTTATGAGAATAATTTCGTATAAATTTCACTTTTCATAAACATAACATTTACTTTCACTATCATTGTAATTAGGAGCTACTTTATTATGCTCCTGCTACACTCGGGATAATGTTAGTGTTAGTGACTGTGTGACGCAGATGTGGCCAACAGTTTAATGTGTTATTTGAGAGACGATATTGTTAACGACTTTAAAATTGACAGATGACTCGTGTATAAGTATACTCCCCTACAGTAGCCATCAGTAACGGCCTTATTTTTTAAAGCTATAAGTAAGTTGCATTTGGACACAGTCATACTAACATTAAAAAAAGATCGGCAGACAAACACACATATTGTATATCCCCAAATTAAGCAAATCACGCTTGTGTTATGGGTAATATACAACGGACTACTCTGGGGCCGATCCCAGACACCCAGACCATAGTAAATAACGGATAAAATACGTTTCCGAAATTTACTATACCAGGAATCGAACCCGGAGCCTTTGCGTTGCAGTGAGGTAGGCCGGCAAAGGCTTAGCCCGCTCAACTACAGAGGCCGTCTAAATTAACCCAAGTGTCATAAAAAATATTTGCAATATAATTTTATTATTAACTAGGATAGGCCCGCGATTTCGTCCACACTTGACTTGAAATTCCCGAGGAATTCCCCGAGGAATGGACACAAAGTATCGCAGCATTTAAAAAATAATGTAAGTTAACGTTTTCGTGGAAACTGTGTCTGAATAAGCTCATTTGTAAGCCTCCGAGCAACTTCAAACTACTCCCGGGAAAATTAACGCGGGATTCCCGGAGTAAAAAATATTACACATCTTTTTACGTCAAATTTGCTATCGATTTTTTCAATTTTAAATAATTGCAATTATTATTCAATTTAATTCTTGCATTGTATTCGATTATATGTTATCAAATATATAATTATAATGTATTTTAAATAATTCCCGGGGTAAAAAAAGTAGCGTAGGTTTTAAATCTAAGAATTAGCTGATCGACAGCAAAAACCGCATCGAAATCGGTCCAGTATTTTTACGTGAATCCCGAACAAACAGATACTCCGGCAAATATATAAACAGATTAGAAGTATAAAAAAATTGTACCGTATTCTCCTTCGTTTATATATTTTATCCCAGTTGTTTTTATAGCTTCAATGTACAGACACCACATGTTTAGAACTTTATAATATAATAGATAGATTAAAATGAAATAGAGTGGGAAGTAAAATAAAAAGAGAAACTGTCAATCAAGTTTCAATCTAAGTTTTTAAGGTCCTGATATCTTATGGACCTAAGACTAACTTCGCTGTCTTCTGTGTTTCACAGATCATCTCAAGATATATTAAGCCTAGATAGAAATATGATATGTATTTAAGTGTACTAAAATCTATGTGTATTAAAGTAAAGTCAAAAGTAAGTCAAGTGTACTGCCTATACTGTTTTATTTACCGACGTACGTCTTTTCATTTTTTATTTATATAGGTAAATAAATAGACAACATTTTGAGTTTACCCATAAATCTTATAGAAAAGCACATTCAGGTTTAATTGAACTTTACAACGTTTGAGGCAACTTTTCCCATTTTTTTATATTTTATAAACTATTTCGGCCTATTACGAATAGCTTAGAAAAAAAATAGTGTGATCGGTCCAGCCATTTTCACGTGTTCTACTTACCATTACTCACTTATTTTCATTTATATACATACATACATATATATATATATGTGGGATTCGAAGACGCATTCCAACTCGGTAGCCAGGCCACACATTATCTTTTTTAAATTTATAAACCTGATATTGTAAATGTCAGTGTCAAAATATAGTGAGAAGAGGTAGTCCATGAATAAACGATGTAAGACTGTTCTAAGGAAGTTTGTTTTGCTTTTCTTCAAACAAAACCCACAACTTTATGGAGGCTCGTGCCAGGATCATAACAGGATCATGCAAGAATCCTGCGAAGCATTGTTTTAACGTGAGTTTTGATCTGAAGATTACGAAACAACCTCGAAATTAAAATTGAAGACGAGTCATTGTGTGCTGTTTTACCGACACTAATTTGCATAATGATACCAGCGCATAAAATTTCCCAGAATTTGGAATAAAGACTATTATTTTTCTTTTATGAAGACGTTTTATGAATTGGTTATTTTTTACGACTGAAAGACTTACAACCAATCATACAAGATGCCACCGAAGAAAAATAAAGATATCGAAGACTCAGATAGTAATTGTTCAGAAGCTGGTTACAGAGTACGAATTTCATTTAGCGACTTGGAAAAATCAATGACACCGTTCACAGGCGATGATACCTACCCTATTACGAATTGGCTGACCGATTTTAATGACACTGCAAATTTAATGGAATGGAATAATCTTGAAAAACTTATTTACGCGAAGAGACTGCTTTCAGGTACAGCTAAATTATTTTTACGATCGCTAGGCTCTATTACGTCATGGGATACATTAAAAGAATCTTTATTAGAAGAATTTGGTTTGAAATTGAATAGTGCTAGCATTCACAAGAAATTAGCATCACGCAAAATGAAACCGGATGAGACATATCAACAGTATTTTTTACATATGAAAGAACTGGCGTTGCATGGAAATTTAGAAGATGAGGCACTTATTGAATATGTTATTGATGGAATTCGTGATTCTGAAATAAATAAGGCCATTCTTTACGGCGCCACTGATATCAAACAATTTAGAAAGAAACTTGAAGTATATGCACAGATTAAAGAACACAAGATGCAACAAAGACCTATTCAGATGACAACCGGACGTAAAAATCATACCATTAAAAGATGCTACAATTGTGGTGAAACTGATCACCAATCACCAGCTTGTACTAAAGGTATAAAATGCTTCAAATGTAATGGATATGGACATAAGTCAAAAGAATGCCAAAGTTCTACAAATAAGACACTGAAAATTCAAGATGAGAAAGTTAGTACAGATGTTGTTAAGCCATATAAAGAAGCGAAAATTAACGGAGTTACAGTTAAAACCTTTATTGATACTGGAAGCGATGCGAATTTAATTTGTGAGAGTTATTACAAACAAAATTTTCTCGAGAATAATGATTATAATATTAAAGATACTCTCAAATTATCAGGAATAGCCGAGTACGAAGTTTGCACGAAGGGATCTTTTATGGCAAAAGTTGAAATAGACAACGTTTATTTTGAGACCTTGATGCATGTTATCGACGATGATGTAATACCTGTTAATGTCATACTTGGAAACCCGATATTAAAAGACGTTGAAATTATTTTCTCTGCCGACGGGATCTCTGTAAAAAGAATATTACACCTTACACAAATTAACGACTACGAAGAAGAATTTGATGAGAAATATGATATCAAGAAGCTGAAATATAAAGACAAGATTAAACATTTATTGGATAATTACAATAACTTGAAGACTAGAAAGAAGGAATCAAATGTTAAATTGAAAATCATACTTACTGATGAAGATCCTATATACCAGACTCCACGAAGGCTGTCACCTCTAGAAAAGGACATAGTTAATAAACAGATACAAGGATGGTTATATCAAGAAGTAATAAAACCTAGTAAATCGGAATATGCAAGCCCTATCGTGTTAGCGAAAAAGAAAAATGGAAGCTACAGATTATGTATAGATTTTAGAAAGCTAAATAAGAAGATTATAAAGGAAAGATATCCACTTCCACTCATCGAGGATCAAGTAGACAAATTGAAAGAAGCAATACTATTTACATCACTTGACTTGAAGAATGGTTTTTTACATGTTGATGTCTGCGAGGATAGTCAAAAATACACTTCATTTGTTACTCCACAAGGGCAATATGAATTTAAGAAAATGCCGTTTGGTTTATGCACCGCACCATCTGTATTCCAACGCTTTATCAATGATATCTTTCAAGATTTAATGTCAGAGGGCACTGTTCTTGCCTATTTAGATGATTTGATTATACCATCTAGGACAGAAGAAGAAGGATTTGTTAAACTAGAGAAAGTACTTCGAAAAGCTGAAGAGTTTGGCTTACAATTTAATTGGGCGAAATGTCATTTCTTACAGAACGAGATAAATTATTTAGGTTACATAATTCGTGATAATCAGATAAGACCTTCCAAGGAAAAGATACATGCTGTTGCAAAATTTAAAAAGCCTCATAATATCAAATCATTACGATCATTTTTAGGACTGACTGGCTATTTTAGAAAATTTGTTAAGAACTACTCAATAATAGCAAAGCCACTAACAGAATTATTGAAGACTAATGTTATGTTTAACTTTGATCTAAAGTGTGAGAGAGCTTTCGAAGAATTGAAACATATTTTATGTTCCTCACCAGTTTTACGAATTTACAACCCTAATTTTGAGACAGAGTTACATACAGACGCAAGTATAGACGGATATGGAGCTGTTTTATTGCAAAGGAATCCACACGACAATCAGCTACACCCTGTTCACTATATGAGCAAAAAGACTACTCCTGCTGAGAAGAAATACCATAGTTACTACTTAGAAATTTTAGCTATTGTGGAAGCTGTCAAGAAATTCAGAGTTTACTTACTTGGAGTCCGCTTTAAAATTGTGACTGACTGCTCAGCCTTAACTATGACGTTACAGAAAAAAGACTTACCTCCCAGAGTTGCTCGATGGGCACTCCTTCTTGAAGAATTTGACTATAAGATAGAACACCGATCTGGAACCCAAATGAGACACGTAGACGCTTTGAGCAGAAATCCTGTTAGTCTAATACTTACCGAAACTACAGCACGTCTGAAGAGAGCTCAAGATGATGACCTGAAGATAAAACTATTAAAGAAAATTTTAGAAAAAGAGTCATATGAAAATTTTATTCTGGAGAATGGAGTTTTATGTAAAGCTAAAGACGGAACTAAACTGATTGTTGTACCTAAAAAGATGCAGAATGAAATAATAAGAAAATGTCATGAAAAGGGTCATTTTGGAATTTTGAAAACTGAGGAATTAATTAATAGAGATTACTACATAGATAATTGTAAAGAAAAATTTGAAATTCAACGATTAGAACTTATAGAAAGGCGAGGCAAAATATTCAGAAAATTCAGGAAGAAAATAGGAAAGTTTATAACAAAAAGAGAACACAAGCTATACAGTACGAAATTGGAGATTTAGTTGCGATTAAGAGAACACAATTTGTACAAGGATATAAGTTAAACCCGAAATATTTAGGACCATATAAAATTATAGAGAAGAAGAAAAATGACAGATACGTTGTAAGGAAAATTGGCAATGGTGAAGGACCTATGAATACCACCAGTTCAGCAGATTTGATGAAACCCTGGTCCAATGGCGATGAAGATGAAGTATCACATTCATCTGGGTCAGATGAATAATGCAGGATAGCCGTGTGGGATTCGAAGACGCATTCCGACTCGGTAGCCAGGCCACACATTATGTTTTTTAAGTTTATAAACCTGATATTGTAAATGTCAGTGTCAAAATATAGTGAGAAGGGGTAGTCTATGAATAAACGACGTAAGACTGTTCTAAGGAAGTTTGTTTTGCTTTTCTTCAAATAAAACCCACATATATATATATGTGGGTTTTGTTTGAAGAAAAGCAAAACAAACTAAAAATATATATATATATATATATATATATATATATATATATATATATATATATATATATATATATATATGTGGGTTTTGTTTGAAGAAAAGCAAAACAAACTTCCTTAGAACAGTCTTACATCGTTTATTCATAGACTACCTCTTCTCACTATATTTTGACACTGACATTTACAATATCAGGTTTATAAATTTAAAAAAGATAATGTGTGGCCTGGCTACCGAGTTGGAATGCGTCTTCGAATCCCACACGGCTATCCTGCATTATTCATCTGACCCAGATGAATGTGATACTTCATCTTCATCGCCATTGGACCAGGGTTTCATCAAATCTGCTGAACTGGTGGTATTCATAGGTCCTTCGCCATTGCCAATTTTCCTTACAACGTATCTGTCATTTTTCTTCTTCTCTATAATTTTATATGGTCCTAAATATTTCGGGTTTAACTTATATCCTTGTACAAATTGTGTTCTCTTAATCGCAACTAAATCTCCAATTTCGTATTGTATAGCTTGTGTTCTCTTTTTGTTATAAACTTTCCTATTTTCTTCCTGAATTTTCTGAATATTTTGCCTCGCCTTTCTATAAGTTCTAATCGTTGATCTTCAAATTTTTCTTTACAATTATCTATGTAGTAATCTCTATTAATTAATTCCTCAGTTTTCAAAATTCCAAAATGACCCTTTTCATGACATTTTCTTATTATTTCATTCTGCATCTTTTTAGGCACAACAATCAGTTTAGTTCCGTCTTTAGCTTTACATAAAACTCCATTCTCCAGAATAAAATTTTCATATGACTCTTTTTCTAAAATTTTCTTTAATAGTTTTATCTTCAGGTCATCATCTTGAGCTCTCTTCATACGTGCTGTAGTTTCGGTAAGTATTAGACTAACAGGATTTCTGCTCAAAGCGTCTACGTGTCTCATTTGGGTTCCAGATCGGTGTTCTATCTTATAGTCAATTTCTTCAAGAAGGAGTGCCCATCGAGCAACTCTCGGAGGTAAGTCTTTTTTCTGTAACGTCATAGTTAAGACTGAGCAGTCAGTCACAATTTTAAAGCGGACTCCAAGTAAGTAAACTCTGAATTTCTTGACAGCTTCTACAATAGCTAAAATTTCTAAGTAGTAACTATGGTATTTCTTCTCAGCAGGAGTAGTCTTTTTGCTCATATAGTGAACAGGGTGTAGCTGATTGTCGTGTGGATTCCTTTGCAATAAAACAGCTCCATATCCGTCTATACTTGCGTCTGTATGTAACTCTGTCTCAAAATTAGGGTTGTAAATTCGTAAAACTGGTGAGGAACATAAAATATGTTTCAATTCTTCGAAAGCTCTCTCACACTTTAGATCAAAGTTAAACATAACATTAGCCTTCAATAATTCTGTTAGTGGCTTTGCTATTATTGAGTAGTTCTTAACAAATTTTCTAAAATAGCCAGTCAGTCCTAAAAATGATCGTAATGATTTGATATTATGAGGCTTTTTAAATTTCGCAACAGCATGTATCTTTTCCTTGGAAGGTCTTATCTGATTATCACGAATTATGTAACCTAAATAATTTATCTCGTTCTGTAAGAAATGACATTTCGCCCAATTAAATTGTAAGCCAAACTCTTCAGCTTTTCGAAGTACTTTCTCTAGTTTAACAAATCCTTCTTCTTCTGTCCTAGATGGTATAATCAAATCATCTAAATAGGCAAGAACACTGCCCTCTGATATTAAATCTTGAAAGATATCATTGATAAAGCGTTGGAATACAGATGGTGCGGTGCATAAACCAAACGGCATTTTCTTAAATTCATATTGCCCTTGTGGAGTAACAAATGAAGTGTATTTTTGACTATCCTCGCAGACATCAACATGTAAAAAACCATTTTTCAAGTCAAGTGATGTAAATAGTATTGCTTCTTTCAATTTGTCTACTTGATCCTCGATGTGTGGAAGTGGATATCTTTCCTTTATAATCTTCTTATTTAGCTTTCTAAAATCTATACATAATCTGTAGCTTCCATTTTTCTTTTTCGCTAACACGATAGGGCTTGCATATTCCGATTTACTAGGTTTTATTACTTCTTGATCTAACCATCCTTGTATCTGTTTATTAACTATGTCCTTTTCTAGAGGTGACAGCCTTCGTGGAGTCTGGTATATAGGATCTTCATCAATAAGTATGATTTTCAATTTAACATTTGATTCCTTCTTTCTAGTCTTCAAGTTATCGTAATTATCCAATAAATGTTTAATCTTGTCTTTATATTTCAGCTTCTTGATATCATATTTCTCATCAAATTCTTCTTCGTAGTCATTAATTTGTGTAAGGTGTAATATTCTTTTTACAGAGATCCCGTCGGCAGAGAAAATAATTTCAACATCTTTTAATATCGGGTTTCCAAGTATGACATTAACAGGTATTACATCATCGTCGATAACATGCATTAAGGTTTCAGAATTAACGTTGTCGATTTCAACTTTTGCCATAAAAGATCCCTTCGTGCAAACTTCGTACTCGGCTATTCCTGATAATTTGAGAGTATCTTTAATATTATAATCATTATTCTCGGGAAAATTTTGTTTGTAATAACTCTCACAAATCAAATTTGCATCGCTTCCAGTATCAATAAAGGTTTTAACTGTAACTCCGTTAATTTTCGCTTCTTTATATGGCTTAACAACATCTGTACTAACTTTCTCATCTTGAATTTTCAGTGTCTTATTTGTAGAACTTTGGCATTCTTTTGACTTATGTCCATATCCATTACATTTGAAGCATTTTATACCTTTAGTACAAGCTGGTGATTGGTGATCAGTTCCACCACAATTGAAGCATCTTTTGATGGTATGATTTTTACGTCCGTTTGTCATCTGAATAGGTCTTTGTTGCATCTTGTGTTCTTTAATCTGTGCATATACTTCAAGTTTCTTTCTAAATTGTTTGATATCAGTGGCTCCGTAAAGAATGGCCTTATTTATTTCAGAATCACGAATTCCATCAATAACATATTCAATAAGTGCCTCATCTTCTAAATTTCCATGCAACGCCAGTTCTTTCATATGTAAAAAATACTGTTGATATGTCTCATCCGGTTTCATTTTGCGTGATGCTAATTTCTTGTGAATGCTAGCACTATTTAATTTCGGACCAAATTCTTCTAATAAAGATTCTTTTAATGTATCCCATGACGTAATAGAGCCTAGCGATCGTAAAAGTAATTTAGCTGTACCTGAAAGCAGTCTCTTCGCGTAAATAAGTTTTTCAAGATTATTCCATTCCATTAAATTTGCAGTGTCATTAAAATCGGTCAGCCAATTCGTAATAGGGTAGGTATCATCGCCTGTGAACGGTGTCATTGATTTTTCCAAGTCGCTAAATGAAATTCGTACTCTGTAACCAGCTTCTGAACAATTACTATCTGAGTC
Source organism: Dendrolimus kikuchii (assembly GCA_019925095.2). Classification (NCBI taxonomy): domain Eukaryota; kingdom Metazoa; phylum Arthropoda; class Insecta; order Lepidoptera; family Lasiocampidae; genus Dendrolimus; species Dendrolimus kikuchii. The sequence goes on along the minus strand of CM034391.1, from coordinate 10,473,105 downwards.
TTCGATATCTTTATTTTTCTTCGGTGGCATCTTGTATGATTGGTTGTAAGTCTTTCAGTCGTAAAAAATAACCAATTCATAAAACGTCTTCATAAAAGAAAAATAATAGTCTTTATTCCAAATTCTGGGAAATTTTATGCGCTGGTATCATTATGCAAATTAGTGTCGGTAAAACAGCACACAATGACTCGTCTTCAATTTTAATTTCGAGGTTGTTTCGTAATCTTCAGATCAAAACTCACGTTAAAACAATGCTTCGCAGGATTCTTGCATGATCCTGTTATGATCCTGGCACGAGCCTCCATAAAGTTGTGGGTTTTGTTTGAAGAAAAGCAAAACAAACTTCCTTAGAACAGTCTTACATCGTTTATTCATAGACTACCTCTTCTCACTATATTTTGACACTGACATTTACAATATCAGGTTTATAAATTTAAAAAAGATAATGTGTGGCCTGGCTACCGAGTTGGAATGCGTCTTCGAATCCCACATATATATATATATATATATATATATATATATATATATATATATATATATATATATATATATATATAAGATCTATTTTTAGTATGATATAGGTTCAGATGCTATAAATTATATCCAAATCTAATTTTTCCATATATAAAACAATTAAAATTATTACAATTGTACTCTTACTCACATGACGTTGAAGACACAGCAAGGCCCTATAGTACCGGGTTAACTAGTCACGTGGCTTTTTGGGTGTGTACTAGCCTCGGTGGTGTGGAAATCGTAACTTCATCCGACATTTCCCATTGAAATTATATTCGATTCGAAATAACCGGTTTGGTGCTCTCAATATTCTGTCTATATATTATTTGTTTATTGTTTTGCATTATTTATGTTCTTTAAGCAGATGTTGTAAAAGCTTTTTGGATAGTGTTTACTAATAAAACAGATTGGGAAACATAAGAGGTCGTTGTATGTTGTTTCAATGCCTTCAAAGTAATAGTACGTACACACATGTTTGTATCCTATAAAATGGAAAACTTAAACATACATAAATCTAGGCGAACGAAAGAGCGGCAGTGCTGTGGCGACGCGCTCGCAACTTGTTTATAAAGTTTGGCAGGAGTTCAGCAGACAGGTAAACGGCTCACTTCATGGAAAGCTGTTACCATCGCCTATGGACATTTGCAACACCAAAAGTGCTATAAATGCTCTGCTGCTCTCTTAAGGGAGACTGGTACCTGACCACTAATGCCGGAACACAACTCAAGGTTGTTATGGCGACATACTTTAGACCAGGGGTGGTAGCCATCCAGTCGGGCAAATACCCTACCACCTGGCTGTGGGTTGTTTTGTCGCCTCTTACGACGGCCGGCTGCAGGAAATTGTATTCTTTCACCGTTCCTGCACGGATGGATGGATGGATGGTACACACAAACTTAAGTACTTAGAAGTCTGGCCTTTGCTCAGTATACATATGTATTATATGTAGTTATTTAAAAACAAATTTTAAATTTTGGTAGATATGTTGTGAAAACCGAGTTGTCTGGAAGAAATCGCTCTAAAGAAGTCTAAGGTGATGTGTAGTGAACAATAAAGCGTTTTCTATCTATCTAATGTTTTAATCAATTCATCATCACGTTTGTTTTCTAGCTAGGTGTATACGTGGACACAAACAATGCATATCTATTTGCTACAATTTTAGCATACGCTTTTCGCGGTTTTTTTAAGATTTAGTAACTCTTCTCAGTTTTAGAGCCTTTCTTGGGGCTCCATTCGAGCAAACTTTGAATCCATACAAAAATCCATGCTTTATTTTTCGGATAAAATTGAAATGTATTTTCAATTTTATCCGAAGTCTTGTATTATATTTTATGATGATCGGTTCATTCAGTTTTGGTCATTATTATTTATATGCCGCGGCAACTATCTCTTTTTCGGGGATAAAAATATCCTAGGTTTATCGCCATTATTGAAATGCGTAATTATATACCAATTTTCGTGATAATAGGGTTATTTCTAAGACCGCAAAGAGGGAGTAAACCAACAACTAGTATACAAGCATGTTAGCTGTAGTAACGCTGTTGGGCTATAATTTTCGATCACGTCTAATAATCTATAAAATTATAACATTTAAAATTTTTTGTGTCTGTACATTAAAGTTATTTAAAAAAAACGACTGAACTGGACTATATAAACAATTTAGAACACGGTGCTATTTTTTTTAGATTTCTTGTCTGTTTATCTGTTTGTTCGGAATTCACATAAAACTACTGGGCCGATTTCGTAGCGGTTTTCACTGATCAACAGCAAAATTTTTAGACTTCAAAATATTTCAAATCTGCGCTACTTTTTATCTAGCGCACCCCGCGGGAATTTTCCTGGGAATTATCTAAAATGGCCAGTTTAAAAAAAAATCGAATTCCAATGTGATTTTTTCACTGATCATTTTACGTAATAAATAGTGTGATATTTTTTAATCCAGAAATGCCGCGGGAGTTTTCCCGGGAGCGGCTTGAACTTGTTCGGATGTATAAAAATTAGCTCATTCCGACAGTTTTCACTAAAACGATAACTTACATTCGTTTTTAAATGCTGCGGTACTTTGTGTCCCAGAGATTCCGCGGGAATTTCAAGTCACGCGTGGATGAAGTTGCGGCCATATCCTAGTTATTTTATATAAACAATATATTATAGCCTATAGCATCCAAACCATGATGTTATGGAGATTGGATTACTATTAGAGGGACATTATTATAAAATTGATGCAAACGTATTTCAAAACGAGACCCTGAGCTGAATATTAGGTTCGCCGGTCAAGGTATACTCGTAAAATGTTATTGTATAATGGCAGAAATAATACAATATAAACAAACCATTATTATTTTATTGATATTGGTTGAATACGTGATACAGTTTGGACAAAGCATTTATCGTGAGACATGTGTATTCTCAAAGGCTTTTTTTGTTACAGTATATGAATAGAGTACTAGCATATTTGAGTTTGAATTAGGTTTGATTATATAGTGATTTATTATTATTCACTTTAAGAAATTAACACCATTATAGATTTGAAATAGGTGCATGCAATGAAGGCTGGCACATACAAAAAATAGAATTATTCATAATAAAACATATTTTTAGTAGTAATTAATCTGCTGGAAGCGAGTACTGCAACCCTGTAATTCAGAAGCTTAAGTTAAAAATCTTTTTATAAAATAGAATGACGCCATGTCAAATGCATGTTGCAATGGGTGAATCGCATTTAGGCCCGGTTCCTATATCTTACCGATTGTTAATTTGTAGTCACAGACAGTTCAAGTAATGTCAAAATTCAACCGGTTGTAGGGCAAGTGAATGCATAATAAGATGTAAGAACCGGTCATTATTTAAGTCTTTGTAGTTGTAGTCTGTACCTACGTAATTTTCCGCATGTGTGGCTTTTACTTATTGGTTGGTTGTGCCAAAGTGTCGGTAATTTTCCATTTAATATACATAATATACACATATATAATTAACTTTTTTTTACACAAAATGTAGTAGTGTAACACAATAACTTAATAATATGATCTATGAATTTTTCAGGGATAATATAATTTAAAATGATATTTCTACTTTGATTTTCGTGTGCTCTGCTAAGTAACCCTAAGGCTTAACGCATATCAAACCCATAGCTATCTACAGAATTTGACGGCCACGGTTGAGCGGGCTAAGCCTAAGGCGGCCTATCTCACTGTAACGCAGAAGCGCCAGGTTCGACCCGGGCGTAGTAAATTTCGGACACGAATTTTCCGGTGACGTGATCGGCTCCAGAATAGTTCGCTGTATAATATCCATAAGACAAACGTCAATTTAACTAATTAAAAATAATCATTTAATTAGTTAATTTGGGGATATACGATGTGTGTGTTTGTATGCCGGATTATTATTAATATAATTGAAATCCGATGCGGAATTAACTCCCTGCTGCGCACGCTTCTATAGAGTCCCATAGATCACAATAATTCCGTGATGCACGCGCTTTTACAGAGTTCCATAGATTACAATAGTAGATTTGCTGAAAAAATCGAATTCCGAATTTAGATTCGTCTGGAATTAATTCCGTGATGCACGCGTTTTTATGGAGTTTCATATTCATGTTTTCAGTTTTATATTCATAGGTTACAGATTGCCCTGAAAAAATTATCGCATCGATATTGGTTATGCGCCCACGGGTTTACATTCGGCGACGAAAATAACTATCCGCTCCCGTGTCCCTTGTATGGAATAATGACCATAGATAGTACTAATGTTCATTATGAATAAATTGTGTACTTCTGTTTGCTAATTAAGATATTTTTTGTAGAATGCTTCTCTACATTTAATAAACGACTACATAGTTCCTTGAGGGAAAATCTGCCAAAAGTTCTTTTAATTATAATTACTTAACCTTAGTTTTAACGTCTGAATACAAAAACGCCATTTAAAATATATGAATCCTGCTTATTAAGTTCAAAGCGCGTTCGTTATACCTATGTTCTGTATAACAAGAATCATCAAATATGCATGAAGGACTTTTTGAGTGCTATTTGCATATTCGGCCCTGATACCGTATCGTATTCTTACAGTTATTGTCATTGTTATTAATGTTCGATAACAATTATGTCTGCTCTGTTAACGAAGTCTGAAGTACATTATCGTGATTCTTTTTATTACATCTTATCTATAATATTGTTACAACTTAGGCGCCGACAAAGACAGATTCCACGTACAGATCTGTAAAAGCACATTTTATTACTTATCGGCGTTTGAACTAATTGTAATCCTTTATGATCGTCTTCTTTTGTTCACTTATTTATTGGCATACGTTTCTAGTTATTGTAGAAAATAGCCTATTATCCTATTGTACTCCCTTAAGAGCATCATTAACCAGGTGTTGCGGATTACAAGTACACGCTAATTCTAGGAAATTGTGTCGAGCCGGGCATTTGCATTTGTGAAGTATAAAACAACGGCCTGATTGAGAGAGGAGGCAGTTGAGCTATAACTACGATACGGGCGTAACGTGTGTACGTTCAAGAATCTAATAGTGACGGACTTTGCGCGTTTTATTGAATTACGACCTTCTGCATTACGTTTGGATTAGTTGTGTTCGGTTATATTTGTACCTGTGTTATACGTGTTTTAGTTCTAATAAACTCTATAATAATTCTAACGGCATTTTAATTCGAGTCTCGCTATCTCGTAACAATATTTTCGTCAAAAAATCCCATAAGGTTTTATATCATAAATTATTTTGGTTTTGTTTATTACTTTATTGATTATCGGAAATTTGATGGGCTTTGCTGCAAAAAGATTTTTTTTACATCCGGACTTTGTTAATAGCGCAAGATGCACAAATCCTTTTCGTAGGAAAACTATAAATGACCACCGCTCTTTAGGATCTAAAAGGTCTTTCTACGAAATGTTTGGTCCAGTCTATGAAATTTTGGTTTCTAAAGCAATCTTTATACCAAATATCATAGTCATTGTTGTTTAGAAGGAATAAAAATCAAACAAACACCCAAATAGCATTACTTTCACTTTTATTATTATGGAAATATGGTTGTAGGTTTAAACTAGTATGTATTTGTTATATTTGGTCGCCTTTAACCTTTTATACCCCTTATATAGCAAATCACTATGTTTAATATTTATTTATAAATTCATTCTTCTTTTATTTATTTAAAGTACAATAGTTCTTAGTTCTACTCTGCTACGTACTTATATAAATGTGTCCCAAAGTATTGATAAACTTGTGCTTTGTTTTTTGACGTATAATGCCTATCATTTAATAATTAATTTACATATAAGCATTTTGCAACAGTGATTTTCTTTCAAATTTAAACACGCACATCCTGTAGTAACAATTAATGACACCCCTGTTTTTAAAATGGAATTTAAAATATTAAAAAATGAGAAACAATATAAATATGCTTAAGTAAAACCACGGAAGTAAAATACTAGGCACGATATTTTCATTCATGAAGATTAAATAGACAATATTTCTCTTTAGTTTTGCTTGGCAACTAAACTAGAACTTTGTGCCTAAATTTTTTATTTTGTTACATACTAGGGCAGTGCTGGAATTTACTTTATAGGTATATTTACTATGTACAATTATTAAACTAGCAGTTCATATAATTGAAACACGTTTCTCGAAATTTTCAATGAAATATTATAATTATAACGATTTCCTACCTATTTTCAACACAATCAGACAATTGAAATTTTATTACAAGTATTTAATGAAGCAATATCAATGTTAATTAACATCGAGTGTATTCAAAGGGGATATTTATAGAGTTAGTGCTGAGTGTTTTATTTTAATAAAAGTACAATATAAATTAAACTTATATAATAAGTTCACTTTTGTGAATCTTTGGCGTTGTGGATTTGGTCACGTTACAATTAACTGACTAGAATCTAAGGGGTATGTCTAAGAAGAGTTTCATGCGCTCGCCGATATCAGCAACGGAGCGCTCGTCGAGTTGTTAGCTGTCGGCTTGGTCATCTTCATCTGCGTCGTCTTCGTCCAAGGGTTGGCTGGTAAGTGCCGCCCAGAGCGGCGAGCGGGCGCCCAGCTGCGCCGAGCCCCGACGCTAGCTGTCCCGAGCGACCACGGCCGCCGCCGCTGCAGTGCCCATCGCGCCAACCGCACCAAATATTATTGTACCCACTTCTCTGTCCGGAGTTACATCCACCTGGTCCATAAAAATGTATCACTCAGAATGTGCAGTTAGATTAGTCACAGTTTTTTTTTATTGTTGGAATATAGCAAACAGGCTGACGGCGTACTTGATGAAAAGTAATTACCATCGCCAATGAACATTTGTAACACAAATGCACCAAAGCACCAATGTGCAGCAGTTTGGTGGCTGAAAACTGGACACTAATACCGGAATACAACTAAAGGTATGGCGGCGTACGGCGTTAGATCAAGGATGGTAGCCGTCCAGACAGGCAAATGCCCTGACCGTGTATTGTTGACGACAGGTCGCCCGGACGCAGGAATTGTTCTCTATACCTATACAGATAATACAATATAAATGACAATTACGCCAGTTTTTCTGAATATAACAAGTCGGGATATCTCGTCTGCTATTAACAAGAACGCAGCGATGTCATGTCATTTTTCTAAGTATGTGCATTTGTAAATTGAGACTAAGATGAATACGTGGCCAATTATAGTAAACATCTAGGGCATACGGATTATATTTAAGTGGTGACATTATGTCAATTTTTATATCACTCAAATATTGCGGGTAATCTAAGAATATGATTTACTTTGTATTGAGTTATATTTTACTGTGTTTTCTTAAAATGAATAGTTTGAAATAATTTATCGATTTTACGTAAATAAAGTGTTAAACACGGACTTTTCATAACTAAGAACATAATGTAATCAGCTTAGAGTTTGCAACATTTTTGACGTAAATCAAAATTAATCGAGGCTTCTATAACTATATCGATTATACTTTGAAAACTTAGCTTATCAAATTCAAGGTATATGGAAAAATTATGCTAGTGTATCTAATATATGATTACATTAAAATACCTTAAATTGATGTGGTCATTGACATACATATTATTGCTGTTGTACATACATACATAACTTTACGCCAGTTCCCTTGCGGGGTAGGCACGAACAACAGATCGCCATTCAGGCTTATTCTTACACACCCCACTTGCTTCTTTGACATTCATAGCTCTTGTCATACACGCTCGTCCGTTCTTAAGGCCCCTGACATCACCTTCTGCTAGTACACGGTCAATTTGATCATGGAAGGTGTGTCGTGGCCGTCCACGATTGCTGTTGTAGACGTGTTTTATTAAATTTGTCTATCAAATAATTTCTGTATACCCTGTATTGGGGTAAATTAAAAAATGCTGGCTTGGTCACGTGGAGAGTGCCAATGGTTTAACTAGAGCCTCATTCTGCTATTACTATCTCATCAAAATCTCCGGACATTATCGTCTAAATCGTAGGTTTACTTTATTTTGGTATTCTGGTAATTCCAATGGCTTGCCAGTGGCACGCCACTCTATCCTTATAAATATTTGTAGCTTTTCAACAGTCATTTCGTCTAATGCCATTCTTACTTATGGTAATATCAATTTTTTTCTGCTATTATTTTGCCGTGACGATGTCGAGAAGATATTCTGGATTTAGTAGAGTACGATTTTTTAACACTACCGCAATGGAATCGTACTTTGAATATCTTCGGAACGCCGAGATATTAAAAAAGCAGAATTGAGCCCCAGGAAGAGATGATGAGAAGCTCTTGAAGTAGAGAAAAAACGTAGAAATCTGTGGTTACGAAACGCAAACAGTACACTATTAACACTAACGTTAGGTTGATAACGAAGAATAAAGCAGCTTTCTTTAATGTACACCGAGCACTAAGTTAAGTTTTTTAAGTAATTTGCATATAAGTAGGATAACAACCCATTCCATTTTTCATTATATGTTTTTCTCTAGAGAAAGTTTGATACTTGAACTTCGTATACGAGTATTACTATGAGGTAGGAAAAGTTTCTCGAACCATTCATACAAGAATTCTAGTGCAGAAGCATGTATTGTGTCGAACTTGTCGAACTGTTTCTACATGTACGCCAGTTAATGGTTAATTATTATGTGTTTGAAGCTAGTTGTGTTCTTTGTGATTTTGAAAATATTCAGTTTATTTAAGACTAGCGGTCCCGGCAGACAATGTCCTAGTTTGAAAAAATTTAAAACCTTCAATAAATAATACAATTCGGTTAAACTTTACAATAGTAGTCACTGAATTTTAAGTAGTGGCGGGGCGGAGGGGAAAGCCGGGGAGGTCTACTTCTTCCTTCTGCAACCCCCATGTCTAGGAGATATGTAGTTTTTGAGATATGATTTTTTTGTAAACATAACTATACTATTTTTTTTCAAAATGGTGTACTTAATTCTTATATCTATAGACGAGAAATTCAGAAGAAAGGTAGTGGTCAATGTACAAAACATTTAAAACAGTCTAAAAACGCAGACTAAAGCCAACAAGCCGAGCGAGGAAAGCGAGTGTGCCATGACAGCGATCAGTAAATGTCACAACCGATTTGTAACCATCATTTAAACAGTTGTCAATGAATAAATGGTGACTAATCGGTTCTGGCACTCGCTGGCCGCTGCCGCGGCACGCTCGCTTCGCTCGCTCGGCTCGTGCGCTTTGGTCTAATGTAAAGACTAACCCAACCTAACCAACTCACCGTTTTAGTCACTCTGTCGCGACTTTCGATCACCCCTCACAACCTCGTGGCTATAAATGAACTGTAAGGATATCCCTAACTCAAATCGCCATTAATTTACCTCCCGTTTATCTATATCACACCCAAAAATTAAGATAGAGGATTTTGTAAACCGAGTATATCAAATTATACATCGATTTTTTTAATAAAAATAAATCGTTTAAAAACATACTGCTAATTGTAACTCGCAATATATAACAAAAAAATAAAACAAATTTCGTATTTAAAAATCGATATTATTGACATATAAAATGATTTTCTTATTTAAAAATCGATATTATTGACATATCAAATCGTTAACATTTTTTTTTCTTTTTTATACCTATCATCGTCGTAAAGTAAAAAAAAGTGATAGTACAGTACTGTGATTTATTATTTAATGAACTTTAAAATTATAATAATTAATTATATAATAACATAACTTGTTTACTAAATTAAAAACCAGTTTTATCATTTATATATCAGGTGTAAGGGTATTCCTAAACACAAATGAAACTTTTTTTCAACAAAAGTGACATAACCTTGTTATTTTGTTGACCTAACGTATTTTTGTTTTTCGCTTTATTCATTTAAAACTTGTTGATGGATCCTAAAAACATATTTCCTAGCCCAAATAACAGGTCTAGTGTCTATATATAAGGCGTATGTATATTCCTAAACTTAAATTCCGTGAGGTGTATAAGCCTAAATGGCGCTCTGTTGTTCGTGCCTACCCCGCAAGGGAACTGGCGTGAAGTTATGTATGTATGTAAATTCCGTTAATCTGATGAGACTGTGCAAAAGTTTAACCTACAATTCTTTCCTCTTTATAATGTTAGTTTAGATTTAGTAAAAGGTTTATTTAACGACAACCTGCATTAATAATTACCTGTCAGAAAAGAATGATTGTTTAACTAACTAGAATTATTTTTGGTGGAAATTTGAAGATTGATTTTGCTGTACGATTATAATTTTTAAAAATATATAGTTAGTTAAAAATAATAATAATTTGAGAAAATTGATTATTTTAAAGTAAGAACTTTGTGTTTGTGCGAAAAAAATAACTGATTAGTGAAATGCAACTACCGTGTTGCTAATCAGACGTTGCAGCGCTGCGACTTTTGTATATAGTGTATTTAGTATTTATTATCTATGGCGACTACTGGCTGTAGTGACGATCGCGTAGTGTACGAATTTCTTTATAAGTTTTCCTTAGTTTTGTCATTTAATAATATTCTTACTTGTGACATTGTAGTCTGCTCGGGATCTGACCGTTCTTCTAATACGGTGTCCAATTCTAAGGTGGGCGGTGGTCGAGGTGAACGAACTAAGCTGACAGCGCGAGGCTTAGCTTTTGCCGGCGATAAACGCACCACTGACAATTCGCCTCTATCCAACTCGCAATTGCGTCTTCTTGCACGTTCCCTAAAATAAAATGATAATCAGGGACTTTTTAAGAATCCGTAGTCAAACGACAAGAATAAATCCTGATAATTTTTTTATGTCTACCTGTCGCTGTGTCCGTCCGTCTATATATTTATTTTACAGTCATTTTTCTCGAATACTTGTAAGTCTATAGTATGACTATGGCTTGCTCAATGGGTAACATTTGGCAAGAAGATTCTTTATCCTCTATAGAAAAGAGTGTAATTAAAACGAGAAAAATATGTTTCTATAAAAATGTCTAAATACTGGCACAATACCTACATTTTTCACATTTTTACAAGTTTTCAAATCAATAGAGGTATTTATCAATTTGTACTAAAAATGATAAATCTTTTATCAAAGTATACTTAGTATATTCTTATTATAAAATGACTGTGACATACAAAGATGGACGGATATGACGAAAGCATAAACGTTACGTTTTTGAGAAAATGTTTACCGAACTATAAAATACGAACATTAAAAGTTAAGTAGTCAATTAAATAATCGACCATTCTGACACAATTGTAATGATAGACTTTCACAAGTGCATCTGATAAAATACTGATAGACTGATTACTTTGCATTTCTTTGATATTAATATTAGTTTAAGTCTTATTACTTTTCTGGGATGTTAGACTATCATTCAAATTAAAATTCAAAAGTTTTTTTGTTCAATTAAGTTCCAGTGGAGAACACCTTTTGAAGGTCATATAAGTTAAAATTTAAATTTACTTCCTATTCCACGAACACCGCATCGCAACGTGTTATTATTGTTGTTAAGGAGAAGAATCGGCAAAAATCTCCCCAGCAACAGGTCTAGCTAAAAATTGTTTTTCTTTATATTTCTTATTTTATTTATATCTCAAGGTCTTTTTTTATAAATTGTATACAGAAGTATGTTACGGAATTACTTTTAGAAAAAAGAATGGTGTTGAAGCTAACAGTGCATACTCAGTAAGACAAAGACATTCTTTCAGTTTCATTTTATGTAGGTCCTTGGTTGACAATATTATCAAAAATGTTTACTGTCAGCCTTTAGTTTTCCGAGTTCATACCTATTCCCAGCTTTCAAGCAAGCGTCCCCAATAGAACATCGCAGATAAGCGGATTGGAAAGCATTTGGCAATACGAGATTGATGTACATGTTCCTAAATAGATTGAGCCATACATTTTGAATATATATAACAACACTGAGTCGTAATATTGTAACCATATTTTGTAAAGCTATCTTTATTTACTACCGTTCTCGTGAGGTTTTTCGGCAGTTATTTTACACACTTTCACGGTAACAAAACAGATATGGTACCTGTTAAAGCCCTCACAACTCAAGGTTCTTAGTAGTCAACCACACTTGCCTGCGGTAGTGCATTTGCGCAAATGTTTTTCTAGCCTTTATACTATGTTTGTAATTAAGTTTTTTGTAAACAGTACAATTCAATTTATTATCTATATATTAAATTAAAAATTCAGAATGATTTTGACACAGGAGCATATCCTGTAGAACTAATTGATTAATCGTCAGGTCGAAGTCACGCTCTTCGAGCAATATACTGCATAGAAACTGGAATTTACCTGGCCAGTTTAGCTCTTCGTCTTAAACAGCATATGACAGTTAGCGCTAAAAGTGGAAAACCGAATATGCACGACACTATAGGGACAACTATTGATTCCGGTGTCACTGCAACAAATAAAATATGATACAAATAGACTAATAATTATAATTGTTCAAAATGATACAAACACAAAAATCTAAGTTTGATAAATCAGCTAATTGTCAGTCCATACAATAAAAGATTTCACAGAGTTAAGAAAAATTACTCAATGCATTTTGTTTTCAATCAATTTTCGCTAAAGGTATCTTTTTAAGCTTTTTGAACTTATTCAGATTGTTCCATCTTATAATTTTATTGTAAGTGGGGGGACACTCATTTTATTCTTCTTCAATTTTACTATACATAAATTTTGTATCGTATTGATATGTGGATTACAGCTTCATGGCAGATTTAATCCACATATTATTTAATTTGCAATTAGGTTTATTTTGAGTAGGTCATAGTTTGATTTTTAAAATTAATTATAACGATAATCTGATGGTAGGCTGGCAATTCATATATATCTAGTATTTAAGTAAAAAGATTATTATGACTTTATAAGCGGTCCGTTTTTAGCTAAAGGCCACGGAACCCTAAAAGATCAAACGTTTTAAAAGGTGCGACGAGTAAAGTAGATTAAAGAGGCCTCGGTGAGCACGTATTAAAAACACGTTTAATTCCGAAAATGTTTATGGTAAAAATAACATTCCACAATGATATATCACTTGTAACAGGCACTTTATAAAATACAGATTTTGATTATCATAAAGTATATAGAGTGTGTCCCGAATACCAGCTGCCAATGATTGAGTGAAACGAAATTGATTGTGAGAGTCTAATTCATTTACGGTTTTCGAAGAAATTGGATTCAGCTATTCTAACGTAGGCAGAAACATGATCATAACATAAATATTTAAACGAGTAGATACTGTTTTTGTAACGGAGTTATTTTGCTTGTTTTTTACACAGACACGTATGTGATTTTAGGAATGGAAGAAGAACAATGACAACGGCTCTATAAAAAACTTTTGAAAGTTCCTAAATCATATTTCATGATTAGATGAGGACACAATGATTCTTCTATCGTTGTTGGATGTTTCAAAAAACAAGTTTGGGAAACCGAACTAGTTATAAAGTGAAATAATACAATTATTAAGATTTTTAATTAGGATTTCAACACCTACAGATAAAAAGAAATCGCTGCGGGCTAAATTTATCTGTCTGTCTGTGTTAAGCCGATTTCGGCTTCACACCACATCTTTGTAGACACACGAGACTGTGTAACAAATCTCATATACTATATTAGCTTCGGTAGTTCTCTAGATAATCAGCTGTAATACAAATATACAGTCAACGTAGTGAGTTCATAAGGGTTCTGTTTTTGTCAAAATACTTACGGAATGCAAAAAGTGAAATTGGCATGGCAACACATGCCGTCCGTTAGCTATTATGACTGATAAAAGAATATGATAAAAACTCGCTTATAATTAAGTGACAATGACTACGAAACTGTACCAGTGGGATATATGATGATAGGTGTAGGCCGTTTGTTTCCATTAGGGTTGGGCTTGTTCACAGGAGCAACGTTCCCGGGTGTCGTGCTAGGAGCGGTCGTGCTGCTCGCGAACCGCTCCAACAGCCTTAGCGGATCCGCAGTCGTCCGCGTCATTCTGGGCTCCTCTCTAAAATGTGTAATGCTTTTTACTATTGTTACAAACTCGCATTAATTCCCTTTTTAAAAATAATTTATTTAGGGGCTTTTAGCGACAATGTCATCATTCCAGCACCATCGTGCTCTAATCATGGATTTGTATATATTATTAAATAAATGATTTCGTCATATAATATATATGACGAAGACATATAGCAAAGAGATAAGATGATCTAGACAAAATCCACGTCATCAAACTCAAGTAAATCTACCAGCCCCTCCGTAACGGCTTTCGTCCGGGTACATTAACTATCAAAAGTTAGGCATCTTCAACAATACCGCATTTTAGGTTATTGCTTCTTCTCGTAAGATCATAAATTTTCTGTCAAAATCAATAAACTATGACACAAAGCCGTCTATCATAGTTATGTTCCCGAGTATCGTGCTCGTAGATAATAACACTATATATAAAAATCGTGCTGCTTGCGAATCGCTCAGACTATTGGAGTGGAATCATCGGGTCCATAATCGTCCGTGTCATCTTGTAGTCTTCTCAAATTTTTTGACTTGATTTTTTTTCTTACTTGCCTTTCCGATTACACAATACTAAGCAACGAACTCATGGTGTAAAACATTAAAAAGATATATTCTATTGTAAAACGAAGCCTTTAAACTTGTAACGTAGGTAATAAGTTATTTGAAATCAAATCAAAATCAAATGAGTTAAAAGAACTGTGGTAAGTAATTTTCCATACATTCCAATTTCCAGTGTGTTTGTTTTTATTGTTTTTTAATAAAATTGTTTTATTTTTTTGTGTTTTTATATTTTTTTACTGATAATTTGAAAAGTTTTGAAGTCGCCAAAACCAAATGTCCACTTGTATGATTAATGGGCTAATATGTATTTATTCTTTTGCATAAATACCGCAAAATCACTCTCGTCAAATTTTGTGAGAAACGCTTAAATTACTTTCCGTTGTTGTAATGACTATGCATAAATTCCCTTCATTACAACAAGGTCCGATAAATACAAGGGACGGATCAGTTTCGTATTGCCGTTAAACTTTGTCATTAAGGATGGAAAGTTTCTTGATTTTTTACTTTAGTTTTTTAATTTTGTGAAAAATATATCCTACGCTTCAAAAATTTTCGGCATAACTTAGGGTTCTGTGTAAATTAGTGTTCTATCACAATTACAGTTGGTAGGTATTGGTGGGCTGCTTTTGGTTATTGTGATCTTTTAAGATATGACTAACGATACCCTACACGACTATACACAACAAACATAATTTTCATCCCTCAGTAGTATTTTTTAAGTGAAATTACTGTGATATATACTAATATATATAACCGTGTTTTTGCAAAAATAACTACGAAATCCTCAGACGAACAAAATATGTAGACCGAGCCTCTAGCTCTCAGAGTGAACCCCGCTAAAGGAAGCCGATTTTAGAATAGGAAGCCCATCGCGTTGCAGTGCATTACCAAAACTTAGTATTTAATAATCAATAATAATAGTCGGCTGACAAACTCACATATTGTATATTCCCAAATTAAGCAAGTTACGCTTGTGTTATGGGTAATATATAACGAATTACTCTGGGACCGATCCCAGACACCCAGACCATTTCTGAAATTTACCATACCAGGAAACGAACCCGGAATGCAAAGGGCATTGCAGTGAGCTAGGCCGTTAAAGGATTAGCCCGCTCAACCACAATGGCCGCCTCAATATGGATAAAGGTGGAATAATAAACAACAGACAAAACCCACGCTATACTACATAAGTTTACGCATACAAGTTTGTAAAAATGTTGAATGAATGAAAATGTTGACTTCATTTGACTCTTTCCTTTACGTAGAGTACGTTCATACTTTTATTTCTCAGACGAAACGTCGTAAAGTTGCAGAACGTTCTATATGCTCAATTAATTATCTTTAACAATAACCGACTGCCTCGCTTCATTTATTAATTGAGTTTTATTGATATTTCCGATCTCTCATTACTTCCAGGCGGCCAAATCACCAATCAATTAACAGTTTCAATATTGGATACTAAGCCTTAATACTAATCTCTGCTGTGTTGCTGCGGCTTGCTACGTAATGTACGTAAACTGTTACAGTAGGTAAATAAACTAAAACCAATATCTTGTTGAGTTATACGGGAAACAAAATACTACTACTCTACTATTCCGTTGGCTCAGCGACCCAAAGTGGGTCTCCCTTCCTTATTATACCCTCCAGCTACCAACCTCTCTCTTTGTTGGACCCAGAATCTTACGGAGAATCTTCCTTTCCGCTACTAAAAGCCGGTTCTCCTCCTTGAGGGTAAGCGTCCAAGCTTCGCACCCATACATGAGGATGGGCCGTATGACGATTTTATAGATCCTGATTTTGGTTTTTCTGTTTAGAAGTCTGGACACCAGTACCTTATGCAGGGCTGCACAACACCTCAGGGACTTTTGTATACGTATAAGCATTTCATCCTCTCTGGTTTTTGTGTCGCTGACTGTGCAGCCCAGATATTTGAATTTGGCTACCCCTCTATATATAACATCTGCAACATGAAGGTTCTGGCGTGGCTTATAAATATTTCTGTATCGCTTCATGTGGAGATATTCTGTTTTCTCGTGATTAAGAAACAAAATACCTTTAGAGGTATTTGAATATCGTTTTCTCAACATGTCTACATACAATTTACTCTTAAGTTGATAGAGATTTTTACATTTCGAATTTTTATTGTAACTATATATTCAATTGTAATACTACTCCTGTATTATTAATCTTTGTGCCAAAGTCTATCTGTGTGCGGTATTAGGGCGTACATATACTATGTTTCTGTAGTATAAGTAATACACCTATAGTTAATATCAAATTGTATGGTAATAGTAATAATGTATCAAATGGCTAAAAATAACCTACCAGGATAACTAGAGATAAAGCTATAACAATAAATAATTAAATATAATGAATGTGTCCGTCTGTGATTCCAAAATAAATAACAATGTCTAAGTGAAAACTATTGATATAATGCCAGTAATCATAAATGAACAATTTTAAAGTGTTCATCAGTCAGATCGGTTTGAAAGTTTGTCCTGAATAGGCTCTGAAATGATTTAACAGATTTCAGTGAAAATATTAAAACTGTTTTTTTTTCATTTTGCTTATTCTATTTGGATATCTTCCAGTGTTCAGAAAAGAGTTTTTTTTTAAATTTATTTTTTATTGCAGTAGCTCAGCAGACAGACAGACAGCCCACTTGATGGAAAGCCGTTACCATCGCCTATAGACATTTGCAACACCAAAGGTGCTACAAATGCGCTGCTGCTCTATTAAGGGAGACTGGAACCTGATCACAAATGCCAGAACACAACTCATGGTTGTTATGGCGACATACTTTAGACCAGGGGTGGTAGCCATCCAGTCGGGCAAATGCCCTACCACTTGGCTGTGGGTTGTTTTGTCGCCTCTTACGACAAGCCGGGCGGCCGCAGGAAAATTGTATTCTTTCTCCGTTCCTGCACGGATAAAGAGAGTAATAAAAGACTCGCGCGAACTAAATAGCTGGCGCAGTTACTATACCAAGAAATGTGTTATTATCGTCTTAGAAATGAGGAATAAAGTTTAACATGTACAGAAAACGTGCCGAATCCTTCACCATATTACACATATTTCTTGCATAGAAATTTCCTATCCCCATGCCTGTTCTCGAAAGTAATATGTAAATACATCAAGTTTCATGATAATTTGTTCATTCAAAGGAACATACTTACATCACATTTGTATTTATGGAAGAATGGTGTCCAAATCTCATTGGACATATTCTCTTTAGAGTAATTCTTTAATTTAAATTCTTCTTTTTCCTTTGTTTTTACATTCTGTCAATATGGATTCTTAATAATAAAATGTATGAAATATTTTCTTTTACTTCGATTAATTTATATAATCCAAAACATCAGTTTTTATACAGCTGGTATAAGTTATAACTTAGGTTTTAACTATAACTTTGATTTTTGTATACTGGAAGAATTCATCCACGCTATAATACTTTTGAGTAGAGAATATGTGTAGAATGAAAAATAATGCTCCGTAACTTTTTGTGGCAAATTTGTATATGGATCTATATATATATATAAGTGTAATACCGTGATTCTCAAACAGTTGTCGGATGTTTTGCATAGATATAACCATTATTGAAAAAGTTTTGAAGTCCCTTCTGACACGCTTTATTGATTGAACACTCCGTAATGGTTTCCAAGCACGTCCTACTATAATTTAATGAGCAGCTTTGAATTAATTTAATTTGTTAGAACTAGGCAACAGGGGAGTAAGCGAATATATAAATATTACTCGACTAATTAAGAGCAGATAATTTTATTTCATATTACATAAGGGTTATGAATAGGTACCTTGGCCTGTCTTTCCCTTCTAAACATCGGTTATGCATAAAACCTACATGCTTCTATAATTAAGAAAGTAATGATTATATAGAAGCAAAGATGTAAGAAGCACAAATAGATGCCATATAATAATGCAAAAATAGCTAAAAGTGACCGATGTCAATAAATTAATGCTACTAAAATAAAAGAGCAGCTTAATAAATCTGACACGGCCTCTAACATTATACAGGTCCGAATGTTGGACCACTAAGATAGACTGAAAAATTGAGAGAAAGGAGATTAATGCGAAAAGGGTATTTATATGAGGAGGGATGAAGATCATGTTTCAAATGCATTTTATCCGTGCAGGAACGGAGAAAGAATACAATTTCCTGCGGCCGGGTGGCCTGTCGTAAGATGCGACTTAACAACCCACAGCCAGGTGGTAGGGCATTTGCTCGACAGGATGGCTACCACCCCTGGTCTAAAGTATGTCGCCCTAACAACCTTGAGTTGTGTTCCGGCATTAGTGACCAGGTTCCAGTCTCCCTTAAGAGAGCAGCAGCGCATTTGTAGCAACTTTGGTGTTGCAAATGTCCATAGGCGATGGTAACCGTTTTCCATCAAGTGGGCCGTCTGCCTGTCCGTTGATCTCCTGCAATAAAAAAAAAATAATGTTAAACTTCAAGATTGATGGATTCAATACATTTATTTTCTTTTCATAAAAAGGAATTGTATTAATAATGGAAGTTTAGTGGATTACTTGTGTATATATCCCAAATTAGATATGTTTATTTCTGTTTTTAAATTTCTAAAGAAATGAGACATAAAACATTTAAGATCTTACTTGTTAAAAAGGTTTCATAAGTGACTTTTGAAATCTTTATTCATTTTCGTTTTCTTTTACTGTAAAAAGTTGCAAATTGTGTTCTGGTCCAAGATCCCAGTCACTCTAGACTTACGTGATTTTAGGAAAGATGAAATCTTTAGGATCCGTAGTTTAACATAAACTTAGAAAGGAATGGATACTCGCTAAGCTGAAGGCGGGGATGTTTTTCAGGTAGCAAGTATCAAAGGTGAAAAAAACCATGTCAACTTACGTCAAAGTAGCAAGGCTAGTTTTTACATATGTCATATTTGATATTGTATGTTGACGGTCTCTGTGGTTGAGCGGGCTAAGCCTTTACCGGCCTACCTCAGTGCAACGTAGAGGCTCCGGGTTTGATTCCTGGTGTAGTAAATTTTGGAAACGTATTTTCTCCGTTATTTACTATGACCTGGGTGTCTGGGATTGGCTCCAGAGTAGTCCGTTGTATATTAACCATAACACAAGCGTAAATTGCTTAATTTGGGGATATACAATGTGTGTGTTTGTCTGCCGATTATTATTACTCTTATAAATGTATGTCTTTGGAGATCACGGCCCATAAAATTGGCCCGGACATTTGGAGGGGCTTGCGTGGGGCCATAGGAAGGCCAACACGTAGGGGCCCCTTGACAAATTTAATGTAAATGTGGCGTGTCACTGACCGGCGATTATCCCTGTCTACACAATATAGTAATGCACCCAAGGACAAGCCCCGGCCAGTGTAGGACTATTGTGGGAAATGAGGACAAAAAGTACCGGGCTATTGGGGTGAACTGATAGTGATAGTAGGGGTCTGGGAATATGGGGATTATGGCGTCTGCCCGTCGCAATGTTCGGGGAACATGGAACAATGGGCAGACGGTGACTCGCCACTCCCTGCATGAGCCCCAAAAAATGCCATAGAAGACAGGGACAACATGGCTGTGAGTGGCTAAGGGGTGTAGAGAGGTGGGCTGCAGGTTTACCGAAGCTACTTCTGACGTGATGTCATTTATCACTTCCACCCCTGGAGCTTGAGTCTTAGCTCTAGCGATCTCCACTCCGTGCCGACCGGTTAAGGCAAGCACGGAGGCGGGGACCTTGCCTTGGCCCCAGGAGTCAGGTACGAGGTGTCGCTACTCATCTAAGGCTTCGCCACACAAAGCTCTCCTGCGGGTTTATTATTATTATTATTGTTATAAACAAAGATATACAGTTGCCAGACACTTCCTGTGGGTCATAACTTTAGACAGGCACTTAAAAAAAATAATGTGGCAACTTACGTCATTGTAGGAAGGCTGAATATTATACTCGATAATATATAATTATAAAGTATAATATTTTAAAATATGTTCCAATGAGTCAGACTAATCTGACGGGCCAAACATCTTCCCAGACTCGTTAAGAGTTACGCTGTATGACGAAGCGCGAGAGCATTATTCGAGTCATGGTGTGCCTGGGATCTCACTCTATTCTTTGTATATCTATAAGTTATCTATACAGCACAATATATTTTAAAAACAAAATTGTCCTTGAAAATACTTCATAATCTAAGACACACCATTAAACAACTAATAAGCAGATAAAAAATTAAAAAATTCACATATGAAACCTTTTTTAAGAATTAAGCTCGTTTATTTTTATAGTTGAGAATGATTAATTTCTATCAAAATTGAAAGACAAACATGAACAGTTTGTTTTCAGCATAATAATAGTAACAATTTGATGGCTCGATTAGGCACGACTTTAAAGCCAATTACAAAGGTTTTATATTCTTGTTTCCGTATAAAAGTAAAGAAAGCCTAATTTTGTTTAACAAAATTTTATTCGGTTATAAAACGGAGTCATTGAAACTGAGTACCAATCCGATTCGCGACTTCGAAGGATTCAAAACACCTAGTTAATTACGTACTTAACGGGCACGTTTAGGTGCTATTAAACCAGTTTTGTCTATAGAGTTAACGCTAGGTTATCTCTATAATGCTGTTTTTGACACATTACTGATTTTAATTCTTCTTTAATTTTTTTTTTTTTATTGCATGAGGTCAGAGGACAGGCTTACCTGTTGGAAAGCGGTTACCCTCGCATATGGACACTTGCAACACGACAGGTGCTTACAAATGCGCTGTTGCTCTCTAAAGGCAGACTGGAAGCTGGCCACTAATGTCGGATACACAAGACAAGGTTGTTTTGGCGGTATACTCTAGACTAGAGGTAATAGCCATCTAGACGGGCAAATGCTCTTTCACCTAGCTGTCGGTTGTGTTGTCGCCTCTGACGACAGGCCGCAGGAAATTGTATTCTTTCGCCGCTATGACCCCAACTCGATTGAAATTGATTTTGACTAATTCACTGTGTAGATAAAATGTCAGGTGCACATAAGATAGACTGATTTTAATTGAATTTAATTATATTTAATTTACAAAAACATGTTTTACATATGTATGAATTAAAAGTTTATGACAAGTTATGTTATAATTTGATCGACAAAAATCGGCCAAGTGCTAGTGTAGTTTTAACAACTGTACGGACTCGAGTTCCGTACCCTTTTTTACAAATTAATTTCTATGAAAGTTTTTACAGTTCATACACGCTTATTGTTTATTTTTGTTACTGTGTGTGACATTACTTCAGTGATTTTTGTGTTGGTGTACCTTAAGAATAATGGAGGAAATGCACGTTTATACATTTTATTATATTTTAGTCACGCAATGCAAAAATACCATTTAAAATAACCATATCTCAAAACGTGTTTAATATTTTGTTGAACTCAATGTCTATTTCGATGGGCTCTGTGGTTGAGCGGGCTATCTTTGTTGGCCTACTTCACTGTGACGCAGAGGCTCGGGGTTCGATTCCTGGTACGGTAAATTTCGGAAACCAATTTTCTACTTTATTTACTATGGTGTCTAGGATCGGCCCCAGAGTAGGCCTTTCTGTATTAACCATAATACAAGTGCAACTAGTTTAATTTGGAAATATACGATATGTGTGTTTGTCTGCCCATTATTGTAATATATTCTGGTGTTATTCATCCAATGGAGTGTGGATATAGGAGTGTGAGATATAGACCTAGTCTTGCCATAAATATTGTAACAAAGATTTTTTTTTCTATTACAAATAACATTTATAAGTTTTAAAGTGTGTTAGTTTAATACATAAATATAAAACATTTTAAAATATAAAAAGCTTATTCGAAGTGGTCTCCATTGGCTGCAATACAGTCCTTTAAACGTTGAGGCCAGTTATCAATAGAAGCACGCACTCTTTCCATGGGAAAATTCTTCACTGCCAATCGTATGGATTGTTTTAGAGACTCCAAATTATCATGGCGTTTAGAGCAATCCGTAATCTCTAAAACTGACCATAAATCATAATCCAGCGGATTAAGATCGGGACTAGACGACGGCCAGCCTTCAGCTCTGATGAATTCCGAAACGTTCGGTTCCTACCAAGACTGCTTGGACCGACGAGCTTTACGCCCCGGCGCCGAGTCTTGCTGGAAGGACCATTCTTGGTATTGAACATGGTGTTGTTAAGGGGCTTAAATACCTTCTCAAGAATGATATCTTGATATATTTGTGCCGATGTTTTGATACCTCTTTCACAAAAATATGGCTCAGTCACTCCTTCATAGCTAACACCCCATCAAACCATCACTGAAGACGGATAATGCCCACGTTGCACTCTGTCGACTAACTGAGCAGCTTCCTTAGAGCTTTGAGCATAAATACGGTTATTTTGTTTGTTAAAATGTTGCTCAATTGTAAAAATGTTCTCATCCGTAAACAATTTTTTTCTGTGACCTCCCTTTGCGTACCGGTTCAGTAGTTGTTTCGATTTTACCACCCTATTCTTTTTTAAATTATGAGTTAAGAAATAACTGGTGCGCCTCTTATAGGCTGCAAGTCCTAAGTCATCTTTTAAAATACGCTTTATGGTTCTAGGTGATATATCTTCATCTCTCGAGATAAAATCTTTTGCTTTCGGAAAGGATTTATTCGAATTTTTTCCCTTACTGCTTTGACCACCTTTTTCGTACGAACACTACGTGGACGGCCAGATCTTTTTCTGTCACAAACAGAGGAGGTCTCATTGTACCTATTAATAGCCCGGTACACAAACACTTGACTAATACCAAGCTTATGGAGAGTTTTAAAAATTGCATTTGGCTCCATATCTACTTTGTGTAATACAATCACAGCGATTCGGTTCTCTTTATCGCCCCACTCCATTTTAATATCGCAAAATATTGTACAATGTATTGGCGCCAAAATGAGAAAACACAATGAACAATCATATAAAAATGATAGATTCCAAATTCAAATGTAATATTTTGTTTCTTTTTAATTGTAACAGTATTTATGGCCAGACTAAGTATAATTTTTACGAATTTAAAAGTACATATGTCAGCGACTATCAACTTAAATAAATACATGGATAAGTAGACATTGCTAATATATGTTTAAAAAAGAGTTCTGTAGGGGTGACAAACATCACTTGGTTTCATTATTTGGTTACAGAATCATAAAAAAGCATTTCATCAAAAATACCCCGTATCTCGAAAACCACTTACCAGATATTGTTCAAACGAATTTTATTTTAAAGAATTTCTGAAGCTTGACATTTTTTTAAATTTTCCGCCTTAAATTTGAAAGTTTATTTTCACAAGTTTCATCATCTCGCTAATTATAATTGATTTCAATTAACGAGTTGTTAAGGGACATTCCTATGCTTTTACAAAATTTAATATTGTAGGTATGTATAGTATAAAATATTGTTTTGATTATTTTGCTATAGAAATATGTTTGTAGCCCCACATACAGCTTTTATATCTTTCATTAACATAAATTATGTAGTTTCCAACAAAAATAATTGTGACTAACAAAGACGGACGGACAGATATGACGATATATTTTTTATAGTGACCATTCTTAATTTATAAGGCTCCGTAGCCATTTAAAAAAACCGAACCCTTATAACAACGTCATCTCGATCGTTGCGTCTGTCTGTCAGCACAGCCATTTTTGTTAGAAACTCTATACCACAGTGGTTATTTGTGATCTATATATATCTACAATACTATAAAATTCTAAACATGCCATGTCTGTACATTGAACTATAAAAAAAAACAAGTGGACTAAACTATATAAACGATGGATAAAACGATGCAATTTTTTTAAAATTCGTCTTTTTGTCCGTTTGTCTGTTTGTTCGGGATTCACGTAAAAACTACTGGGCAGTTTTCAATGCGGTTTTTGCTGATCGAAAGCTAATTCTTAGACTTAAACTCTCCGCTACTTTTCATCCCGGGAATCCCGCGGGAATTTCTCCGGTAGCGGTTTGACGTTGTTCGGATGCATAAATATTAGCTTATTTCACTAAAACGATACATTATATTATTTATTTAAATGCTGTGATACTTTGTGTTCCGGGAATCCCGCCAGATTTTCAAGTCAAGCGTGGATGAAGTCGCGGGCAAGTCCTAGTATGTATATGTATATACACTGGCGGAATTTATAGGTATATAATAAATTAGGAAAAAATAAAAATTAAGGATACCTTTATGATTTTTATTTTAGTCAATAAACGAGGAGAATTTTAAAAAGACACAAAACATGTCCTTAACTTTTAATTTTTCGAGTTATCAACTAAAAACTTGTGTAAAATTAAGGTAATAGAATTTGTAATTATTTTGTACAAAATCCACTAAGTAGTTTTTGAGATATTAGCTTTTTTCTATTAAATGATTTTTAAGAATTCCGTAATCAAATGATATAAAGAATCTCCTTTTTACAACAGCCCAGGAAAGAAATGCCTAAGAATTTTCTTTGGTTTCAAATGTAAATAATTTAAAATAATAAACAAAAGCTGACAAAGAGTTATCAATAATCTCTAAACTCAGAAGTTTTCACATTAAAAGCACTGCTAATTAGATGCTATTCAAAAACTTCACTACCAAAAATTACCATACCATCTGCATCGAATTTCAGATCGGAGGAGAAATTAATTTCATTTGGTAGCGTGGTGCACTCGTGACTTTTTGGACTTACCAATAAAGATAGTTTTATACACTCATTCTCTATTTGTATAATCACACAATTACTAAACACATATTTATGAGCTTTTTGAGTTTTTTTTACAGCCGCTTGATATTATCCATTACGTATGACGGCAATGTTAGGGGTGTTCGCGGTTTAGTTAGCAGCGAAACACGGGCTCTCTGCAGCACTTCTGCCGGTAGACTGGAAACTGGAGCTTCACTGAAACTGAAACATTGCCGTGTCGGTCGGTGCATTTCGCCCAGCGACCCACACCGCCGCCTCTTCGCTGATATTTCGGTCAAATGTTTCTAATAGAAGTTCACTAAATATACCTTGGTTTAATTTGATTGTGCTCTATTATAATGCAAAATTTTAGCAATAGACGCTACTTTCAGGCGCACTGATAGGTTAATTATAACTGACTATATATATACTGTATTAACACCTATTTATGTCTTTTATTTTATTGCAAAAGCATAGCAGAAATACTGACGACCTGCTTGACCCGAAGCGGTTACCGTTGTCTATGGACATTTGTAACACCAATGTGCTACGGTTTTCGAGGGGCGGTAGGGGGACGGGGTGGTGTCAGAACCTGGCCAGTAATGTAATGCTGGCATACAACTAAAGGTTGTTATGGCGATGTGTTGTAGACCAATTCAGACGGGCAGATGCCCGACCTACCACCTGATTATAAGTAATTTTGTCGCCTCACGACAGGCTGCCTGGTCGCTGGAATTAGTTATTTTTTCTTCGTTCCTGCACGGTATGTTTAAGTAAATTATTTTGAACTCGGAATAGCAAATTTTGCACTTATCACTATAGTTGTCCCCGTGACTTTCTTCGTGCGGACTATAAATATTTATTATATATTGCATACTGGTATAAATTTACTACAGTCATACACTAGGAAATAGCTCTATTTTACTTACATACAAACTTGATTTGGTTTTTTATATACCTATATAAATATATCAGTGAAAAACTATGTAACTCGTGTTAAAAACTGCTTAAAATGTAATATTTTCTTAAGTTTTCGCAACTTGCATACATAATAAAACTACGGTTTAACGGTTTTAAGCGCGGTAATTTAAGCGATAATTAATAAATTACCGCGCTTAAAACCGTTAAAACGTAGTTTTATTATGCTTAAAATGTCTTTGCATAGTTTAGGAGGACTTTGTTTTGTACTATGTAGAGAAGATAAAGTTTATATGAGTGTTCTAAATTTTGCATTGAAATCCTCCGAGCTGTTTGAGCCTATTCGAAACCAAACTATGAAACACGGAGGCGGAAAAAATACTAAAAACTGTTATTGAACTATGTGTTTTCAGTTTTAGTATTCAATCAAAAATAGACCACACTAGGTTTTCGTTTACGTAATTCCATTTAACCAGTACGAGAAGAAATGTTCTGCGTTTGTAAACAGTTTAAAAAGACATTTTTCATTTGCAGGCCATTAGGCAGGTTTTTATATTTCCACGTAAAGCAGAGCAAACGAGTGTCAGCTGGCATAAAACTCTACCGAATTTGATCGCAATTAATAAATCTGTTTTTAATTATGGTATTAACATACTTTCGTAAAATATCGGCCCAAGAAGTTCTGTGTTGGGCTTGGGCTGCCCCATTTTAGAGGGAACGGACAGTGCACGCACTACGTTTGTCTATGGTGGATCGGCGCGTTTCATACATCGGTAATCTCGATGTGCAGGTATCATTATGTTGTTCCCTCACACGCACGTGTTAATTAGTAACAATGTGTCAGAAAATTTACCTAAGCGATGCGGGCTTCTCTGCCAGGATTTCTATCCTATGTCATTTGATTGTAATGTAATGATGGGGCAACATGGCACACCTCTAGTAGTTTTCAGTAATCATTCATATAAATTACTTTGTTAAACCTTGTATTATTATAAACTACTACACTTAAAAAAAAAGGCGAATAATAATATTTATTATTATGAAGTAAAAATATGTTGGGGGAGTATGTTGCTCCGCCTTTTTTCCTTTAAGCGGTGGTAGACACATACATTTTAATAAGTAATCGGTAAGATTCCATTTTGAAATAAATACATTAATTTTCATTTTCTCCAATACCTCATTGGGTGCATTTCGCGAATTTTTTAGGCAACAAGTGATATCTCAAAGAGGTGACATTACCTGGCCACCTCTTAGTCCAGATTTATCCCCAATTGATTTTTTTTTTGGGATACTTTAAAAGTACAGTAACCCCAGTGGGTTGCTGTACTTTTGCTTGGTTGGTTGCTGTGTTAATTTCTCAAGAGACACTTCTCTTGAGAAATTAAAGTAATGTATTCGCGAGGAAATGCAGAACATTTCACAAAACACCTGTGAAGATATAATTGAAAATTTCCGCTCCAGGTTACAGCAGTGTCGAAATATTTAAGGTTCACATATAGATAATTTAATTTAAAAAAAAATGAAATCTCTATTTATGTACATTCATAATAAATAAACAGTTTTATCTTTGGTCTACCCTGTATTTAGCTATTTACGGACTTGCGTACGATCTGCCTCTGCTAGCGTATTTTTAAATTCCGTGCAACATGGGACTTCCGCAACAATTTATATGATTAAAAGTTTATTCATTATTTATTTCCAGCTTATAATATACCGCATACTATTTTGTTTTAATTCTAAGTAATTAATTAATTGTAGGTACACAGAAATGAAGAGAGAATATACAAAGATCTCAAAATTTAGTTTTAGATTTATATCAAAATAATTCTTTCTTCTAAAAACTAATTCGAAAAAATAAGAGCTTCCGGCGCAATGAAGCTGTAGCTAATATAGGTATAATCAGCGCATAAGCTTTGGTTATATTATATAACCAACGTTTGTACGTTGGATATAACCTACCAATGTAACTAACGCTTTTCTCAGAACATCTTCTGTATAAGAAGGTATTATGAGAAAAGCATTGGTTATATTAAAAAAACATAAAGAGCGTATTAATATGGAATAAGAATAAAGAATGCCTATCGCTAAAGAAAGAATGTAAAAAACTTCTAAATCCTATACGACTAGATGGCGCGATAGGGACTATATCATTTTTTAACATATTTGCTCACAAAATGGACTTAAGAAGCCTGTATACATTGTTTGAAAGTTAAAAATTCCGCACCACAAACGGAACGTGCGATGAAATAGGTACTTAGGTGAAAATAATTTAAGAATTGCACCAAGGAGTTTCACATTACTAGAATAAATAAGCTGAATAATTGAACCTCCTTGGAAGCGCTTTTGATCAATACATTTGTCTCACTTTAATATTGTAGAGAAAATGAGACGAGAGATTTAGTTCTAATTTTCACCAACCGCACGTGGTGCCATTTTGAAATACGCGCCATATTCATACTAGAAACGTCCAAGACTGTTGCGACTTTAAAACTGTTATTTGTATTTGTTTCATTACCTATTGTACTGCTTTCTCGCAAATGTGTTGAAAACGTTGTAGGACACACGTGCGGTTGTTAATTTTTACAAACTCGTGTCTATGGTAAGCTCTCGACTTCATCTTGGGCTTAAATACATCTACTCGCTTGTAAAAACCAACTTACCGCACTAGTATCATAATAGTTCTTTATAATACTTTTTCTCTATAAGTATTAAAGTGAGAGAAATGTATCGATCAAAAGGGCTTTCAAGGAGGTTCGATTATTCAGGTTATTTAATTTCGTAATATAAAACTACATGGTGGAATTCTTATATTTTTTTTCATATAAGAGTAAAATAGATACTTAGG
Organism: Dendrolimus kikuchii; assembly: GCA_019925095.2. NCBI lineage: Eukaryota > Metazoa > Arthropoda > Insecta > Lepidoptera > Lasiocampidae > Dendrolimus > Dendrolimus kikuchii. The sequence continues at coordinate 10,444,152 of CM034391.1, read as the reverse complement.
TGAGTATCTACATATTTTACCGTACGTTCCAATGTGTGGTGCGTATTTTTTAACGTTCGAACAATGTATACAGGATTCGTAAATGCATTTTTTGAGCAAATGTGTTGAACAGAACTATTATTGCTTGTTGACGTTTTTATTCTTTAAGACATATTGTCTTTTAACACTAATAAAGATTACGTACATGTAGCCAATGTTTTAAGGCGTTATTTGAAATTGCGTTTTTGTTAAATACATTAAATATTAACCACTAACTCGCATAATATACAATAATCGATAACGCATTATTTTTTAATGATATAAATAAGACGCATTTAGACACGGTCACTAAGACTAACTTTAATCCAGTAGAGAGTAAGGGCGTTAGACAAAATAAGTTACCTTTTAAAATTATTACTATACTTTCATACTTATATATACCTTTTACAAACTTTTGAACCTAGTTTAACTTAATAGTTAAGTTTATTAGACAGAAAATTGTAAGAACTTTACCTTTTATGTACATTATTGTTTTAAGTTGAGAGTGAGAGACCCCGAACAGGATAGGAGAGCACTAGTATAATAATAAAAAATAATTAGAAGCTTTAGCTAATAATTTTTTGATAAACGAAACATGACACGTAACACTGTCTAGTTATGTAAGATTTAGGACCTTTTCACAGTTAAGTTTTTTTTTGTTAGCAGATTGTCATTCCTAGTATTCTTTTCCATCGTATCAGTTTTTTATAAACTGTATTTATTCACCAAGATACTTTAATTAAGTCCGCTCCGCTGTTACAAGTAGAGTTAAATATAAACTTCTCCCGGTACTTTGAAATGTTTCCTGTAAATTTTCTATTCACGTCGAAACAATGAATAATAATCTCGATTGGTATAAATATTTCTTGAGTATTATAAATAACTCATTCCTTTGACTGATGAGAAGAGAAAATATTGTAAATTTGGAGAATGATTTCGTGAAGATTTAGCCAAGAGAATAGATTAGAATAGAATATACTTTATTGTACAAAAATGCAACATAAAATCAAGAACATTAATATACAAGTACAATATTTTTTATATATATTTTTAATAATTGATCAATGTCAAAAGTCTTTAAAAAGCAATAAGTAGATATAGAAACATTAAAACAGAGAAAAGATTACATTATTATTTTTCGATAATAATGTAATCTTCTCTTTGTTAGGAGATAGTAATTTGAGATCGGCACAGTATTCATTTTTATTCCAACTCCTTCATGATGACTTACATCCCTTACCATCTTTCACGGTCTGTCTATCTCTTTTTTAGTCTGCATGTTCTCTTATATCCATCAAAATTCCAGTTTCATGTTTTTTACTATATTGTATTTTTTAGTCTTAGACAATTAATGTATAAAGATTTTAATATGAATTTCGATTGCTATTCTTGTCTATGATAATATGGTTTTATAGTGTAAGGGTTACACAGAAAAGTACCCTTTTTCTGTTTTCTGTAGCTTCGTGCAGGTAGCAAACAATACAATCTTAAAAAGGTCACATGCGTTGGGGGCTAAGAAGTCGCGATTAATAAATCCACGAAAGGTCTACGTTGTTACGAGATATATTTTCGAGTGTTACTTCAATGGTTTTTACCGCGACAGTATTGTAATTGTACATTGTATTGTTTATTTGGTGAGCAAGAAAGTGTTGTCTATCTGTCTGTGTTTAACATTTCTTTAACAGAATACAACTGTTAAAGAAATGTTAAACACAGATTATCAGCTTATCGTTATGTTTTTTCTAAACAAAAGGTACATCTGTGGCCCGTTCCTATATCTTACCAACCGTCCATTTGGCCATTCGTAACGGTTAAAATTTGACATGAGTTCCATACAAGTAATATCAAAATTCAACTGATGGTAAGGCAAGTGAATGAAGAATAATATATAGGAACCGGCCATTGATGGTAAGTGGCTATCGGCATATCTGTAACACTGAGGGAACCGATGCGTTCATTACCTATCTCACTGAGATTAAATATCTGTTTACGTCCTTTTTGTAGACTCGCGTAGTTATAACGCTCTTAGGAAAACCGCGGAAAGTTATTCATTTCACATCTTCTCCACGTATGGCATGAAGGACCGAGCGCCACGTACATTTTATGACTAAAATTATTTCAGTAAATGTTATTTACTTGAAATGTTTAATCTTATAATAGAGCTTATAATATGAAATTGGGTTCTTTGCTGATACTTAATAAAGACGTTACAGATTATTATGGCTCGTGTTCTTCAAGGACATAGGGATAGCAGTTTGTATGTTCTTACTAACTTTTTTATATACCATGTTTTATACAGTAAATGATGATTTGATTTGATTTGAGTTGTATCGAAGTGTAATCAAGTTGAATTTAGGGGCTTTTATGAATTAGGATTAGTGGGGGTAGATAGAAAAAGGGGAAGTTAAAAAACTGTCATTACGCCGAATTTTGAAGGCATATTTAACTACTGGCAGCATCATTGTATATACACCATTTTGTCTCCTACCATTCAGGCTTCGTTGGTCGTTAGGCGAGGAGGTATGCGTGTTTTTTGAACATTTCCCCAAGGACTGTGTTTTTACGAATAATTGAGATTTTTAATCTTACCCCATTGGATATATCTCTTAAGAAGGGTATGTAAAAAGGTGTTGTTTATGCATTGGTAACTGCATTTTAAATTTAATTTCTTATATTAAGTGTTGATGAATTTATATCTCGTATTTTAAGAGTTGCTGTGCTTTTCGAAATAAAGCTAAAATTTTCCCCCTTTTTTTTGATGACGCAGGGGGAATGTCTTTTCTTGGGACACCATGATCGGGCCTGGGGGGAAGGCTTTACACCGAGGGATGTGTGGGACTCTTGATCGACCGTATGCCCACCGTGGCCTCCGTGCGGAGGGAGGGGGGATGGTCGGCCGTCAAACTACCCACTAAACCTAACCTGAGCACCTCTCCTATGCGCTTTTATGGAGTGCTACAGGAACTAGACCATAGGTACTACTGACTACATATGTGACACCCCGAGGCCTGGCTATCTCACTTAGGGTACCTCTGCGGATGGAGTCCGCTACCGCGCTCTCCTTCCTTTCTCTCTGGGCCGCCTCCTTATGGGCCATAATTGACTCGCAGAAGGAGGCTGAACTAAACCTCCCCTAACCTAACTAACTACTAACTAATCCCCGGTAAAATATGATGAGGTAACTTACCCCGAATATAAATCTTTTCATCTTACCCCATTCCTGAAATTCATAAAAGTATACATTTTATTAAAAACACCCGTTCCCTTGATTTGCCGTTTGACATTCCTTCACAGAAATTGATCCTTACAAGTTTACACTATTGATTGATGTAATAATACAGGATGTAATATTTTATTCAAAATCAGTCGATTCGCTTCCTGACTAAGGTAATTTTTAGTTTACTTTGCGTCAAAATCGGCCTCGAGACTCCTTTGAGTGTTTTTCGCTATTTCTTATAGTTTAAAATTTGGCCCTAAAGGCCGAATTAAAAAATTCACCTATATATAATGATGTTTATTATGATTTTAGTAAATATATCTTTTTTTTTTATTTTTTTTTATTGCAGGAGTTCAGCAGACAAGCAGACGGCCCACTTAGTGGAAAGCGGTTACCATCGCCTATGGACATTTGCATCACCAAAGGTGCTACAAATGCGCTGCTGCTCTCTTAAAGGAGACTGGAACCTGGTCACTAATGCCGGAACACAACACAAGGTTGTTATGGCGGCATACTCTAGACCAGGGGTGGTCGCCATCCAGTCGAGCAAATACTCTACCACCTGGCTGTGGGTTGTTTAGTCGCCTCTTACGACAGGCCGCCGGGCCGCAGGAAATTGTATTCTTTCTCCGTTCCTCCACGGATGAATATCTGTTTGTTATTTAATGTAGTCAAGTCATGGTATCGCCATCTCTTGTTCGAACTTCAATACACATTTTTGATACATACATATTACTTCTCTTTTTGTATAATAGTATGTATGTATGTCTATTTCTGTCCTCCTAATTTCCCCTTACAACTTGGAAGATGTCGCCATTTTGTTGTCGGCTTCGTTTTGTGGTGTTCCGAAGAAAGACATGTAAGAAATAATAAGATTTTTGGCAAGTGCAGTGAATTGTTGAAACAAACTACATGACGGCCGCCCTGAAAAGTGATTGTTATTGTCTATTATGAGGTGAGTCTAGTTAATTAATATATTTAGTTTTGTTCTTCGACAAACATTTACACAACAAATGAAGGCAACAAAATTATACTATTAGCTTCAGCGGCTTCGTTATTTGTATGTCTTTCAAGACCACGGGCCATAAAAATGGCCGGGACATTTGGAGGGCTTGCGTGGGGCCATGGAAAGGCCAATTATTATTTTATTCTTAGTATTCTTCTACCATTATGGGCAAGTAAAAAGAATGTGGTTGTAATACTGGTGTGTTTATATTGTAAAATACATTTAAACGAATTCGTCAGCTGTACGACACGAGTAATGGACAGTTTCAGATTTACAAAAACCCAAGGGATGTTATCCCTTAGTGTCTTTTCTCGGTTTATTTATTTTCTAAAAATAAAGTGAGTTTTATGACACAGTATTTTCTTAAGATTTCGCGCCTAGTGTACGTAATTAAAACTATGTTTTATCAGTTTTAAGCGCGGTATTTTATTTGATTTTTATTTCGACGTTTCGGCCATTTTTTACAATCAGTGATCATTGGCAGTTAATTAAATTTATAAATTCAAAACTAAAGAACATTCAGATAATTAAGTTACAATAGATGAGTTTTGACGGGTATTTAGAAAGAAAGAAAGAAAATCATTTTATTCAGGAAAAAATTACATTGGTGTCGTGTAGGTATAATTGTTAACAAATTTAAAACTAATCAGACTCAGCATAATGCTGGTCTTTTAAAACCAGCGCTGATCTTCCGCTGAGCCCTTAAGGTACTGTCACGGCAGACATTACATCATTGCAAAGCGTGAAGGGAATCTTGAATAATATATATATATATATATATATATATATATATACATATGTTCAGGCATATATACATAGGTTCGGGCATGTGGAAAGAATGCATGATGAAAGAAAGACTAAACAGATATACAATGCAAAAGTGGATGGATGCAGAAGTCGTGGAAGACCACGACACACCTTCCATGATCAAATTGATCGTGTACTAGCGGAGGGTGATGTCAGGAGCCTTAAGAACAGACGAGTGTGCATGACAAGAGTTATGAATGTCAAAGAAGCAAGTGAGGTGTGTAAGAATGGACCTAAATGGCGCTCTGTTGTTCGTGCCTACCCCGCAAGGGAACTGGCGTGAAGTTATGTATGTATGTATGTATGTACATACATACATTCACACACATATACATACGTAGTATATGCAAGAAATAGGGAAAATAATAACAATGAATAAATATATTAGTGTTTTATATACGAGTATTGCAAAAATAAAATAAAAGAATTGAATTAACAATTAAATTAAATACCACTTGTATCAAGTTTTAGGTCGTGTTGTGAAAGCTGGTGCCCTTTTAAAAATATCTTTTATTGAGCTCTGAATCCATTAATATTTTGTAGATTTCTAATGGGTGGTGGAATATTATTCGATGGCTGGTTCCTATATCTTCCTATGCGTTCATTTGTCGTTTAAACAAATGGTACTGAAATCACTAAGTTGAAAATTTAACAAGGAAGTTAATAATGCAAATTCATTTTGCTGCCAAAACGTGCTTAAGTGCCTTAACAAACTTTCTTTATATGAAAAGTTTTAAAGAGGTCATTGCTAGAAATTTTTGCACAGAAAATTATTGAGTTATAGAATTTAATAAATCGGTTAAGTTCTTGTAAGAGGGTAGTATTTTTATTTTGAAAACAATGGCGAACACATGTTGTTATAAATCTATCCGTTTTTTCTTTACAGCCTTCGGTATAATCCAAATATCATAAAATTTATTATATATATGTAGTAGCGTATACACGTAAAGGTAGTGTTGCCAGGTCTAATTTGTTAACTTCTAATCGGGGCAGAAGGTAAAACAAATTGGGTTTAGGGTTGTAAATCGGGAAAACATAAAAACAAGATTTAAAAAATAATCTAATTCTTAATTTTCTGATAATAATGCTTTTTAATACAATTATTGAGTTATCCGGGACATTTATTGTCCCGACCAGATGCAAATCAGGACGCGTCCCCAGACCTCTGAAAATCGGGACGTCCCGTGCAGATCGCAACACTTGGCAACGTTACGTACAGGTGACTTTTCATCCGAGTAAGTTTAAGAGTGTCTATTTGGTATTAGTTTGATGTTGCTACTGAGAGTCCTCGCCACGAAAGAAGTCCCACAGACACGGCGCTGCAATCGCCGTACTTAATCTTGCCGGACTGATTATTTGCTAATCTGTAAATCGATGTAGGTAATTAATGAACAATAAATTAAAAAAATCTATAATTAAAGCTGTAAATTTATTTTCAGTTCTCATATTCTAAAAGTAAGCTTGGAATTACTTGATCACAGGAAATATAGGAAATCAGTTGCGGACAGAGAGCACCCCCATGACCCACCCGCCGGAGCACACCTACTTTCCGCGCCCTGCTTACCGCCGATGCCCATAGCTCGCACAATTAGCAGCTAGGCGTCGGACGGAACGCGGAAAATAAGAGCGGCCTTGGAGGCCGGAAGGACTCACTTATCACTCGCACTCGACTCTCTCGCGCACTTACTTATTCGTAATAGCACCAATACGTGCTTTTTCTATGTATAATTTAATTGTAAATAAGTTAATAATAATCATACAGTCCAGTTTACATCGAGTTTCATTTTAAAAGAAGCTACTATCACCAATAAAACCTTTCATGCTTGCTGTCAAAAAATTTAAAAACTATACGAACTATATATGCTACTATGATATATGCGACTCATGTCCCAGCTTATTTACAGCCATTGTTAAATCACGGCATAAATTGTAATAAAAATATTTCAACAATTTTGTAACATCATTTTATTCTCATAAAATACTTTTCGCGAAATTATTATTTAATTTGATCTAAATATTTACTATCCATCTGTGACAAAAAATACAGGCTGGTAGAATGCCACAGAAAACGAAATTTACTTGTCGTTTCATATTTATACTAGAGTTTACCCCGCGGCTGCGCCGCGGGTTAACCTCTAGTTCCTGCTTCTTGTTTAAAGAGCAGGCGTCAATACAGGTTACATTGTACAACATTTTTATGTTAGTGCCATTTGCACCCGAAAAATTCACTTAATTTTATATCGCAAACTATCCAATCTCCTGGCATTAGTATATGTGTCCATTTTCGGCATTAAAACTACATTTAAACAAAATTACAATAAAAACGATCCAGTATTCCCAGTGTTTTCCAAAAACTTAGCAGAAAGACATATCGAGTTACTATCGCATTTTTATAGACGATGAATTTTTATATCTATGAACTTGAGAAATGATTGGTCTCATCCAAACTTTCATCCTCTATTACAACCAGTCCTAGTTTTATTTATCTATCCCCAGTCAATGAAAACTACAAAAATGACCAGAAGGACCAAAAATTAAAAAGGACAAAAAGGACCAAAAATCAAAAAGGACAAAAAAAGCTAAAAGGACAAAAAGAGCAAAAAGGGCGAAATTGTCAAAAAGGACAAAAAAGAGCAAAAAGCGCAGAAGAGCAAAAGAGCAAAAAGCGCAGAAGAGCAAAAGAGCAAAAAGAGCAAAAAGCGCAAAAGAGCAAAAGAGCAAAAGAGAAAAAGAGCAAAACAGCAAAACAGCAAAAGAGCCAAATGGACAAAAAGATCAAAAAGGACAAAATAACCAAAATTATGAAAATGGCAAATCACAAATCCAACTAAAGCCTGTCCCACTTTTGGGATAACCTTTACATAAAGCTATCCCAAAATCTATCCCATTATCCGGGATGAAAAATATTCCTTGTCCACCCTCGGTATGAAAATTACATATAAACCGATTTTCAGCCAAATCGGTCCAGTAGTTTTTCCGTAAAAGCATAACAAACAAACAGACAAATATATTTTTATCCCGGAAACTATCCCATTTTTCGGGATAAAAAGTATCCTATGGTCATCCGCGGCATCGAAAATATATATACTGAGTTTTAGCCAAATCGGTCCAGTAGTTTTTCCGTGAAAACGGAACAGACAGACAGACAGAGTTACTTTCGCATTTATAATATTAATAGGGATTTATGACGTATTAAATGAGTTAATCAGATTTAGATATGGATTTAACGCCTGATATCATTACAGAAGTAGTTGTTTGATTAACTAATCTGTTTTTATTTACTTTCCTCATATTTTACTAATAAGTTATTACTTTTTATTATATTCATATTTAATGTAACTCTTAGGGTCAATTTTTCAGTCACCAGATAAAAGTTATTCTTAGAGTAAAGTACAACATGGGAAAATTAAAAATGACTGTTGGGTGAATAAAACACTTGAATTATTTCACTTTTGAATTCAGTTAGATTATAATTTATTCCACTGATAACTTTAATCTCATGATTGAAAAATCAGCCCGAAAACAAGGAAATAAAATGCAAATTTATATAAAATAAACTTTTATTGGACAAAAACAATAAACGCACAAATATTCTCCACAAAATCCACAATTTTCGATGCGACATCAAGGACATAAATATTTAATTTACTTAATAGGAACTTTTTTATGTAATTTTAAATAATTTGTTAATCAAACCATGGAAAAAAGTCTTATATTGTTTAGAAGAAATAAACCTTAGACATAGTCTGATTTGATGTCTAATAATTGCTATGAAATTACTTTAGAGACTAAATAAACGTAGAGTTCGAGAGATGTCGTAAACTATCAAACTGATATCCGAGTACGAGTAACTCCGACGTGAAATTGACTAATACTATTTACTATCTCTAATATTACATAATCTAAACATACCGTGTTTGTACATTTTTTTTAGGTTTCTTGTCTATTTGTCGTTTTGTCTGTTAGTTCGGGATTCACCTACAATCTATTGGGCCGATTTCGATGCCGTTTTCACTGATCGACAGCAATTTCTTATACTTAAAATTTGCGCTATTTTTTTATCCCGGGAATCCCATGGGAATTTTCTCGGGAGTAGTTTGTAGTTGTTCGGCTGTTTAAAAATGTACTTATTCCGAAACAGTTTTCACTATAACTATAGCTTAAATTATTTTTCAAATGCCGCGGTACTTTTTGTCGCGATAATTTCAAATCAAACATGGCCGAAGTCGCGGGCATATCCTAGTATATTATATAATGCCTGAAATAGTAATTGTAAAATGCGTACTTGCTTCTGGGTAAAATATATTATAATCGTAGTGACTGTAATAAATGTAATTTTTCTCTTTTATCAAGCAACACATTACCCTTTGTAGCCTGCTACTAAAGATATGAAAGTAAAGAATGAGGTAACGTCATGCGATATTTAGGAATGTCCAATGAAATAGGGTAAGTTATTGAAGTGTCTTATTACGTTATACTAGTTATGTATATGTTAGTTATTTATGTGTGTGTCAGTATAGTAAGTCACCAGGAATAGTATTGTTTTATTTTAAACTAGTATTGGCCCGCGATTTTGTCTACATTGGACATAACTATTGTAAAGATTGAAATTATCTTGCCAATGTTTAAAATCATAGGGTATTTTTCCAGCAAGGCAAAGGGTCTTTTAGTATAAAAATAAATAGGTATTTCTGTAAGTTCTAGTAAAGATTTTTAATAGAAACACAAAGTGCGGCGATAAGCAAGTCTTAAAATTACGTAGTGACTTGGGATTGAAATTAGGAAATTCCGTAAAATTCCAAAAGTCCCGGGGTAGTCAGTCTGTAAAATGGCCAATTAATATGCTATTTTTATCCGTATTAACGATTTTGAAAATTCCAGGATTTCCTGGGCAAATTGCTATTATTCAAGGCTATAGCCATAAGGGTAGCCATCCAGTCGGGCAAATGCCCTACCACCTGGCTGTGGGTTGTTTAGTCGCCTCTTACGACAGGCCGCCCGGCCGTAGGAAATTGTATTCTTTCTCCGTTCCTGCATGGATAGAACGCACGCCCTTGTTTTGTCGTATACACAACACGAAACCCCTTTTATTAACACACTTCAACTCAATTCGTCTGTGTTTTTTTGTATGTTCGTTACTCGATTTCTCCATCAATTGTATACCGATTTACATTTTTTTTCTTTTAATCGAATCTTTTAATATACTCCTGAATTGGCCCCATTGTCACCATGTCAGGATCTGATAAGTACGTCCAATGGTGGGGATCCAAGGAAGGCTACAGTTCTGACCATCAGACGGTCTGCCCAAACCGGGGCCCCGTATAGGGCCATCGATCGCACTATGCCTTCGAAGAGTTTCCGATGCGTGGCTTCGGGCCCCTCAATATTGGGCAGCAGGCGTGACAACGCTCCCGCCGCTCTGCTGAATTTGTGGGTCAGTTGCCTAAATTGCAAAATTGGCAATGTGCCTAAAAGCACCATCAGCTGTCGAAAACCAATGAAGGGTCCTTCATAGTCTACTCGACGCTGACGCGGACACCTACGACAATATTGGTGTCTAAAGAGAGATCTAATGACTGGATCCCAGGGCAATTAAGAGCAACCCTTGTTGAAGAGCGCCGAGCGCCTATACTCTTCGAATGGCAAACTGTGTACGCGTGTCAGTAGTAAGATTTATTATATATATATAAGGTTGGGAAAAAGGTTTCTTCGCATTTTATATAAAAATTCAAAAGGCTTTTTTTATAAAGTTTATTTACATTTCATTAAAGTATGTAGGTGCCATGTTGTTGGATAACTTTTTGCCATCTTGTAGGTAGGGACGTGATCCCATTGCTATAAAAATTCTGGGGCTTCTGATCAAAAAACTGCGAAAAGTGGTTTTGGCATTCCTCTTGTGATGTTAACCTGACACTGCCTAAGGAATTCTGCAGAGACCGAAACAAGTAAAAACCTGAAGGTGCAAGGTCAAGACTATACGGCGGATGCATTAACACCTCTCAGTCAAATTCTCGTAATTTTTGCTGAGTGGCTAAAGATGTGTGAGGTCTAGCGTTATCATGGTGAAAAACCACATCCCTTCTGTTGATTAATTCCAGCCGCTTTCTCTCAATTTTTTGCTTTAATCTCATCAGTTGTTCGCAGTACAGTTCAGAATCAATGGTCCTGCCTGGCAGTAACAGCTCATAATGAATAATGCCCTTCCAATCCCACCATACACACAGCATCACTTTGTTGCGAGTTAACCAGGGTTTCGCCACAGTCTGTGAAGCTTGACCGGCCTTTGACCACGATCTTTTTCGCACGTTCTTGTCGTACGTGATCCATGTTTCATCACCAATTATCAGCTTCTTCATAAATGGTTCGGTTTCATTACGTCATTACGTAAAGAATCACAAATGAGTACACGGTTCATTAGGTTTCTTTCAGTGAACTCATGAGGCACCCAAATATCGAGCTTTTTTGTGTACCCAGCTTTTTTCAAATGCGCCAAAACCGTTTTATGGTCAATTTCCAGTTCTCCAGCTACATCGTAACTACTAATATGCCGATCTTGCTCCACTTTTTCAAAAATGGCATCAATTTTGTCCGTAACAGGGCGACCAGAGCGACGTGCATCTTTGATATCAAAATTTCCGGATTGAAAACGCTTAAACCAAATTTGCGCTACTCTCACAGATACTGCATTAGGTCCATAAACATCACAATTTTTTTCGCGGCTTGTGTTGCATTTTTACCTTTTTTGTAGTAAAATTTTGAGATGTATCGAATTTCTTCATTAGATTCACTCATTTTAACAATTAGAAAAACAAATGAAAATCACACATTTTCCTAATTTGAATTTGGAATTGTCTTCTTTAAAATTAAAACTTTTTAATGATACCAAAACCAGCCAGATACAAATGGTATAGCCAAAGAGATCTTATTACAAGTTCATACATACTATATGCGAAAAGACTTTTTCCCCAACCTATTATATTAAGGGCATTACACCCGCCTCACTATAATTATTATAAATGTTTCTATTTACGGCGTCAAAGGGACATGTATACCAAATGATTTCAAGTATGGACTCTGCCACCGGGCCGCGAGGTGGCATAAATGTGTATTAGCTGCAAAAACTTAAAAATACTATATGAACCCATTGTTACGGAAGCGGACTCGATTCACTAAAAACGTTATAGAGGTAATGTGCGCTCATTCGACTCTTCGTCATTTTATCTACTCAAGGGTTTTACAACGAAGGTGACTGAATGGGTATCGCGTGAAAAGCTTTTAATGGTTTTCGGTTTTTACCTCACCACGGACACTGGCGGGCGCACCCCTCCTTCAATTCAATTAATTTCATCGAACAATCTCGGTTAGGTACCGTTCACAGGCCATTATTTAATCTAGACAGCCGAGGAGATTAGTGTGTTATCGGCTTAATACATTAGATAAGTTTAATTTTCAAGATTATATTAAATAATATTTTCTTGAATTTTCCAAATTACTAATATGGGATTAAAACTGAAGATTGATATCATGCCCATCTATATTATGTGTGATTGTATACACTGAAAAATAATTATCATTCAGTTACATGGATGGAGGCCACTCCTAGTAATTATTTTTATAGCGATTTCATTGAAATCAGACAAAAGCGATTCAAAACAAAAATATATAACCCTAAAATATTAAAAATGTCACTTGTGTGTATAATAATAACTCAATTGTTTCACTTTTGTATTCACTCATGGGCTTCATCTGGGATAATGTTACAGACATAGGTCGTTTTACGCAGATGTGGCGATGGGTTTAGTACGTTACATAATGCCAGATAATGTATGTATACTTAGTAATGTGGCTATTCGATAACGACATTATTTTTAATGCTTTAAATAAAACTCATTCGACCACAGTCAATTTCTTTCAAATTATAATTTATTTGACCTTACTATCAAATTATAATTTATTTGTAAGATAATTTTTATCTGACGAAAAAATCGGACCAATATAGGGTCAGCCAGTCAGTTTCAACAGTAAAACAATATGTTATTTTAATCAACTTTACTGAATATTTTACGATAACATTTATTTATATACAATGAGCGCAAGAAAATTATATGTAATATCAACTCATGTATCTACCTATTAAACTTGTTGGCCGCTTTTAAATAAAATAAAATAAATTACGGACCACGGATACCAAGCAGCTTACGAGAGAAATTACTATGACATAGGTACACAAACAGGCGGACAGCCAGAAATGTAGAAAAAGGTATTTTTTATCGAGGAACAAATTTGACGCAACCACCAGATAACGGTGCCAGCAAAACACTGTACGGGTCTGGTTTGACAACACGCGGCTCGTTCTCACCCGGGAGCACCCGGTATTTGTGGAAAATTTGTGCTAATGCTGTACGTATTTGCATCAGCCCGTAACGTTTTCCTGAAAAACAAAACAAGAATAATAATTTTGTATTGATTGACATTTACAACATAGCAATATTCTAGACGTGGTAGAGCCACACTGGAATCATTATCTTGATCACAGCTTTTAGAGGCTGTGTCGATCGGTGTGATACCACGCTCTCACAGAATATCAGCGTGAAGCAGTTAACCTTGAGATAAACGTGAGACAACCTATATCCCACTTCCTTTCTTCCTATCACGTCTTCTCGATACCGTATTTATTACATTCCCCCTATTCTAACAAAAGCTAGCAATGCTTCGTTCCTGGTGTTGCAAACGTATAAACTATATGCGACACTAATCACTTTCCATCAGATGAGCAGTCTCAGGGGTTTGCCAGCCCGGCAAATAAAATTTATAAAATAAACGCTGAAAGCGTTACTAATAATAAGTTTTATTTTAAAATTCGTGCTAGCTCTTTTAATTATTATAGAATATCGCCGATTAATGTAAGTAATTATTTGTTATAAACAAAGCACTTGAATGGAAGCAATTCTTAGGAAGGCATCGCCTTAAAAATACGTAGTTGCGAACAACGATGCGCTCATATAGGTGTAGCCAGGATTATTTTTAGGGAGATGCATATGCATCTACACATTATACTACATATTAAGTAATATATTCCAGCAACAACGTGTAGCAATGAACGTACATTTAGCATGTTACGACGTGTCAAGGCGTGGAATCGCTCAACGATGGGAGATGCGAGGCTAAGCGGCCTACGGATGCATGCTCAATGTTCACAGGAAAAAGTAGAGGAGAATATTGAATTTATTCACAAGGCGATGAAAAAATTTGGACAGCAACCTGACGCCTTCAGTTTTTATTCGAAGAGTACTTTGCGCTCAGGAGATTCACCATAATACTAAACAAAGAAAAAGTACACGTAGTAGCTAGTTCGAGATTAAATAACTGAAAATGTGGGAGCAATAATGAAAAAAAGATACAATCATCAAAAGTAACTTTTAGACTTGCTGTAGCAGCAAACAAGAAATTTAAAATTCGTCACAACGCTAAGAATGTTTATAAGGGAATTTATCTTAAAGTACGCTAGGAATTTTTGGATGGGATTTCGTGTACAAGAATTTTAAGGTAAAACACGCGCTCTTTTCACCCCTTTCGAGTTCTGAATCAATACTACAACACGATAAGAACAGGACATTTCAAATATTTGAAACGGGAAAAATATTTCTCTTTACACATATTTGGTTATTACTCTAAAAATAGTAATATTTCTTTCTATTCTGATGACGGCCTCTGTGATGGAGCGGGCTAAGCCTTTGCCGGCGTACCTCACTGCAACGCAGAGGTTCCGGGTTCAATTCCTGGTATAGTAAATTTCGGAAACGTATTTTCTCCGTTATTTACTATGGTCTGGGTGTCTGGGATCGGCCCCAGAGTAGTCCGTTGTATATTACCCATAACACAAGCGTAACTTGCTTAATTTGGGGATATACAATGTGTGTGTTTGTCTGCCGATTATTATTATTATATTATTATTCTGTTTATTATTATTATTATAAAACTATAACTATTTCATATTGTAGTCTGTTATCATGTTGTTTTAATAAAATTAGTTTCACATATTTATAAGCTATTAGACCTACAAAAAACAAACTGAGTCTAATAGAAAAAGTCCTCGTGAAACGCATCATAGAATTCACAACACAGAAATTATGTAATAGTGCTGGTGCCGTGGAGAACCGTTCCATTTATGTTAAGTATACTCTTAATAATGTAAATGTATTTTTTTGGAAATAAATTGCCTTTTATATGGGGTTGGGTTTAAAGAATTTTATTCTCAAAAGAACATTACTGTTCACTTATATGAGATACAAAATTTATATTCTAACATAAGTCCTATAAATCTAAGAGCGAGTGGATGTAGATAAAAAATAATAATAACAATAAATAGGTGAATAGAGAAACATAATAATTAGGCTTTCTGAGTAGTTTCCTGTAAATAATTGTTTTTTTTTATATTAAATTTTTCAAATATAATTTTTCAATTTCCTTTTATAGAAATTTATATTTTTACACTCCTTTACTTCATTTGGAAATTTATTGTAAATATTGGCTCCTTCGTATAAAATATTTCTTTTGCCGTATTTTTCTGTTCGAAGAGCTCGAATAATGATTTTATTAGTATCTCTTAAATTGTATTTAGATTTTTTATGAGTGAACTGAATGTTTGTTTGTATGATATTTTCCATGATTTTTTTTACTAAAATGCACGTATTATATTTATATAGTTGATGTAGATTTAAGATTTTAGTTTCTTCGTATATAGTTTTGGTCGGTGTAAAAAGTTGTAGTTATATAGATAGGTTTTGATTAATTTGTTTACTTATAGATTAATTTATACATACATACATACATACATAACTTCACGCCAGTTCCCTTGCGGGGTAGGCACGTACAACAGAGCGCCATTCAGGCTTATTCTTACACACCTCACTTGCTTCTTTGACATTCATAGATCTTGTCATGCACGGTCGTCTGTTCTTAAGGCTCCTGACATCACCTTCACATAGATTAATTTATAGATATGCATATATGTATCTACAAGTGAATAAATATAAATGAAATAAAATAAACAATATGGGTAACATAAGAGATAAAATACTTACACGTATGTTCAATGAAAAATAATATTCCCCTTGCTCAGTATTTCAGAAGGTAAATGGACATATATTACAGGTGGATAGGTTCGGTTACCTATCACCTACATAATAAATGTCATTCACATCAAGGGACATTCGGGGACATATTGATATACGTACCTATACAGAAACGGGGGCCTTCTCCGAACGGCAGGAAGGTGCATTGTAGATTGTCGGAGTCAGTCATAGTGTCGGGGAATCTCTCGGGACACCATTGCTCTGGATCGCGATAATGGCGTTCGTCGTAATGGATGGCCAGTACATTCACCAATACCGGAGTTCCAGCCTCAATCGTCACTTCATCGTTTAATTTATAATCTTTGTTACAAAGTCTGTCCATATGTGGCAGTGGGGCGTACATACGCAATGTTTCTGTAATAAAAATAATAAATTAGTAGTAAAAATTACATAAATTTATACTGATTAAATTAGAATGATAGAAAAGGTGGTGCAATTATGTCTAGAGACAAATTTCTACCAATATATAAAACTACCCTATAATTATTTTTAAAAATATTAAATATTTTTAAAAATATACCTATATACATTTTTTTTTCTAGCCCCACCAGACTACTGTCACTGGGCAGTGTGCGTAGAAAGCTGGCAGCATATACTATATATAAATAGTTTTATTTGTATAAAACTAAAAAATATTTATATAATTATACGTTGAAATTAATTATGAATAAAACTGAAGTGGCTTTCGGTAATTTCAAAATAAATGCTGAAATTTAAATGGAAGCTATAATTATCGATGTCTAATCACAATGACCATTTTAAAATATTTTTCTATATGCATGAATGTTTGTCTCATGTTTGTTTCATTGAGAATTTCAAAAATTGATTTTAATTTAAGTATATGTTCCATTACGATATCTTGCAGAGTTATGATTGGTTCAGAAGAAACGATTAAAAATTGTAGAAGTAGTTTCTTCTTTTTACAAGAAACTACTTCTAGAATTTTTAATTGAATTTTTTAGCTGATATTTTAGACTTACCGTAAATGCACTTGGACATATATTTTAATTCTATTAAGTCTTCATACTCCAAAATGCATTTAGCACTCTTGTTTAACGCTTCATTGATTTCATTAAAAAGTTTTTCCTGTGAAAAAATGTAAGACGTAGATTTTTATTTAATCATTATTAAAACATTTTGTATAATTTTAATTCGCAATTTCATAATGTTTATTTGAAATAACAGAATAAAAAATAAAAATGGTTCAAAATATTCTAAGTACGCTGATAAATAAACAGCATAAGTATATATATGCCCAATGCAACCGATACAAATGATTTGAATTTCCGTCCAATACAAACTCTTTGGTATTAAGTGTATGCGAGACGACTGCTGTAAAGACGAGTGCCATTAGTTTATTTGGTGCGATCGATAAGCTCGAGTAGGCATCATTTACCAAAACATCCACTCGTAAACACAAATGAAGTGTTGTTCTAAACCGTGGCGGTACAAACTTGTGCACGTAAAAACCACATAACCATTGTTGTATATTAGGGGGGTGTTCATTAATCACGTGAGACGTTTTTGGTGATTTTGCGACCCTCCTCTCTTTTCCCTGGTAAGATTTAGCTCAAGCCCCCTCCCCCGTATCCTAATTTCACATGAAATTTCCCAAAATGTTTTGAAATTTTTTGTGTAAATGCATTAGATTTATTGTAAAAAAGATAACTTGGTTAATATTTTTATTTAAGACTGCGTGAACATAGGGTAGAATCACAACCAGATAATCTATAATATTATAAATTGAAGCTATTTAAAAACAACTGGAATACAATATATAAACGATGGAGAACACTATGCATTGTTTTTAGATTTCTTGTCTGTTTGTCTGTTTCTTCGGGATTCCCGTAAAAACTATTATGCCGATTTCGATGCGGTTTTCGCTAATCGACAGCAAATTCCTAGAATTAAAATCTACGCTACTTTTTATCCTGGGAATCCCACGGGAATTATTTAAAATGGTCAGATTAAAATAAAAATCGAATACCAATGTGTTTTTTTTACTGATCGATAGCAAATTTTATGTAATAAAATGTGTAATACTTTTAATCCCGGGAAGCTCGCGGGAATTTTCCCAGGATCGGTTTGATGTTTTTCAGATGCATAAAAATTAGCTTATTTCGACACACTTTCCACAAATACGATAGCTTACATTCTTTTTAAAAATTCTGTGATATTTTGTGTCCCGGGTATCCCGCGGGAATTAAAATGATAGTCAAGCGTGGATGAAGTCGCGGGCATATCCTAGTTGAATAATAAAATACTTAAATACTACTAAAATTCATTAGATATTTAGATTATTACTTACTATTGTATGTATGATTTTTCAATTATTAATTGCAATTTATAATATAAGTCAATATGGTAAATAAATTAATCTTGCACGTCTTGTTATGGGCAAAATGCATTGCTACTGTGACAATGTTAACATCCTTGTATATACATGCATTACGCAATAAAATATTTTATTCTCTTGTCATATAAAAATATTTATTCCAGTTCACGACGAAGCCGACGGAGACACATGGACGGTCACAACAGTGACAATTGGAAGCAACATGTTCAAATGATTTCAATATGTCCTCCTAGTTTGACACATTTTAGCGGAAAAAATTATATGAAATTTGTCAAGCCCCTCCTCAAAATAAGATTATATAAGATTCGGCTCGAATTCCACTCTCCCTTAAACGCCTCACGTAATTAATGGACGCCCCCTTAACAAAGCTCGTCGCAAATTAGATATTTTTCTATTATTGGTCTCTTCTTCTATATAACTAGTTGGGCCACAAATACTGTCACATAAAATCTTTTCTCTTTAGTTATTTTGAATTTGGAACGTGTTTAAAATGTACTTCTTTCGATTCCCTTCATTTCAATATTTTTTTTCGTGTTTATTATCAAATTACAATATGTAATGGGGAGTTAAAGAAACTAGGATTTAAAAGCTTGTTATTAGCCGTATTTATTGATTATATATGGGACAGTCGACAGATATACCAACACATCTTCAGTCGAAGATTATAACAGACCGGGACGTACGCGTGCTGTCAGAAAAGTTAATGCTGTTAAAGCCAGAATTCGACAGAACTCCATTAGGAAATAAAAGTCTTATAGCAAGAAATGAAGATTCCCGCTAGGACTCTGTCGCGTATAATAAATAAAATAAGACCTGAAGTTTGGTGGTTATCGTCGATATACAGGACATGCCCTAAATCAATCCCTACAGTTAAAATGAGTGGATCGATCAAAACGCCTTCTGTCCCGATACGCATGTGAAAGGCACAGAAATATGTATGCTCTTAAAAGATGAAAAAAATTTCATGATTGAAGAGCACTATAACAAGCAAAATTTTTGTGTACGCCCCCAGTTCTAAAGAAGCTGTACAACTGGTCGGAAAAGTACATCATTCACCCCGTAAGCGCAAAAAGGTCCTTTTAACTTTTGATTTTGTGGAAGTAAGCTTGTAATTTGGTTGTGAAAAATTAGTTTCCAGTGACTGTCTGTCTACTGTCTATACATACCTGTTTATCAGGGTGATGCGCGAGCTCGTGGAGACAGTATGAGAGGTTGGAGGAAGATGTTTCAATGGAGCCGAGTATGAATACAGCAGCTTGTGCCATCATAAGGTCATTTGCCAGATCTAAAAATTTGAATAAATGATAAACGGCGACTACCAATTACATCTATATAATGTCCCCTGCTACACCTAGGATAATGTTAGTGTTAGTGACTGTGTCACGCAGAAGTAGCCAAGGATTTAATGCGTTAGTTGAGGTGTGAAATTGTTAATGGCATTGACTGATAACACATATATGTATATACCTACATTAATGTAGCTAATTGTTAACGACGTTATGTTTTATGGCTATAACCAAGTCGCGTTTGGCCACAGTTACTAACATGTACGCGGGTGGAGCAGGGGCAGAATAAATAATGTTTAAAAAGACCGGCCAAATGTTTGTTATTTCACGCACAATGAAGGATTCCATAGACTATCACCGTCTACTGTTATCGACACTACTTGTATACATAACACTAAAAACATTTAAACGAAAATAGCTCATGGCAGTAAAACTACTAAAGGTATCTTGTTTAAATAAACCAAATTATTTTTAATCTCTACCATCCTGATGGAACGAAGTTTCTTATGACACCTTATTCGGCGGATGCAGGCTAGGCGAAAAAAGTATAATGGAAACGAAAAATGCTGACCACTGTACATAATTGTACAATTTCGAACTTTAATGCAATGAAATAAGATGTAAACTAATATCCATTAGTGTATTATACTTTCTTTTTAAAATAGGTCTTCTACTTGATTTTATATACTATACAATTTCTTCGATGGTCCTCGATGTTCTCCGAAACACCTCATTATATTTTATTTAATTCTGAAACTTTCTAAACTTTAATTTTTAATTTTTTTTCAGTTTCAGAACACCATTGTGTAGAATTTCCTTTCACTCTTTTTGCGAAGTGCCAGCAAGTGGACAGGCCTAACCGCTGCTATATAGTTACGGGTATGCCTATACTTGCCAAGGTCAGCTATGGTTCAAAAATCAACCCGTGATCCTAGTTCGAGATGTTGGAGGGATACCGGGGTCATTTTAGTGGATATCTAGCTGTTGCCGCGAGATTCCTAAGTTTCTATACAATGTTCTGTCGGAGCGTCGCTAATCTTAGATTAACACAAATAGCTTGCTTGATTACTAAAGTTGCAAAAAAACTATTATATTTACCAGAATCGGCATCAACGGGAAGCTTTAAATCGGCTTTGAGTTTAAGCAAAAAACATACGAGGTCTTTGTCATTTCTTTGGCTAGTAATCTTTCGTTCCTCAATGACTTTCGAAAATAACTGTTTTATGTATTCAGTGGCAGATGCTGAAAAGAATTTTAACCTAAAAGCAAATATAAAATCGACTAAAGTTCGTGTGGTAACTAAACAAGTTCAATTCGGCTTTTTTTAAATACAATTCAGCATCGTATTTATTAGGTTTAAACCATTTTTGTTTAAAATCCATAAATTATGATATTTATTTAATTCTTGTAAAAACATATGTACGCTCTAAAAATAAGTATTTTAGAGTGGTATAAATATACTTAAATAAATTTATAAAATAAAATATTTAGCTAATATTTAATATAGAATTTATTTACATTTTCGTTTGGTACTTATTCAAAAACATTCTTTGAGTAATTTTCGTATAACTGAGATTATTTGGATTATGACACAGAAACAGATACCGCAGTGAGAGTTTTGGCGTTCGTTTTTAACTTTAGGCTTAGGAACCGTATATATTTTTCCAGTTTCCACTTTTGATACCAGTTAACAGTATGTTGATACAAGTTAACAGTATATAACAGTATGTATAGTACTAATAAACAGAATACCTTAAAATTTTTGCTAGAGCAGGTAAGAAGAAGATCGTTGAAAACTCAAATCCCCTCCAAAATGTCCAATTCAACATATGTTTTGTAATAACCCAAAGAGGGGACGACAAGTCATTAAGAACACTCACAGTGATTCCGAAAACTGTAGATGATACAGTGTCGGATGTATACATGGAAAACAATTCCTAAAAATAAAAATATTATAATTAAATAAATCGGCAGATAGGTAGACAAACATATACATTTTATACCAAGTCCATAAGTGACGCTTGTATTGGGTAATATACGGACTACCCTAGGAAGTATCCCAGACACCTAGACCATAGTAAATAACGGAACTAGACTTTCCACTACGAAAATTAACACTGTACCCGGGACCTCCGTGTTCCAGTGAGCTAGGTCGGCAAAGGCTTAGCCCACTCAACCAAAGAGATCTCGGATGTTATGAATCTTGTATAAAATGGCCAAGTGCGTAATTTTCTGCGCACATTGAAGGGTTCCATATAGGTGAAATACGTCTACTATTTTTGTAATTTAAAAAATAACGCTGAAATAGAGCAGTCAGGCTGACGGCTCGCCGGTTGGATAGCGGTTACTGTCACTTATGGATATTTGCAAAACCAAAGATGCTACCAATGTACTGTCGTCCTCGAAGGGAGGACTGGAACTTGGCCACGGATCCCGGAACACAACCCAAGGTTGTTATGGCGGCATACTTTACATCAGGTCTGGTAGCCATCTTTATGGACAATTGCTCTTCCACCTGGCTGTTGGTTGTTTTATCGCCTCCAGGAATTAATATTCTTTCTCCGTGTGAATTTAAATCAAAAGAGTATTAGTTGGTTTGAAGACAAGGATAATCTTGTCTTTTTCTAAATCTTTTACATAAGAAAATTTTTTACGTAAGAAAAAATCAGATATTTATTCCACACTGTTACACACTTCAAAAAATTAAAAAATAAGTCATAATATAAGTAGAAAGGAGTGTAAAAGGCATGGCGATATATAATTTTAAAAAACCATTTAGTTTTATTGTTTTAATTCAGATTTTTCCGGCAATTATAACTAAAATATTATTTTACATGCCTTTTACTCCTAAGTATAGGTAAAAAATCGTTTCGTATTATTTATAAATGCACTGTTGAAAAAAAATGAAAACATCGGTTTTATTTAATAAACTGGAACACAACTCGAGAAAAAAAGCTGAAAATTTGTGTGAATTATTTTTATATGGAAACAAAACGATACATACCCATAGTAAGTAAATATAGAAAACGCTGCAGGGGCAGCTTTCTATACGAAAACTTGTTATATACCCTTTCTTTCATATAGACCTAATCGTTTCAGAGAAAAGTAACTATAATATCTATAATATTAAAAAATCAAATAATGGCGTCTGAACATACAACAAATGGAATAGACTATACTTATATAGTATATTCCAGTTGTTTTTTTTAAATAGATTTAATGTACAGACACGACATGTTTACAATGTTATAATATTATAGTTAGATAATAATAAAGAGACACGGATAGATGGACGGGCGGACATGACGATTTTATAATGGTTCCATTTTACTAAAATGACTATGGTATTCTGAAAACGGTAAATTTTTCCAGGATGATATACCTTATATACTAAATTTAACATACTTTTAGATTCACTGCTTTCTTTTTGTCGATATAGTCACGCTGTATTTTGTGTACCAGCTCCTTAGAGTTTACATTCATCAGCTCTGTAACCATCTTTAGCTTTTTAGACGTGAATATAGGCGATAGCTGTTTCCTTACACTCTTCCATAATGGGTTCTGTGAAATCGAAAATGTACGAATAAAATAATTATTTGTACACTTATTTAACAACTGACATACGCACCTTGTTCACACGCGCACTGAAGGATTGTCTAGAAATGACTTCTGGGTCTAGGTGTGGTAAAGCCATGCTGGAATCGTTATGTTGATAACAGCTATCTTTTCGTGCAGGAACGGACAAAGAATACAATTTTCCGCGGCCAGGCGGCCTGTCGTAATAAGTGGCAAAACAACCCACAGCCATGTGGTAGGGTGTTTGCTTCTTTGGATGGCTACCAGTTGTGTTTCGGCATTAGTGGCCAGGTTCCCGCTTTCTTTTAGAGAGCAGCTGTGCATTTATAGCACCTTTGATGTTGCAAGTGCCCATAGGCGCTGGTAAGTGCTTTCCATCAGGTGGCCGTCTACCTGTTTGCTGAACTCGTGCAATAAAAGCTCGCTGGGCCGGTTCTAATGGTGTGATATCAAGCTCTTAAAGAATATCGGCATTTAAACGCTTAGCCTTGAGCTCATCGTGTTTCGTGCGATGAGTTAGAGCTCCGAAAGCCACTTCCCCCTCCCCCTATCCCGTTTTCCCTTTTTTTATTGAAGCAGTGGGTATACGTTTCGTTTACTACCGGACCCTTTGTGGAGGTTAGACCAAAGCGGCGAGAGTCAGGTACCACACGACTGGAAAGTAGTATAACAAAATCGTCCTCCGGCATGTGCGGAGAGTCAGCTGGTAAAGTCGTTCCCAATATGCTAATACTCCACTAAACCTTTCTCCATCCCATGTAACCGCGCTTGTGGTAGGAAGAACATGAGACTTAGAACGTCAAGGTTTGAGAGTGTCCCGGGAAGCAGAGCAAACTCACTTCGTCAACAGAAGTTAGTGCCACCGTATGTCCCATCTTCTCTGTCCCATCCTTCAATCGCAGTCCCTCTATTCCATTTTACAGGGTTGCAACGCGTTGGCTTCGCTCGTGGTGTTGGAAACGCATGCAATTTAAATTCTCAAGCCAATTACGTTACGCTTGCTTTATTAGGAAGATACGACGGACCGGCAACTTAGAGGTCTTTAATACATGCATGAAATGTTTGGTGCATAATGTGTATGGTATGTATGAAATTACGAATACCAAAATCAAAGAAATTTTAGTAAGTCCGTTTCAGATATTTGCTTTACCAGGTGTTGATCCTGTTACATTTGGATTCAAAAACTTATAATATACATACCTTAACGTTAAACAAATTAAGAGATCCCAATGGGTCAGAATCATTCGGTGAATAAATATATCTATTTTGAAAATGAACATGATCTGTAATCAATATTTTCCTCGCTAGTTCTGGTGATTGAATCAACAATGCAGGTTTCCATCCTAAAAATATTCCCAAATAATCCAGCTTCTGCTTCTTACCAACTTCATAAAAGTATTCCGAAAAACTTTTTCTCAAAAAGAATCCTAGGTTGCCGAATAAAATTGACGGTTGTTGATAAGGTACTCCTCGCACTTGCCAATAATCATAATTTCGACGCAAGTATAAATAGAATGCAGTTAAAAAGATTACACTCAAAACTAAAAGTGTTTGTATCACAACGCTAATTAATATGTTCGTAACCATTGTGTATTGTTAACGGTTTACATGTAAGTTCCGATTAATTCTGCTGCAACTGGATGGAATATTTATATGCAGATAAGGAATAAGAGCGATATACCGCTGCATACAATTAATTTCATCCTTATCTTCACAAAACTTTGAACTTTTATCTGTAGTTATTTAATTTTTAGTGTTCCGTAACTATTATTAAAAAATAGGAACCCTTATACAGTCGTCATGTCATCTATTGATAGTAGGTCTTTTTAAGTTACAATAATCTTTCTCGCAAAAATTTGGAACATAATTTAAATTATTCGTAGTAGTTTGAATTAGATTTTTAGTAATAGAAAGATGAAATAAAATTGTCACGTTTATACCTCTGTCTGCTTATGTGTCCGGTCTATCTTTGCCTATCGTTGTTATTTTTACGGTAACTTCTGGTTCTTTATTTGATTTTTTTGCATTATTATTACTTTTATTTAAATTCAAATGTTTTTATCCCAAACGTGTTGCACCGGAGAAAGATTTTTGCAGGTCATATAAGTTAAAATTTAAACTATTTCCTATTCTGTGTATACCGCTTCGTAACGTGTTACCGCTGTATAAGGACAAAAAGCGGGAAAAAACTCCCCAGCAACACGTCTAGTTAATAATTCTTTTTCTTCATATTTATATATCACAGGATCTTTGTTTATTTTTTTATAAGACCTACCCTTGTATATGTATATATATAAAATACAGGTGGATGATAAAAAAGTATAAAGAAGTGTGTTATACAATTAGTTTCGAAGAATTAATGGAGTTGTAGCAAGAAATGCATACTCAATAAAAAAAACTTAATAAAACAAACAAAAAATATTACCATCGTAATAATGACAAAATGTAAATTTACAATTTTCTATCTGCTTTTCACAAAAAAACAATAAACAAATTTAGATAGGACTACGTCTGTCGGGTCAACCCATTTTAATTTAATAAAAAAATACGTTTTAAGTGTTTTAAGCGCGGTATTTATTTGATTTTTATTATTCCGACGTTTCGGCCTCTTTTCTCTTAGGATTAACCTTTACTACTTAGTAAAGGTTTTAGGAATAAGCTATCAATCAGCGAAAAACGCATCGAAATTCGCTTAGTAGTTTGTACGCGACTCCCGAACAAACATACAAACCGACAAACAAACAAAAAAAATGCATCGTTCTCCATCATTTATATATTCTATCCCAGTTGCTTTTTTAAATAGCTTCAATGTACAAATACGACATGTTTAAAATTTCCATAATATTATAACTAGTCTGGCCATAAATACTGTTACATAAATACTTACTACTCAACTTTTTAATTATTTTGAATTTGGAACATTGTGGGGCGCTGTAGCCCGTGGATGAAATGCTGGTTCAGTTTGTAATGGACTGTATGAGAGAGATATGACCTAGATCCTTGCACTAGAAAAGTACAAGCTCCACCAACCTTAAGATCGGCCCTCTCCTGGCTCGGTTCAGGTGGCACACAGAAACAGCATACGGCACTAAACTCCACCTTAGAGCTAACACTTTTGACAAAGTTTAAGCACATATAGTCAATTCTTGGCACGGCCAGTAATGACAATAAGTACTAGCATAATGAATGTTATCCTAAAAATGAAGAGCGCACGGCGCGTTGTGGTCTCGTGAGACGGCGACAATAAGTGTTCAAAAATGGCTGCTCCTAACCTGCTTTGTATTGGCCGTCGACTCACACAGAAGAAGGGTAGACAGCAAAATTGATGGAGCGATTTTCTACCTACTTCATACTAGGCAAGCACCGAACAAACATGTATATTATTTTAAAAACTTCTTTCGATTTTGCGCCATTTCACATATTTTTCGTGTTCATTATCAAATTACAATATGGAATGGGAGGTTAAAGATAATAGGATTGCAGCCTTGCACAAAGTGGGTATGGAACCGGCGGTCATATTCCAGACACTTCAAAAGCTTGGTATCAGCCGTATGTTCGTATATCGTACTATCAACAGATACAATAACACTTCGTCTGTCGAAGACCAGAAAAGATCGGGGCGACCGTGTGCTGTTAGAATTACAAAGGCTGTTAATGCTGTTAAAGCCAGAATTCGTCGAAACCCCATTAGGAAGGAAAAAATCTTATTGCGAGAAATGAAGATTCCCGCTAGAACTCTGTCGCGTATTATAAAACAAGATCTAAAGCTCGGTGCTTATCGCCAATATACAGGACATGCCCTAAATCAATCTTTACAATTAAAGAGAGTGGACCGATCAAAACGCCTTCTGTCGCGATACGCAGGTAAAAGGCACAGAAATATCCTCTTTACCGATGAAAAAATTTTCACGATTGAAGAACACTACAATAAGCAAAATGTTAAAGTGTACGCTCACAGTTCTAAAGAAACTGCTCAAGTGGTCGGAAAGGTACAACGTGGTCATCATCCTGCATCATTGATGGTTTGGTGGGGCGTGTCTTTTCAAGGAGTCACAAAAGTACATTTTTGTGAAAAAGGAGTGAATACTTCAGCCGGAGTGTATCAAGATACAGTCTTGGATCATGTTGTGAAACCTCTCAGCAATACACTTTTAAAAATATACCGTGGACTTTCCAGCAGGACTCTGCAGCTGGTCACAAGGCACGAACTACCTTAGCCTGGCTTGAAACCAACGTTTCGGACTTTATAAGAGCTGAAGACTGACCCTCATCTAGCCTAGACCTCAAACCTTTAGACTTCAAATTATGGTCAGTTTTAGAGGACATGGCCTGCTCTAAACGACACGGCGACATTGACTGTGGCGAAATTTCTCTTGGAAACAGTGTATAAAAATATTCGTATAAAAGCCAAAGGTGGCCATTTCGAATAGAATATTTTTTATTTTTTGCTGAGACTAATAAATATGTAGGAATAAATTTTAATAATATTACATTACTTCATTAAAAAAAATGCATTTTCATTTGTAACAGAACTTATGGCTGGACTAAGTAGATATGTAAATTATTTTTTCCTCGTTTGATCTGTACTAGGGTTATCTTTGTGCCAATTTATCTCGTATCTCGCTGGAATTCATGATATGTTTTTGGGTTATAAGCATGAAAGAAGAATACTATTCCTATAGTATTCTTTTTCCAGTGTTTTAAGTATATAAATAGCCCTTTCTCTTTCTAAAGTACAGAACGTCCTTGATGTCAGTTGACATTGAAGGGCGAGATTAAGGAACATCTTAAATCACTTTTATTAGTATTTATAACGTGGACTTATACTAAGTATGACAACATTTATATTTTTAACGTAAAATATTATCAAATAAAGCCAATTTTATAATCTAATAAAAAACAACTTTATTGAATGTTTTGGAACAAATATTAACCTATTCTAATAATACTACTAACAATCTTAATAATTATATTATTGTTTATGGTAAATTTATTACTGTGTTATTTGCTTTTAAATATAATATTTGTGTATATAAAGAAACCAGTTTTTTTTATCGCGGAATAAATTTGACACAACCACCAGATAGTGGTGCCAGCAACACGCTATATGGGTCTGCTTTCACAACACGGGGTTCGTTCTCATCCGGTAGCACTCTGTATTGGTGTAAAATTTGAGCTAACGCTGTACGTACTTGCATTAGCCCGTACCGTTTCCCTGAAAAAAATAAAACAGAACGTTAACTAGCTTAATTTTAAATAAATCATGTCTTTATTTAAATGATTACAATATGTAATAGTAGTAGAAATATGTCGCTATTGATTATGGAAAAGTAAACTTTAATGATGATGGTGAGGAAAGCCGGATATGTGG
The DNA here is from genome assembly GCA_019925095.2 of Dendrolimus kikuchii. NCBI lineage: Eukaryota > Metazoa > Arthropoda > Insecta > Lepidoptera > Lasiocampidae > Dendrolimus > Dendrolimus kikuchii. Next base: position 10,415,380 of record CM034391.1, on the reverse strand, counting down.
CGCAGACTTAGGGAAGTATATTTCTAGCAGTGGACATCGATTGACTGAAAATGAAGATGTTTATAATAGAATTGAAGTTTCTTGTCATTTACTATTCAACTGTGGGGTAAAATAAAAGAACGAAGCAGACAGAGTTTAATAAATATTTTTACTATGTATAGCTAACTATGATCAACGACATATTAGACTAGACTTGGACTAGGGAGCCATAAAACGTAAATCTTTAAAGATAAACATAACGAGTGTGTAAATTGTTGAGTTCCGTTTCATTTATCTAGCTGTCGTTGTTTCCGCGACAAGCGAGAATTCTGGAAGCGGCCTTACTAAGTCTATTCATAACTTACAAAAATAAAATTTGAAAAATAAACGAAGAAAATTATTTAAAAACTACATTAAATTTAACATAAGTAAAAAGTGAAAAATACATATTTTTTAGATCTTGAATTAGGTGCCACGTAAAATATAAAAATTACTATATTTCCAATATATCATTGTATGATTTCAAAATGTTCCAGAGAATATTTATTCTCGGATGGGATTTTGTATGCAAGAATTTTCAGATAAAACTAGTACCCTTTTAACCCGTTTTGAAGTTTGAACCAATGCTACAATATTATAAAGATATGAGAGATTTGAAATATTTGGAATGGGAGAAATAGTCGTTTGTTGTACTTTTTGTTTGTTTAATATTCAAAAATATAAACTAATATTTCTTTCTAGTCTGATTGATATTTGATTTGTTATTCAAATGGATTTTTTAAATATTGCAAGTTATACGATAGTTTCATAAATACAAATGTGTATCTACTCACAACATGAATAACAGAAGAAATTAGGTACCTATGTTCAATAAAAATAATATTCCCTTTGTTCAAAATTTAAGAAGGTAAAAGAAGATTTAAAATTCAGATGGTTACGGTTACCCATAGAATTAATACGCTTAGAACCCGAGTAGGTGCCAGTAAAGTGAAGCACTTTTAAGTAGGAGCAAGAGTCTCAGTACGCTTGACGACGCGTCGATCAGTCCACAAGACAAAGTCTCAGTGTGACGAGCTGCAATAGTTCCAATTCCCTAAATTTAGAAAGACTATTTACTGCAACATTATTTGTGCCTTTGTGGGCGTGTCAGCGTAAATAATTACATAGCGCTCACGCTCACATCGATTGGTTTCGTGCTTCAACTTTGAATTTAATTTTGTAGGAAACTATCTTTCTAGGTACTATTGAAATGAAAATTCTTTTACTCTAAGCGGTTACCTATCACCTACATAATAAATGTCCTTCACACTTAGGAACATTCGGGGGCACATTGATATACGCACCTATACAGAAGCGGGGGCCTTCTCCGAACGGCAGGAAGGAGAATTGTAGATTGTCGGAGTCTGTCATGGAGTCGGAGAATCTTTCGGGATACCACTGCTCTGGATCGGGATAATGGCGTTCGTCGTAATGGATGGCCAGTGCATTCACCAATACGGGAGTTCCAGCCTCAATCGTCACTTTATCGTTTAATTTATAATCCTTGTTGCAAAGTCGGTCTATATGTGGTACTGGCGTGTACATACGCAATGTCTCTGTAACGTGAGTAAATTAAAAAAAAAACATATTTCTATATTAATCAATCAATATATACGTTAAGGACGACAAAAAGAACTTGAAGTTAGGTCACATCAATATTTTTTGGTAAAAATAGAACCCTTATAAATTTGTCATGTCTATTTGTCTGTGCGTCCGTCATTCTTTTTATTTTTTCAGAAACTACATGGAAAAAATTCAACAGGAAGGTAGGTAGGTACATACATGCGTCTGTGCTAATTAATTATTATTTAAACGTATTTTGATGTTAGTTCTTTTACACGTTTTAGAACTTATTACAATACGTATAACGAACTCAATAGGGATGCGGACACAAGTTACAATAAATTTAAAATAAAAAATACAATTCTTAACATGCCGTGTACATTGAAGCTGTTAACGACGGAGAACACGTTACAATCTTTTTTAGATTTCTTGTCTGTTTATTGTTTTGTCTGTTTCTTCGAGATTTCCTAGTATATATATAAAAGAACAGGCGTTAAAATAACATTTTATCATCTAACGATTAAAAGGTCGGGATAAAAATAATTGTAATTGCTTTTTAAAACATAATCAATGCAATATTTGATTTCTTTTACTTGTATGTACGTCATAATACGCTCGTACAAAATCTAGATGCTGCGACGTTCTGTAAGTGTATAAAAAGTATTGTGTCTTAGTTGATTTGAATGTCTGCTCTCCTATTTCATTTAAATTCGTGAATTTTTTCCCCAAATTACTAAACCAGTGTCTCCCAAGTGTTTGCCAGATATTATGAACACTTACCGTAAATACATTTGGAAAGGTATTTCAATTCTACTAAGTCATTGTAATCCAGAATGGATTTACTCCTCTTGTTTACCGCTTCATTAATTTCGCCAAAAAGTTTTTCCTGGACAAAATGGAAATGTTCTTAATTATTATAATTTATCGTATAATTCTAATTATATTTAAGCAAACATTTGCACTGTTTATTCATGAAAAAAAATCTAGTTTTTGAATGTAGCCGTGCTCGTGACTTCTTCCGTGTGGGATTATACATGTCTTATATTTGACTTATCTCCAGATATAGTAAATGATAACTTAAAAACATATAATATTTTCTTAAGTTTTCGCGACTTGTATACATAATAAAACTACGTTTTAACGGTTTTAAGCGCGGTAATTTTATTTGATTTTGGTTTTTCCGACGTTTCGGCCACTTTTCAGTGGCCGTGATCACGGCCACTGAAAAGTGGCCGAAACGTCGGAAAAACCAAAATCAAATAAAATTACCGCGCTTAAAACCGTTAAAACGTAGTTTTATTAAAAACATATTCTATCAAAAACAAGAAATGATCACTAAAATCATTACTACGTATAAAGTGGTTAATTTGGGTAGTAATAGAGCATGAATATTTGGTGATCATTTACTTATTTGGTCTTCGAATATAATATTGAAGTGTAGTCAAGACTAAATCTACATTTTGACTTCCTTTTTTGGTGCATGTGTCGTTTTTTTAAGTGTTTAGTACATTTTTTTGGTAAGAGAGCTTAGAGTCTCAAAACTATTTTGGTGGTCAGAATATTTGTTGCCATTATAAGTTTATCATTTACAACCGTCACCTAGGAACCTCACATAGGAACGTTAATGGATGCAGCCACATTCAGGTCAGCAATCTGCCTTCGTCTCGAGGAAAATAGCTGCGAACCACACAACTGTCGCTGCGGGCGGGGTGTCGACCGGCTTGGCCACCATGGCCTATCGTGTGGTAGAAGCGCAGGCAGAATTCCGCGACATGCCGGCCTCAACGATATAATACGTCGGGCTCTTGTCAGCGCCAGCGTGCCAGCCGTTCTCGAACCGAACGGCCTGGTCCGCGACGATGGCAAGAGGCCCGACGATATGACCTTGATTCCCTGGAGCTTGGGAAGGCCGCTTGTGTAGGACGTTACCTGTGTCGACACACTGGCGCCTTCTCATGTCCAGGAGTCCAAAGTTGGGGCTGGTTGCACTGCCACTTCTGCCGAAAACCTCAAACGGCTTAAATATGCAACCCTTGGAACAGGTTACATATTTGAGCCGTTTGGGGTGGAGACTTTGGGCCCATGGGGGCCAAGTGCCCACAAATTTTATCCGTGCAGGAACGGAGAAAGAATACAATTTCCTGCGGCCGGGCGGCCTGTCGTATGAGACGACAAAACAACCCACAGCCAGGTGGTAGGGCATTTGACCGACTGGATGGCTACCACCCCTAGTCTAAAGTATGTCGCCATAACAACCTTGAGTTGTGTTCCGGCATTAGTGATCAGGTTCCAGTCTCCCTTAAGAGAGCAGCACCGCATTTGTAGCACTTTTAGTGTTGCAAATGTCCATAGGCGATGGTAACCGCTTTCCATCAAGTGGACCGTCTGCCTGTCTGCTGAACTCCTGCAATAAAAAAAAAAAAACAAAATATTAAAAAATACCTGATCAATACAACAGGAGACCGGAAGGCTGGAGCTTACCTCGCTCAAAGAATTAGCCTCTGTATCCAGCGAGGTAATGCTGCCAGCCTTCTAGGTACCATGCCCAGCGACAGTGGTCTGGTGGGGCTGGATCGGTTTCAATATAGGTTTTTATTTTAATTTTAGTTTTTTACTATTGTATATATATTTTTAAGTAAGTTTTTGTTATAGGATATTTTAGTTTTTAACTTGAATAATAATATTATACGTTATTGAATATATGTTTAATTATTGAATATAGATTTTTACGCACGTGTTATTCTGATATAGCTATATAGTAATATTTACAGTAGCAAAGTTTCACCAAAATCCGTTAAGTAGTTTTAGCGTAAAAGAATAATAAATAAGATGAATGTTTATTACTCTTTAATGCAAAATTCTCCTTTGCAATATTATACGTGGATTCTTTAATATGCAGCTCATACTACACTGTACCCTGTAAAAATAATTGATCACAAGTTGCACATTTGCATTGGGTGTTTCATGTATTCGTATGTATTTCCTTTCCAAACACACGCTTGGGTGTTAAGTGCATGAGAGACGAATGTTCTAAGGACGATTAGTAAAAATCATATAAAGGTTATTAGATATAAATGAAGCTTTTAACAAATTCGATTTTGTCTATTAGTGTTTTATATTATTCATTATTTCTCATGCTTATTATTAATTTTATTTTAATTCGAAATTTCAAGTCAAACTAGTAGTAGTAAAAGTATGGTTTTGTCTTTTGCCTTATCGGCACAAGATTGAATAGAATAGAATATTCTTTATTTCACAAAAAAGAGTAATTTCATTAGTAATACAATTATTTCTAACCTAAAAAGGAGGAGGGTTGAAATTCGAATCAATGTTTTTATTGCATGTTTGTTACGCGATTATTCCTTCAAATGTGGACAGATTTAAAAAAAAAAAACTCCATTCGATAGTGTTTAACCCTGAGGTACTTCAATTATCACCAAGTCAAAATCTGATAAGTGGATCCCAGAGAAACCAAAGCAACTCTTCTTGAAGAGCGCTGAGCGCCTACACTCGTAGAAAAGCAAAACTTGTATATGCGTCCCAGTAGTACAATTTCGACAGGCGCTTACAATATTATTTCTAGAACTTCTAAAATGTTACATTAAAATTAAATTACTTATTAGTCTCTATACGCTAGATCGTAATATTTACTAAAGTAGTTGATGATAAATAACAAATTATGTGCACATAAAAAACTATGATTTTTGCTCGCAGGTGAAAAAAACCCTTTAAATAAAAAGGTTTTTAATTTTTTTTAAACGGAAACAAAACCGTCTTCATAATAAAAGGCAACAAATAAATATTTATTACAAAATCTTGAAGTCGGTGCCAAGTACAACATAAAAAGCAATAACAAAGTGCACCAACTTCATCATGTTGTAGAAAATATTTATATTATATTATATTTCGCTATTTAGTCTGAAATCGGTTTTGTTTTTGATAAAAAAAAATACAATCAGCGGTCTTATCGCTTACAGCGATTTCACCAGGCAACCATCTGTGACTAGATTTTACGAGTCTCGTACTTAAAAGAGTGCGCAACATAATTTAAATATTAAAAATGAAATTATAATATACATATTTAAAAACATATATTTGGTATTTATAAATAATTTTATCAAAGTGTCAAGCAATTAGCTAAATATTGCTAGTATTGTAGTACGCCTACCTGTTTATCAGGATGATGTGCGATCTCGTGCAGACAGTATGTGAGAGTGCTGGAAGAAGTTTCAATGGAGCCAAGTATGAACACAGCAACTTGTGCCAACATAAGGTCATTTGCTAAATCTAAAATTATTGATAAATAGTATGATTATAATAAGTTATCTGAGTTCATGGTTATATTTAAAGACAACAGAAACTAAAAGTTGAAATTTATAAAAAGAAATATAAATAAAGATGATCGCTTTTTTCTTAGCTCAATACAAACAGTAAGTGTTTTCTCGTTTGCTAAACTGCTACAAAAACTAACTCTTTTCTTTCACCTTCTCTCAATTATTTGGGGCCGGCTCAATATATCTTTTCCTTCTGTACTCCACAATTCTAAAATATGTCCTCTGTCATACTACAAATCATTACGTTATCATTCACTCAATCAATTCATGTCTTTTTTGGTCTACCTTTGCATTTGTACCCGTCAAACTTTCAGTCTAATATTATTTTGTCACTTTCATCAATCCTCATTACATTCCCATATCACCTTGGTCTTCTTCATGTAAATTTTTCAGTTACAGGTGCAATTTTCAAAGATCCTTACGTATTCATTTCTCATCTAATCCATTCTTGTAACATTACACATCCGTCTCAACATTCTCGTCTTAGTTGAGTAGAAACGATTTTGGTCTGTCACTTTAGTGGCCTAATGTTCGGGCCCGTATAACATGACTGGTCGTATGACAGGAAAACATGAAAGTATTTGTACCATATTTACCAGAGTTAGCATCGACGGGAAGCTTTAGGTCTGCTTTGAGTTTAAGTAAAAGATTTACAAGGTCTTTGTCATTAGTTTCGCCAGTAACATTTCGTTCGTTAACGACTTTCCAAAATATTTTTTTTATGTATTCACTGGCGGGTGCCGAGAACAATTTTAGCCTGGAAACAAATGTAAAATCCTCTAAAATTCGGCACATAACAATTTTGAATGACTTGTCTATTGATGTTTTAATATTACGATACGATACATCCAAATATGTATATTTGAATATCACAAAAATATCCAAGTCAAATCGACTGAGATACTTCTTATCATTTCACAAAACGCCGAATCCGTCTAGATTTTGTATAAGTATATCTAATGACGTCACTTCTCTAGCGTATCAAATAACGTATTTATTACTGTATATACGTATTATTACTGTATAAACAGTAATTAAAATTATTAATTTAAAGCCCGTTCTTTAAAATTTCAACGTTCATACTTATAGCTACATTCATCTTTAACACACAGATAGAAAGACAGATACCTGGAGTAAGACCATCAGAGTTCCTTTCTGTCTTTAGGTATGAGAACTTTAAAACTTTGTAAATTTAAAAATTTGATAGAAGTTATTCGGGCAATAAACAAAATACCTTAAGAATTCAGCTAGAGCAGGTAAGAAGAAGATTGTTGAAAATTCAAATCCTCTCCAAAACGTCCATTTAATCATGTGGTTTGTAATAACCCAAAGAGGGGATGGCTCATCATTAAGAGCACTCACAGTGATTCCGAAAACTGTAGATGCCACAGTATCGGATGTATACATGGAGAATAACTCCTGAAAATTTATTTATCGTCAAAAAATGGGAAAGTGTTTGGCAGTCCACGCACAACCAAGGGTTACGTAGAAATATTTATTAATAATTTTTAAATAATTTTAAAGAGATGACAACTTCTGTATTCGACGTTTTGTCACGGAATCAGAGATTAAATTCGGTGTTTGGCAATCTACGCACAACGAAAAGTTCCGTAGATGTTACAAACCTCCGGTTTTCGTTATTTGGCTACAGAAACATACATAAATGATAATTTTGATATTTATATACCTCCTGAATGTTTTTTTTTATATTGTAGGTATAGGTTCACGTTTGACCGACATTGCACCTGAAGAAGTAAAAATATAGTCTAAGATGGAGCACGCTTATCTAAAAGATAACATGAAGACACCTAATTGTATGTTTCAGGAAAAACAACATATGTATAATTCTTAATAAAAATCTTTGTTATTCCTGATTCAACGATGAAAAACCTGGACTTTTGTACCACTTACATTCGTGTGTAGTATACTTTCAAAATATATCCTTTAACAGAAATTAGTTCAATAATTCAAATTAAATTATTACATACTTTCAGATTGACTTTTTCCTTTTTGTCGATATAGTCACGTTGAATTTTGAGTACCAGCTCCTTAGAATTTACATTCATCAGATCTGTAACCATCTTTAATTTTTTGGATGTGAATAAAGGCGATAGCTCTTTTCTGACGATGGTCCAAATTGGGTTCTATAAAATGGACAACGACCGTGTTACTACCAGAATCACATTTTTAATAACAAATGTTTGTATGTATTTTCCGATCTCTATTGTTAAAAACTACTTTAAACGCCGTTCCTAAAATATGAAAAATCATATAAAACGCACGTCTTCTTTTTACGCGTCTTAGCGTTACTTAAACGTAATGATGAATGAATGTTTCATTGTATGAGACATTTATTCATCGTACATCTCTGATCAAACTAAAGTGAAACCCGGGATTAAGGCCTGTGGCAATGCCAACTTCCTTGAGGATTTTTCGGTACTAATTCCATAAACGCGGTCGTTTTTCAGATGCATTATTATTTTATTGTGACTAAAATAAAGTATTTAAAAAAAACATATAACCAAATTATCTGTATTTCTTTTATAAAGGTAGATATGTTATTTATCCTGTTTTGACGAAAATTGCAGTAAAATGGTCTCATGTCAATAATTTGGAGATGAATGATTTTTTTTTTTATTAGAACAACTATAGAAATATTACTAAAAACTACATGACGTCACCTATCGTGAAGATTTATGGTTTTTTTTTGGTAAATTATTGATCAATAAATGTCAACGAAAAGTGGTTTCGTTTGCACTACAATTGTGGTCTTTTGCGACAACAGGGGCCTTAAGTGTGATTAGCATACTCGTTTATCCTCTTCATTGACGTGACTTCCAGCATGTCATTATTTCTAGTATCTCAGTACAAAAACGTCACCTTGATTTTAAGACGAAGTTTTACGATTAGTCGTATAATCTACTCTCCCTTTCATTTTTATAAAAATTGTTCCATATTGAAAGATATTTTACATATAATATGTAAAAACAAAATCTCGCAGCGTCTAACAGAAATTTCCAGATTTATTTGCGACTATTGGCGCCAATTGGAATACGTTCAGAGAAGTTAGTGATTATACCCGTATATAAATATAAAGTACTCTGTGGTGATTAGAATCGGTTCGAGTGTCTACTATTTTGCGTTCCGCACGGAATTTATGTTAGTTTGACCAGAGCTTATAAGGCCGAATCCCATAAAAGCAATACAATTTGTACGGGACCATTTCGAAGCTTTGCTAAATTAAACGCAAATAGATTCATCAAAATCGGTTCAGAAACAACAAGTTATGGCTGAACACAGTGATCTTACAAATATTTAGTTATTATAAGCTCATCGGCTGAACATACATAAAAATATATATTTACACGACAAATTGGGAACCTGCTCCTGTTTTTAAGTTGGTTTTATAATAATCTTTATTAGTAGCTGTAGCTTGAAATTTTCAGTATAACAGAAATCACATCGTTGTTTTTCACTTGAAAGGCTCTGTAATAATTACTCCGTTAACCGGCCGCATTGATATTGCCCACTCCCCGCATATAACCCCCGGACGCGGGGAGCGGTATAGAGGCTCCTTCTAAACTGTCAAGATCGTTGGCAAGATATACAAGTCTTAAAAGAAATAGTAAAGATAAACAATAATTTACAATGCAATAGAAGTGTGTACTGTATACGTGGTATAAATAGGTATTTCCAAACTAAGAATGTTGGGCTTGTTTTATAGGTGATATACACCTTGGGGTTTATTCATGTTTCGGGATTTGAATTGGGGATCTTTGGGTTCTAGTAAGTTCAGCAGACTAATGCTCAAACCGTTAGACCATATAATCATTGTGTTAGATTTGGGAAGCAAAAGAATTCCAATATGTTATTGCACATAAAAGGCCAGACCGAATTGTGGATGGAATTAATTTCAACAATTTAGAATACGTACCTTGACAGTAAACAAATTTAGAGATCCCAATGGGTCAGAATCATTCGGTGAATAAATGTATCTATTTTGAAAATGAACATGATCTGTAATCAATATTTTCCTCGCTAGTTCTGGCGATTGAATTAGCAAAGCTGGTTTCCATCCTAAAAATATTCCCACATAGTCCAGTTTCTGGCTTTTACCAACTTTATAAAAGTATTCCCAAAAACTTTTTCTTAAAAAGAATCCTAGGTTGCCGCATAAAATTGATGGTGATTCATAAGGCACTCCTCGCACTTGCCAATAATCATAATTTCGACGCAAATATAAATAGAATGCAGTTAAACAAATTACACTGAAAATTAAAAGTGCTTGTATCACAACACTAAATATGGTAGCAACCATTTTGTATAGTAACCGTAAACCGGTTACTATACATATACCTAATTTTTGATCATTTATTTTGCCAAAAGAAATAGATTGGGTTATCTAATGCAGATAAGAAATAAGTGTAACATATGATAATGTTATATGGGATATAAAATAAACTTTTTTTTTTTTATTGCAGGAGATCAGCAGACAGGCAGACGGCCCACTTGATGTAAAGCAGTTACCATCGCCTATGGACATTTGCAACACCAAAGTTGCTACAAATGCGCTGCTGCTCTCTTAAGGGAAACTGGAACCTGGTCACTAATGCCGGAACACAACTCAAGGTTGTTATGGCGCCATGCTCTTGACCAGAGGTGGTAGCCATCCAGTCGGGCAAATGCCCTACCACCTAGCTGTGGGTTATTAAGTCGCCTCTTACGACAGGCCGCCCGGCCGCCCGGCCGCAGGAAATTGTATTCTTTCTCCGTTCCTGCACGGATAAAATATGTATATTATGTATATTAGTCTTGAAATTTTAAGCACTGATTTTTTACTTTTTTTAGAAACTACTGGCTCTGGTTTGACAAAATCATGTCTCTGGCTAGATAGTGGTGTAAGTAGATCATATTTTTTATTAAGGATGGGTGCCTAATGTAAATGTGACATGACATGTAAACACAAGTGCATTGTTAGTGTTAATGTTAATTATAATACTAAAAGTGGATGTTAGGCACTCTGTTGTTCGTGCCTAGGGAACTGTTAATGTTAATTATAATACAATAAATTGTCAAAGGCCTTCCGTTTTTCATATAATCTATCTATAATATTATAAAATTCGAAACATGCCGTGTCTGCACATTAAAGCTATTAAAAAAACCCAACTGGAATAGACTATATAAACGATGGAGAAGCCGATGCATTTTTTTTAGAATTTGGAAAGTTTGTTCTTCGGGATTCACGTAAATCTACTGGGCCGATTTCGATGCGATTTTTGCTGATTGACAGCAAATTCTTAAAATCTGCGCTACTTTTTAACCTGGGAACCCCGTGGGAATTTTTCTGGGAATAATTTAAAATGACTAGATTAAAAAAAATCGAACCCCAATGTTATTTTGTCACTGATCGATAGCAAAATTTATGTAATAAAATGTGTGATATCTTCTATACTGGCAATCCCGCGAGAATGTTCAAGGAAGCGATTTGTAGTTGTCCGGGTGCATACAAATTTGCTTATTCCGACACAGGTTTTTACTCAAACGATAGCTGTCGTACTTTGTTTCCGCGGGAATATCAAGTCAAGCGTCGAAGAAGTCGCGGGCATATCATAGTTTTTCGTATAATCTGATAACAAATAGATACTTTACGAGCAAATGAAATTGAAAAGATAATTTTAAACTGATTTTCATGGTTAATTAAAGAAGAGATTTATGTTTGTCAATATCAATCATTACTAATATCTGATTAGAGACAAGACTTAAGATACTGTAATTTTATGATTGGATATAATGAGAGATAGTGTTATCAAAGTTTTAAAAATTATTCTTTATAGATTTGAAAGGAATTAGGTAGGTTATGCTGACTAACTTACAGCACTCATGCTGCAGCTGTCATGAAGGCTCGCAAGAGCTTCCTCAGTGCCCTGCATATGGTCCGTAGCTCCACTTGGTAGACAGTGTAATAGGACGACATCTTCAACTTCCGAGATTTAGTTTCCACATCCCGCCCCAGATGGTTCACGATACGACAACTTTATCTTACATCTTACTGCCGTTGGGGAAATTTAGAATCGCTTGTATGATCCTGGTCCGCCATTACTAATAATGTTAGTCCATAATTATTCCACTGCAGTAAAATGGAGAATGATACACCAAAAGAACGTTCTAAAATAAAATATGGCTTAGGCTAGCTTCGGGGGTAGTCCCCGTGGGCTCGCGACATTTTTAATTTTTGGGGGAATGGACGGCTCATCACCACGGTTCTTTAAAGCTGTTGGGTGGGTTTCACAGATCGGTAATCTCAGTATGCAGGTTTCTTGACGGTGTCTTCCTTCACTATCAACTACTAATAATTGTAATAATATGAAAATTAGATAAGAAAAACTTGAAGAATAGCAGTGCATGCTCTTTGGTCAGAATTTGTATCCAGGTACTAGAATGTGATGTGCAGATTTTAGCAACAAAGCTTTTTATTTTACTCTGATTCGCATCAGTTAGTAATTAACTGACGCGAAACAGAGTAAAATAAAAATGGAAAATAAGAAATTCAGCCGTTATTTCAAGATAGATAAGTACTATATGTTATCACGTCTGGTTCTTCTATATACTTTATTTGATATTGTACGCTCACTAGATCCTATGCTAGGTTAGCTATGACGCACAGGTATATAAGTGCGACCATAAGAGTTGTTTGTATTTTTAGGTATGGGTTCCTAAAAAATATAAAAAACCAGAATTGGGCTAAATGATTAATTTATAAATTCTTAGTTTTTTACTGTTGGGATATCGATTTTGTCAAACTAAATTAAGGTGACATGGAAGACGACAGGAAATTGGTGCGTCCTGTTTGGCTTGAACACCGGGGAAGTTGCCTAATTGAATTATAAGACGCAGAAGGTAGATACGAGTGCAGTCACGTTGCTGTGTTATATTTTAAATGTCCACTACAAACGACCCGTATACTGGGGCTTCATCTGCGTTACTCTTAAAGATTTACAATTTTATTCATATTGAGTTAGATTAAGTTTGTAGGCTTTTTTAAGGTTCTTAACCGCTAGTGTATAAGTATATAAATTATACATACGTTATCAGTCAATATTTAATAAATAATGTTGCATCTCAATTACCCATTAAGCCCATCGCCGTATCTCCGTGAAACGGCCTAAATCTTTAACACTAATGCAGATGAAGCCCAACTTTTAGAGAACTGCTAGCCTACACGAAAACTAACAAATGCGCTAGAGAACTGTACCAACTGCGTAAAACAACGTTATAAAAAAACGTAACTCTGAAAAGATCTTTGGCTCTGCATGACTAAATTACGGCACTGGCTATCCGCCTCTGGTTTTTAACCTTTTACCCCCATATTCATAATCATATATTATGAGTATGGGGGTAAAAGGTTAAAGATATAGTTATAGACTCGTTAAAAAAGATTTAAAAAGTGTCTTTCATAATAATAATTATCGCATCAGAATATACATAAAAGATAAAGTTTTAGCAATATAACATTAAGTTTTAGTATAAAAGAATATTCTAACGCTCAGATCACTAGACAACGGAGGCCTTCATTAACCCATTAACCTAATTAAGGCGTCCAAAATTATTTTTCGTCATAACTTAGTTTGAATAAAAACGTTTGAATTTGAATCTGACATTTGAAAGGAAATTTAAAATCGCTTCAGCGAACCAAGTTTCAAACTGGCGTATGAAATTAAGTGGAAGGAAGTCTAAGGCAAGTGTTTCTGCAGTTCTTTCTTAGTTGAAGAATGTATGCAGCCAGTATATAGTCCACAAAGAAATATATAAGCTCTTTTGGGGTTATGACGGCAGGCAAACCTTATTTTACGGTCGGAGGGGCTCGGCCAGAGCGGCCGTTACTCCACCGCTTTCGGTACGTGTTTATTGCTATACAAACTTGAAGCTGTTATTTCCCTTGTCTATTTTTAGCCTCACATTTCAACCGGCGAAACGGGTTAAGACAATGCAGTTTTATTATTGTTCTCTAGTGACGAATTAAAAAGAGAAATTTAGCAAGCGGGTCTTTTCGCATTTTCTGATGTGTAAGGTACTTTATAAAGTTGTTGTAGACCGCCTTATCGATTGGTCAGGAGATTGTGACGGGTGACGTTCGGCTCTTTTTCCACTTTTTGTCAACGTGTAAATGCTTTATGTATTACATCCATCATCACTTTGGAAACAGTAGCGAGATACCACGAGTTTGCCAGATAGCACTAAATCCATAGATTAATAGCTTTCCCAATGCCGTGACATTGACAGGTGTTGGCCCAGTTAAAAGCTGGCAGATCTCTCTATTTACCAAGGAACCACCCTTACCTGCAGCCATGTCGCTGTCAAGCCGCGTCATTATCGAAACAACTATGTTAAGGCAACATAGAAATAGCCCTGCTACAGAACATCTACCTATTGCCTTTTCTTAGGAGTCCGTTACTCGTTATCCGTGAAGGTTGAAGGTTTGAATCTTCCCTCTTTCTCTCCTTCAGAACGGCTGATAGTGCGGGGGTCACATCAACGCCCTCCTAATTTTCTAGGCGAATTTGTCATTATTCTCCGATATCTTGCCACCCTGCCTAATCTTATTGGCTAAGCCACGAGTCGGACATAAATCTCCTTTGAGTTTGTGTATGCGTACCGAACTTTTGGCGTCAGCCTCACTGGGGAACTAAGGTCATACTTCACCTCTCCTGACTGATGTGCTCCATTCAATGACCTTTTCATTTCATAATTTATTTAAAGTTCAATTTATATAATTTTTAAAGATATTTCCCAACACGAAAATAATAACTTACTAGAAGAGAGAATATAAATATTTGACGTATCTTTGAATGAATGAATACACTTTATTGTTTACCAAAATTAAAACTATGTTCTTAAAAACTATATACAATAAACGTTGAACAAAGGGCGGCCTTATCGCTTAAAGCGATCTCTTCCAAGCAACCCCTTAAACTAAATAAAATGTTAAAACATGGCAGTGGTGGTGTAGACAATAAATAATATAAAATAATAAAAATATATAATGTCTTTGTACTCCGAAATTTATTTTATGTAGTTGTATGTTCACTTTCGTCCATTCCACTTCATTCCCTTGAGGCCCGTAAGGGATGATGATGTGCTAACTTCGGCAATCGCGTTCCAAATTTCTATTATAGTTTGATACTTTGTAATAATGTCCTTTATATTTGACAATAACTTTTATAGGTAGGTATTATAAATTAGGTTGAGGAAAAAGTTTCTTCGCATTTTATATAAAAATTCAAAAGTATGTAGGTGCCATTTTGTTGGACAACTTTTTGCCTTTTTGTAGGTAGGTCGTGATCCTATTGCTATAAAAATCTTGGGGCTTCTGATCAAAAAACTGCGACAAGTGGTTTTGGCAGTCCTCTCGTGATGTTAACCTGACACTGCCTAAGGAATTCTGCAGAGATCGAAACAGGTGAAAATCTGAAGGTGCAAGGTCAGAACTATACAACATTAACACCTCCCAGCCAAACTCTCGTAATTTTTGCTGTGTGGCTAAAGATGTGTGCGGTCTAGCGCTATCATGGTGAAAAACCACACCCCTTCTGTTGATTAATTCCGGCCGCTTTCTCTCAACTTTTTGCTTTAATCTCATCAGTTGTTCGCAGTACAGTTCAGAGTCGATGGTCCTATCTGGTGGTAACAGCTCATAATGAATAATGCCCTTCCAATCCCACCATACACACAGCATCACCTTGCTGCGAGTTAACCCGGGTTTCGCCACAGTCTGTGAAGCCTGACCGGCCTTTGACCACGATCTTTTTCGCACGTTCTTGTCGTACGTGATCCACTTTTCATCAGCAGTTATCAGCTTCTTCAAAAATGGTTCGGTTTCATTACGTCATAATAAAGAATCACAAATGAGTAGACGGTTCATTAGGTTTCTTTCAGTGAGCTCATGAGGCACTCAAATATCGAGCTTTTTTGTGTACCCAGCTTTTTTAAAATGCGCCAAAACCGTTTTGTGATCAATTTCCAGTTCTCCAGCTACATCGTAACTACTAATATGCCGATCTTGCTCCACTTTTTCAAAAATGGCATCAATTTTGTCCGTAACAGGGCGACCAGAGCGACGTGCATCTTTTATATCAAAATTTCCGGATTGAAAACGCTTAAACCAAATTTGCGCTACATCACATTTTTTTTTCGCGGCTTGTGTTGCATTTTTACCTTTTTTGTAGTAAAATTTTAAAATGTATCGAATTTCTTCATTAGATTCACTCATTTTAACAATAAGAAAAACAAATGAAAATCACACAATTTCCTAATTTAAATTTGGAATTGTCTTCTTTAAAATTAAAACTTTTTAATGATACCAAAACCTGCCAGATACAAATGGTATAGCCAAAGAGATCTTATTATTAAGTTCATACATACTATATGCGAAAAGACTTTTTCCCCGACCTATTATTACAAATTTCGAACAATAAAAATCTTTATTTAATTTATTACATTCAATATATTGGAATTCATAAAATGTTGAATAAGTTATGATGCTCTTTATTCCTAGGGTTACATTTCTCGTTCATGAGATGAAATATAGGTAATATCAACTTAAATCCTGGCTGAATACAAACGTGAAACAATTGAAATATTATTTAATAACAGCCCATAAATGTCCCATTGCTAGGCTTGTTTCCCGTACTATAGAAGAAAGGACAGAATACCCGCCACGCTTGTCCAAGATGGCTTGGCAGATTTGACACATCGGTTATCTCGGTGTGCAGGTTTCATAACGATGTTTTCCTGTATGTGTGTGTGTGATTGTTTGATGGTAATTGTAACAATATGCACATTAGGTCAGAAAACTGCCTAAGTGGTGCAAGCGTTCCGGCCACGATTCTAACCCGCGCCCTTTGAGGGTGAGACTTTATATTATTCATATAACCGTCATTTTTAATTCTTTATATAAGTATATTACTAGCGGTCCTGGCAGACGTTGTCTTGCCCTGAAAAAATCTAGACCTTGATTCCAGCGCTACCTACCGGGCATAATGGTGAATTTATTCCATTGTAGTATGTCACTGATTTACAGTGGACAGCAATTATTACAAATAAGTTATAAGCGTGCGTGATATGAGATGTTAATTGCGGAAGAAGACGGAGTTCCAAACGTAATTTATTTAAACAATATTTTTTATAACTTTTTTCTGCTGATTTTTCAATATATTCATACTATGCTAAACTATACTAGATAGCAATAAACACTTAAACTTTAACGAAACTAAAATGGTATCATTAGATTTTTGTAAAATCAATTACCATTGTCAGGGGAATTGGCTGATTTTGAAAAAGTAATCACACCCTACATTATTATACCAAATCGTAGTACAAGCAAGCTACGTAAGGATCAATTTCTGTGAAGTAATGTCAAACGGAAAATGAAGGGAAAGGGTTGTTTTATTCACCATATACATATGTACTTCTTTTATAGTACCTACCTATGACATAGGATGGATGGATGCTACCTATGGATGAGTAGTGTAGCTTGATGTGTCACAATGTCTATATTTATTTACTTGAGACCGTTAAATTTAAATCAGTCAGAAATATTAATATTTTCCATTTCCATGATTAGACTGAACAAATGACTGCTCCACTGCCGTAAAAAATGTTAATAATTATTTTCCTAACATTGGAAAAACTTAGCATCCAAAATTATAGAAGAGCAAGGCATTAATATTACTGTCCACAGAGTTAATACTAGTAATGAAAGTAATCCATTACAGTCTATGGCCCTATTATCTCAAAAAGCACTGTGCTGTCGGTTGGGATACAATTCCCTCGTCTGTACTTTTTACTGCCAGACATATATACCTGTCCTAAACTCTCTCTCTCTTTAATCTCTGTTTGTCTACTGGGGGTTTTCCTTCTGTATTTAAGAAAGTTCTTGTCCACCCAAGCCACAAATCTGGTGATACACTATGTACTTCAAATTACAGACCAATTTCAGTATTGTCGTCCTTGTCTAATGTTTTTGAAAAAATCATTAATATAAGACATTACTTTTTTAAATTCTAATAATATTCTTTTTTGTAATCAATTTGGATTTATAATGTACTGAAGGTGCTATCCTAAAGTTATCAAACGGTGTTATACATAACCTTTACCAGAAATTCAAGAGTGCCCGTATCTTTTTGGATCTTTCCAAGGCCTTCGACATGTTTCAATCCCAAAACTTTGAGATAAACTCGTACACGTAGGCATTAGAGGTCTTGCCATGGAATTACTCAAATATTGCGTAACTGGTCATAAACTACAGGTTATCATCAATGAGTACATCAGTCACGAAGCTAATATCACATTTAGCGTGTCCCAAGATAGTGTTCTAGGGCCTTCCTTGTTTTTCATCTAATTGAGTGTGTAAAATTGTGAAATAATCCTTTAAGCTGATAATACAGCAATTCTTATTTCTAGTCAAAGTTGGTGTGAAGTTCAGACTAAATCAAATTTTACTTACTCTAATAATTATCTTTAACTGGCTCCAAGAAAACCTCTAAACATTTAATGCTTCCAAGTCTAAATATCACCTTTTTTAAAAATTCTTAATTTAAAACACTTAAATCAGTATAGTTTGCACTTGCACAGTCCGTAAGAGCCTATTGTATAACAGTTTGGGGTGAATGAGTTCGTAGCCATATGCTCAGGCTCGATAAAGCACAGAGGGCGGTTCTAAAGGTGGCAAAATAAGTCATTATTCAACTTCTAAGCTATACAAAGATTTCGATGTGTTAACTGTCAGATAGTTATTTATCTTAGCTATAGTTATGAGGAAACGTGCTGAACTTTCCTATGATCCCTCTTATCTCAGTAGTCGCAGATCGAATCGTGTTTACTAGTTTGAATCTAGACGCACATCTATTGCTTCTATATCTTCTAGGTATACGCAACATACACACACACACGTCGCGCGCTCGTAGCCCCGAATGACACTTGAGTTTGTTATTTTTTGTTTAGTCTTAAGCTTATTATATTTACAATGTATCCTGTGCTATTATACTATAATTTACATCATTGTCTTGTGGTGGGAGTTGTCACTACAGCACAGTTTTATACTATTGCATTGCAACGAACTGCTTGACATTATGCAAACATATGTTTCTTTAGATCAACAAAACATTTATTATTAATATTGTTGTTTGTATGTTTTTTTTTAATTGCAGGAGTTCAGCCGACAGGTAGACGGCCCATTTGATGGAAAGCGGTTACCATCACCTATAGACATTTACAACACCAAAGGTGCTACAAATGCGCTGCTGCTTTCTTAAGGGGGAGACTGGAACCTGGTCACTAATACCGGAACACAACACAAGGTTGTTATGGCGACATACCTTAGACCAGGGGTGGTAACCATCCAGTCGGGCAAATGCCTTACCACCTGGCTGTGGGTTGTTTTATCGCCTCTTACGACAGGCCGCCCGGCCACAGGAAATTGTATTCTTTCTCCGTTCCTGCACGGATAAAATGGATGTCTCTACAGACCACGGGCCATAAAAATGACCCGGATTTTTGGAGGGCTTGCGTGGGGCCATGAGAAAGCCAACACGTAGACCGGCGTTTATCCCTGTCTACACGATATAAAAATGCACCGAAGGACAATCCCCGGTCAGTGTAGGAATATTGTAGGGAATGAGAACAAAAGGTACCGGGCTATTGGGATAAACTGCTAATGAAACTACGGATCTGGGACTATGGGGATTATGGCGCCTTACCGTCGTAATGTGCGGGGAAAATGAATAAAATGGGCAGACTGTGAATCGTCATTCACTACATGGGCCCCTAAAAATAGCGTACACGATTAGCGAGGGGCAACATAGGTGTGAGTGGCTAAAGGGCGTCGAGAGGTCAGCTGCAGGTTCACTGTTATAATAACTTTGAATGCTATAAGGCTGAATATGTGGAATTGAATACATTTAAAATATCCATCTATATAGCCGTTTAGGATTAAAAAATTTATTTGAGTCAATGATTCACGACCGTACGACGTACACATTGTTCTTTAATGCCTTGGACTCGGTAATTTAGTTTTCTTTCTAAGTTGAGTGCAATAGAGTATAAAATAAATAAATAATGTACATTATGGTAAATGTGGTCAATGGAGTATGTAGTGGTTGAACACACCATTTGCCGCTTGGTAAGTCCGCCTGCCACTTGCCGATAAAAAACATCTAATCACACATCGTTAAGGCGAAATAGAGTTTTCTGTACATTGCACTCTGGAAATATTGACCATTCATGTTTGTAACAAAATTAGATATACTTATTATAAAGTTATTGGAACATTTAATAATGGAGTATAATCAATTATAAGAAACGTTTCCTTATAGACAAATATTTAACCATTTATCCACCCATATATTTTTTATATAGAGTCCTATGCCAGTTTGCATAAAAACTACAAATTGGAATAGTCATCTATATTTAAACTTATGATGAAAATCTTTAGACTATGTAAAAAAATAAAGCGGCGTGCAACAATAGATATTATTCGTTAGAATTTCTATTAAAAAAACTTTTAGCATATGTATTTTAACATTAATCTATGGAACAGGTTGTAATTATTTGAACTACAATGATGAATTTAAAATTAAGCTAAATGAAGTATTCGAAGCGATTGGTAAGGTTTCATAGGGGTCGCACTCGGATGAAAATCCGACCTGGCATACGTATTCCGTGTCACAGCAGAGGCGAGTTCGTGTCTAGTGTAGCATTGCAACCGCTTTTGAGGACACATCTGGACTTGTTAAGGCTCCTATTGCCGCAAAAGGTCGAAAGTTTGCACCTCGGAAATGAAACAACTTTTGAATGATAATTACTGATCAACAATTTACAAAAAAGTAATGATAAATCTTTACGATATGAGACATTACGTGGTTTTTTCGTAATTTTTCTATATTTATTTTAAGTTTAGAAAAAATATACCAAATCAGTTCCAAAATATTTACATGAAATTATTTTAATTTCTCAATTTTTATCAAAATAGGATAAAAGACATATCTACATCTTTATAAAAGTGAGATGAAAAAATTGTTTTTTTTTTAATTATTACTTTATTTCAATAATAATAATAAAATAATAATCTATCTGAAAAATGACTGCGTCGATGGATTCCCAGCCATCGCCCAAAAAATTAGTACCGAACAATCCTTATGGACATTGGCGTTGGTTTGTACAAGCCTTAAGACAGTTCGGAACATTATATAGTAAGTCTATGCAAATGTAATGATGTTCATTTAAATATTGTACATGCTGCTAATAGAGGCACCATTATGTATATACTTGTTGGAGTTTACTCCTTAAGAATGGATTTTCATATAAGACCCCGGTATAGAAATTCTATGAAAAGTGAAATAATACAAGCATTAACTAAAAAGCGTTACTTTTTTTGTATTTAAACCATCCCTGTATTAGAGCGAACAACAAAAAATACTCATCACATCAGTCAGGCCGTTTTGAGTTTTAGCGAGTCTAACGAATAGCGATTGATTTCTTATTCGGACGCATTCGACAGTTGTCGCCGCGCACTTGCACAATACATGTTTTGGAGTACCTAAACTCTAGTGTGCGTTGCAGCTGACACACACACACATACACAGGTTTCTTGTCTATTCTATATTTTTTTTATTGGAGATCAACTAATAAATCTTGCACGATTAATACATAGATTATACATATATTTAAATTATGTTGTCCTCAAAATCTTAGACGCCTCGTAAATGGGCTGTAAAAATTGCACGTTCCTTGAAATATTGGTTAAAATTGCTGAGTGCATATATGATTTTACGGCTAGACCATTGCAGCAAGAAAATGCCGCATAATTAGTCCTTTTACAAACTTCTTTAGTGACACTCATATTTGGTGAAACAAATTATTTTTTGACGAAACTTCCCTTTCGTACTTTGTCTATAATACAAATCTTAAATACGAAATAAGATACCTAGTATAACAAATAGTGCAACAAATAGTGAATTTTCTTTTAAACAATTTATCTTATGAGTATATCCATGGTATTGTTTTGAATATTTACTGACCTAGTTTTCTAAATCCACTTAAAAATTACTGATTGAAAAGAACTTAATAAAAGAACAGAATCTGTGTTCTTATTTTTTAATATGATTTAGCACGTTTGTAGATCTACCCAGTGTGAAATATATATGAAAAATCCTTATTTAGACTACTTTTGTATATAGGCATTTAGAGCACGGTGAAGCCATGTAATTCAAAGGACGTTTTGTGGTTACTCACAAAATCACTTTAATGAAATTTTCCACGGAAATATAGAAATCTTACTTGAAAAAAATGAACACCCGTTTTCATTTTTACAAACTATTATTCAGTTACAGAAATGTTGTTTCGTGTAATAAATTGCTTTACCTGTATACTGTAATTTACATATATAGTATAGTCATACCTTAAAAAAATGTTTAATCTAACTTAGCAATATATAAAACTGACTTGAAAGTTTTAAAACTGAGCCATAAAGAGGGAATATTTCTGCGAATAAACCTTAGGGTGAGAAAGTCCAAAGTGCCCCACATTAGTTTCAAGCTTCGTGCGGTCCCTAAACCAACAACTGATAAGTTGCCGGGCTATTATCACCTACGAAACTCGCTCTTTATTATCAAAGTTGAATAAGGCGGGGTACCGCACCTAACAATAAAACAGTTCCTACTTTAAACTAAAACATAACTGTTAATGGAACCTGAATAAATATGGAGCACCTTTAAAGTATCAAAAACTATTAATAGTTTCCTGTTTACTGTATTCATATCGCCTTTGTCGCTTGACCTCGTACATTATTCCTGCTGTATATAAGATATATTCAATACAAATTTTACTTTACTATAGAATAGTTATGATGGCGTAAAATGAATGAGTCAAATAGCGTATTAAACAGGAGTTGAAATTATTAAGTTGAGTTGAGTTGAGTATGAGTTAATATATATATATAGTATATTAGGTGGCGCAAAAAACCGATTTTTTTTATTAGAGTCTCGTGTGAAAAATGTTAGTTTTTTGATGTTTTAAGAACTCACTCCAAAGGACAGCTCAAAAAAAATATTCAAATTGTTTTTCTCGTTACGGTATAATTTTATAGACCAAAAAATAATACGTTTCTGAATGTTTCAGTTGAAAATTTGTTTTTTTTTATTCTTCTTAAAGGCTTAGCCACAACTTGGCTATGTCGCCTTAATAATTAACAATCAACATATATTTAAATTAGGTGGCGTGTGCAAGATATTTATAAATCTTTTTGGCAGTCTGATAAAGGTTCAGCCAAAATGCTGTTGCACCAGCCTACATCAAACAAATTAATATTATTTCTAAGGCTGTTAGTTGAATTTGAATTTTAAAAGGTCGCTTATATATTTTTTTAAATTTACTAGTGCATTACTTTTAATATTCCATATATATATATATATTTTTTATTTAGTCATATAATCGTTAAAAAAACACCACGAGATGAATTAAAAATCAAACACCAATACAAAAAAAATATATATTTTTTATTTATAGTGCATTATTCGTTTGAAAAAAATCTAATGTAATGCACTAGTACATTACAAAAATAATTATGAGCGACCTTTTAACGACCATAATAAATGCACTATAAATTAACAAAAAAAAATGTTGATGATCATTTTAAATTTTCTACCTCATAGTTGAAAGGTTAGTTTAGACACCTTTTACGACATTGAAGCGAATATTTCTCTACATATTTAATCTAAATATAAAAGTCATTACAACGTATTTCATATCTTTTATTTATAGATGATATCTGAAATAGCTGTGTTTAAACTTCAGAAAAATCAGTTCCTAGCCAGTAAACAAAGAACATACAAACAAATTACTAAACAACCTCACTTTATGTAAAACTTTTATTACACTACACTACACTGAATTAGGGACTCCGACTCTTTTTAAATAAATAACAACTGTTTTATTCCCGAAGAATGGTTATCCCGTCTGCGATGCTGATATCTGCGCTTCGGTATATCGTTTTGACGATGTGCATTATTTGTTTCTTATAATATTATGAATGAAAACTTTCCCGTTTATATGGACTATAGTTGAATATAGCAATGAGGATACGTCCAAATTAATGAGCATAGAAGTTGCGGCAAATATTGTGGTGATAAGTATTATTGGGCTAACATTTTTAGGGACAAACTTATGGTTACGGCACTTATTTCATAAAATACTAGACTTAACGAATATAGCTTTTGTGAGTATAATAAAGTGAATGAGGACTCTTAACATTAAATACATTATAAGAGTTATCAAGAGTTCACGTACACAATATAATTATGTTAAGTACTGTATAAGAGTTATCAAGGGTTCACACCTACACAATATAATTATGTTAAATAACATCTGTACTGTTTCCATTGGCCTGGACTCATGAAGATATAAAATGATTTATTTTTACGAATACTTACCCATATATAGTGCATGTATTTGTATGATAATAAAAAGCTTTATAACAGGTACAGTTTGCGTCAAATTTTATACAACACTAGCTTCTGCCCGCGACTTCGTCTGCGTGGAATAGTAAAAAAAAGTAAATAAAAAAGCCCCTGGAGTTTGAAACATTCTTCATTGGTGTTCTGCTCCTATTGGTCTTAGCGTGATGATATATAGACTTCCTCGATAAATGGACTATCTAACACTGAAAGAATTTTTCAAATCAGATCAGTACTTCCTGAGCTTAGTGCGTTCAATCAATCAAACAAACAAACAAACAAACAAACTCTTCAGCTTCATATAATATATTAGTATTAGTATAAGTTTGATAACTTGTTTAAGGTATGACGTTATATTTTGCTGCGCTCGTACAAAATGTAGGTGGATTCAGTGTTTTGTAAGATGATAAAAAAAAACCAGTAGATTTGATTGTCAACTACTTTCTTCGGCTGGAGGCTTTTGATGCAATATTATTCCAAAATTTGAATATTCATTACTTGAGACTGGGTAAATACACAAATCCTGCATATACTTTGCATACTGTTGCATACATATTTTAAAAGAACGAAATTAATCTTTATTCGAAATACACGGTTTATCAAATTACGATTCTTGTCCAAGCATTTCACATATATTTCTTTTGAAGTCGTTAACTTTATTCGAAATGGTTCAAAAGAGATTAAGTTAAATTCATCGTAAATGCCAAGCGATAACTTATTGCAGATTGTAACCTGAAAAAGTTTTGTTTTATTTAATTTTCTCTAGAAAGAGTGGCCGTTACGAATATTTTATTAATGTTTTGTGCGTTCACAGAGAAGCTGGTTTTGCTCTTAAAATATGATTTGTGACAACTACAACCATTTTTATTAATAATAAACATTCATATTTTTAGATAAAGCGTTTAACTTTTTTTATATTTCATGCTTTAATAGCGTTTTAAAAAAAATTATTGTTTCAAAAGGTGACAAATATTTTTGCATATATGAATGACATAAGCTGGTATAGACGTTCTATTTATTGCATTAAATTCTAAATTGCATTGATTAATTGGACGTAGTGTATCAGAAAGGACTCCACCCACATTGTGGTCAAAAATGAGTTGTATATACCAATTTACCAGCAATTTTTGTCTAAACTTAAAACCTCAATAACTCAAAAACTACTTTTTGTGCGTTAGGTCGTTTCTGCTAAACTACGTCCAATTATTCCAGTAAAACATATAATTTAAAACAGACTTTTGTAAGTTGTTAAATTCAGAAAACTTAGATATGTATATTAAGTGTGGTAATAAATATAAATAATTCATTAAACAACAAGCCAAGTGTAGATATGTTAATCACATTGAAGAATCCCGGTGGTGTAGATCGTACACCGCTTCCTTTATTTAGTTACTGGCGTTTAAAAATGCTATCATTTTATGATTTTCCACCATAAGTTAGATGCGAATGCTCATACACATAAAACCGCGTATCTGATAACTGCTAATTTAAATAAGTCATCTTTTTGAAATAAAAAAAATATATTGTTCTGAGTTTTTAAGTCTTCCTAAGGATTCTCCACGACTTTATGTGTACGAGTATATACTATCGATTTTATCTCTGTTATACGTGTGGAGTGTCTCCATAATTGTTATTACTTCACATTTGTACACAAAATAGGTTATGTTGACAAAATGCGTATGTCGTAAAAAAGCAACTTGATACTTGCACGCTGTTTGATATACTAACAATTACTAAGTAGTAAGTATCAAAATTACTGTTGATATAATATTGGAGTTGCTAGAATTGCATACTGTATTGATTTTGGTGTTGTCAACTTTTACGGTGATATCATTTTTTAAAATAAATATACCATAAATGCAAATAGTTCAGGCTGGTTAATGATAAGTAAAGTCCAGTAAGGAACCGTATCAGACGAATTTCTAAAAAGTTTTTGGCGGAAACTATAAAATGAGTTTAAAACGAACAATAGTTATAAGATATTTACAGCTTTTGGGTAAAAAATATGTGTTTTTGGACTTTCGAATTGTCACAAAAACTTCGTTGATTGGCGTTAGTCGTAGACCTTGCAATGAGTCGAGCTATACTAAAGATTTAATACATCAGGTAAGGCTGTATAGACTACGTGACTTTGACTGATATTTTCGCGAATAATACAACAACAACGAATTGTCAAATGGTAGCCTTAAAGTTCCATGATGTTTAGTGATTTATTTAATATTATATTTACATACTTAGATACACGTTAGTGACAGTTTAGTTGAGAAATAGGCCGAGTTATACAATTTGTAAGGAAGGAACCCTACGTAGACGGTGGAAAAAGAGTGCTAATGACCGTCCCAAATACTCTAAATAGACTTTATTTATGGTTTCGGCCTGTTTTGAATATATAAAAAATTTTGCTAAAGTTAGAACGGTACTTTCACAAAGCGTTATAATAATAATTTTTTATAGGTACATATGAATCCGCAAAACAGTAAAAGTAAAATCATCATAATTTTTATTTTTAATATATGCAACATTAAATTTACACAGATTAATTTTATTTTATTTAGAAAATTTATAGACCAAGAAAATTTTATGCAAAATAGTTTTTGTTTGTTTTCTATTGCGTAGATTGGGATTTTTTTATTCTACGGACGATTATTATATTACATTTATTTTAATCTTTATCGTAATACCGAAGTAAGAGAGAGAGTTGGTCTGAAAGAGAGTGTCGGGGTGAAGGTAAGGAAAGGAATGCTCCGGTGGTTCGGGCATGTGGAAAGAATGCATGATGAAAGAATGAATAAACAGATATACAATGCAAAAGTGGATGGATGCAGAAGTCGTGGAAGGCCACGACACACCTTCTATGATCAAATTGATCGTGTACTAGTAGAAGGTGATGTCAGGAGCCTTAAGAACAGACGAGCGTGCATGACAAGAGTTATGAATGTCAAAGAAGCAAGTGAGGTGTGTAAGAATAAGCCTAAATGGCGCTCTGTTGTTCGTGCTTACCCAGCAAGGGAACTGGCGTGAAGTTATGTATGTATGTATGTATGTATTTTAATCTTTCAAATCACGCTGAAAAGTTTTATATTGGAAATATAGAGAAATACTGTGACACAATTTTTAAAAATTCATTATAATGAGTGTAATTTTAGCGAGTTTTAGCGGGAAGTTGAAGGCTGATTTTGCTGTTTTTTTTTTGTAAATGATATTTTAACTGGAATAATATACTTTTAGAAATGAGAATAAAATATTAAATTGATTATAATGAAAAAAAAAACCTGATTAGGATTTGCTGTATGAAATTATATTTCATCCAGACATACCGCCGGACGTTACGTTCTTCAATGAGTAAGTTATTAATTTTTTGTTTGTGTTTTAAGTACTTTTTACATATTAATATGTATCCTAGTGATGTCTCCTTATATATGTATATATATATATATATATATATATATATATATATATATATATATATATATATATATATATATATATATATATATACATTGAATATGATATACAAATCTTTTAAATAGTAATCTAACAACTGCGAGGCATGGGATGACTGAAGGGGTGGTAAGATGTCATCGGGTCAGGTTGGGCTCAATTTTTATATCATCTCAACAATATATTATGACAAATTATCGAATATTATCTATTCATTGTCTTACTTCTGATGTCACGACATAAGCATTTATGCAAATATTTTACGACGTCTCAACGTCGCTAACATATTATGTCTATTCAAGCTGCCTCCAGAACTGTCTCGTTTGGTATCAGTTAAAGACCTACAATTTGTTAGTAGATTATACCAAAACTAGAATATAAATGAATACTTGACACTGGTTAGTTTCAAATAGGACAGTACACGATAGGTATACTTCTTTAAAGAGAAGATGAAGATCAAAATTTAGGAGTTCTTGGCGGGAATTTGTAGTTTTATATCAGCTTTACTTTCAAAGAAAGATCTATAAATTTGTAAGATATTTTGTTGTTTTTATACAGAAACTTAACTTTTAAAAATAAGATTTTTGCTAAAACCATTGTTTGTAGCCATTTTCAGATTAACTGAAGATGGTTTCGCGTGATGAGAATATTACTCGTTTCTCTACTTACTTGGCACTAGGTAAATACACAAACTATGTGAAATAATAATTAAATAATAGATAACAAGATTATAATTTAATTATATTATATAATATATTTCGATTATTAAATGAAAATGATCCCTCAAAAAATAACAGGCTGGTTAGCTAGTCAGTATAGTAGATATTCGTATATGTAGATACATATTTTAATAACAATGAAGCAACTCAACTAATTTATTCGCATCATTATTTTTTAATAGTTATCCTTTGAACAACTTTTATTCGTTGAATTTAAAGTCAGCCCCTAATTATGTACATGTTTATAACAAAATTTCTACCATCTTGTTTGTTGTTGGTTCATTTCTTTGTAATAAGATTTTACCGAGAATTATAATAGCTTGGTGGAATATTATTTTTGTATTATATTATGGAAACAATGAAAACTTGAAACAAGTTCGAAATATATTAATTTGGTTTACAGAAGAACAAGTTATTTGATCTATATATTCAATATTGTTATGATGATGTGGTATTTTGCTAGCATATAATTAGTATATAAGTATTTAAGCCCATTATTGCGTTACCTACGTGAATTAATTTATTCCTGCATAATTAGCAAGGCCACATCTTTGAGCAAACAATATACGAGATGAAATATGCCAATATAGAGAACAGACAAAACTTTCGGAGATGCATCTTACGAACATGTTCAGGATATACGTTTTACATATTATCTGGTGGTAGCTAAGATTTTTGTATATATGTATAGTCTTAGGTTTAATGGTAAATTAATTAAGCAACAGTTATACCGAGAGAGAAAGATAGAGATGACACTTTATTGCACACCAAAATATACAATTACAGAAATAGACCATATTTACAATATTTTGTAGGCAATACAATAGGCGGCCTTATCGCTCAAAGCGATCTCTTCCAGGCAACCTAAACGAAAGAAATACAGAGTACAGCAACTCGCCGTACTATTTTGTACACTCTTCTTAAACCGGTTGAGCCTAGCTCCGAGGGCGAACGAGCCCTGGGCTCACCAGTGATGCGTCACCCTGTCCAACGGGGTAGCTATCATCGACTCAACATAAGGAAACCACAACACCCATAAACTTCCCACTGCTGGTCTCAGTCCTCTCTGTTTTAGGGGAACGAATAATATGATCACTGGTTTTATTTAATGAACGTAAACAACTAATACCAACAACAAGTATACTTGCGGAAAACTTTTCAGTATGGTATAATAACTTGCGCCTTGATAACAAGTTTTTGCACTCTGAAATCGACAGCTAGAATATTTGTCGCGTCACGCCTGTTATACAGAGCTGGTGAATTATGAATCTATTCACAATATGAGTTGATTAAATCGGATCCTGTTCCTTTTAAAGCCAGCGTAAGCTGAACAGGAATGCAGACACGTGTTATAATAAATTCTATTCTTTTTACATATTTAAAACAGACGTTAAAATTACATCTTGTAAGCTAACTTTTAAAATATCACGATAGAAATAAATTCTAGTACTTTTAAAAACAATAATAATTAATGTGCTACTTGACTCCTTTTATTTGTATACATATTTATCACGTCTCAAGTACTCGTACAAACTCTATGAGATTGCTACATTTTGAAAGTTTACAAAAAATATTTTAATTGATTTTACTGTAGGTAACTCTTCTGTTGTAGATCTTTGGCTTACATCGAATATGGAGTTCTTGTGGCAACTTGCAGAGTCAAATATTACTAAACAGTTGAGTATAAAAAAAACACAATATTTGATAAGAAAATGATTATCCTACAAGTAAAACTTTTAACTAGATTCATAGGGTTTCATGGTTCTGATACCTAAAGGTATGATCTCATTCTGGCGTTTGCTCGCCTTTGTGTCACAATTACTTTATCTTCAGAACGAGGGATATGAAATGTGTAGCACGCATGTAAATCTCGTGTAGCTACAAAAAATCTAACGTGAAATTTGAGAAAATATGTATATATTTTTAATAGCGATGTTACCGATTTTGCAACCCCCCCCCCCCCCGCAAAGGAACAATTTTGTTGAAATTTAAAAATTGAGTAATTACATCAAGTGACTATCAAACGAAAGAGCATTTTGTGCATATTTCAGAGATATTTCTTATTATTGATCACATTTTCCTTTTTTTGTTATACTAAAAATATACACGAAATTATACCCTCTTTATGCAAGAAATTTTGAATGGCCTTATCAGAGCATTATGATTAATATTCGTATTGTATTTTATACACGAACCCATCAGTTTGGAGGCTGACTCGCACACGGCCACGTTCATAATCCTAACAAATTTTAAGTTTATTATAACCATAAATTATATAATTTGATGAAGATTTATTGCTCGTTCTGATTACAGCGAAAAGAAACCCGCTAGGCGCTGAGACGAAGCACTCCTGACAAAAATGAATTTATCTCACAAATTGCACAAGTCCCTGTCATTTCGTCTTAGGGTTGTCGATTTGTTTCTTGAAATAGAATACACTATTTTACATACAAAAAAATACATGATTTACAAAATTACAGTATTAGCGTACATATTTAATGAAAAAAGCGGTCTTATCGCTTTTAGCAATTTCTTTAAGACAGCCTCGTGGTAAAATTCCATATAATTTAATAAAAGGTAGCATAATACGGTAGCAGCGTATATTTATTTTGATAATTTGTGTTATATAATCGGGACTTAAATTTTCGCTAATATAATAAATATCGGCATATAAACTTACATATTGTATTTAAGCTAGCGGCTGGGGCCGGTTCTAATACTCTCAGATCAGAACAAATACCAGAAAATCGTTTCCTAAATTTATTCTACCACAGATTGAACGCGTAACCATCTGCGTTCTAGTGAGTCAAGTGCGCAAAACGGAAGAACACGTATGTATTATATAATATGAATATAATATTAGTAGGTGTATAGTATCTGTGATATACATAGATGTAAATATTTACTTATAATAGGTATTTATATCTATTATATTATATATCTATGTTTGAAGTTTTTTTTCATGTATTTGGTACAGATTTTTTAAATCATATTTTGTAGCAGCCCTATTTCGGTGTTTTTGGGTAATAAAGTACTTTTTTCATAATTAATTTCTTTATTTCCTTATATACATAGAAACATTATGCGTTAAAAGGAATATAAATTACATATTTACATAATGTTTCACTTAATTAAAAACCCGCAACTTGTTATGAAGGGCAAACCTATTAAAGTTGCGTAGGTATGATGAAAGAAAATCGAAAATTCTTTTTAAATAAGTCCACTAAAAATGTTGTTTGTTGTATTTTGTCTTCTCAAGGGCTTTTTTTTATTGCAGGAGATCAGCGGACAGGCAGACGGCCCACTTGATGGAAAGCGGTTACCATCGCCTATGGAGATTTGCAACACCAAAGGTGCAACTAATGCGCTGCTGTTCTCTTAATGGAGACTGGAAGCTGGCCACGAATGCCGGAACACAACTCAAGGTTGTTATGGCGACATACTTTAGACCAGGGCTGGTAGCCATCCAGTCGGGCAAACGCCCTACCTGGCTGTGGGTTGTTAAGTCGCCTCTTACGACAGGCCGCCTGGCCGCAGGAAATTGTATTCTTTCTCCGTTCCTGCACGGATAGAAGCTTCAACGGGCTTTAAGTTGAATTAACATGTGACGTTATTGGTGCTTTGTGTCTGTACGCCTGCTTGCTACATAACCTTTGTGACCAGAGGTTATAGCTTTGGTGGTTTATATAATGCATATTGATAACATCTGAAGTTGAGTATTCTAAGCCTTTGTCTGCCTAACTCACT
Source organism: Dendrolimus kikuchii (assembly GCA_019925095.2). Taxonomy (NCBI): domain Eukaryota; kingdom Metazoa; phylum Arthropoda; class Insecta; order Lepidoptera; family Lasiocampidae; genus Dendrolimus; species Dendrolimus kikuchii. Next base: position 10,383,052 of record CM034391.1, on the reverse strand, counting down.
AGAACGCAAAGGTCCGGGGTCCGATTCCTGGCATGGCAGTTTTGTAATCGAAGTTTTCACTATTATTAAGTTCTGGACTTCTAGAACGGTTCCGGAGGTGTCTGTGGTACATAAGAGTATATCTGTATGTTTGTCTGCCGATATTATTATTATCTTGCGTTGTAGGGTCTGGAACAGTTATCTATTCGTCACAACCGTGTGTGCCAGCGAACTTTCTCTAAAATTAGACTCTATTTGAAACGAATTTGCCGATATGTCAAAATTCATAACAATCAAATAACTTTCGACCGGGGGTTCCTGAGGCCATGAGCGTCTTACAAAGAGGTATCAAAACGTCTCATCATCTCTTCGGGTGATCAGAAGGCTGTTACCTACTTGGGGCAATGGATCAGTATGGCAAGTCAGCAAGCTAACGTAGCTAGCCTTCTGGGCACCTTACTTATAGAAGATAGTGACCTAGGCTCAGTAATTTACTTATAATCTTAAGGGATTTTAAGTAGAATACAATATAAGTAAGTTATTTTTTCTTGATTGTATTATAGAAATACATGTAATATTATCATCAAACATAATATATATTATGACTCTGCACACTTCACCCCGTCTATAATTGCTAAGAGCATATCATGCTCTACGCTCACACAACTAGCGCCGTTCTGGTCGGTTCTTGAACTATTATCAGCTATTGCCCTGACTCCCCATATAAAATGGTTCTCCTTACTCCTCCTACCGCCATATTTAGAATGAAAAATAATAAATGTAATAAAAACTAAATGCTGTTAAGTTTGAATTACAATTTAGAATAGAATAAAATAGTTTATTGTATAAAAATGCTACATAAAATCAAGAACATTCATAAGTACGATAGGCGGTCTTATCGCCTATGGTGATTTTTTTCAGCAATCTTTGGATGGAGTATAAGAAGGACAAAAAAGTCGGTAGTTGCTAAACCAGCACTCGTACAATAACTTAGTTTATTATTTAAAAAATAGTAATATATAAGATAATTTAATAAATATAAATAATAATTTAATTAAAACAATACATTATTATGTGACTAGTACAATACACATTATATATGTATATACACATATACATAAAAACACATAATATATTATATACAATACAAAAGTAAACAAGAAGACTATAGCTTGAGATAGAGATCTTTAACTAATCTGTTAAAAGAAAGCAATGTTCGTGTCTGCTTGATATTTAGTGGTAGAACATTCAAGAGGTGAATGGCCTGGACGGTAAAAGACTTGTTGTAAAGACTTGTTCTGTTGATAGACGTTTTCAGTTTAAAATTCTCTGACAATCTAAAGAATCTCCAATCACTGTAATTAAGAAAGAAATATCATTTATTTAGAACTACAATAAAACTTACTTAAACTATTTAAATAAAAACAATAAGTAAATGTAGTCCTAAATTGGTCTTAGCTTAGCAAAATTGCCGGTTAATATAACTAGCGCTGATCTTCCGCTAGGGCGGCTAGGGCCATTAGTGACATACACGAACACAGGCAAATAAAATAAAGATATGAAGTGAACATAAAACAATAAAAAAATATATAGAAAAAAACCATAAAACGTTAACTAAATATTGAAAGACATAGAATTATATTTAACATATTACTTATATAAATCGACATTGTTACCTATCCCTATTAATATTATAAATGCGTTACCCTATTAATATTATAAATGCGAAAGTAACTCTGTCTGTCTGTTCCGTTTTCACAGAAAAACTACTGGACCGATTTGGCTGAAACTCAGTATATATATATTTTCGATGCCGAGAATGAACATAGGATATTTTTTATCTCGAAAAATGGGATAGTTTCCGGGATAAAAATACATTTGTCTTTTTATTTGTTATCCTTTTATGGAAAGACTATTGGACCAATTTGGCTGAAACTCGGTACATATATAATTTGAATACCGAGAGTCGCCAAGGGATACTTTTTATCCCGGATAATGGGATACATTTTGGGACAGATTTATGTAAAGTTTATCCCGGAAACTAGGACTGGTTTTGTGATTTTGTCCATTTCGTCCACTGGGTCTACTGGGTCCACTGGGTCCACTTGATCCACTGGGTCCACTTGGTCCACTTGGTCCACTGAGTTTACTGGGTCCACTGGGTCCATTTGAACCACTGGGTCCACTGGGTCTACTTGGTCCACTGGACTCACTGGGTCCACTGGACCCACTGGGTCCACTTGGTCCACTAGGACCGTTGGGTCCACTGGGTCCACTTTGTCCACTGGATCTACTGGGTCCAGTTGGTCCACTGGGTCTACTTGGTCCACTGAGTCCATTTGATCCACTGGGCCCACTGGGTCCACTTGGCCCACTGGGTCCGCTTAAACCACTGGGTCCATTGGGTCTACTTGGTCCACTGGACTCACTGGGTCCACTGGACCCACTGGGTCCACTTGGTCCGTTGGGTCCACTTTGTCCACTGGATCCACTGGGTCCAGTTGGTACATTTGGTCCACTGGGTCCACTTGAACCACTGGGTCCATTGGGTCTACTTGGTCCACTGGGTCTACTTGGTCCACTAGACTCACTGGGTCCACTTGGTCCACTAGGTCCGTTGGGTCCACTGGGTCCATTTTGTCCACTGGATCGACTGGGTCCAGTTGGTCCACTGGGCCCACTGGGTCCACTTGAACCACTGGGTCCACTAGATCCGTTGGGTCCACTGGATCCACTGGGTCCAGTTGGTCCACTGGGTCCATGTTATCTATTTTGTCATTTTTGTCAAGTTTTGTCATTTATGTAGTTTACATATAGACGGGGGTGGTATAGTTTGCGACATAAAATTAAAGTGTATCTTTCGGGGGCAAATACATAAAAATATAATACAATGTAACCTGTACCACTTGCTCTTTAAACAAGAGATACGCACCAGAGGTTGACCCGCGGCGCAGCCGCGGGGTAAACTCTAGTTATCTATAAAATTTAAAAAGAGCAATGTAAAACAACTTAAATAAACAATACAGCATTGAACACACGACATAACTAACACAGTCAGGATATATCAGGCACACTCTCCACATACGCACCATCATATAACACTAATTAAGGAACTGAAAGCGTTCCTTGAGATAGACAGGGGACTTGGGATTAAACAATATGTTGTGAAGAAGAGTTAGAATATGCGCATTCCGGCGAAGGCGAATGGGAGCAACTTGAGTTTAATGTGCAAAATTCAGACATATGCTCATATTTGCGTAGCCAAATATGAAACGAATGCAAACGTTTTGAAGCCGCTCAAGTTTATCAAGTTGATATTCTGCGAGGTTAAGATAGCTGACATCAGCGTAGTCAGGGATGGGAAGGAGAAGAGACTGGGCAAGTGAGATCTTCGTGGTACACGGTAAAAAGTTCCGTAAGCGCCTCAAACAATTTGACGCAAGCAATTTCCGATTGACTTCTTATTAATTTATTACAAATTAGTTATTATTTAATTAACAATCAATAATAATACATTATTCATTGTGTCAAAAATAGTTAATGTTTGTTTTTGCAACGTGATATTTATATTAAATTTTAAATTAGCCTAATAATTAATTACTGCGTGAATTATGTAGACACATAAAGCCAAGTGCTCATGTTGGTTCACTGATATAATCTCAAGTGAATGGATAGCTTTGCTTTGTTATCCACATGAATGAAAGGTTCTATTGTTCACATGGTAATGGAAATATTGGTAATAGATTCTCGGAAGCCTTTCTATAAAGCCGCTATGGTATCTTCGTAAGATTGTATGGATATGGTATAAATGATGTTGAAAGTGCTTTTATGTTTAAATAAACTCAATAACGTGGTTTGTCAAGTGTCTCATGTGAAGGGTATATTTTTATCGCAAAGAGGCAAAGAAAATTTTATTCAAAAGACAAACAATTAAAAATGAAATATATTAATATTTTCTTAAGTTTTCGCGACTTGTATACATAATAAAACTACGTTTTCTACGTCTAATACGTTGTACGTTTTGTGAAAAGTGGCCGAAACGTCGGAAAAAACCGAAATCAAATAAAATTACCGCGCTTAAAACCGTTAAAACGTAGTTTTATTATGAAATATATTGTTCGCGTATGATTTACTTAATAAAAAAAAACCCATCATAATTGAGTATATTTAGCCATATTTAAAAAAAATATATAAATCTTTAATTTAAGTTAGGTTAGCTGAAAAAGAGAGCTTTGAGCGACAAGGTCTAGATGATCTTGTCGCTCTTTTGTACCGGAAACTATTTAGTATAATAATTCTCACTTTGGTGAGCAGTAAAGCAGTAAATACCTATACATTCTAAAATTACAAACCTCTCGTAAAATAATTATTAGTTAAACCTAAGCTGTAGCAATGTACAGAATTTGAATCCACTGCGTAATTAAGTACGTGGTGCGCGCGCTTCTATGGAGTTCCATGAATGGGTTACATACAGGTTTTATGGGAAATAAAATCACATTTAAATATTTGTAGCGGACTATGGGCCCTCATCATCTAGTTTTATACTTTTGTTAACGGGGATAAATATATAGTAGCTATACATTTTATGCCATAGAATGCGATAAATGCCGTGGAATACGTATCTGAAATTTAAGCAAGCGAAGCTACGTGAAAAGCGATAATATTATAATAATCTAAACATGGCCTAGTACTATAAACAACTACTCTAATTTATGAGTTCTAAGACGATTAACAACAACCCACAAAATATTATACGTGTTTACATTTAACGTGTTTCGTTGCTGTAAATAACCCAAATGTTTTGGCTTTAGAACGTGTATTGAAATATAAGGAGGTGGTTATAGCTTCGAGACACGCGCCGTTAACTTCTTTGGACTTCTTGAAACAGTGTTCGCTCTTTAGTATTTTCTCAATTTGTTTTCAGCCAGCCAATTTATTTATTCTATAAATATTGTGACTACTAATATTCGTAAATGTTTAATTGTTTTAAACGTGTAAGCTTGTATTGGGACACCGTCGTCGTTTCCTTTTGTGACAGGAATATTCGCTAAGGAAGTGGGATTCGGGAAGGAAGTCACATAGGGAAAATAACGCCGTAGCTATAAAAGACGTATTCAGTCGAATGCGGGTGATAATCCTCTGGGAATAACATCAAGTATTAACTGTCACTTGCGCCAAGATTGTCAAGGGGTTCGCTCAAAGGTTTTGTGCTCCCCTCTACTTATGTCATTCGCACCAGGGCTGTCAAAGGGTCCGCGTAGGTGTTCCGTGCCCACCTCTACTTATATAAATGAATGAATGCTGTTTTCAATTTCCTGGACACTACGAAAAAAGCGGCCTTCTGGAGTACGAAGCGGATGGATTAACACCTACTAAGTTCATCGAATTAGCTAAGCTATTGTTTCACAAACTTGATTTAACATGACAGAGCTCCGGGATGTTTTTAAATATATTTCGCTGTTACCCCTAAAATAATAACATAGACCCACAGAAGTGGAATTCAGCTGACACCAATAGGTTAATGAGAAGGTACTTTGCCAAATAAAAATTTAAAGAAGTTTGATACCAGACATGAGAAAAACAGACTCGTATAAGTTAGAATTAATGCAACGGCGTTTACATGTCCAAAGTGTGATCGCACATTCCTGGCAAAAATATAAACCATGACTATACGAACGCTTTGTAAACCACTCTAAGATGCAGTGACAATGCAAAGCAGTCGCTGTAGTTGAAACCAGTTTAAATAATATATTATTCAAATACATTGCATTGGCAATCAATTAGGTTGCCCCACTGTTTTTACCCAGTTTTCGCTTTAATAAAGCGCTGTTGGTGGAGCGGCGGCATCATCGAGGCGGCAGCTATGAATCCCCCTAACAACGATAAGATTACATTCCACCTCGTTTCACGTCTCGAAGAAAAGAGGTTGCTGTTTTTATGACGAAATGTTTCTAATATAATTTCAATTTACTTTTTTATTCGCTTATAGAACCTGTTTGTGTTTATTTTTAAACATTTTGAGAGTTACCATGAATTATTTGATTTGCTTAGAGAAAGATTGCTCAAGTTGAATTTATACATTATGTTAAATTATGCTATTTAAAAGACAATTCTTTGAATCAATGTTACTCTTTTCAACCTTTTTGCATTGGTGTCGAGTGTCAACTTTCAAATTTCGAAAAAAAGACTTTATATTTTATTGCTGAAGCTCAGCAGATAGGCTGACGGCCCAACTGTGATGGAAAGTGGTTACCGTCGCCTATGGACATTATCTAAGTTAAACTAGGAACAATTTAGAAATGAATATACTGCAAGAATCCAACAACTCGTCGTCTTATTTAGTACTCCTCTCACGGGCGATTGGGCCATAGGCTCTCGCCTAGTGGTGCTTCACCAACATACAACAGGGGTCATCCACCACCGAAGTACCACACTTAAATATACAAGCAATACCAGTGGTGCTGCACATACGCTGCCCTGAAGGAGAAGCTGGAACCTGGCCTCTAATGCCGGAACACAACTCAGTTGTAATGGTGACATATCTAGACCAGGGGTGGTAGCCATCCATCCAGTCGGGCTAATGACCTACCACCTGGCTGAGGGTTGTTTTGTCGCCTCTTATAACAGGCCGCCCAGCTGCAGGAATTACTACTTTTTTCCGTTCCTGCACGGAAAACCAAAACGAAGCACGAAAAACAGTTTCTGTTATTTGGTTTGGTCTAAATGTCAGGGATCAACTTCAGAGTTGTCGGTTGCATGTTACCTATAGCACATGTGTAGTACTTGGTTAGCTTGGGAGTATATAATGTATCTGCTTGTCTGCCGATTTAATGCTTCGCGTAGATATGCAACAACTAAAACAATGGACACTAGTCACAACTATCTACCTATAACTCTACCTATGCAGTTCATATAAAGATGAGTATTACGTTCCGAATGGAAATTGTATTTATAAATATGCCAACACAAGGTGACTTATTTGTTCGAGAGAATAAATTGATCCGCGTGATTTATATAACACACTTGTATTGCATAGTCATGTACTACCAATGGTCAAAATGGATCATTTATTTGCATTACATGATATTAAATGGTGGTGGTGAAAAGATGTTTTTTTGAAATCCACGTCGGACTATGTAACTATATTATAGTCGGACGTGGATTTGAAAAAATATCATATACTGTATTAATGACTTACTGTCATAGATATAATATCTGTGCCTACCATTTATTATTTATTTCTTTTACATGCATAAAAATGTGGTGCTTGCCAATGTAATTTGTAAGTGCGACGGTGCGTCTTTACATTCTATACAACGCCAGAACGTAGCCATAGGAAACTGCTCGCGTATATATTGTAATGTTGTTTTAAAAATCTGTTATTACAATGCATACAAGAATTTTGCGTACTCATCGTGTATAGTTTGTATCGTGGATGCTCGCGTCTTCGTTCCTAACTATACTGAATTACTTACGCTTGACAAGAGTGTTAAAAGTCTTAAGTAGATTTTTGATTCAGTAGAATATGGAATTATATTTGAACTTTATTAGGTAGGACAAAATAGGTAGAATTAAATATATAACAATAACTTTTAATCATAATAATTTTTATTACAGAAACGTACGTTTTAACGAGCATTATTAATATTATGCGAGACGTTAAATGCGCATGTTAATCTGTCTGTGCTAGATATTTTTGGAGAAGTCTGTAAAATAAGTCCATACGTTAATTCTACAGCAGACAGATGCTTGCTGAAGGTACCACCTTGACCTTCAATACAATTGCAACAAGCTGCTGAAATATTAACGGCGTATGTTAAATTTCTGTTTGAAGTAGACTCTACCAGAAATTCAGTATGATTGACACGTGTAATCTTGGCCACATCCTTAGATCGCTTGCAAAACTTTAGGTAAGCGGAACTGTTTGTTTGGCGGCTATGCGCAAATTTCATGAGTCGTCTCTATATTGGTATTTTTCGAAAATATTTGCTTAAATGTCAATCAGAGCGCAGACATTGAACGCTGTGCATCTTTGTAGAATTAGGTCTTTGAAAATACGAATTGAAGCTTCTGTGTAGTTATTTGTATTGTGCCCTGTATTCATAATGTCTGTCCTGTAAGCTGTACACCACTCCACTCTTCTCTCCCATATGTTTTTCAGGTGTTACACTAAATTATTGCAGGATTTCACATAGGAGTCTGCAATTAGTTCTTAAACATACACGATTAGTCCCTATGCATACTGGCGCTGTACATTATGGAACAAGATATACTTCTATGTTACTACAAAGTATACGTGATTATTTGCGTACTGCTCTTGTATGGATTGGAAGAACTTCGTAAAAAACTTCTTTCCAATCTATACGTGATTAGTTTCATACCCTTGCGTTCTGGCCTTGTACAGAATGGAAAGACGCTGCGACAGTGCATTCTTGTATACGAATGAAAGGACTTTTTACGTAACATATTATGTGGCCTGAGATTTTTTTTGATTTCCATGTAATCAAATTCTGTTCAGTGTTATCTTGTCACCTATGGAAATCAGTAGTAACAGACGAAAAAGGTATTAGGCATTGAGAAACAAAAGTCCACTAATATAAAACTGTTAAGAAGCGCCAGCATTTTAGCTAAAGTATGTTCCCATTTCTTAATGATAGAATTAAAAGTAAAAGATGAAACCGAAGTAAAGGCTAGGGCAGGTGTTCTTTAATCAAATAAAGGAGAAAGTGGTGTCGCATCGTTTTAAGCATTGTAAGAACTAGTCCATTATCGGGATACCTGGGGTCCAAGTCTGCTATTATTATCTCTTCAATATGGTCGGACACTATCGTCTGAATTGTAGGACTGCCTGATTATCCGTGCAGGGACGGAGAAAGAATACAATTTCCTGCGGCCGGGCGGCTTGTCGTAAAAGGCGACAAAATAACCCACAGCCAGGTAGTAGGATATTCGCCCATCTCGATGGCACCACCCCAGGTCTAGAGTATACCGCCATAACGTCTCGGCATTAATAGCCAGGTTCCAGTTTCCCTTTAGAGAGCGGCAGCACACAGGCGACGGTGACCGCTTTCCACCATATGGGCCGTCCGCCTGTCTGCTGAACTCATGCAATAAAAAAAATCGGTATTCTGTTAATACACTCTACCTTTAAGCGAAAATTCGCGAAATAAATGATAAAAATTTTGGTAGCTTTTCAATACTCATTTCGGCTAACGCGAGTTCTGCTGATGGCATGTTAATTTAATTCTACTATAATTCCGCCGCGAAGGTATCAAGAAGATATTGTGGATTTAGTAGAACACGAATTTTTGACACTATCGCAATGGAATTATACTTTGAATATTTTGGCAAAGCCAAGAATTAAAAAGAAACGATTGGACCCCTGAACGATACTCCAAAAATAAAAATCATACAAAATTTGTTACAGCAAAAATTTGTTATGGGCCTCTATTACACAACAAAAGTAGATATAATTATAAAGCCGACTGTAATGTAATTTATATCTAGGTCAGTAGAATGTTTGTGTAAAATAGCCTACTTATAAAATCAAACGAATATTTGTTTTTAGTTTCCATTGTTAAACATGTACGTAATGCAGTCGTATGTAGAGCTAGCTGTACGGCCCGGCGAGATCATAAGGATTTCTTCGACTCCACGAAATGTTGTAGTAAAACTTTTATTGGCGGCCGGACGGGTTGGCAGTTTAGCAGTTACTTTTTAAATAAAAGAACTTTAATATAGTCCGGTTTATATGTGAAAACGCATATGTGTGAATTTGGGGTGCTTTTTAATTTAACTTTATTTATATAAGTGCCTGTCTTCATTTATTCACGTGATAAAAATAGAAGGAAATGGGAATGTACTGTAAAATAAAAAAAAAACTCATTTTTACTAAGTCACATGATATTTGTGGTGAACTCAACTACTCAACTATAATGTTACAAACTTACTCTAACTCGACATGAATAAGACTATTATATATATAAATATAATATATATAGGAAATATTATAGCATTAACTTTTAATTGGTATTTTTCAATTCATGATTATATTCATTACTTGGAAATACCTAAATGTATAAGCGGCGTAAAATTATAATTAAATTAAATAGATTATTTATCGATCATGAATTAGCTTGGTCAGTTTGTTTATCCAGAATCACTTGTTTAGAGAGTTATTTAAATAGTTTATGAACGCATCTATAGTACTTTATAGTATCATATATTTTAAAAGTAACTTTATTTGTATTATTTATTACATCTAATAATTTCGATTATATTTGTCACGAACTTTTATTTAATAAAAATAATATTGGAGATAAAACAGTACAACAGTATATAATTAACATTTTCGTATTCGGAGCGTACCTACTACTATTTGAATAATACATTCCAGAGAGAGTGCGAATAGTTTCACCTTTTGTTTATATTTAATGGGCTTAGAGGATTCGGTTATTCCAGTTCGCTCGCATGATACAAGGATTGTGGTGTGATCGAATTTAATATGCGACCGAAGTGGTTTTGAACAAGCGGGTAGTAACCCTTCTACTGTCTCGTGCGTCTTGTACGAACCCCGTCTCAATATTAATGCTTTACAGTCAGTACTTTTGTGATATATGCCTATACTTTACCTACATAACGATATGCAGGTTTTAAGATTAATATCCATAATAGAGAAGAGCGAGAAGCTTCTTTATACTTAAAAAATGAGACCTGAGAACATTTGTGGGAAGTATATTCATTTCCGGTTCGTCATTGTTGCGAAGATTTGATTTGCGAAAAATCATCAGTGTTTATAAGTTAATTTTGTATGATGGTTAAAAATTGCTAATAATATTTTATGATAATTAATTTTCATAAGTCTTAGTTTAGAAACGTTAGTTGTATGAAAAATTATATCAATTACATATCAACATAAACTAAAATATTATTAGTAGAATTTAGCCGCTATATCGACGTTCTGTAAGTTTATTACTATACATAGCTTGTTTTATTAACATTTATTTTTCTATCATTTTAGTTATTTATTTATTTGAAACATAAAAATAACTATAGATGTTTTCTAGTCTAGACGAGAATATTTTGTATAAATGCCAGGACAAACAGTCTAACAATTTGGGACTCGCGGTTACCGCCAGATATAAATTAAAATCATACTGGTGTTCTCCTAGTTATACAAAACTACTCGTAGGGATCGCGGGAGTAGAATACGGTAGTTGAGCTACCGTATTACACGCTACCGCTACACGACTCTGGAATAACAAAGCACATGTACTCGTACATATTGTATATGTCCTGGTAATTTGACAAGGTCAAACTCCAGCAGTGAATTGAGATTGACAAAAAGAGAGGAACTAAACAAAAAGTTGCTGTTTAAAAGTAGGTAAATATTAACTGTTACGTAGAATCTATGACAATAGCGCGGATAAAAAAAGTAATTTGTTGTTTTTGTAAAAACTTATTACTTGGTTTAACGTACGCTGCAGTCTCCTAAGTATTATGTTCGTGTAATTTCACTAATCTATCTTATCAGGTAACTATATTTGTAGATCTAAGGCCAATAGATAAAAAAAAGTTTAATACAAATAAAAGTAGAAAAATAAAATATTTAGCTGTAGATCAATGGTTAAAGAGAATGTCTAATTTTATGTATCTCGGGAAAATAGTACCTACATATATTAAAGAATATGCTTATAAAAATACTTCACAATGTTTAACTCGCATAAGTAAGCAGGGGCTTGTTATAATAACAGTGAATTTTTGCTAAATTAGGTTAGAGTGACAAACATCATCAATCAATTATTTTTACCTTAACACAGAAAAACAAACAAAAGATCTCTTAAATTTCAAAAAACTGAATATTACAGCTTTTTATCTTGATATACGATTATAGAGAATATAATAGAATAGGATGTACTTTATTGTACAAAAATGCAACATAAAATCTCTTGATTGAATCTTCTTACATTAATATACAAGTACAATCGGCGTTCTTATCGCCCATGGCGATTTCTACCAGACAACCTTTGGATGGAGTATAGAAGGACAACAAAAGTCGGTAGTTGCGAAACCAGCACTTGTACAATAATTTAGTTTATTCATAATAAATATTCATAATAATATATATTCATAATTTATAATAAAATATGATAATATAGTTATATACATAAATAAATACACATATTATATTATATACATACAAAAGCAAACAATAACACTATAGGTAGTAATCTTTAACTAATCTGTTAAAAGAAGGTAATGATCGTGTCTGCTTGATGTTTAGTGGTAGTGCATTCCAGAGTTGAATGGCCTGGACGATAAAAGACTTGTTGTAAAAACTGGTTCTGTTGACAGGCGTTTTCAGTTTCAAATTCTCTGACAATCTAAAGAATCTCGAATCACTGTAATTAAGGAACTGAAAGCGTTCCTTGAGATAATCAGGGGACTTGGGATTAAACAAAATGTTGTGAAGAAGAGACAGGATATGCACATTCCGGCGAAGGCGGATGGGAATCCACTTGAGTTTAATGCGAAATTCAGATATATGATCATATTTGCGTAGCCCAAATATGAGACGAATGCAAAGGTTTTTGAAGCCGCTCAAGTTTATCAAGTTGATATTCTGCGAGGTCAAGATTATAATGCGTTAACAAGCCCCTTTTTGATATGATGAACTAATTTCATGACACAAGAGAATGTTATAGATAGAATACATAGACACTAGAGTGTGTCACGTATAAACATGGCTCGCTTCGTTAGTTAGGTTGGGAAAGGGACGATCTGATAAGTCCCTCGATGACCTGCGCACCGACGCTTCCTGCCACCGGATTATGCCACGCTGTCCTCATACACCTAATTTGAACTAAGGGCTGTGTGTGAGATGTTATCACCGGGTGTGTAAGCCTTTATACTATTAAGCTGCGGCCGCATTATCTATAAATGTCTATAATAAACGTAGACTTGCAGAGCAAGTCGCATCGTTATAGCTGTTTATATAACAAAATCGCTGTTGCATAGCCGCTTGTCTGGGAATTATACTGTAATACCTCATAGGTCTCGAATATATCGACAAAATTCATAAAGATCAAAAACCGTACAAAACTTACATATTATTCTTGGGATGATCTTCCTGTAAATCAATAAAAAAAATTTAGAACAGACTAGAGAAATTGCAATAAATTGTTATTAAGTTACTTGGAATCATAAAATTGGACCAATATACATACAATTTGGTTTTGACGTTCCTAAGATTCTGTGAAATAAAGAACATACAAAAACACTTTTTCCTGGAAAAAGCAAATGGTACTTTTCGTATGAATACGAGGCAACGCCCTGACACAAATGTATCTACTTATATACACATTACATACTTATGTGAATCAACATTTTATATTTTTAGAGCATTATTGCAGCGACCGTGAGTGGTGTAGTGTCCCAGTTCCATGGACTGTTATTCCACACTATAAAGCTCGTAAAGTATTAAAGCACCAGCCGCAAGAATCATAAAAGATTCCAGCACCATTTCAAAAATTGAGAACTTGAGCCAAGATATTCTCTTGAATCTTTGAAAGGACAATTTTAACGCCGAATAATAAAAATGTTTATTAAAGATTAGAATTATTTCCGGGAAATTTATCTATATTCAGACGAGAATACTTTCATAATAATATTCCAGTATGAAATATATTCTACATACGAAATTGGGATAAGTATAAATATTTTTTTGTTAATCATCAAATACTGTCCAAAAGCTGAAGCATGATGGTCTTACCGACCATTCATTTGCCGTACTTCTGTTAAGATTTGGTATAAGCTCCATAAACGTCCCACTTCTGGGCTCGGGCCTCCCACTATAAGGGAACGAACAGTATACCCGCCACGCTTGTCCAAAGCGGCTTGGCAGGTTTAACACATCGGTTACCTCCATATGCAGGTTTCATGACGATGTTTTCCTTCACCGTTTTTAGGACGTGGTTATGCTCATTAAGTCAGAAAACTGCCTAACTGGTGCATGCAGTCTCGCCAGGATTCGATCCCGCGCCCTTTGATATCGGGACGCATGCGCTAGCCATTCGCTATATATCCTAATATTTAGTATTATGCAATTTTGTTATACAATTGAATAGCGATATATATTATAATAGAGTACAAATATATATAAGTGGAAAAAACTTCCCAATTTATATGAATAGTGTCAATATATACATATTGATAAACGGACAAACAGAAATTACTCAACTATAATTCTCATATTAGACCAAATAACCAAATTAAATCAATTTGGTTGAAAGGCACAGAATTAAAAGGAAACGACGATATTCAAGTTTATGTTTATATCACTTTAGTTGATTCATTCATTGTCAAAAGACAGAAATGAACCGTTCAATATCGTTTTAAAAGTTTCTTTTTCACGGTAAAGATTAATTACCTTTATTACGCAAAGCACATTCATATTATAAATGCGAAAGTAACTCTGTCTATCTGTCTGTCTGTCTGTTTAATTTTCACGGAAAAACTAGGGGACTGACTGATTTGGCTGAAACTCAGTATATTCATATTTTCTATGCCGAGGATGAACATGAGATACTTTTTATCCCGAAAAATGGAATAGTTTCTAGGGTCTTCGTCTTCTTCTTTTGCGAGCAGGCGCTTTCCGTAAGTCTAGGAATCCGCCAGTTTCTTAAGGTTGCTGAAGACTTCTCGTAAGCTACCTGAGGCGTCTAGATACTTCGCCCTGTATTGGGCCACCTCTCCGCATTCGAGCAGAACATGGGCGGCTGTTTCTTCTGCCTCCAGGCATGCTCTGCACAGGGGGCTGTCGATGACACCTATATTGAAGAGATGCCTGTTAAAATTGCCAGGTGATGTGGCTGCACTAATAACTAGTATTGTTATAATAATAAAGTTAAGGAGCAAAAATAATCGAGTTGTGAGGGATATTATATAACCAGCTACACCCGACATACGTTTGCATTGCCATGGAAAGTAAAAAAATGTTAAGTTGAATTTTTAGTAGGTATTATATTTGGTTTTATCTGTTTTTTGGGCCACAATCTCTCGCGGGCGTCTTCAGTTTCATCACAATCTGATTACTGGTTTACGATCGCATAGAAGACAAACATACAAACATTCATTTTATTTATATAGATTATTTACAAGTAGTAAGTATTTATTTCAAATCACTCAAATGAATAAATCTCAGTACAGTAAATAAAGTCGGCCTCGGGAATAACGATCGTTATAAATATTATATAATTTAATTTTACGATTTCTAAAATATGTTTTCATACTGAAACCGGAGTAGCACTCCAATGCTCTTGGCAATGTTGCTGAAATAACTGAAATAAGTCGTCTTTCATATTTAATGGAAAGGTTTCGAAACTAGATGAACGTATAAAATTCTGATGAGAAACGGGAAACGCATTACATTTCGTACAATAGTATCGCTGTCTTCGCTTTATTTTGTTACACAGCAAGTTTTATTGTTTCCACTTTCAACTTCTCAGCGACTCGCTTTATTTCCGCTCTGGAAATTTTGAAAAGGCTGAAAAATGTTCATGTTGACTTTAGCAAAACAACGTATTTTGATAAGCTAAGTAGAGTTGAGTGTTTCATCGCATCACTGGACATTGTAAGTCGGTGTTTTATTATTATTCAATTCTTTCCCGAAGATCCTTGCTCCCTAAGTCCCTGCTACCAATCACAGTATCATCGTAGAAATTTTATAATAATACCACAGGTGAAAACGAAGTTTGCTAGTTGCTTTAGCAATTTCTCATCCTTCCTTCTGTACAGCAACGTTAACAGAAAATGTAATCTAAAAGATCTTAACCTCTCTGGTGCAAAAGAAAAAAGTGCTGTGTGGCTTCTTACATTAAACTACGAGAAAACTGAGTTCTTATTAGTCATTCAAATATAAATCCTATCACACACGCACAAACACATTTGTACACACACGCACTCCTATACTCACTCACAAATGTGTGCATTTGTGCACACAACACACATTTGAATTGTATTATTATTATAATATATTGATAACATACTATGTTAAGCCCAGTGCGGGAACCAATGTTTCTGACATTGTTATGAAAGTAAGCTCTTGAAAATAAATTATTTAGTATTTTGGATTTGTATTTGTTGAGTTTGCCTATCTTTTAAGTGTATGTAAAGTATGGCAAATATAACTTTATAAAATCCGTTACATTTTTAACATACCTTTCTATCTCTTTAGGTATAAAAAAATTACGAAAGCGTAAAAATTAAAAAATCTACCTAATAATCTATCTAATCTAAATCAAAAATCTAATCTAATACATTAATGTTATTATGTTATTATATTATATAATTAATGTTTCATAATTCGTATATTCCCATTAGTGACCAAGTCAAGAATCGCGGCGTAATCATCGACAAGGAACTGTGTTGGCGACCCCACATTATCGAGTTAAGTCGCAAGATCTTTGCATCCTATGCCTCACTCAGAAGACTAAAAAAAATCCTTCCAACCGCCACTAAGATTTCGCTTGTTTAAGCAATTTTACTACCCATTCTTGACTATTGACCTGTTATCTTAATGTTACCCAAGAGCAAGTCATCAAACTTGAGCGTCTTCAAAATGTTTGTATTAGATTCATATTTGGATTAAAAAAATATGACCACATTTCTGAATATCGAAAAAAACTCAAGTGGCTGCCAATCCTTATCTTGTACATTTATTATATCGTACACTATTTATACCCTTTACTCCTCCTTACCTTAAGGAATGTTTCAACTTCCTTCATACATCACACACCTTCGATTTGCGCTCCTCTAATAACCTCCTGTTAAAGGCACATGCACATTCTTCAACATTTTACTCCAAATCGCTGTGCAGGCTGTCTGCCTTTGGAACTCTAAACCCGTAGATGTCAGAAAAGCTAAATCACTTGCCATATTTAAAAAATCTGTCAAAAACTATTACCTTAGTTTATAATAAAATATATATTTTTCTATTCATCTTTCTTAACTTAGCTGTTTACTGTCCAAATTGTACTGTTCTTCCTTTTTTATTTTACTTCTTTTAATTTAATTATACATAGACATAATTTGTTAAAAGTATCCTCTCAGGCAGGTTGCCTGGAAGGGATCGCTTTAAGCGATAAGGCCGCCTTTTGTTTTGCCGTTAAATTATTGTAATTATTTATTGTGTAATTGTTTATTATGGTGAACAATAAAGTGTTTTCTATACTATTCTATTAATTGAGAAGGATTATAGAATACTTCTGAGGTATAGACCTATCTATATATTTATAGCTATTGTTGATGTAGAGCACCCTTTCTTTGTGTAACAAATATCTCGAAACAAGCAGCTTTTATTCTTTTCTAAACTTGTTAAAAATTATTCTTCATAACTTAGAATCGAATCAGTCTTAATACGTATTAGTATGAATTGTAAATTTGAAGGGACATTTTTTTCAGTTGACTTGAATTAATGCATGAATGTAAACCCATTTTTTATTCACTATTAATTAAAAAGTAGGTTAGAACCTATCCTACCATCTATACAACATAAAGGTCAGTTTACAGATAAATAACTTAAAGTAGGTAGTTTAAAGAAAAAAGTTTTTAAAAGAATGAAAGAGAACATTTATTTGCCAAATGCGACAAAGAGAAAATAAATAGTAAAATTCTTAAAACATTCTTAAAAGTTGTCTGTCGCAACTTGAACAATGTAATATAGTGATGTGTCGGAATACAATTTGACACAGCGCTAATTTTCATTGGAGTCCTACCAATTTACGTTTATATTATTTAATTAAATAATATAGAAGCCTAAAACCGAATTATGCTGAACAATGGGATAAGCCAAAAGTTACACAAGCTAGAGGAATCTATACTTTTGCACTATCTGTTAAATAATGCATATGTTACTCGTACTATCGATTCTACATATATTCAAGTATATGGAGCTTGTGACAAATTTTACCGATGGTACCTAAGGAAAATAAACAATAGTAAGATATAGGATGTATCTGCTAGATAGTGTTCGTCGTCTGAAACCCTCATAATTAGCTCCAATCAGAGAGCGCGGTTGCCATTGTGTTTAAGACAAGTAAGCTCTGTTCGATAAATGGGGGGTAGAACGGAGAATTCCTGTCTGCTCTCAGTAATTGACCGTCTGTTACTCGATTCCACACTAAAGCCGTTTATTTATTTTATACAATATCTATATTTTATTGTAGAAATATTTTCAATGGGATTCTAATAGGTTTTCGCAACTGTTGGATATACTAAAGAGAAATCAAAATTATGTTTTGCATTAATTGTATTTTTTTCTCTAAAACTAATTTGAATGTGCTTATTTAGGCTTTACATAAACTCGAATTTATTTAAACCTTTGTAATACTTAATATTATTTTCAATGGAAGTGTTTATAGTTGTACGGCTACGATTTTTTTATTTGTAAAATGCTATTCACTTTAAAAAAAAGTAATAATTATATAAGCTATCATATGTCCTCTCATAAAATATATAGAACAAATTAAAAGTAGTTTCACATAGAAATTGGAATTGGTGTAAAAACTAACTTTTTTCTTCATTAGATAATAAATATTATTTCAGATAAACTTAACCGGAAGTTTTAGACATAAACGAAGATTTATTCAGCCAAATGACATTTCTTCTGTGCAATGAACTATAATTAATTTATACTTAGGGAGCGTCGTCGTCGCAGCCGTTGCCGACTGGTAGAGTTGCCAGAATCTATATGACAAGTATCTGAGAGGAAACTAAAAACTGTTATTATACAATAACATTAATACAGCAAAACATAATAAATAGTAACCGTCTTAAAACACATTTCAAACAACATGATTTGAAAATAATCAAAACAATGTGAGCTACAATTATCCATTCGACACGTATATTATTATGTATGATACTTTGCTTTGCTTTGAAATCGTCTTGGAACAGACATGTTATAAACATTGGACAAAATTCAGTTAAGTTTCACATAAGTTTCCTTGAAATTTTATCCAGAAAAATGGCAACACCAGAGACGGATGCAATGAGAACGAGCCCCTGTAATGAAACGACTTACTACGCCATTAACGGAGCAAAAATGTCCTTAATTAACACTTGGGGCGCTTTTTGTAATGGAAGCAGCAAAGCAATTAGCACAACCCTAAAAATGTAACACCTGCTATTTCTCACTATGCTTTAAGAAACGGAATTAATAATATAAAATCTTATTCAATATAACGTAATATTCTGATTGCTTGTTTGGTTTGGTTTAAGCGATGGCCTGCCTAGTTCACTGGAATGTAAAGTTTCCTTAGAGAATACATTTCGTAAACAAAATATTGGCTATTTAGTTTGGTCTGGATTGCTGCCATTGCCAAAACACTTCATTATATATTATCCATAACATAAATTAGCTCTATCATTTTAAGGGTCCATTTTTCAATCACCAGATAAAAGAAATTCATATAATATGGAGAAATTAAAACGAGTTATATGAATAAAACAGTTAAAGAGTTTCACTTTTGGATTCAATTAGGTTATGTTTTATTTGACTAATAACTTTTATGTGTTCATTGAAAAGTCGGCCGGAAGTCTAGTAAGTTTAGTGCGTAGGGTATTGCGGCGCTTTATTCTAATAATGTTGGTTCCAATATCAAGCCAGAGCGGTTAGGTAGGTTTAATACCCGTGTATATTTATATTATTGGACTTGACTTTATGTTGTTGGTCCGAAGACCTTACAACTTTACCGGGATTTTTGGGGCGAGTGCCTTCGCGAAGCGAAGGCGCGCGAGCCCGGGGGGGGCAACTTGCTCGAGGGAGCTCCCTAAGGAGTTTTACCTCGGCTGGACTGTTGCAATGAGAGGGGGATGAATTTAATGATGCCCACCATAGGGCGACACAAAGCACTAATTGAGAACGGGCGACGGGTAATATAAAGCCCGAGGGGAAGGATCCCGGCGGGCCGGGATCGGCGGTTCGCGGCGGCCTACGCTATCTTACTGCCGTTTCGTAACGTGTTATGGCTGGGAGAGAAGAAACGGCGAAAGAAACTTCCCAGCAACACGCCTAGTCTATCCTGTGGGGGGGCTATGTCTCCTAACGTCCCTCGCAGGGACGTGGAGAGATCTTGATTGGCGGCGCCTGAGACGCCGCCGTCTGTGTCTGTCTGTCCGTGCCTGCCAGCCTGCCGTCCTAACCGCGGGCGGGCTGATCCGGGCCAGCCGTTTTGTGATAACGTCGACCCTGTCCGTGAGGACGTTACGCGGTCGTCGTACAAGAGCCTTTCGCCGAGGCTTATAATCGGACGCGAATACCCGTGTGGACGGCATGGAAGAAGAATTATTTTTTTACATTGATAATAAATCTAAGACATTTTGGATAAGTGCAGCGGGTGGGTATACTCTCCGTTCCTTTAAAATGTGAGTACCAAGTCCCAGTCAAGCAGTGAGATGTTTATGGACTGTTATTTTATTTATATAACATTACTGAAATTCTTTGTATTTTATACACCTCGCGCTCACTTTTTATAAATATAAAAGTTTAGAACAATATGCCTTTCATTTTACATTTATTCTGCTCTCATACCAAGTTTCAAGCTTTGTAAGAGACTTTGATAAGGGTTAATTAAATATTATATTATGTATACTAAATGTAAAGTCTGTTTAACGTGGTAAACTTGTGTTGTTAAATTGGAATTACAAATACTTTACTTTCAACATGTGACTTTAGTTCCATTACCGTATAATTTTAAGGAAGCAAAAAGATTCTTCAAGAAGATAAACTAAAGATTGTAGAACAACTCTTGTGTTCACGATGGAGCACGATTTTAATTGGAACAAATAAAGGCTTTGTGGATTTTATAGTTTGTCCGCACCTCAGGTTTACGTGATCTGCATTAAGCTTTATACTCAAAGGTTAAAAATGTGGAAGCTCCCAGCAAAGGAGTAAAAAGTTTTCCAACCAATGTTAGCATGCTTATGCTGTCAAGTTTTGTATAAGTATATATATATATATAATTTTTATCTACGCCAATCTTAAAGTGTCATATGTATCTCTCTCTGTACGAATGTATGTATTGTGTAATTCAATTTAACTATTCTGATTGAGAATTATTGATGTATAAGATTCATACATACCTATTCTTAAATATCGACAGAAAAATACAATAATATAATTTATATAGCACTTTAATAAAGATGGGAAAAGCGTAGGCGCATAATATGTAGCACAAACATGGTAAAGCCCACAACTAGCAGTGAATTACAATTGGCTGACGATAAAACGTAATTAGAAAGATGACGTAGGTATTCTATCTACAGCTCCTCAAGGCTATAAGCATGCAGAATACTTCACTACATAGTTTTTTTACTTCTGGGCACCGGAAATGTCGATTAAATAATAAATATTCAAGGCACTCAATAGATGCTCAAACCGTAAAGATAACAAATAACTCCTCTACTTTTACTGACATATCTATCGGCTGTATATATGTACCAGCCGTATTTGGTGAATAGGATACGGCTAACATGTCTACGCAGGTTGCATACGATTCCGTCATGAAAACCAGAATCACCTTGTCGAACAGCCAGCTTGTGGTTACGTTAAAATAATACCGTTCGGCTCAAGTAAAGCTAGCACGTTAGCGTTGGTAATGGGGATTGTTCACTTTTTTTCAATTTAGCTTTTTGAAAAACCATTTCGAGGAATAGTGTTCCTAATCATTTCTGTCTAGTTAAAATTCCAAAAAACGTACAATCCCCTTGTATTTTGAAAGAAATGCGTTTGACCTTTATTTGACCTTACTAAATCCTATGACGTCATTTACGTCTGGTGAAATGCATATGAATACCGAAGCCATTCAGTTTCAAAATACAAAAGGACCGACATTTTCCTTTTTATGTCATTGTTATGTCATACAACATCAACATAAACAAACATTTTATTCGACGTACTCCAGAATTAAATTATGTATATATTATCTCTTCAGACCAATATTTCTTAAATATCTGTAAAGAGAATACTTACATATGGTCTCTAACTAAAAGTCAAAGAAAAGTACATTATATAAACGTGCGTCTTCGTAAATGGCGATTGGAGCGATATCGAAATCTTTTCAAGAGATACGATCCAAAAAATAACCTGTTTACTGATGAGAAGATCATCACCGTGGAAGAAAATTTAACTGGCAAAACAATACACCTTGCGCCAGAAGTTAGAAGGACGTCCAAAATCACATATTGGAAACAATGATTTAAGCATTAAGTGATACTTTATTCGCTGGATACCAGTGGATTTTCCAACAGGGCTCTGTACCCTCCCATGAAGCTAATTCAATCCAACATTGGTTGCAAGCCAATTTGTCAGACTTTGTTCAGAGCATAGGTTGGCCTTCGTCGAGTTCTGACTTGAATTCTTTGGAGTATTCTTTATGAACTGCATTGGAGCTAATGGCATACAAAAAGTTCACCAGAACCTGAATTTATCTCAAGCGAGCCCAAATCAATAAATGGAAACTGATTGAAAAGATTAGTACCACCATAGAAGAATGGCCTATATCTTTAAAGCTTAATTAATTGAAAACAAGGATGGCTATTTTAAATAACTTATTTTTATATATACATAAATCTAGATGTTATTAGTTATAATTCATGTAAACAATATATGAATATTTAACATTCCTCCAAAAATATTTTAGCTTTACTTTGACTGATGTCTTAAGAGTTCACATTACGAGTTATAAGAATAAGATGGTTTCTATACTGAAAGCAAACTATTGTGAGTTATAAATTTGTATGTGCCATATATTTATATGAATTGATTAATAAAATATATCTTTTGACTTATTATTTTGCAAGATGAAATAATAAATAACTTTTAGCAGTTAAACTTGTTTATTTACTTAAACACTTATTAATAATAATTTAGGACATATTATATAATCTTTTCAGAAATGTTCAGTTTTATCTTTTTCTTTTTTCTGCAGGCTAGCATTTGGTTTTTTCTATACATAAAGTTTTCATGTAAACTGCAGTGCATAAGTCATAAAATTCTATGATCAAGCATAACCCTTGCTTATGCAGAAAAGTTGCTGCTAATTTTTTCTGAACCTGAAAAAAAAAGATATAAAGTGTCTATTTAAATACTCGCATAGTCCTTATTTAACTCATAATTTTTCATATTAGTAACTATGTTACACATCAAAATCATATTATTAAGAGATTTACAATCATTAAGGTATTTGTCACAAATCTTCGTATTCCATGAAATCCTTTAAGCCATAGATGTGCTTAATTAATCACTTTTAAGCCGGCAAGTGAATATATTTAAAACTACTGGAGAGTTTCATATTTTCCGGTAATTTGTTGTATAAGATCAGATCCATAACATACATTAGCAATCAAACACACTATCTAACCGCCAGGGCAGTGGTGCAATGTCTGTTCCTTTATTTGTATGTGAGATGTATATGAGATACTTTACTTGTATTATAGATTATTAAGAAAGTAATATAGGTTGCTGATTTATTGATTGTACCAAATTATCAAATAAGTAATTAATATTATTTTAATCAGTTTCTAATGAATGAGTGAGACATGTAGCTATTTTTCTATAAATAGGTGCACATTTTAGATGAATTTTGACTTCAACACAAAGTATACTTACATCAATCATATATTAGCTAATAATTAACATTACTGATTTCATATATGGATGAAATTTACAGACAGGAATAGTAATATACTACACAGGTTATAAAAGGAAAGAAGGAAGGAAGATCTATAGACGAACATGTTGAATTTAGAAACCTTCACAAAACTACTTACATCAGGATTTTAGCTCCTCTTATTTCTCCAATATGTACTACAAGTATAGCTATGTACTCTAATAACATTACATGTTAGGTAGGTTTAGCGTATCAGCCTTTACAAAATTAACACTCCTATTTGAAGATCCGGCCATGTTTAGAAAGATAAAATATTTAATATATTTTCATTAATAAAACAGTTCACTTTTCTGTCGGATGACTTTAGAAGATTTTTCTAAGGACGAAATTAATTGTAATGAATAATATTAGAATTTAGAAATGCTACATTAACCGCCGATCTAAAGCCTAAATACCCAATGTTGCCAGGTTGATAATAGTGAAATTACTAAAATTTGTAATTCTTGTAGGTACACACGTGTGTGTAGGAAAGTAACTCCCAACATATTGACTTAAAAAAGACCTTATCGAACATCACCATGATTTTTAAATTGAAAACTTCGGTAGATACTTCTAGGATGGGGAAAATGCACTGAATTCGCACGACCGTCACGCTGAGATACCAAGTTTTTATTTCTGAAGTGCAGTCCTAACGACTGATATATTTTTTTAAAGGTCTGACTAATAATACTCCCCCCCCTCCCCCTCAATTGAAACTGACAATACAACCTTTTTATTTTAACTGGATTGACAACATCATTAGATAATGAGACTATGTCTAAGTATCAGACATTAAAAATGATAACCCAAATGTGATACCAAATCAAAGTATTTTAGTGGTCGAATGAGCTTTATATGTTGCAATCGCTGAAAGAATACTTTATTACAAATTAAGAAAAGTAATGACATGGCAATGGTGTCTAATAGGTAATTTATGCCTGATTATCAATTAATGGTATTCAGTCTAACTGTACATTATTCAGTTTAAGTTATATTATATTGATTTTTCACTAAAGGTCACTTTAAATAACTTAACGGTAGCTTTAGAAAATAATAAATGTTGAACACCAAAATATATAAAATAAATCTACCGATAAAATTGCTAAGCTGGCCACACTAAAATGATCACGATGTGTCATAATGAATAATGACAGTAACATTTAAATAGTAGCACAGATTAATATGATTATTTTCTTTTTATAGGCAAAGGAATTAATGTAAAGTTGTCCCCAATGACGTCATCGGATAATTTGTTTAAAAATCGAATTAAAAAAAAACTAACTCTTAAAACACAAAAATATTGAAATTAGTATCTTAAAATACCCTATTTTACATAATAAAAATATAAAATCAGAGGGTAATTTTTTTTGAACAATCCCCATTATAATTTTAAAAATAGTAGTACGCAGTATCCTAATCTTGCACGCAAAATTACCTTTAAGTACCAAAGGTAAATGCTTGCTGGAATGATGTATAAGATTCAAAATATGGTACCTATATCGAAATATGCTCGAAAAAAAAATTCAGAGAAAGGTTGATTTATCCCCTTATCAGTTAAAATTCTGATAATAAAATGAGTATTAAAATTGAATATATTTGTAGATAATCGTAGTTTTAAGCGATATTAATGAATCGATAAATGATAACAGTCTTATTCATATTGAGTTAGAGCAAGTTTGAACGCTTCTTTTAGAACTTAAAAGAAAAGAAATTACTGTAACTCAGTATGAATAAGACCGTAATTAATTAATCATTTTTTATTTTATTAACATTAAAATTTTACACAATTTAGTGCTTATGTTGACTACAATTCTGGGATAATTTGTCCTTAATGGCAAAACACGTCGCGAATCTTAGAAACGTAATGTGAACCGAGCATAACTGTGGAAAGGTCATATGAGTATTCTACATTATTTAGCAACACATGTAATATGTAGCCACGTATCTTCACGGTACATTTGCGAGCTATGCGGTGTGTTTTATTTTATACTTTGATATTACTTTGGAACCCAAGAGGGTTTACCCTTATCTTTGGGTGAACAACCCCTGTCTGTTGTATAATAGTTTAAAATAGGAAGACATATTCCTGAAGGGCATACAACGAAAAGGTAATGAATTTTGAATTAATTTGTTGTATTGGTACAATAAACAACTACTTAGGATTTTATATATATGTTGACGACGACAAACACTAATGTATGAAACTCACCGACCCGTCTAAACAGGCGATAAGAACATAGGTATAATTTGCTAAGCCTCGTAGATTATGTAGACGCGACCGTTAAACGCAGGAAAGAGACGGGTCGGACTGAGACAGATATAGTTTTATTTTTAACCGTTATTAATTTGAAATTAAATAAATAAATTATTAGAATTAAATGTATAAAATGTATAATAAGCCTTAACTCGCTAGGAAATAAATGTTATAGTGTTTGCCTTTTATTGAAAGTAGGACCCCTATTAGATCCTGGTAAATGAGACCGGGCTGCGGGCGTGCAGAACGCCGCCTGGAGCCCGGGACTCGACATGAAAAGGGAACCGGGTTACAGGCGTGCAGAACGCAGCCTGGAACCCGGGACCCAAAAGGGTAGCGGAAACCGGGCTACGGGACTGCAGAACGCAACCGGAGCCCGGGATCCGTGGTTTTACCTCGGCTGAACTGTTGCCATGAGAGGGGGATGAATTTAATGATGGCCACCATAGGGCGACACAAAGCACTAATTGAGAACGGGCGACGGGTAATATAAAGCCCGAGGGGAAGGATTCCGGCGGGCCGGGATCGGTGGTTTGCGGCGGCCTACGCTATCTTACTGCCGTTTCGCAACGTGTTATGGCTGGGAGAGAAGAAACGGCGAAAGAAACTTCCCAGCAACACGCCTAGTCTATCCTGTGGGGGGGGCTATGTCTCCTAGCGTCCCTCGCAGGGACGTGGAGAGATCTTGATTGGCGGCGCCTGAGACGCCGCCGTCTGTGTCTGTCTGTCCGTGCCTGCCAGCCTGCCGTCCTAACCGCGGGCGGGCTGATCCGGGCCAGCCGTTTTGTGATAACGTCGACCCTGTCCGTGAGGACGTTACGCGGTCGTCGCACGAGAGCCTTTCGCCGAGGCTTATAATCGGACGCGGACACGACGAGTGGATTTCGATGGTGCGGCGCGAGATCGAAATACTTACGCGAGAGCGACGTAATGTAGTTTTTGATGGAGGGAAGCTCCAGATCGCGGTGGAGGTCGACGTTACGCATATAGAGGGGAGCACCGACGGCTCTGCGCATGAATTTGTTTTGCACGATTTGCAATTTATCTAAAAGGGCAGGCTTGGCATGGCCGAATACTTCGACAAGGTCTGGCACAACGGCTTGATTTACAAGCTGTACCAGTTCGGTATGCCAGACAGACTCGTGCTCATCTTGCGAGACTTCCTCCTAGGTCGTAGCTTCCGTTTTCGAGTGGAGGGAACGCGCTCGTCCCCTCACCCACTCACAGCCAGTGTACCACAGGGCTCGGCTCTGTCGCCACTACTCTTCACGCTGTACACCAGCGACATCCCAAAAACTCCAGATGTGGAGTTGGCCCTCTTTGCGGATGACACCGCACTCTATACATCAGATCAAAACCGACAAATGGCTTGCGTCCGGCTGCAGGCAGCTGTCACAGAGCTAGGCGAATGGTTTCGCAAATGGAGGATAGAGGTAAACCCGGAGAAAAGCGCAGCAATGTTCTTTTCCCCGGGCACGCTTCGCTCCCCCAAACGCGTTAGCCTTCGCCTAAAAACCATTTCGCTCTATGACCAACAAATCCCCTGGGCAAAGTACACCAAATATCTTGGTGTCACCCTAGATCGGAACTTGCGCTTCAACGAGCATATCACTATAGTCCGAAATAGAGCGCGATTTGTGATGGGTCGTTTAGCACCCATGATAGACAAACGAAGCAAAATGTCCCTCAGACACAAGCTTACTCTGTATAAAACATGCATCCTCCCGATCATGACATACGCGAGTGTGGTATTCGGCCATGTCAAGCCTGCCCTTTTAGATAAACTGCAAATCGTGCAGAATAAATTCATGCGCAGAGCCGTCGGTGCTCCCCTCTATATGCGTAACGTCGACCTCCACCGCGATCTGGAGCTTCCCTCCATCAAAAACTACATTACGTCGCTCTCGCGTAAGTATTTCGATCTCGCGCCGCACCATC
The DNA here is from genome assembly GCA_019925095.2 of Dendrolimus kikuchii. NCBI lineage: Eukaryota > Metazoa > Arthropoda > Insecta > Lepidoptera > Lasiocampidae > Dendrolimus > Dendrolimus kikuchii. The sequence goes on along the minus strand of CM034391.1, from coordinate 10,355,173 downwards.
GAAATCCGCTCGTCGTGTCCGCGTCCGATTATAAGCCTCGTCGAAAGGCTCTTGTGCGACGACCGCGTAACGTCCTGACGGACAGAGTCGACGTTATTACGAAACGGCTGGCCCGGATCAGTCCGCCCACGGTTAGAACAGTAGGCTGGCAGGCACCGACAGACAGACACAGACGGCGGCGTCTCAGACGCCGCCAATCAAGATCTCTCCACGTCCCCGCGAGGGACGCTAGGAGACATAGCTCACCCCACAGGATAGACTAGGCGTGTTGCTGGGAAGTTTCTTTCGCCGTTTCTTCTCTCCCAGCCATAACACGTTGCGAAACGGCAGTAAGATAGCGTAGGCCACCGCAAACCACCGATCCCGGCCCGCCGTGATCCTTCCCTTCGGGCTTTGTATTACCCGTCGCCCGTTCCCAATTAGTATTTTGTGTCGCCCTATGGTGGGCATCATTAAATTCATTCCCCTTTCATGGCAACAGTCCAGCCGAGGTAAAACTCCTTAGGGAGCTCCCTCGAGCAAGTTGCCCCCCCTGGGCTCGAGCGCCTTCGCTTCGCGAAGGCACTCGCCCCAAAGACCCCGGTAAAGTTGTAAGGTCTTCGGACCAACAACATAAAGTCAAGTCCAATAAAAAAAAAAAAAAATACCACACTCGCGTATGTCATGATCGGGCGGATAAAGTAACGGTAAGAGCGCTCAGCGCTTTATATTTATAGTAATGAAGCGGGGGGCGAGGAAAATGCCCATAACGACGTCCCGCTAACAAAAACCATGGGTCATAACTATGTAAGGACCCTCAGGATAGGCTAGGATCTAGGGTGTACCAAAATGTATGATAGTGATAAGTTAGAATAAGGCTTAGTATATGTAAAATTAAGGAAATAAAGTAAAGGGGGTGTTACGACGAAGCGAGGGGTCGGCGGAGGCGGCTTCTATAAATATGAGACGCCTTCAAGTTGTAGTTCGTAGTAGTTCGTTAGTTCGTGGTTAGTTCGTGACAAGCTGTAGTTCGTGATAATACGTTTTAGTTCGTAGGAAGAAGCTCCCTCCCGCCGACGCCAACGAAGTTGCAAGCCTCCCGTAGCATCGTTTTCGGTTGTTTCATTTCGGAAGCTCAGTTACCCGAACCAGCGACCAACCCTCTACAGTCCAACAGTCCACTGCAACACCAACAATATAATAATTTTTCAGCTTTGTATCCCCATAACGCTGTCAGTAAAGTAAGCTGAATCTGTTAATAAGGGTAGGGTTTAAATTTGTGTGATAGCTAAAAAATATTAATTAAATGTAGATATATGATATTTATGACTAAGATGTTGATTTAACTCTTGTTTTTATATTCGAATGTTGACCGAACAACATGCATCGGGTAGGCATTTTTTCTAACTTACGGCTAATTTTTCGTTCATTAGATAAAAGTTATTAGTCCAATAGATTGCAAACTGAGTGAATTCAAAAGTGAAACCACTCTACTGTTTTATTCATGCAAATGATGTTTTTAATTTATGCACGTTATACTTTATTACATGAATATCTCTTATCTGATCATTGGAAAATCGGCCCTTAACACATATTTTTACGTGTCGATAAAGAATTCTTCACAATGTTTTCCTTTGAAAACATTGTTGTCAAAAATTCTGCATATTGAGATAAATGATTTGTGAATCCCGACAATTGACCTTAGACTCACATAGCTGGTATACCGACCATTGGAAAAAATCAGAGGCCTAAGCTCAAGTGCACGATGTCTAGCGAGTGAAGCTCTTTTCGTTCACTATATCCCAATTAATTGGGGTCGGCACAATATATCTTTTCCTTCCACACTCCTCTATTCTGACATACATCTTCTGTCACACCACAAATCATCATATCATCCTTCACACAATCCATCCATCTTTTTTTGGTCTAACTTTAAACTTGTACCCATCCATCTTGTAGTTTAACATTCTTTTTATCGCGTGACTAGCGAGTGAACTACATATATATTATTATTATAAAAGGTTTTATTCCCTGAAAACATTGCTACCCTATAATATAATATAAGTAACCTAACTTCATGTACCTATATAATCCGTGCTAAATATATGGCAGTTTTTAGTTAGTAACAGGTAAGTAGTTGCGCTAGTTTTTCGAAATAAACCGGTCAGTGCGCAACTGTGTTCATAAGTTACTAGCTTTGACATGAACTAAACATACTAGTTTAATTTATGAGATGCTAAACTTAGTAATCGATCTATTTGTATTTTCTATATTGGACGTATTTATCTTTATTGTATTTCATGCAATCACGTTAGATTGATGCTATTGCACATTTGTGATTTTTTTATTTTTGTCCTGATCGTAACATCTAAATTGTATTTATATTTTAAATCTTTTAATAATATTTTAGATGGCCTCATTCGATTATAAAGAAAACGTTTTGAAATGGAAATGAAAACAGTCCAACTCAGCTGTGGAAAATTGGATCTTGTAAACCCGCAAAATATCATTTCAACAGCGGAGATCTGAAATTGTTTACGGTAACGTAAACCAGCAATTTGTGTTGAAATTTGGTAGATTCTCTAGTGTTAATTAAATGTACATAGGCATAATATTTACTTGGACTGCTACTCAGCTATGTGCAAAAGCAGTGCACAAATTTTAACTAGTGGCGGGTATAGTGGGTAGGGGGAAAGGTATACTTACTCTTTCTGCAACTCCTAGGTCCGGAGTTCTTGAAATATTTATTTTTGGTAAACATAACCTCACCTATTTTTTCACTAACATTATTGTGATGGGCGGTGAAAGACCGCGACCAGTGACTAGAATAGTGATTTAGGTTAGGTTAGCTTACTTTCAGACCAAAACGGACGAGCCGGGCGAGCGAAGCAAGCTTGCCGCGGCAGCGGTCGGCGGGTGCCAGAACCGACTGGGTAACCATTTAATATTTATATTATACACATTATTAATAATTTCGTCTTTATTGGCCGTTATTTTTAATATTTTCATGGTTACTCTTGTAATGTATGTGAATGTGCTCTGTTGTGTTTTTTCTTCATTTTTGACTATATAGACTGTTTTTTTGGTTCTTTTTTTGTTGATTACTCGCTTTCTTTTTGACTTCAAAAGGATTGTTCAGCTTTGTAAGTACAATATTAGTGAAAAAATAAGTTTTTTTATTTTTTTTATTGCAAGAGTTAAGCAGACAGGCAGACGGCCCACTGGATGGAAAGCGGTTACCATCGGCTATGGACATTTGCAACACCAAAGGTGCTACAAATGTGCTGCTGCTCTCTTAAAAGAGACTGGAAGCTGGTCACTAATGCCGGAACACCACTCAAGGTTGTTATGGCGGTATACTCTAGACCAGGGGTGGTAGCCATCCAGTCGGGTAAATGCCCTACCACCTGGCTGCGGGTTGTTTGGTCGCCTCTTACAACAGGCCGCCCAGCCGTAGGAAATTGTATTCTTTCTCCGTTCCTGCACGGATAAATATACGTAGTGAGGTTACGTATATTAAAAAAAAACTGAAGATCTCCGGACCATAGGGGTTGTAATAGGTGTAAGTATGCTTTCCCCTTCCCCATTCCACCCATCACACCCCGTTGCTTAAAAACTATATACAATAGTTTTAATCCCAATTTTTAATTGAAATATTTTGGGCCGTTTCGAAGCCTATTGAAGAAAAATTGTTTTGCTTAAATTTTATTTATTGCTGAAGATTGTATTTATATTCCCATCAAATAATTTAACAATTCCAGAAAATATAGACCAACACTTGTTGAACACTACGGTCACGCGTCATGGATATTATACATAATAACTTAAATACCCATTGGATAAATAATTTATGGGACTGTATATTTTGTCTGACACGCTACCTGTCAATAAATATTTCAGCACCACAGAAGTACAAGCACCCATAATGGCTTTGTGGGGACACATCGGGTTGGTAACAGGGGGGACTAATGTTTTGTGAAGGCTATGTTTTTATGTAAAATTCTATTTAATCCTATACTTTATACTGTACACTTGATAATTGGTATCACAGTAATTCTTTATAAAGTACAATACTTAATAACCACAAACACGTAGTTCAAAGTTTACCCCTCGTTTACATTATACACACTTTCATGGCAGCCAACAGAAAAGTGGCGAGGGAAGTAGACAGCGCGAGTATGAAATGTTCAAATAATTCGCGAAAGGCGCTATCCACTTCTCTAGTTACTTTCCTATTTGTTGTCATGGAAGTGGGCATAGTGTAAACGAGGGGTAACAATTTTATGAACACGCTTCAGGTAACAACATTATTTAAAAAAACTAACTAAAAGTGTTTTTTATCAAACTGATAATAATTTGACTTTATCAGCCTATATTATTTTTTAAATTTCTAAAGAGTTTTTGCCACATTCTCAGTTTTTATTGAATAAATAAATATATAGATATAAAATAAATGCTATGTTCAATTGTATTACCTAGGGTAATACTTTTATTTATTTATTTTTTATTGCAGGAGTTCACACACTTCTGTTTAAGACAGGTCGTGAATAATTCAGCACTGTCACCATCAAAGATTTTGATGTTTGGTTCAGATTATATAGACGATATTTAAAAATATTCCTCTAGACAAAACAGTTCAAACATGCTCTTTGACTTTATACAACTTCGTAGTCGCAGAATAGGAAATTTAATTTTCATTTTAAAACAACTTTGAACGAACGTGTTGTTTTAGTCGTCGACCATTGGACCGAGACTGCTTTGTCGAATATAAATTCAGTTTAGTTTAAACAGTTAAAAGAATAAACTTTATCAATAGAGTTGTTTATTTTACTTGTCGCTACAGTTTCCTATTTGAAAGCATTATGTACCTATCGAACCCACATAATCTGTGCAATCTGCAAATAACGATTTACTTAATGAAATTGCTTCAGGCAAGCCCATTTCTGTAGATATGGAAACAGGTGCGCGTGAATAATTAATTATATATGCCCTGATATTGCAGGGTAATTAGCTAAAACTCTTATATCTTTATATTGATCTATAATATTTTAATTGCAATAAAGGTCAGAAAATGTTAGTCGTAATCTCACAGTCAATGCCTCAGATTAAATTACATTCGAAAATTAAATTAAACTATAATCTTTTGAACTCCATATTTACTATTTACACCCATAGAATTAATACGTGAGGTGTGTAAGAATAAGCCTAAATGGCACTCTGTTGTTCGTGCCTACCCCGCAAGGGAACTGGCGTGAAGTTATGTATGTATGTATGTATGTATGTATGTAGAATTAATACGCTTAGAACCCGAGTAAGTGCCAGTAAAGTGAAGCACTTTTAACTAGGACCTAACTCAGTTCGCTTGACGACGTGTCAGTCCCGTCAGTGCGCAAGACAGTCTCAGGGTGACGAGCCCCAATAGTTCCAATTCTCTACTTTTTAGAAAAACTCTATTTACTTGCAACATTATTTGTGCCTTTGTATGCTTGTCAGCGAAAATAATTACATGGCGCTCACGCACACATCGATTGGTTTTGTGCTTTAACTGTGAATGTAATTTTGTAGGAAACAGTCTCTCTAGGTATTATTTATTACTTTAAGTTTACACCATATTCATTATTGAGATCTTGGCAACTCCATAGTTGCGGTACTCATGTCTCTTAAAATAGAGAAGCCCTAGATCATTGTGGTTTTTATGCTCATATTGTGATACTTAGGATTATTTTTGTTATTTTCCATAAAATATATTAAATAACCATTCTATGAATACGAACTAAAAGGTGGTTAAAATCCAGCGCTATATCCTATTATAATTCATGGCGCAACGTATGCACCGCGTAATAGCGTCGTGCAAACATCTGGTGCACATTCTACGGGACTGTCGCATGACAAAGTGCACACCGCTAAATTCGGAACAATAGGCTACGCTTATCTCTTGTGCGTTTCATTACGCAGGCAGTAATACCACTGAAGAGAAGGTGTTGTGTGCGAAAAATATTTGTGCATTTATCAATATAATAGTCATTATATATGTATATCAATAGTAAATAAGTGACATAATCGTATCTTGTAGATAAGATGAAAAAGCGTTCACAAATACAACATAACGAACATGTGTTACAGTATATTAAAGCCTCACATGAGAGCAGTAGAAGCGGGATACCGACATCAACCCGAGGACCACAAATGTCAGCCTACTATGATAATAATAAGCTATTTTACACGTATTCAAATTTAATATAGTTAGAAACAGTAGTAATATTGAATTGAGTAGGCTACATATGAAATATATAGAATACTCGAATATGCTGACATTTCCAGACCTCCGAACATCAAGGCCTTATTATGCCAGTAGATCAGGTGCACAGCTTACATTATTGTTATTTTTTTATAAACAGGATTGTCAGTTCTTTAAGTTTTATAGAGATAGATAACTATTGTTATCTCATTAGAGAAATCTTATTGACTAGTACTATTTTAATAATGTACAAAACAAGCGGGTTTATCGCTAAAGAGCGATTCTTTAGAGATAACCCGTGACGGGAATAAAGCGTATAGTTAGTGATGGTGTTATACATACATAATATACAATTATTAGTAGTAGTGTTGCTTTATATATAGAAGTTTTATACGAGTAGGGTTATCAGTACCAAGGACACAAAAAAAGATAGCTACTGATGTTGAATGTTGAAATAGGCGCACAAACACATATACGCCGCGTCGGTGGCTAAGTGGAAAGCAGTCGGGCTTGTTCCTAAATTAAATATGATTTTACGTTTTATTTAATACTAGCTAAAAGTACCGTGTACATTTGGTAACAAATAACAATGTATAATGACATACATTTATACCTTATACTACAGTACGTGTCAACCCTAGAATCGGTCGAGATAGTGAATTATTTTCCGAGTGACCTGAAATTGTGTTTCTGTATTTATTTTGTGGTTTTATTGCAGCATTACATACGACACCTGCATTAGATAATGTAAGGGAGTCTTGGATAGATAATGTAAAATATACGATGCACATTTACGACTCACAGACCACAAAGTAAACTCAAATGACTTTTTGAATAAAAGGATGCGGTTATCGTTTGTCCAAGTCACTGGTTACAAGTGCAGTGAATTCCGCAACTTCTCTGGCGCAATATACGTCGCCAAACTATTTGTTCTTCTGAATATGAGATGTAAGTCCCGCGAACTGTGCCAATAACTGGTGTCGGTTTTCCAGATTTTAGGATTGGATGTGTTTTTTTTTCTTCGTAGCCGTTAACCGATTATCATGACAATTATTCTTGAAAATAATAGCCGTGAGATGAGGATGCAAAGTTAACGTCTTAAAAATTATTTAAGACAGTTGTCTTAAAACGGCCACATTATCACATATCTAGGACCTGCCGGTGAATCATAATCAGCGTTGATTTTCAGTTCAGCGTGTAAAGTATCGTTATAGCAGCCATACAAACCATTAAAGCAAACCAATAAAACAACTCAAAAAAACAGATTTGTGCTGGACAAATCTCATGATGTCAGCACTGGAAGTCAGTCTGTCAACACTGGATCACATCTTCATTCCATATTCGTTGCAAAGCTTACAATATTAGTTTTCCTATTCATTTCCTTTTTTCTAGCTTTTATTTTTTACAGTCTTGTTTACATTGATATCTAGCTTCCTTTTCAAGACCTTTTGCTCCTTAAAGACGCTAGAACGAGTACTATAAAACGTTTTCTCTAATTTACCTCCAAAAAAAAGTTTGTCCGGTTAGCATCAGTTATAACAAAGAATCAACTAACAAATAAATGTAAGTACAGTTTAATAATCTACTGCTTAGTTTGTAGTGCAATAACTTACAACAATTTTGAGAAAGATCCTGGTAAAATCAGACGAAAAATTACATGAAATCTACAGAATTACTTACTTTTTGAATTTTTCTTGATAGAGTAAAAAAAAAAGTTGTCATAAGGCTTAAGTAATCTAGCGGACTATTAGTTCAATTTCTTGTTACTTCTGTTCCCATTGCTGTTTTATGTTCAAAAATAATGATAGGGTATTATTTAAGAGCAAGTACGATTTAGGCAAGTTTCCCCTATGTACAAACAATATGTTAGGACAGAGACATGTTTCGCTTATCGTTATTACCGCAGCACGGGTGACTGGTATCGTACGAAACAAAATATGAAGCTCCCAAATAGACATTACGGATCGATTGTGTGACATCGCTCGCTTCTTTATAGGCACATCTTCGCACAAAAAATCACGTATCTAATCTCAACGTATTTGCTGCTTCAAGAAAACTAGATAATGTGATTTCTATTGAATTTTATGTTTGGAAGACTACCTATATCAGATTTCTTGTTTAAATGATGTAAATAAGCGTACCAGAGAATTAAGTGAAAAAGCCACGACGCATCTGTCTTCCTTATTAGAATGGCAGAGACCCAACATTTTCATTTTGCAAAAGTAGAATTTCTCTCCCGTAAAAGAAATTAGGCATACGCCAAAAGTAATGGATGTGGCGACAGTTACTTGCCAAAAATACGCTCCGCTTCGCAACATTGTACTATCTGTGTATTTGATTAAAAAAATCTTGAATTTTATCGTAGAACTTATTTTAAACAGATTAACGCAAATTGCAAAATTTAACTCTTCATGTTTTATTTTCGAATAGGCGCTAAAATGTAAATATGGCTTTGTATTGTATTCTGAAGTTTATATGAAACTGCCACATTTGTGATCAGAGGAATGTTTCATATTTCGCGAATCAGCATGTCACCCAGAATGGCAATGTAGCCATTGTTTTATTTCAATTGTACTGTATTCAATCCTGTCTCTAGTTTACTGTTAATAGTCAAGAACAAGAAGTTACGTTAAAGACAAGGCTGATTTTAGTAAGAACATAAGTTATGAAAGCAGCAATTCATAATTAATTTAGGGTGCTTGATAAGGAAATACAGATCCTTTGAAGGTTCCCTTTATGCCTAATTCCAAACAAAACTTACCCAACTCGCTGTCACCTCTATCGTTGCGAGGCTCGCTCTATCTAACAATGAACAAGTTTGGACCCGATCTCCGGTTGCATTGTTGTAGTGATAAAGTGGGCTGGTTCTCAATTACGTTGTAAAGATGACTTGGGTTTGTTATTACCAATAACGGTAAGCAAGCCTATTGTTGTTGTCGGGTTCTAACCTCATTTGAATTTCTATGACGCCGTCTTGCGGCGACATTATTAAGCATAGCAAAATACTGCCAGTCCATTAATAATTAAATAACAACAACGATTCAATTTCAATCATAATTTTAATATTTACAACACAATACACTTAAAGTTAAATATAAACGTTCTTAAGCAGCGTATTTACAAAATGTTGCAAATGTTTTGGTCAAGTTACATAGTCTATAATATTATAAATTCTAAAAACGCCGTGTCTGTTGCATTGAGGCTATTAAAAACAACTGAAATACACTATATAAATAATGGAGAACACGATGCATTTTTTTTATTTCTTGTCTGTTTATTCGGAATTCAACTAAAAACTACTGGACCTATTTCGATGCGTTTTTGATTAATTGACAACTAATTCCTAGATTTAAAATCTGCGCTACTTTTATCGTGGGAATCCTGCGGGTATTTTCCCGGGAGTCGTTTTTAAGTTGTTGAGGTGCATAAAATTTTGTTTTTTGCGACACAGTTTTCGCTAAAACGATAGCTTACATTATTTTTTAAATACTGCGGTACTTGGTGTCCCGGGAATCCTGCGGGAACTTCAAGTCAAGCGTGGATGAAGTCACGAGCATATCCTTGTAATTAAATAAAGATGCAGATATGTAATCATTTATCATTATAATTAAAGATTACTCGTAGATTGTATCGTATTTATTCGTAGATTACCTAAGTTTGGAACAAAGACTAAATGACACCATTTGCAAAGCTTAAACAAAAATTAAATCCGAGGAAGTTTTTACACGAGAGAGCTCTTAGCTATTGATTTTTCGTTTTACACGGCGTTAAAACTTCTGATGTAAAAGGGACGGTAAAAGTTTCCGTATTTATGTTTGTGCAAGTGGATGAACGTAACTTTGCATGTGTAGGCTCTCTTCGCCTTGTTGAAAATTAACTTTCGTTGGCAAAGATGTAGAATGTTTAAGACATACGTTTATTATGTTTATATCGTGTTTTATTCAAGAACTTATTTACATAATATGAACGAGTAAAAAAGGTAAAATAAAAACAAGCAAACTCAACTACGTACCATTTTTAAAAACGTAATAAGGATATGCCTATTAATAGGTACACCAGACTGTTAAGGTTTTTTTTATTTATAGAATAAAGTTCTTGAACTGAGAGACTTTTAAGTTATTTTATAGGTTCAAAGTTTCAACTACATCTTGTCTGAAACATATTTATCGAAAACAATAACACGAGATTCATAGTCGAGTTCATAAATAGTTTTTGAATCATAACTCTTAAGGTTAAACCCATAATATTTTAATAACTAGTCTATTATTCCATTAAAATTAACATTGAGCTTATTTTTCGTATAACATTCAAAGACATTTAAAGACAGTTATGTTACCATGAAATTCCTGATTAGTATCTAATAAAAGGAATTTAAAGCATGTTTTTGAAGGAGTTCTGAAATATCACAATTTAATAATAAATATTAAGTAGTGTGGATGATCCCTTTAAATGTATTGATGTTAGTGAAACCTATAATATATTAAATTAAATTCCTAATGTCCGTGCTTCATCTGGGATAATGTTAGTTATTATGAATGTGGCCAAGTGCGTCTTGTTTATAGAGTTAAAAATAACACAGTTAATCATTAGCTACATCAGTGCATATACATACATTATCTGTCAATGTTTAAGGTTATCGACAATTAATAACAATGTCGCATCACAAATAACGCATTAAATTTATCGCTATATCTACATGAAACGGTCACTAATACTAGCATTATTCCAGATGTAGTAGAGGTATCAGAATTATAAATTGTTCAAAAGTTCATCACATGTAATGTCTAATTTTTCAGTACCTTATAAGTGTTCACAACTCGGCCAAAGAGTTCTAATGACGCACACACGTCACTGCGTGGCCCAATTTGTCTTCAAAGATAAAGTGTTACAATTTTCACGCCTGAGAATGTCGCAATTTGAACAGCATTAACTTAATCTATGTCATCACTGACAAACAGATGGCCGATTGCAAAACTAAGTTTAATCCCTTTGACGTTATAAGGAATTCTGTTAAATTACTTATACGCTATCATAAATATAAGTTTACAACTAAAGGTAAAGGGAGTAATTAATCTAAATGAAGTAAATTAATATTTTGACCCTCCGCGCAATAAATCTTCAGCGATTGGGGCCTTATTTACATATCTATTCTAGAAATCTCTTAGGTAACGTTATTCACACAGAACTTTGTACACAAATTACGAACTGTTCCTTCGTCTACCTGTTCCGTTTATAATTTTTAGGAGTCTTACTGCTGGCGCTTCAAATGCGAGGGAAATTGCAAATGACGCCAAAAATGCCATCACCGCATAACCAGCATATATGGCCAGCTGAAACAGAAAAATACATTTAATATAAGTGGTCCAATACGAGTTAGACTTAAAGAGAAAAAGAAAAAGTTCTAAAATGGTGAAAAGTACCTATGTCAATTAATTTGACTATTCGCTACTATATTATATTTTTAAACCCTCTTTAAGTCTAACTCGTTGACTCGAATTTGACTCGACGAGTCTAACTGCAACATTTCGCAGCCTCACCGAATTTGTATGAGCGTACAAAGTTATGACGTCATAAGTTGGTATAAGTATATGGAGTTAAACAGTGCATTAATTAAGCGTTAAGCCTTTGCCGACCTAGCTCATCGGAACGTAGAAGCTCCAGACTCTATTCTTACTTTTCAGTATCGGAATGTGTTTACAACAAAAAGGTTTTACTTTTAATTCGAATATTTTAAATATACATACATACATATATAACTTCACGCCAGTTCCCTTGCGGGGTAGGCACGAACAACAGAGTGCCATTTAGGCTTATTCTTACACACCTCACTTGCCTCTTTGTCAAATAAAGAAAAATTATTTACAATAATACACTATTACAAAAATCTTTAATTTTTCATTAATTTAATTATTTTATACCTTGTCCATCCAAAAAAAGATTGTAAATTAAATAAATAATTTAATTGCTAAAAGAATTGTACGAAGTGTACGGGTTGGAATATCGATAGAATATTACATAGGTATGTAAGCCCACAGCAGCCTTAATAAGAATGATTTACGATCATGAAAAGCGACTGTGAATTATGGCTAACGATAAGTACGTAAGTACATAGTCATAAACTGTCTACAGAAGGTCACGATTTACTTTTGTCTTTGACTTATGGCTGCTATACAGGAACGTTCAATGTTGCGTAACATTGGCAATTCATGCGAAAACAATTACCAAACTGGACATAAATAATTTGCTAGCGTTGTTTTTTACTTAGAATATCAGCCCATAAACGTTAAACTGCTAGGCTCGAGCCTACTTTTTATTAGGAGGAAATGGGTAGTATACTCGCCAAGCTGGTTTAACGTAGATTAGCTGGTTGTACACACCAGTTATCTCCGCGTGCAGATTTCATTACTTTGTTTTCTTCACCATTAGCACGTTGTAATTGTAATAGACATTAGGAGGTAAGAAAACTCCCTATCCGTGCAGGAATGGAAAAAGAATATTAACTCCTGCGGCCAGGTGACTTGTCATAATAGACGATAATATAACCAATAGCCAAGTGGTAGGTAAGGCATTTGCCCGTCTGGATGGCTACAACGTCTAGTCTAGAGTATGACGCCATAACAGCCTTCAGTTGTTTTCTGGCATCAGTAGCCAGATGCCAGTCTCTCGTTCAAATCACACAGCACATTGGTAGCACCTTTGGTGTTTCAAGTTTACATAGGAGACGGTAACCACTTTCTATCACACTCGGGCCGTCATCCTCTCTTATGTACTCCAGCAAAAACAATTAAAGCTTGCTCGTTGTTTAAGATTTGAACCCACCTAATAATGCAAAGCGATTTTTAGACACAACGATGTTAGCCTATAAGATGCCACGGTTTTTCATTAGTACGGGTGTTTTTTGGTTGATACGACTTATTCCCTGGAACACCGGACTTGTTTTTCGTAAAAAGAGGTAAACAATTAAGAATATTATTTATAAAAAATAAAAACAAACACACCTTTTCAGTTGAACACTTCATTATATTTTACAGGAAACGTAACAAAAAAAATCAGGATTTTACCATTGCCCAGCAGTGGGCACAAAATATTTTTTTTTATTGCAGGAGTTCCGCAGACAGGCAGACGGCCCACTTGATGGAAAGCGATTACCATCGCCTATGGACATTTGCAACACCAAAGGTACTACAAATGCGCTGCTGCTCTCTAAAGGGAGACTGGAACCTGGTCACTAATGCCGGAACACAACACAACACAAACTTGTTATGACGGCATACTCTAGACCAGAGGTGGTCGCCATCCAATCGAGCAAATACCCTACCACCTGGAAATATGAGGGTACCTAGCTAAAAAGTTCACGACACGGGACGGTTGTGTCGCCGATATTCCAGATTTTAAAAGTATTGAACATCTCCATCATATTGAACAGCTAATCAAACTTGTGATTAACGACCAAAGTTGAATGCGACATTTCTGTATCCATATTGAAAATGTCACTGATAAGGGTTCCATTAGCAACTTTTATTATAAGCACTTTGTTTTCCTAGTATATAGAACATAAAAGAGATACTTTGTGTTGTTTTCCTTTTACAATATTCTCAAAGTTAATGCCCCTAAACGAACTCTGCATTATTTACTAACAAGGGTCTTTATGAGTTCTTAATGTCAAGTTGTCCTGGTAATGGTAGCCGAAGTTACCTTTTAAGATACAACCACATTAATACATTATCGGGTTGTCGATATCTGCGCGGGTGGTTATTTCAGATAGAAATGTAGGTCATATCGGATCTTGTTTGTGAGTATTAGCCTTACCAAACAAATTCTGCCAAAACTAATTGAATTTGATGACATTTTTACGAGTACGAGTTTCATTTGCCCTTTGATTTTGATGAAATTGAACTGGAATTGTGTGCTATTTATGGAATAATGGTATCGATTTGAGTTCTGATAAGTATGAGATCGGTCGTTGAAGATAAGTATCAAAATAATGATGAGGGTAGGCTATTGAAATAAAAATTCCTAAAAAGGTTATGAAAACACAAGAGGCCGTTCGAGGCGCGCCATAGTGTTTTTACGACATATTTATACAGGTCAACGGGATGGTAATGAAACATTTATCTCTCATTTGCATGTTTTGTTTTAGCCAGGCTCGACTACTCTATGATCAAAATTTCTCGCTTACCGTCGTCACCGAACCGACTGAGAGATTTATAGCGACAATAAGAAACGAATGCAATTTAATCTGATACTCCCCAAAGCTGCCTCTGCTTTGAATCTAATTTATTTTCGTTCAGTGTTACGTATTTTGAATAAGAATTAAAAATTTAAATTAAACCTTATTCATTTTTGAAAATATTTTAAAGTAGCGTGCAATTTCTTACAAACCATCAAATTGCGTTCCAAATAATATTGCAGAAGTATAAAGACAAAATGCTGGCTGAACCTCGTAAGGCATGTTATACGTGTCAATGGTCCAAAAATAAATAAAGTATATGAAGTGGAGAAATAAAATGAAAAAAGCAATCCCCAGGTTTCGATGCTGACGCTTCAAATACAACCGAGATTTAACGTTAAGAGGATGATAATGATTAAGGTCATTGCCGATTTACACACTAAATAGCATTAACTTAAATATTAGATCAAATTAATATTTTTTAGTTAGTAGGTATCTACATCTTTTTTAATTATTATTGAAATAAATTTATATACACTATTTATGTAAAAATAGAAACAATCTTTACTGTTAATACGTTTAATATGTAATATTAAAAATAATTATATATATAATCAGTCAATCAATCATTTATTTGCTCAAAAAACATGGTGTGTGCATAGATCTTATTTTGTTGCTTATAAGGCTCACATGTCTTTGCCGGTCAGGCATGCAAATTTTAACATACTTAAGACTACTTTAAAATTATGCAAGTCAATTTAAAATGATACAATCAATACAATATTATTTTAGCCTATAGAATAATTTTATTTCAATAGTAATCATTTATTTATATATTTTTCATGGCTTTTATATATAATATTTACAGTATATCATGCATATATTCGTCTACTGAGTAATATGCTTTTTGGATCAAAAGACCACTAAGTTTATTTTTAAATGAACTAATATTTCTAGTCATTTTTAAATAATTTGGTAATTTATTATAAATTAATATACCCATGGCAAAAATACTTTTTTTGAACAAAGTCTTTTTACAGTTTACATTTTTAAGTTTATTTTCATGTCTAGCAGTTTGATAGGTTTCGTAATTATTAGTGTCCTTTTTTATAAATAAAGCTGATTCATAAATATATATCGAAGGGAGTGTCATGATTTTTAGGTTTATAAAATGGGCTTTACATGAATCTGTTTGTTTGATTTTGCAGATTGCACGTATACATTTTTTTTGAGCTTTGAATGCATATTCTTTATCAGTCGAATTTGCCCAATACAATATTCCGTATTTTAGTGTGGAACCTACATAGGCATGGTAAGCACTTATAAGCGCTTCTTTGTTTGACACTTTTTCTAGCATGTACAGTGCATATGAGAATCTAGCCAGTTTTGTACATATATTTTCAACATGTAATTTCCATGAGAGCCTCTCGTCAATATGTATTCCTAAAAATTTCGTAGACTGTATCTCGCTAATTCTCGTTCCGTGATAATTTATGTTAATATTGTTAAAATTAGAATTTTTGTTTTTAAATGTCATAATGTGTGTTTTGTCCAAATCAACTTTAAGATTATTATTGTCTAGCCATTCAACTACAGTAGCAAGGGAGTTATTTATTTCATTCTCTAGTTCATTATCATTTTTGTCCATTAAAATAATAGTACTGTCATCAGCAAAGAGGACCATGGGGTGATTTATAACCTTAGGAAGTTCGTTTATGTAAATTAGAAATAATAATGGTCCTAATATACTTCCCTGAGGCACTCCGAATTTAACATGTCTAAGTTCAGATTTATATTTTCTTTCAATATGAGTAACCATCTAGTCTTGTAATTTCTATATATTGATTTCTATCAGAAAGATATGATTTTATTAATTATAAGGCATTTCCCCGTACACCGTACATTTCAAGTTTATCTAACAAAGTGCCATGGTGGACATGATCAAAAGCTTTTGTCATGTCCATAAAAAGACCAACTGCACGTTTTTTATTATCTAAAGCTGTTAGGATAATTTGCAAGAAGTTTAAAATATCTGTGGATTTTTCTTTTTGAAAGCCCTTTTGTTCTTTGGCTATTACATTGTTCTTTTCAAAGTAAGATACCAGTTTATTTTGGATGGCTTTTTCAATAATTTTGGATATTATAGGTATTAAGGCAATAGGTCTATAACAATGAATATCCTCCCTATCTTGTTTTTTGAATAATGGTATAACAATTGACGTTTTAAGCTTTGATGGGAATTTCCCATGTTCAATACATAAATTTATCACATGGCATAAAACAGGAGCTATGAAATGGGATGTTCGTTTAACTACTTTGGTACATATGTCGTCATAGCCGCTACTTGTCGTGTTTTTTAAAGAATTAATAATGTTCTTAATTTCAACATTATCGATTGGTGCCATAAAACAGGAACATGTGGTAGAATTGTTTAGGTTAAAATTTGATTTGTCGGATTACTTTTATTAGTTACGATGTCATTTATAAAAAAAATATTAAAACATTGCGCAATTTCAGTAGGATCAGTAATTATTTTATCATTTAATTTGATTTTCAAAATTTGTTCCCTAATATTATGTTGCTTATAATTATTTATAATGTTCCATATAGTTTTCGTTTTATGTTTAGATTGTGTGATAAGATAATTATTTTGAGATTTTTGAGTCAGCTTGATAATTTTTTTTAAACGTTTTGAATAGTCCCTAAATAATTCTTTATTTTGTTCCGATGGAGAGTGTCGATACTTCCACAAAAGAGATCTCTTTTTTTTTGGTGCATAATTTTATTCCTTTGCTAAGCCATTTCAAGCGTTTTTGAAGAAGTATTTTTACTTTGATTATTGGAAAGCATAAGTCATAAAATAATTTAAATATTTCAAAGAATTCATCATATGCTTTATTTGGATTTTTTATATCTTAAATCTCCGAAAATGAAAGTTTACTTAAGCATTCTGTGAACTTTTTAATATTTTCATTAGAATAGTCTCTCTGCCATTTAAACAGATAATTAATTGTATACGTTTTTTTCACCGGACACTTCATGATTTGCGCCGTGTGGTCTGACAAAGCTAGTTCACAGATAATAGTTTTACTTCCTATTATATTGTTATGTTCAATATTGTCCAGACAAGTCCTACTACATGGTCTGGTAAATTCGTTTACGCTCAATTTGAAGTTGTAGCTGGTATTTGTTCAAATTTTATGGAAGTAGAATTTCGACTTAGTCTGTCGATATTAAAGTCACCACATATGACAATTTTTTTCTTTTTATGACTGATCATGTCTAGGAGTTCTTGAAGTTTTTTAAATCAGATATTGTATTTTTTGGAGACCTATATATACAAATAATTATGATATTATGTTCAGTTAATTCTATCGCACTACACTCAAAGAAATGAATGATGCTAAGTCTATTTATGTCATGGACTATTTCAAATTTATGCCTAATTGAGACTAAAATACATGAACCACCGCTTCTGTTGTGTCGACAAAAGTAAGATGTAATAATGTAACCTGATAGTTTTAATATATTCACATCATTTCTGAGCATGTTGTGTTCTGTTATACATATCACGTCAATAAAGTTAAAATTAGTTTTAAATTCATTTAAGTGTAAAGTAAATTCGTCAGATTTGTTAATCAATCCATTGATATTTTGATGCATTATATTTATAGAGTTACTAGCTGTCCCGGCAGACGTTGTTCTGCCCCGAGGAACGATTCCAGCGCCACCTACCGGGTCCAAATGTTAGCTATCCTATCTTTCAAGTCGGATCAAACTGCACACGGTGTGCAAATTTGATTAAAATCGGTCAAGTAGTTTAGGAGTCCATTGAGGACAAACATTGTGACACGAGATTTATATATATTAAGATAAGATAAACGAAAAAAGTTTTTACTGGGTGAGACAGCAACACCTTCGTCTGATATTGATTTAGGCATAGGTTCTTGTTCCGTTTGTGTCGATTTATTTGACATAATGTTGTCGGTCATCGCTTTTTTTGCTGAAATATATGTACGTCTAATTTTATAGTTATTTATTTTAGTTTCATAGTCAACGCGAATCAGTTCTCTCAATATATTCCTAGCTAGATATGTTGACAAGAATTTTCCCTTCGGTATATATCGACTATAATTCATGTCAATAAAATTTGCGTGAGTATATCTGTTGCATATGACTTTTAAATCATTATTTAATTTACTGACATTAAGTGAACGATTAAATGGTATTTCACAAACAATTATATTAGTATTTTCTATGTTTGACAATAAGTTATTTAAATGTGACTGAAATTCATATAGATTTGTGTCATTTGTCCCGCCAAGCACTATAATAAAGTCATTTTTGTTTAAAGTTTTCAATGTCTCCTTATCGCTGGAGATAACCTGACAAAATCTTGACCTAAAAGATCTTCTAAAGTTTATCGTACATAATGTCCCTGTTGATCGGAAATTATAAATATTTTGTTCCTATGTTGAGTATTTATGTATTTCCTCTTTATTACGGCGGTGTCGGTTTCCAGATTGCAAGGACGAATGGATATATTTCTATTGGTTTTTGCACATAAGGGAGTTGCATTCATTTGCGAGCTGTTATTTTTATTACTGCCTTTATTTGTGATTAAATTTGAATCAATAATACCAACATTTTGTGGTTCCATAACGTTAATCTGTTTTTTAACAGATTTTGAGAAATTTAAGTGTTCTAATGTGTTGGAAGGTATAGCAGATTTATCTGTCTTTGGTGTATTTTTCTTACTGTTACAATGTTTTAAGGGCGTATTTCGTTTTTTCCTCGAATTAGGCGTATCACAATTTATTTCGGATATTCCTACTTTTTTGTAAGCATCTATAGCTTTATTACATTTTTCTAACGATCTCTTCAGGTTTAAATTTTCTAAATTTAGATTTTCTATCTCAAGGTTAGCGGACAGTAGTTTCTCTTTTAACATTATAATCTTGTCGTTCAAGTCTCTGGCATTTTGACTTTCATCAAGTGATGTGTTAGGTAAGCTGTATATTGTTGTTTCAAATAATGATGTATTAGGTGATACTAAAGAAACATTGTGTAACGAGCTTGCTCGTCGTCTTTTCATAAAAGTAATATTTTCATTTTTCCTGTCCATAATTAGATATAGTGTGTATTAATTTAATCTTTTGGAGACATGAAACTGCTCTCTTTTCTTATAAATTCATAAAGTTTGATTATATTTAACAAAGTTATGACGCTCTCTGCGGTTTTGAATGGTAGTTATTTAGTTTATTACTTATAATTGCATTCGTTGTCTATAGTTTCGAAGTGCTTCCGTTAAGAAAGATGCCTTGCTATATTCCTATTTGCCGCTAGATGTCAGTGTTTGGCCTTAAAAGGTGTTTATTTTACATAGAAAAGGAAGTTAAAGCGCCATCTATTGCTTATTTCAGTTTAGATGGTATCGTAGTTGTGCATGATTCTTATTGCCAAGTATTGAGCAATTTTGTTACTCGCCAAAAGATGTCTCTGCAATATATGGACAGATTTGTACGATGATATTGAAAAATTTTCCACGATTTAAAACTAACGGTCACGTCATATAATGTTTTCTGTAACAAACATTATTCCAATTTATTCGAGTCAGTTGACACCACTCCTGATATTTTTTCACTTTTTCTTTAGAGTAATTCACTATAATTCTGCTTAGAAAGATTGTATTTAGTAGTTTTGTTAGGCACTATTATATATTAGATATTGTTTTAAACACTTTAATCGGTGGCACTGTTTAAAGATAACACTTGTGCTTAATGTTCTAGTGTATTTATTTACTTATTCACTTTGCACCAAAGAAATTAGCGTTTAATTAATTTTAAACGATTTTTAAAAATGTGACAAATGTAGTTCAGTGTTTACTTGACGGCAGCGCCGTCATATTATATATAAATAAATATGTCAGGAGCCTTAAGAACAGACGAGCGTGCATGACAAGAGTTATGAATGTCAAAGAAGTAAGTGAGGTGTGTAAGAATGGGCCTAAATGGCGCACTGTTGTTCGTGCCTACCCCGCCAGGGAACTGGCGTGAAGTTATGTATGTATGTATGTATGTATAAATATTAATATAAAATCGGTTATGATGTTTAATGCAAAATTGATCAATAAAATAGATAAGAGATACTTACGATAGTAGAATTTTGCATGTGGTAGGGTCCGTCGAGAAGGAACGATGTGTACATCATGATAGTTGGATGTACAAGATATGCGCAGTATGTCAGCCGGCTGAGGGGAAGCAAACCGCGGTATGACAGCGCCGAATTGACTACACCACCGAAACCGCAGCAACAAGATATTGCCACCCACGCCACTGCTACACCCCACGCTGAAAGTTCATGGCGATTTTAATGAAATTTATTTGCTTATGAAGTGGTACCTTGATAAATAGGACCTAAATTATAAATTAGTTCAATATGCTCTAAAAACAAAACAATAATTATAATTCCAATTTGTCATGATATCATGTAGCCTAATCATTTATGTGTTTTTCCAATTAAAATAATCATTCACAGAGTAAAAACACATTTTCAATAACCAATTATGTAATCTGACCTTAATTGTATTATACTCATCTATAAATGTATAAATCATCTATAAACATACATAATTTTACGTAAGTACATTTGGAAATGTTTGAAATGATGGCATTGTCGAGAAACGCGTTTAAACTTTTTATTTCACAAGGTAGACTAGAGATCTTCACTAAGATTGTATACTTTAATTCAATAATGGTACATAACAAACTAAATAACAGAAACATTAACTTCGTTCGGTTATAAGATTAGAACTAAAATACCCGTATATATAAAGTACTCTGTGAACTAAATTAACAAGATAGCTTTTATTCATTATACACAATTGCTCTTTTTATGTTTATGGCTTGGCAACTAGGCCTTTAAGCCAGGCGAAAGTGTATTAGGCTACAATCGACGCCGTATAACGGAGTTCTTGTGAAAACTCGAAAGGCCACATTTGACTATACAGTTCACATTTCTTACAAAAACACATAATTACCAATCAAAAACTATCAATATCCTACAACTATTGTTCATTTTAGAGCGACTTTAACATTTTTAGAAAATAAAACTGCACAGCATAACATCCCCTTTCAGTTCCCGCCAAATCTCCTACACAATTGCTTTTATTTAATGATTACAGATACTAATTATAAATTCGTTTATAATTTTTTGTTATTACTTAAATTTTTTATAGATTCATTTAATTGACATACAGAATTTTGGAAATATAAAAAGAAAATAAAACAAACACATGTTATTAGATCAAATTATCTAAAACCTAATTCTACCTCCTTTTATATATATAGTGCATATATATAAGAGAAGTACGGAATTAATTCCCTCATTGTAACTGCCTTAGTGATCTGATGTGCTAAGCTTTGGCCAACATTGGTAGAAGTCCTAGATTTGAATTCCGACAGGGTGAATTTCGCAAACATGTCGTTACTTACTCTTGTTTGGATCACTAGGGCCAGCGCCAGAGTTATCCGTAGTATATTACCCATAACATAAGCATATCTCTATTTAATCAAATTAAATACACCTGGTTTATTTAGGAGTATAAACGACCGTACTAAGCGAGGGTGCGAATAGCCAAAGCCATAATTGATTACATAAACTCGCGCAAAACACTTTACTTTTCATCAATAATGCGAGAACATAAAAAAATACCTACGAAAGATCTGCTGTTTAACAAAAATATATTTAATTTATAAATACTACTAAATAGCCTATAATTTTAAAACTAACTTAAAGTACTATTATACACATATTGGAAAGCTATTAAGAAGTTTTCGTATACATCGATATAATTATTCAAGTTTTGGGTTATTACCTAAAAAATGATACCAGATAATATCTAATACCAGACCGCTGTCAGTCGGAAACATGCCCAAAAGACTGGCTACATTGCCTCGCTTAATGGCAACGCTAATGCTTTACCCGAGGTATAAACCAGTCTTTTGGTCACGTGAGACATCCACCAGACGTTTGGCTATGTCTCGATAAAGCTTGTGCGCATCGGGCCCCCATGGTCCCAGACCCTGGGGTCTCAACCCCAAAAGCCGTTGGGTTAGTTACACCACAAAAAAATAAATCGTAACACAAAACAATTCTAGAATCCATATATCTAAAAAGACACTGCAAAGGAAATAAGTCGTGTATACAATATGTGTGGTGTACGAATAGTTCGCAAAACGTTTCCAAGCTCCCCCATGATTGACATCGAGGTTTCCGTACCGCCTTCGACTGAATAGAATTCATGTTGACACTTTTCCGATTCTATTTTTAGCGAACAAATTTTGCATCGGACTTGCGCTATGTCAACCTTATTTCAGCATTTTTTTATTAAATCGCCTGTATTCGACTACTTTTCTGTCCGGGCTTACATAACTTTAGGTTCACAGTTACATTGTCTTGTATATATTTTGTTTCTTTTTATAATTTTTATTCCTTTGTCGTTAGTGAATCGTTGTCCACTGCTGAACGTCGGCATCCCCAAGGTTGCGGCTCTTAATTATTATTATTTCGTGATTATTATAGTTATAGCTGTATTTCTTTTTGGTGAGATTAGTATGTGTGTGTTCTAATGAATGCTAATTGCTGTGTAATTGTATGTATATATAACAACTAGAGTTTACCCCGCGGCTGCGCCGCGGGTCAACCTCTAGTGCGTATCTCTTGTTTAAAAAGCAAGTGGTACAGGTTACATTATATTAAATTTGTATGTATTTGCCCCCGAAAGATTGACTTCATTTTATATCGCAAACTATACCACACCCGTCTATATGTAAACTACATAAATGACAAAACTTGACAAAAATGACAAAATAGATAACATGGTCCAAGTCGACCAACTGGACCCAGTGGATTCAGTGGACAAAGTGGACCCAGTGGACCCAGTGGACCCATTGGACCCAGTGGACCCAGTGGACCCAGTGGACCCAGTGGACCCAGTGGACCCAGTGGACCCAGTGGACCCAGTGGACCCAGTGGACCCAGTGGACCCAGTGGACCCAGTGGACCCAGTGGACCCAGTGGACCCAGTGGACCCAGTGGACCCAGTGGACCCAGTGGACCCAGTGGACCCAGTGGACCCAGTGGACCCAGTGGACCCAGTGGACCCAGTGGACCCAGTGGACCCAGTGGACCCAGTGGACCCAGTGGACCCAGTGGACCCAGTGGACCCAGTGGACCCAGTGGACCCAGTGGACCCAGTGGACCCAGTGGACCCAGTGGACCCAGTGGACCCAGTGGACCCAGTGGACCCAGTGGACCCAGTGGACCCAGTGGACCCAGTGGACCCAGTGGACCCAGTGGACCCAGTGGACCCAGTGGACCCAGTGGACCCAGTGGACCCAGTGGACCCAGTGGACCCAGTGGACCCAGTGGACCCAGTGGACCCAGTGGACCCAGTGGACCCAGTGGACCCAGTGGACCCAGTGGACCCAGTGGACCCAGTGGACCCAGTGGACCCAGTGGACCCAGTGGACCCAGTGGACCCAGTGGACCCAGTGGACCCAGTGGACCCAGTGGACCCAGTGGACCCAGTGGACCCAGTGGACCCAGTGGACCCAGTGGACCCAGTGGACCCAGTGGACCCAGTGGACCCAGTGGACCCAGTGGACCCAGTGGACCCAGTGGACCCAGTGGACCCAGTGGACCCAGTGGACCCAGTGGACCCAGTGGACCCAGTGGACCCAGTGGACCCAGTGGACCCAGTGGACCCAGTGGACCCAGTGGACCCAGTGGACCCAGTGGACCCAGTGGACCCAGTGGACCCAGTGGACCCAGTGGACCCAGTGGACCCAGTGGACCCAGTGGACCCAGTGGACCCAGTGGACCCAGTGGACCCAGTGGACCCAGTGGACCCAGTGGACCCAGTGGACCCAGTGGACCCAGTGGACCCAGTGGACCCAGTGGACCCAGTGGACCCAGTGGACCCAGTGGACCCAGTGGACCCAGTGGACCCAGTGGACCCAGTGGACCCAGTGGACCCAGTGGACCCAGTGGACCCAGTGGACCCAGTGGACCCAGTGGACCCAGTGGACCCAGTGGACCCAGTGGACCCAGTGGACCCAGTGGACCCAGTGGACCCAGTGGACCCAGTGGACCCAGTGGACCCAGTGGACCCAGTGGACCCAGTGGACCCAGTGGACCCAGTGGACCCAGTGGACCCAGTGGACCCAGTGGACCCAGTGGACCCAGTGGACCCAGTGGACCCAGTGGACCCAGTGGACCCAGTGGACCCAGTGGACCCAGTGGACCCAGTGGACCCAGTGGACCCAGTGGACCCAGTGGACCCAGTGGACCCAGTGGACCCAGTGGACCCAGTGGACCCAGTGGACCCAGTGGACCCAGTGGACCCAGTGGACCCAGTGGACCCAGTGGACCCAGTGGACCCAGTGGACCCAGTGGACCCAGTGGACCCAGTGGACCCAGTGGACCCAGTGGACCCAGTGGACCCAGTGGACCCAGTGGACCCAGTGGACCCAGTGGACCCAGTGGACCCAGTGGACCCAGTGGACCCAGTGGACCCAGTGGACCCAGTGGACGAAATGGACATACATACATACATACATAACTTCACGCCAGTTCCCTTGCGGGGTAGGCACGTACAACAGAGTGCCATTTAGGCTTAACGGAAATGGACAAAATCGACAAAATCACAAAACCTGTCCTAGTTTCCGGGATAAACTTTACATCAATCTATCCCAAAATGTATCCCATTATCCGGGATAAAAAGTATCCCTTGGGCACTCTCGGTATTCAAATTATATATGTACCGAGTTTCAGCCAAATCGGTCCAATAGTCTTTCCATAAAAGGATAACAAACAAAAAGACAAATATACTTTTATCCCGGAAACTATCCCATTTTCCGGGATAAAAAGTATCCTATGTTCATTCTCGGCATCGAATATATATATATACTGAGTTTCAGCCAAATCGGTCCAGTAGTTTTTACGTGAAAACGGAACAGACAGACAGACAGACAGACAGACAGACAGACAGACAGACAGACAGAGTTACTTTCGCATTTATAATATTAATAGGGATTAGTATGATGTAACCTAAAAGTGTATATTTAAATTAAAAGTTCAAATTAGTCTAAGAATTCATTTTAGATAACAGGCAAATAATTTTATAGAAATACTCTCCGGAACATAACAACTAAACACGGAATAGCCATAAATAAAGTAGAAAACTACGGTTGTAGAGAATTCCATATCTGGTGCCTAAAACGGGATGCATGTATTTCCAATTAGATAACAATGTTTCCCAGCGTATCACATAAATTTAATAGTAGGTAAAATTAAATTAGTTATTAAAAAGACATGTACATCTTAATGCTTGCTATTTAGTAGAACAATTCGGTTACATTAGGATTTATGTGAAAAGTGCTAGTTAATACGATAATAAATAAGTAAAAAAATACTTTGAAGACTTATCTCGAATAGGTTGCGAAACTACAATAAAATTCAATGACAAATTTAAGCATTACATTTTTTTGTCTAAAATTTTTGTTTATATTCTGTTTCAATATTATGCAGGTTCAAAGAATATGAGTACAAATGTTGTCCGGCGCGTATGAAGTCACGGGTAGATTAAGTAGAAAATGAAATTTCTTACCAGTGTGTCCAACACTCGTATAGAAAGCAGTGGGCCAAACTTCAAAATATCCGTCTACCATGCTGAATATGAGGCTACCGATGATAGCAAGGGCGCACGGCCATCCTATTACCACCAGCCAATACGGAAGTTTCACCTGACATTTAGTCTTGTGCAGGTACCAGCCCACCATCATTCCTGAAATAATTTTAATAGCACAATTTTTACAAATATTTCATGAATTTCCGAGATGATGATTTTTACGATATTAGGTAATTTTTAAAAATATTGTATTAAATTATTGTCATTTAAGGGTGAATGTGACTTTATTATTTTATTCGCAAGTTATATTCGCTTTTTGAATAAAGCTAATTATACAATATTAAACTTGATTTCAAATTTTACTACCATTACGCAAGTAACAGAGTTCAATTTCCTGCCAAATTTTATTAATATCTAAGAGAAACTCTAAAAACAATGGGCGCTCATTAGTTAAGTTCGTCAATTCTATGAAACCTTTCTCTGGTGCATTGCCACTTTGACAGTTTTTTAGATTTCAGCAAAAATGGAATCCTTACAAAATTTGTTATATCCGCCTGTCTTCCCGTATTTTCTGAGATATGGGGTATTTTCAACGTTCTACGGAACTCTTAACTGTGCCTGTACAATTGTATTTCACTAGACCGAATTTTTGTGTAATCATAATTGAGAAACTAGAAACTCTTTTTTAACTAAAATAAAAAAGACATAAATAAGTCTCCAAATAGAATTCGAGTTACTCAATATTTCAGTGGACTAATGTAGTTTTTGTCAAACACTTTTACGATTCCAGTGGTGCTCGAAAAAGGCCACCGAAATGTTATGTGAACAGCGAACACTCTATTTCGAAAGGATCGATAAAGTGGCTGTAAAAGAGACGATTGTCTAGGATTACACTCGGTTCCAATTTCCACAGGGTTAGTGGTTGTCCCTCTTACAGAATTCAAGTCAAAACGTCTTCATTCGGATCAATGAATATTCTACGTTACTTCTATATAAATCTAATCGTTTCCTATTCAAGATTTTATTATGCAGACTATCATCGTTTAAAAATTATATAGTTTAATGAATGTATATCTCTATAGAAACTAGTGAGACACAGAACAAGGAAATCTTCATACAAAACGAGTCCTTCGGTTTTTTACAAGATAGTGGATAGTGGATATCTATGATAAAAACCTGATTTTATTTCATGTTTATAATTGCAAGGAAAAAAATATTGCTTTCTTTCGAAACTAACAGTACTTTTAGAAGAGCTCTTAAGTAAATCCCTTTACCTACTAAGTACGGTCCAATCCTGGACCAGGGCTTATCGTAAAGCGGGTCGAACATTTCGAAGGGCTCTTGAATCCTCGCCTTGTATTGATACGATACTGAAATGTAGATCGTTGTTGCCCAAGAGCTGACCAACACAACAACCAGTGATACTGTCGCGAATTTGAAGTTCCTGTTCAAAGAAATAAAAGTATAAGGATATACATATCTTTAAAAAAGATGTAAAAAAATCAGTTTCTGAATGTTTGCGTACACAAAAGTCGAAGCGTTATCAATGTTAAAATTTCAGATTGAACCACAGCGAAGTATGGCAGGGCTTAGTTAGTACGTAATGTGTAAAATATCAGCCCATAAACGTCTCACTAATGGGCTCCACTGGGAACAGTGGTCTTAGAAAAACAAATGGTATACACGTCACGCTTGTCCAATTCTGATCAGTTTTCGAACCCACGTCATTGTAATGAAACATGGTGGCTTTAATGATTATGCTACAACTTCTTAAGAAATAACTCAGAAATTATTCCTGCAGAAAGGTTTATATTTCAAGATCTTTCAAGTGAACACAGATTTATGTACCAAAGTTATATTTGTAAAGGATTTAAGCTCTTGGATCTTGCATTTGCTTGTTAGTTGCAATGAATTAGCACATCTTTACTACACAGATAGAGCAAAATATTATACAAAAATTAAATAAAAAAGTTAAACATAAATGTACCGATATACCTATTAAATATACATACTTATATCATGGAAGAATATACTAAGAATGACAAGCGTTCGATAATAAATGTATAATAAGACTCTTAAATCCTACATGATGAAACACCGCCACATGTTCTCTCGTTTTTTGATGTTTTGGTATTAAAAACACATTTCCCAGGTCAGTCAAATTATTAACATGATAATTTTTTCAATTTTATACTGATTTACCTAAAACAAATATTTTATAGTAGATCGCCAGAAAAACGAGCTGTGTCACCATCTGTTTTATTTAGGGTTTAGGAGCCTTTCAGCTACGTTTTTACTGGACGATTTAAATTTCCAGTAGTCCTCTTCTTTACTTACTTACATATAAATTAAATATGAATATATTTCGATAACTGATTCACCCTATTTCATGATCTTGGTTAACTGGACTAACTGATATTAATTCTTAAAATTTAATTACGTCCGTAACAATGCGGTACGTAAGAGCAATTTACATGGACACGGCTTCGTCTAGTTCTATGTAATTTTCAGTATCGAAAATGACATAAATAGTTAAGCCATATAAACATTATGTATTTACTTACCTCACGGAAATCAACAGCAGGATAATCCCGACGGCGTAAAACTGGGTATCATTCGCCATATACCAGGACCACACCATGCACATCTCGCTCTGCGGGAATAAGTTGTTGATGTAAAGCAGATTACGCCACCAATACTTGTCGCAGGTGA
Source organism: Dendrolimus kikuchii (assembly GCA_019925095.2). NCBI lineage: Eukaryota > Metazoa > Arthropoda > Insecta > Lepidoptera > Lasiocampidae > Dendrolimus > Dendrolimus kikuchii. The sequence goes on along the minus strand of CM034391.1, from coordinate 10,326,382 downwards.
TATGGTCAAAGATCGCTGGTTCGAAAACCGATTGATCATGAGTATATCTGAGGGCAATTTCATTTAGTCCAATCACGAAAGCATATGCCGGAGTCAGCCGCACAACCCGGTAGAAGAATAAAACAAAGAAATCTTTTATTAATCCAAAGAATTCAGGCGCTGTGTAGACCCTTGTCTTCGGTTTGTCGAACAAATCTTCCTTAAATGAATCTTGGCTGATCACCGCCAGCGATAACGCAGAGTTCGTGTACCCATTGACATTTTTGTTAAAATCCTCCTTGTTGGTGTTTACAGATTTTTTAGCATCCTTTTTGTCTTCAGTTCTTAGGAACAGGATTGTTACTAGTATACCACTGAAAATAAATAACTAAAATAATTTAGGTAAAATAATGCTAGAACATGTTTAAACGTTTTTCTTTTTATTAAAACTATGGAATTTGATTAAACAAACTGTGGCATGTGTTGGATAAATTGAAGAATGTAATATATCTCAGAAACCAAGTTTTATTACACATACCGCTGTTATAAATAATGTCAGTTTTTGAAGAAATATTTGTACATTTTTAATAAGTTCAATCTTGTACATATTAAAAATATCAAATTATTTTAATTTTTGGAATACCATTTATTTAAATTTCAGATAAATGTTTATAAAATACATAGAAGTATGAAAGTGAAATTAAGGCTTTGGTTACCGATCTAAATAAAATTATTTCTGTGTATAATACTCGATAATTTATATAAAGATATAACAACACATCCGATACTTTTACTTTTTCTAGAAATTTTTATTTAGTTTAGGGAAAATACAAACCTAATAACGAAGAAAGTGTCGACGCAGTACGACGCGTTGCCAACTGACTGGTACAAAAAATTTCTCTCAGTTACAACTCGAATAGTTTTGTTATCGGCCACGTAGAATATTGTCAGATATGTGTGTACCATGATAACCCATATTACTGACATAAATCTACAAAAAAAGAAATCGTGACTTGAGTTTACTCTTGCAGAACGGTTTCTTTGCCGACTTTCTAGGAAAAAATTGCCTAAACATCCTATATACTTTATATTTATTTATGAAGCGCTCAGCTTCACGATCGACACTGAGTAGACAAAATAAAAATAGAATAAAAGTGCCCCTGTGTCTGATGGAACAAAATTAATGTCCATGATTCAATATACCGGTTTCATTTCATTTCATTCTGGCCTCTGAAAACTATTCAATAAAGTTTAAAATGAAAAAATAACAGAAGATAAAACTACATTATAAATTAATTAATTAATATACATTGCGCATATTTCATTATCAGACACTGTTTATTTGTTCCAAATTTTACATACATACTTCGTAGCTGCCCGCGGTGGCAACACATCCACATTTAGTAAATAATTTAGATGATATTATTAGCCAATCACTCTCATCACTATTCAACATCCCCTTTGATGATCGCTCATGGACCCAGGCCACCCTGCCTATAAGGCTCGGCGGCCTGGGAATCCGAAAAATTTCAGACATAGCGTTACCCGCCTTCTTAGACACAGCGTATAGCACCATGGACCTCATCGGTAAAATATTAAATACATCACTTAGTGATTTTGAGGTCCTGTGTTTGGCTGAGGCTAAAAATGCGTGGTCACTGGCCTGCCCGAATCAAAATTTACCCGTGAACTTAAAACTCCAGAAGCTTTGGGACGAGTCGCTCAGCCTTATAACGTATCAGAAACTCCTTTCTTCTTGTATGGGGCAGGCTGAACGCGCTCGCCTCTTAGCTGTCTCACGTTGGGAGTCAGGTCTCTGGCTACAGGCACTGCATTTGCGGCGTTTAGGGTGGAAACTCTGGGTCCGTGGGGTCCTAACGATCTAAAACTTTATCGAGATGTCGCCGAACGCTTAGTAGATCTCTCACGCAACCAAAAGGCTGGCGTCTATTTTGCTCAAAGGGTAAGCATTGCTATTCAGCGTGGTAACGCCGCCAGCCTTTTGGGAACGTTCCCGGTAAGTGACAGTGGTTTGGGAACAATAATTAACTATAATTATGCTCTCTTTTTTATTTAGTTCTAGTATTTAATTTTAGGTTTCTATTTTATAGTTTAGTTTAATTTTTAAAATAATTTTAGTTTATTCTCTTTTTTTCATAATTTAAATAAATTTCTAAAAAAAATAATTTATATAAAACATAAATTAATATAGCCTATAAATGAAATTAAATTGATGTGAGTACAGAATACAAAAATAAGTAGTAAAGGTAATTTGTGTGTCTAAGAAAAAAGTCGCGGTGGAGGCAAGAGCGTCTCATTTTAAATAAAATTAGGGTTTGAATTTTACAGAAAGCATGTAACGCTTAGGCAGTTCTTAGGATTATTTTGAAAAAAAGGAAACCTTATACCTAAAAACATCCAGCCATTTTTTTCAGAAACTACCCGATTAAGACAATTACTTTTTTGGTTTACCTATATTTACTCTTATATCCGACACTCTTCCAGTATAATATTATTATTGCATGATTTCCATCTCTCCTCATTACATACTCATACCACCATAATCTTATTCCTCTCGGGAGTAACACGTGTGCTACATTCAAACAGCCGTATCTCACCTTACCCATTATTTTTATTCAGATAAACATAGCGGTAGGCGTTTCAAAAGTACGGGTTTCACCGATATTGATAAATATCGAGAACTTACTGAACCGTGCAAGCGTGCGCTTCAATGAGTTTATGAACCAAGTATTCGACGCAACGGGAAGAAAACTTTGTACCTAAACTCTTCAAGTTATGGAAGTACAGACAACTTCTTAAGTGAATAAGGATTAAGACAGCAGTTAATTAGTTTTTAGTTTGTTGGAAATTATAAGGAGTGTATATCTTTTTATTATTATTTAAATTTTACTTTATACGCATTTCATTTTTAGTGCATATAAATATATTTAGTACTTTTGTTTACTAATGTTGTTTTATTTGAGTCATTTTGAACTTAGCCGTCTCTCGACACGTTTTCCAAATGGCTCTTAATAACCTACACCCCTCCATACAAACTATAGTTTGACGTAGAACAGATGATAAATGTCGGTGCATTTTACTTGATCTTGACTTATGTCTTTTAATTTATGAAATAGTGTTATTGGACAATTAAGATGAACGAACTGACATTGAATACCATTAAAAGTGGTGTGAATTGACCTTGGTTGTGTCCGGAATAGGATATATGCATGTAATTCTAACATAGGTCAATTATTTTTACGTGAAACATTTATAACCGTTGAATTACATTTTTTTATATATTTATATATAAGATAAAAGAGTTAAAAATACGCAGGAAAAAATAGCTAATCGCGGTAGTTGAGTCGTGATATATCATCATAGTACAAGTTGAGATTGACAACAGATTCTATTATTACTGGGTGTTTTCATAGTTTACAAAATACCATTGCTGTTAGGCAACGTCACTGTCCGCAATATGAAACTGCGCCGAAATTGTAGTTTAAAATATTGATTTTCATGTTAAGTTACATTACTATATCTTTTATCAAAATGTAAGCCGGACTAAAATAAATATTGTAAGTACAAATTGATTAAGGACTGTTTTTTCAATCATCAGGTAAATGTTATCTATCGTATAAATTATAACTTGACGGAAAAAAACAACACAAATGTTTTATGTAATTTTTAATTTGTTATTCTATTTGTATTTTTACAAATTTGGTGATTAAAAAAAAGAAGAAGAAACATGAAATTAAAATAAACGTAGTGGAAACGAGAGCTTTGAGAAGTATATGTAAGGTTAGGATGAATGTTATGATAAGGAAAATTTGATAAGAGAACGTTGTGGATTGAAAGAAGATGCAATAATACCAAGAGTTGAAAAAGGAATGCTAAGTTGGTTAGGGCATGTAGAGAGGATGGATTAAAGTCGAATTACAAAAGTGTATGCCAGCATTCTGAATGGTATCGATGGTGCCGGTAGACCGCGACATACTCAATGTAATCAAATAGCAGTAGTGTTAAAAAGAAGTCACGTGAAAAGCATCTCAAATAAACGTGAATGTATGAAGAGGTTAATGAAAATATATGAAGTGAAAGTTGAATGTCAAGAGCGTCGTAAGTGGAGATCCATAGTCTTTAACTATGCTTCTGGGAAACAGGCGTAATAATACGTATGTATGTATAAAAAAATCAGTTTTTAGAAATATAAAACAATGCAGGCCTACCCTATAATCATTCAGAGGAAGCTTCCGCTATGTAGTGTCAAGGTGTTGGAATAATATTCCTCCGCTGATAAGAAATATACGTTCAGTTTCACTCTTTAGGGACAAAGTTAAGAATGTGTAGGTATATTTAAATGTATATTTTTTTATGATATGTTGTATTTAAATACGTTATAGTTTTATCATTATTTAACTGCATTGTACATTTTTAACCGACTTCAAAAAAAGGAGGTTCTCAATTTTATTTTATTTTTATTTTTTTATGTATGTTCACCGATTACTCGATTACTTACTCGTATTAATAGCTTCCCCTAGACAAGACACAAGTGCTAATTGAATTTTATTTACATTAATTTTATCATAATTTGTTTATTTTATGTACTTATTGTTTTTATTTCACATATGTATTTGATTATTCTTTTTTATGTTTTTAATACATGCTGAGACTGGGTCCAAGTTTAGGAGTTTTTCTATTTCTATTATTTTACTGTTTGATAATACTCTGTTTTGTTTTTGTCCTAAATAAAATATGTCATTCTTTCTTAATTATTATCAGTAAGGAAAAAGCCAGTAAAAAGAAAGATTGTCATAACTTCTACTTACCTCATACCATGAAGACACGTGAGTGCCCCATCGCTGGGTTTCTCAGTGCTCAAAATGGTTCGTCCATTCGATAATATTGAGAACGACAAAAGCAACTCCGAACATAAACCTGTTAACAACATGAAACAATTGTTTTATTAAACCTTAGGGTGAATTAACAAAATGATATCAAAGCTTATTAAGTGTCACATTTCTCCATTGAAATGTGCGTTTAGATTTTTAGGTTTCGTAGCCTCTAGGATAAAATAAACAATATATAAATAAATGTGTAACAATTTATAACATTCTAAAGAAATACAATGGTGTTTCTTTAGATCAGTTTCTTTACAATTTGGTAGAAAAGAAAAGAAAAAAAATGGTAGAAAGCTGTATTCTTCGTTACACAATGGTGTAGTTAAATCAAAAACACTAGTATTTTCTCGATATTCAATTTACTTCAAGTACAAATTTACCTTTCTATTAAAACAAGCACGTCAAAATCAACTGAGGACAAATACATATATAATAAAATAAGCACATTATTTAAAACACAAATTGTTATAAATGGGCCACTATTCTACATAATGCAGGATGTATACCGGTGCTGATTATTGTTTCAAAATTTGAGATTTAGAGATGAAAGCAAAATAACAAAAAAAAAAACACTTTCGCTATGTCAATAGATCGCTCCGTACCCAAATATACAAACGTATGATCTTCGCAGAAAATGAGAGAAAATCAAATAATGTGGAGAGAACGTGACATTCTGCGTAACATTTTGTGGGACTAAATTTGGGTAAACACATTATTGCGTTGCTTTGACGTACGTGTACGTTACTTGTTAAGCTAATTTATAAGTTCACTTGAATTTATGTATAGCTAAATCACAAAAATCGTACTAATTCTACTCAGACTTATTAAGTTATGATGCTAGAACGTAATCAAATTCATTTATTGAATATAGGTAAGTTATGAAGGTGTTACAATTAGTCGGTCAGTACATCTATATTCTGCTGGTAGCGGTGTGCAATATATTACAATTAAATCATACTAAATATAAGTATCTATTTAAGTGATATAATATTTTAAGTAATCCAGTCAGTAAATTATTATAATAGTTTTTTTATTAAAATAATTATAAATATAAAAGGGACATAATTACGTAGAAGAGAAGCACTAAATTGATTTCTTCCTATGAGGCTAACATAGTCGTGTTTTATTGATGAAAATGCTCTTTAACAAAAAAAATAGCCAAGAGCGTGTTGTAATCACCCATTGGATACGGTTCCTCAAGTAATTAACAGTTTTTATCATTTGGTTATTTAAAAAAAAAACATTTAATCGAATACGTTTTAAATGTTTAAAATACTGAAAGAATGAAGTTCAATCCCATTTCCGTTGAAAGTATTTTTTAGCTTTATCACTTCGAATTTTTTTAGTACTTTTTATTTCATAGGTACACTCTTTACGACTTCGAAATATTATGATTGAAGACATAGGTAACTGATACAGAAAATTTAATTTCACTCTAATATTTTAACATTTTTTGGTAACTACACGCGACCTTTATGCATGTGTCTGTAAATGTAGTATCGGAAAGCCTCCAGCCCGATGGACTGACGACCTGCGTAAGTCGCCGGTAGGCGCTGAATGAGGAAAGCGGAGGACCGGAATGAGTGGCGCCGACTTGGGGAAGCCTACATCCAACAGTGGACTGCGATTGCCGACGACGACGACGACGATTATGCATGTAGTATTGATACACCTTTATCCCAAATATCACCAACATAGACCCAGTCATTTTTGAGAAAAATGCTATGGTAACCAGATACATAAACAGATGAAAAGACAGGTAGACAGATGAATAGAAGTGCATGACGATTTTGTAAATGCTCCGTTTCTATCCAAAATGGATACAGAACTCTAAAAACACGGGTAAAAATATAACAGTTCTAAACGTGTATAAGTATGTAAATGAATGTAAATTACCATGTATTCAAGTAACGAAGTCGTAGTATTAAGCTCAGGCCAATATTAATTAAATAGGAGTGGCTTGGGAGAGGTTGGGAGGTAACTGGTTCAGATGGCAGCACCCGAACTTGTCTAAGCCAGGACTCATCGACGGTTTATATTAAGAACCAACGATATTCACACAGATGTTAGCTGAATTAATTGAACCTCCTATTAACGAATTAAGGGAAATCTTTATGGTCTCTCATACCAGTTTAAATTCATGAAGGTCTTGTATGAGGTAGTAAAGATACGAATGTGCAAAGTACCGTCACATTCTACATTCGCAGTAATATGATAATGAAAATTCTATGACGAGGAACGATTACAGTGATGTAAAAGGTTAAAATTGTCCTATATTCAACGTACTATTACGTAATAAAGTTTTTGAATTCAAATAGCATTTCCAGTAAATTCAGGTCTATTTATTTACAGTGCTATTTTTTATTATATCTTTTGTATATGAATAGCACTGAAAATAGATATCAGTAAGCAATTAAGCATGTTGTTTTTAGGATTCTAAGAGTTTTAGTAGGTACTCGTATTCTGGTATTTAGGCCAGGACGTTCCATATATCCCTACTGTACCTTTCCACATGGTAGGAAATCTGCAAAGGGATTTTTCTCCTCGTAGAAAAAGATTAAACATCTGAATCGAATCGAAAATAGATTTTTATATATCGAAATAATAAATAAAAAAATATATAAATTTAAAACTTAATGATGAAAAGTACAAAGATCATTATCAACAGGGTTGTCATATTCAAGAACTTTCTTGTATTAGTATTTCAAAAAAGTATATTTTTTTATGATAATTACTTTTTAATTTATCACCGAAAACACTGTTGCTCTGTAAAGAAGACCGGGACTTTTAGGCCAAAGAAATGTAATGAGTTGAGATATGGCTTAAAAAAAGCGTTATATTTTTTATTATAAAATGGAAAACATCAGCACTAAATTCTATTTGGATTAAAAAAAAAACATTTTGCAGGAGTTCAGGAGACAGGTAGATGGCCCACTTGATGGGAAGCGGTTACCATTGCCTATGGACATTTGCAACACCAAAGGCGCTACAAATGCGCTGCTGCTCTCTTAAGCGAGACTGGAAACTGGTCACTAATGCCGGAACACAACACAAGGTTGTTATGGCGGCATACTCTAGACCAGGGTGGTCGCCATCCATGATGATGAGAAATCTTAAAAATAAAGTCACAAATAGAATGTTATCGATTACTATAATCGATTTATATTAATTAATTTTAAACAATTAATAATATGAAAACACACCACATTTAATTCAAATAAAAAACTAAGCCCACTACAATTATAATTATAATATCAACGTAATTAAAAACATCTTACAATTGCTCTCATTGTTTTACCATCTGAGTCCAGCGATGTCGTATATACGTCTGTTTTACAAAGTTCTTATTATTTTTTAATTGTAAATAAAATACAGCCTCATTTCTGGTTCACATATCTTATCGACCGTTCATTTGCCTTACTATTGTTTAAAATTTGACATAAGCTCCATTACAACATGCAAGTAATGTTAAAATTTAACGAATGCCACGATAGTGTAGGGCGATTGAATGAATAGTAAGATATAGGAACTAGCCATTATTTGGAAGGGTACACTACAGCTCATTGGTTTTGAATGTGGACTTTCCTTTGAGTTCACCTTAGTTATTCCCATCACGTATACGTGTAGTGTTATTTCATTAGCTGGTATAGCACTAGAGGCGCTTGGGGTAATCACCTAATCAGGTAAATGCTTAATTAAATACCAACCGCATGTTTCCCGTCGGAGCTCCCTGTCGCCATTGTTGGAGATAGGAGGTTTCGCATCGCTCTGTGGCACGCTGCTATTAGTCTGCGAAAGTTATTACGTGATTAGAACTGATTGGTAATAAATCTCGCTCGGTGATTACGATATAATTCTATGTATTGGTTTCGTCTTATTTCACGAGTATATTTACAGCTTGCGGCAATAATCACTTTATCTATATATATAAAAATGAATCGTAAAATGTGTTTGTAAGCGCATAACTCAACAACACCTGGACCAATTTGGTCAATTCTTTTTTTTAAATGTTCGTTGAAGTCCAAGAATGGTTTTTACGGCGAGAAAAATTCGAATAATTGCCGGGAAACCCCTAAAAACATCCCTTTTCTTTTTCCCATATAAACGTTTTCTAACTAAAATGTAGAGTCAATTTGAACTTTACTGCTATTCAATAAAGTTCATATTAAATTACAAGCTTTCACTGTTGGCTAAGCAATGTAGGTGTGTTCCTAAATCTAAAGAGTCAATTTGCACTTTATTACCGCTGCACAAAACTCAAATTCAATCATATCTATCAAAACAGTGTGCGTGTGCGCGTTGGAGGATCTAATGTCGCGTGCCGAAACTAAAACAAAAGAAATAATATCGCGAAGCCGACCAAATTGAAAATCAGTACTTATGATCTATAGCTCTTACATTTTGTGACTATTCAATTTGGTTGGTCAAGTGGGTCCCAGAAGGAGATACTTTGGTCACCCGAGCTGAACCTCACACACCGCCCTATCATCAGGGCTAGAGTTCTGTTCAGGAGAATTTTTGCCCCGGCTATAAAATAGGTAGGAACAAAAACTGCCACATTCCAAATCTTTTTGACAGAACGAAGTCTGTCGGGTCCGCTAGTTAAGTATAGAATTAAAGGCTTGTTTAGTATTTACATAGGTACATTATAGTAGGTACCTAAAAGTCTGACACGATTTATTTCCCGAATTTCGTTCCTCTCATTATAGCCAAGAAAGAAATGGACACATGGTACAATAAATCTTAATATTAATATTTAATACATAAAAGAATAGGCGTTAATATAACATTTTATCATCTAAATTTCAAGATATCATGATAGAAATAATTTTGATTACTTTTCAAATAATAAATAATGCGCTATTTGCTACTCGCATTAAATCTAAAAGGCTGCATCGTTTTGTCATTTTATAAAGAATATCTCAGTTGATTTGATAGTCCACTCCCCTATTCACAGGGTTATTATTAAGTTATTAAGGTCTAATCTATCAATCAGTAATAAGAACAACAACTCATTTTCTGAAAACGACAATTTATATATTAAACAAATAACTAGCCTAGTCACATTCGCCACATCCTAGTCAAAGAGGTGATCCCAAGAAATGTTTGCTATCTCAAGGCGAAGTGGTACATGAAATAGGAAGTAGACCTCAGTTTTACTTATATGTAAGGTCTTGAGATAAAGTTATGCAGTGGAACTTAGTTCGAATAAAACTTTTAAATTTGATGCCAAAAATGTCTTCATTGTAAGGTATATTGTTTTTACAGTGATAAACGCAGTGCTGTGAATGGATCCTAGGATAAACGGGTTCTCCGAATACAATCGAATGGTTCACTTTGATATTTATCGCTAAAATGATGATAGAGGTAGATAGACACGAGACATCGCCCACATTGTGATGGTTATCTCTCGCGAGGCTTATCGCACTTTCCGAGACGAAAATTAAATTGCCTTATGAAAGCTTTTGTTTGAATGTATCCGTTTCAAAATTTCTGGAGTATTAGTTTAATTTTAAAATCAGCCAGGGGGAACAAACAAAAGACAATATAGAATCATTCAAAACTAACTTAGTTAAGTTAGTTTTGTCATTTAAACTAATACATAAATATTCCATTTACGTATTAGTTTAAATGGATATTTAACACAGAAATCATAACAAGTTTAGAAAGCAAGTATTCGTCGGCCTAACGCTACCTATTCTTAATATACAGAAAATGTCTTTAGAAATTTCACTACCAACTAAGAGCGCCTAAAATGTCTGAACCTCTACGAAGCTTCTTCACTTCATTAATTCAGGGTGACACCTTGATATCGTTACCCTGCCTTTTATTAAGATTAATGCTATGACACCGCCTTTGTACCTAATTTACATTATTTGATAATAATCATTCTAAACTATTATTAGTAAGGCAGTTCAGTGTTTCGGCGAGAAAACAAAAAGAAAATTCTTTTAACAAAAATAACTTCTAACTTGATGAGATTTTTTGAAAAGTTACAAGCACCATACATCAGTTAATATCGCATACATTAATAAAACTTTAAAGGCGAAATATGATGATTATCGTAGTCTAAAACCATACGGGCGCTTTTTTGATCTGTTAAAAATGTGATTATATAATCCTTGCAAAAAAAATTATATATATATATATATATATATACACAAAAATTAGCTCCCCAAAAATAGATTTCTGATGGTTGCAATCAACAGCGGTCGCATTAACATCTTAGCTATATGAGAATTTGTTACCTAAAATCACAGAAGTGGGAAATTGGGAAGCATCAACCATCGAGGTTGGAGTAGAGGCGTCTAATAAAACAATATATCCAGAGTTTTGATGCGAAAAGAATAAACGAGCTTGACGCCCCAAGTGAGGAAAAAAGGCCCGCCGCACGCCGTCCTGTTTATAATTTGTGGTGGCGTTATGACCCCGGGTCAGTGATTACACTTGATACGTCAAGTGTAATTACAAATTCCTGGCCAAAATAGACTGTGTAAGCCACATGCGATTCGTCTAGAGTTAATTCTCGGTTGCATTCACATCTACTTCGGAGCTCAGAATTCACTTTTGTAAGTCTTTCCTCCACTTCGCAAGGTCTACGGCATTCCTGATTAGTGATTATGCGATCACTGACACATACACAGCATAGAGAGCATATTTTGGGCTTACCCCTTTAACAAACCAGCATAAAAACCGGCATGCATAGGATGTAAATTGAAAATGAACCGAGCCGAAGAATTGCGTGATAACTTGGAGAGATACCGCGGACGCTGGTTTGACGCATCGCTGATTTTTCCTATTGATCCAATTTTGTAATGTAGATATTGTCTCTTACGTCAGTTCTGGAATCGTAGTGTGGAATTATTCATGAGAATTTGATTACGGATTTCGTTTGCTATTGTTGTGTATGAAGTTTTCATAGACTTTTTGTATAGTATGGTATAGAGTAGAAATATTGACGGTGGTAAAACATAACAGATATTTTAAATTTGAACTAGTTTGCATAGTTATACATATCGAGAACTTTTCGATATATTATAAATAGCTGTTATAAATGTCCTGAAATTTTCGAGATGTGTATTTTTGATTACACAGATTCAGTAAGGAAGAAATTCTACTGGCAAAAATGGTGGAGTTTCTTTGCCAATACAGAAGGGTTCCTATACTATAGGTAAGTAGTCATGTCAACACGTGTTTGGTAAAGATTTTGAAAGATTATTTCTATCCCAAGTAAGCAGCAATAAAACTCCTATGATAATATTTTAAGTCAAACCTATGAGCATAGTTTATATATGTACTTTACTAAAACCTAAGCGTGCTCACAGGGTTATTTTCTAATGTGTATATTCAGATTTTATTTCGTTTTTAGAAGCGCCTTTGAATTCAATGTTACTCATCTCTGTGTTATTACCCAAGAGGTCAAATCAAGGCTGTATAGATATGTTAATTAAACATACATTTGTTTTGATGTTGAAATTTTCCAGCAGATTGCTACTCACTTTGTATAGAAATTTGTTTTCATTAATGAAGTTGCGTCAAAGGCAAGTTTATTTCGTAAGCAAAACTCAAGGTCACAAACATATCTTACGATAAATACCTACTCTTCATTCGATTGAAGTAAAGGAAATTATTATTAATACGAACAGTGATACAATAGGCGAGTTTGTTGATTTATGTAACAAAAGTTTTTAAAAAGTAATTTGGATACATGTTATACTTTATTAGAGTATATAAATTAGTAACGACCATTAATTTATAAGATTAATACAAAGAAAGTGTATAGAGTTTTCGAGATACTTTGGTATTTGGAGCAAGGAGAATGCATATCATCGAGAATGTATATCAGGATAATTTATGGCTCGGCTTTATAGCTGGGCGACAAAGCCCTTTTAAATATAGAGAAAAATGTACAGTAGATCGCGTAACCCGTCATCATCACAAGCCATGTGATCTTCATTGATGGACTTAGACTTCTCTGAAGGCAGATCGATGAGCTTGATCGTATAACTGCTTTCCGGAATGCTAGCCTTATCTCGGCACCGAGAGGTAATAATAGCCTAGACGCGGTCTTCATTTCAAAATTCATTTATTCTACCGAATATTATTATTGGTTTTACGGTAGCTATGACCAGGCACTGCCACACTGCCAGTGGAGCTTGCTAATTAGACAAGTCTCGTCGGCGACTTGGGTTCACTGACAGATCACTTCGTAGCGAATTCGATGATGCCTCAGAATATTCATTGTTACCATTAGTATATAAGAATATAATTATAAACGAAAGTACCAACAGGTTGTTTTTGGTTGTCGTTGTTAGCCAATTCCAGGTCTCTGGTCTCAGCTGCCATTCGGTATTTTCGCTCCAGATAGCCCTCGTAAAAGGACGCCGTTAACATCACCAGCGCCACGACTAGCACAGCTGACCTGAAATATAATAAATATTATAAAAGAGATGTTAATAGCGATATCATCAGAAATATACAAGAGAAAAAGGGCCACATGCATACTGGTGTGTTAAATGAAGATATGGGATGATAGGGGAAGATATTTGAAGATTCACTTGTTGAAAAGTAATTAACGCTGTCTATAGATATTTGCAAAATATCAAAAGTGCAATCAACGTGTTGCTGGCATATTGAAAATTTTAGTTTTAGTAGCCCAAATTGTATTGGAGCTTGTAATTACACAAATAGGTACATTATCAAAAGCATTACACGTACAAGAAATGTCCATGTCCCACAATACAGGCTAGTCCTAGTGAGGGTACGTACCTGCGTAAGCATTATTTCTGTATGAAATTTTTTGACAATAGATAGATTGTAAACTCTTTTGAAAGGTACTATCCAAGAAACAAACAGAATCATTATTTGAAACCTGAATAATTAAATTTAATATTTTGGGTAAGAGATTGATTCTATTAATTAGAGACATCTTAAACAAAAGTACCTACTTCCAACGTATTTATTTACTACAAAATAATTATGACGGAATCATAAATACATACATACATACATACATAACTTCACGTCAGTTCCCTTGCGGGGTAGGCACGAACAACAGAAAATCAACGGAATCATAAATCCTGCACATATTTCATCCTTTTATGATGATAGCTCCTTTACAGTGTAGGCTATAAAATTTTGGAATGAGCCAAAACATTTAAGAATTATCTCAGAAAAACTACTTTTCCTTAAATGATAATGCCTAAATGGCCATTTACTGGAGAGATTTTCTAGCCTCGAAAATACTATTGTCGAAAGCAAGAAAAAATATGTAAACATATGATATCGTACGTGAAACGGCTATAATCGCCTGGTCATTGAATATCGACGTCACTGTGTAAACAAAATCTGAAAGCAATAATTGTATTTCGAGTTCAGTTAGTCACCACTCGTAAGCATGAGTATAATGCGCGAGGGTGTTTTAATTATTTCTACTCTTCTAAGACAAGAATTAATTAAACGAAAGCGAAATAACCAGCACCATCAGATCCACCACATGCTTCGCAACATTAGTTGAAATTATTCTTTAAGTTAGGTTGCCTGGGAAAAAGATACTCTCTAAACGATAAGCGCCTATACTTTTTACCATGACAATATTGTCATCGTGTATTTTTGTAATTGTTTATTTCGCGAGCAATAAAGTGTATCATAAGCAGTAACAATTAAATAAAAACTAAACTAAATTATAAATAAGTATATATACAAATTAAAATTAAACTATATAGTGTTATCTGTCTATTAACAATAAATTAAGGAAAACTTCGTCTCATTAGTCATTTTAAATGTAAGTAATAAAGTACAGTTTGTGCTCCATTAAACATCACTTAGGAAAATAAGTACGATTCATTAGTAGAGAAAAACGTTAAATTACAAACTTGAACCACTTGCTCATTAAGGGACTTTATTAGATCGTTTGGGTAAATATGGTTTATTGACGACACCATTTCATAAAAAAAAAATTGTCATAAAATCTAATTTCGAAAGTGGATTACCTAGTTGCCACGGATTCAAATTGTGTCAAGTAAAATACAAATAAAAAAACAATAACAAAGCAAAATATAGTCATTTCTATATTTTACTTCGCATCGTCTTTAAGACGTAGAAAATACATCTTTTTTTTTATTTTAGATACTCTTGAAGTTGCTTTCTTTTTTTGATATTTCATTACAAATATTATCATAATTTTGCGTTCAGCTTTCAAAGGGAGTTTAACATAAAAGTAAAATATACCTACCCTTAATAGAAGTTCTTTTTATGGCCGCGTTAGGGCTAGATAATAGAAATTCCTTTTTACTGAATTGTTGAAAATAATATTATCCCAATTTAGGTCTAGACCGGTGGCGGCGGAAAAACTGTGATTTCGCACTAATTTACATTTCTATCGTTTTAGAGTTGTTGCGGTATACCGAATGACGCAATGAAAATTCAGAAATTCTTTTACGTGAACAAAATCTTCGCATATTTTTCTTGCTCTTATTAATTGTATACTAAAGAGCGGGACCTTGAATAATCGCTTCTTTTACTTGATTTTTTTTTACCTGTGCTTAGCTGAAAAGGTATGCTCCGCACTTCATTCATTGTACGAGTGTTATTAATGATGTTGCTTACGTGCATAAATCATCTCGAGACAGTGCGATTATAGGCGACGCTTGTACCCAATTTATAAGTAAAATTTATATCAGTTCTTTGTACGAATTTCAAACAATTTGATTAAGGATAAAGAACTCTTTATTGTACAAAAAAGCATAGAGAAAAAAAAAATAAGAAGAAACATACACTCGTATCGGTAAAAGCGGTTTCTCCCAAACAACGGCTAGGGTAAAATTGATGAATTTTAAATTTATGGTGGTTTTAATAATGATGATAACTTTTCTGAATACACCAATATTTATTTTAAGGTTATTAAAAATTTTTGGTATGCAACTTACATTAATTTCTACGTTTAGTTATTAACTCCCTTGTTCATAATACTTATAAGAAGTTCATTCATAGTCGCAATAATGCGAATATCAGTGACACTATTCTAATTAAGAATGAATAATAAACTAACGTAAAATAAGAATTTCTCACATGAACAAATAAATGTATAGACGGAGCCTCCGTGAACAAAAGCGTAAAATGAAGGGAAGTATTGTTTAAAAACTTGTGTGAGTAAACTTTGTAGTATATACATGTTGTTTGCGTTTGTGTGGTTAGGAAAAATGTATCCACTGGAAACTGTTCCAACTTTATTCGTACTAATACGATTATTTAATATTTAGTTCTCATAACATTCTGCAGCGTGATCGGCTTTCTTTAGCTCGGGCTCAGTTAAACTAATATCATAAAACTAATATGCCGTCATGGGGATCACGCGCATTCTATTAAACCTTAAAAAGCAACCGATATGTTGGTGCGTGATGATGATGGATACGATATCAAATAGAGATATTTATACCTACCCAAGAATTTGGAGTTTGATATCAGCGAACAAATTGTATGTACCAGGAACAGGTCGCACATGAATTGTCCGGAAGTGAGCCGAGATGCCATTATCAGCTGCTTGCCTCGATGCCATAACTTCAGCCGCTCCAAGGAGTGAAAATAATGCGTCCTTGCTGCATGCCGCCGGAACACACTCCCCGACCAGCATCAATCTGCTCTACAGTGTGCATTTTACTTTGTTATTGTGTTATATGGGGTAGTATATCTAAATACCGACATTTTTGGAAATTATGCATTTTTGGAAACGTTTTAATATATTTAAAAGTCATAAACTGCAAGAAATAACACCATCTTTATATAGGTATACAAAATTCGTCTGTTGTTGTGTGCATGTCACTGAACTCCTCCTTAACGGTTGTACAGATTTTGATGCAATTTTTTGGGTATGTTCAAGTGGATACAGGGATGATTTAGATTCACAATTGGACCCGGTAGGTGGCACTGTAATCGAGGTCCAAATTCTATATTTTTAGGCCAGGACAATGTCTGCTGGACCCGCTAGTATATTTTATGTATAAATGAAATTTGATGGCTATACCTAGTAATTTGAATAAGTAAGAGACAATTTAATTATAAAATTACTTTTGTTCAACGTTTCTTGCAAAAAAGTTTAATTATGGATTTCATTCTCGTAGTATGTGTGTTGTGTTTAAATATAACGTGAATCGCATCGAATAGTACTACTTACTATATTTACACAACTAAATATCGAATATTCAGTCAGTTTTCTAGCTGAATAGGCGAATTGTTGGTCAAAGTATATACTTGTCGTTTATTTTTGTATAAACATTTAATTTACCGCTATTAAAATGTGATTATAAGTATCGAAATTAAATACCAAATTTGTGCATAAAAAAGTAACATTTCAGTTAATTTTTATCTCTAATTCTATTATGAGAACGAAAATAAATGAACGAAAGTGGAATTTATTTATTTCATTGTAAAATATTTTGTTTTCAAATAGCTATTCAGTTTGAAGCTGAATAATATTTTGGTATTCGATATTCAGTCGAATACTAAGATACGACCCGAATACTTCGAATATCGAATGTTCTATACAACACTAGTGTATATGCATTCGAATAAAGCAAATTAAATTGGATTGCATGCTTACGAATATGTCTGTAAGCTCGGCGAATTACGTTGAGTGCTGAAGTTAAGTCTATTTACAGAAACGGAGTCGAAACTTATACAGCGGGTGAATAGGTAATAAAACTTTTATATTAAAATTCCTTGACATTGAGCTAGACAAAGACCACGGACCTTCTTGAGTCAAATTGTTCAAAGTTTCTTAGGGAAAGGCAAGTTAGAAAGGGTTTCTAAATGGACCAGGGATTGTTTGTTTGTTGTTATTTGTTGCGTTTTATTGCAACACGTCGTTTTTTATGTTAAATCATTATTAGATAAGTTGCTAAACTAGCAATAGCAATATTGACATGGGTATGTATATTATACGTCAGAGTCATACTTATACATATCTAAAACTACATTTGACTAATTAGAGGTAATAATTAATAATATCGGCCTTGCATTGTTTGCTTCCCTATTTTAAAGAAGCAGGCAGTATATCCGTCATGCTTGTCCGAGGTCAAATGAAAGTTCATATCAGTAATCTCGGTATGTAGATTTCCTAGGAGTGTTTTTCTTTAACATTATCAATTTAGCACGTAACGGTATTGTGACATTATGCTATTGGAAAGTATAATACAAAAACTGCTAAAGAAGTGTATGCTCATTGTTGGGGCTCTAACCCACGTCACTGGAACGAGACGAGACTGCCTTGGCTAGTGAGCAATCATAACATAATTAATACATTTTAATGGGATACAACCAATGGCATCTCTAACCTATTTGAGACCCTGGGTACTTTTTGATGTACCTATGTGGGCTCCTATGTCTATGTATGATAGAAGACTATTGATTTTATTAAAACAAAAAAACAGATTTATCCGACCAGAATTAGGGGGCCCCATCGATCGCGCTAGTGGGGAAGACGGCACTGAGTAGGGCCGATATGGTGCTTAACATACATGGCGTTGTAATGAAACGACAAAAATCACACAAATTGAAGACATCTAGTATTTACATTACGTTTTTACTATAGAAAACGTGTACTAAGATTGATACCTGCCAGAATTCTATAATTTATGAGTGCCTATTATCCATTCTTCTGCCACTGGTAGTAAAATAACATTACTTGTGTGGAGTTTATGCCACATTTTAACCAGCAGTAAGATAAATGACTGAAAAGTTTGAAGAACCCGACAACTTAATATAGGCGAGTATTGTTTATTTAATTTCAAACTATAAAACGAAATTATAAATTAATACTAGCCAC
Organism: Dendrolimus kikuchii; assembly: GCA_019925095.2. Lineage (NCBI taxonomy): Eukaryota > Metazoa > Arthropoda > Insecta > Lepidoptera > Lasiocampidae > Dendrolimus > Dendrolimus kikuchii. The sequence continues at coordinate 10,307,680 of CM034391.1, read as the reverse complement.
AACGCCATTTATGTTATTTGTATAAGGACGTTATTAAGAAAAATAAATGTTTACTTCAGGAAGATGGTCGTTGTCGATTGTGAGGTTGATCCTGGTGACGTAGAAAGTCGTTGGGAAGGGTGGTATCTGTGAGTAGTACTCAGCCAGCTGCAAGTCCTTGCACGCGTGCATAGACCCCAACCAGTATTCGTTCCCAAACAAAACATTTGGACTGTACTGGCCCGATGCATCGAATACTGAAACAGAAATAATTTATTATTCGTTAAAGCATTTTCATTAAATTTTAACAATCATAAGTGCCGATTAAAATCGACAGTTATTGGCAAAATACAATTTTAAGTGGGTTCAACGGAGTATGAATACTGATAGCGATGTATGAACGCTTATTGATTTATTTATACAGAGTTAAAAACAGAATTCATAATAAAATTTAGGCATTGGCAGTAGGAAACATTATTCAGAGAGCTTAATAATAAACAGTCGTAAAACCTAACACAACGTATAAAATCACTTTGATTAGAAATGCAAAGGGATCACAGCTAAAACCTTAAAAATCTTTAATAGATCCATTAATCGTGTTACTGCTAAGAAAAAACAAAATTTAATCTCCGTTCCTTGTTAATCTCCATTATGAGCTCGGAGTCCGTTTCGGGTGCGGGTCTGCTGTTAATTAAATCAATTAAGAATTTGATTAAATTCTTATAAATGACGTCATTAATTGATCAGCTATCATAACTGCTCATTATATGTGCCAATGTGTCTATGTTCGAACCTCAAACAATAACTAAAGCTGTTTTGAACACACTAATACCAGAAGCTAGCAGTAATGTTTGACTTGTACTATTATATAATCGTATTGTAATCTATACTAATATTATAAAGAGGTAAAGTTTGTGAGTTTGTGACGTTGTAGGGGGTAATCTCTGGATCTACTAAACCAATTTTAAAAAGTCTTTTACTTTTGGAAATCTACGTTAACAGGTAGTCTCATAGGCTATATAACAATAGTAATATTAGAAAGAGGTAAAGTTTGTGACGTCGTAGGGGTAATCTCTGGATCTACTAAACCGATTTAAAAAATTCGTTTACTGTTGGAAAGCTATGTTAACAGGGAGTGTCGTAGGCTATATAACATTACGCTATATACCACGGGTGTGGGACAGAGCGCGGGTGAAACCGCGCCGGACCGCTAGTATGATATATAATAAGTAATGCCTATTAATAATTTGACTAAAAAAAAATACCACCAAAAGTTTAGTAAGGTCCTGCACTGACGCCGACGATATATTAGTAGCACATGATTGAGATTTTATTAGCTCAGAAATATACACAAAAACTATTTCTTGTGCTGTCTTAACCAAATCGTTGAGTTGTAAAAATAATCTAGGAACTAACACATTGATCCTCTAATTCAGAATCATACTAATTACGGAGAAAATGGGGTGTAATTAGTACGTCAGTGCAAAAGTCACAAAGTTATGATTTCATTGACAATTTTTTTTTTTTTTATTTATTAATAACAATAACAATTGAACAGTTACGGCACAAAGCTAAACTAACTTAAAAATAAGATTAAATACAAAAATAAACTAAGTAATAAATAGTAAAACAATTCTATAATTAAACATAGCTTAAAAAAAACCTGTATCAAAGCCCGATCAGCCCCACCAGACCACTGTCGCTGGGAATAAAGTATAATAATTAACCTCTGTATAACTATTTAATTTCTTTAGTTAATTAATATGATATCGAATAGTACATGTCATTAAGGGCGGGAAAGTTTTAATAGCCTACTGGTGGTAAATTTGGAAATCAGCCACTGCATGTAAGTTCCTTGTTAGTATGATCAGCTAATGCTATCTCTTTGTTAAAAAAAATTAAAAACTCTGCTAGATTAATAACATCTTAAAATTTCTTAAAAAATATGCATTATTCATGCACCATATGTTATTAGGAATCATCCGTTGGTGAGATAAATATATCGCTGATAGGGGGGAGACATGGACATGCCCAGCTGCGTGGAAAATGCACAATTCTTGTGATTTATTACACTCCAACATCCCACATTTTATTAATTCTATGAATTATCGCCTTAGATGAGACCTCCTCGATCACTTATACCTCGCTTCGTTATACCCCTGAAAAGCTCAAAATATATTTCTTACTTCCTGCAATAAGTTGTCGGCGTCATTTTTTAATACGAACTAGCTGTGCCCGTGCCTTGGTTCCTTGGAATCCTGCATAATGCCGAAATGTAACATATTATATAAATTAAAAATAAAATCCAATGCAAAATTTTCAATCAAAATAAGACATTTGAGAGACATACTTTCAGACAATCTGATAGATTAAAATTTTAAATTTGGCCGGTTACATATTTTTTAGTTAAATTATGTTTAGACGGTAAATTAAAACATTTTCTACTTTGATATCCTAAGTATACGTATATGATAAGGTGAATAAGATATTTAAACCTATATCTAAATAATATAATTGTTAGCAAAAATTGTGTGTGTATATGTGTGATATGTCAAAATTATCTTCTAAGAAAAAACAATGTATTGTCTTGCTATCACGATATGAGTATTGCAAATAAAAGATAGTTATGTACAATTGATGTACTATTCTTGGAGCCTTCTTTTAAGCTAATTTACTTTTATCAGAAGATCTTCCTTAACCTTAACTTATGATATAAATTGTTCTTGTAGTTGTAAGCATTATAGTGAGACATTTTAGAGTATCATGCGTATGTTATTTATATAACCACAAAATAAGGAATATAGAAAAAAAAACAAGTGTGCCGACCACAAACGATTGGAAAACAATGAAAGAAACAAGAAAGAAAAAAGATACATTTTTTTTAGTTTGAAGAGGCCGTAGACCAGCTGTGTGATATTATATTATACATAATTAATTTATATAAATTAATTAGTTATGTATAATATATATATATATATACATATATATATATATATATATATATATGTATGTATATATATATATATATATATGTGTGTGTGTGTGTGTGTGTGTGTCTGCTGTATGATATTAATTAAATTTATATATATATATATATATAGGTACACACAAGCAGACGGTAATTTTCGGTATACCCAATACCCAACACGTTTGTACAAGTCGGAATGGTGGTTTTTAAATATTACTACGTTTTCCGAATACTTTCATCTTACTTGATACTTGTTTAACGATACATGCAGTGGTTCTAAAAACATAACACTTTGTTGGAGTAGTAGAGTAACAATAATTAGTGCCATATTATTATTCCTTTTGTTTTTTGTAAAAGTTCAACAAAACGAGACGAAAAACAAGCGTGTAAATCAAGGCTACAAAAAGTAAAGCTACCGTGAAATTTCGATTTCTTATCCAGTCATCCGATATTCCGAGATGGTTCATTACTTGTTTTCCAAACTCATTATAATTTGATAAAAATAAGAACTTTTGTAGGCTTTCGCGAGTTGCAGATATTGTTGTTTGTTGATAAAGTTTCGGCTTGTAACAAAATTACGTTAAGAAAACAACAATTCTTCATATTGCAAGAACGTTGCTTGATCCCAACGTGATTTTTAACCTATTTAATAAATCAGACCATTCTGTTTTTAATATCCATATATTAAAGAACATATTTCAAACCATTATAAATAAATAGTAAATGTGTTACTTCACGGATTGTCATAGCATTCGTTATACCATATACTCATGTATATACGTTAGAAATGGGAGATAAATAGAAGTATAGGATACTTTACATATCGCTAGATGAAGCAAAATTCACGCGGACTTCAGATATTAATATTGATTTATTTTACAATTTTGGGATGACTATCAGCATTGGTTATTTTTATTATATTAATAACAAATTAGTGATAGTGAGCTTAACAAGTCACCACGGACAGAATTAAACTAAAATATCTATACAAAGAAAATCAGAGAAGAGACAAGATAAACTATATAAGCAAAGCCGCATCGAAAACCCCTATGATAAAATGTATATTTTATAGTTCGATGTGTACATAATATACTTTTTAAGTTTTGGTTTCTATGTTTAAGTAGTAGTAGTAGTCTTAAATAAACATCTATCTTTCTTTGTCTTAAATAAAAGTAGTCTAAGGTCCTTCACCAAAAAACTAGTTTAAAGTACTAAATGGCTCGATTCTTAGAATTGTGAATTACAATTTCCAACAAGTTTAGGGTAACTTGTTGGAAATTGTAATTCACAATTCTAAGCAAAAGAATCTTGGAAAAACTTCTGTATTGTTAATTGAGTACATTCAAAAAAAACTTAAATAAATAGAGTAATAGAAAGTCAGCTTGAACGTTAAAACTGGAAACTCAGTAAGACAAAAACTATCCCTGAACCAATTTAATTATGTCAACTATTTCGACAAATCTGTTCAAAGCACTGAGGTAAACGCAGTTCAAAGGAAACAATGTCAATATAAACATGAGAAAATGAGGGCCTGAATATTTGCGGATTTGTGGTATGAATTATGTTTATATCCCGAAGCTAGGCAAGGCACTTTGTTTAAAAGCCTTTCAAATATACAATACTGCACCATTGTAAATTACTCGTTGTTCGTATAACTTTATTGATTACTAGAAGGATCTAGGAAGATCCCAAATTTAAATACTAACACTAAAACCCTTATAGTGTTAAGTTTTCTGATCCTTATTCTTCTTGAAGGTTAAACAGGTTTGGGTCTAAATAAATTAAAATTTGAAGGTGTACTCTATTATCCCGCTATGTAATGGTGTGTTGAAGTCATGGAAAAACTAATATTAGGAGAGCGGAGTTTGGCAAATCAATTGAGATGCTTTTTATCGTCTTACAAAAGATCGCAGCCTCAAAGGTTTTGTAAAACAATACAATTTTATGACGTACGTTTCTACAAATTTATGTTATAGAAATAAAAGGACGCCAACAGCGTGTTAATCATTGCTTAAAGAATATTTAAAATTATTTCAATCATTATTATCTAGTAAAATGTTTCAAAGATACATAGAAGTCAAGCAGAAACTTAAATTCGCTGTCGAGATTTTAGATACTTTCTGATTATTATCCTCTAATACTACAAATAACAACGTATAGCCATTTTGATACCGCCTTTGATATAAGAATAATAATTTTACCTGAAGCTTCAATTATATAAAAGCTTATTAAACTGATTTTCTCAAATCTTTTCCTATTGTACACGTTTTCATTCCAGATATTATTATGTATAACAGTTCGAGGAATGGGAACTGTCACGAAAAAGATTTAAGGATTGAAGTATATGTACACACATATATATTATATATACATACGTGACATTATTTATCTTCTTCAACCTTTGTTTAATTCAATGTGTACATATGTTCTAAAAGCGCGTATGTCCTTTCTACCGAGTTAGCATTGTGTTACGTGTGTTTGGAAAAGCGATTGGTGTACCGTACCCCACCTCCAATTCTTTATCAGCCTACTCCAAAGCTTTTCGTTTATCATCAATCATGGCATATATTGACACAACTTGTCATTTTCATCTGTGTGATGTGGGATTATATTTTATACCCACCTACGTAGGATATTAGAGATTACAATTACGTGTGGGTAAAAACATCAATAATAATGACGGTCCAGCTGTATTCAATTTAAACAGCTATCAATCCATGCGTTGTTTAAATTATGTTCATTAATGCTACTTTCGTTTATACCAATAAATACAATTTAAATATTTATTTTTCATATCATAATATATGCCAAAATTGAAGTATAAACAATAGATTCCGAAAGGGCTCAACGAATTTCGATAAAATTTGTTTGAGGTTAAAACAGGAATTTAGATATTTTGCAGGGTTTAGAAAATAGGAGTATAAGTAAAAATTCTGGACGAATGACATCGCAGGTACAGGTAATGATAAAATCAGAAATAAATAAAAATATTTCTCAAACTTCTTAAAACCTTAAAATTTGTTATTCTCTCTTCTAATTTGTAACTTATTTTCCGATTTAAATTACGTTCTTTTATCAAGATTTTCTTGCTCTTATTTGTTTAGGTTTTAGATTCAGATCCATTATTAATGATATGACATTTTTTGTATGAGGTCCAATATAATAACCGAGGGAGGGAGGAAGGAATTAGGGAGGAAAATGTATATTTGGCTAACAGTATAATACTCTTTATGAAAATTCTTTTAATACTGCGGTACCCTTTTACAGTAATCTTTGTGTAGGAGCCATTCTAAGGCGGAAAGCTGAATCTTAAACGGGAGTAAATGTAACATATAAAAAGGTCACTTATTATGTTACACATATTTTAGTTACCCTCGTCAATGTCGGCTACATTCGCATTAAAATTTATGTGTACAAGGAAAACAAGTTAAAATTTGAAGGTGCTTACCTAATGCTTATTTCTTAATATATATACTATTATAACATTCTAAACATGACGTGTCTGTACATTGAAGCTATTTAAAAAAAACAACTGGAATAGAGCATATGAATGATGGAGAACAAGATGTATTTTTTTTTTAGATTTCTTGTCATTTTGTTCGGGATTCACGTAAAAATTACTAGGCCAATTTCGATGCGGTTTTTGCTGATCGACAGAAAATTATTAGATTTAAATTTACGCTTTTATCCCGGGAATACTGAGGTAATGATTTAAAATAGCCAGATACAAAAATAAAATTTCAATGTGAATTCTTTATTGATTGATAGAAATTTAATGTAATATATTGTGTGATATCTTTCATCCCGAGAATCCCGCGGGTTATTGTCCGGGTGCATACAAATTACTTAGCTTATTCCGACACAGTTTTCCCTAAAACGATAGTTGCGGTACTTTGTGCCTCGGGAATCCCGCGGAAATTTCAAGTCAAACATGGACGAAGTCGCGGGCATATCCTAGTTATATATAATTGTATTATTTTATATGTTGTAGCGGCACGACCGTTGTCCGGCCCTCACCGACTGACGCTTGTGGCCGAGTGTGGCTACTGACTCAGACCAGTCACGGTCGGTCACTGTCCCACTTTACGTTCGGCTCTGCACTACACTTCGTCACATAACTTTTAAATTGTTATTATATGTTATGTAAGTAATACAATGTATAAATTGTAATGTTTTGATGGTTAAGAAACGTGTATGCTACATTAACACAAAACCTCGTAGAAGACTTGGTTTTTCATTTTCGGGTTAAAAGTTATTGTAGATGTTGACCCAGAATATAAGCTAGCTTTGTGTAGTTTTATTTAAATTCGTTCAGTAGTGTTCCAGTAATGCTCTAACAGACAGACAAACGTTTTAATAATTGTATGTTTGAAGTCTGCTGAATTAGCCCCCCCCCCCCTGATTATTTTCGCATTTTTAAATTCATTGTGCATACTTAACCCCTCTACAGATTTGTTATATTGTAGATTAGGCGAAGTATAAGATTGTTGAATATATAAAAAATCAATTATCGTTCTTGCATAAATGAATAGATTTCAATTTATGGTCATGAAGTACAGTAATTAAAATGATTACAGCCCAATTTATATCATACCTAAACAAACACAGAAGATAGAAAAAACTCTTTTATTTAATGTAAACCTGCCATTCATATTTTTATTAATTTCACCAGACAAGCTTTTTAAGGTTGGGAAAAAACCTCGCAATATTACGAACTCAAAAACAAATTCAATTAACGGCGGTTGCACACACTGCTTTAACGTTTTATGTACTTGTATCGCCGTTTTTAATTGGTTACTCTTTAAACATTTCGATGTGTATACAATAAATGTTGTAACAATTATGGGTTCATTTTGAAATATTAGCGGCTGTTTGTTAAAGCCGTTAATCGATCAAATGCTTTAATTCTTTGCTTGTGCGGAGGCACATAGTAAAACGATTATTGTCTCCAGCACATTATGCGCTGTGTGCATAGATCACCTCCAATAGATTCCTCATACGAGGTGACACTCGCGCCCCGGGTCGTAAATGCAGGTGCTTGATGTAGGTAGAGTAGGCTTCAAATCACGGTTTTAATGTTGCCAAGGTGGCTGTATGTCATTCCAAAAAAAAATCTTTTATATGTATAATTTCGAAATCTGGCAGAAGTAAGGAAGGTTATTATGATTTTTGAAGGCCACTCTAACAGAACACTACATACCTAAGTACACTGAAGTTTTATTTCTTTCCGCCGTAACATGTGTTGTAGCCACCCCAACATTTTTACTCATCATCATTGCAATTCTACTCCACTATTGTGTAACGACATATAAACATATAAAACACCTTCCTAAATTTGATTCAAATTTCTAAAAACTGCCGTTTTTAAGTTTTTTTTTTATTTTTTATTGCAGGAGTTCAGCAGACAGGCAAACGGCCCACTAGATGGAAAGCGGTTACCATCGCCTATGGACATTTGCAACAACAAAGGTGCTACAAATGCGCTGCTGCTCTCTTAAGGGAGACTGGAACCTGGTCACTAATGCCGGAACACAACACAAGGTTGTTATGGCGGCATACTCTAGACCAGGGGTGGTCGCCATCCAGTCGAGCAAATACTCTACCACCTGGCAGGCAAGATATACATATCTGTCTGTCGTATTTCATATATATAGACAGACAGACGAGCTTACAAGATTTTATAAGAACGTCGTTTTAGTATTTGATTATAGAATACTAAAAATGTCTAAAACCTTAGAAGAAGTACACTAGGACATGATAATCGCCCAGTAGACAACGTGAAGAGTCACAATTCTACTTCTATGGGAAAAGCTCCTAAACCTTGTATAGGTACCTATAATTAGATTGCATACCGGCTATGCTGATATTAGACGGATCATCCAAATTGAAGCAATTTGATTGAAAAGTACAGAACTGAAAGGACACGACTATAATCAACGACATTGAATGATTTAATGTTATATGTACATACATCATTTTGATTGTGTCATCCAAATTGAAAGAGCAATAAACCGGCAGATATCGGCTTTAATCTTCTCTCACGTATTGATGTTTTATTAATTAAATTATTTTTTAATTATTTTTGATACTAAATCAGTTCAAAACTGGAAAGAGATTTTGAATACTTTAAAATTTTAACTAATTTGGTCTTTAAAAATATGTTTTAAATAATAAAAAACGAGAGAAAAATGTGTCCTTTTCCAAAATTCATCATGTAGGATTTACTAAGTTTTCAGTTACATCTTTTTGTTTGGCTATTATCATTCAATAGCATTATTAACCAATTTATAGGCTCAAATGTACCGATTCCAAGTAAGTACTAACATACTAGCCTATGTATTCAATTACAAAACATAAATTAATCGCCGATCAGTGCGATGCCCATCAAATTCGCAACGGCTGAAACTAGGCGAAAAATGTAGCAATCCGGTTCGCACGCGTTTAATGTATGTTAATTGTTATGCTGCCATTGTAACCGTAATTTTAAGTCATAAATTAAATACTGTTGTAGGATTTTCTTATGTCTCTGCTCCATCTGGAATAATGTTAGTGTTAGTGACCGTTTTGCGTAGATGTAGCGATGGGTTTAATGCGTTATTTGAGATGCGATATTTTTATTAATTGTTAATCACGTTAAATAGTCAAACAAACCGATAAACAGAATTCTAAAAAAATACATCGTGTTCTCCGTCGTTTATATAGTCTATTTCAGTTGTTTTTTTTTAAATAGCTGCAATGTATAGACACGGCATGTTTAGAATTTTATAATATTATAGATTTAATTACTCAATTTTCGTGTAATACTAGAATATTATCATAATGTCGTAGTACTTCATTACATCAAGAACAAGCTGTATTACGTCACAGCAAAGGGGAGCTTGTTTAACGAGAAAGCGTCAATACACCTTGCCGATGCGTGTGAGTGAAATGAATGGCTCACTTTCACAGGTTACTTATGAAATTTGCAACTTATACGTCATGACCACGCGCCTGCGCGCCATTTGCGCAAGAATCGTATACTTTGTGGTCTTGTGGAAAAACCATCCAACAGATATCTTTTCACAGTTGACCAACTAACCAGAAACTAGCTTAGCCTGCTTTATTTGCACTAAATTTCTAAGAATATGATGGTTGGTTCACTTTTTTGTGTTGGTTGTTTCATGTAACGTAATAACAGAAGTTTTATAACTCATTGTGCCTAAATTTAATTCTATTATCCTGATTACACAGCTCGCTGGATCAGCTCGATCAATGTGACAGACACCATGTCGTCACTGAATATCGACATAAAAGGCTTTAGATAATTGTGTTTCGCACAGTGAATAAATGATTTCTGCTGGCTCACGTTCCTATCCCTCCTACCCTACTCCCTTTTGACATCCCTCCTATCTCATCACCCCTATCTATTCCCTCCATCCCATCCTAGAGGTAGGCAATGCATTGGCGTCGCCCCCGGTATAGCCAAAAGCTGTGTTTTCTAGCTATGATATATCTTCTTGACTAATTTTATCTACATAGACCTCGTTGTTCATCTCGTGTCACTATATCCTCTGAATCCACAACCTTCCCTTATCACACTGTTTCGTATTATATCACTTACATTATTAACCTTACATATATACTTCTCAAAGCTCTCATTTCAACTGCGTTTATCTTACTTTCATGCTTCTTCTGCCATACCCAACTTTCAACTGCATTAGCGTTGGTACTAGCACTCCTTGATGGACAGCCAGGCGTGCCTTAGATTTCTTCCGGTTAAAGGAATGTTAAATTGGTTTGGGCATATAGAGAGAATGAAAGAAAGTTGAATCCCAAACAAGTATATGACAGCAATGTGGGTGCTAGAGTCAGTGCCGGTCGCCCGCGACGTACTCACCGTGATCAAATTGAAGATATTTTGAAGAAAGGTCGTGTGAAACGCACTTTAAGCAAGTGTGTATGTGTGAAGAGATTAATGAAAGTTGATGAAGCGAAAACTGTTTGTCAGGATCGTAACAGGTGGAAATCTATCGTCTCTGTCTACCCCTACCCCAATAGGAAACAGGCGTGACAATATGTATGTATGTATACCTAGTTATTTCTGAAAAAAATGACTATGATATATAAACAAATAAAGACAGGCGATCATGACGAAAGTATTAGGATTTTATACATACATACATAACTTCACGCCAGTTCCCTTGCGGGGTAGGCACGAACAACAGAGCGCCATTTACACACCTCACTTGCTTCTTTGACATTCATAACTCTTGTCATGCACGCTCGTCTGTTCTTAAGGCTCCTGACATCACCTTCTGCTAGTACACGATCAATTTGATCATGGAAGGTGTGTCGTGGCCTTCCACGACTTCTGCATCCATCCACTTTTGCATTGTATATCTGTTTAGTCATTCTTTCATCATGCATTAGGATTTTATATTTGCCAAAATGGTCGAGTGGCCTAAATAGCAGATGCTGTGCCGCCTGGTTTAAGTTCACCTTTAGGCTAGGTTTTGTACAAAGCAGACTAGAGCTGAGAGGAGATGTTTTGTAAATGATCTATTAACATAACACTGATAGCAATTTTAAACCTTGCTTAAAATGTGCCCGCGTGTAATAACATATCTTGGCGAGGTAAGTATAAGTAGGTATTTATAGCGACTACACTATTAGGTAAGTTATGACTGATGAGTCATACTTGTAAAACGTTACGTATGAATAAATGTTAAAAAAAGCATTAGCACTGAGAAATAAAATTTCGAGTGATATTTGAACAAGAGCTAAACACTCTTAGAGAGAGTAGGTCACTGGTTAGTCAATACAACATCAGCACGAAGGTCAAGAGAATTGCAAAATACGACGATGAATTGATAAGAAGCGGATGTGATTTTCGGTGTTTGAGCACAAGTTTGTATACATTACGAAATACCGCGTCGTTGTTAAATATTTATCTACATAATTATTAATTACGAAACAATTAGGCATATAAACAGTGGTTAATCCGTAATGATTACTTTCAAAATATAATGAGTTATTATTAAAAGTCTCAATTTTACCAGATCAAGTATGTTGTAAAATGTTTTACATAATTTAAGCAACAAAGTTTTAACATACAGTTGCCTTTTACAAACAAAAATATTTTGTTTTCATCAAAATGTTCTTCCTTGTGAAGGTTGTCGAGCAAAATAATTTTAGCCAAAAGAAAAGATCAAAGAGAAAGGATCATCAAGCGTATTTCTTTTGTGGTATTAATGAAGACACAGCGACGAAAAATGTTCAGTACCCATTGAAGTGCAGCTCGGGGGCGTAACTGGAAAATTAATATTCCTTCCTAGAATAACGATTTTCATTATTCAGGCATTAAGTTGGCTTTTGATGGCACTTGGAGCTGTAGCGCGATGCGGTTGCACGACGTACAACTACCGGAGATTACTTTATCTTAGAAACTTAAGAGCATACCCTATCCTATCGTGATCTTTATATATAAAATTCTAATGTTAGTGTGCGTATCACTGAACTCCTCCTAAGCCCTTGGACCGATTTTGATGACATTTTTGTGTGTGTTTGAGTGGGTCCCCGGATGGCTTAGATTCAAAATTGAAACCGGTATGTGACACTGGATTCCGATTCCAGAATATGGATGAAATTTTTGTTTGTTTGAGTGGGTCACGGGATGGTTTAAATTCACAATGGAACTGGGTTTTTTCAGGATTGGATGTCGTCTGTCGGCACCGCTAGTTATAATTATATTGTAAAAGCTACAAGTTTAATATATAAAGCCGCCCGTTGTACTATATTTATCGACTTTTGTTCGTTTATATTTTGTTGCACAATAAAGAATTTTTGAATTATCTATCTAAATGGGCCAAAAGCAAACACACGAATTTCCAAAAAAAAAACTAAACACCTATTTTTTCCCAAAAAATCCTAGCTGTTCTGACAATTCTTACATTAAAACAAGCTATCTTGTAGTTTTTAAAGATGTATATATATATATATATATATATATATATATATATATATATATATATATATATATATATATATAAAATATATATATATATATATATACATGGGGTACGCTAAATCCCCGAAAGTAATTTTTTGTTTGTAGCTCCACTCTAAAAACCTATTAATATAAACATTTTTTGCAAAGTTTACCAAAATTGTTTTTTTTTTCTCAGTTTGTATGGCAATTTTTCGATATTTTTGAAATTTCCTTTAAGGGTACTGCCTGCCCCCGCATGCCCCCACAAAATTAGCCCTTTATTTATATATACTTAATGAAATTGTGTATTTTTGAAATTGTATATTTGGTGAGCAATAAAGTGTTATAATCTATCTATCTACATATAAATAACAATCATACTTGTTATAGCGCATAATATTTGTTCTAGTTTCGAAGCACAATTACAGTTTCTACTCTCGGTTGCACTTGGTTGTAGGCAATATTGTTACATTCAACTTTAATCAGGCTCAATGCGTGTGTAAATGTGCAAAGCGTCGGTAAGCTCTTAATCATAATTGTCTTTTGAAGAAGGTTAAAGTAGGTCAACGATATAACTTCATTCACAAAAGAGCAAGTTTAACTAGACATAATAAAAATGTGATATAACCGCTTTAATTATTTGCTCATAAGACAGTAGTGACTGCGGAAAGCAGTTTTCGAGCAGATACGAACGATAAGTACGCATCACAAACAGACATATGCATAATACGGGATATAACACGGGAATCAAAAAACGTTAGTTGTTTAATTAGATCCCGTTATATTATATTTTTATTTAAAACTATTTATGATTTTGTTTAACAAAAACAAAACCGCCTTCAAACTAAAGAGCTAAAAGTAAATATTTTTTACGACATCTTGAAGTCTTTACTATTTTTTAGTTACTTGAATAGCTTTAGAAATAATATTTTAAATACGTGTAGAAATTGTACTACTGGCAGACTTATGCAAGATTCGCCTTTCGAAGATTGTAGGTGCTCGGCGCTCTTCAATAAGGATTGCTCTCGATTTCCCTGGCTTCCACTCATCAGAGCCTGATTTGGTGACAATGGGACCACCTCAGAATAATACTCTTTCGAATAAAAAAAATGAAAATCGTTTCACAATTGATAGAGAAATCGCATAAAAACATACGAAAAAAGCAACATACAGTCGAATGGATAACCTTCTTTTGAAAGTCAGTTAAAAATACACGATGAATATTATTTAATTTTCAAAAAAAATTCTATTTTGCTTGTAGTGAGATTATAAGGCAGCAAATTCGTACATTTATTGGCATAATATGTCAGACGGATAGACGAACGAACATACCGAAAACACAAGATACTCGTTTCTGCCAAACCTACTACGGAACCCTAAAATCCATTTGGTGTTGAAATTGTACAATTGAGATGTAGTAAGCAAACATTCATTAGGTACTCTTTGATGGATTCCGTTAGTATGTTTATTAAAAAACAGTTTAAATAGAACTTATATGTTGGTGTCCAGGTTTCCAGATTTGCAATTTTGTTTTGTGTTGTTCTTAATGCCAGAAAATCCCAATCCAGTATAATCAACGTTGAAATTTAGAGGTGGGACGTAATAAAGCAAATCCTGGAGAAGATAAAAATAAACTTGTCGAGAAAAAATATAAAACGGAAATTATATATTTAGAATATTTTTTTAGTATTTCCAAAAACGAGACTATAAAAATGTAGTTAAAAAATAATTTTCATATTATTTTATTGGCTTTTATTTATTCCATTGGAGATTACGTTTAGTTAATAATTTCTTGTGATGAAGATAGTCTCAGTGACAATACAAAAAAATTAAATTCTTCTTTTTTTGAAATATACTTTTGCGCGGTTGGTATTTTTTTTTTTTTTTATAGCTGGAGATCAGCAGACAGGCAGACGGCCCACTTAATGGATAGCGATTACCATCGCCTATGGACATTTGCAACACCAAAAGTGCTACAAATGCGCAGCTGCTCTCTTAAGGGAAACTGGAATCTGGTCACTAATGCCGGAACACAACTCAAGGTTGACATGGCGACATACTTTAGACCAGGGGTGGTAGCCATCCAGTCGGGCAAATGCCCTACCACCTGGCTGTGGGTTGTGAAGTCGCCTCTTACGACAGGCCGCCCGGCCGTAGGAAATTGTATTCTTTCTCCGTTCCTACACGGATAAAAACCTGGTGGTATACCCAATCAGCGTTTGTCAGAGACATTTTTAGTTTAAAAATAAAAAGTATACATTTTCTGTGACGAGATTCGTCTTATAATATATATTGTAATCATCACTAAAGTAGTTATTGTTTGTGCCGAACTTATGACCGCTATTACCGACAAGTGATTGTGTAACAGTTTGTTTTTCATAGAAAATTAGTTACGCAATTTCGCAGCTAAACAAGAAATGTGGTAAAATTTAGTACAGGCTATAATAACTACTCGAATATTCGTCAGGGAATAAACACCCAAAGTAATTTAATTCAAATTAGTACACTCTGGTACTGGTCGTAAATAAATAATTGTAAAGCGAGGGTGAACACAAGGTCTGCAAAGGTCTCGAAGCGACAAAGGTCCAACGTTAAATAAATAACAGAGGTGCGCGCCCATTAAGGGGCCCAATTCTGCTATATCGATATCTTGGCGTTTCGAAGATATTCAAAGTGTGATTCCTTTGCTATAGTGTCAAAAATTCGTATTCTACTAAATCCACAATCTTAAAGCAGAAATGGTGTTAGCTGAAACTAATGTTGGAAAGCTACTAAAAATTTAAAACATATATTTCACGAGTTTTCGTTTATAAATATTTTCTAGCTTACCCGGCAAACGTTATTTTGACATTTAAATTATTTCTAGCGAATATTTAGGTAGTTCAATAAAATATAACTATTGTTCTCATCCCTACTCCGTGTTGTTTACGGGTTGAGAAGTGATACCCGGTAGACGCCTGGCAGCAATAACTTTTCGAGAGGTAACTGATCAATTATCGGCCGCCGAGAGTAGAAAATTATTAAAATACTAATATCGCTATTAGTACTTAGGGGTTGGTGGTAGAAGGGTGAAAATTTGAATTTGATTTGCTAAATCATAATAAAATATAAATAAGAAATTTTGTCCAAAAAATAAAATAAAAAATTACCGATGGGTTATCCATCATTTAGGGGTATGAAAAATCGATGTTGGCTGAATCTCAGCCCTACTCGAAATGCACACAAAATTTCATACAATTCGGTTCTGCCGCTTCGGAGGAGTTTGGTAACAAACACCGCGACACGAGAATTTTATATATTAGATAAAGATAGAGTGGTGTGCCACAGGCACGTTATTGGAATTAAGAGAATACCGGGCTGCGATATAGTTTTATTATTTGTGGTATAAAGTGAATTTTGAGTGGATATAAAAAATAACTATCCTATATAGAAGTTCGGATCTGTTCATAATAAATAAATGCGCCCTATAGCTATACCCCAGTCGAATATCGAAATCAGGCAAACCTCCGATTGAGTCGAGCATCCGTCGATTTTGACGATATAATAATTTCAGAATTGGGTCCCTGAAATATCGGTTTCTTCAAATATACGACAAAGAGTAGTTACGCTGTTACTAACACAGACGAAACAATTTATAAGAACTGAGATTAAATTCGAATTGATATCATAATTTATTAGTCTGACAAGCTAGGCTTTAGTGATTTATTAAGAAACATTCCCAAATTGCTTGTGGTTTAACCCGTATAAATGATACTAATGTTTTTGTGTAATAATGAAAATGCATCACATTTATCAAGACATAAAATTAATTATTGTAATATCCAGTAGATGATAAATATATCCATCACTCAGTGATTTTGAGGTCCCATATTTGACTAAGGCCAGAAATGCCTGGTCTTTGGCTTGTCCGAATAAAAAATTCCCTTTAGATCCAAAGATGCAGAGGCTGTGGGATGGGCCGCTCAGTAAGTCGGTGTATGACAACCTCATGTCATCTTGCACCGGCGAAACTGACCTTGCTCACCTCCAAGCAGTTTCTAAATGGGAGTCTGGTCTATGGCTTCAGTGTCTGCTCTCGGCGAATCTAGGTACACTCCTGGATGATACTACAGTCAGGATTGCTGCCTGCATTCGCCTGGGAGCAGACATCGTAGTCCCACATCGTTGTCGGTGTGGAGATAAAGTTGATAGACTGGGTCATCATGGCTTGTCTTGTTTGAAGAGTGCTGGTAGAACTTCACGACATGCGGCAATCAACGACATCATCCGCCGGTCTCTTGTCACCGTTGGGGTTCCAACTGTTCTTGAACCGAACGGACTGTGCCGCGACGATGGCAAGTGACCGGACGGAATGTCATTGGTACCTTGGAAGATGGGACGCCCCTTAGTATGGGGCTCAACGTGTGTCGATACGTTAGCTGCTTCCCATCTTCCAAATACAGCCGTCACTGCCGGAGGAGCTGGACTTCAAGAAACCCTGAAACGCCGCAAATATGCATCCATCGGTGACGGATACATGTTTGTGGCTTTCGGGGTTGAGACTTTGGGGCCAAGGGGACGGAGGCTTATCAACTTTATCGAGACCTTTCAAAGCGATTGAAAGAAGTTTCGCGTGACCAAAGGGCTGGCCTATATTTAGGGCAACGAATAAGCAATGCCATACAACGAGGGAATGAGGCCAGCATTTTGGGAACGCTCCCTACCGACAGCGATCTGGACTACATGTTTTACTTTTAAATATGTTTATAGTAGTATTTAATTTCTAAGTTTTTGTTTGTAGTGTAATTTATTTATAATTTAGTTTATTAATCATATTATTAAATTATATTCGTACTAAATAATATATTTTGTGATGATAAATGAATATAAAACTAGTCGACAAAGTAATAAATACGACCGTAACGCTGATATTACATGGTTCAACCGAATTGGATCAGTCTGCTTAAAAGACGTAAAATAGAAAATAAATTATAACATTCAATGACATCTTATAATTAACAGTTTCAATCAGTAAATCACTCAGATTGAAAGATTCATGACGTATCCAGAAATACACACCTGGAGATCATGCTTTTAAAGGTTTTATGTTTAATAAAAAAATATAAGAAGCTTTGTAGTTTAATAATTTTGAAAGTAAACGATGAGTTGACTATAGAGATAAGGATCCTCTGTTACAAAAGAACCTTAATATAATGAAATGAATTAATAAGATATTACACGATTCAACCAAATTAATTCAATGATTAAAAAACGCAGATCTGAAAGGATAACATGACATTGAATGATCCAATTTTATGTTTACACGAATCACTTTGGTTACTTCATCAAAATAAAATAAAAAACAGAAAGAACCACAATATACATGAAACGGTTTGAGAATTAAATAAATAGTAGGGCTGAAATAAATAGGCAATGTCTTCCTGTAGATGGAGCTATTAATTTATTTGAGCACACTCATTTAGTTATAATTAGTTCATTTCCTCCAATCCTTTCTTGCGTTTCGTGACAAGAAACAACAACCTCTCAAATTGTTTATACATAACATTATTCATTCTAGTTAATTATAAAGTTCTTATAATACTGGTATAAATTACTGTGCTACGTAAGAGGCGTTAATCAATTAAAATGTACTCTGTCTATAGCAAGTATGAAGTATTCTGATGTAACATGCCTTTGAATATACCAACAATGAGGTTGTTAAATTTCGTCAGACCATCAACTATTTGAAATATACACATTTTCACAATACGTTATTTAAAGAAAGTTTTTATTCTGTTGGATAGATACTAAGGACAAACCAAAACACTAGTTAGTATACAATAGATTAACGGTATTTTTGAATAATCTTTATGCTGATTTTTAATTACCTGGATTAAAATGACAGCTGCGAGTCATTTTAGTCCAGGTAATCCAAATCCAAAACTCAATAAAAGAAGAAGAAAACGGTTTTCACAGTAAGAAACTGTTTTCTCCTTCTTTTATTGAGTTTTGGCTTAACACGGTTTGTGTATGCAGCACATATATGTATTTAATCATAGGCAGATTAACAAATCCACAAGCTAAGCAAGCTACGCTTCTGTTCCGAGTAATATTACAAGGGACAACTCTCGAGCCGATTGTAGATTCCCAGACAACTGTAAATAATAGAAATCTAGTTTACGAATTTTACCAATCGAATCCAGAACTTTTAAATTCCAGTGATATTTGGCCACAGAGGTCATCAATATTTAAAACGTTCTATTTACAATTGGGATATAAGGGATAAAACGGAGAAAAAGGTACGTATAAAATGATTAATGAACGGCTTCAAGTATGTGTAACGAATGGATTCCGTATCAAAATGGATGTAATGGAAACAAATAATATGGAGTTCAGTCACGTACAAGAAGTGAGAACGGGATAAGGGTGTTTGAACACCCAATCTTCATAGTTCCGGTGCATTAGCTGTTTATCAGAAGTAGGATCGATCGTGCAAAACAATAGCAATTGTCTACACATAATTATGTGTGTATGCTTACTTATATCCATGGCAGTGAAATACATTATGTGAACTGAGTAGCTATGACCACGTAATTCAAAGTAAATCGGTCAATAACCGTGTCAATGCCATGACTTTTGATCTAGGGCAGATACTGAAAATCGATTTCGATCGCCTCTATGAAAGCCAACATCAATACAGAATCTAAATATTTTACTTCGAAATTAACACACCAAACTCCATTTTCATATTTTATCTTAGTTTTTTCTCATAGAGTTTCTCCATTAGGGATAACATTAGAAGTAAAACAACAAGTCTACTGAAACGATCACCTGTTTATAAATAAAGCTTTAATTTTTTGTTGGTGCGTTAGAAGCCTTAGGATTTATAGACGACTGACATTGGCAGAGACGAACGATGTAAAAGATTGTGCGATTCATCGGACGATTTATGATCATAATCGGGCACAGCGAGACGTTAATGGTGCGCAACGGCTCATTTAGAAGCAATCAGTTAGCGCCAAACACAATTATACCTTATTGTTTTTATACTTATTATTACGTAGATTGAGAAAAGCAGACATTATGTAATCGATTTTAAATCTTATACTAATATATAAAGCTGAAGAGTTTGTTTGTTTGATTGAACGCGCTAATCTCAGGTATGAATTGAAATTTTTTACAGTGTTAGATAGCCCATTTATCGAGGAAAGCTAAAGACTATGTATCATCACGCTGAGACTGTTGAAGAATGTTTTAAAATCGGGGGGTTTTGAAAACAAATTCCACTCGGACGACGTCACAGGCACAGCTAGTAATAAACATAAAAGAGCTGGCGTTAAACTATTTAATAATATTTTGAAACTATCGTTATAAAAGTAATTTTGATTTATTAAGTAGAACCTATTAATAGTATATTGATTGTTGTTATAAGAGTTATAAATAATCGATTCATTAATACTTTACGTACATTGAGTAGGAGTTAAATATTTGCATGCATGTTCTACGCTCTTGGGTTCTATCATTAATTGCTCTAAAACCTCTGAAACATGCGGCTTCTGTGGTCGAACGGGCTAATCTTTTGCCAACCTACCTCACTGCAACACAGAGACTCCGGGTTCAATTCCTGGTATATGATAAATTTCGGAAATGAATTTTCTCCGTTAATTACTATGGTTTAGGTATCTGGAATCAGCCCCAGAGTAGTCCCGTTGTATATTGCCCATAACAAATTGTAACTTGCTTAATTTGGCGATATACAATATATGTCTTCTGTCTGCCGATCTCTGAAATATCTGATTGTTATTATATTTTATTTTTATTTTATTGGAACAACAAACAGATACATTATTAAAATTAAATTGAAAATTACAAGTTAAAATATTAATCAATAATGCAGCCCACGGCGCTGTCCACAAGTTAAAATATAAAAAAAGGGATTTTGGTAATCGCTTAATATTAAATATATACTTATAGAAGGCACGAAAAGAAAGTTAGTAAAAAAAAAAACGAAGAAGAGCAAGGAGAAAATAGAAACAGAATTACTGTTATGTTAGTGTTTTGTGAACCATGAATTTGAATTTAGAAGGTGAGTTGGCAAATATGTCTAAGTGTTCAAAGAGTATATTATGAGTGTCGAACATACGTGTGAGAGGAGAACGAAGGCCAGAGTTTTTGCGGCAGGCACTTACAGCAAACAGTCTACCCGTGCGTACCTCTCTCCTTTGGACAGTTCTTGGAACAGCATAGCACAGACTGTTACTTAGCTCTATACAGTCAAAATCATTTACGATATTGTACAATGTAACAGCTTCTAGGTATTTGCGTCTATTTGTTATATATATGGAAGTATGTAGACGTTTCAGAAACGACCTACAAACATCTGTCTGTAAAGCTTTCAATTGGAAGTTACGATTGCTATAAACACTTTGGAATTACATCTTGACTAACGTTTAGCACATCTACAGTAGATGAGTTATATAACATGATTTATACAAAGACATTAACAGTTAACCGCAAAGGTAATGCAAGTAGAACCTGAGGTAAGTTGACATAACGTAACCGTATTGATCTCGTGGAAGACCCGCCTATCCCTGAGTATCAAAGAAATAGGCAATTGTAAACTAAGCTGAACGTCTATTTGTTACCCAATATAATTTATGTACTTGTTTGTATATAAGCACTCATTAATATAAATGTTAGAATAATTTTAAAGGAAATTATCAAAGGCCGCAGCTTTATAACTGGCCTACTTCAGCCTCGGCCAAAATGTAGTTCTTTTATTGACCCTAATAATACAATTATTGTGGGCAGCTCACAATTGAAATTGTCTATATAAAAAGGACAACAACAATTTTACAAATGTTGTTAATCTCGTAACCAGATTTATAAGTACCTATCATATTGGGTAAGTAGCCTTCAAGAATTTGCCAAAAATTCAAAGTTTAGCCCCATCCGTAGAATTTGCTCGCTTGGCATAATATTTAAACTATTGAAGGAAACTTACTTTTGGAAGCCCATAGTTGACCGTCGTGCAATGCGTCCAGATAAGTCGTGAGGTCGTCAGCACATTGCTTGGGCAAAGACAGACTGTTATTGTTGATAAACTCAGTCCAACCGTGATGGTCCAATAGTGACTTCATCCAAGCCATCCGAGATTTTCCAAACTTCACTTCTTTTGTTTTTGTCACATCACTAGTTTTATTATGGTCTGCACTCACTACACTCACAAACACGACAAATGTTATGATCAACATAGTTTTATATTTATTGTGTCCACACATTTTTATTCTTTAATTATTAGGCATTTCCTTTTGAAGAGATACGTAGACCACAGACAGTATGATCTGAAACAAAGAACATTGTATTATAAAATTTGATAATCACTGAATATTATACATTTTTTCAGGAGGTCTAATCGGTCATGGATACACCGCCGCTTAGCCGTGCGGGCACTACGAATACGATTTTTTTTCCGCAAAATCTATTGTAACCTCTAGAACTCAATACCAGTGCGCAAACCACGAAATTAATTCCGTATGTTGCTACAAATTTGATGCGTACTGGGCTTTAGGAATGTGGTAGAGATGGACTCCCAATACTATGCTTGAACGTACCCTACAATTTACCCACCCGGTATTTCAGTACTTTACGATATGCCAGGGCCTTGGGTACTGAAGACCCTGAACATTACATTCACGCTTACTCTCCAGTTTCAAGTATTTAAAAATAATTTCAACATATCTTTATTATTTGAAGATGTTTTATTATTTGAACATAAATTGATAGTGAGTTTATTCTCGGTTAAAGAATTGGTTAATAAACAATTTCAGCCAAAATTGACAATAGTTGGCCCGAAAAAGAACAGCTATGTTTAATGTAACCAAGTAATAATTATACAGTATCTTATTATATTAACGATGCCTTACTTTAATCACTTTAAAAAATTCCACAATGTAAAACAGAATTCGCTCATAAGTTTATCTATTATTGTATAATCGTTTGAGTAAGAAGGTAAACTTAAAAGATAAATTGAGATATCAAAGTAAAAAAGCACTAGATATATGTTTGCAAAATTAGATAATGAAGGAACAGGAAATTTACTCAAAACTATCAAATAGGAATTTGTATAATATATGCATATAAAAACAATGAAAATATATCTATTTATTCTTATAATAAAAACATTACGTTATAGTTTTATCTTCAATATCTATTACTTTAAACAAAATTTGAATTTCATTATATTGTTACATACCGACACAGAAATGCGCACACCTGCAGGTCGTAAAACGCCGTTTTATTGCCACCGGATTTAGGAATTTTTTAATTAATTACTTTGTGTTTAGAATTTGTCATCCGTGCAGGAACGGAGAAAGAATACAATTTCGTGCGGCCGGGCGGCCTGTCGTAAGAGGCGACTTAACAACCCACAGCCAGGTGGTGGGGCATTTGCCCGACTGGATGGCTACCACCCCTGGTCTAAAGTATGTCGCCATAACAACCTTGAGTTGTGTTCCGGCATTAGTGACCAGGTTCCAGTTTCCCTTAAGAGAGCAGCAGCGCATTTGTAGCAACTTTGGTGTTGCAAATGTCCATAGGCGATGGTTACTGCTTTCCATCAAGTGGGCCGTCTGCCTGTCTGCTGATCTCCTGCAATAAAAAAAGACTAATAAATTTTTTATTCCTTAATACTTTGTAGCAACATTAAAAAACCACCACCACATAAATTATCAAAAATTCAAAAGATTTTATTCAAAATAGAATTCCACTGCAGAACACTTTTTGAAGGTCATACATATAAGTTAAAATTGAAATTTACTTCCTATTCTATGTATACCTCTTCGCGACGTGTTATTGCAGTTAAGGAGAAGAGGCTGCAAGAAACTCCCCAGCAACACGTCTAGCTAAAAATTGTTTATCTTTATATTTCTTATTTTATTTATATCTCAAGTTCTTTTTCATCTTCTAATTGTATAGTTCCATTGCATTGTAAAGTTATTATTTACAAACATTAATATTTAAACGTTGTTTGAACTTATTTAACTTTTAATCATAACTTCAATCGTTGTCGTTGTGTTGTTTCAAACAACAAATAGAATAAATTAGTCTACAATTCAATTCTGACAAAAGCTCTTTATTATCCCTTTTATTAATAAAACACGCGTGTATTCGTTGAATGAAAAAATCAATAGCCCGTATCCTCGTGCCGTACGTCCGTATAACAATGAATTGTTTGTTTATTTAGAATGGGCAGAGTAAACGAACCCTGATATAAAATATTTTACTTTGGACTTATAAACATATATTTTTTGTTTCAGGTCACGGGCCATGACAACGGCTTAGGCCCCATGTCAGCTATTACAATTATGGCGGAATGCAGGAATGGAGAAAGAATACAATTTCATGCGGCCAAGCGGCTTGACGTAAGAGCCGACAAAATAACCCACAGCAAGGTGGTAGGGAATTAACCGGCCTGGATGGCTACTATCTGATTTAGAGTATGCCGCCATAACAAACAGGGGTTGTGTTCCGGCAATAGTGGCCAGGTTCCAGTCTCCCTTTAGAGAGCAACCGCACATTGGTAGCATCTTTAGTGTTGCAAACAGTCATAGGCGATGCTAACCGCTTTCCATCCGGTGGGCCGCCTGTCTGTCTGCTGAACTGCTGCATTAAAAAAAATGTATTAGTGGCCTTATAATGGTTGCTTTTGTAAGCTTATACATATATAGAAAACTAAACATTATGGTGCAATTATGACGCCAGTGATCGAGTATTCCTAAACTAATTTCCTTCCTTGAATTCCCAAGCTAGTTGAGCTTGGGAGTTCAAGGAAGGAACGGTTCTCTAGAACTTTTATTCCGCGTACAACAATGATCTGGCGGAAACTTCCCACCGTGGTTTTCCCTTTACGCTATGTTATGGAGGTTTTTTAAGAAGGGCGTTATAAAATTTCTTGGTGTTCGGCAACGCGTTAGCGACTCCCCTAATTTTGCAAACGTCCATAGGCGACAGTAACCGCTTTCCATCAGGTTGGCCGCCTGCCTGTTTGCCTGCTTCAGGCAATAAAAAAAATATTATAATAGCAGTCTTAGGGTCTAGGTGTTTTAAAGGAGATATGTAGGGTCATGGCTTCAATTCTCCTTTCGTCTTGACATAGAAGACCTTTCGATAATTTAATACAAATGTGGCACAATATTACAAATATGATTGTGTCATTACTATCATCCGTGGTCTTATCTACATTGTCGTGGAAGATAAATACTTATTTGGATGACAATTGCCCAGTAAAAAATCTATATCTGAACAGCTTTTAAACCCTACAGAACTAAACGGAACCAGAGGATGTCTCGCTTTTCGACATTTTAAATCAGTTAAAATTAGAAGTTTTCTTAATTTTGTTCTTAATATTAGACTAAACGATGTTGTTATTGCCGGATGCTGACATATAGACAAGCCTCCTGACAAAAGCGGTCACCATCGCCTATGAATTTTTGCAACATCACGGGTAATGTCAACGCGTTGCCAGCCACTTGGTAGGAATAGAAAGAATGGGATAAGAGTGAAAACAAAAGAATGTCATAATGATTATGATAGATACATGATTTATTTACTTATATTAGCAATATACAAAGCGAGTTTTACCCCATAGAACTATTTAATCTTAATTTAAATCTTGTAATTGATCTAGTAAAGTGGTATTATAAAACTTTTATGCTTATTAATAATTTGGGGCAAAAATGTTTTACAAACAAGTTTTCTTGATCCCCTTTGAAACTTCATCAAATCTAGACATATTTTGCCAGGAAAATTTCATTACCACCCCTAATTAGACCTTTCCTTGAACCTGCCCCGTAAAATATATCTGTGTAATTTACTTTTACGACAGCGGTAACGTAAAACCGAAGCTACTCTTAGAAATAACGGAATAAGTGTGGTAATTCAATTCCGACTTCTTGCTTCAATAGGATTTGTATTACATCGGATTCACATTCGTAACGTTATGGTTCTATTAATCAGACTATGTACACAATAATTACAATAAAAGGATACTATAGAACGTGTATATAATACAGTTGGTGTTGGTGTGAATGCCATGGTGTACCGCATCATGGCATTCTTCATATGACTAAATCGCATACATTTTGGTGAAAGATCAGATAAAAAGTAATTAGCTCAAATAAGCAATAGTTCTATGATGACATGTATATAAATAGATAAATAGAACTAAATACAGGGATGTTTTTTTTAGTTTAAAAGCCCTTCAGACCTGGCTTCACCCCTAACATAGTCAGGGTCTTTAAACAGCTCTTTTAATCTTAGGTAGGTGTTCTTTTCCAAGTCAGAACTCCTATATTACATCACTAGAGTTTACCCCGCGGCTGCGCTGCGGGTCAACCTCTAGTGCGTATCTCTTGTTTAAAAAGCAAGTGGTATAAGTTACATTGTACTAAATTTGTAAAGAAAAAAAGATTCACTTCATTTTATATCGCAAACTATACCACCCCCGTCTATATGCAAACTACATAAATGACAAAACTTGACTAAAATGAAAATAGATAACATGGTCCAAGTAGACCAAATGGACCCAGTGGACCCAGTGGACCAACTGGACCTAGTGGATCCAGTGGACAAAGTGGACCCAACTGGCCTAGTAGACCCAGTGGTCAAAGTGGACCCAGTGAACCCAGTGGTCTAAGTTGACCCAGTGGGCCCAGTGGACCCAGTGGACCCTGTGGACCCAGTGGACCCAGTAGACCCAGTGGACGAAATGGACAAAATCACAAAACCTGTCCTAGTTTCCGGGATAAACTTTACATAAATCTATCCCAAAATATATCCCATTATCCGGGATAAAAAGTATCCCTTGGGCACTATCTGTATTCAAATTATATACGTACCGAGTTTCAGCCAAATCGGTCCAATAGTCTTTCCATAAAAGGATAACAAACAAAAAGACAAATATATTTTTATACCGGAAACTATCCCATTTTTCGGGATAAAAAATATCCTATGTTCATTCTCGGCATCGAAAATATATATATACTGAGTTTCAGCGAAATCGGTCCAGTAGTTTTTCCGTGAAAACGGAACAGACAGACAGACAGACAGACAGACAGACAGACAGACAGACAGACAGACAGAGTTACTTTCTCATTTATAATATTAACTAGAGTTTACCCCGCGGCTCCGCCGCGCGTCAAACTCTAGTGCGTACCTCTTGTTTTAAGAGCAGGCGTTAATACAGGATATATTGTATTGTATTTTTATGTTGGTGCTATTTGCCCTCGGAAGATTTACTTCATTTTATATCGCAAACTATCCCATCTACCGGGATGAATAGTATCTATGTCCATTTTCGGTATTCAGACAGACAGATCGAGTGAAAGTCGCATTTTTTTAAAGATTATGAATTTTTATATCTATAAACTTGATAAATGATTGATCCCCCATACAACCTTTAATACCTTATTTCAACCCGTTCTAGTTCTATTTATATAACTAAATATTGTGTAAACTACACAAACGACCAAAACTACCAAACGTACTAAAACTACCGAAACTACCAAATTACCAACCAAAACTACCAAATCCACCAATTAAAACTGCCACAACTACCTAAATTGCCACAACTATCAAAACTACCAAAACTACCACAACTATCAAAACTACCAAAACTACCACAACTACCAAAACTAACAAAACTACCACAACTATCAAAACTACCAAAACTACCACAACTATCAAAACTACCAAAACTACCACAACTACCAAAACTACCACAACTATCAAAACTACCGCAACTACCAAAACTACCACAACTATCAAATCTACCAAAAC
The DNA here is from genome assembly GCA_019925095.2 of Dendrolimus kikuchii. Taxonomy (NCBI): domain Eukaryota; kingdom Metazoa; phylum Arthropoda; class Insecta; order Lepidoptera; family Lasiocampidae; genus Dendrolimus; species Dendrolimus kikuchii. The sequence continues at coordinate 10,279,949 of CM034391.1, read as the reverse complement.
TACCACAACTATCAAAACTACCAAAACTACCACAACTACCAAAACTACCACAACTATCAAAACTACCAAAAATACCACAACTATCAAAACTACCAAAACTACCACAACTACCAAAACTACCACAACTATCAAAACTACCAAAACTACCACAACTATCAAAACTACCAAAACTACCACAACTATCAAAACTACCACAACTATAAAAACTACCAAAACTACCACAACTACCAAAACTACCAAAACTACCACAACTATCAAAACTATCAAAACTACCACAACTATCAAAACTACCAAAACTACCACAACTACCAAAACTACCACAACTATCAAAACTACCAAAACTACCACAACTATCAAATCTACCAAAACTACCACAACTATCAAAACTACCACAACTACCAAAACTACCACAACTATCAAAACTACCGCAACTACCAAAACTACCACAACTATCAAATCTACCAAAACTACCACAACTATCAAAACTACCAAAACTACCACAACTACCAAAACTACCACAACTATCAAAACTACCAAAAATACCACAACTATGAAAACTACCAAAACTACCACAACTACCAAAACTACCACAACTATCAAAACTACCAAAACTACCACAACTACCAAAACTACCAAAACTACCACAACTATAAAAACTACCAAAACTACCACAACTATCAAAACTACTACAACTATCAAAACTACCAAAACTACCACAACTGTCAAAACTACCACAACTACCAAAACAACCGAATATACCAAATCGACCAACCAAAACTACCAAATCTACAAACCAAAACTACCACAACTATCAAAACTACCAAAACTACCACAACTACCAAAACTACCAAAACTACCACAACTATCAAAACTACCAAAACTACCACAACTATCAAAACTACCGAAACTAACAAATCTACAAACCAAAAGTACCAAATCTACAAACCAAAACTACCACAACTATCAAAACTACCACAACTACCAAAATAACCAAATCTACCAACCAAAACTACCATAACTATCAAATCTACAAACCAAAACTACCACAACTACCTAAACTACTACAATAACTAAATCTACCAATCAAAACTACCACAACTACCAAAACAACTAAACTACCAAAACTACCTAAACAAAACTACCACAAATAAACAAAATGATGAAAATGGCCAACCACAAATCACCTATCCTAGTTTCCGGGATAAAATAACCGAAACTACCAAAACTTAAACTACCGAAAATAGCAAACCTACCAACCAAAACTACCGAAAAATCTATCTATCTCAAAATCTATCCCATCATCCGGGATGAAAAATATCCCATGTCCACCCTCGGTATTCAAATTACATATGTACCGAGTATCAGCCAAATCGGTCCAAAAGTCTTTCCGTAAAAGGATAACAAACAGAGAGACAAATATACTTTTATCCCGGAAACTATCCCATTTTCCGGGATAAAAAGTATCCTATGTTCATTCTCGGCATCGAAAATATATATATACTGAGTTTCAGCCAAATCGGTCCAGTAGTTTTTACGTGAAAACGGAACAGACAGACAGACAGACAGACAGACAGACAGACAGACAGACAGACAGACAGACAGACAGACAGACAGACAGACAGACAGACAGACAGACAGACAGACAGACAGACAGACAGACAGACAGACAGACAGACAGACAGACAGACAGACAGACAGACAGACAGACAGACAGACAGACAGACAGACAGACAGACAGACAGACAGACAGACAGAGTTACTTTCGCATTTATAATATTAATAGGGATACGTATATTACATACATATACAAACTTCTCCATTACATTATTACGTCATAGGTGACGAAACTCTCCATCACCTTCTTTAGCAGCCGCAAGCAAAACCGCTCTAGGTGCGGCCTCGAGTCCCTACCTGACAAAATCAAAAAAGTAATTTCTGTGATCTTGGTTTTTGTGACGGTCTCAAGGTCGCTCGTATATTAGGCACTCTAAGAACAAGTGTTGGATGGTTTCGTCATCTCCGGAGTAGAAGAATTAGAGACACGATTACAGGAAAAGATTTTGAAAACAATAATAATTTTGGCCCCGAAGAATGGTAGAGTGGTGGACAGGCGATTTAAAAATTTGTGCCGAAATCATAGCAAGTGGGAAATATGAATGATAAGATATATATAACAAGATTACTGTATCTGTCATTTCCTACCTAACGAAAATGCGTCCCGCTATAAATATCTGAATTAGAAAACCTTGTCAGGAAGTATTCATTATGTATTATAATTATTCATTTTTCTGATGTAACGTGTATATTGTTACAATGACCACATGCTAGCCGTGAAGAAAACATTGTGAGGATACCTGGATATCGAGATAACCAATGTTTGAAATCAGCCAGTCCGTCTTGGCAGATGTGTTCTCCTCTAATTTGGCAAAACCTGACCTTAGTAGTGGGACATTTTACGGGTTGGTCTTATTATAGTCATGATTTTTATAATTATTATCAACCACTGGAACACTCACGAATTTTTTGAGAATACAGGACACTGAAATTTATATGAATTGTTTAATAATTAAAGTATTTCTATAAAAATCAATAAAATAAGAATAATAAAAAAAAAATATGAATAAAGCAACAGGGACAATAATTTAAATATAAATAAGACGATAATTTATACAAACAGCGAGAGTGAAAACAAAGAAGCAATCTCAGTCCCTTGATTAACAGCGCAAAAATATAAGAGGCAGTTATACATTCAAGATTCTTTTTAATTTAAACCTAGTACATTATTAAATTCCTAAATACACAATGTGTACTGAATTTTACTACACCATTAAGTCACGGCATGTAGCAGAAAAGATTGTTGTTAAATTTTATACCCACAGGTAATTTTATGTCTGCTACATCAGGGAAAATATTAGTGACTTTTAATACAGATATAGCGATGGACTTAGCGCGTTATTTGTAATGCTACATTCTTATTAATTGTTAGCGACGTTAAACATTACGACAGATAAGGTATGTAATGTAGCTAATCATTAACGGCGTTATTTTTAAGGCTACAAACAAGACGCTTTTGGCGACAGTCACTATCGCCAACATATCTATGACATACAGCTCGATATCACTTTGCGAAGTATATTTAATTCTAGCTTAAGTGTGACCTTCTTGAATAATTCTACATCAAAACTTTCAATAAAAAAATTGAACTTTAAATTTGTTGCCGCTAAACTTTAACATTCTTTGTATAAAGTAATTTAAACAAAATTTCGTTACGAACTTGACTCGTATACCTACTTTCGCACTAGATTAAATAAAATAATTAAAGCGGGGCCAGCATTGTGACGTCATAAGTGTTCGAAATTCATGTCATAACAGTTACCTAATGGTGGAGAATAACGGAGCATTACTAACACAAATGATGTCGAGATAATAAGGATGTATTGTATGTTATTAGTATAGTATTATCATTGATGTAGCATTATTGCTATATCAATAAGTATTATGGTGATCTTAGTTATTATGACAATTTATCGGTAACAGTGTATCTATAAATACAATAAAGACTAGCGGTGCCCGCCAATTCGTTCGCGCCGTAATACAAATATTTTCATTGAAATCGTTTGCACCCTGAATATATGTAAATATGTTATGCGTGTGATATTATGGTGAAACGTTACTAGTGACATATAGGGAACAAAGCGGAAACATTAAAGGCATTCCTAGGATACTTCTTTTATGATTACAGATAGAAACGTCTAGACTGAATATTCGTAAGTATGGGATGTGCGAGAGAGGAAAGGCGTAAGGCCAAGCTACAATACAGTCGCTTGGGATACAATACATCTAGGTTTTAAACCAGGCGATAAACGTGTGAGCAAGTATACGTATACTTATGGCTTTCTTCGCTTTTGAAAGTTTGGGCCTTACAGTGACATACTGGCCGAAAAGGTCATCGTAAGTAACTGTAGGCGTACTTATGCATGTGTAGTATATCCCTTGTTACAAAAGCGACGTCCTATAGAAAGTTTTAATGTATAATTTTATATTGTAACTCGAGTTTTACCGCGACTTCGCCGTGAAAAATTATCAACTGACGGTGAAAATAGCCTAAATACCCTTTGCGAGGTTTAGGAGAAGTTTGCAGATATACAGTTAAACAGACGCGGAAAGCGATGTTATGTCAATCAAGGCATCTAAAGAAGCTAATAAAACAATGTAATAGTATGATAAAAATTGTTCGTGTACATAGCTTAATTTAAAAAAAAAAGATAATTCCGGTTACATAATCAGATATGGTTATATCCGTTACCAGGAAAGCAACAGTAGGGCATTTGAAAGTCAAATTAACTAAGAAACTTTTATATCAATATACAAAACGCCGAAGCCACCTACATGTTATAGTCAAATATCATATCTATACTTACTAATATTACAAAGAGGTAAAGTTTGTAAGTTTATGACGTTGTAGGGGGTAATCACTGGATCTACAAAACCGATTTTAAACATTCTTTTACTGTTAGAAAGATACGTTAACAGGGAGTATCATAGGCTATATATAACATGACGCTATATACCACGGGAGCTGGACAGACCGCGGGAGAAACCGCGCCGGGCCGCTAGTTAATTATAATTTAAAAAATAATTAGAATTTTGTCTATCATAATATCTTAAAGTTATGATGCTAATGATATGATATTCGAACGTCCGCTCTTTTATATGAACATGGTTTCTGAATTTGTTGTGATATCAATGTTAACTACTCCACTAGAGTACTTGTGGGAGCTTACTTCCGAATATTCTTGGATATAAAGGATAGATGAATGTAAGCACGTTATAACGTAGTCACCACCACCACACCACCGCCAAAGGCAGAAGTGAATAAAGGATCGCGGCTCAGTAACCTAAGGATAGAACAGCAAAAGATTAACGCCGTATCTTACTATGTATCCGAGATTTCTATAAGCTGACTTAGACGTAAGTATATATGCACTTTCTTGATATATTGCTGCACGAGAACCGAATACATAACTCATTATATAAATACCCGTAACATGTGCTAGCGTATTCGCGTCGAAGCAAAATTTGCTACTCATGTTTTATAATTTTAAAGTAGGAACAGATTCTGCAATTTTGCAGTGGTAATAAATTATATTATTTGTTCTGTTGAAATGGGGTTTTCTTTATACATGTTGATTTTCCAAGAGTACCGATATGAACATTAGGCCCATCTGCCGAAGCAGTACCTGCTTCTCGGTCTGAATTCGAACCCACGTTATTAGAATGAAAACTAGATGCTTTAGCTATTAAAAAGCCACGATTACCACAGACCATGGCAATAATACAATTTTCGGATTTGTTGATAAGAGGGGTTAGTTGCATTTTCGAGAACTGTTTTTTTTTAGGAGAAACAAGTATTTCCCATGATATTTAGATATTCGTTTAATTTGGAAATATATTTCATTTTAAGATTCATAAAATATTACATTACGAATTAATTCTTCATTGTAAGAGATGTTAACAGACTCGCTTTCACATTTATATTATAATAGTAATAACAGTGATTGGCAAATTTCTCTATGACTCAAAGGTTTTGAATCTATAAATAATGGTATCTCTCTCTTCTTTTCTTTCACCATATCCCAATTAATTGGGGTCGGCACAACATGTCTTTTCGTTCCACACTCCTCTATTCCCATCCATCTTTTATATAAGCTTGGTATAAAAAATTGTCATCAAATTATTTCACAGCTTAAATAATGGAAATGACATACATGAGAGAGTTTTAAAACATAAAAAGATAATTTGAATGCTCTATTGTATAGGTACATAGATTTAATGGAATTTCAAATGTGGAGTCGATTGCGAAGCCTATCAGCTTCGGAATATATATAGGTACTTAAAAGGATTGGCCAATTGTTACCACAAGAATAATAAGACGATCTCGCAAGAAGCTATATTCTTATCTATAATATTATAAAATTCTAGACATGCCGTGTCTGTACATTGAAGCTATTTAAAAAAAACAACTGGAATAGTCTATATAAACGATAGAGAACACGATGGATTTTTTTTTGATTTCCTGTTTGTTTGTTCGGGATTCACGTAAAAACTACTAGGCTGATTTCTTTGAATTAACTCTTTTGCATACCCAGACTCTTTAGTAAGTGCCAGTAACCTACATACAGCCAGTAACAACTTACTTTGGCTATTAAAATCTCTTTCGAACTAAATTATTATCAATAATATAGAAAATTCAAATCCCCTTGTTTTACAAAGGAATTTATTTTGCGCAGCGCATTAGCGTGGCAACACAGGCAGCCTTCTGCGCACACTTCCCACTACCAGCGATGTAGTATGTAGTCTTTAATAAGCTTATAGTTTTATTTTCAATATTACATAGGTACTGATGTTTTACGTCAAGTATTCGAGATTGATGTTATAACGGAATAAATATTGTTCTATTATAAAAAAAACCAAATTTACTAAAACCATTAGTTTACACTCTTAGTGCTTCGCAAATTAAAAGGAAGCTATTATTTCAATCAAAGAAATTGTAAGCCTTAATTTAAGCTTAGCAGGTAATTTTTAGTTTATTATGCTGTCACAACATATAATATAATTTCTCAAAAGGGAAAGTTACTATGATTGGCTATTTTTTCATTGTTTGTACAGCTTTGCAAATTTTGTACATGTTGTGTGAAATGCTATACTAAATATTTTACAAAACAATTTAATCCGCACATTTTCTTTCAAAGTTATTTTCTTGCGATCTTTTACTAATGAAACGTTTTTTATAGTATAATTACGAAATGACGTAACAGTACTGAATTATAAATTAGGATTAATAAACGTAATTCGTCATAGAAACCTTTTACAAGAAGTACAAAACGTATTTACTTTGTGTTCGTAATAAAAGATACTTTCTAATTACGCAAAATAGCGATATAAATACATAATAAATGATTAATTATAATGTTTTTGTTGTGAATATTACGTAAAAATCATAAGGACACCGGTAAAGCTAGGTTATTAATATATTATGAAATTAGCACATCAGTTTTTTTACTTATTAAGATCCGTATTCTAGAGTTTCAGAGCGTTACTCGTGTGCAACCGTCGCTTGATATGACTCGTCCAATTTAAAAAGTATTTTCGAAAGCACGAGACATCAATAACCTGCGCTACATTACAATTTTACAAATTATACTTTAGCAACAATTAATGAATACTAAATGGGGCTCTACGAATGTATAGTATAGATTGACGATCAACAATTAGACATTTAAAAGTTTTACACACTTCATTCAATTCAGACTTAACGGGACATGATGATTTATTATTAAGAGACTCCTCGAACAACACAGCTGGATCCAGTTTCCAATTTCAATCGTGAGTCTAAATTTCATATGCACTATTAAAATGAAAGTAATAGACTTTTAAAAGGATTAGACGCCAATTACAAAGTGTATTTTATTTCTTACTAGCTGTGCCCGCGACGTCGTCCGCGTGGAATTTGCTTTCAAAACCCTCCGATTTTGAAACATTCTTTATTGGTGCTCCGCTCCTATTGGTCTTAGCATGATGATATATAGCCTATAGCCTTCCTCGATAAATGGGCTATCCAACACTGAAAGAATTTTTCAAATCAGAGCAGTAGATCCTGAGATTAGTGCGTTCAATGAAACAATATTAGTATATTTGGCTACAACACTAATACTTACATTTTAAATATCGCGACATCTTTGGAATGAAACGTCCGAATTGAATAATTCAAAAAATTCTAGAAAGGTATTGAATTCATCTTGAATATGGAATAACTTATTTTGATAAGGATTAATACCAAGGTACAAAATAAAGAGTTTTTGAAGCGACGGCATTTTAATTATTTAAAAATATAAAAGAAAACACTTATTGTGAGATAACTACAATAGTTAGGCATATGGTTACGCAATAATTTTTGTAGACAATTATATATTCTGCAAAGTGGTAGTACATTGTTTTGTTCTATAATCAATAGTTTTCGCAGCGCGCGCCATGTAAGGATTTTTTGGGGTCATTTTTTTACATTATTGGACTTTTAGTAAGGATCCCTAATTTTTTTGAAAATATAATATAGCCTTCCTCGATAAATGTATTATTCAACACTGAAAGCATTTTTCAAATCGGACCAGCGGTTCCTGAGATTAACGCGTTTAAACAAACAAACAAACTCTTCAGATTTATAATATTAGTATAGATATAAGTTTAATTCTTATTGAATGTCTTTCTAGAATATGGACTTTAAACCTAGTCAGACACAGTTGCTAGCATTTGTATTAAGTGTTGCTATGAATCGACTGGGCGTAACTATGTTCTAAATCTCAGCCTTTCCAACACAAACAAAGCGCAGGGTCGACAGGGAGGAGAGGGTTTTTAGTGGGTATTGGGATTGCTCGCTCGTGTAGCAACGCTCGGAGTCTTCCACACTATTCTGTGACGTCGATCGCGGACGGAGCACTGCCAAGAGCATATTATTGCTGCAGTGTTATCGCCCCCGACCGACGCGTGGCATTCCCCTAGCAACGACCCAGTTTGTGCGTAAATCGGTTAAGCATTTTCCCTCGCCTCAAAACAAAAAAAAAAAGTGTTGCTATGAATATTCCACACCCACAACAGAACACCTCTGAGGAGAAGTCGGAAGGTCCTGGCGGTGAGGTCCATCCGGGGATACTGTACTGTGCCGTGGACGGCGGCGACACTGCTTGTGTGCTTGTGGGGGATCCGCCTTGGGAACTCCTAGTGGAGGTGCTCGTGGCAGTATACCGCTCCCGACAGGAGGCGGGGGCGAGAGGACTCTTTTACTGCCAGATCGAAACCGAGGCGATCAAGGCCCGGGAAACCAAGGCCATGATTGAAAGTTGGAATGGACATTTGGAGTCCCCAGAAGTTGGAGTGGAGACGGTTGAAGCTCCTCCCCTACCTATCCAGACTGGTCACGCACGCGAACACACGGTGACACAGATACTTGCCGAGCATGGATGTTTCAGCAAATATCGTTGTGTCGTCCTGACACGATTTGTCGTTCTGACTAAGCGTTTTCTCTCGTCGGTATGCAGGTAGGTTTTCGTCGGTCCTCTTCCTTCATTGGAAGAGAAACCGGGGCCGTTAGGTACGAGAATCCCACACCCACTCAATTCAGGCGGCACTAGGCGCTGCATTTGGCCTTCCTCCGTATCCTGGTCCCGAGTGTTTGACGCAAAAAAGACATTCCCCAGCGTAAACAAAAAGCAAAAAGAAGTGTTGCTACGTGTATTCGTCTTACACTAATAATATTCTGTTATTACATCCTTTCATAAAGTGGTAATAGTTAGGAGCGAACGGCACCGTCAACGCACGGCTGCAGATTACGGCCCTCGGGGACATACAACATTCATAAGAATGCAAATGGCTTTTGTAATGATGTCGTTTGTTAGGGTACACAATGAGATGGAACATTGTGTGTAACTTCTTTTTAATATAGTCATGGTTACTCTATCGTTTGAAAATAGACAGATGTTAGACTGCCTATGTTATTTTCGACGGGTCCGCATGTTGGGCCACTAAAGTGATAGACCAAAAACGTCTCCACTCATCTGAGATAAGACTGTTGAGATGGATGTGTGGTGTTACAAGAATGGATAAGATGATAAATGAATGCATAAGGGAATATTTGAAAGTTGCACCCGTGAGTGAAAAAAGTGAGATGAAGAAGACTAAGGTGATATGGGAATTTATAATTTATCAATTATTACATTATAATAAAATTTGTCCCTCCAGGCCTCTGCTCCTGCTCCATCGGCTATTGTCTGCTCCATCGGCCATCGGTCCTGGGAAAAACCTGGTCGACCCACTGCCACTTCACCTTGCTAATTTTATGAGCTATGTCGGTAATATTGGCTCTCTTACGGATATCCTCATTTCTAATTTTATCCATAACAGATATGGCCAACATAGCTCGCTCCATAGCCCGTTGAGTGACCTCCAATAAATCAAACCCATGGTCAATGTCCACCTCTCGGCACCAGATATCTTGACAGGTAGAACGTATTGCTCGAAGAATTTAATCTTCAAGTATTGCGGAATGGTTGAGGTAAAATAGAGTCAACGGCCAAAATTTAGGCATGTCACGTATATTTTGTTAAGTTTCAAAATTTTTAATATAAACTTTGCATATTTCTCAATCTAGATTTAACAAATACTACTTCTAAATAGAAATAAACTTTCCTTCTGACTAGTCTTGCGGAACAAGTTGAATACATATTGAGTACTTACTCACTGAGGTCTTCGGGTTAAAGGCCAGGTCTTGAAATTACGTAATGTTTATACTCTTAAGTATTGCACAAATGTACAAAACGTTGCCCTAAAAAGTCTTACCAACCGAAGCGACTATAAAAAGTTGTCATAATACTATACTATAATAAACAAAAGGATAGGACCTATAAAGTTATGCCAAAGAAAAGACGTTAAAATTATCTTTTATTTGCTTCGATTTTTATATAGGTACATACACATTATCATGCCTATATCAAATAAGGATAGGCAGAGACAATGGATTCAAATCACTTTCGTTATTACTAAGATTTACCAACATTAAGGTACAGCTGCAGACATTACGAATATGTCATTTTTAATTCGTGAAACGGACTTCATCGCAGTGAACTTTACTAAAAGAAAGTAATTAATTTAAGTCTTCTGGTTAGTTATATTACTCCTGTACTCCATATTGTACTATCTATTAATTTACTCTTATACCTACTCGTTAAAATTTTACGTCAATTCCATATAGGTCATATATATTTTCTACAAATGAAAGAGTGGATAGTGAAATATAGAAACTTGTGTTAAGTAAAAAATAGAAGATACAGACGATTTAACAACCTCCTCCTTTTTCAAAACTATTGAAAATAACACTTGTTGTTAAAGCCCTGGTAAGGTAAATTAATTGTATTGTCCTTCTCAAAGTGGGATTAATAATTCATTCGCAATTCCAATCTCAGGGGCAGTTCCATTGCACAAACTATCTAAGAAAAAAATGCTGCCGATATATATTTTAATGTAAGTGAAAGTTTAAAGCTTCTTGAATTTATATTAAAGCACACTAGAGCAATATAATTTTTATTAGTTTTATTAGGGATATAGGCATCACCAGACCCTAATATTATTTTAGGTATAAGCCTTGTGAATTTGGCCTTAATCCAGGTAATTTGAATTAACTATTTTATATTCAATATTACGTCGTAACTCACTGAATTGTTTAGACCCTGTTCATTTAATCCCCAGATAACAAACTCGTTTTAACGTTCGTTACTTTAATAATTTTATTACGGTATTTGCCCAAGGACCTTATTATACATAGGCTTGTGGTATACTACTCGTAATACTAATTGGATTAGTAGCTAGATACAGATACAATGTTTTGGGAAATATTACTATTTAAGCCATAATGTAGAAATGGTAAAAGCTATTCAACCGAAACTAAAGTAATTACGGGAATCCTCCAATTACATTAGTTAAACCCTAAAAAACTACTCACTCATTCCCTATGAATACCATCTGTTTCTTTACGAAAACTTAACATAGATTTCTCATAAGAGAATCATTTATTAAAAACATTTTTGCTATACATCTGGGTGAAGGTCAATTATCCAAATTATGGCACATCTTCCAAAGTAGTATACACTTGAGCCTTGTTGTCTGTGTAGAACATAATAATTTAATATTCTCGAATGTCCGTGAATATACGCCTCGTTTTATTCAATTAATTAAAAGTACATTATGAAACACTATTAACCATACTTAAATTGGTTACGACAATAATACTAATAATATAGCCTAGATATTGCTAAGATCTTCGACAGGGTTTGGCACAGGGCTCTTCTATCGAAGCTAACATCGTATGAGATACCCGAGGGGCTTTGCACTTGGCTATCCAGCTTTCTTGTTGGGTGCAGCATTCAAGTCGTTGTCGGCGGTTGCTGCCCTAGTATCAAGCCCATCAACGCTGGTATGCCCCAGGTTTGTTTGCTGTCTGTCGCCAACATTGTTCATTTTGCATATCAATGATATGTTGTCTGCTCGCCACATTCATTGCTATGCGGATGCACTGGGAATGCGAATTTCTGGAGGAAAGTCGGGTTAGACTTGTGTCTGAAGTAGAGTAGTCCTTAGATAGAGAGTCTCTGAATAGGGGAAACAAAACCTTATCCATTCAACGTCGGGAAGACACAGGTCTGCGCATTCTGTGCCAAAAAAAACTCCATTCGAGCAAGCGCTTAAGTTCCAAGGAACTCCCCTTACCACCTCCAATAGTATTGGGATGGATGAAAGGATGATATCGCGAACGATGTGCAGTTCAAGGGCCATCTTGAAGACGAGGCAAATCTTGCCTCCAAGACGCTAGGAGTACTAAACAGGTCCAAGCAGTACTTCAGATAGCCAGAGGCCGCATAATATGGAGTACTGCTCACACCTTTGGGCTGGAGCACTTGCCTACTAGCTCAATCCCATGGAATGAATTCAACGTCAAGCCACTCGCATTGTTAACGATCCCATAGTCACAGACGGTCTACATACGCTTGGCCTTAGGAGAGACTTCGCCTCTCTCTGTGAATTCTACCGACTCTATACAATGGAGAGTGTTCCGAGGAACAGTTCAAAACGGTGCCTTCGTCTTCTTTTTACTACCGCACCGCACACCATCGTCTGGGCGTTCATCCCCACTTCCTTGAGCCGCTTCGCTCTTGTACGCAACGGTTCTCTAGAACGTTTCTCTTTTGCACTGTGGGGATTTGGAATGAGCTTCCAGGCGAGGTTTTCCCACAGCATTACGATATGGAGTTTTTTAAAAAGGGGGTCATAAAATTTCTTCGATGCCGACAGCGCATTGGTAACATCTCTGATGTTGCAAACGACCATAGGCGACGGTAATCGCTTTCCATCAGTTCAGCCTGTCTGCTGTAATCTAGCATTTTTTTGTAAATACTGGTAATATTTTACCAGTTTAAAATACAAAACGCTTCAAGTTCTAAGGGATATCCTATATGATGTTCCAAATAGAAATTACTATATGTAATGTCACTCGTTTTTCAATCTTCATTACTTTCTTTAGTTTTAAGTCTTGTTTTATTTCTATGTACGAAAAGTCAAATCAGCATAAAAATATAAATCAACAAAGTAGGTATGTATAACTCATTTTTGGAACTTTAAATATTCACACCGACAATGTCATTAGAGAGTCGTTTCACAGAAGTTTTATGAAAACCTGTCTGAAAGGAAAGATTGTTCATTGTGGACAATAAATGAATTTTTCATGAAACAATAGTAAGTATCTCGTACGTTTGGGAACAGTAACAGGGATGTACCTACATTTTGTGTTACGACCACTTCACCAGACTTTCTTGTTTAATAACTTTCCTTTGTCAGGATGGAATAATATATTTACGCCTATGGATACATTTCAATACTTACAGCAATAGGTAATCAAATAGTGTAGTGGTAACTGGATGTTTCAATTTACATTTATATATAGATAATACCAACATTACAGTCAAAGGGCTTTTTTGCTTTGGGCTCCGTTACTACATGCAGGTATGATATCACAGAAATGGTATAAGCTTTTCAGGTTCTGTAAAATTGTATAAATACACAAAAGCAGGGTTGCCGCAATTTCATAAGCATGTCCAAGGAAACTAACTCATTTTCGGGGTTAAAAATAATCCGTTGGGCAACCCTATCATCAAAGATATCGGCTATGCAATTTCAAAACCTAGCAACTGACACTTTTAAATAAATAATACTTTTCTATGCTTTAATTTTCTTGTTAGGCATTTGCCGATTTATTGCCCTATAGTAAATAGATTTTTTATTACATGAGTTCAGCAGACAGGCAGGCGCCCTGCATGATGAAAAAGGGGATACCATCGCCTTTGGACATTTGTAAAACCAAAGGTGCTATCAATGTGCTGCCACTCTCTTAATGGGAGTGATAAAACCTGGCCACTAATGCCGGAACACAACTCAAGGTTGTTATGTTTTGAAATTACCTGTCATTGTATGCCTTGTCATTTATCTATTTACTCTGCTTTAAAAAAATTGTGAACCTCTTACTAGGCTATGTATGCTATGCTACTAGGCTACAGGCTAGATATATATATATATTATATAACTAATTTCAGGACCATCAATTATGAAGTAAAAAATAAACATAAATTACAGAATCTAAGTGACTGTTAAAGAATTTATAGAGATATGAATTATTAAAAAAACAGATGCAAAAAATTAAATAAATATTTATGTTGTTGCAAGCCGATACTAATCCTTTGCAGGTGTCTTATTACCCCTTTGAATTTGATTGATCTATTGTTCGCGTTAATCTCTTCCTTTTTCATAAAACCTTCTTTCCTCTGTTGATATTTCATGTGAATTCTTGGAAGTCAGTCGTATTCTGACTGCGAACGAGGCATCACCTGGTGCATTTTTATCGGAGCGAGTATCTTAAAACGATATACTTTGCGCGATTTATGTGACGTCGATTTTCTGCCCTACGATTTGGTTTTGTTGTATTCGGCTGTACGGCTTATAATAATGTGTGTGCTTCTAATAAACGTTGTGATAAATTCAATGGCATTTTAGAATTTCCATCCTACAAATTCGTAACAATACATACAGTTACATCATGGCAATTACCTCTATTTTGACTACATAAAAACTTAAATCTTTTTTATACATCGCAAGTGAAGACACGTTCAAAAGCTAGTTTATACACCTACCTAGAAAAAAATTCTACCTGGTGATGAAAACCGCTTAAAAACCCGTGGCGTAGTTTAAGAGGAGTTAGCGGATATATATACAGACAGATAGACACGACAAGCGACTTTGTTTTATACTATACAATAAGATTATATATTATTATTAGATTAACATATAATAGGTTATGTAATAATATAATAGATTAGATATGTGTATTAAATACCTAACGGTCAATTATAGCTTAATTTTCATTTACATTTCAAAGGCTTATAAAACGATAAGTATCTTTAGTGATAATAAAGCCTTTAATCTATAATATTATACAATTCTAAAAATGCCGTGCCTACATTGAACTATTGAAGCTATTTAAAGAAAAACAACTGGAATACATTATATAAACGATAGAGAATGCGTTGCAATTTTTTAGATTTCTTCTCTGTTTGTTCAGGATTTACGTAAAAACTACTGGGCCGATTTCGATGCGGTTTTCGCTGATTGACAGCTAATTCTTAGACTTCAAATCTACGCTACGTTTTATCCTGGGTATCCTGCGGAAATTTTTCTGGGAATGATTTAAAATTACCAGATAATAAAAAATCGAATTCCAATATGATTTTGACACTGATCGATAGCAAATTATGTAATAATGTGTGATATTTTTTATCCCGGGAATCCAGAGGGATTTTTTTAAGTGGTAAGTTTTGAGTTGTTCGGGTGCATAGAAATTGGCTTATTCCAAGAGAGTTTTCACTAAAACGATAGCTTACATAATTTTTTAAATGTTGCGGTACTTTGTGGACAAAGGCGTGGGCTTGTCCTGATGATTCTATAATTTAACTTAGAGGCAGTAATGAATCCAAATTAATCAAGTTTTAGTTTCACTCGGGTGTATAAAGACTTCGTTAATGATTCAAAGACGCATTCCTGTTTTAATTAAAGCGGAAAGCTTCCAAGCCTCATCATTTTAGAGCCCTTTCATGTCAGCCAGATGGAAGTCTGATTTGACCATATTACAGACTAGCTGAGCCCGCAGTTTCATTAAGGACGTGCTTGGATTTTATATTGCTATCTTCTGAAATATCATAACACCTAAATAAAAGGTCCCTATAAGGAATTCCTGTTTTAACAGCTTAATTTTTTATTGAAAACCGTTACGCCGTTTCTTCTTTCTAAAAAATTGGCAACTAATTTAGGGTTTCCTACAGATGAAAAAGTTCGTAATTTAGCTTAAAAATCATAAAGTACTCTAAGTAACCATCTTGTTCAAACTAATTTTATAGAGTATAATTTTCTCTCTACTTTCACTTTTTTCAGATAAAGAGCTGCATCAAAAAGTAAGTTTAACGCAAGACTTTAAATATGGGGTTTCTAATAAAAAATTACAGACAACTCTCTAGTTATCTGTAAATTTTTATTAGAAACCGCATAATTTAAATTATTTCGTTTTCAGGACGCTTTCCCGCCCTAAAAAAACAATATTGAAAACCCAAGAGCAACGCTACCTACCGGGTCCAATTGAGAATCTAAACCATTTCGGAACCCACACAAAAAATGTCATAAAAATCGGTCTAACCGTTTAGAAAAAGTTGAGTGACATACGAACAGAAGATTTTTATATATAAAGATAATAGTATCATATTAGTATTACATACATAACTACTTTGTTTATTAATCAAATACTTACAGGCGTATATACTACAGTAAAATGTGTTTAGTATATATTTAGCCTTAAGAACAGACGAGCGTGCATGACAAGAGTTATGAATGTCAAAGAAGCAAGTGAGGTGTGTAAGAATAAGCCTAAATGGCGCTCTGTTGTTCGTGCCTACCCCGCAAGGGAACTGGCGTGAAGTTATATATGTATGTATGTATGTATGTATGTAGTATATATACATACACAAAACAAAAATGTATTGGTACTGGTTGCAGATTGCTGCATAGATAGAATAATTAATTTAATGTAAAATATAATTATGTGAATGAAATGCTTTAGTAAAGGACTGACCGACTGACTGATGGACATTTGTTATTTTTAAGGTTTTAATTTAATTTAAATTAACAATAACAATCTGTAAAATGTGTTGTAATTTTTGATCTTTGTGTCTTAAATAAATAAATTATTATTTTATTATTATATATTTTATCTCTAAAATGGAATTTTGTAACAATTTGATACCTACATACCTGCTCTTGTCCACTAAATTCCAAATACGCTCATGTACGAGCGAGATTAATGTCCAACATTTACACAGCTCGAGTGCCATCAGCAATGGATTATTAATCATCCTAATAGCTAAGACGATAGCAAAAGACATATTATATAGAAATTTACGTAAAATATAATACCATCAATGTATTTAAAGTCTTTTTTATAGACTTATTCATGAATCATAATTGTTTAAGTAGTGTTATTTTCTTTAAAATGACTGTAAACGATTTGTGTAGCTAGCCAGTCTGAAATATTCATGAACGTAAAGATCGTAAAATTATCTTCAGCAGAAATCTCGTCTAAGTTGTAGGTTTTTGACTGTTGGCTAACAACAGAGTTTTTTAGAAGCTCGAAAAGCTCATTAAACGGTTAAGATTTTTAACATAATCTCAATGCTTTCTTAAATACAAGTATTGATTATTTTTAAGAAAAAAATATTTGTTGACTGTGCAGCAAAATCAATATTCAAGTTCTCACTAAAAACTATACTTATAGAGATTGTTCAATAAAATATATTTGGTGTACGCTGAATAGTGTGTTAAGCTCCGACTACCCGAAAACCGACAGATTCTGGGAAGTGATTCATGATTGGTACTCAGTAACGATTCGTAGAAAACGGAATCAATAATTCACTGAAGGACTTTCTTCTTAGTGTGGAAATAGAGCCATAAATATAATCAACCTTGTCTATACACAGGCGAAGCATTCAATATAATGATTTATAAACCATATATAAAGATAAAAAGTCATATGATTGCTATTTAATCTTACTATCGTATTCAAAGGACTTAAAAGATTTAACTTAAAGAACAATATTTTTAACTTTTTATTTTCTGAAATAGGCAAAAAGAGTGAGAGGCTTACCTGACAGTAAGTAATCACCGCCGCGCCGCGTTTCGACGTTTGGAACACCAGGGGCGTCTATGGTAATGTAATTACTAGAGACATTAAATTACATTTAATTTATTGTTGAAAATATACATTTTCTTTACCTAAAAAACTGTAAGATTCCAGTGGAATTTATCTGAATTTGTACCTGAGATATACAGTAAACATTTTTATAATGCCGACTTTTTTTTTTTTATACAGGGGAAATCCGTTTGATGACCGTAGGCCACGCGAGGGGGAAAGGTCGCGGCCCGTGAGTGGGATTCGCCAGGTCGGGGTGGCACTAGCACCCCACGTTGAGATGTGAGATGCTATTGCCACGTCGCGGTTAGGGATACCCACTAAAACCCCTGTCCGATCCCAAGCGTCCTTTGTCCGGGCTGTGGGCTCGCTCGCGCATTCACCACCAGCCCGGACGGACGGCGGCCGGCCCCTTTGCGGGCTGGCCTCACCATTTGGTAGCCGGAGATCTGAGTCTCTCCGGCTCCTCTACCTTACCGCGAGGTGAGAGGGGGCGCGCGTCCCTCCTCTCCGGCCTTTATGTGCGGGCGGGTCCGGTTTCCCCGCCGGTCGCCCGCACGGCCGTAGCCTACGGCGGCTGGAGGTCGTCATGGACGACCCTCCGACGCCGCCGCCGGCTCTGGCGGGAGGGGAGCGTAGCGGATTGCTCCCTCTCCCGCTCTGCCGCCTCCTTTGCGGACATGACGGTTTCGCAGACGGAGGCGGCTCCGTCCCACGCGTCGGCGCTCCCGACCATGGCCTTTACCACGGCCGGGAGGGACAAATCCGCCCCGACGGCCGCGACGAGATCACGACGCTGCTCGTCCCAGGCGGGACACACCTGGAGGGTGTGCAGCGCCGTGTCTTCGTCGCCGCCGACGCAGTGGTGGCACCCTGACGTCTGTTCACGTCTTATTTGACACAGGTACCTCCCGAAGCATCCGTGCCCCAAGAGGACCTGCGTCAGGCGGAACGTCAGGGTGCCGTAACGTCTTTGCAGCCATTCTGGCATGATCGGCCTCACCGCTTGGATGGTGGCGAGGCCGGCGCTGGGGTTTTATAATGCCGACTTGCCTCGTACCCAGTTAAAATTTAACAACCCTATTTAAATAAAGTAAATTTTGTACCAATGGTCAGATACAATAATGAATAGTAACACAGATACCAGGCATTAATCTTTTGTACAAACTAATGCGAATTGTTAAATTTAATTAAATAGTAACAATTAATAGTTGGAATATTTCCTGAGATAATCAGAAGTCACATGCAAACAAACATCTTTTTTTTATCCGTGGAGGAATGGAAAAAGAAAACCATGTCCTACGGCCGGGCGGCCTGGCGGCCAGGCGGCTGTTGTACGAGGCGACAAAACAACCCACTGTTAGGTGGTAGGGTATTTGCCCGTCTGGATGGCTACCACCCCTGGTCTAGAATATGCCGCCATAACAACCTTGAGTTGTGCCGCTTTTTTTATTGCGTGAGTTACGCATACAGGCAGATGGTCCACCTGATGGAAAGTGGTTGTAATCGCTTATGTACATGTGTGACAATAAAGGTGCTGCCAATGTGCTGCCGCTCTCTAAAGGGGGATGGGAACCTGCCACTAATGCCGGAACACAATTCAAGGTTGTTCTGGCGGCATGCCCTAGACCAGGGGTGGTAGCCGTTCAGACGGGTAAATACCCTACCACCTGGCTGTGTTCTTGCACGGACGACTTTCCATTAGGTGGACCGTCTGCCTGTCTGTTGAACTCGTGCAATAATAAAAGACAGTCAATCAAACGTCGGAAGGTGATCATGAAGGTTCCTAATTTCTTAGCGGTATCGAAACCTAATAAAGAAACCCCAAGAATAAATTGTTTTCTTTCAACAATTACTGACCTGTCCAATCAAAGATATTGTCTGCTAGACCTATTGTCCAACAAAACTTCATACGCCTCGTTAGGGACATAAAAATGATGTGATGTAACATGACATCTCTGTCAGAGAACTGACAAACGGTGAAAGTTCACAACCGTCAAACGTAACTTGCCGACCGTGTATTTGCGACCACGATTTATATTGATGATTTATTTATCTTTATTTGGATTATAAAACATTAAATTCTGTCATTATAATCAACAATGCTATCTGTATTCGTATACAATTAATTTGAGTAGTTTTTAATTTTCTTGAATACTTAGCGACCACAAGCGGTAGTACCTTTTTTTTATAGCTGGAGTACAGCAAACAGGCTGACGGCCCACCTGGTGGAAAGCGGTTACCGTCGCCTATGGACGTTTGCAACATAAGAGATGTCACCAACGCGTTGCCGGCCTCGAAGAAATTTTATTTTATGACCTTACACCTAGAGCGTCAGACATCTTATGGACAAATATATTTTTTTTTAACAATTTTGTGTGTGTGTGCAGTTGACACGCAGTAGAAGTGAAACAAAGTGTGACAAGGGTTTAGAGGATTTTAAATTTTGTGACATCACGTTTCATATATTTTATCGTTACAATATATTTAAGTTTTAAAATACGAAATTTGAAGTATTAACGAAAAACTTCAATACATTCCCAACTCTATCTGTATGAGTATAGTGTTTAAGTGATTAAATATAATGTATTTCATCTCATTCTCTATAGATTTATGTGTTTATCTCTTTTTAGTGTTGCTTTTTCGTTTCATGTAGTTTCAAATCACAACGATTCTAAAGAAGTCTCACTTCAAAAACTTAATTGTAAATTCACTTTTCAGTAAAATTCTTCATTGTATTGCACACGAAATAAAACCGACGGCAATATTTGGAATTTTACCATGGCATGACATAATAGCCAGTAAACATGCTAGTCCTCTGATCTCCTGCAGAGGACAATATCGCTATTTGTTACAAATTATTAACGCAGATTTTTAATCTACTAACTGTATTTGGATCTAGTGATCTAAAGTAAATAAACTAGAACAATGAAGGAATAATAATAAAAAAAATTAAAAAAAACGTTTGGCGAACTTTAAAGTCGACGTCTTAACTGTTTTTGCTAAGGCTCTTTTATTTTAGTCATAAGGTGGTGAAATAAACACTTCAAAATCGCCAAAACTGCCTATTACGCTCTTCAAGTTTCAACCTATAGGTATGGAATAGAAAACTCGAAAAATTCAAGGTGATAGAAATTAAATAACGCCAAATTACTGACTACTTTTATGATAATTATATTTACTTATCTGAAGATATGTTTGATCTTACTACGTATCACAGATTATAATCCCATTTACATATTCTAAGTCATAAATGATTGAACAAAAACAAAATAAGTGAAATGGAATTTGCGATCAAAGGCCCTTTGATCTAAGACCGTATACTTCGAAACTTGGACTTACGTATATTCCCTGTGGCTCCGTATGCGTAAATTTCTGCCCTGTATCCCATGGGAACCCTATCATTTTTTGACAGGTGCCTAATAAAAAACGTAACTCTGAAGTAAATTTATTTTATTATGATAAGTTTTTTAGATTAAATTAGTCAAAAATTAAAAAGAAATTAATTATTTATGTAATAGCACTGCATAGTAGGACTCGCACAGCCATTTATTGGATTTTCCTTTTTTTAACTTAAATTTTTATAAACAAAATAATAAACTTTAATCAACTTTTATCGCGTGATCTTTGTATATAAAAAGGGCTTCACGAAGCCAAAAATGTATATGTTTATTATTTAAACTTTTATACCGTTATTTATGAAAACGGAGATTGGAATAAAATTGGTTAATGAACAATAGTATAACTATAAGTTAATAGTATAGTATAACTTATTGAAAAATTGACTTAAAATTTTTCCAACAGAGATATTTCTTTCAAGTGTCTAGATGATACCATAAATTATTCAAATTTTTAAATTAATATTTGTTACTAAATAATTTTTTATGTGGTACACTGTCTTTAGCAGCAGTGCTATTATACTCTCGAGATACATTTTTCTAGACGTCATTCCGAATCAAATGAACAACCATATTTTTAGGAACTTTAACAAGAATTAACACGTTTTTTGAACTTGTTGGCTAACCTATACTAATAATCTTATATTTAGAATCACGATGTTTATTCCTCTATTTACGAAATTTCTCCCATGTTGTATGTACCTGGACTGAATATGTTGCATTGCATTGAATTAAAATATAAAATTTATTTTCTGTCTCTGTACTAACGACAACTTGTTTTACTTAATCTTTCTATTATACCGCCAAAAGTTACCTCAGCTGAACTATTGCCATGATGATTAAATGACGATTAATTTTGACTGAAGGTACTGACACACATGCTCATTACTAGAACGAAAACATGCCATTATTGAGCAATTGCTATTAGTGGCATATGTGCATTGCTAGTAATGAGAATGCCTAAAACTAGCTTGCTTGCAAATGTGAAAAACTGCGGAGAATGCTAGTTTTAAGTATGCTTAAAAGCTTGTTTTATTATCAGTTGTTATTTACAACAATAATAATATGGATAATTCCAATATCTTCGCATACGTAGTCCAGTTTCACCGTAAAAATGGTCCGCTGAAATAGTTATCGTTGGAAATGGAGCGGCAACTTCAAACCGGTTCCCCTGCTTTACGCAACATCGATGCAATAGTATTTGATTCCTTGATGATTAACTCGGTTATGTTTAAAATAATGCATTTCAACCAATGCGTGTGTATTACAATTAGGCTGATGCCGAAATTATTCCTAAGGAAAAGTAGGTACATTGGCGTGTTTATCCATTATGAAATACTTTTTAAACGCACGTAAGTACTTTTGTTAGCGTAACCGCTTTACGAGTCATGCACAAGGTTTGTAAGAAAGCGAAGAGCGGTTTAATGCTGGTGTTTATCTTCAAACTAAGTATAATTACAAGTTTCGAATACTCATTAAGGAGTTTTTGTTTTAACGTATTCCACCAGAATATTACAGCTCCTTATAGAGTAAATATTTTGTTTGAAACCATTACATATATGATTATAATAATATCAGCTCATAAACATTTCACAACTGGGCTCGGGTCTTCGTAATCTTAGACAAAAAGATGATACTTATAATTATTTTTGATGTGAAACTTTTTTAGCCACGATAGTGAATTCTTTCGATGGGAATAATAAACCGTGACGCCGTGAATTTAATAATAATTTAAATACAATGCAGATAGAGTTGGAAATATTTTGAAGTTTTGAAGTTCATAAATCAAATTTAAATTAGAGTATTTGTTTCTTATTTTAGTTATGATAAGCCTCTCGTGTCATTTGTTCAAAGTGAAAATATATCTTAAATAATTATGAAATGTAATAATTTGCATTAAAATATATATAAATTTATGTATACCACCTTTGACCAATATAATATGTTTTATTCCTGCCACGGGTTGTCTGGAAGAGATCTCTTCTTAGCGATAAGACCGCCCATTGTGCACAAATAGAATATTTTTAGGCTATAAGTTTTTCTGTGTTGTCTGTAATGGTGTACAATAAAGTGTTATCTATCTATCTATCTAAAATATAAGATAATTTTTGAACTTGGAAAAATATTATAAATATAATAAACCTTATAATTAGCCTAATACTCCAAATACTCTATAATTATCTCATTCTCGGGTAGCCTACTTGTCTGAAGTTTTGCTTCTGCCATGTGTGAATTGCACAAACACAGTTTTTTATGTCAATGGGGGAGAATACATTTATGCATCTCCTCAGACCCCGGGGCGAGTTTACGAGGGGTATATGGAGCTCCCAGGAGCCGGTTCTTCACACAATTTCAGGGAGAAAGGAGTTTTGAAATGCCGGCCACCGTACTACCCACTAAACCTATTTACCAGCAACGACTATATATTCACCAAGATTGTGCAATGTAGATTAAGGTTGTAGGTTTTAAACATCGCAATCTCGATGTCCAAGTTTCCTTACGAGTTGTTTTTTCCCCGTCGGGTTAGCTTAAAAAAAATCGCAAACGATGCATAGTTAATATCATGCTTCTAAATCGATATTACCCTAAATGATATTCACACTCTTGCCAGATTGGCATGCAAGTGCCAGTGCATAGGTACCTACATAGGCATGAAAGAAGTATTCTTCGTCCAAGACTTACGTACAGTTAATTTTGTTTCTATTAGTTAATATACTCGTACAATATCATTTACCAGGTGAATGTATTTGAGGTGTTTGTTTCTCCGTTCTTCTTGTCATATTTTATATTTCAGACAGCGAGTAGTTTCCAGGCGATCAAATTTGAAATTCACGCCAATGAGTGTGTTTATTGAGGTGTAAATTTTTATTTTAGGACTTTAAAGCAGGTCTGTTTTTCAATACGAATAAAGAACGGTACTTTATCACTCTAAAAGTCGTTGTAGCTATTCTAACTTTACGATATAACCCATTTAACTTTCAAAGACATGTTAGCAATCGATACTCGTTCCAGTTAAATAGGACGCAAAACCATAAGTGTTAACGGCTCGTACTTAACTCTTGGCAAAAGCGCCTGTGTAAGTGTACCCATTTTACCCAACTTATATAGTTCACTGTACTTGTCAACTTGGTACGAATTAAGCCGCTTGCCATACTTGCCAAGGAACCATTAGGCACTTTCAAGATAATGGCCTCTGCTGACGGCCCCTAATTACACAATTCAGGCAGAATCAGTGACGCAAACTAATGCAAGAGATTGAATAGGTACCGATTGTAATAGTTTTGTCAATTGTATGCCATGTGCCGATTTGCCAATCAGTTTTATGGTGGTAACAGTTATACTTTATTACAAAACAAATTTTACAGTATATTTTTATTTTGGTAATATAGGAAGATCTAAAACTTCTTATAATACATGCATTTTCAAAAATCCTTTATTAGTGCTCACCTACAGTATAGAAAAAAACTGCATGCAAAATTTTCACGGTCTTAGCCCCAGTAGTATCGGCTGTGTATTCATATGTCAGTCAGTCAGTCAGGTCAAGCAATTATATATGTATTAGGTTAGGGAAAAAGTTTCTTCGCATTTTATATAAAAGTTCAAAAGGTTTTTTTATAAAGTTTATTTACATTTGACTTAAGTATGTAGGTGCCATTTTGTTGGATAACTTTTTGCCATCTTGTAGGTAGGGACGTGATCCCATTGCTATAAAAATTTTGGGGATTCTGATCAAAAAACTGCGACAAGTGGTTTTGGCAGTCCTCTCGTGATGTTAACCTGACACTGCCTAAGGAATTCTGCAGAGACCGAAACAGGTGAAAATCTGAAGGTGCAAGGTCAGGACTATACAGCGGATGCATTAACACCTCCCAGCCAAACTCTCGTAATTTTTGCTGAGTGGCTAAAGATGTGTGAGGTCTAACGTTATCATGGTGAAAAACCACACCCCTTCTGTCGATTAATTCCGGCCGCTTTCTCTCAACTTTTTGCTTTAATCTCATCGGTTGTTCGCAGTACAGTTCAGAATCGATGGTCCTGCCTGGCGGTAACAGCTCATAATGAATAATGCCCTTCCAATCCCACCATACACACAGCATCACCTTGTTGCGAGTTAACCCGGGTTTCGCCACAGTCTGTGAAGCCTGACCGGCCTTTGACCACGATCTTTTTCACACGCTCTTGTCGTACGTGATCCACTTTTCATCACCAGTTATCAGCTTCTTCAAAAATGGTTCGGTTTCATTACGTCATTACGTAAAGAATCACAAATGAGTACACGGTTCATTAGGTTTCTTTCAGTGAGCTCATGAGGCAACCAAATATCGAGCTTTTTTGTGTACCCAGCTTTTTTCAAATGCGCCAAAACCGTTTTGTGGTCAATTCCCAGTTCTCCAGCTAAATCGTAACTACTAATATGCCGATCTTGCTCCACTTTTTCAAAAATGGCATCAATTTTGTCCGTGCCAGGGCGACCAGAGCGACGTGCATCTTTGATATCAAAATTTCCGGATTGAAAACGCTTAAACCAAATTTGCGCTACTCTCACAGATAATGCATTAGGTCCATAAACATCACAATTTTTTTTCGCGGCTTGTGTTGCATTTTTACCTTTGTTGTAGTAAAATTTTAAAATGTATCGAATTTCTTCATTCGATTCACTCATTTTAACAATAAGAAAAACAAATGAAAATCACACAATTTCCTAATTTAAATTTGGAATTGTCTTCTTTAAAATTAAAACTTTTTAATGATACCAAAACCAGCCAGATACAAATGGTATAGCCAAAGAGATCTTATTACAAGTTCATACATACTTTTCCCCAACCTATTATAAATAGACTATACTATAAATAAAACTAAACGTACAAAAAATAATTCTATAAATAAAATTATAATTTTTTATTGCTGTTTTCTTCTTTTTAATTGATGTAATAAATTTTTCATGAATAATAAATGATTACAAGTTAATCATACCTTTTAGCTAATATGTTTAGTAGCCGCTCCTGTTGAATATGTTTTGTAAACCTTGAAAGATATTACTACACTGTTCAACACTGTCTTCTTTTATGAGACACGAAAAATTCACACACGAATTGATAAGTCTAAGTGAAAACTCTTGCTACTGCGCGTGGTAGGGTGTACGCTTGCTGCGCCGGAGTCGGCGGTCGTGCAGGCACTGTGGCTTGCATTTACCACCACCTTCCTACCACTATGAAAGTTTACTATAATAAATCACGTAAACATACTGCTTACCAACATTCTCGTTGCTGATGGCGTCAACAATGAAGAATCGTGGTAGTGTTGTAAAGTGTCAGTAAAAGAGTATACGAATACCTACTTATAAGTTATGTTTATAGTAGCCTATATATATTGTCGCGCCTGTTTCCCATTCTCGTAAAGGTAAGGAGGAAATATGAATTCTTGATTATTACGATATGGCATATATATATATACACTTTGACGATTTGACGATTTCATAAGACTTCCATTTTTGTGAAAACTACTACGGAACGACTTACCTACTTGTCAAGTATAAAAAATCATTTTACAAGATCTTTCGTAGTGTAACTTAGACATTCAGATAAGTTTCACCATAGATATATATACAGAATAAAACATAAAGACATAAAACTAACTTATAAGATTTTTCATATTAACAGACATCTCTAAATTGGTTCGTGAAAAGGAGAAAAACTCATGTAGGCGTCACCAACGTTCCCGTTTATCATAAAACAAGAGATGATTGAATAAATAATGAACGCGATGACGTGAGCCTTATATTTGAAGTCCTGACAAATTAGAGGCCTTTAGTATTCACGGCCTGAAGCCGTCTTATCATCGGTATTATAAATCACTCGCACTTTTACAAGACCCTATTGGCATACCTTACATCTGTTATACGCCGACTTCGTACCTTTTCACCAATAACTTGCCCTTTTCGGGTTATGAATCAAGTTTTCTCGAATTTATTTTCGTTTATAAAAGTAGGTGACCTCGATGAATGTTTGGATTACTCAATCATAAGGAGTGGAATTCCTTTCTTTTGCTCTTGAATTAATTTCGGCTCAAAAGGCGGAAAGGCCTCATCCGGTTCAGGAATGTTTGCGGCCTCTGCGCCACTGAATCCAACTGGAATATTCTATGAATCCCAGTTTGCTCTTTGGATAAGAGAACCGGTTTCAATATGCCATACTTTATCTGGGTTTTGGTTAAACAGTTATCGTGATTAATTCTTTCTTTATTCTTATTATCTAATATTGATTTAATATGAAAAATACATAAATTGTTAAAACAAGGTCATCTTAACACTGTAATAAATATTAAGTTAGCATTAATTTAATGCACTATTATTAGTGTAGAGTAGAGCCAGATATTATATTATACCAAGTTTTTAGTTTAAAAGAACTCGCTTTGATGCTGATTAAAACAACCAGTTATCGAATGTTTGAAATGGTTGTTCCAAAGCACCTTGTTTAACTTGTATAGCAATACAGCAATGACTTCAGTATTATTATTATTATATTTTTATTGCTTGAGTTCAGCAGACAGGCAGACGGCCCACTTGATGGAAAGCGGTTATCATCGCCTATGGACATTTGCAACACCAAAGGGGCTACAAATGCGCTGCTGCTCTCTTAAGGGAGACTGGAACCTGGTCACTAATGCCGGAACACAACTCAAGTTTGTTATGGCGGCATACTCTAGACCAGGGGTGGTAGCCATCCAGTCGGGCAAATGCCCTACCACCTGGCTGTGGGTTGTTTTGTCGCCTCTTACGACAGGCAGCCCGGCCGCAGGAAATTGTAGTCTTTCTCCGTTCCTGCACGGATAAAATTATTACGGATTATTCATATATTTCAAAATTATAATTCTCTATTGTACCTATACAAAACTTTAAGATATGTTACTTTACCTAAACTTAGCTAGCTATCCCTAAATCACGTTTTATTAGTATTATCACGTTTTATCAATATTTGATAGTGTAGGTACCTGCGCCATAAAACAAACTACACACTACTTGCGAGCGCGGTGTGTACCCTGCAAGTTCAGGCGTGTGACCTTTTTACAGGAAGGGACGAAAAGCTAACTCGTCTCACGTCCGGTATTTTTTATCCGCCTGAGTCGTGCATAGTTTTCCAAATGATTTATTATGGATATTCGCTATATGTTCTGTAACTTATTATTAACTAAATTAATTTCAAATAAAGAGTAGTAGACTGACTTGACTAATATAACACCTATGTTATTTTATTATGATTTTATATGCCTTTCTTTTTAAGTCTTTAATATTTTAAATCTTGTAAAATATATGAATAGGTGAGTGATACTGATTGCTTTCAAACATAATTTTCAACACAAACACATAACGTTTGTGTTGAAACTGTCAAATATTTAGTCAGATGAGATTTGCATTATGGGAATCTTCTAAGATTAGCATATAAAATAATATAGAAAACTAGGGGCGCCCATCAAACGTTGTTCTGCCCTAAAAAATATAGAACCCGTTTGCAGCGCCACCTACCGGGTCCAATTCTGAATCTAAATCATCTTGGAACCCCACTTGAACATACAGAAAAAAATCATTAAGATCGGTCCACTAACATTAGAATTTTATATATAAAGAAATAAAGAAGTGAAAATAGAAGATTAGTACATTGCTCTACAAGGGGAGAAAGCCACCGACTTCTTCATAACTTGACTTGACATGAATCGACTTCTTCTTCTCCGACTTCATGGAAACATGTATTTTTCCGAGTGATACATAGTGCTTTGTGCTATGCCTACGACGAAAATATGTAAATCGGCCAAATCCCTTCCTTCCACGTGTAATATATGAGAAACAAAGACAGATGGATGGATGCACATTACGATTTTATCGACAAGGTTAGAAAGTGACCGATTAACCAAATTCATTGAATCGCACTTTCTTTCGAATACGTACGTGCTTTATGCATCTACGAGGAAAACAAACAAATCTGTGAAGCGTATGTCTGTGCAGAAACCGACACACACTGGACCGATTTATTCAGTGCATGCACAATTATAACAAAAAAAAAGATAGATGAATGAATGACATAAGTATGACGACGCGTGACCGATAATTTTATAAGTTTGTTTATTCTTAATAGCTACAGAACCCTTAAAAAGTGGTGTGTTTGGAATTGTAATAACACATTGACATGATTATTTTGTAATGATTCCGTTTTGCCAAAATAGTAAAAGACGTTCAAATCTGATAAAATATGACCTGAATCTAATAATGTACAATATCTATAGGTATTATAAAATTCTAAGCATAACATGTCTGTACATTGAAGCTATTTAAAAAAAAAAACAATTGGAATAGACTGTATAAACGATGCATTTTTTTAGATTTCTTGTCTGTTCTTCGGTCTGTCTGTTTATTCGAGATTAACGTAAAAACTACTGGATCTACTACTTTTGCTACTTTTTATCCCGGAAATCCCGTGGGATTTTTTCTGGGAATGATTTGGAATGGCCAGATTTAAAAAAAATATTCCAATGTGATTTTTTTACTGATCGATAGAAAATTTTATTTAATAAAATGTGTGACATTTTTAACCCGGGAATCCCGGGAATTTTCTCGGGAGCGGTTTATAGTTGTTCGGGTGCAAAAATGTTTGCTTATTCCAATATAGTTTTGACTAAAACAATAGCTTACCTACATAAGAATGTTTTTTAAATTCTGCGGTACTTTGTGTACCTAGAATCCCGCGGGAATTTCAAGTCAAGCTTGGACGAAGTAGCGGGTATATCCTAGTATAGTTATAAAATCCTGATAGTTTTGAAGCAAAAATTCTATATTCGTGTAAAAAATTCCATATGTTTTGTCAGGTGCGACCTTTTCAAAAATAGTGCGACTTTCATAACTGAAACGAAAATAAATAGGTGAAGTGAAAGAAAGTATTTCTATTATTGAAAAGATCACGGTGCGCCATCAAATTACTTTCTTTACATATAAATATGTTTGTTTTATAAATCACAGCTCTATAAATAACACTGTTAGACAGGAGATCGATAAAAACAACATTCAGTAAGTACTGTGACATGTAACAGAAACGAGTTTGTATAATCTCAGAGGTGTAAATGTTATGTAACCATTTCTGCTCGATTGCTGCAAATTAATGGTATTAACTGCATTTACTACTTTGTAGGGACCATACTACTTTTCTGTTCACTAGTGGTTCAAGTTACCTACGATAGTAATTTTTATACCAAATCAGTTTAAATTAAAGCTGTACCGATTAGTCGGTAAAGCCGACTATCTAACCACTATCGTAGTCGCCGACGTTTCGGCAAAGAATGTCGACTATCCGGGTCCTTACTTTGTACTTTGTATGTATTTCTCAATAAAATGTATATAGGGAGAATTACAATAATTATAAAAGTTAAAAAGTAAAAGCTTTGATTGTTTTTTCATATTTTAATTTTTTAATCAATCTTACACATTTTGCAATGTAAAGCATAAAACCTTTCCTTTGGTAATCAGTGTCTAAAATTACTTGCTTGTAAAGAAAACATAAGTCGTGGTAGCGTAATGGCTAGCGCACGCGTCTTAAACTCAAAGGGCGCGGATTCGATCCTGGCCGGAACGCATGCACCACTTAGTCAGTTTTCTTTGTAATGTGCATATTGTTACAATTACCACGTGCTAATAACCGTGAATGAAAACATCGTGATGCAACCTGCACATCGAGATAACCGATGTGTCAAACCCGCCTTAATTAACGAACAATACAATAATTATTTCTTCTTATTTAAATAAAAGAGTAGGATTTTTTTTACTAACAAACTTAAGTAAATATTAAAGCAAGACTGCTGTACTTCTTGAGCGTCACGGACATCCCCGAAACCATGATCGGCTTGGCCGACTAGTCGGCTTCTTTACAACCGACTAATCGCCTAGGCTAGGTTCCATTAGGGACTCACAACGACCACGTTCACGACCGCGATTTTACCCGTTCCACTTGCTTGCCAGCGTTACAATCGTAAACCGAAGTGGAACGGCTATTCGACCAACCTCTTGACATGGGTCGTTGTGAGCGTTGTGTGATCGAAAATGATGACGTCATTAGTGACGTTTTCGCCACGACCACAACGATTGCGGTCACTTAGTGGAACGGCTAATTGAGCATTTTGGGCGTTGTGAGTTACTAATGGAACGCCCTGCTAGTCGGCTAGTTGGCCAGTCATAATCGGCACATCTCTAGTTTAAACCTATACTATAAGAAATCTGTAAATGGTTCCAGTTTATACAATACGTTTAAAAATGTGAAAAAATCTAGGGGGATAATTCGGAGCATAAGATTCCTAAAATTGATTTTTTTGATTTTGTGTCTATCTGTCTGTTAGAGCACGTGGAAACTACTGAACGGATTGAAATCTAACTCGACATAGAGCTAGCTTATATCTCGGGGCGTAACTTAGGATACTTTTTATCCCGATAAATGACGTCATTACCGTGGGATATGTATTTGGCTTCTTTAAAGTTTTTAAAGAAGCATACAAAGTTACTCTAACTTGATATGAATAAGACAGTTTATATTTGTTTGCTAACATTTGTGTAATGTATATGTCATAAGTAAATTTTATTAATTTATATCTTCACAAATGTTGTAATTCGTGAGCGAGAGATCGAACTCTATATAGATAGGTGCTTAGTTTAGATACCGGCACATATCTTGAGCGGTCGGCGGATAGTAGAAATCGCTTTACCGCATTGGCCGTAGTCAATGTGATGCTTTTTATCGATATATCGAAAATATTATGTTTTTATCCCTTTATTCGAAAGTATAATCTACATCATATTAAAAAAAAATAACCCCAGTATCACTATGCGTAGGCCAAGGTGACAGCTCAAGATTCGTACCGGCAACTATAATTGATTACAATACGTTATCTAAAATAATGAGGTGGTACGAACTTGACTTCTGAACTTGAATTCTGTTATGAGCTTAGCGGCGGAATCCCGGATTAATTTTGCGTTTTGAACTCCGTCCAACTTCAAAATTTAATCCTCATGACAGAACTGTGACTGATGAATTGGATGACCCATTACCGTTATTAGTGCGCTACTCTGTCATTAATTAATTAAACTGTTTTGAAAAGTGTTATACCTTATTAATTATAATAATTGAAATTGCTAGCTGCTACCCGCCACTACGTCCGCTTTTGTTTTTATACTTTCGGCATGAAGTAATAAGGTAATTGCAACACTGAAACATGCATTTTTTATTTCTTATTGTATAATATTGAGGGAAGTGCAGTGGTCTAATGTTTGTGGGTATTTAAAAGAGGTTATAAATGATATCAAAACATTTAATAAATTTAATATTACATAATTACAGGACAGACCGGAAAGGATAAAAAGAACATGAGAAAAGAGGCGATTAAAATATTGTAAATATCTTTACAACTGTGGGGCCAGTGACAAGTTATCAAACCTCATTTTAACACTTATCACTGTATACAATTATAGCTTTAATGATTTTTATGTAAGTCATGGTAGCTTAGTGGCTAAGGCACACGCATTACATTCCAATGAGGTGGGTTAAATTTCACCTGTAGAGCATGCACCTTGCAGGCAATTTTATAGATTTTAATATATTTACATTTACTAGTTGTAGACACTGAAAGAAAATATCATGAGAAAATTTGTATATCGAAATTACTGATGTATGATACTCGTCAATGCGTTAGAGAAGCGTGGCAGGTAAGCCGTCTGTTGCCGTAAAATAGGGAGGCCTGAACCTAGCAGTTGGACAATTATGGGCCCATATTTGGGAACAGTGGTAAGACCATTAATCTCAGCGTCGATCCCATTTATTATCGGCATCTTAAGAAACAATACGATTCGGGATTGTATTGTTTTCAGAGTTCTGTAGCCGAATGGCAAAAACGTATTACTATAATGTCTAGAGATTCCAGGAATATTCGGCTGCTATTTAGTATTCGGCTACTTTTTTAACTATTCGGTAATCGGCCAAAATAATGTGTACTATTCGACAGAATACCGAAAGCCAAATCCTGAACGAATACACAAAAATGCACATATTACACAAAAATGTATATATTATATCACAAAAATGTATGTATTATATCAATCACAAATTATTGATAGTTAACTACGTTTCAAGTGTTAAATACGATTTAAATTATTTCTCTTATAATCTTATGTCTTAGTCCAGTTTTCAAAATTTCAAAATCAAATAAAAAAGTATGTAAAATCGAGCTTAAAACCGTTAAAACATATGTTTAATTTACTATGTGTATCTACCGTTTGCAAAAGGTAAGAAAATATAAACAAATTATTGCTTCAATATTTAAAATATATCAATGGAAGGTTGTAATAAATAAAAACTTCGGAAACGATACTTGCTTCTGAAAATAGTCTTTCAATATAAACTCTATTGCTAGAAAACGATAGATAAGTATACGATACCTTAGCGAATTTCGTCTAGCTTGGTAAAATAAAGCTTTGCGTTTGCGCCGAACTTTCGACAGCCAAATATTGGGCGCTTCGGCCGAGAGCGTGGCCGAATATTCGGTATTCGGCCAAACCACAATTAGTAGCATCTCTAATAATTTCGCTATGGCCTTACTTCCTTCTCGTCGTTTTACTCAGAACAACTAATTAGCAGTATATAGGGAACTATACCATTATTGGCACAAGACCACAGTGGTTATTAGCAACATATTAATTTATTCAAAACATTACGAAATATTAGTATATTTTTAGCCATGTTATAATGATGATTATAATCCTACTTAACGGATATTGTATCACGAAATTGTCATCGGAAGTATTTTTGAAGTTCTGGAAGGTATTTCCCACTTCATAGTTCAAAAGTTAGAGGGACACACCAATTTTTATGAATTTCTAGATAACCCCTCTATTTACTTATTTAAATAAAAAAAAATAATCAAAAATAGCTTTATTATTTTTCAAAATCTGAGTAACAATATCTCCCTCACGACTATGTAGATATTTAGAAAAAATAAATTTTAACGTTCAATTACAGAAGCATTCTTTTTTGCTAAAATGACCAAGTGGATACAGTGACACCGCAATTATAATGTGTTGCTCTCATAGTTAGTTCCACCTTCGCTAGATGGTGTTACGGGTATTTTGATTTTTGACATTTCTAAAGAAAACATGTGAGGTTTCCAGCTGCCGCTTCTCCACTCTATGTACCAAATTTCCGATAACGCGAGTGAAGCCGTGGGCACATTGTTTATAAATAACCTTCTTAACTTTCATATTCACTTTTGGAATAAATAACAAATTATTGTCTTAAGTATATAAGAAGTTTAGCGAATGAACAAGCCCCTATGATAAGAATCACCGTTATAATACTTCTGAAACAATCACAACTCAGAGCAGGAAAACCATTCAAATATTTGCACAATCCCCGACTTACGGACGGATGGTGTATGCCCAAGATACCCGCAAAACTTGTTATCGTGGAAGGGGCAGTGGTTTCATGCTAAGTTTATTTTGAATATTTCGTTAAAACACTGTCCATTGCTCGTATATTTACTTTGTATTAAAAGATGGCTGTAAATAACAAACGATGAATTTTCAGCACGTTTGATATTCTCGCAAATAGCATTATGCAATTATTGCGTAGCGAGACACGGAAGGCAGGCAGTTGGCCAATAGAGCAAGCAGCAAGCGCATGCAAGCAGTCTGTTAGGGTTACCAGAATAGAAACATAAGATTTTACAGAAAAAGTGAAATATATTAAGAAAATTCCAAACTGCCTTGTAAAATAGTTCGTTTCATTTATACGCTCGTTGAGAGATACGTTCTTTGTGCGTGTAACAGCAGACTAGCCATATTTTACGATGTAATAAGTAACATAGCTGAAGCGCAGACAGTTTATATTTCAAGTAATACAGTTTTACTTATTATCTGAAGTGAATAAATACTTAAATTTGAAATTACGAGTCCATTGCCTTAATTCAGTCTATAATCATCCCACAACTGCCTACATCCCATCCCTCGACGCTACCCTTTTGAAACGCATAAATCTCCTAGGTATTATATTAATGTACTCCATGGATACCCATCATGGCTGTTCGAAGGATATTGGCGGGTGTTACACGTCAGAAACTTTAATGTTTTCTTTACAACGTACCAGGTGTTAATTGCATCAATGCAGCAACATGTAGAGTATAAATATTCTTGGCTAGAATTGAGATATACCTTATAAGATTGTGACACGAGTATATTAGCCGCATAGTTTTATTTAAGAACATATTTGAATTCATTGTTAATATCTTTTTATATTCAAACTAGAGTTTTCCCCGCGGCTACGCCGCGTGATAACACCTGGGTAGTAACTATATAGCTCTGCGTTACGTACGTAAACATTTAATTAGGTATTTTATGTATATTTATTGTTTAATTCGTTACAATTACAAAGAAACTACAGACTCCTAAAGAAACCAAGTCAAAATAGTGCAGAGAACTGCACAGTAAAACATAAAGAAAAGTCGCAGCCAACCTGATTTGATGTACCTAATACGCAATGAATGATATGTGGGCAATCTGACAACGTATTTGTTATTGAATTACAGCGATGGTTCTTTACATTGCAATTACAGCGCCATCTATTTTGCTAATCCGTCTATTCCAAGTAAACGACCTCTTTTAACGTATCCTAAATGTTAATTCGAGTTATGAGCCAGCCTTATATCGAGTTTCATTCATACACGTTCATCAGTTTTTAAAAAAGATGCCATCGCAGCGCCATCTTTTTCGCTATTTTCGTCTATCGCACGGAAACGACGATATTTATCAGAATAAAAAGTACCTATCCTATGTTATGCCCCGTGATATAAGTTAGCTCCGTTTGGAGTTCATTTAAATCCGTTCAGTAGTTATCACGTGATGCTCGAACAGACAGACAAACACAAAAAATAAAAAATAAATCGGAATCTGCTGGTCCGAATTAGCCCTTTATTTTTTTTCACATTTTTAAACGCAATGTACAAACTCGAACCATTTACAGATTTCTTATATAGAATGTGTAAATTGTATATAAGAAATATGTAAATGGTTTAGATTAGATTATTTAAATTCAGACCGGCCAAAGATTTACATTGCCGGATATATCAAGATAATTCCAAACATTTGGCAACCCTGCTTGCGACATATGCGAACTGAAAATATCTAATCATATAATTAACACTTATGCATAAATAATATTACACAGATTGCCATCTGGCAGATTCACTTACGAAGGCTTGAAACCATTAAAGTTGCCATGAATGTTGTAACAGCCGAAACTAACTTTCGTAGGATCAAGTTGCCGGGCTTCAAAGTCACGTCCTAAAAGTTAGCCTTTGTTATCCAATTTATATACAAGAGTACGTATTAAAAGGCTTTGTAATATATTACCGTTTTCTGTGTAGTATCTTCTCGACACAAGGAAACGTAACCATACTCTTCGTGACCCATTTTTTTTTTTCAATTTTTACCCACCTCTTTCCCTCGGTAACCACCTTTTGTATATGCCAAGACTAAAAGGCCTTGTGTGTGACTAAACGTGGTATTTTGAAGACCCCCCCTCCCCCCTGAACGGGTCATATACCATGGGTACGTTCCGTAACATTAATGATTATAAATTAATAATATATTATTTTTATTGGACACTGCTGATATTTGTATTATTTATGTATTTTTATGTTGTAATACTGATAATTATTGTATGTTCTAAATAGATAAATAAATTGTTTTTATCACATTGGCACTTAAATATAAAACGTCAATATTGACTGTGATAATTGTAGTTTTGGAACGATCTAGTTGGTTTTAGGAGTTTCTAGGAGAGACTAAGTCATGTACCTGTAGTCCTGGCCTAATGCGAAGGACGGAACGGAACACCCAGAGGTTTTAGTGGGTATCCCTAACTGTGGCGTGGTTATAGCGCTTCTAGTTCTTCTAGTTCTGTCTAAGAGTACTAGTGCCACCCCGAGCTGGCGAATTCCACACATGGGCCACGGCCTTTCCCCTCGCGCGGTCTACGGTCCTCAATCGGCGGATTTCCGCCGGACTAAAACAAGGGCTAAGTATTTAAAATATGAAGTTTCGAGTAACAACGAAGTATACATGCCCATGGTTAAAACAATAATGAACTGAGATTGCAGCGTTTGTCGCTCACGAATGACTACAAAATAACACACACGTCGCGTGAAGTGCCTGGTCCTGTGCGTGCCAGAAAGAAGTCGGGAAGATCGTTCCCTTACCCGCCCCGCCCACTTATTAGCTGACATTGTCTCAGCAGCTCAAGGACAGTATGAAGCCTCAACCGGCGGAGCTCCTGTCCACAGCTTGAACCACAACCGGAGGCAAAATTAAGGCGATGCATAACTCAACCACCAACAGACGGTCCATTTATTTACAAGCAAACAAGTTTCTTTCATGACTAACAAATTAATTAAAATTAAACATAATAAACCTAAAAGAACTATTTTCGTGATAAAGTAGGTAATTGTATTAAATTACAGTGAATGAAATTAGCTCGTTTAAGGTCATCTAGTCGGGCAAAGTAAGACCTTGCTAGGTCATTACTCCCGCTTAGAATGCAAGGTTCTCTAGATGATCTTGCACAACATTCATAAGAATACAAAAGGTGACATCGAAGTTTATTAAGAAACAAAATATTTGGTAACAAGCTTTAAAGTATCATGTTACAATATTGCATCGAGACACATAATTTCATAATTTGTGAATAAAAAAAGGCGTAGGCTCCAAATTGGTTTTGTAAATATTTTTTTTATGTTAGTTATCCATAACATATTTTTTTTGTTTCTGAATCGATTTTGATTATTTTTTGGGTTGGATTTAATACGGCTTTAGGATAGTTTCATATAAAATTTATTATTGGATTGGATACGTAATTTAAAAGTGAAATTTAAAAAATCTAGCACATCTTTCTACAACATCTTGAAGTCGGTGCCAAGTCGCAATCTAAGCCACTATCAAAATAATTTGTAAAATCTAGTCGGTTTCTTTTTTGATAGTTTTTTTTTGTAAATAATGGTTTTAGATGTGATGTACTTACTATACGTTTTTGGAACATGTAATAAAGTGCTACAAGTATTGGGTGTATGATTAAAACACAACATATAATGTCGTCATATAGTTTTTATTTTTATAGAAAAATCATATACCGTACGTAAAATCCATTCATCCATCGCCACTTATTTATAAATACATTAACTATATGTACCGTTGCTCGCATACAGCAAATATTCAGAAAATAGCATTGGCTAATCATTGACATTTAGCTAGCATTTAATAACTATCATAAATCAGTAAACATACATTTTTATAATACATCATGTCATTATGTGATCGGGAATACAGTATAATAAATGTCAACGCATTGAGTTCCATAGTTTTAATTTCATATAAGTTTCAAGTTTACATATTTTACATTTCATATTTACTTTTTTTATTTTTGCTATAATTTCAAAATACTCAATGGCAGAATCACATATAAGAGTAACTTTCAAAACAAATGTACACAGATAATAACCGGTATATATTTCATCTTAATATACAAATGTGACCTTAAAAATAAGCTTGCAATAATTGTTTTTATATATAATTATATAAAGAAAGCGACACTAACGAATTTATCACATCTCAAGTTATTGATATCATACTTATACAACTCAAGGTGAATTATAAATATTTAAAACTTAATTTTCCCAAATGTAATATACATCAAAATATTTTCTAAGTACAAATGATCTTAACAAGACTTTAATTTTGATTTCCATTTTTTTATAGTTCACGATAAACTTTATAGCTTTTCCAGACTAGGCACAGAAGACTGTGCAACCCTTGTTTTATTATGAAAAAGCGTGTCTAGCACAGCCATCCATTTCTAAATATGAACAATACTTTAATACATTTGTTTTGAAAATTACACAATAGCAAAATAACCAACGACTAAGACAACTCATAAGTACGAAATACCTTAACACATAAACAGCTGGCACAATGAAGATTTGAATGAGTTACACAATACTACAATTAAACATTACACTATAAAGAGTGTTCTAGGGACATCTGTTTCATCCAAGTGGCGCTGTGATTAGTAAACCCACGTTTAAATACTAAAATATATCGGTATAACAGCATTTAGTGCATATTTTGCATCAATTTCTATACATCCTTACAGTGTATAATGAAAGGTAGAAACTGAGAAAGTACCATAGTTCGTACGTCATTCTGGGAATGCAATATAAGAAAAAAATGTTTATTCTATTAATTCAACATCTCTAACGTTTTCTGTTACAATCAATTAGGGATGGGCCGAATGTGGTTTGAACCCAATACGAACTTCGGCCGAAGATTCGGTTAAAACAAAAAAAATCGGCCGAACTTTGGTTCGATTTCGCCATGCTTTCTCAAGAGCAACACATCGTGTCCTGTTGACAACGTCAACTTAATAACAACGATGTTTTGGCTTATTTACACCATAAACTGCCTCTA
The DNA here is from genome assembly GCA_019925095.2 of Dendrolimus kikuchii. Lineage (NCBI taxonomy): Eukaryota > Metazoa > Arthropoda > Insecta > Lepidoptera > Lasiocampidae > Dendrolimus > Dendrolimus kikuchii. The sequence goes on along the minus strand of CM034391.1, from coordinate 10,240,135 downwards.
GTAAATTTTAAGTATGAGTAGGTGGACAAAAGAATAGATTTTTAGACCTTTGATTTAAAAAATAACCATTTCATAATTCTAAATTTATAATTTAGAATTATGAATTTAGAATTCATAACTCATTCATTCTGTTGTTCGTGCCTACCCCGCAAGGGAACTGGCGTGAAGTTATGTATGTATGTATGTATGTATGTAAATTCATAATGTTATAATTCGTAACAAGTGATTTCAATCAAAATTAATAATTTTTGATGTCCCTATAATTAAGCAGTTGCACTACTTACTGATGTTTCTTATAGGAATAATAAGTTTATTTTATTTTTGTTTTAATTTGATGTCTATTTAATTAGGCAAAGACTGAATCAAGAACTAATTTTATTTATTTTTTATCACATTGCACGTTAAGATTTTCATGTTCCTAACTAAAATAAATGACCATGAGTATATAGATGCCAATTTTTATATTACGCTTATAATAGATATGATTTCTATTAACTTCAGTCAAACTAGTGCAAGTAGGTATTTTACTTTTTCCTTGCATCGAATTTTCGGCATTTAAACCGAATTTCGGCCTAATGCCGAAATTCGGCTGGTGCTGTCGAAATTCGATCAAACCGAATGTAAAACGAATTTCGGCCTATCCCTACATGTAATGCAAAATGTATATTTCAGCACTACACTTTTTATAGCTTCATTCATATTTTTATCTTTAAATAAAGCTTGATCACAACAAATTAACAACAACCGCTATTTTATCTGGACAAATTGACGTTGACATTTGTGTATAATATTGACGTTAACATTGCACGTGTGCTGAAGTACTGTGTAGTTTGCAAATAATTCGAATTTCTATTTTCGTTTTACATTTATGCCAGAACCTGCACAGAACGTCTATACATAAATGGAAATGCAGGTTTAGGTGAAAAATTCGATTTTTATGTTTATTGCACACCACATTAGCTAATGTGGAGGGGGCTTTGCTGGGAAATGGTTACAGTTACGTTGATTATGGATATCTGTAGCACCAGAAGTGTTATCAATGTGCTGACTTGTTAGATTCATGAAAAAGTCTAGTGAAAATTTTTAGAATTGAAAACTTTGGCTGCGAGCTCATTATAATAAGTAACAGACAGTCAAATCAATTGAGGTACTTTTATCATCTTACAAAGTGATTAAAATTATCGCAATATACGCTATAGTGCTGCCAACATATTTGTTAAATAAAGAGCGGCGCCGTGTTCGCTCCTGTGTTGCCAATCTATGAATAATCATCAAAGACATTTGAATATATCATATGAAGATAATCGTAAATTATAATGCTTGGGCTAGAATAATGTTATAGTTCTTGCGCTTATTTGTAGGATTAACAATAACGCCGTTAACGAATACACAACTTTTTTTAGAACTGACAGCCCTAATTCGTGTGAAATTTCAACATGGCGGCTGTAGTTCCATTTTTTTGCTATTTCATAGATAAATTGCGCGGGTTATGAGTGTTTATTTTACTCCATTTTTTTAACACTGATATGGATTAATTGACCACAGAGCCACTCAATTCAAACAGATGTCCCTCGAATACTCACAAGGTTATACATCATACATGAAAAATATGTATGCCATATGACCAACAATATACACAATAAATTAGATCATGGAATGTTATTATGATTTTTCCCTTTTTGCTCAACGGCGGCATCCGCCGTGTAATTATTATAACGATCGAAGTAGAAAGGACACGTTAAAAAAATAATGATATAATATATTCATTATTACGATAAATTATAGCAAAAATACTCGATACGATATAATAGGCCACAATAATATGAAGAGAGTGAATGCGTGTGTTGTTCTCGCAAAAGCTCCAGTGTGGTTGCACTTGGCTACGCGACAGGTCTAGTCTGCGCGCTACTAACGCGTACACTACGCGATATACACTCAATACTACCAATATATATCTGTCTCGCCTCTGTCCGACATCTATCGAGGCACTGCGTATTTCTCGAAATACCCACATCTGAAAAAAAATTAACAATGTAGTTTTAAAAATTATGCTCTTCCACAAAACTGTTCAAATAATTCCCTCCTAATTCATGATAGTTACACGAGGTTTCAAGGCTCGTTAAATTAGCATCTAAATTATGCCAAAACTGTCATAATGTGGCTTGATTTTGTTTTTCATAACTATGTACATTTCTAAATATTAATTGTATTTTTCTAGTGGGAAAATATGGAACACAATGAGTGCAGAAAATTACCAGATGTACAGAATTTTTATTTGAAGAATGTAAGGTGAAGATCACCATTAAGTAATGAAGCAATCAGTTCAGGGGAAGTTATAATTGGTAGATCAAATTGATTGGCCTTATAAAAATTCAAATGCATGTTTAATGGACAAGTGAAGGTAAATATGTTTGGTAAATAACTTTCAAAGGTCAACAATATTCAGGACAAGGGCAAATATAAATATTATTTATAAGCATATAATATATAAATGCATTCATTTGATAATCTTAAAATAAATTGTCTAATTATAATAAATTATATGTCATTAGAAACACCCGTCATTTTAAATTATGATAATTATAATTATATCCTAAGATGCTAATTGATCTTTAATATGTGGAGCGTGAATTAAAATTACTTTTCCGTTGTTATTTATATTATAAATCTGTAAACAGAAATGCTTGTGTCATGGACGATATACGTACAACAGACGCTACTGTAGAAACTTAATAACTCTAGAAGAGGTTTTAATTCTATGATAATCGTGACATTGTAAAGCTGCATTAACGGAATCCATGTACACTTGAACAGAGTGTACTTGTATGAGGATATATGGATCAATTGCTGTCTAAGTGCATTCCAATTATCGTAGGTTCCGAGAGTTTGCGCAGGTCCAGTCAAATGTCAACGCTTATTACATCTTACGCTGGGTAGTGCAAAAGAGATAGCATGCGAGTCCGGATAGCGGCCCAGCGAGACCGCAACCCTCTCTCCTTTCCGCTTTGTCTGTGATCCTTATAACTTTGTTCTGCACAATGACGTGCAGGAACTTCAAGGACATGAGGCTGTTGTTTTGTTCATACATTGATGTATACAATATGTTCAGACACAAACGAGCCCGGATTACGTAGAGCGGTGTCAAACTAGCGTTTTTTAAACGGTCGTATCAGCAACATACGTGCTTACATGCGCGCTTCATAAAGCTGAACGCGCGTATACGGACATTTGGTTTATACGCTCGAACTGATGATAGCAAGTGTCAATAGCAATATAGATCCGGATGAAGAATCCTAAAAAGCAGCGACTCACGGTTATAAGAACTTACAAGCGCGTCAACGCTCGTTCGAGTTGCCCGATTCGCTTACACGCATTTGAAAAAACGCTTATATACTCGTATAAAACCTTAGTCTGAAAAAGCTTGTACAGTGTTTAAAACCTTACTCGTAACCATACTCGTATAAAACCTTAGTCTGAAAAAGCTTGTAAAGCGTCAAGAACATTCATATGTTCTTGACGTTTTCGCACTGGAACGGTCTGTCATAAATTACCCGTTGTTAAGTTGGCTCGTATTCTGATAATTGTAATACGCACCGGCTAATGGGCGTGCGTCTCTGCGTAGAGCGTGGTGGCGATGTAAGTGGTGGGCACGAAGCCCTCCTCGCGCGTGTGCTGCCGCCGCACGCGCGTCCACCCGTCGCCCGCGTCCGTCTCCAGCACCAGCAGCCGTTCGCCGCTCTCCATGCGCATCGTAGACCCACTGCCGATACCTGGGTCGCAAAAACCAACGACTGAACAATATCCGTATTCTTTATTTGCCGATTTATTCGTTGACTTTTTACGGGGAGCTTGGAGAATAATGTTTTGCAGTGAAATTTGTTTAAAAAAGACAAGTTTGATTAAAAGTAAACAACAGATAATGTTTTTAAAGAAAATTTTTGCATTGGTGTTGATAATGTCAATTATTTAGTAAAATGACAATTTCCAACGCAATAAAATTTATCCATGAGAAACTGGACGAAATAGATCGTAATTATCTGTTATGATATTTTAGGATTAATAACAGTTATAGGATTTTTGAATGAGACCATAAGTGTAGCGACACATCTGTGGAACGTACCGCGCGGAAAGTTCGGCTAAATACGCTCGCAATGTTTTTTAAGTTACCTATGACACATCAGCGGAAATTCCTCCGAGTTCAGATTAGCGCCGATCCTTCAGTTGCCGAACTTTCCGCGCGGTATGTCTGAAAATAACATTTTTCTCGCGGATTCCAAATATGTCTTTTTTGACACGCGTTAATTATGTATAACTTTTTTATGTCCACAATATTGATAACAATAAATTAAAGAATTAAAATTAAAAAGTTAAAACTGGTACTAATAATAGTCTTATGACTATTATTAGTACCAGTTTTAACTCTTTAATTTTTTGGGATTTTTGTCTACATGGGCAAGACACCACCACCTCATCAGGCAACATTATAATATTTTACTAAATCTATGTAAGAAGTAGCAAAGCTATAATGTCACAAATTCTTTAATATGGCTAATAAGCCAAAAGCGATAAACAGGAAGGTTAACTTACCTTCAAAAGCGTACAAGGCCTTGCAGTGTCCAACTGGTTGTAAGTCGGGTTCACAGTAATAGTAGTCAAACTCGGACTCGCGGTCATCCTGGTCGTTGTCGTGGTCATGGTCCGCGTCTCCGTTGGCGTGGTCTGGGTGCGCTTGCGCCAGCTCACCACCCAGCCCGGACTCGGGGGAGCCCCCTGCCGCTCGGCCAGTGACCCCCCCGCCACCGGGGCCCCCTCCCCCACCTCCGACCCCCGTGCCCGTGCCGGTGCTCACGGATGATTCGGACGCTGACCTCGATAATGATTCGCTGTTCGATCCAATGCTGCAATAGGGTATTTATTTTTAAATTGATACTAAAACAATATAAACCGGAACTTTTATATTCCTCGGGATATCCTAACTTCGAAACCACGTGACATTAGGACTTGCTTAATACGACAGTTTCTAATTATAATTTTAATAAATATTATTAGACATCTTTAGTGAAACAGGTGTAGTTTATGCCTTTAGTAACCTTGCTTATCCCGGGTTTTTAAGAGAATCTTCGGAATTCAACTATTTTCATACTAAAATATCCGTTGCGCTGCTGAAAATACTCGTTAATTTTAAATATTGGCTAAATAAGTGTAATCTACATTATCTAACTAAAGTAGGCAGGTATTCTTAATGTATTAACACGTAGGTCAAACAGAAACCAAAGTATGCAATAACTATAGTAGATTTAAACTGCATGAAGTTAAAATATAAATTAATTAATAATAAAATTATGTAATTTAGCTGAAATACCTTATTTATAAATTAGATGAAATTCAACAAATGTACAAATGTTCGTGTGAAACGAATTTCTTAATAAACGGTAATTATGGTCCTTCGAGCCGGATAACGTTTTAGGTACCTTATGGCCTGCGTGGGCGGCGCGCCGTTGGTCCTGACGGTGGGGTGCAGCGGCGGCGCGTTCACCTGGCTGTGGGCCTCCGCCAACAATTCTTCATATTTGGTCAATTGGAAACGTAGCTTCTTCAATTTGTCACAACATTCGTTTAGTTGTCCTGTGGTTGTTTATATACGTATATGTAAATAGATCGTTACAAATTCAGTTTAAATGTATTTAAAAAACATTAGAAAAATATAAAATATATCTCTTTACTATTTCCTTGAAATATTTGCCAGTTTTTATCCAAGAATAGGTTGGTAACTGAAGACATTTTGAAGAAATGTTAGGTAAAAAGCACTTTCAATGTATGTATATAAAAGAAGAGATTAATGAATATTGATCGATCAAAAAGTGTGTGTCAAGATCATAGCAGGTGGAGATCCGTCGTCCCTGCCTACCTCTATGGAAAACAGATGTGACAATACGTATGTATGTATAATGTAAGTATAGGTTAAAGTGTGGTAAGAAAACGAACTAATTTTCACAGTCCTAAACGACCTCGTTTTTTATTTAGAAAACCTACGAAATATGTAGTAACTTGAACTTAATTAACAAAAAAATTCTATCTTACAAATATTTTTAATTAACATACCCTCAACTGTCATTGGATCGCCCAAAGCAGGACTGGTTTCGTATACGCCTTTCATCTTCATTAAACCTTCTAGTGCAGCTTGCTCTTGAGCAACCTGAAGTTTTAAACACATAAAGAATTATTGTAACACAGAATAAATAATAAAGTTACAAATTTCTAAGCGATATTTATAACAAACTAAGGTTTTCAACGAGACAATTACTTATTTATCATGAGAGCAAGCAATCAAGATATAATATTTTCTTAAGTTTTCGCGACTTGTATACATAATAAAACTACGTTTTAACGGTTTCAAGGGCGACTTCCGTGATCACGGGCACTGAAAAGTGGCCGAAACGTCGGAAAAACCAAAATCAAATAAAATTACCGCGCTTAAAACCGTTAAAACGTAGTTTTATTACAATCAAGATATGTTACATTGTATTTAAAAAATTCTAGGCGCTATTTGCGACTAGAAAATTTACCTTAATCTATATCGGAAACCATCCCATTTTCCAGGATAAAAATATCCTATGACCGTTTTCGGTATTAAAACTACATTTGAACAAAATTACAGCAAACCCCATTCAATATAAACTTGAGAAATGATTGCTCCCATATAAACTTACATCCTCTATTGCCAACCCCTTCTAGTTTTATTTATCTATCCCCCGTCTATCTATCGAGTAAGCTACATATACTTATATAATAACTTTAATGCCGGGAGATGGGATAGTTTGCAATATAAAATGAAGTGAATCTTCCGGGGGCAAATAGCACTAACAGAAAAATTTAGTACAATATAACCTGCATTAATGCCTACTCTTTAAACAAGAGGCACGCTCTAGACGTTGGCCCGCGACGCAGCCGCGAGGTAAACTCTAGCGTGTAATAATTCCTCCCGATGTACTTACGCAGTAGACCAATTTTAATAGACAACTACAATGTACGAATCGTGTCAGCGGGACAAAGCTAATAATGCATAACAAGCAACACGCCGGGCATTGCATGCGGTTGCAAACAAAATTCAATATACATTATGTACATGTCGAAAACCTTATCTGCGCAAACGAAACCTGCCGATTGGAATTATAATTTGTGTACTAGCTACTTGTACTATGGTTTATCCGTTAAAGCATAACACAGTTACTTTTGAATTTAGAATATTACTATGGATCTGTGTTTACACATTATATAATTCACATGCAACGATCCGAATGAACGAACAAGCGATGTATTTTAAAAACGAATTTTAATTAATTATTATTACGATTTTTAGACATTTCAATACATTCATTTCCATATATTACCTGCTTACTCAACTCCAGCACCTTCGCTTGGAGTTTCTTCATCTTTTGGTTCGGTGGCAAGTCTGAATAATCCTCCTTTCCATCCGTCGACATGTTATTCTAAAACATAACATATTTTACTTTTAATACTAATTCTATCAAAGAATTCCACTGTGCACACCATTCACCAAAAATTGAACTATAATACATCATTACATCACACCCAAGAAACAAGTTCGACTTTTTAAGTCATCTTGATCAAACGGTTAAACGCGTTTTCTATTAAAATTTTCGTAGAATGAAAACTAAATATTAAAATCAAACTAAAACAAGTTTAAATCCGTCAAACATTGCTTTAGTTATTTGTACTATACCTAAACAAAGCTGTTTGAATATTCTCTTTACTTACGAAAATATTTACGATTTTCACATACCACTAAACGTCGATTACCAGAGACCCCATATCAGTAGGCACGGATTCAGCAAATAGAAGCCAAAAAGTGATATACGCCGTAAGAACGTTAGTGATATTGTTCTCATCGGATCGACGCGCTGTAACAAGAATCACTGACACGCTTTTGTCGCGAGCGTAAAGCTCTTTTCGGCTTGTATTTGTTATTTATTTCGGTTTATGGCTTGGTAACATATATGTAGTACAATATATGTAGTTTCCTTCATTTTCTAAAGCCTATGTACAGCTAAGCTGAACTGTAGGGTATCAACTGACGCCATTCAACGGAGTTCTTGTGACAACTCGAAAGGCCACATTTGACTATACAGTTCATATTTCTCACAATAACACATAATTACTACACAAAAACTAACAATAACCTACAACTACTGTTCATTTTAGAGTAATTTTACACATTTTTAGAAAATAAAAATTGCGCAGCACATCTCCTTTTAGTTCTCGCCAAAAACTCCAGCTTGTATTTGCCAAATCCATACCGACTAGGGTGTGGACTGTGATTATCCTACGAATATATCCTAACATTGGATATATAAATAAACAAAACACTCACAATTTACATACTAGCCTATAATGTAATAAATACTTAAACAAAATTTTAGTCACAATATAACATAGTATACACAAAAAGTCAAGTAAAACATTGCCGTCGTCGAAGTGCGCTGAAACCAATGGAAGCCGTGCAAGCATGTTTCGTTAAACAAAGCTAAAAAAGCTAATTTGACTAACGACGCTTCCGCGATTCTGAAAACTTTTACATTATATTGTAAAGGAATTAATTTCTATAAAAACGTAACTTTAAAGCTCTCTTTCTGGGGCAAAAGTAGAAATTCGATTGTCACAATTTAAAATTAACATATAAATCTGCAAGTGCCTACCACTATTAAACTACATTAAGAACAATCCCAAAAAAACAGTGTTTTACCTGAAAATGAAACACTTATTAAGCGACAATGTTATTTAAAGCCTAATACAAACGTTCGAGCTAGTCCCCGACTCGTTACCGCAAACCAAGTTGGTTGATTATAGGTCACTGGGCAGCATAGGTCGGTGTGATACCACGCTGTCACAGAATATCGGCGTAAAACATCTTCCCTATTTCATCCTCTCAACCCATCCCCTCCATCTCATCCCAAAGGCTGGCATCGCGTTAATACTATGTTAATACTAATAATGCGCCTAGTGTTGCAAACATCTATAGGCGACGCGCGACTGTAATCAAATTCCATTAAACGAGCCGTGCACCTGTTTGCCTGCTTTTCAATTAAAAAAACCAGTTAAATCGGGCTTCAAATAACGATTCAAAAGCTTAATAAATAATTTCCACAAGATGTACCACATGTTGAATGTAGAAAGTTTTTAGCATCTGCGGCGTGCGTGCGCGTCAAGCGGGACTGACCTTGATCGAGTTGCACGCTTCGACAATCTTCTGTGGCCAAAGCGTTATGCGGCGATGGGCGAGAGACGCGGGGGAAAGCAAATAAATATCAAGTTATCAGTATGTCACAAGGAAATAAATATATATAAATGTATACCTGCTCGATAATTAACATTGGAAGCTGTACTCGACTAGACACATAAACATAGACTATATAAAGAGTTTATTTAAATTGGGCAAAATATAACGATAAGCGAAAAACATGCGTCATTGCTAGATGCGCTACCCGATAGCGGGCGATCGCTTGATGTTTGTGTCCGTATTGAGAATTTTCAGAACAAACGCAGACGCAGGTTTCAGTTCCAGTTCCCCTTTAGAGAGCGGCATTATATTGGCAGCACCTTTGGTGTTGTAAATGTCCATAGGTGATGATAAAAGACGAAGTCACGGGCGGCCGCTAGTAAATCATAAGTATCTTTTCCACAATACATATTACATGTAATTAGATTACACATATATCATAATGAAAGAAATAAACATTTTCATGTAATAACAATAAAAATATTTTTTTCTCTACTTAGTCAACTATTAAAATACGTCAAGTCACTAAAGCCGTGATACTACTTAGGCCAGTCACCAGCTTTCATTACAATCTCTATAATATTAGAAATGGAAAAGTAACTCTGTCTTCCTGTCTGTCTGTTAGGCTTTCACGAAAAAACTACTGGACCAATCTGGCTAAAACTCAGTATATATATGTATACATATATATACTTGCATGACAAGAGTTATGAATGTCAAAAGGCAAGTGAGGTGTGTAAGAATAAGCCTAAATGGCACTCTGTTGTTCGTGCCTACCCCGCAAGGGAACTGGCGTGAAGTTATGTATGTATGTATGTATGTATATATGTATATACACATACACATACACACACACATACACACACACACACACACACACACACACACACACACACACGCACGCACGCACGCACGCACGCACGCACGCACGCACGCACGCACGCACGCACGCACGCACGCACGCACGCACGCACGCACGCACGCACGCACGCACGCACGCACGCACGCACGCACGCACACACACACACACACACACACACACACACACACACACACACACACACACACACACACACACACACACACACACACACACACACACACACATATATATATATATATATATATATATATATATTTCCAATGCCGAGGATGAACATAGGATATTTTTATCCCAAAAAAGGGATTACTTTCCGGGCTAAAAATATATTTGTCTCTCTGTTTATTATGTGTTTACAGCAAACCTATTCGACCGATTTGGCTGAAATTCAGTATATATGTAATTTTAATACCGAGGGTAGAAAAGGGATACTTTTCATCCCGGATATTGGGATAGCTTTACTTCTGTAAAGGTTACCCCAGAAAGGTAAGAAAGATTTTTTTTGTCAATTACCATTATTATTATTTCCGTAATTTCGGTCATTTCAGTGACGTTAATTCACGGCGCATCCGCGAGCTAATCTCTAGTTGATTTTTAATATGCAACAGCACTTCCAATGTTAATAACGAGACAAACAAGATTGCAAGACGAACATTGTTCAGTAGGCGGACTAGAATTAAAGCAAAAGAAACAAGGAACAGGCAACATAAACTTATTCAATGGCGGTGGGCTGAGGTCGTGGGCAATGAAAGGTGTTCATTTTGAAACGTCTTATTTCATTCTAAGTACAGCAGTAATACTTTATGCTTTCAAATAGAGTTTATATGCTTGCACTGCGGTGGAATGTTCCTAAAGCCAAATTACACTTTTGGGAATATAGAAATGTAAGAAAATTCATCAACATTCTCTGTCTTATTGCTTCCCTAGGTTAACTGCAATTGGCTGCAATATAATCGATTACATACCGAAACAAACGTTTCTTACATACCCTTTCAAGTGCTAACCAAGAGTGATTGTTAAGTTAAAAAATGTACTAAACAAAGGACTTTTAAAATTTTAAATACAAAATGACAGGACAAGATTGCAATTAATAATATATATTATCATACAATAGATACAATGCCAGGTGGTAGGGCATTTGCCCGACTGGATGGCTACCACCCCTGGTCTAAAGCTTGTCGGCATAACAACCTTGAGTTGTGTTCCGGCATTAGTGACCAGGTTCAAGTGACCCTTAAGAGACCAGCAGCGTATTTGTAGCACCTTTGGTGTTGCAAATGTCCATAGGCGATGGTAAACGCTTTCCATTAGGTGTGCCGTCTGCCTGTCTGCTGAACTCCTGCAATAAAAAAAACAATCCCTTCTCAAACGCATTTGATACAATGTTAATAAATTAGATTTTAAAAATGTTGCTCACGATAACCACTTAACAGGGGAGGAAATCAATTGAGCTTTAAATATTTTATAAAAAATAATTAAAATTATTTCTATGATATTTTAAAAGCTAGATGATAAGATGTTATATCAAACGTCTGTTATTTTATATGTAAAAATGTTACAAGTTATTGTTAAATGTATCTACATCTCTATCATGAGTCCACTAAAAGCATCTTGACGGATAAGAGTAAAAGCACTCACTGCAACAGTGTAGCGACTAGGAAACAAAATATAATAATGGTAATTTCGTCATTAATGCCAGATTTCTATATTTTATCACAGAGCTTCAGAAAATTGTCGCGCATATATTGCTGCTGGAGCCGGCACGGCACGGCGAACTTCCATGCTCTGTGCTACTAACTATGCATTTGCTTCACTGCTAGTTAAAATTCGACATAAATCATACAAGCAATGTCAATTTTCCTACCAATGGTAAAGTAAAACAATCTATAGTTAGATATAGAAATCAAGCATATTATAGCTAAACATATATATATATGTACGTGGTGATAGAATGCCTAAACAGCTGCAGTCAAAGTGCGTATCACCTGTACATGGTTCCACTCATTTTACTTTTAACGAGAAACGACTTCTAAGCTTGAAAACGCCTTTGGTTATATTTAACCCCTGGAAAGCTGGATTTTTTTCGTAATATGAGGTAAACAATAAAAAATGTTATTTGCAAAGAATATATTTTTTTAAACCTATCAGTTGAATTCACAGGAAACGTAACCAGTGGCAAAATTCGGGATTTTATATTTTATAAAAAGTTCACGACTTGGACGGTTGTCTCGTCGAAATTCCATGTTTTACCATGTAGTGTATTATAAATTATTTTTAACAAACCATATTTCTAGTTTTTACGTTATTTTCCTGTTATTAGCACATTTTCTTCGAGTTTTAATAGAATTAACATGGGGAACTCTTGGGCAACTGATATTATTTAAACAATTGTTACATGTTATTACAAAGGAAATACTAATGACGCAAACCCAATCAATTAAAATCACACTTTTAATAAGCAGCTGTAGAATGTTATTTTTTTATAAAATAATTCTATCCTTAAATTTTATATTCCAGCAGAAAAAATAAGAATATTATAGAATAATATATTAAACATCTAATTAATCACATATTTGTTCAATTGTAATATCATGATATCTACCAACATTAATTTCGTGTAACACAAAATTCATAATGTTTGTAAACTGCCATCGTAATAATAACGTACATAACATTAAACAGTTATACGAATATTATTTTACAAAACAAAATGTGTAATTGTTATAATTATAACAGAAGCTGATAGATAGTGAGTCATATACATGCTGTACAGTGTTATGGCCCAATCTCATGTCCACTTACTTTTTCCACGTGACAAAGCACCAGCGGCCGCATCGACAATAACAATTGGTTGTTATGTGAACCCATGTTAGGTGGGGATCGAATGGGGATTGAAATATAAAAACAAATTAGTACCTTCAGCTTATAAATAAATAAACATAATTCATAATGGCGCTTAGTCATGCTCCACTATCTATATTTACTACAATATTTTTGTTGCTAATTATCCGTGCAGGATTGGAGAAAGAATATAATTTCCTGCAGCCGGGCGGCTTGTCGTAAGAGGCGACAAAACAATCCATAGCTGCCAGGGGGTATTTGCCCATCTGGATGGTTACCACCCCTGGTCTAAAGTATGGCGGTATAACAACCTTGAGTTGATTTCAGGGCCCCTTTAGAGAGTGGCAGCACATTTGTGTTACAAATGTGCATATGTGATGGTAACCGCTTTCCATCAAGTAGGCTATTGTCTGTCAATCTGCTGAACTCATGCAGTTTAAAAAATGTGGGGAACAAATGTAAATGTAAATAATACCACATTCACCAGAACCCGGCCAAAGAGGTAAACTCAAGAAATGCTAGACATTGTCAAGGACAATATACGTGGTAATTAATGGTTTTACAAAAGATGCCGAAGATTGCGCGAAGTGGAGAACAAAAAGTAGGTAAGCGGACTATACTCTCCAAAGTAGACATATGCCCCCCCCGCCCCCCCCCGCCCCCCGTGATCATGATAATAATCATTACATCCTAACGAGGACGAAAAACAATACTGAAGTAACATAAAAACGATTTACAACCTACGCACTTCAAAGATTGCTTACTCCAGAAATTGGCTAGCAAAAAACCCAATCATCGAAGATTTTATAGGCTTTAATTTTGTAGTGTTCAATTGTCAAAACAATATCACACAATAACAGTCTAAGAATATTTGTATTGTACCTATACTATGTATACTTCTAAATTATACTAGGTTTGTAATATTCACATACTTTTTAACCAATCGGTTACCATGGTTCAATGTCATTTAACACATGTATAAAAATGATAATAAATCGTTATGTAGTTCATCACACAAAAGCAAGTATGAGTATCCTAACAATTTCATGACTAAACGCCAGCTGTTTAAATAACAACGTAAAATAATAATAATCAATATTTACGTAACATTGATTCATATACTACATGACATAAAATATAATAGATTTATGCTTTCGTACCATGCATTTAACGATTATGCAATATGACATAACATAATCAGGTTTAAAGAATAGACCAAGCTCTAAGAAGCTCAACATATAAGTTCAAGCGAACATCTTATATACTGCTTCAACATTACCATAATTATTGTTTTAAATAATAGCAAACATAATTTATTAGGGATATTAAATTGGATAATTTCCATAACCATCACCATCACCACAATTAGGGCACATTTATGCTTTAACGACGATTTGCAGGAAATATTATTATGAGTAATAAACAAATTAAATACAATTATTGAAACTAATGACAGAGAATAGAGAATATGCATATATTATTGCGATTAAAATGTTACAATTTTGGGATCAAAATAAATAATTTAATGCTCCAATCAAATTAGAATTACACAAAAACATTAGCATTTTATAAATTATTTAAACATTCAGTAAATGCACTTTTTTTCAGAAACTGCACGTGTATTATGACGTCACGATTAAAGTACAAGGCATTTTGTGACTTTAAACCTTACGGGTATTTTTAACATTATAAATGTATTTATATACAGCAAATCCATAATTAAAATAGAAACCGAAAAAATTAATTATGTTATAAATGTGATTTTGCGGTAATAAATGATGTCAAATAATAATATTTCACCTATATTAAAAACTAGGATATGCCCGCGACTTTGTCCACGCTTGACTTCAAATTCCCACGGGATTCCCGGGAAACAAAGCATCGCAGCATTTAAAAGAGAATGTAAGCTATCGTTTTAGTGAAAATTGTGTCGGAATAAGCTGATTTTTATGCACCCGAACAACTACAAACCGCTTCCGGGATAAAAAAAATCACATTTTTTATTAAATAAAATTTGCAATCGATCAGTAAAAAAACACCCTTTTGGAAAACGATTTTTTAATTTGGCTATTTTAAATCATTCCCAGAAAAATGCCCGAGGGGTTCCCGGGAAAACATGTAGCGCAGATTTTAAGTCTAAGAATTTGATGTCGATCATCGAAAACCGCATGAAAATCGGCCCAGTAGTTTTTACGGGAATCCTGAACAAACGGACAAGAAATCTATAAAAAAAAACATCGTGTTCCCCATCGTTTATATACTCTGTTCTAGTTGGGTTTTTTTTTTAATAGTTTCAATGTACAGACACGGCATTTTTAGAATTTTACAATATTGTATATATGCATATTCCCTATTGAAATATAAGTTTTTATATGACAAACCGAATCAATTCCGTCATAATAAGATTTGATGAATTTTTATCTTTATCATTTTGTGTATTGTTAACACTGGCACCTATATAGGCAATTAGTTATGACAGTTAACACAATCTCACCTTATTGGAGCTGAATATAGAGAGTAAGCCACCCCGTTTCTTGAGTTTGTTCCCAGAGACTGTGCCCCTGGCTGCTGTGTGGTGGTTGTGGGGGTGGTGGTGGGTGGCCGCCGAGTCCGTGGTATCACCCCCAGACGACGCTTCAAACTGGAAGTCCTCGGGTGGTACGAAACCGGATTTATACCTGTCTATTACTAGTTTTGTGTCCTGGAATAATTTTTTTTAAACACAATTTTTAATATGAAACCTTTTCAATATAATTTGAATATTTTTTAGGATATTTATATATAGGTTTATGCTCTTTCACTTATTTATTGTTTTCGTGAGATTTGGTATGCTAAACAGAAATCGGAAATGTCTCATCCAAAGTGGATTGCAAGGGTTTCACACTCTAACATGTGATATATTGCAGATATACATTAACCGTAGCAGAACGTACATATATACTGTTACGAGTTTGCGAGACTCAAATTAAAATGCCGTTAGAATTATTATAGAGTTTATTAGAACTATACAAACACGTATAACACAGGTACAAATATAACCGAACAGAACAAATCCATACGTAATGCAGAAGGTCGTAATTCAATAAAACACGCAAAGTCCGTCACTATTTGATTCCCGAATGTACACACGTCACGCCCGTATCGTAGTTGTAGTTCAACTAACTCCTCTCTTAATCAGGCCGTCGTTTCCTACTTCAGAAATGCAAATGTGCCCACCCGGCAACGTCGACATAATTTCCTACAATTAGCTTGTACTTACAATCCGCAACACATGGCTAATGATGCTCCTGAGCGGCCGTAAATGAGTACAAGAGGACAATAGGATGTTCTCCACAATAACTAGAGACTTATGCCAATAAATAGTGAACAAAAGAAGACGATCATAAAAGGATTACAATTTGTTCAAATGCCGACAGGTAATAAAATGTGCTTTTACAGATCTGTACGTGGAATTTGTATTTGTCGGAGCTTAAGTTGTAACAATATGTTAAATCACATACAATTCAATATTTATTAATAAACTCTGCAAACTTTATCAAAGTACGTGAGGTCTGAATGGTTTTATTTTATTACGTAAGCCGACAAAGTTGAATGACTTTATTTATGGTACAAGTCAATGGACCTAAAATAATAAACACGCACATTGTATATTCCCGAGCTTAGCTAGTTATGCTTCTATTAAGTGTAATATAAAACGGACAAAAATAGGGCCGGACCCAGACCCCCAGACCATTATAGCAAATAAAATTTTCAACCGTGCAGAGACAGAAGAAGAATACAATTTCCTGCGGCCGGACCGCCCGTAGTATAAGGCGACAAAACAACCCACAGCCAGGTGGTAGGATATTTGCACGTCTGAATGGCTGCCGACCACCCCTGATTTAGAGTATGCCGCCATAACAACAATGAGTTGTGTTCCGGCGTTAGTGGCCAGGATTCAGTCACCTTTTAGAGAGCGGCAGCACATTGGTAGCAACCTTGATGTTAGAAATGTCTATAGGGGATGGTAACCGCTTTCCAGGTGGTCCGTCTACCTGTCTGTTGAACTCATGCAATAAAAAATAACAAAATAACTGTTTAAGAAATTCATCAAGCCACAAATCGAATCCGGAATCTCTGCCAGACAGTGAGCTAAATGTACAAAAACTTAGTAAACCAGTCGACCACAGAGACCGTGTAAACCCTGTTTTTAGTATCATCGAAATTGTGATAATAACATAGTTGCATATATGTACAATAAATACTATAGAACATAATGTTTATATTAGACGGATCAACTGAATTTAGTTGGCACATTGATTCAATGTGGCTGAAAAGCACAGAGCTGAAAGAACTCGACGGTATTCAATGAAATTGAATGATTCAAATACATACTTATATGGATCACTATGGTTGATTCATTGAAATTGAAAGAGAATAATGTTTAGTGTAATATCAGCTTAATTATGATAACAAAAAATGGCTAAATGGATAACGCATCTCATTCAGAGATGATGTGAGCGAGAAAATTTTAGTCATCGAGTTTATGTGTAAAATTCACCAACCCTCCTAATACGAGATCCGAGACCAGTACTGAAATAGTTATTAGCTGATATATAAATCAATAACATTACCTCCTTTTCATTTATACTATTCGCTGCTTGTTCCATTCCATTGAGACATTGCATAATAATCGGGAAAACTTTTCTTTCGACGTCGACAGAACTTAACATGAAGTTCTTTATATTCTTTATTCGTTTCTCGTCTAAGTCCTGTAATTTAAAAAAAAACAGTTACCATGAGCATTCGAAGACAAAATAAACAAACAACAATGTTAAAATAGAAACAGACTAAAATAGTAGACACTTTTAAAACTTATGTCTTCTCATTTGACCCAGTTGGCTTGGGGCCAAAGTGCAGCACTATATAGAACTGTTGCACTCTGTGGCGAGACGAGTGGCAAACAAACATTCCTCCAAATTGTTTGGGAGTTAATAAACTAGATATTTATGTACTTCAGACGGAACAGTCCGATATAGTTTAGGATGTTATAACTGCTGAGAAACTGTATTACGTGGAGAAATATATTAGGAAATACGGCAATAAACGATCTCACTACTGCGTATGTTTATTAGTATTTATACATACAGCATGAATTATTACTTTCATAAAAATGTTAGCAACAATATATGCTGTGGTAAAACTGGGAATAAGGCACTCATGACTCTTTCCAATGAAGTGGAAAGAGTCCACCTATACCAATGAAGCGCTTTGCGTCCACCTTCATCAAGCGCACCGCAATAGATAGGAACTCATTGCCGAAGTCCATATTTCCCGACGCTTACAACCTGGGTGTCTTCAAGTTCCATGTGAATAGGTACCCTCTAGGTAAGCGTGCTCCATTTTAGACAATAATTATCTCCGCTCTACATCGAGCGAGATCATCGTGAAACTTGAACCTATATATACTACGATAAAAAAGAGCAAAATAAGTGGAATTCGAATCCTGGCCGGGAAGTATGCACTCTTTAAGCAGTTTTCTGTTATATTAGAACAGATATGCTTATTATAACAATTATACTGACGGTGAAATTAGTAAACATGCACAAAAATGATCACTGATGTGTACAAAAACCATTAGTCCGCTTTATACTAGCGTGACAGGCATGCTATCCGTACCGCCAAAAAAAATTGCGACATCCAAGCCCGGCCAAATGGGACCTTTCAAAGCTCTAGTTAATAATAAAGAATAAAAACTTGTAAACATATTACGAGTTTAATTCTGACAAAAGAAATTATATAAAAAAATAGTCCACTCCATAAAATGTATACCAAAACAAAATTACGAAATCGTCGTAACCGTTTGCCAAATAATGTTTCATAATAGTACATAAACCGCGCCAAGCACCATATTACACACAAGTGCGAAGGAAAAAAGTCGTTAATATGCGTAACCGTCAAACGTAGTGAGTAACGTTATTGTAAATGATAATTCAAATTGTCGTTTTCACTTTTAAATATTGTTATAATTAACATAAAATTTGTACATAGCAAGTGATAACTGATAATCAAATTACGATAGGCTCTTAAAGTTTTGAAGAAAAATAAAGACTACTACGTATAACAATAATTAGATTAAATACATTTCGGAGATATTTAGTAGCAAAATGTGCTAAAACTGTACCCTATAAAAACAAGAACACACACATGATATGTACAAGTGCTAATAATTAATTTACACATACTAGTAAAATCTATACTAATAAATAAGTGTTTAAAAACAACAAATTTTAAGGGATAACTGTTGTTTTCTTCTCTGATACGACTCCTAATCATAAATGACAATTTTTAGAATTTTTGTTTATATATCAATCTGAAAGTTTGTCTCGAATACGCTCCGACACGACTCAAAAGGATTGAAACTTTTTCTATGGATTATAATATTAAAAAATCTTACATTTTCGCCTATTATTCGGAAGATCGTAATCTCGCAAAAAACACCTATAATAAACGTGTATATAACAAGAGATTAATGAAGTGGCAATCATCGTCTCCGCCTACCCCTATGAGAAACAGGCGTGATAATACGTACGTATGTAATCCCGCGAGAAGGAAGTCGCTGATACAACTAGTTATTAATTAAACTATTACCTGTAACTGTTTAAATACATGTGGCAACCGCTGTTCGTAATGTTGTCTCTGTGCTTCGTTTGTCTTTCTTAACTGGTCCATGTATTCCTGTTTTGCATCTTCACTAGCTTGACTCCGAAGTTTCATATTAGCCTTTTGTTTCTCGACCTCGGCTCGGCTGTGAAACGAGTTTTAAACTTTACTTTGGCACAAAGCATTGAGGAAAAAGCTTGAATTAATTTGTTATTAAGAAAATCTTGACTAATATTAAGTTGCCATGGGAATTATGCTAATAGATTTTTAGGGTCCCGTAGTCGGTTTAGCAAAACAGAACCCGAAACATATAGGATATTTTTAATTGTGGAACATAACGGGGTTTCATTGGGATACAACGCTTAATTGATGCGAACGAGGATCACGCATCCTCGTTTGCGTCACGAGGATGCGTGAATTATATGAAAAAGTAAAGGTAATTTCATTTGTTCCTATTGCACTATAAGCCATAAACTGATGAATTGATTTTCACTTTGTACGGGTATTTTAATCGCAAAGCCAGAGTACCTTCGAAATCTGGAGCTGAAATTAAGGCGACCGAAGTCAACTGGACAGTCTTATTTAAATAAATACGAAGTACCAACTTTAAATATTTTGGACATGTTTTCTATGGCTTAGGTGAGAAGTAATATGTAAAGTTGACGTGATATATGTTTCGGTTTAAATACCCACTTGACTTGTTCTGCCAGAACAAGGCACTCTAGCTTAAATTTATAACAACAACACAACATTAGCCGCAATAAACTATGCGTTAATAAGAAAAGTGGATCAACGATAAGTATTTACAGTTCGGAATGAGGTTTAATAGGTCACGCGAGTATTATTGGAAGAATAAGTAAGTCTATTAGGTAATCACCTCAGATTGAGGTCGGCGTCCGCCTTTTGGAAGGTCTCGAGCGCCCGCTCTGATTCCCTCGCGGCCCGCTCGTAGGCTCTCCTCGCACGCTCCAAAGCACCTATCGACGTGTTCAACACACCCATTTGTTTCGCACCTTCGTTTAAGTGTTGCTGTAAATGATACGGAAATAACAGGTTCATTAAGTCGACCGAAATAATCATAACTAGTATAGAGATAAGGATAAATAAGCTTAAACTGCAATAAAATTAATGTTCCTGGTTTAAGTGGAACCCGAACTCTAGAGCCATAGATTTGTGTGTCTGAGATACAATGAGTGACTCGACCTGACGTGAGGTCGAGCAGAATACGATTTCCAAAATACATTGTATAAACATTATAGAATACTGCCAGATTAGATGATTTGAGCTAACTTATTCATCAAGAACAAGTTGTTAAGGATATTCCGAAGAATTCTCAGGCTGTAATTAAAAAAAATACGTTCAAGAAAATGATATCAATTTCTAGCAGAATTAAACTAAACGGTTACGTGAGCAAATCTGTAAAAATTCTAGGGATGCAATGAGTGCAAACATTAAGAAAGCACCTCAATCCTGAGAAATAAGAAAACCAACAAAGTACATAACAGATCAAAAACATACCTAACATCGTACACAAAAGACAAAAATGCCACTAATCCTCAGAAACTACTAATGCTGATATTACGTTTAATTACGTTGATCCGTTGATCAATTAAATTTTGAATCAATTTGATTGAAAGGCACAGAACTGAAAGAACATAACGACATTAAATGGCATTGAATAATTCAATTTGAAGTGTAGGTACCTGGATCATTTTGCTTGCTTCATACCAATAGAAAAACAGAAATGATACGTCTAAATTAGGCTTAAATCTTACTATAAATAAAGTATATATAATATATATAAACTATAAAGTCAAATGAAAAACATTTTTTTGTAGGACGATTTCTTGGAATTTGAAATGCTGAGCGAGTTCGAAAAATATGTATCGATGGAAGAAAGTTAAAAGAAATGGCCGTGCGTAGACTACTTTCCACCAATACTTGAATGAAGGTAGGTTAGTAACGCAAATAACGGCGAGAGAAAAACACAACCTGTTTTCTTACTACGGAATGTATATGAGTTCTCATCATACTTTTGGAAACGCAAGAAAGCTTTGGTATAATTTAGATACAATAAATATTAAAAAGACGGTATAATTTTAATTTCGAAAATGTTCATTTATTTATGATAAAAACATTAAACCTAAAGATAAATACCAACAAAATGGAAGGCTTTATTATTAAGTATGTATATGTATAAACTTAAGTAGGTAAGCCAATATTCTTCTGTATAACATAATAACTTAACATACCGGTGAAAAATAACTAGATTACAATAAAATAGTAAATACATCAATTTTCTAAGTAATCCAAATTCATACAAGGATTGGACAACACAGAATGCGTAGTGGATTTAATATCAAGGATGCCAATGACACTGCGAATTGAAGAAGGAAATGAGTCTCCAAACGTAATCAAGATTTACCACTAAAAGTATAAAAAGAAGTAAAAAATCCCTATTAATATTATAAATGCGAAAGTAACTCTGTCTGTTCCGTATCACGGAAAAACTACTGGACCGATTTGGCTGAAACTCAGTATATTATATATTTTCGATGCCGAGAATATACATAGGATACTTTTTATCCCGGATAATGGGATAGTTTTTGGGGTAAATTTATGTAACGGTTATCCCAAAAAGTAAGATAGGTTTTTTTGTGATTTGTCATTTTCATCATTTTGGTTATTTTGGCCATTTTGGTCATATTTGTCCTTTTTGTCATTTTGGTCATCTTTGTCCTTTGTGTCCTATTTTTACTTTTTGTCCTTTTGTCAGTTTTGTCCTTTTTGTTATTTTTTTATTATTGTCGTAGTTTTTATAGACGGGGGGGGGGGGGGGGGAATTGATAAATAAAACTAGGACGGTTTGAAATATAGGGTGAAAATTTGGATGAGACCAATTATTTCTCAAGTTGTCAAGTATATATATGACTTTCTGTTAAGCTTTCACGGAAAAGCTAGTAGGAGTACTGGATCGGTTTTGCTGTAGTTTTGTTTAAATGTAGTTTTAATACCGAAAATGGACATACTTTTCATGCCGGGAGATTGGATAGTTTGCTATATTGTTACAACTTAGGCCCCGACAAAGACAAATTCCACGTAAAGATCTGTAAAGGCACATTTTATTACCTGTCGACATTTGAACTATTTATAATCCTTTTATGATCGTCTTCTTTTGTTCACTTATCTATTGGCATGCGTTTCTAGTTATTGTGGAGAATAGCCTATTGTTCTATTGTACTCATTTACGGCCACTTGCAGGCGCATCATTAGCCAGGTGTTGCGGATTACGATTACAACCTAATTCTAGGAAATTATGTCGACTTTGCCGGGCGGGCACATTTGCGTTTGTACATACATACATACATAACTTCACGCCAGTTCCCTTGCGGGATAGGCACGAACAACAGAGTGCCATTTAGGCTTATTCTTACACACCTCACTTGCTTCTTTGACATTCATATCTCTTGTCATGCAAGCTCGTCTGTTCTTAAGGCTCCTGACATCACCCTCCGCTAGTACACAATCAATTTGATCATGGAAGGTGTGTCGTGGCCTTCCACGACTTCTGCATCCATCCACTTTTGCATTGTATATCTGTTTAGTCATTCTTTCATCATGCATTCTTTCCACAAGCCCGAACCACCGGAGCATTCCCTTCCTTACCTTCACCCCGACACTTTCTTTCAGACCAACTCTCTTTCTTACTTCGGTATTACGAACGCGGTCCGCGAGCGTCACTCCGCAGACTGCGCAGTGCTCGCATCTCGACCGCGTTTACTCTACTTTCATGCTCTCTCTTCCATACCCAACTCTCGCATCCATACGTGAGCGTAGGTACCAGCACCGCGTTGTGTACGGCGAGCTGGGCCTTCTGGCTGAGGTTCTTAGCGCCTAGAAGTTTACCTAACGCTCCATTCACACTATTCCCAAATTCACTCTTCTTTCTATATCAGCGGTGTACCTTCCATCCCTGCTAAAAGCACATCCAAGATATACAAACTCATTCACTTGCTCTAGCATAACATCATCGACCATTATCCTTGCATTCGTTCTGGTTTCTTCTCTTTCAAACACCATAACCTTTGTTTTCTTCGCATTCAAATGTAACCCTCTCGCCTGACAGTCATCTTTCATCATTGTGACTAGTGTTTGCAGTTCTGATGGCGATTCGGCTAAAAGCACGGCATCCTCCGCATAAAGCATAAAGCTTAATTAGCATAATTTGCGTTTGTGAAGACCTTCTACATTACGTTTGGGTTTGTTCTGTTCGGTTATATTTGTACCTGTGTTATACGTGTTTGTATAGTTCTAACAAACTCTATAATAATTCTAACGGCATTTTAATTCGAGTCCCGCTAACTCGTAACAATATTAAATAAAATTAGTTTTCCGGGTGCAAATAGCACTAACATAAAAATGTATACAATGTAACCTGTATTAACGCCTGCTCTTTAAACAAGAAGTACGCACTAGAGGTTGACACGCGGCGTAGCCGCGGGGTATACTCTAGTAAATTATGAAAGTAAAAATGCGGTAACCTAATGCTAAAGCCACATTCATTCACACGAAATTTTACTTGAAGATCCTATGGATGAAGAATTAATTGAGTCTCATAATGATTAATATACTAGGTCATTGAATATGTGAATAATTTGTGTAGTCCATTAAAATAATATAAATATCTGTAATAAAAAAGAACTATAATTTCCAATTAAAATAGCGTTTATGAAATTAGAGTTGTTAAAATAAATGCTATAACTTTCTTATAAGTAGGTACCTTTCTTTCTTCTCGCAATTCTTTGGCGAGGAGATGCAACTCTCGTACAACATTCGATTGTAGGTTCTCCGCGACCACCTCTCGTTGGCCGGCGAAGTCACCCAACTCTTGGAGCAACTGTTTAAATGCTTTACACGCTGTGTATCTGCAAAATTTAGTAATCTTAATACGTTTTACCGATATTAGTACATTAAGTACAACACTTACAACATTTCCTCACTACGCACACATATTTACTTCAATATATTCTTAAAATATTATGTACTATTTTAATAAGAAACTTTTTGTCCACACTTTGTTCTATATATAACATATAGGTACAAATGTATGCGTTTGCCTTTTCCTTCTTCACGACTTTGAGAATCGTTTATATCATTGTTTTTGGTAAAACCTAGGTGTTTTCGTTAATAGACGCAAATATAGATTTTTTTAGGTATAATAGATCCTTTTCGCGGAATAATCACTCAGTGGTTTAGGCGCAAACTTTTCATTCTAATGACGTGGGTTCGAATCCTGGACCAGCAGTATGCACCGCCTAGATCGCTTCTGTTTCCAAAACAACGTACTAATAGCGAAGAAAAACAATCGTAAGGAAACCTGCACAGCGTGGCGGGTATAACCCCCATTCCCCTCGCCGGTAAAATAAGGGACCAGGGGCCATGAGATCAGAGGTGAAACAATTATGTGATGATATTACACTAAGCGACGTTGACTGTCCTAATAAATTTCTGATAATTTTCGACTAAACTTCTTATTAGGTGTTTACAACTTTATAGTAATTTATGCCCATGGTGTTGCACATCTTCTTGGTCAACATTTAACATGAAGTTCATTCGTGGCTTCATTAGTTTCGTTGTTGTAAAAAATCCTCCGACTCAATTTCTCTGGTAATTTTTTAAAGAACAAAACACATTGTCATGCCCCAATTTATCAGTGATTGGAAATCACATGACACTCCCAGTTACGAGAACTTATTCATATCCGTGATACACGATAGTCTGGCATTATTTGAATGCAACCTGTTTTTTAAATGTCACAAAACTATAACCTAAAATCTTCATGATAATTTTCTTCGACAGCGTCGTGTGAATCATTGCATCTAAATATTTACGTGATAAAAAGTAACCTTTAAGTCTAAATGTTACATTTATTGCCTTAGAAACTTCAGCAATCAATTCGCATCCCAGTGAGCTTCTCAACTGTGAGAGGATCTCTACGGTATTTTGATGGGGCTCTGAGGGCAGTAGTAAGACGTTAAGTGGACCATTGACAGAGTCCAGTAATGGCTATGCTATTACTTATACGACTCAGGTTTAACGTAATGGAAACCAGTGTTAGAAATCAGGGTGGGGTGCTATTGCGTATTTGGTACGGTATCTGCGAGCAATGGAATGAGCTCAAAACATTTCCAGGTCGCGCGTCGCCAAGAAATAAAGGTTTTGTTATTGCATATTCGAAATAAAGCAAAATTAAAAAACGCAATTTAAATACCAAATTCTAGATACATACTTCGCAAATGCCTTCTTTAATAGCCCGTTTCTATATATTACTATTCATTCGCTTGCCTTATCATCGGTTGAATTTTGACATTACTTATATGGAGCTTATGTCAGATTTTAACCTATAGTAAAGCAAATGAATGGAGGGCAAGATATAGGAACCAGCCATAAGTCAAAATACGGATACTTACTGGTATTCATCTTCTTCTTTCCTTTTTGGTTGATAATTTTTGACCAGCCTCCTGCAAGCAAATGTTATTCGTTATTATACTTTCACTTTCTCGTTGCTTTTATGTTAATGCAGTTTCGATATCATCGATATTTATCATTATCGAATGGTTTTGAATAAATATATGATTTTAATAAGATGTTATGAGAAATTTATTCAATAGAACTGGTGCCACGAGCTCGCATGAAATCCTTTTAAACTTTGTTGTTTTTTTATTACGTGACTTATGTAAACAGTGCATCATTTTTTATTTTTTTATTGCAGGAGTTCAGCAGACAGGCAGACGGCCCACTTGATGGAAAGCGGTTACCATCGCCTATGGACATTTGCAACACCAAAGGTGCAACAAATACGCTGCTGCTCTCTTAAGGGAGACTGGAACCTGGTCATTAATGCCGGAATACCTTGTCATTAAACTCAAGGTTGTTATGACGACATACTTTAAACCAGGGGTGGTAGCCATCCAGTCGGGCAAATGCCCTACCACCTGGCTGTGGGCTGTTTTGTCGCCTCTTACGACAGGTCGCCCGGCTGCAAGAAATTGTATTCTTTCTCCGTTCCTGCACGGATAAAGTGCATCATCTTTCGTATATGATATATTGATACAATCAAAGCTAGGAAAATTTATAGCAGTCGTAAACAGGAATCGCACATACCTCAAGAACTTACACGTTCAAATTATGAAATGCTTTTTTAGTTAGATAACTTAGACCTGTTTCTGATTTGTCGGTGCAGCAGCGGTGCGAAATCGGTATGCATGGTATACGCGGTAGTACCGAAAGCTTACCGAGCGCCTATATTTCTATGAAGTTTCCTATTTCGCCGCCCCCGCATGGATACCCAGCAAATCAGGAAACGCTCATAAAAATAAATATAGGCGTTCGGTAAGCTTTCGGTAAAGTACCGATTCGCACCGCTGCACCAACAAATCACAAAGTGGTCTAAGCGGCGTGGTAGGGAGATATACAGCACCAAGCTAAAATCCAAAGGAGAGGCTAAGTGTTTTAAATCGCGAGTCACAAATGGCATAAACATATCATGGATATTTACCTGAGTTTTCCAGCATATTCTAGTTCTATCGCGCATCTTTCTTTGACAAAGTTTCCATATTTATCTAAGAATTCAATTCCCTTTTGTGTGTGGGCGGCTAAGTTATCATATTGATCCTGTGAACAAAGAGATATACAATTCAATTCTGTTTTTACAAAACTAAACTAAAATACAATTCAATTATCTGTACTACAATACTTTGTTTTTGAGATACAGAGACTAATTTGATGCAAATGTTTAACATAAAAATAATGTGCACATTTTGACACATTTGACATTTGCAAATGTCAATTTAGTCTCTGTGTCATAAAAAACAAGCATTCCCCGTTCACGATAACATGACACACAAAGTACCAACTCTCCAAAATTAACGTCCTACTTATATCATGTAATAAAATAGTTGAGAAAAATATAAAATACAAGGATATGCCCATAACTTCGTCCACGCTTGCAGGTGACGTAGATTAGTTGTTTTGCCAGTATTTAAAATCAAAAGTATTTTCAGCAGAGCAACAGATTTATTAAAATACATGAATTCCAGAAATACCCGTAAAAACCCGATAAATAATGTTACTAAAGGCATACAAAACTACATCTGTTCTACTAAAGATATCTAATAAATATAGAAACTGTCATATTAAGCAAGTCCTAATATCATGTTGTTTCGAAGTTACAAAATCCCGGGGAATACAAAAAGTCTCGGACTATATTGTTTTAGTTAAACAAACTTAAAAAAGTTATTTTTATGCACCCGAACATCTACAAACCGCTCTAGGGCGAATTCCCGCTGGATTCCCAGGATAAAAATTATAAACACATTTTATTACATAAAATTTGTTATCGATCAGTTTAAAAATCACATTGGAGTTAGATTTTTTTATCTGGCTATTTTAAGTAAATCCCGCGGGCTTCCCAAGATAAAAAGTAGCGCATAAGAATTTGTTGTCACTCAGCGAAAACCGCATAAAATCGGCCCAGTCATTTTTACCTGCATCCCGAACAAACAGACAAGAAATCTAAAAAAAATGCATCGTATTCTCCATCGTTTATATAGTGTATTCCCGTTGTTTTTTTAAATAGCTGCAATGACTGTACATTGCAGCTATTTGACTGTGCACGGCATTTTTAGAATTTTATAGATTACAAATGTAAATTGTTTTAAGGACGTTTGTTTTGTAATTGCTGCGAATTTAGATGTTTTTGACTTTAGCTTTAGGGTTAAAAATGTTATCGTTGGTAACCGAGTGTGTCAAATTATCGTTAACGGGGTATATAATAAAATTTAAGTGTCCGTCTGTGATTTCGAAACAAATCCGAACATTTAAGAGAAAATTGCTTTTTACACGATATCTAATCATAAATTATTGTTTTTAGAATTTTTTTGTTCGTCAATCTGTCCGAAACTTCGTCTCGAATAGACAAATTAGGACCAGTATCATTTCAATATCTGGCAGGGTGGACACGATAATATGAATGGAATGGCGGGAACAGCTAGTTCTGTAATACAATAGAAACTGAATGAATTATATATGTTGCGACACAACATAATATATGTACGTATACTCCTCATAAAGGCCCAGAGGAAACGGTTCGCTCGCGATACGAGGTCATCTCAGCGGGAAATTGACGAGTACACCGATAACTACTAACTACGGTGTTTAAATGTTTCAATATGCTCTTTTACCCACTCCACACTTCTGTTTAAGGTTCCGTAGATATTTTGGCAGAAGCGAGATCCTTATATTTGGTCATGTCCGTTTGTCTTTGTATCATAATCATTTATCTCGGAAACTACAGGATGTATATTTATAGACGAAATTTAGTAAAATACATAAATATTGGTTGTTATTGAGGTTGGCACTGAAAATCAGCGCTATGTCGGGATTTTTCTTTAAATTCCGATGCATCAATGCTGAGTTGCCAACCTCGTTGACTAAAAAACTCGACGTACGAGTCTTATTTATTTACTTATTGTATAATATTTTTTTGTGAATGTAGAGAGAGAGAGAGAGATATATATATATGTGTAACGTATCACTTGTATGTGTAGATGTATGTATGTATGTACAATTACCGTTACACAACTCTGTAACGAAATCATTAGAAATGTTTCAAAATTTAAATTTACTTTTAGTTGTGGGTGGAGTGATGTGGTGGTGGAGGGGGGTGTATCGTTAGTTAGATCTTGATCTTGACCAGGAATGCACCGCTTAGACAGCCTTTCTGCTATAATGTGATAATTATAAAGAGCTAAAGTGAAAGTAAGCTTTGCAAGGAAATCTGCACGTCAAGATGATCGATATGTGAAATCTGTCATTCGACCTTAGGCAAAGCTTGATGAGTATATCCTCCGCTTCGCTATAATATAGAGACTCGAGCCAAGTACCGACACGTTTATGTTAAGTAAATCACTTGATTATTATAATAATAGTCTACAAATGCAAGTATATTGATGCATAATAAAATATGATGCAGGTAGCGTTAATTAAATGCTTCACCGCACACACAATCGGTAGTGTACAAGTTTTGAATCGCATTTAATTGCTTACAAATCATATGTATATAGGTATTTGTCAAAAAACTAACCCACTATGAGATGAACACTGTTAGTCTTACAATTACCTATTTGGGATAATACGAGAGAATGAATTGATAATAGTAAAATGTTTTTATAATATATCATTTAGACATATTATTAGAGTCCATTATATTTCTATAGCTTTTTATGTATGTACATAACGGTTATAGACATAGCAGACATAATAGATGTATTATACCGTCTTTAACGTACTAAACTTTTGTGCAGACTAACGAGTTTATTACACCGTGCGGTATGAGAACCCTCTTTCCCTAAATCAGGGTGGTGCACTAAAAAGAGAGCCGAAAGCTATGGCTAGACCACCACTACCATGTGTACTAGGTCCTACACACTAAATACACATAAGTTTTGTGGAACCACCAAATAGACCATGAACAAAAGTCGAATGACAAACTTGGTGTAAAGTTTGTCACTCGACTTACAACAATCATATTCAAATTGATTGCACATTTTTTAAACAATCATAGTGAAGTCAAAATGATAATAAAATATGACTAGACCTTTTTTCACAGCTTCGTTCGCGTATTTCCGTATTCATATCCTAAGAAAATTATCCTATTTTTGTGACAGACTTGCCCCTATAATCGAAAGTACACATATACACATCAGAAAATTCGATTCATTCGGTCATGCTTACGTAAACATTGACGCAAGTCCTGCAGAAACTATATTATTTTGCGAGATTGAAAGTATCCTATGTACATCGAAACTACTACTCTACTAACTATTATAAAATTCTAAACATGCCGTGTATGTACATTGAAGCTATTAAAAAAAACAACTGGAATAGACTATATAAACTGTGGAGAATACGATGCATCGTTTTAGATGTCTTGCCTGTTATTCGGAATTCGCGTAAAAACTACTGGCCCGATTTTGATACGGTTTTCGCTGGTGGTCAGCAAATTCTTATATTACTTTTTATCCTGGGAATCCCGCGAAATTTTCTGGGAATGATCTAAAATGACTAGATTGAAAAAAAACATCGAATGCCAATGTGATTTTTTCACTGATCGATAACAAATTTTCGTACTTAACAAAATTATCTCGGGAATCTTGGGAACTTTTCCGGGAGCGGTTTGTAGTTATTCAGGTGCATAAAAATTAGCTTATTCCGACATAGTTATCATTAAAACGATAGCTTACATTCTTTTTTAAATGCTACACCACTTTACTTCCCGGGAATCCCGCGGGAATTTCAAGTCAAGCGTGAACGAAGTCGCGTGCATATCCTAGTATGTTATAAGTTCATGAAAATCGTTTCGTTCCCAAATCCGTAAAAACGAATAGAGTTACCAAGAGACAACCTACAATTGAAATCATTTTCATATCTGTATATTAATGTAAGTGTAACGGCATTTTTGCGAACATTGCTGTTAACTTTTTGAAATTGTATCCTGTGCAAGCCCTACTTATTTCCGGACTTATACTATGTTTATCAACAAATAAACAAACTGTACATACACAGTAACAGTAAAGGAATTACACATGTGTGGGTAAGAATTAAAATATTGTCTAACGCCTCCAACTATCATCAATTAAATTGTAAAGCTATTGCTACATTTTTGGAGGAAAATACTGTTATTAATTTTTCTAAATGTGAATCATAAAGCTTCAGCAGAAATTTTAAAAATCTTTATGGCAACTAAAGCGGTTCACTAAAGCAGCCTAGTGAATAACCGCACATTGGCAAGTTGAGAGGCCGTCGATATAGTGGGCGAACAGGATTAGTAACTACGAGTGATGTGTAATTCTGAAGCCTGTTGAGACTTAAGGATACTGTGTAATCTAGTGCAATTTTAACGGCTGATCATCGCAATGCTGACGACATTTTTTTTACTCAACTTACTCCATTTAAATAAAAAAAATATACATATAATCACAACGCCTGCTTGAAGAATATTTTATTTTCAAGATACAATATAATGTAACTTACTCTATAAAAGTCTTAAACTGTCGTGTCGATTATGTAATCATATGCCCTTTTGATATTCTAATTATTATAGAAAACTTATTAAAATTGCAATAGATGTTTTATTTCAAATACGACTTCTGCAGTTAAATTAGACATACCAAAAGATGTGGTGCGGACTATGCTAAAAGATAACTGTAGGTACTGAAAGTTATATTTACAATTAGTAAATTATCCGTAGTTTATTATAATGTCTGTCTTTGAAGACCACGGGCCATAAAAATGGCCGGGACTTTTGGAGAGCTTGTGTGGGGCCATGAGAAAGTCAACACGTAGAGGCCCCTTGACAAATTTAATGTAAATGTGGTGTGACACTGACCGGCGATTATCTCTGTCTCCACTATGTAATAATGCACCCAAGGACAAGCCCCGGCCAGTGTAGGACTGTTGTAGCAAATGAGACAAAAAAATACCGGGCTATTGGAGTGAACTGCTAGTGGTACTAGTTGTGGGAATATAGGGTCTATGGCGTCTGCCCGTCGCAATGTTGAGGAACATGGAAAAATGGGCAGACGGTGACTCGCCACTCTCTGCATGGGAAAAAAATGTCATAAAAGACAGGGGCAACATGGGTGTGAGTAGCTAAAGGGTGTAGAGAGGTGGGCTGCAGGTTCATCGAAGCTTCAATAGTTTTATTATTAAAAGTAGTACGCACAGATTTGTAAGTTCTGCGCCTATTGTCTTGATAATGACTCATATGCCTGGACTAAGTTTTCTTTACCTACAAATAAACTTATTGCGAAGGCACATAATACTCAGAAGCGTAAACAGATTTATAAAAGGTAATCATTTCATTGGTAACCACTATGCGACACGCGACACCTTAGTTTCGTTTGTCTTAAATCATCGGTAATACATGCACGATATGTTAAGCATTCATAAAAACATTCAAATTCAAAGCCAATTCATGATGTTTATTTGAAAAGGCGGTTTGTGGGCGGTACACATACAACCTGAGGAATGCGCACACACTGTGTTCTGACCAATATCAGTATGCGAAGCACAACTGGCGCGGTTACCGACACGTGTACAAGTCTCGGTTGCCTTGGCTAATTATTAGAATTCAAATAATATTATGACAATTGATACGTGACAACTGCACCGAATGTGCTGTGTCCAGTTGTTACGGTGGAGTATTACGTTTAGAACATTCCGATTTACATATGTTTGCTTGAAACATAGTACATATTACAGGATAACATGTCGTTAATAGTTTGGCCTATGTGGAGTGTAAATTCATACTAATATTTAAATACAAACGCCATTATTCATATTGAGTTAGAGTAAGTTTGTAGGCATCTTTAAGAACCTTAAAAAAGCCTACAAATTTACTCAACTCAATATGAACAAGACCGAAAGATGTTATATATATCATAACCCACAATATCTTTGTATACATGAAACCATGATTTGATTTGAATATTTTTGATAGACATGCACTTTCAATAACGGGGATAAAATGGGATAGTGTCTGCGGCATGTCTATTCAAAAATTAACGAAAGCTGTAGTAATACGTAATTTAAAATTACTTATATCATGGTCATTTTATTTTAAAATTAGACACAACTTAGAATTAAAGTAAATATTATGCATATTATTATTCATATATGGACTATGTCAGAGATCAAGGATAGCA
This sequence comes from Dendrolimus kikuchii, assembly GCA_019925095.2. Classification (NCBI taxonomy): domain Eukaryota; kingdom Metazoa; phylum Arthropoda; class Insecta; order Lepidoptera; family Lasiocampidae; genus Dendrolimus; species Dendrolimus kikuchii. Next base: position 10,206,708 of record CM034391.1, on the reverse strand, counting down.
GATTATTACATGAAAGGTGTAAGTGACCTATTTAGACATGAGATAGTTTGGTACAAGAGTGTAGCGAGGATGTTATTGTTAGAGTGCCTAAATAGACCTTTCCCCAGAGGTTCACACTCTGCTTTCCATTTCGACTATGAAGAAAGTAAATAAAAACTGATTAGTTAAACAAACAACTACTTCTCTAATGAAATCAGACGTTAAATCCATATCTAATCTGATGAACTCATTTAATACGTCACGTATAAAACGTCAAATAAATTTATTCTTCTGTGACATCCTACCAGCCAGTATTTTTGTGTATAAAATGATGTTTAAAATTGTTGATATTTGTTTTTTACAAATTATGCCGGGATTTAACAGTGGTTGTAAATAAAGTTGAGACATGAGCCGCATTGTTATTATTATATATTGGTATCATCTATGCTTCGTAGTTTTTTAAATTTTTTGACAGCAGGAAAAATCGTTTCCCAGGGACGAAAAGTACTGTTTTTATCCCTGTCAGCAGGCAACTCCAAAAGTACGTTCAGAATATGAGAAATGAAAAATACTTAAAATAACTAGTTAATTAGTAATAGTGATTATGAACTAAATTAACTATTGTCCTTGAATGCAATAGTAATAATACATGTTCAGGGAGATATGTTTGTATAATTATCTAACAACATAGTAAGCAATATTCTCATAATTATTGTGTTTGTATTGTGATTCACGTGTACGTTCTATTTGGCACTAAAGTGTGGAGTGTCACTGAACTTGTCAAGGTGCTGTTTTCATACATAGGCTTGACATCCTAACAATGCACTCGATAGTCAGTAATTGGCACTTGTCGCGAGACACGATAACCAAAATACCAAACACCCGTATTAAAATATAAATATCAGTTTTATTGTATGACTATTTCTTTCTTATTCATAACTAGGATCAAAACAATCTGATAGGATCTTTCGTTGTTACTTTTCGCTTAACCCTAAGTGAAAAGTATACATACAGTACCAAAAATATTATCGTTGCGTTATACGATACTACTTTATTTTTGCAATCGAACATGAATTCAAAATTATTTTCTAAGTATATCGATGTCTTACTTCACTGTCAGTGACACACACAAAACGACAGGCTAGGGTGTGATTAACGAGATTTAATTCTAAGATCTTCTAATCTTGGAATCCTGACTCAACCTGTATGATTAACTGCCAGAGGACTAAGTCTGTACGTTCAATGGCAAAAGTATGTGTGTTCGTTTATTTATCTATCTTTTATGTGGTCCATATATATCCTGTCTCCGGTCGTATAATGGCATTTCGCATAAGAGTATTTTGCAGATTGTTCACTTCCTTTATATCTCTATACTCGACGCATTAATATAAATGCGAAGAGTGGAGTCACACCGGAACTTAGTCTCAGTGTTAAATGCGATTGGTTTGATTGACCGCTCGATTGATGAGTCATGTCAGAGGAACGCCCCGACCTCGTCCTTTAGCTAATTATCACTCATTACTCATCCTTCATGGATAAAATGCGAAATGAGGATATTCGTAAGAGAACCATAGGAACCGACATAGCTCGTAAAATTATAAAGCTGAAGTAGCAACGGGTTGGTCATGCCTGTCGCAGGACCGATGGCCGATGGAGCAGACGAGTCCCCTGGAGTGGAGATCGTGTCTCGGTTTTCGTGATGTAGGACGCCATCCTGGGACCTAATTCTGTTATTTCAATATCTTGGCGTTACGAAGGTATTCAAATCATTTCTATTGCAATAACGTTAAAAATTCGTATTCTACTAAATCCACAATATGTTCTCGATATCGTCGCAGCGGAATAAAAGTAGAAAAAAATTGGTATTCGCATTAGCAGAAAGGGCGTTATCCGAAACGAATATTGAAAACCTACCAACATTTTAACCATTTATTTCGCGAGTTTTCGCTTATAAATATGGATTGAGACCATAGTATCTGGCCATTTTAACGAGATAGTAACAGCAGAATTGGACCCTTGCTTGATGGATCGACGATTTGCGCATGATAGCCGGTAGGTGCTGAATGAGAACTGCGGAGGACCATATGTAGCGCATATTTAGGAAAAGCAGAACATATATGGACATAACGATTTGTACAGGTTCCGTTTTTACCAAAATAAACACGAAACCCTAATAAAACAGCAATACCCAATTCTCTTTGATAAGATTATGACAAACCGGTGCAGAAATCGATACATAACAAAATACTCAGTACTACTGTCCGAACATGAACGTTTATTGGTTGTTGTATGGTTTCAACGCTATTTATAATGTGTATACGAGTACGGTTGTTATAATACACAACTGCGGAATAGTTTGGGCTGTATAAAGTACAAACGTTCAGGATGATCTAATTATGTGCATCATTTGGTAAACAGAGCCACGATTATACGCAATTTGGTTTACTAAATTTAGTATTTTATGCTAAAGTCGACATAACAATATTTTTGAAGTGAACCATTTTTAGAATCGTTGTGAAACGAAAAAGCGACACTGAAAAGAGATAAACACATAAATCTATAGGACTAATCCTGCAAGAGAATGAGATAAAATACATTATATTTAATAATTTAAACACTATATACTCATACAGATAAGAGTTGGAAATGTTTTGAAGTTTTTCGTTAATACTTCAAATTTCGTGTTTTAAAACTTAAATATATTTTAACTATATAAATATGAAATGTGATGTCACGAAATTTAGATTCCCTTCTACCCCTTGTCTCACTTTGCTTCACTTCTGCTGCGTGTGAAATGCGCACACACACACATATTTTAAATAATAATACGCCCAAAATCGACAGAAGAATATCCTGCAGTGCCATACAAGATTAAAGATTGATTAGAATTACATTTTTTACTTGTTGATTGGCATTCCCAGTTTTCTTCTTACATACCTTAGAGCCTGGAATAGACTTAGTACTTGTTCTCCTTTACTTCGCACGATCTTTGGCGTTACCTTCTAATTGTATATTTATCGAAACGCATATTACCTCTCTCTAGTCTCTTGACATAGTGAGGTCGAGACTGTATTTCTTGCGCCTAACGGTTTTATTGGAACCTGGGGGATGCGGTATGGTTACACGGAGACATATGCTTTCGATTATGTATACCGTCCAGTCAGGATTCGAACACAAATCATTGGCATAATGCCGATATTACACCAATAATTTTTATCTTTCAATTTAGATGAAGCAACAAAAGTGATCTATGTAAACATAAAATTGAGGAATTATATATATATAGAGGAAATATCATTGAATGCCGTCGTCAACTTTCAGTTCTGCGTATTTCGATCAAATTTTTTCTATTTAGTTGAACCGTCTAATAGATATCAGCTTAAAACATAGTTTTAAGCAGTAGCTACAGAATTAGAGGTACCACTACGTACATTGATTACATTTGCTCAGCATTAGTATACAATTATGAAATTCTACATATTACAATAGATGTGCAAGCTACGGATCCCAAGATTTGAATATCAATGAAATGTATTCGTATATTTATTCTTAAGCAAACTTGCCTTGCAGGTTTCGTTATCAATGCGACTTGTGTCTAACTTGCATAACAACATTCAAACAAGAGCCTGTTTTAAATTAATATGATTGAATCAATAAGGAACACACCAATTAAATAGGATAACAAGTTTAAGCATATAATTAGAAGCAAATCAAATCTACAGTTGCAAGTCTAGTTTCTTAACTTTAATTAAAATCCTCAGTCTATGTTGCATTATAATATTTAGTTATGTCTAAAACTTGTTTATTTTTCCTGAATAATAAATACAACGTATTCCACAATTATCACGACAACTTTCCGGTATTAAATAATAATCTGATAGATAGTTAACTCTATTGTGCATCAAAGCATTGAAAAGCAGAAGTATAAAAAGGTAACAGATAGTAAGTACAAATGCTATTTCCTCATTATTCGTAGAAAGTGGACGTTACTTGTATACATTTACTGGCTAGGTCTTTGTTTTTTTATGTAGTTTAGGAGATGGTGGGACTGACATAGCAATGTAATAAAATCCTGAAAAATAAAGAGAAAAGACAGTCGTAAGCTCAAATGGAATTATTTCACATATAAACTTTTTGCAAAATAAGGATTACAATTAAACATTTCAATTACTTGTTATAATTATTTTAATGAAGTGATTAATGAATAAATGTTAATGGCGTTAACTTATCCGTACAGAAACAGAGAAAGAATACAAATTCCTGCGGCCAAGCGGCCCATTGTAAGAGGCGACAAAAAACCCACAGCCAGGTGATAGGGCATTTGCCCATCTGTATGGCTACCACCTCTGGTCTAGAGCATGCGCCATAACAACCATGAGTTGTGTTCCGGCATTAGTGGTCAGGTTCCAGACCCCATCTACGAGTCCGGCAGCACATTAGTAGCACCTTTAGTGTTGCAAATGCTTATAGGCGACAGTTACCATTTTCCATCACAGTTGGACCGTTAGCCTGTCTGCTGTACGCCAGCAATAAAAATAAAATAATTAGTTACAAAATTGATGATCATTTATTAAGAAAACACCCTAATCTGACTATTATAATTATGTATTACTGGTATATGAATAAAAATTGACAATATTTATAATCTTTGTAAATGTATGATTAATTTAAATTTTTTGTATAGAAAATTAAAATAAACCTTATTAGTTATTATATAAAAACGTATTGGATTTATTTTGAAACTCTGGGTATATAATAAGTTTAAAAAAATATAAATGGAAGTTTATTGTTCAAATAATTAAGTCTAGCCAATTTAGTATGAAAATCTACATTAACATATCACCTTAAAATAAATAAAAAGATACTCTGTAAACAATTAACCTAAATAAAAAAATGTACTTACTAATAAAATAATTACGATAATGGTAAAGTCATTGAACCCGACTATTCGATTTCAAGGAGTACGACTGTGCGCCACTTGGCAATGTGAATAAGGTCGCGCTTGCCCGAGGCCACAATCTATATTTGTTGGCATGAGTCACATTTTCGTATGACGTCACGGGGTGTAGCGCACCCCCGTTGGCAACGGCACCCCGAGTGACTCAACACCGCGCGACCTCCGCCGGTCTCCGGCCAGACTAGCCATCAGACAGAAATAAATACACACATTGATACTAAATATGGTAACAGACACTTTGTTAGCAAGTTCAACACGAAAGACAGCATAGACTTAGTAAAATGTAGTGTCATCAGTAGCCAAATCGTTTATAGACTTACTAAAGTGTCAAAACAGCAAAATTTTCTCAGTCTCTACTTAAATATTAATTTATTACATAGAATACAAGTGAAACTTTTACTATGTTTGCTATTTTAATGCAATATAAATTACTCGTAAATAAATATTTTCAGTATGAAAGTACAAAATAAGGGTCTAATAATTTACAATAAGAAACAATATATTAACTCAAAAATTCATATAAACAAATATTTAAATATGCAAATTACTTTTGTTGGATGTTTGCTTGTATGTCACTTACATAGCCGTGGAAACGAACCGAATGTCATGAGTTTGGTATTTCGACAAGAGAGTTGAACGAAGAGTATTTTTTTTATCTCAGAAAATTCAGTTTTTGGCGGATTACGGAGCTTAAGTTTGCGTAAACGAAACCGCGTCCAAAGTTGAGTTATTTATAATGATTTTCTTGTTTTGAATAAATTGGACACTTTCTTTTATGGGTACTTTCATTATTATCAAATGCATGCATGACACGTTTTGCTTTACATATACATACATACGTAAAAATTCCACTTTCAGCTTTACTTAACAAAATATAAATTAAGTACACACATACATAATATGTGTATAGGGGAATTAATATCTTTTCTATATATTGAAAATAAAATGATAGACTACGTTTTATGAGTTTTTCTATATAGTGATTGCCATTATACATTATCCGTTACACGGGTATAAATAAAAACTACAAACATTTAACAAACTATTTTTGAAAAGTTACATAGCACTTCGAGTATTTTAAATTTTTTTTATTATTTCATGCCGCTATGATACATTTGAAGATTGAATGAAGTATAATACCAATTGCCAAACTACACATATGTTTTGTATATCTATCAGACATGGTACGAAACACGCTAGCCAAGTAGCCACGTACAATTTGATTACTGTCACTTTTCTACCTGTTACTTTCCCCGCAAAAGTGATGTTCGAACCGTTAACACAACACGCCTGATTAAAATTCTATACACACATCATAAAATTTGAACAATTTGATAGAGTTACATGCATAAAGTTAACATTAGAGCAAATACTTTACGATGTTAATATGTAATTCTAGAAACAAATAATTATCATAACTCTTAACATCTTCTTAAAATTTAAACCAGTAATTGCCTCCACGTTCTTCATGCAAACTGCTGAAACATGGATTGCATTAGCCCAGAGTCTGCGTTGCCTCTTAAATATAATCTGACTGCTTATAAAGCCGTTTCTATATTTTGTAGAGCATCTACATTACTTGTATGACAATTATATATGTAAATTTCTATCAACTAGTAAGGCAAATGAACGGACAGTAAGATAAATAGGAATCGGTTGTAAGTCACGTGTGAATTGTACATTCTAGGTAAGCACACTCCCATACTCGACTACATCACTTAAAATCAACTACTACTATAGTAGTTCAAACACAAATCTATATCTCTGTAAAAAAATACTACTAGGTTCTTGGCTAACAATCTCCATTTAATACGATCGTGTTAACTTACATTATCACCACATAAATGTTCACAATATGAAATCGGTGATCTTGACCAGAAACAATTAATTAGAAAAAAAAACACCGATTCAATTCAAAACGTTTCGAAACCAGTTATAGATCCATATTTTATGATAAATGTATTCGCATGTATCCTTGGTAAGACATATAAGAAAATTGGTAAAAATGCAATAAAAATTTATTGGTAAATCGTGCTCAGTGCTCGGGCAAGGCCTTCATAACAAAACAGTTAAGTTGTGAAAGTCGTACGCCGGGATCAACGAGCTGAAACACCTTGTAGCAAAACGGTGCCAAAGCGCAAACTTACATAACATATGATTGATTTGTTACTCAATTAATAACTGCAAGGCCCCATACTAAGTTAATGATTTTGATACTGCAGGTACAATTTTCCTACCACCCACTCAATAGACCATCGTTAAAATCGAAACTAACAGTGTCAAATAATTATTATACTAATGCATCAAATTTACCTTTAATGTAGTGACAATCGCGGTGTGTAAAAGGTATTATTTACTTGAAGATGATGCAGTGATTAAAGCCCTAATTCAAGAACAATTCATACTCACCCATATGAATTATGACAACCTAGTAAATAAGCCAGCTGCATCTCGTTGTAATAAAGTGGTTCGAATCTCCGCCAGACTTTGAGCATACGCTGCTATAGAAGTTTTTCTGACTTAATGAGTATTATGTATATTACGTGTATATTGTTACAATTACTACGTGATGATGAAGGAAAACTACTACTTCCGTGATACACGGATAAGTGTAAAAGTTAAACCGCGTAGTCCACTAAAATAGGAAAACCTGAGCTTAGCAGTGTTTATGAATTGAAATTAGTACGCAAACCAATAATCGAGATGATAATTCTATCAAATTATAAAGTATTTTCAACTACCCAAGGCATCACAGGATTGCTCGACATTTTAATGATACCTACCGATAATAGCTTCAAGCATCAACTACACATTCGTAGTTTTCTAGAATACGAGCCTAAATATCTACCGGATAATGTGTTTCAAGTTTTCTTATCTATTTGAAGGCGTGATTCCCAATAATAAAAAAAACATCGTCATCTGTGAGTATCAAATTTTGAAACTAAAAGCGTTTTTTACAACTTAATTCAATAGTTCTTACAGTGGTTTATCTAGGACCCAAGAAGCACTTGTGAAAATATGTATATGATCCAAATGAATGACATCATATATTAAAGCAGGAAAAATAATTACATGAATCGTAGTAAACATATGAAAGATGTTTCGTTAAAATCAGTTTCTTTTTTATAAATAAACTGATTACCATTTAATTTCAGCATCTCATAATAATATGTCACTCACGGGCCTAACACGTCGCTCTGCTAAATTATTTATGATATTTTATAGAATAATAAGTATTGAAATATTTTTAGTAGTTTCGCCGACATGGTGCTTCAACGTTATTAAATAATATATTGTGTTCGTTATTTTTTTATTGATAGTTAGATAAATACCTGTTTAAAATGGTTTTTACAAGTGAATATGGTATATTAATTAAATCTACATATTATCAATAGCAAAATATCACAACTCACCTAACACACACCCCACACACCAGAACAACAAAACACACAAAACACAAATAACACAGAACAACACAAGTCACAAAAGACACTATGACACACAATAAACAAACAGCACACCAAAATCACCAACACACAACGAACAAACAAAAATTCCACCCTGACACAAAAATAAATAAAAAACAACAAAATGTATTAGAATAAGCTATTTTTAAGACTACTTGTAATGTACATTTTAAGGAAAAAAAAAACCATAAAAAAAAACCAATAAACCACACAAAAAAAAAAAAATACATATCCTAAGAATAGCATAATAATATTAGCACCTAAGACTCCACACACGCCAAACACCACACCCACTTTATAACAGCAACACTACACAAGTTAGAATAAGTAATATAATAAGTCCAATACATCTATAAACCAATACACAAATAGCAAACAATAATAAAAAAAAATTCATATAACATAAAATACTTAGAGATTAAGAAATTAATCAATAAGCACCACCCGTGTCTATGTCGTCAACTTTAATACAATAATAAAAAAAGAACAATGTTATCAGCGCAATAAAAAGACACAAACCAATACAACTAATAAACTTCAAATTAAAAAAGGTACGGAACTTTAGAGTCCGTAGAATTGTTTCATTTGAAAAAAAAAAAAAAAAAAAATCTACATATTTAATCACAATAACGGTATAATAATAGGATATTTATATGAATACACCTGAAGTGCCTTAGTAACCTATAATTATAAATCAAGGGCAGTTGATATAGCTATATAAATGAAGTTAAAATGTTAAAACGCATTCAGTTACAAAATACGTGGGAAGACGGAGGAAAGGACCAGCGGGCGCATTGTACCAAGTCTGGATACTATATAAAAATCTTTTTGTCATTCTATAGCTCATTGTTAAAACACAAAGGGCATGTTTCCTGCTATTAAGCGTACGCTTATTATGACGACCAACAATAATGCAAGGTGCATTATATGTACGTTTATTAATACTTTTGATACTATGAACAGGAAAAATAAAACTAAATCTTATGCACTTGCCACGGAATCGTTCCCGAAGAATAAGGGGTATTATATTGGATTAGCTGCCCCGATTATTATTGGCCACTCAAGGAGGGGAGCGTGCATCTATTACATCAGAGTAGAATTCTATAAAATCAATATTCACGTTTCTTTCATCTCATTTCTTATTCACTTATCTCTTTAATGTTTCGCAAACCTGAATCAGTTGCATATCTAATTATCAGTCACAAGTCACAACCTATTTTCTCCGATGTGCTAAACCGAAACAGTTGAATATTAGCACACATAAAGTTAGTAACCAATTTTCTACCGTAAACAAATCCTGTTTTAGATAATACATAGTCGGACAAGTGCGTGGCTGTTCCCGAACTATGAAGTATACCGTAGAGGTAACACATCCAGAATTTTTTCATTTAGCTACGGAAATACAAAAAATGTAATTAAACTAATATACTCCAAATTATCAAATCGCTACGTAGTTCCCTAGTAATTTAAAAAAAAACAAGCTTTTATTTTTGATATTATATACCTACATCATTATTTATTGAATTTGGTTAAAAAATATTTATTTATATTTAGACGAATTAATACAATCAACACTATGTGTATGTACTGCTTAAATACGTCATTACAGCACCCAAATTCAGTAAGCTTTTTATTTTTAACGTTTATTCGCAAAAGAGTTCCTGAAAGCGAGTCACCGCACACACGTACTTACTTATCGGCAGTTCTTAGAATAATATACAATAGTGATGCAGAATGTGGCGCAGCGTGAGCCTCGCTCGAGCCATTGTCGAAACACGCGCGTTTCCGCTTTCTCGTGGAAAAATGCATGCGCATTGTTGGAAAGTAAACGTTTATATACGAGTTAATTTGCAGAATTTATCGAATTGCAATGAAAGAGACTAGTCGGTTCATTCTGAAATACCTTGAGCAAACGGTCGAGTTCCAACGTAAATAATTTTCTGAGTAATTTGTTATAATATTTTTTATTTCCGATTGAAACATTTCCAATATATAAAAATCAAGTGTTAGTTATTATATTATATTTTAAGTAAATTTCATTTCAATGACTTTAAATGCTAACATAGTGCGTGACTGTAATGTTTATAGTTTGTCAAACCTGTGACAGTTGTTATTAGAATAATAGCAGGAGAGGATGATTACACTTTCTTATTCCTTCCACTGTTTCCAAGCATTTTGTGGCCACCACAGTATGTCACCATCATCGTTGATTTGTAAAAAAAACCAGTTTGTCATCACAAGTCTTCAAAGTCAGAGAAACAACACCGGGTTGCCAGTCTAACGGTAGTCTATTATAGGATATAGGATTAACGCTGTAAAGTGTGTGGTTGAACTGTTCGACATGATTTTCACTACACCATTCCATTCCCGACAACAAGGCGCTCAGGGGCCCAATTCTGCTGTTTCAATATATGATAGTAACAAAAATTCGTATTCTACTAAATCCAAAATATACTCTTGATAGCGTCGCGGCAGAATAATAATAGAAAAAAATTGATATTGCCATCAACACAAATGACGTTAGCCGAAATTAATATTAAAAGCTACCAACATTTTAAACATTTATTTAGAGAGTTTTCGCTTATAAATATTTATAAAGATAGGAGTGGCCATGGCACGCTATGGAAATTAACAGAATACCGGAATCAGGCAAACCTACCATTGAGAAGATAGTGTCCGGCGGTTTTGAGAACATATTAATAGGTTGGGGAAATAGTCTTTTCGCATATAGTATGTATGAACTTGTAATAAGATTTCTTTGGCTATACTATTTGTATCTGGCTGGTTTTGGTATCATTAAAAAGTTTTAATTTTAAAGAAGACAATTCCAAATTCAAATTAGGAAAATGTGTGATTTTCATTTGTTTTTCTTATTGTTAAAATGAGTGAATCTAATGAAGAAATTCGATACATTTCAAATTTTTACTACAAAAAAAGTATAAATGCAACACAAGCAGCGAAAAAAAATTGTGATGTTTATGGACTTAATGCAGTATCTGTGAGAGTAGCGCAAATTTGGTTTAAGCGTTTTCAATCCGGAAATTTTGATATCAAAGATGCACGTTGCTCTGGTCGCCCTGTTACGGACAAAATTGATGCCATTTTTGAAAAAGTGGAGCAAGATCGGCATATTAGTAGTTACGATGAAACTGGAGAACTGGGAATTGAGCACAAAACGGTTTTGGCGCATTTGAAAAAAGCTGGGTACACAAAATAGCTCGATATTTGGGTGCCTCATGCGCTCACTGAAAGAAACCTAATGAATCGTGTACTTATTTGTGATTATTTATTACGACGTAATGAAACCGAAGCATTTTTGAAGAAGCTAATAACTGGTGATGAAAAGTGGATCACGTACGACAAGAACGTGCGAAAAAGATCGTGATCAAAGGCCGGTCAGGCTTCACAGACTGTGGCGAAACCCGGGTTAACTCGCAACAAGGTGATGCTGTGTGTATGGTGGGATTGGAAGGGCATTATTCATTATGAGCTGTTACCGCCAGGCAGGACCATCGATTCTGAACTGTACAGCGAACAACTGATGAGATTAAAGCAAAAAGTTGAGAGAAAGCGGCCGGAATTAATCAACAGAAGGGGTGTGGTTTTTCACCATGATAACGCTAGACCTCACACATCTTTAGCCACTCAGCAAAAATTACGAGAGTTTGGCTGGGAGGTGTTAATGCATCCGCCGTATAGTCCTGACCTTGTACGTTCAGATTGTCACCTGTTTTGGTCTCTGCAGAATTCCTTAGGCAGTGTCCGGTTAACATCACGAGAGTACTGCCAAAACCACTTGTCCCAGTTTTTTGATCAGAAGCCCCAACATTTTTATAGCAATGGGATCACGTCCCTACCTACAAGATGGCAAAAAGTTATCCAACAAAATGACACCTACATAATTTAGTCAAATGTAAATAAACTTTACAAAAAAACCGTTTGAATTTTTATATAAAATACGAAGAAACTTTTTCCCCAACCTAATACTATCAGAATTGGGCCCTGGTCTACGCCATCGTTTCCTAGCGGAAACACCACCAGTACGAAGAAAACGTTTAGCTTCCACATTCCCTTTCCACATCCACATCCACATCCCTTCCACATTCCACAGAGCTGTGGAATGCACTACCAAATTTCGTGTTTCCCGAAAAGTATAATGCGGATGTCTTCAAGTTGCGTGTGACTACATATTTTATAGGTAAGCTGGCACCATCTTCGAACGCATCATCTAAAATTAAGCGTTATCATGGCCGAAACGCGAGCCTATTTATCATTAAAAAAATAGTATTTAGTATTAAGTGATTCTTCCATTACCTAATGGGAGTAACATTTAATATATTAAATAATACAAGGAGTAACACAATTGAAAGTTGTTCATAGATGCGACAGGCAGGCACCGCTACGTCCAGTGGACAAGAGCCGCAGTGTTCTTGGGTTCCAATAATGCCTTTGTAACGCAATTACCAGACGTATTTTACCCAAACGATGCAGCCGCGCGGCGACTGTCGTTCAATCGCGACCTCCGTTCACACGACATGCACTTCAATACGACACAATTATTAACAGCTGACAAATTGAATTTCCGAAAAGTCGTACGTCACAATCACTGTTGGTAAATCACCAGGGAAACCGTAATTCATATGAATCAATTGACCTTATTTAAATTGACTCACACAGGGGTGATTTAGTTATTACGATTGCCACCAAAAAGGTATCCTCGGCCTAGTTTTCCTATTAATTTGTTTACTAATTTTAATATGATTAATATCCAGTCTTTTATGCTTTTCTAAGAAATTTCTAGTAGGCAATTTCGATCTTCTTGCAATCATCATTTGAGAAGGTATAATACATATTATCAGCTCATAAGCATTCCATTGATAGTCTCAGGTCCCCATCCATTGATTGTCTCAGGTCCCCATCTTCTATGAGATTGGACTATACACTGCCATACATGTCTCAGAGGGTGAAATGAAACCTCACACATCGGTAATCTTGAAATTTCCATGACTGTTAATATGCGATAATTGTAATATAATAATATTTTAAGACAAACTGCTTAAACGGTGTCTTGGATTGAAATACTGAAAACAGAATATCTCTACGATAATAGAATAAAATAATGTTATTTAAAAAACTATAAAACATAAGAACTTTTAAGGGAATCGAGGAAAGCAGATGCGTATAATTTTACGGTAGAGCGGACACAGGACCGGTCGAGGGGGTCGATTAACCTCAGCAGGTGTATACGCATCGCTCCCTGCATTTGCGAGGGCCGTCGTCTTGGCAGTCATAGTGAATTTATTAAATTTATCTTGTAATAGTAATTTATACAATAAATACTTTATATGAAAGTGAGTTCACAACTTGTGTGTAAAATGCGAAGTCTTGAAGCCTACTTAATTACAGCGACATTTTGTTAACTTTCAGCATTTTTTACTAAATGGAAAAAATGGTCAGCTTCAGCTCTGGCCGGCAGCAAAAAGAGCGATGACCCCAAAATATGTTTGCCGACTTTCAGAAAACATCATCACGCCTTTCTTAAACAACCCCATGTTGTAATGCAGAGAGAAAACCAAAGCAGAAAGTTCCGTCCAGTATTATTCGCGAAATAAATGTTTTATCTATAGGAATAGTTAGGTTTCAAACATCTAACAACAAATTAAGAAAGTTATTTTATTTTTGGTTAAATATAGAAGTGTTCATGGATTTTTATAGGAATCAAGCTTCTTTATATTTTCGATCACTTAAAACTCGTTATATTATAGAAAACATTACAACACAAGTCTAATTTGAAAATGTCGCTTAAATAAAACAGTCGTTTAACACTCTATAATTATATTGTACGTTAATAGGTTTCTTCTACAAGTCCTTTAATCTAATTAAACTTTTCTGAAATTTGGTTAATGAGAATTTTTATAGGTATTGGATATTATAAACAAAAGCAATTTTATTCCGGAAAAGACAAAACTTCTCGGGGGATTAAGTTTACGTGAGCGGAGTCACATTAAATGACCTTGTACTATCTAATAATTTATAGTCGTGATAGCTTGATATCCAAAGCACCCGCGCTCTCATTCTAAAAATATCAGTTAAAATCCGTGACCTGGAAGAATGTCCGGTTTAACTAACTTGTTGCCTAATATGCATATTGTAAGAATTACTAAATTACTTAATTGAATAATTGTGCCGACGGTAAACCAAAATTTCGTGAGAAGACGCACGTCAGGACCACGGATGTGTGAATGTATATCGTCCGTGATGAAGAAACCCGAACCGACCAGTGGGGCGTTTATAGGCTGATATAATAAGAACCTAAACCTTAAGAAAGCTCGTGTAACATTATCCAAATGGCCCCGTCTGACGTCAACATTTGCCGAAAATTCCCTCGGAAGTCTATTTCGAGTTTCAGCGGCGCCCATATTATGACTGATCTGGCAAAAACGACCGGCATTTCAAGTGGTTCGGAGTAGGGTTTAATGAACAATCAAACAACAGCTAAAATAGGAATAGATAAAAAAAACAAAGTACGCATGTGTTGAATTGAACGCCCAACTTCATGAAATTTCTCACCGTTTCGACCGCGTAAACTTTAAGATACAATTTTCCTTTTTTACGTATAATAAAACGTCAAAAAGCGTAAGAAACAAGACCTGGGGCGGCATCTAATAAATAGATTTACGAGCTTTTCAGAGTTACAATTAATAACGGACGATTATCATTTCCAGTATAGTTCAGCAGTAGTAGTTTTATATCTTTAATATCCTGATGCTAGTATATTCATCGTCACAGTCATACTAAAATTGTAAAATATTTCTATAAGATTTAGTATGGATGATATAATAATGTTCGTGGAATAAATTTGATCTTTTAATTGTACGAAACTTCAATGAAACCCGTAAAACACGCCGTTCGGGATGAGCAAGAGTGCGTTGACCTAAACGATGCGCACTGTAATAATATAAACTAAATACGTACGGGCCAGGTTCTTCTGGCATTGAAAGATGCGTAAGTAAACAAACCAATTGAAAAACTGTTAAAACTAATTTAGATAGTGGCCTCTGTCACAAATTTTATTAATGACGATATGAGTATAGCCAATAGAATTCGTACATCTACGGTAGCCTTCACATAGCAGACAAACTGCAATAGAATCGACTAGGCTGATATGTCACGTCTTATAAAAACCGGCGAATCATGTGAACAAAAAAAGGTCTAGCCATACCGCTTCCCCCTGGTGGTAGTAAAAGATGTAAGCCCAATAAATTCTGGCTTTGTGAGTAATGATGCATGACAATCCTTTATAAAGGATGCTGAAAACCGTGCCAAATATTCCGAACACAACCAGGATATAACTTTATGTTAATGATAATGTTGAAGCAACCCACTACTTTTCGTTTGCCTCTATATTTCGGAAAATTGGACGCTGACGGACTCTTAAGCGGCAGATTAGCAATTTGCTCAAATTAGTAATCTCGATATACAATTTTACTCAGAATTGTTTCCTTTACTGTCAACACGTAATAGATGCAGCAACTTGCAGAGAAACTGCCTATACGAACGTACTTACTTAGTGTGTATGTACTTGTACATGCACTAAGGACGCGAAAACTTTAAGGCAGTAAAACACTATAACTTCAATAATGTAGAATTGTAAACAGTACAAAATGAATATCATATGCACGACCAGAGTGCAAATAACATTAATGTCATTGACATGGGTCAGGGTGACGTACTTTAAACTCATGATAGCTGAAACCTGGCACGCGACACTCATCCGGAGAAGGGACCCAGCATATGGTATAATTTCGAAAAGGGGCTCGAACTATACACACGCGACTGTATTACATGTCATAGTTGTTGACATCGGGCGGTTCTTTTATCATATAGATATTAAAATTAAGTACGGTGGGGATAACACTTCCGCGGCGAAAACACCGGAAAAAATCAATGTCTGTGATACAACTACGTTTGATTTTAGTTTATGTTTGCTTGGAGGAGGCAAACGGGCTCATGATCCACCTGATGGCAAGTGGTTCGCCCATGGCATCTGCTACACTAATGCTGGGGTCATTTCCAATTTAGATGGAACTTCAAATATTTGTTTACGCCTTTTTGAAGAGCCTCCATATTGGATTGGAGCAGTCTAGGAAAACAGCGACAGGAAGTATTTTGTAATGATCATGATATTTAGTGCGTTACATTCAAATAAATTATTATAAATAAATGAGGTTTTACCAATGAATTTTTTAAAAAGTACCCCGTGACTAATAAGTAATTTATATATACATAATTGTATTTATACTAATATCTATTCAGGTTTACTAATATGTAGTACAATAGATACAATTTGGATTGGTTCAAATTATAAGATATTACTAATTACAATAATTTATATCTATTACTAGAGTTTACCCCGCGGCTCCGCCGCGCGTCAAACTCTAGTGCGTACCTCTTGTTTTAAGAGCAGGCGTTAATACAGGATATATTGTATTGTATTTTTATGTTGGTGCTATTTGCCCTCGGAAGATTAACTTCATTTTATATCGCAAACTATCCCATCTACCGGGATGAATAGTATCTATGTCCATTTTCGGTATTCAGACAGACAGATCGAGTGAAAGTCGCATTTTTTTAAAGATTATGAATTTTTATATCTAATAACTTGATAAATGATTGGTCCCCCATACAAACTTTAATATCCTATTTCAACCCGTTCTAGTTTTATTTATATAACTAAATATTGTGTAAACTACACAAACGACCAAAACTACCAAACGTACTAAAACTACCGAAACTACCAAATTACCAACCAAAACTACCAAATCCACCAACTAAAACTACCACAACTACCTAAACTACCACAACTATCAAAACTACCAAAACTACCACAACTATCAAAACTACCAAAACTACCACAACTATCAAAACTACCAAAACTACCACAACTACCAAAACTACCACAACTATCAAAACTACCGCAACTACCAAAACTACCACAACTATCAAAACTACCACAACTACCAAAACTACCACAACTATCAAAACTACCGCAACTACCAAAACTACCACAACTATCAAAACTACCAAAACTACCACAACTATCAAAACTACCAAAACTACAACAACTACCAAAACTACCACAACTATCAAAACTACCACAACTATCAAAACTACCAAAACTACCACAACTATCAAAACTACCAAAACTATCAAAACTACCACAACTGTCAAAACTACCAAAACTACCACAACTACCAAAACTACCACAACTATCAAAACTACCAAAACTACCACAACTATCAAAACTACCAAAACTACCACAACTATTATAACTACCACAACTATTATAACTACCAAAACTACCAAAACTACCACAACTATCAAAACTACCAAAACTACCACAACTACCACAACTATCAAAACTACCAAAACTACCACAACTATCAAAACTACCAAAACTATCACAACTAGCAAAACTACCACAACTATCAAAACTACCGCAACTACCAAAACTATCAAAACTACCACAACTATCAAAACTACCAAAACTACCACAACTACCAAAACTACCACAACTACCAAAACTACCACAACTATCAAAACTACCGCAACTACCAAAACAACCGAATATACCAAATCGACCAACCAAAACTACCAAATCTACAAACCAAAACTACCACAACTATCAAAACTACCACAACTACCAAAATAACCAAATCTACCAACCAAAACTACCATAACTATCAAATCTACAAACCAAAACTACCACAACTACCTAAACTACCACAATTACTAAATATACCACACAAAACTACCACAACTACCAAATCTACCGAAACTACCAAATCTACAAAACAAAACTACCACAACTACCAAAACTACCAAACTATCACGACTACCAAAACAACCGAAACTACCAGCACAAACTACCGAAAATAGCAAAACTACCAACAAAAACAACCACAACTACCAAAACAACTAAACTAAACAAAACTACCTAAACGACCAAAATAAACAAAATGACGAAAATGGCCAACCACAAATAAAAAACCTATCCTAGTTTCCGGGATAAACTTTACATAAATCTATCCCAAAATCTATACCAGTATCCGGGATGAAAAATATCCCTTGGCCACCCTCGGTATTCAAATTACATATGTACCGAGTATCAGCCAAATCAGTCCAATAGTCTTTCCATAAAAGGATAACGAACAGAGAGACAAATATACTTTTATCCCGGAAACTATCCCATTTTCTGGGATAAAAAGTATCCTATGTTCATTCTCGGCATCGAAAATATATATATACTGAGTTTCAGCCAAATCGGTCCAGTAGTTTTTACGTGAAAACGGAACAGACAGACAGACAGACAGACAGACAGACAGACAGAGTTACTTTCGCATTTATAATATTAATAGGGATGTACTCATGTTCATTTTATTTGTAGGCATATCCTTTCGCTAAAATATAATAAGTTAATGTTAAACAACGTTATCGATAACAAATATTTTGTAGTTTAAATTAAATTAGCAAGTAAAAGATTAGATTATAATCCGACCATAATATAGTTGAGTCATGTGGATGGACTTCGCACAAACGGACGAATTATAAGGATTCCGTTCTCGCCATTTGACTACGGAAGTGAATAAACTACATACTAGACGGTGATCTAGGCTCAGTATTCTACTTTTAGTCTTGGGAGACTATGAGTAGAATACAATACAAATAAGTTAAGTTTTCATGCATTGTATTCGATTATATGTAATTATACACTTGTAATAAAGAATATTTTTTATCAAATCAAATAAAAATAAACTACCTTATACAATACGTTTACTTAAGACAATTTGATTATTATTTCATACAACTGTCTTACTAAGGAAGTATTAAAATTCCAAATATTTGTGGTAAAAGTTAGCCAAGTGTTGGACGACGCTAAGTGGAGGGTTCCGTAATGATGAAGAACATCCACTGTCTTTGCTACTTGCCTACAGAACCCAAAACAGGTCTGTCTGTCTCAAAAACTCGACATGTTATCTTGATAGAATCAATTTTAGTCAAGTTTTTTCGAATTTAACTATCTACTGAAACATTTTTTTCAGCACTTTCAACCCATACTTTAATATGTAGTTAGACGGGGGAGACACCGTTATTTCTGAATGTCTCTGCGCTATGTACGCTGATTTTTTTTAATCCCTCTGTTAAATGCATGGCCACAATTGTGTTTCAATTAACCCAAAATTTTATTATACCAATGTGTAACGTTATGTAATCTACCTTTTCAGGTAGATTTCATTTTTAATTTTGCCTCAGAAACCCAAAAAATAAATATATCCAAATAAATAAAGCCAGTACTTAACACTACAATTAATTTGCTACCTGTTCGACTCGAGTGCGGAATAAGTTCCTAACTCAGTTCCTTTCACGTCGAAACCTTGAAAAGTGAACTCTGTAAACAACTGCGCCGACAAACGTAATGAAGTCGAGTTCGCTACATCGCGATGTTAGAATTCTCACGCGGCATGCGCGCGATCATAAACCGAACACAGGTTCCCATGAACGTGCCACCCCAACAACGACCTTACGTTTATTCAATACAAGCGTTCCATGCGGTTCCGGTCGCGTAAACGTCGAGATCGTATCACACGAAAACTATGCTATTTGTAGGGTTACCTTAGCTATTTTGGAAAAAAAGAAATTCTTATACAATCCACATTCGTCCGCTCCTCTTTTCCAGATTTATTAATAATAGTCTATAAACATCAAACTGCTCGGCTTAGGATTCTCCATTTTTAAGAGAAAGACGAACAGTATATCCGCCGCGCTTTTCCCAAGATCGCTTAGCAAGTTTGACACATCGGCTATCTCGATGTACAGGTTTCATCACGATATTTCCCTTCACCATCAATAGTGGTAATTGTTGGCACATAAGTACAGAAAACTGCCTGAGTGTGGCACTATTCCCGACAACGGTACCAACCTAATAATTTGAAACGCAAGTTTGTTAGCTACTAAGCGACGACGTCTATTTTTAGGATTTAAATGTATATAGTACAAACTACTATTAACTTAAGTTTTTCAAGCTAGTAATTGAGATAACCCGTGAAGTACCCGTAACCTAAAAAGATGCACTCTATAGAAATCACGAACATACAATAGCGAAAGGCATAATATGAGAAATTCCACGTAAACAAGTCAGGTGTGGAAGCAAATGCATGCAGCAACTGTACGGAGATGGAGCGCAACACATCATCCACTTGCTCGCGAGGGAGGTCCGGTCTCCGAGACGCGCCGCCACCTCGACACTTTCGCTCTTGGACCGACCATGTGAAAAGTTGTCCAACAACAGATGCTAATGTAAAGCGATTTGAATGACATTATCACACGGCTATGGTCGTATTCTACTTTAGGTACGTATGTTAATAAGTGATAACTCAAGACTCGTACGCTTAGAAGAAGGCCAAAAGATCTACTGACCTCCTTACAATTCGAAATTTTTAACCCATTAAAATATTTTGGAAAGTCGTGATCATTTTCTAAGTATTTAATATTTAAATTGATTAATTCATTGAATAAAATAGCGCGGGTTTCTCTTTATCAAAACTTCTTATAGCTGAGTATTACTGTGAATACGCATACAGTATTCGATATGACGTCAGATAACAACAGGAGCGTTTGTTACAATGCCGATATTTATCTCTTATGAAGTATTGCGAATAAGAATAAGGCTTCACATCGCAGACAACCATCAGTACGTGTACCACTGTTGAAACCAAAACAACAGTAAAAGCTTATCATTAAGACTTAAAATATATGTATATTATATTTCTCGCATAATATTTTATCGCCTTTTACTATCAACGGTTTACAGCATTTTGCCTCAAAACTTACTACTTTCACTAGAATGATAAGTTTAAATTATTCTTTCGTTTTCATTATAGTAGAGGTTTGATTGTTTTATCATAATAATATTATGGTGTTGTATTTTTCTATTGGTCTAAAAAATTGCTAAATAGGAATAAGCACAAAGGTGCATAGGAGAGTAGGTAGGCAGATGTATACCTTTGCTAACTTCTACGTCGGTAAGTACATATAAATTGTCTGTTAATTATTAGTTTCAATCCGAATAATTATAAAATAAAAATTTAAAATAAAATAGGTACACTACACCTAACTACGTTTTAACGATTTTAAATATGTTTTTTTTTCATATCCAGAAGTAAACATCATTCTTAATACGGTTAAAACCCAATTTTAATTATACTATTTAAATTTAGCGAAAAGCCAAGTAAATTAAATATATATTAATATTTTATAGTAATTATTTGTATTATTTATTATTTCTGATTATTTACAGAACTTTTTACATAAGAACACTAATTACTTTAGTTAATAAACTAATTCAATTTATATTCATAAAATGAATAAATTTATTATATCTTACCAAGATCGGTCAACATCCGATGCAAGATTTGCTCTCCTAAAACCCATTTATGATGCTTCGGAGAGGTCACAGAATGCCATTGGTGTGTTCAGTGACCTGTCCAAAGCATTCGATTGCGTTGAAGACGTGACCTTCCTAATCTAAAATCTCAATTATTACGATATTCATGGCGGTTCCCTCAACCTATTAGTATCTTACTAAAGCAACAGATCCCAGAACGTAGAAATTAATAATGTCAAATCTCGTGAGACTAGTACATCCATGGGTGTGCCGCAAGGCTCTATTCTAGATCCATGCTTATTTTTGATATATATAAATGACTTGCCATATTTTATTAATGAAATATGTGAGGTAGTTATGTTTGCTGCTTTGATGACAAGTCACTTACATTTAAAGTTAACAGAAATAAGCAGAAATTTATCAATGTAAACAACGCCCTGACTCAAATATCTAAATAGTTTACTGCAAGTAATTTATTACTTAATCCGAACAAAACTGAATGTGTCAAATTTGTTATGCGCAATGTAAAATAATACATACATACATACATAACTTCACGCCAGTTCCCTTGTGGGGTAGGCACGAACAACAGAGTGCCATTTAGGCTTATTCTTACACACCTCACTTGCCTCTTTGACATTCATAACTCTTGTCATGCACGCTCGTCTGTTCTTAAGGCTCCTGACAATAATAACGTAAAATAATACGATGTTAATATTATTCTTAATGACACTAGACGACTTAACCTTGCAGATTCAACTGTATTCTTAAGCATTAACCTAGATCAGAAGCTCCAATGGGGCAGTCATATATCTAGTCTCGCAGGCAAACTTAGTTCTGCTGCATACGCTGTCAGAAGAGTTCGGCAGTTCTTTATTTTAGTTATTTTCATAGTATTATATCCTATAGTATTTTACTACCTCGGTCCTTGTGAGTCTTTCAGAGAACGCTTTTAGGAAAACAGAATTATGACGGTCGCCTGCCAATATATTTTTTATAATTTAATTTACATTCGTAATAATATTTATAATATCCTACAAATAATATTAGGTCTTTACATATGAAATTGGCGTTTTGTAAGGGAGGAACATAAAGTCAATTTATATTTATTTAATCAAAGTATGTACCATTGCTATCTATGCACTTCTGCCATCTCATAGGTAGTTCATTGATCCATTTACTAAAAAAACCATTCGGACGGGAATCAATAAAATCTTTGAAGGAGCTTTGGACTGCCCCATCGGAGTTGAATTTTTTCCCTTGCAAGAAGTTATCCAAATTTCGAAAAAAATGGTAATCTGTTGGAGCAAGGTCCGGGGAGTACGGTGGATATCTTGGACATTCCAATTGAAAAGCTCCTTTAATTTGGTAGCCGTCTGTTGTGCAGTGTGTGGTCTAGCGTTGTCCTGAAGCAGCAGTGGCCTAGAGCGATTGACCAGCCTCGGTTGTTTAGCAGCTAGCTTTTCCATCATGGTTTGCAGTTGCTGACAAAAGACATCCGCCGTAATCGTCTGGCCAGATTTAAGAAAGCTGTAGTGAACGACACCGGCACTAGTCCACCAAATGCTCACAAGTAATTTTTTTTTTGACAATTTTCGCTTGGGGCAGGATTTGGCAGGTTCGCCAGGGTTCAGCCATTGCGATGAGCGTTCCCGATTATCGTACACGATCCACTTTTCATCGCAGGTAATGATTCGATTTAAAATCCCTTCATTATTGTGCCGGTTGAGTAATGTAACGCAGCAGTCGACGCGCGTTTGTCGGTTTGCTGTACTCAATTCATGAGGTACCCACCTTTCAAGCTTTTTCACCTTCCCAATTTGCTTCAAGTGGATTGGATTCAAGTTGGAACCAAAAACGCACTGCGTTTTCTTTTGCGACACCGCTGCCATACACATCATTAATCCTCCAAGCCGTTTCGGCAGCACTGATGCCACGAAGGAACTCGTACTCGTAAATAATGCGATATTTGAAGTTTTCCATTTTGTAAACTGAGTGACGCAAAGAAAAAACCAAAAGAGGAAAAATCAAGTGAATTACGGTTTTCAAAACACAAAAGCATAAGTAAATAGGTGTATACATTTGAAATTGGAATTCCTAACCAAAGAGGAGATATTTGAGATCAAAGTGGCCAGTACGACAAAACGCCAAATTTATATGTAAGGACCTAATAATATAAGGATGTTCACAATTTCAACACCAGGCATAATAATAGACTGATTACTGCCATTTTTCAGATACCAAAAAGTACTGACTTCTTTCTTGGGGGTTGGTACACCGTTCTTCTTTAAAGTGTTTAGATCTGCCTTTCATTCAATTTAAAGCTAAATTGAAAAATGCCTTGCTTAAAAAGGTAGGGATACTATACTATTGAAGTCTATTTAAATTACAAAACTTTTACATACTTTTGCATTCACATAGCTGCTCGCTCCAGCCTTTTTTTCTATCTTCATCATAATATGTAAGGAATCTATGGAGATTTGTCGCAGTATAATAGCAGTTCTTGGTATTTCATTATTGCGACGATAAAAATATTTTGTTTGTTACAAAGCCAGGTGGTAGGTATTTGCCCGACTGGATGGCTACCACCCCTGGTCTAGAGTATGCCACCATAACAACCTTGAGTTGTGTTCCGGCATTAGTGACCAGGTTCCAGTCTCCCTTAAGAGAGCAGCAGCGCATTTGTAGCACTTTTGGTGTCGCAAATGTCCATAGGCGATGGTAACTGCTTCCCATCAAGTGGGCCGCCTGCCTGTCTGCGGAACTCATGCAATAAAATAAAAAATCTCTATTTATTCTTTGAAAAATAATTGTAATACAACTTCTATTATGTATTTATAAAAAAAGAGCCTGAGATAATATATAAATAATTATGATGAAAAAATATTTTTTAGCTCGACGTGTTGTTGGGGAGTTTCTTACCGCTTCTTATCCTTTAAACAGCGATAACACGTTGCGAAGCGGTGTACATAGAATAGGAAGTAGATTTAAATTTTGACTTACATGTATGACCTTCAAAAAGTGTTTTCCAGTGAAACTTATTTTGAATAATAAATTTTGAACTTAAATATACAACACTGTATAAAAATTATACATATTATATACTATTCATATTATTATCCTTCGTAACGCGAGAGAAATCAATATGGAAGATGCACTTTCATTGCTTAAACGAACTAAAACCGGTTGTTTTATGTCTAACCTTTTGCAATGTAATGAGCATACAATATATTACGAAAGAGATAGCAAAATAACATGTCTGTATAATATTACCAATATAAGCAAGATTATGTTAATGTAACTCAAATATGATTATTCTGTAAGTAAATAAGGCATAAATAATAAAATTTAAAATTATGTTGCCTTTTTGGGAATACGCAGCCGCCACAGCCATTTTCACGTAAACGTACCCCTTATAAAATGCTATGTTCAGTCGTGAGCCTGTCTGTCTTTGGATATCACAGTCAACTTTGTCAACGACTGTCCTCTGCTGTTGCCAACGTCCATAGGCGACGGTAACCACTTCCCATCAGGTGGACCGTCTGCCGTTTTGCTGCTTCAGGCTATAAAAAAAGACTACTTACTGGGTCAATATGTATGAACATTTTATTTTACCAAAGCGCTAATGTAGACGAAAATTTTACCCCGATAATTTACGATAACAAATGTGTTTGTCCGTCTGTTTCGCACGGACCGATCAAGGATATGCGATCGTGCAACGCAATATGGTCGAAGGACTAACGCATAAATATTATTTTTGGTTAGTTAGCATAGATTTTTTTTTATTGCGGAGCTAGCAAAAGGGCCGATTGCCCAACTCACGGTGGTTAGTTACCGTCGGCTATAAATTTTTGCAACATCAGTGGCGAAACCAACGCGTTGCCAGCCTTTAGGATGCGATAAAGAGAATGGGATAGGGGGAGTCCTTATTCGATTATAATTTAATCAGTAGCACAGTCGACACTGAACATCACGGCCCACCTTTATTTTGTATGAAGTTAGCAAGAAGTCACATCATAATTAATGCTAACGAGTCAAATAACTTATTAATAAGTACATAAAGAGTAATTAAAATGATTTATATCACAATATTTTCAAAGATAATAAGAGCAAGGTATGAAACACTGGCCTCCATGTATGTTAATTAATTGTTTTATAATTTATTGTACTAATAAGTGTCATATATTGTATCCAATTGCTGAAAATTTTATATTGCCTATTTTTGTTACTCCTAAATGCTATGATACATCGCTGTGTAGGTAGGTAGGTACGTTGGAGCCATTGACTAACGAGTCACTCTAATTTTCATGAATTTAAAAATAAAAAGCCTTGCCGTACATACAGTTTAGATTGCAAATACTATATACAGAAAGATACCATTCATATCTTATCTTGTAAACACTGCTTATCTACGAAGAATTCTCACGATTAAATGAGATACCTACCGCGCTATGTCAATCGAGTCTCCTTGATCAGATATTAGTTTTACAAATATGAATAAAATATATTTGACCGATAGCAGGCACATTATTTATAGCTACATAAAATGTTGTCCATTCATTATTTTTCATGTTGAATAAGTTGTATATGTAGATACTACAGACTATCATATTATCATGGAAAAAGTATTTTTCCATGATGATATCATGAACTTGTGAGAATTCGACGATTGATGAATGGATGTAGTTATTTGTAACCTTCAGATGAAAAATAACAATAACCTTGAATTTCAGTATATGTATAGATACTTTCGATATAAGTTATACGAATGGGATACTTTGTATCCTGAAACATAGGATAGTCTTTAAGGGATTCGATAGCGATAATAACGCGAGTTAAACCACAAGCAAATCTCTATAATCTCACAATTTGGCCTGTTTTTCAAGGTTACCTGTAACACTTATTACAGTACTTTTAAAAATTGTACTCATATCAAACTAGCAAACCATACTCCTTAGTTTTAACACAATCATGTAACAGCCGTGTTCAATGTAACGCCTTAAAGCGTATTGTAACTTTATGGAAGTTAGCTGTGGGATTGAAGCTACAGGAAATCGATTTCATGCCAGACGGTCTATTAGCTTTGTAAACAAAACTAAAAGGCGTGCCCAGTAAAGATTAGCTGACATTGATAATAGTACGACTATATTTATAGGCCAGGTACACGCAAAATTTATTTAGTTTCGATACGCGGAAAGATGCAAAATATTTTCGTTTTAAAAATAAATGCTGAAATTTGTTTTGACGATCTCTACGATGTAAGACCCTTAAGCACTAATACCTACTCTTGGTTCACTAAAATCAGAAGTCCCAGGTTCAATTATTGACTGATTGTATGTATAGTTTTATTTCAGGCTCAGGATTATTTTTTTGGTAAATTTTGCAAATTATTACTCTCTGGCGGTGAAGGAGAATATTGTAAGGAAACTTACACAATGAAAAAGGATACTTGAAATCCGCCAATCCACCTCAGACATAAGGGTATACAATCTGATCACTTAAAACTGGGACATCCGTGCTACTGTATATGAGACGTTTATGGTCTGATGTTAAATGTGACGTTATAAACATTTATACTAGATAAGTATTGTCACTATTTATAAAATTGTGTTATTCTATTGTCATAATTCTATAAGACACAACACAATATAATTTGTTTACATCGATAAGAAAGAAAATTACGCAACAGATGGTAAAATTATTGTTGCCAAACAAAGACCGATGCAGTAAGATTACGTAACTGTTGTTCGGCCGAAACAATAACAAATAGCATATTAGCAAGTTTATGCAGATTCTAATTTTCGCACAAGAGTATTTGTTAAATCATGGAATGATATTTAATTTTCAATCCTTTTTTAAATCAGCCTTGAAATGTTTAAGATTTAAATTAGTTTTTTTTTTCAACATGATTCCTTGGATTGTATGTAACATTAAACGAATAACCTCGAACTTGAAAAGTGAAACAAGCTGCGATTTTACGTAAACAACAGTCGCATGTTCTGGTAAATGGAATGTTCTTGGATAAAATGTATGTATCCGAATTTTATCTTCGATGCTGACCAGTATTTGAACGTTTAAATAAAAGTGACAAACAAATATGTGAGTGACAACACCCTGCCCAATATGGATAAAAAATAATCTTTGTTTAAACTTGACAGGATCTGAAAATGGAGTCGTGACAGAAGAAACCCAAAACATACAAAAGCCTACGAAGAGACTTCATCGTGTGAATATCGAGGCAATCCAACTGCCCGACACCACAACCCTAGTGCCGAAGACTCAAAAGAACTAAGCGGTTTGAGTTAGTGTAGTGTATAGTGAAAAACAAATACAGTTCATAGTGATGATTAGGACACGATGTAATTGCGCCCTAACAGAGGGTGACTAATAATAAGTGCCAATGGTGGATATAATTTACTTTGTGAAATATTAAATTAAAATTTCATTATTTATTAGCCTCTATAGACTAGATCGTAATATTTAATAAAGTAATTGATCACTAATTACTTTTACACCTTAAAAAAGTTATTTATATGAAGATCAACCTTACTCGCGCTTAATTAGTTCACGTTATTATTAACAAAGGTGCTTTCATTAATTACATGAGCTGTTTTTTGCTTGGATCGAAAGACGTAAATATTTACCCTGTAATATTGTCTGCACCAGGATTGTTTTTTTATAAAAAAAATTTAACTAGTTATGTAGGTGTATATTTTTCTGCCTCCCTCTAATTAAATGGAACTTGGAGATTTTGCCGTACCCCTCTTTCCGTATTTTGAGCTCATGTAATTAAGTAATTGACATTTCATAAAGATCAAAGTTGTATTGCCAATATTCGGAACTCGAGCATTTTTGTAAATAAAAAAGGCCTTTTCAATATTAAAATTACATAATTCTCTCATTTTTATATGGACATTCCGGAAATATTACAAATGCCGATAATTCCCGTAAGTGTGGAATAACCAATTAGATAATATAGTTCAGTGACCTGCACTGAATAAATTATATTATATCTTTTTTCATCTGACAGACATAACCTTCAAACGGGTATTATTACGGAATCGTATACCTAGTAAATTCGAATACTGGAAGGTATTCATAGGTGTCTCGCTTTGGTCCTTGAGATAGATTCGTAATGCGAAGCTATAAACATAGTAACCTGTTTTACTTTTAATTTTAAGTTTTGTCTATAGATCTAAGAATGTAATAACAAACCATTTTTGAAATCAATTGTTAAATATTGTTTAAAAGACTTTGATCAGTAAACTTCGGCATCATATAAAGTAAAGAATATAACTAATAATTATCTAGCTGTCTGTGTTAGTATAAAATATATTTTGCTTACTGGATTCTCACTTCAGTGTTGTTAGAGATTTATAATAGATGTATGAAGTAATCAGAGCATGTAATAGCATCTTCAATGTTTAAATACTCAAGAGAGCAGCACGTGCTAAGCGGAGAAATCTGGCTATTCTGACCGCATAGATACATGTTCGGTTATACTTATCTCTACAAGAACGCGCTATGGACGAAGCCAATAACCACATTTTATATCCACTTTTCAAACACGTCTGCCATTTTCATTTATGTTTATGGCTGCATCGTAAAATACACAGTGATTATTATTATGATCTGTAATGTGCAGCTGTGAAATCATACCACAAAAGCTTACCACCCTATTATGTTCTACATTATCTACAATACTATTGTATTCAACTAGAATAGTAATAGTGTTCGAAGTAGTTAGGGAACATAAAGAGGTATATAAAATACCTAAGCACAATCAAGATTTGTTACGAAAAAGTTCTCTCTTTTGTTCTTTAATAAAATTCAAAGGGTTTCATATAGAATCGAATTGATTTTATTATTACACGTCGTAGCCATTTTGGCCATTACGCGTCGTAGCCATTCACATACATTTTACTCATAAATTAAATTTTGCAGGAAGGTGTATTTATTCTTCTTGTCGCTACAAAATGGTGTAGTCATCGTGAGAAACAAAAAATAGGCGTGGTTGCCATAAATATACCTGAGGAATGGATTATTTTTCAGTAGATAGTTACAGCTGTATTTTACTGTGACTTATCGCTAGATACGTTTTCTTAAATCATAACACGTTTCTTATTAGCTTTTTAATTGCAGTCAATAGAGAAGAGAGTATCCGCTTAAAGCAGTAAAAATTTGCATTTCTGCCTCACATTTCAAATTATACGGGGTGAATAATTCTGAACATACTGAAGATGATACAATTCAGAAACACTTTCATCGAAAATTGCTTTGAAACAGATCTATTGAGTAGCTTACTCAGTTACTCAGAGTACTTAGTTTTTGAGCTTTGGTCAAAAAGAAAAGCGAACCTTAAACAATTATATGTAAATGTATGTTTCGATGTTTATTTGTTCCTATTTAATGACCTTGGCATTGAAGCGGATGTCACGAAAGAGACCGCGTACTTTCGATAATAGGGATGAGTATAGATAGGTAGCAAAAAGTGTCCTATTACTTTTTATTATAAATAAATCGGCAGACAAACATACATATTGTATATCCCCAAATTAAGCAAGTTACGCTTGTGTTATGGGTAATATACAATGGACTACTCTGGGGCCAACCCCAAACATCCAGATCATAGTAAATATCGGAGCAAAATCGTTTTCGAAATCGTATACTAATATATAAAGCTGAAGAGTTTGTTTGTTTGAACGCGCAAATCTCAGGAACTACTGGTCTGATTTGAAAAATTCTTTCAGTGTTAGATAGCCCATTTATCAAGGAAGGCTATAGGCTATATCATCAGGCTAAAACCAATAGGAGCGGAACACTAATGAAGAATGTTTCAAAATCGGGGGATTTTTTTAATTTCCTTTTTTTACTATTCCACGCGGACGAAGTCGCGAACAGAAGCTAGTTTACCATATCAGGAATCGAACCCGGAGCCTCTGGGTTGCAATGAGGTAAGCCGGCAAAGGCTTAGCCCGCTCAACCACAGAGGCCATCCATTTTTCAGAAGATGTGATAATTTCTGCGGGGTTAACATGGTTATACGCGAACGAATTGCATGGAAATTTTAAAGATAGAATAATTCAGCTATGAAGTAATAGCCCGTCCAACATGTTAGGAGTAACCGCCGTTAGCACTATAGAATGTGGACCGCGGAAAGCAATACGATCTGTCTTATAAGATGACATAGCTGCATATCGTAAGATACAACTCGAGCTCACTGCCAGAGTAATTAAATATAAACCTAACTCGTTGAGCAACGTACTTAAAGTATCCTGTTTAAACGTATTCCTTTAGATATGTGATAATATTCTAGAATTTTCACTCCTTGACTAGAAATCAGTGGTTTTCAAACTGCGATTAAGATCATTTCAAAAATCTTTTCTACCGGATTAAAAAAGGTGTGATATAATGGAATATGTATACTAACAAAATATAATAAATAATTCAGCTTGGCTAGCTAGCAGCTATTTTAAAGTTTGGATTCGTATCCCGCCAAAACTATTCCATTTTAGACGATGTTAAGTATCATTGTTACTTAATTGCCTTTATATACAGTTAATAAATAAGTATCAAATTATGACAACAAACGGTTCTTTCCTAATGCTGTAAAAAAAG
The DNA here is from genome assembly GCA_019925095.2 of Dendrolimus kikuchii. Taxonomy (NCBI): domain Eukaryota; kingdom Metazoa; phylum Arthropoda; class Insecta; order Lepidoptera; family Lasiocampidae; genus Dendrolimus; species Dendrolimus kikuchii. Next base: position 10,175,243 of record CM034391.1, on the reverse strand, counting down.
GACAACCTTACAAGTATTAAAATAAAATCGCTACCACATTTATCACAATATAATATTAGTATCTATTTGGAAAGAGCAAAAATTCGACGGCCATTGCTTGGTGACAAATTCACATAATATATCGAGAAGTTTATATTATACAAGACCAACACATTAAGAAATCGTGCTACAGGTTTTCTTTATGTTTTAAAGACAAGTGAGTATGTTGATTAACTTTATTATTTATTCAAACAAGTAACTTGAATATGGCTATATGTAGCCCAGTGGAATCGACATGTGATAACAAATTTAATGAGAAATCTCAAATTATTTAGCATAACGAATCTGTGTAAACAATTAACTTTATGAAGTGCAAGTTTAATGTTAAACATAGGTATTAATTTAAGATAAATAGGGTAGTTAGTAATCATAATAACATAAACAGTTTTATCATTTTCAAATCTTCACAGTTTCTGATTTTGTATGAGTGTACTAATTTAAGACGTCACAAGAATAAGGCGTCAAATAACTTATTATTATGTTAATCCAAAATTTTAAAATAAAATAAAATTGATTAACTTAAAATTGTAAAGTGTGTCATTCATATACACAATTTAGTTTGAATCGGTTGTTAAAGGGTATATGTGCCACTGTTGGTTAAATTAAGGTTGAAGATCCATTCTCTTCTAGATCTCCATTATTTTTCGTAGAACGATTAAAATATGTCAAACTTCTGAACTTTTATATCTAAATCATGTTTTAAATTAGTTTCATGTTTCTTCACATTTACATTAAATACCTTCTGTATAATCAGGTTTGTTAAGTTAGTTACCTTTCACTATAATCGATAACTTCACACGAAGAAGCAGTCGTGTCCTGAGAGACCTAAAGAACGTTTGCGGTTGTCCTTATGTTATTATGGAAGTGTGGCGTAGTTTAACGTATTTTCCTTATAAACTAATTCATTATAAGCATGTACCTACTACGTTCGATTACTTTAGACGGTACATTAGTAACTTGTTCTATGTTGAATAAGTTACATTTTAATTCAAAATTATTTTTTTTTTTTATTGGACTTGAATTTATGTTGTTGGTCCGAAGACCTTACAACTTTACGGGGGGTTTCGGGGAGAGTGCCTTCGCGAAGCGAAGGCGCTCGAGCCCGGGGGGAGCTTGCTCGAGAGAGCTCCCTAAGGAGTTTTACCTCGGCTGGACTGTTGCCATGAGAGGGGGATGAATATAATGATGCCCACCATAGGGCGACACAAAGCACTAATTGAGAACGGGCGACGGGTAATATAAAGCCCGAGGGGAAGGATCCCGGCGGGCCGGGATCGGTGGTTCGCGGCGGCCTACGCTATCTTACTGCCGTTTCGCAACGTGTTATGGCTGTGAGAGAAAAAACGGCGAAAGAAACTTTCCAGCAACACGCCTAGTCTATCCTCTGGGGGGAGCTATGTCTCCTAGCGTCCCTCGCGGGAACGTGGAGAGATCTTGATTGGCGGCGTCTGAGACACCGCCGTCTGTGTCTGTCTGTTGGTGCCTGCCAGCCTACCGTCCTAATCGCGGGCGGACTGATCCGGGCCAGCCGCTTCGTAATAACGTCGACTCTCTCCGTCAGGACGTTACGCGGTCGTCGCACAAGAGCCTTTCGACGAGGCTTATAATCGGACGCGTCAAAATTAACGTCTGTTAGATTAATCGATAGGCTTTATGCAAGCTGTTAGTGGAGATAATTATTTCTGTCACAGATAGAGGAACTGATGGCCTAACTGCTAGTTCCTAAAATTCATATACATCACTATCCATCCATTTGCTTTAATAGTGGTTAAAATATAATATAAACTCCATAGAAGTAGTTTTTTTACTTATGGTAAGATAAAAAATGGATAGTTTTGTACGATAAGAAAGCCGGTTTAAGTCTGCGTCCATACTTGTAGCTGTTCTTAAACGGTATCTTAATGTATTAACGAATCGAGTAGATCTATCTTTATATTGTTGCGAATAAACTTTCTTTCGATTTGCGCCAATGCAATGCTACGATAATCAGATCTACGGATGGCTGGTTCCTGTATTTTACCGACCGTTCATTTGCCCTATCATCAGTTAAAATTTGATATAAGCTCTATACAAGTAATAGCAAAATTCGACCAACGTTAAAGAGAACGAATGAATAATAAAATATAGGAACCAGCCACAAATGATACAGATATGAACGAAACATAATAGGATACAATATTTCGGAAATTAAAAACGGAATTCCAATGACATTCACCTACAAACATGCATGATGTGGCATTTTGTCATCAGTGAATGAGTCACAAAAATATAAAAGATTATAAAATCCGAAAGTTTTCAATGCTCGTTCTATAGAGGATGAAGCGGTTTTGGCATTTGACTAATATTAGAAAATACTTATTAAAATTTGTTGAATTTTGAACTTTTTATTGAAGTCATTAAATTGTATTTCTATACAATAGGATATTTTGTCTATGTCATTAGCATAATTAAAAGGTTTTATTACAACAGAAATTTAAAAATTTGGTACTTAATAATATAGCTACAGTCGTATAGTTTTAGTTACCTAGACATGCATGCGGATCAATTTTTGAATCAGACGGTCTCTGCTCTGATTTTGGGGCCCGTACCTTTCAAATTACTACTGAGTAAGAAAATAAAACGCGTTTAGAATCGTTAATTCGTAACAACTCCAAAACCGAGTAAACTTTTATGAATTATATATTATATTACGCTTATGCTTGTACCATAGATAGATACAGGTTGTTTGTTTTATTATGTCGTATTTTAAGACAGGCGTTATACCAAGAACGGTTCGCATCGCGCCGTACATTTGTTTATCCTGTTTCAAAACGAACACAAACCAAGGGCATCGCCAGAGTTAAAAAACATTGAACTTGCTCGGTTGGTTTGCACTCAGTATCAGCAATGTAGGCTTTATGAGAGCCAAAACGTTCTTACACTTTCTCTTAATAAGCATAACTTTCGCAGATTTAATATAAACAAAAAATAATGATAATGAAATATTTTGTATACTTGATATAACTGCATGCAGTTTCACTTTCATAAGCCTTATGCAGACGCATATAAGATCTATTGTGCTTATGACCAAATCAGATTTAGCAATATCATTACTTCAAATAAGAAATACTTAAAGCAAACCTGCGATTACTTAATTAAGTATTTGCAAGCTACAACGCAATACGCTAATAAAATTTAATTTTGCATCAGTTAAGCACTAAAGGAAAGGATACGTTTAACAAACGTTGAGAGAACTCAAAAATAACACCACACAAGACTGAATGCTAAAAGAACTTGTCGTATGGTGTGTTGCAAAAGTTGATGTGAGAACTTTAAGATCTGGTACATAAAGGTGTCTTTCATTCACGTCATTTTAAACGTATTTGCCATTATTTGGCGCGTTCCTACGTATTCTGGTCGAACCGGTTCTACGCCTGGCTCCACGAATGGACCTGCTACCGGCCGACGCCAAATGAGTCGTGTGCGTCTCGAATCAAGTATGTAATCGTTGTGTATTGAGACAAATGCTTCTCAAAGCAAAGGGCTGATACTTCATTATGAGTAACGAGTCATGGAACTACGCTTATCGATGTATATGGCCTTGAAACTTGCGCTTTAAGACAGTAACAAACCGTACAGGTGCGGCAGCAATAAATACTATGGAGGGTGAAGAGTAAAGGTCACGCCTAGCTGTAATTCGAGCTTTTGTGTATTGAACAGTATCACTTAGCAGGCACGCCTGGCTTCTGCAAACTTATACAAAAAAGTTAGTAATTTTAATGCCTATTTATGTCGATTAATAAATCCAAAATTTACAGATGTACCTACCTACTCACTATTTTTAAAAAATTTATGCATATTATCTAGTAGATCATAGATAAAATATAACAGTTTCTAATAACAATTGAGGTGTATATTATAGAACTGAATATTTGGCTGTTTGCACGATGAACATAAATTATTATTTCAAGTCACTATTTTTTTGTCTTTTGAAGGCTTAAAAGCAATGTACAATTTTGTACATGCCTACTATGTACGCACCATTTATATCGTCAGTTATTTACATGTATGGCGGCAGCATTTTTTTTGTAATTTCACTACACCAAAGCATTGCAAAGCACACCCTCTTGCCAAATTTCATCTATAGATGTTGAGAAAAATGGTTGTAAGTGTGAGGCACATAGACAGCCGAACAGTCGGACATGGCGATTAAATAAGGAGCACAATACTTTGTCAAAATAGCTAAGGACATCAAAGATCGTTAGCCGTGAAACTATCCTTTGAAATGCTGATATTTCGAAATTGAACTGTGTTTCAGGCACTCAAGGCGAAAGAAGTAGCCAGCGGGCGTTAATATTCAATAAAATATACAATTTAATTTGGCAAAACAATAACAGTAGATGTGATGACATCATGGTATTCAACTATCCATAGTAGGCTCAAACCATTTTTATGTCTAGTCGTCTATGTCGAACCACAAAAACTTTACTGCTTTATACAGACAAACCGGTTTGCAATTGATTATTATTTAATTTTAATCAAATGTTTCATTAATTAAACAAACAAATTTTGTGGACACACACCCGGACATAAATATGGTAGTAAATTTCTTCGGATGTTTATTAGTTCTTAGTCTGTTCTCCTTCGCCCCGTCAAAATCTAATAGGTATACATATATAAATGTTTTATCGAGACATTAACATAGCATAATTTTTAGGCTGGAACATAAGAGAGTTCCCGCGGGGTACAGATTCAAAACTTACGCGAGTAGTCACGTGGAAGGACCTAGTATTATTTATGTACATATAATTATAATCCTTAATCCAAGTAATTCACGATTGTATTACGGATAGAATACAACAGACAACTCCTAGGGCTGTCCGTTTCACCCAAAAACGGATAGTTCGCCTGCGATATTCACTCAGCCGAGAATCGAATTCGAAACCTCTAAGTTAACCACAGAGACCATCAATTAATTATTATATTAACACATAAGAACAGTGTCTTATTATTAATTACCATCATAACAGCTGTTCCATTTTAAGGCGTTTATGAACTTTAATTAAATTTACACATTGTTACATGGATATGATGAGGCAACCATGTTTCGCATTACAATACTTATAACTAAACTATTTTACTGCGGTTTCGGCCGCGAAAACTTATCCCCGTATTTTGCAGAAAGAAGCAATTGCATATATACCGAAATGTAATGTAATAATATCAACCCACAAACTTATTTAGGAGAACAGACAAATACTTTTATAAGGCAGAGTGACGAGTTTCACAAATCGATTATTTTAATGTGCAAGTTTCCTCACGAAGTTTTGCTTTAGTGTTTGCATTTGATGATTATATAAATATTTACAACAAGACGGCGATGCCTTAGCCACTAATGCCCACTACATATGTAACGATAAATCGTAGCGATATCAGACTGTGCAGTTAAGTCGAACCCGCTTAGTGTCTCCACACGCCACCGATATCGGTGTCGATTGTCAGTCCTCCGCATAAGTTTGCGCAAGAAACATATCAAACGATGGAAGATGATGACGCACTTGCATTATTAGGTCTGATTACGTGTTTAAAGAATGTCGCGGAGTATGTGGTGTAAAGACTGACTCATAAAAAGCTATTTTCTCATACTAACTTATTAAATTAGTTGATTTTCGCTCCGCAAGATTGGCATAATTATTTAAGGATGAACACCACCTGCATACCTAAATCTGCCAGCTTTAGTTACCCGAATAAAACTGTGCAAATGCAATCGCCAATGATTTATCTAATAGAAATTGCAGCTGATTTGTCATATATATACACAATCGAGAAATCTGCGCAAATCAGTTCGCACAGATTAATCGCTACGATATATCGTCACGTATGTAGCAGGCATAAGCTACCACGACTACGAACGTCTTACCTAAAATTTGTAAAATAAATTTCATGTAAAACGGTTCATATTGAAGTTCATGAACAGTAAAAACAAACAGAATACTTTTAAGATGGTGAAATATAAAAATATGCATAGAAAAAGTATTTATAATTGTTGTCGTGTTCAAATTCAATATTTATAATATTTTTCAAATTACACGCAATGACAATCGCATACGCTGTGATGGAATACGCAGAATATTGTTTGATTGAACTTTCTATTTCTTCTAATACGGAAACTGGTCTGCAACGCACAATTTCTTAACTTTATGAGATTAACCAGTCACATGACACTTCCAACCTAGTACCCCAGTAACTGTGTGTCAATAGAAGCCAATCAAGCGCAGCGACGTTTACTAAGAATGTATGTAATGACTTAGAATTGAAACTAATATATTATTTAACGTATCTTATCTGTAGGATCATTCCTTTTGCGTTTTTTGTTATAATTATTTTTGCAAAGTGGAGTAGAAGTAGAAAGACAGGCACAAGTACCAACCAGAATTTATAAGGACTAATTGCGCATTTGATGCTGGTCGATCTTGAGATATATCTGACATTATGTACCTACGTATCGTATAGCTTAAATCGAGTTATAAACTATAATATTCTTGGTCTGAATTGGAATTTGTTATACCTTTATACATGCTCATTCAAGGAAAAATGTAAAATAATTTCAATTATAATTTAAAATAATATGCCCTGTTTTTTATTATTACACTTAAGTGACATTATTATAATCTATATATAAAAACATTGGTTAAAAAAAATGCAGCTTTTACACTGAAATGGGAGCAAGTTATCAAGTTTATAAATTCCTCCACGGATAGATAAAGTTATGGCTTTTAAATCTAACAATTGTACTTAGAAACATATTTTTCTAAAGCACCAACTTCTTTTTAAAATATACAGTAATAGCAAATACTAAACTGGCCACTCCAAAATACCTGAACGAGGATAATCAAGTTTTGTATAAAAAACTTCTATCACGCGGACCATACGTTGGAAAGGCGATAATCCTTGGCGTGATCTATAACCATACTAATATATAAATGTGAAAGTGTCTTTGTTTAAATGTTAATTAGTTCCTTGAAATTTGATGTATATACTTTCGATAACGGATATGAACACAGAATACGGATTTGACATTTACATGACCATAATAGCATAGAAAGCTGTAGTCATATCGTTCGAAAAACACAAGCCAACAAAAAAGAAACAAGATTTCTATTCACATTGATATATATTTTTTTTAAATTCATCTTAAAGACACAGTATACGGAGGAAATATCAACCTGCAGACTGCAGTAAGATAGCATTTCTCATATAAATACAGATAAGTGCTTGCTTGGCTGTCGGCGCACAAGGAAAGGTTCCGTAGCGGTGACAAATGTCCCCGGTTTTCGTTATTTAGTTTAGGAACCATAAAAACACCAATATATTTAATAAAGCACTTAATATACATTACTATCCATTTTCATCCATACCTATACCATAATTCCCGACAAAAATACCTCAAACATACAGGGACTGACGGCCATGACGATTACATAAGGCTCCTGTTATTGCCAAACGACTAAAGAAATCTAAAAATCATAGTTTTGTATTCCACAAGGTATTAGACCCTAACTGGTGTTTGCCGATTACTAATAAGTAGTGTTTCACTGATACCAAAGAGGCGGGTCTAACCTGTTACCGAAGGTAGACTATCAATACTTCTTCGGGATAAACATACTTTGTAATTAATTGATGTTGGTACCTCGCTACCAACATAAAGCCGCTCTAATCAAACTCCATGTTTACCAAATGTCTGCTCAGTGGCCACTATCCAGGTCGCGTTACTAAACGCTCACTGACTGAACTGGTTCAGGGTTAGCTGTAATTGAATTGTGCAACACTTAGTCCTCGCTTTTCAAATATTCAAATAATTGAGGTAGGTGCTCTTGTTACATAGGAAAATGACAATAAAATACTTAGATACATAAACTTTTTCATGCAAAAACTGAAGAATCACCGAGTTCTATGCTTAACCTAGTAAAATTTTAGAAATATGTGTAAATATTACTACTCGGTCTATTAATACGATTGAGTGATCATTATATCATTGCATATTTTCGTAGTCGTAATGAGAATTAGGCTAAGGCTAATAATAATACTTTTTTTTTAATACGCAAAACTTTATTGTTCTTAATAAACAACATATGTCTGGGCAATAGACACTTTTTCGTAGTAAAAACGGTACTGTACAACCTCCTGCAGTTAATCTGGAGAGGATAGAAAGTTTGGGCTGGACTAAATTTTAAATACCCATTTAATTTATAACAAAATTTGAGTCTTTCCCAATTATTATGCAGCAATGTTACAGTGAATAAAGAACACCTCTACTAGTAGTAGAATTACGTAGTAAAAAATAAAAACCAGCCAAGTACCTGTTGAACCTCACAGTCAAAGGCACGTATGTAAAAACAAAACAAAATATCTTAGAAAGTAGTTTTGATTAAGCGTGACAATCACCTAGTAAACACAAATACTCTCTTTTGAGTACGAAATTTAAGAAAAAGATATGGTTCGCAAATTAAAATAAAAAACAGAATAAATCAAATCGGTTTTGATTTTTATTAAATACATGCTGAGATAAACTGATGTAGGTAAACTTCCTTTTGATAAGAAAATATAAATTTTCTAAAATGTACATTAACCTACTAAAGTTCTAGGTGGTTTATTATATTGGTGGGTGGTTATATTTAATGGCGACTAGTCACTCAATTTGCCATTGAAACACAAAAATGTTATCATTAAGAGATACAACGATAACGTGTTAGACAGTGTGTTTATTGCTTACTGACAAACATGTTAGAGCTATGACATGGGCGTCTATCATAAGAAATACAGTAAAGATATTTTAATACTGTATCAGACAGTTATTTTCATATAATACGCGCATTTTATAAATATCAAGCGCAAATTGTGAAAAAGACTTAAGGAAACATCGCGCACAAAGATTTTCTATGTGTTAAACTCACAGATACGCCTTGAACTTATGCCGTCCGTTCCCCTGGAATAAAGAGGCCTAAATCTAACAGTGCGGTTTATTAACTCATCCCTATTAATGTTATAAATGCGAAAGTAACTCCGTCTGTTCCGTTTTCACGGAAAAACTACTGGACCGATTCTTTTTATCCCGAAAAATGGGAGTTTCCGGGATACAAATATATTTGTCTTTCTGTTTGTTATAGTTTTACAGAAAAACTACTGAACCGATTAGGCTGAAATTCGGTATACATATGTAATTTTAATACCGAGGGTGGACAAGGGATACTTTTCATCCCGGATAATGGGATAAATTTGGGGATAGATTTATGTAAAGATTATCCCAGAAAGTAGGATAGGTTTTTATTTTGTGATTTGCAATTTTCATCATTTTGGTGTAGATATTTTTCATCCGGGAGATGGGATAGTTTGCAATATAAAATGAAGTGAATTATCCGGGGCAAATAGCAGTAACATAAAAATATAATACAATGTAACCGGTGTTGTAACCTCTTTAAACAAGAGGCACACACTAGAGGGTGACCCGCGGTTCAGCCGCGGCGTAAACTCTAGTATTTTTATATTTATTAAAAATCTATATATATCGTATTATTCCTTGATTGAGTATTAGGTACTATAATTTCTAATCTGTCTTCTATTTACAGTGAAAATGTAATTACATAATAAACACTATCTAGAAGAAATATATTTTTATATTTACGATAATATAATTATGTAGATGCGCTAACACGCTTAAGAAGCTACAGGTGAATGCAGTTAGCATCTACGCTGACGATTGCAGATAAACAGCAAATGAGTTTATTTCACAAGTAGATAAGTCGAGCGGCCAAGTGGAATGTGGACCGGCACCCCCACCGACCTTGTCAGAGCTTGCCAACATCAACCACTTGTACTCGCTTCTAGATTCAAATAAACTGAATAGCAACATGTTTTACACATTAGGAGTCAACGGCCGCACATATTATGTTTTACTCCATATTCTATAACAGCTAAACTAAAGAATAGCTAATTTTGGCTTGTAACAACGTAAGCAAATCGAGTTTCGGAAACTTGTCCATATCAATAAAAAAATGTTTCCTGTGGCAAAAAACCCCCGGGTTTACAATTTTTATATACGTGCATTATTTGCCTTACTGAAGCGCTTGCCATATTAAAAATGGCATTCCATTAAATTAGTACCTCTTTCCCTAGTATTGACATTTTCATCTACAAAATGAACTAATCAAACCAAAAACTGCTAAAAAATTCCTAATCTGGAGACTACATATACAGTACAAATGATGGTGTATAGAAAACATTATTATAATCTTTCTGTATAAGAATTTCTCTCAATAGTATACTCAAAAAAAAATTCGAAATCTTTGTAGGTCAAAAAGTTGTATGCGTGAATGCTATAATGAGGACCAGTTTGATTTTGAAGTTTCATTCATAGAACACTTTTACCTCATTAAAATTTATATTGTTTCTTTGATAGTAAAATTCAATTACAGTTTTTGTAAAATCGTCTATATTGAATTTTCTTGAGGTAAGGGATTAAGACTTTTATGTCGTAAAGTGTGCTGTCATGGTCTATGTATAATCTTCTTGAGCAAGCAAGTGAGGTGTGTAAGAATGGGCCTAAATGGCGCTTTGTTGTTCGTGCCTACCCCGCAAGGGAACTGGCGTGAAGTTATGTATGTATGTATGAATTTTCTTAAACCTGAGATTCTTACCAAATTTTTTATTGGTTTATTTAACTTTTATAACTTAAGATCTTGGATATTAACAGTTATAAAAGTTGACTAGACTGCTGTTGAAAAAACTCGCAGTGAAGTTGCGCATAATTTTCTTATTACAATTTTTATTCAAAGTGCTCCAGTTATCAGTTGCTATTTTACCCAATACGTGTGGAAAGCCGCCAAGCTTAAGAAAGAGATAGTGATACAGTAATAAAAAACCAGGGGGGCTAATTCGAACCACCAGATTCCGAAAATGCAATTTTTATAATTTTGGTCTGTCTGTTAGAGCATCACGTAAAAACTACTGAATGAATTTAAATGTAATTCTAAACGGAGCTAATTTATATCACCGGGGCGTAACTTAGGATACTTTTTAACCCGAAAAATGACGTCGGGATAGACGAAAATAGCCAAAAAGATGTCGCTGCGGCCGTACCTTTTTTGGAAACTACTGAACGTCATATACGTTCAGTAATGACGAAAAACGATACTGTAACTCATCATAATGCCGGCTTATAACCCGAAAAACACTTGGATAGGTTTTATTTCGATAAATGACGTCGTTTACCGTGGAATAGACGGATTAGCAAAATAGATGGCATTGCAATCGCGTTTTTCAATTCACTAATAAATACCTACGTAGTCATAAAACATATGATTCATTATATTACTTCAAATCACGTTGGCTTCGACTCATCTGTGTTTTGCTAGGCAGTTTTGTAGACTATGTGGACTTAGTTTCTTTGTTATTGTAGTACATTTAACAAGAAACAGTAAAGTTTTAGGTCTAAAAAATTACAGAATGTATCCTCCTTTAACCAAATATGTTATTTAAGTAGAATAGTAATATCCCATCAGAAATCATTATTCATATTTCATAAGTTTCTTTTAGGTTAACGTAGTCGTATAGTTTACCCGTTTTTATACATTCTTTAAAAGATAAAAATGACAATTTAGTTTACGAGCTTTTTGCTTAAAGCCACTTTTACTTCTGAGATAATGTTATAGTTATTGACTGTTTCGCGCACATGTAGCGATAAGTTTAATGCTTTATTTGTGATATGATATTGTTATTAATTGGTGATGACGTTAAATGATAACAGAAAATGTATCTATATACAATCTACATTAATGTACATATGATTTTTAAGCGATTTCCACCATCAGCTAGATACATTTTCATTGAAGGTTTATATATATTAAAACACTAGTTAAGTTTTGATGAGGTAGAGCTACTACTACCTAGGGTTTTTCACGCGGCATAGAAGCGGGGAAACGCTAGTACAGTAATAAAAAAATGGCGCTTTCGACCTTTTGGTCGCTAGTTAATTTATAGATTACAGTAGTAGTAACTTGTTTGAAGCGTAAACGCCAAAGAATGCATGGCGCTTTCGACCTATTGGTTGCTAGTCCCTAGTTTCGTAAAGCAAGGCTATGGGTAATCGAGTTGTATGAAGTCTACATCACTGATGTCTAATATGAACTAAGCATTGTAGTTCATAAGAATTTGATGTAAGAATTCTAAAGGATCTATATGGATAATATGATTTTACTTCATATTTAGTGACATTGTGTACTATTTTTCTAAATTCAAACCTCCAAACTTCACATTCTTAGATAAAGACCAAATTACAAGGTTTTCTCTTATGATAAATTGTGTTGTTCAAATACTCATTTCGAACATGACAATGAGTGCTAGAAATATAATTTTTGTATTGTTTTATAACTTATGACTGTTAACTATGTAGACAATGATTAACCTACCAGTTATGTTTAAGGTAGCTTTTAATATGCAGAGTGTTGTGTGATGTTGGCATCAGTGTATACCAGCCATCCTCAATCTTTTTTTTATAGGAGCCACATAGACATAAAACAAGGTACTGTGTGCCGCAACATTATGCTGTTTAACACATTGATGGACAGTACAACCTTTTGACAGTGTCTACTGTGACACTACTAAATTTCATACATTGCCTATAGGCATAGCGCATAATTATAAAATTATGTGATAGAACAGAAGGGATTAAGCCTTTTATGTCGTAAAGTCTGCTGTCATGATCTATGTATAATGATATACCCTGCCTTTTGCTTATTTGCTTTTAGAGGACCATAGTTTGGTGAGGGGAAAAGAAAAGCTATTAAAATATAAGTTAAAACTTGAATATCAACTAGCCTACTGTTGTATCATTTTCGTGAGTATGACAGCTGAGGGTGTTACTATTAATCAACATGTTAAGTGTTATATTACTATTAGAATACACAGCAGATAGGCTGATGGCCCACCTGATGGGTATTGGTTACTTCTTTTATAGATATAAAGGTATTTCTAATGGAAATCCATAATTATGGATTCATAATTATTAGTGGATTACACTGTTTTCATCCATGCAGGAACAGAGAAAGAATAGAATTTCCTGCGGGCCGGGCGGCTTGTCATGCGAGGCGACAAAATAACCCACAGCCAGGTGGTAGGGCATTGCCTGACTGGATGGCTACCACCCCTGGTCATGAGTATCCCGCCATAACAACCTTGAGTTGTGTTCAGGCATTAGTGACCAGGTTCCAGTCTCCCTTAAGAGAGCAGCAGTGCATTTGTACACTTTGGTGTTGCAAATGTCCATAGGCGATGGTAACCGCTTTCTATCAAGTGGGCCATCTGCCTGTGTGCTGAAAACATGCAATAAAAAAAACAGTTTCCCAGATTATTGACATGTTGACACCCAGTGGCCGAATCTCACTTATAGGACATACATATTACTGAAAAATGCAATTAGGGGTATTTAAAAAGTATATAAGGATGTTACAATATATAATAACAATATTATAATTTGATAGATCTTTAACATGAACTGGACTGTCAAGTATAGTTTACTCCAGTAATAAAAACTTAAGTTGTCATCACCTCTTTTCCAATTATTGACTAATAAAGTGAATAACTAACCTGTCAGTTGACTAAACCACATATTTCAGAAATTATAAACAAACCACTGTACACATTGTATTTTGAGAAGTAGTCTGTATAGACTCTGGCTTACAATTAAAGTCCCACACAGTGCTATGGACACGCAAAGGTATTTTAGAAGGATTTAGAATTAAAATAATTTGGGCAAGATTCCAATTGATTAAAATTAGCATGTATCAGTAAATAGGATAATACACTCATAGACACATCTGTCGGCTGACCTAGCATTTAAGTTTTGACTGCATGTAGCGAAAAATATATGTTAGATTCAGCAAAAACGTTTTACTGCAGTTTAGAAGTTGGCACATTGGCCATCTTTTTCGTATGATTTTTTCAAATTTAAAATTCCGAATTTAATAAAATAAAACATTATTCAAGTATCTTTACTTTATTGCTTTCAGAAAAAGAAAGACGAAAAATTGGTTTAGTTAAAAAAGGTTGAGTTTTTTTAATGTTTCTGATTATTGATTCCATAAAAAAAGGTTTAGCCTTTAATTTTGAGTCAGTTTTGACTAAAAATTATGGATACTCATCCTCAAATTGCCACCCAAGCTGAAGCACTTCTCCAGGGCAGTCATAGCCAAAGAATTTTGAATACAAAACTTAATTTAAGCCATACTACTGATAGAAAAACTTATCAGTGGTACTTAGCCAATGGCCCCAAACTAACTGAAGTTCACAGAACAGTGCCCCTGCTTCAGTTAGTGCATATTCATTTGTAATGGACTGGGCAATATTGGACCCAAGTTCTCTTTACCAATGAATCGAAAATTATGCTACATGGTAATGATGGAAGAATTAAGTTATATGTAAGGCAAAAAGCATTTTGCTTAGTGCTGCATAGAAGAAGAGAGTTTTTGCTTCTGGTGGCCATGGGTCATGGACCTGAGATGCACTTTAGTAAAAGTTTGGAGACCTCTGCCACACAGTATAAATCAGTGTGATATACAAGATACTTCCATATCCAAAATTTTTCCATGAGAATGAGAATACTTTAATGGAATTATTTTATTGATACAACTGACTCACAATCTGAGTAAGTAATTAGATTACTATGAAGAACTCAATTTGTTCATTGTTAACAGTCATTAGTTAATGTATGTGTATTCAATATTTCAATGATCTACCAGCATATATCAACTTATTAATGTTATAGTTCTATAATCCAAATTATAACAGATTTGCTATAATAAAATATATACTGGGGGTGTATATTATTATATACATATGGTTGAAGGTATCTTAAACATTGGAAAATTAAAAATGCAAAAAGTATTTCATATTGTTTTATTTTAATCATTATATATTATATCAATACAGATAAATGAAATTGAAGTGTCTGTTTGTAATGTCAAAATAAATATATGAAAAAATTAGGAGGGATAATTCAGACCTGGAGATTCTGAAATGCAATTTTTAGAATTTTTGTCTGTCTGGATGTTCCGGCTAATCTTGGCTAAATCAATTTTGCAGGACTTTTACTGGCAGATAGCTGATGTTATAAGGAGTAACTTTGATTACTTTCAAAATTAAGATTCCATGAAAAAAAAACCGCACTTACCAAGTCACAGGCACAGTTAGAATCAAATATATTACTTAAATGTGAAAAGTAGTTTTATCTCTTCCTCTTTACAACATTGAATATGAAGTGAATTTAAATTTGGTATTAGGGTCCTGATGTCTGAACTTTAAGAGCAAATGATACAAATGCACAATTATTCCCATAGAAATTAGTACTAAAACTATATACTTATATAAATGCTATCATAGTGACTCTGCTAACCTGAACTTTCTATCTCTGCATTGAGAGATGTCTGGTATTTTTTAAAGTAAAAATTATACATATATGGATAGATACAAATTATGAAATAATCTAGATATATAACTATCTTATGAGGAAAGATACTAAGCCCTTTCTTTTGGATTGAAAAGAGTATTAAGGTCCAATATTTTTCAACTGTTCAGCACCTACTTTAGTAAAAAAAATGTTTATTGCAATCCTTATTTTTCTAATAGCAGAAATAGAATTTAGTTTCAAGTATTATACAAAACTCTTATTAATTTTAGAAAGAAAATAGCTCATTGACACACAATAAACATTTTAACTGAATATGTCAGCATTATCTTAATGGGTTAAATGACAGTCCACCCTGATGATAAGAATATGACAGAAATAATGTGATTTTCATTACTGCAGATTAGGGGCCCACCTAGTTCCTGTTAAACCTATTTACTTATAACAGTAGAGATAAAACAATATTGATTGTTGAATAGCAACATTAGTTAAATTGTTAAAATGTAGAAGTAAACTTCAAAATTATTAAGTACTAACAAATAAGCCCAAACAAGTTTTCTATCTGAACTTGTTAAAATACTCTCAGGTATTACAAACCCCTACATAAATATAATCTTTCAATGTTGTATATTTTGGTTATTAATACCAAAAAAGCCATGTGCAACATAGGTCTTTTTAAGGTCAAATAGTAATTATCATTAGCCAACTGTTAGTCACTGGTAGAATTAGACCTTCCCAAATAATAATGGTAAGGACAAATCTATTTTTTTAATGGCCTAATAAAAACAGTTTTTGTTATAAACTCATGGCTAACACTGTTTCTACAGTCAATTGTTCTCAATTCTAAAACATATTTAGACACAATAAATCTCCGTCTTTCACAGACGCTGACTCATTAAACAAACTAATCGTAAGTCTACGTTCCAGTCTTCTATATTACAGAAATATACGTGTTTGCCAGGTGAGTGGAAAGTAATTTTAACTTTCTACTTTTATTTTATTTGATTTAAAAGCGATGCATATTATGTTGAAGAATGCTATAGCTGCTACATAACGAGAAAACAACATCTACACATAAAATATCAACCCTATACGGACACATTCAAGCAATCAACAGATTCTGATTGTTGAAGAAAACATTCCTTACCCAAAGCTCAACTCCCCAATTCATTTTAGCAATAGTAGTATTAATTCACACACACAAAAAACACATTGAAACTTCACTAACGCACTGTAGTTGTAAATAATAACTTTACATCAATATTTCCACAAATAAATTATTTTTAATAATACCACCACTTGAAAACACATTCATCCGAAATAAACATGGCTGACTGACTGACATCAACTGACATTTTAAAAAAGAATGTATTGTTTGACAGTTGACGGCCAAACGGAAGTAAGTAAAACATCTTTGTCTATGAAATATGTTGCCATTATTTAGCTAAACTCTTAAATGGTACTTTGTAAGAATTAAACTAAAAATAAAAAACGCATCTGTTTGATGAATAGCCTAAGATATGAAAATCTTTATATGACGTTGTAAATTATTATAGTCACTCGAACGAGGCTGTAAAAGAGATCCATCTGATCCTCGTCGAATTAATGTTGTTCGTCGAACTTCCTGCAAATTTAAAAAATATTGTTACTAAATTAATTTATCTCATATTCTATTTTATTTTAAATGACTTTTTACAATATATTACCAAAACCGGCTCTAATATCATATGGTGGCTTGATCGTCGCGAAGTAGGGGGCCCTGTAATCGATGATGTCCTTGAAGAAGGAAGAGGACTCTGCACAGGAAAGAAAACAGTTGTGTGTTGTTAAGATTTTTTATATTAAATAATAAAAGTCTTAAGTTATGTACCTTTAATACTGGTACAAATCCAAAGTCTGAAGGTAATGGCTGAGTTTGCAATGTGAAAATTCCTTCTTCCGACGTCACTGAGACAATTGATGGACGTGCTGATAACTGTTGAGCTAAGAGAACTGGATCAGCATCTAAACATATAAAATACGTCGTTTTGCACTAATTGATTCATTTTGTAATCGCGAGCCAAAAATATATGTTTACCTATATTCATTCCTTTAACAACTCGTCGAGCTTGTAAAACTCTACCAGCACTGCGTCTAAATCTAATTCCCTTTTCTGCTTCTCTTCGAAGCCTCTGTGCTGCAGCTGCTGCTTCTGCTACAGCTATAAATTTAGACCCCATTCCAGATCTTTTTAAATTTAGATCAACTATATAGCTTAGGCATATGGCATTAGATAAAGTGTAATCGCTAGGCTGTAAAAAATACAATTATTGAACTAAAAGTCATCTTTGCTTGATGAACAAAAAGCATTTATGTCAGATTCTAATGACATGGGTTCTTATTCTGGCTGTACAATGTACATTGTATATTGCTTATCCAGTTTCTTAGACTTAATGTGCATGTAGTTACAATGAACATGTGTTTAAAAAAGGCTGAATCAGAAAACCTGCATTTGAGTAAGTCCTCTAAAATAATCTGCCTAAACCAAGCTGTGGTTATGGGTACCAACACTTATGGGATGATTTATCTTTTAAGCTAAATTTATGTTTAGTATAATTCAGTTACTTACTGAGCCTATATCATTTACACTTAGGTCTAAAAATCTTAGAGGTGTTTTTACTAAACCAATTGCTCTAGCGAGTAACTCTCCACAGGTTGGTGGATTTTCTGCACTTGTAGCTGACCAAACTCCAACAGGGGACCTTAATAAAGGTCCAGGTTTAATTCCACAACCTGAAATATTTAGCCTGGAATAATTTTAATCTTGCGTCAATTTGGGCGGTAAAATAATTTAATTTTTTTTAAACAACAAATTTTTACATACATACATACATACATACATAACTTCACGCCAGTTCCCTTGCGGGGTAGGCACGAACAACAGAGCGCCATTTAGGCCCATTCTTACACACCTCACTTGCTTCTTTGACATTCATAACTCTTGTCATGCACACTCGTCTGTTCTTAAGGCTCCTGACATCACCCTCCGCTAGTACACGATCAATTTGATCATGGAAGGTGTGTCGTGGCCTTCCACGACTTCTGCATCCATCCACTTTTGCATTGTATATCTGTTTAGTCATTCTTTCATCATGCATTGTTTCCACATGCCCGAACCACCGGAGCATTTCTCTCCTTACCTTCAATAAATTCGTAGTTACCAAATGTGTTATCTGCTAATATTAAAGTGCGTAAATTTTCATGTTTAACAACAAACTTTGCTAACGCAGATATGCCTTCATCACCTATTTTGCAGTGACTGAAGTCCAAAGTTTCAATTTTTTGACTTTCACTCAAGCCACGTAAAATATATTTCAGTCTTTGGCAATTCATAGCAGTTCTAGTTATTCTACAATTATAAGACACATGATTTATTTTGTATAAATATTTCCACTTAATAAAAAATATTATAAAAGCGTGATATAACAATTCTCAAATATAACCAAATTTTGCTATTATCATACAAGTGACAAGATTAAAACCAATCGTAGTAAACCTTAAATCACAATAAATACCGAAAATATCATTACGAAGATTGCTTACGTACATGGGAATATTAATAAATAATTTATGGGTGACTAAAATAAAAAGTACCTAAGGACTTTCAACTGCCCACATTTTTCTAAGCCACGTGATAAATTTTCATGTTTAACAACAAACTTTGCTAACGCAGATATGCCTTCATCACCTATTTTGCAGTGACTGAAGTCCAAAGTTTCAATTTTTTGACTTTCACTCAAGCCACGTAAAATATATTTCAGTCTTTGGCAATTCATAGCAGTTCTAGTTATTCTACAATTATAAGACACATGATTTATTTTGTATAAATATTTCCACTTAATAAAAAATATTATAAAAGCGTGATATAACAATTCTCAAATATAATCAAATTTTGCTATTATCATACAAGTGACAAGATTAAAACCAATCGTAGTAAACCTTAAATCACAATAAATACCGAAAATATCATCACGAAGATTGCTTACGTACATGGGAATATTAATAAATAATTTATGGGTGACTAAAATAAAAAGTACCTAAGGACTTTCAACTGCCCACATTTTTCTAAGCCACGTGATAAATTTTTTGCATCATTATTTGTAAATTGATACTGATCTTTTCTATATTCCACACCAGTAAACTTTTGTTGATATGTGATATGTAACTCAACTAAGTTAGTTAAACTTCCCAAAGCCGCATGAAGTGAAATATGGTCTGTAATTTAATGATATGTGTTAACCCGAGTTTTTAACGAAGTTAAAATAGGCATGAAACTCAGTGAATAAAATCAGGCCTTCGTTTTTATTTAGTTGATTCATTATCATCATTTGTTACATAATTTAATACCATTTCTTATTATTCATCACGCTCGTCTGTTCTTAAGGCTCCTGACATCACCCTCTGCTATTATAAGTAAAAACTGGTATTAAGTGGTGCTTGTTTAGTGGTCAAGCGAAGCACGTATTCTTTTATTGGTTTGAATGCGGATTCTAGCGGGAAATTATGAACCATTGAGGTAGTTTTTTTACTTAATATAAATATTGTTACTTATACTATGTGCTAACCAAAAGGGAATCCTACACGTGTATAACAGGCCAATCCAGGTCAAACCTGTAAAAGACTCCAAAATAGTAAATTATTTATTGGTTGAAAATAAAAAGAATCATCTCTGAATATGTCTGACTTACCTCTCGAAACAATTTCCGAGTTTTTAAAAAGTGTCTGTTTGTCATTGTGACTCTGGCTTGTTACTAAATCAACCATTTCAGGAGAAGTTATTCTTTGTAGTGGTATATCAGACGGAACAAGACTACGAATTGAGAGTGACTGTATGTATGAGCCACATAATTTAACAAGATCGGTGACCTTAAACAATATCAAGTAAATTATTTCATTTTACTTTATTAATATAGAATATCTATATTAAGAAAACAAACGGTTTAACAAATTTACTAACCTTTTCTGGGTCATATAAACGAGGATTCATATTTTCTAAAATGTCTGCAAAGTGTTTTTCCATAAATATATTTATCCATTTCTTACCATCTGGAGTTAAAGGTTGATCTGACCATTTTGTATTATAACACCTTTTCCAAAAGATATCACTTTTTATGTTTTCAACTAAAATATGTAGGGGTACTTCGGTATTTAGAACTCTCAGAAAGTGTTCGCGATCTTTCGGGACTAATTCTTCCAATTTTGGAAATCCTGGTTATTCACAAAATATTTATCTATAAGAAAATTATTTGCATACATTAAATTAAAAAATATTATAAAACAAACCCATCCAATTTTCAGCTAATTTTTCAATACAGATAGACACAAGAGTTTTGGCGTGTCTTTGACTCCAATGAAAATCTTCAGACTTCAATTTTCTATGTGATTCAAAATTTTCCGTAGGTTTATATGCCAAATATGTATTAAACTTAATACTTTCTGGTAGGGACATTTCAAAGGACAATATGTGGATTTTTCTGTGTAAAAAAATCAATACATTTACAATACAATTATGTATCGACATTCAGAATTTAAAGATTATACTGTCCATAGCAACGGAATGATTGTACTTATTACTATATAAAATATGAGGAAGTACTTCAAACGTGATTTTTAAAATAATAAAAAGTGCTTGAAATATGGAATTTATTAGAAATAGTGATATCAATATAGTAATATTTTGCAATACTCTGTTCGAGAGAAATAAAAATGGTGAATTTCATTAATTTATGTATTTTATTGTTAAGTTGTATGTAGGGTATCTGAAAATATTGCTATCAACAATATTCCAATGATCTTGATCATAGTAATTGGATCATAGACCTCTGTTTGACAGTTTTAGTTTGACAACGAGATTGACGTATGGCATTGTAATTTATTTTTTCGAAATTAGAGCATTTAGCGCATTAGTACTCTGTTATCTCTTTTTAACGACATTCTTCTTATATATATTTGTCTCTTTTAGACGTATAACCAAACTAAACACAGCAGTCCTATGTTTCGGAAAGGAGAAAATATGTCAGCGCTATTATTTTCTCGTTCATCTGAGTTAATGTTTTGAGATCATTTTAATTAATATTTATTTTCAGTTTGGTATAAAGCTAAGATTTCAATTTCAGACCTCAAAATGGATAAACACAATAGTACAGAATTATTGAATTCAGATTGTTCTATTCCTTTGTTTAAAAACGCAAGTTCTGACTCCTTGGATTCCGATTCAAAATCGAGTTCATTGAATTCTAAACACGGACAAGACTCCGTAAGTTTCCTAAATGAATTAATTTATTCCCACTCTATATTACAAACGTTTGTGTGCCGTTTCCTGTTGCTTTGATTTAGTTTTAGCTTGCGCTTAAGCAGTGTTGCGTATTGTCACAAATTTTACATTGCCATTTGGATTATCATGAGCAAGCACAGAACTATACACATCTGCTTGTTTGTGAATTGTATTCACAGTCATAGATATCAGAGTGAATTATCAAAGGTATTATACAACACATGTATCCTAAAATTCTATGTTGGCTTATTAAATATAGATAAAAAACAAACTCAACTTTTCCTTATTTTGTTGAAGATAGCTTTCTGTAAAAATGGTACATGTTACATTGAATTTACTCTTCTGTTTGCTCAATCAGGATAGGGAGTGAGAGGATGCTTTATTAAAGAATTTCTTTAGAAAACTATCATTTTTCATAGACTTACAGTATATCTGTAAATTTGTCAAAATGTCATTATTATAGATAATCAAGTAAAAGTTTATTATATTAATTTTCAAACAATTCTAGCGACTTTCACATTTGTTGATTTCAAATAAATTAACTTGTGTTCTATATAATGTTGTATATGTGACTGTTATTCCAAAACTACCAAATACTATATCACTGGTTGGTAAATATATTACACTTGTTGCAGTCCTATTTTAAATATAGTGAAAATAATAAATTTATATAATAATTCCCTTTTAAATCCTTATATTGACTTGATCTATACTGTTTCCAAGCATTTATCTTACTTTTGACATTTGCATGTCTATCAAGTTATATATTTCTAGTATATATTTCTTGACAGTGAAGCCCACATGAAACCAATTACATAATCATCATACTTTATTGTTATGGTTGACATAATAGTGATGTTCTTTGAGTGACACATAGACTTTAAAAATTGACACTATACATAAATAATCAAAAGTAATCTATTTGAAAATAAAAAAAATTCAACTTTAAAGAAAACTAATACCACAATAATTATAAGTGTTTATAGAAAGGCTTATTTAATATATTATTATGTAAAATATGTTAATTGAAGTGTGGGTATATTTATTACACAATATAGTACTTTTAGTAAAAATATATAGATAAGTTAAATTGTTAAGGAAAGTCAATTTTTATAACAAATCGAGGCGGTAATGTGTTAGAAAATTATTAATTGATCTGTTGTTGAGATGTCAAAAGTAAAACAAATGCTTGGAAAGGGTATAAATAAAATTTTTACATATTACTGTTTAATACAAACAAATAACATGTTGTAAAAATTTTTATGGCACTGTTTAATGATTACATTTCTTTCTACTTGGCCTGTGTTTGATTTCCGGCGTGATAAATTACATTAATGAATATTCTATTACCTATTGTGGTCTGGAATTAGCCCCAGACCTTTAGGTTGTATGTTATCAATAACACAATCGTAATTTACTTAGCTTAGGCACATACAATCGGTTTGTCTGATATTTATTACCATTTTTTAAATGCCTGAGTTTAATTTTAAGCTAAGTCTATATTCTGTAAGTTTATATAATAAGTATTTGATGCATTTTAGCCTCAAGTATTGGGTGACATTCAGCTCTTGGAAGGTGAAAAAGTTATGAGTGTGGCTAGGGACGTGACATACTTGTGCCCTTACAGTGGTCCTTCCCGGGGAGTTTTAAAAGTAACCAATTACCAACTTCACTTTAGACCTACTGATGCTGCCTCTATGCAGGGTATCCTTAGTGTGCCTTTGGGAGTAGTGAGTATAAAATGATTTTGCATATTAGTAAATATGTGTACTAGCAGAAGGTGATGTCAGGAGCCTTAAGAACAGATGAGTGTGCATGACAAGAGTTATGAATGTCAAAGAAACAAGTGAGGTGTGTAAGAATAAGCCTGAATGGTGCTCTGTTGTTCGTGCCTACCCCGCAAGGGAACTGGTGTGAAGTTATGTATGTATGTAGTAAACAGATATTAATCTGTTAAAAACTACTTTTTATTATGCTTTTACAGTTATCACTTTAATTTTCAGGCTTTTCCATTTTTTTCTATTGTTTTTTTATTCCATGCTTTATTTTTTTTTTGTGGTCTCACATTTGAAAATGTTGAAAGTGTAAATTAATATTGACTTTAAACAAAAAGTTACTAGGAATCAGATAAGCCTGAAACTAAAATTTTCTGAAAATTTTGAAAAAAGTTACATTATTTAGTTTATTAGATCTTATGCAACATAAAAAAAATTATGAAAAAAAAATTAAGTGTAAGGCTTTCAGGGAAACAGCCGTCCTATATGTAGGACAGTAGGATAATAAGAGGAAATAAAAGACCATTTATGACAAAACAGAATGTAATCAAAAAGTGTAGTTTATTAGATAACTATTGATTATATTACCCATTGTTATATGTAATTTACTAGATTAACACTATTTATGAATGATATGTTTCAAAACACTTGACACACACTCCAACATCACATTTCTTGCAACGTGTCAAACATTTTTTGTGACATTGACGACAGTGTGTTTGCTTCGATTGAGGAATAACCAGATGATTCATTTGGTCTTTACGACTATCAGCATGTTCATGATGGGAGGGTCGGCTAGGCCCTCTTTTGGCATTTTTTCTGTTTGATTCAATCAAAGCAATTGCTACCCTTCTGCGAAAGCCAAGATGATCCAGTTTTCCATGATTTATTTTATATAACTGCCATGCATTATGTTCGGCAAGATCAATCATGTGTGTGAGCAACGGCATGTACCATTTTTTACCTCGTATACCAATTCGGTAATGTGAAATATTTTCATCAGACCGATCCAATCTCCTCCCATATAACTGTTATAGATGGACACCATATGTGGTTCTTCTATGACAATGAATTCTCTTTTCACTTTGGTGAGTCTCCAAAATTCGTTTTGCAGATTTCAAAGAGTTTTAACATTTTCAAGAAGTTTTCAAACCACTCAATTGGGCGCTTATCTTGGCAAGCGCCTTGAACATCTGGCCAATTCACGGGATTTTTTGCCAAGTCCCGTTTTCTCCATGCGTAGGTACGCCTACGTTTAGTTCGACCTGTAGAATCAGAAGGTTCTTCTTCTGTATCACTCACCATAATCTGCCCTTGAATCATTACTTCAGCCGGTTGAAGCAGAATGTTTCGTGGCAAATTATTCAAAGTTACATTATCTTCTTCACCCGAATCTTCGTCAGTGAGACAGTCAGGATCAACAGGAGGAGGTAGAATACATATCAGTCGTTCTCTATAATCTTGCGCAGCTAACGGTCTGTAAAGAAAAAGTTGTATTATTGTACTAAAATCATTATATTATCCTACTGTCCTATATATAGTACGCTAGTATTTGTAACAAGTTATACGTAATTTATTTTATATTATTTTGCTAGAATATTTATTTAGTACAAAAGTTAAGGTTATCAACTAGATATTAACACAGAAAAAAACAACTCACGAGTAAAATATAACTTTTTATACATACCTGTCATTTGCCATGTCTGCAACGCACTTTTATTACACACTTATAAGGTAAAATATAAGGTAAAAACTGTTAAAATAAATGTCTTTTTATTTTTTCTAATAAAGCTGACATGTTTCTTACTGCAAATCATAAGACTAAATAATCTTAGATAAAGAGGGTATTCTGATATTTTTTTTTATTTCTACTGTCCTAAATATAGGACAGTAGGCTTATCTGGGTTAATTAAATCATGTATTCTAAATAATCTCTTAATCTGATTAATATAAAACATTTGCTATTTTAATATCTAACTTTAGATGTGGCTTAAGTAGTTTAATACATTTAAACATCATTAAATAGTGTAATTCATAGCAAAAATCCTGTTTGTAATGTATGAAAATAATCTATGGATAAATTATATATAAATAAATAATATGTCAAGATCCTAATGGTTTAACACTAGATTCCTAGAGTGATTTCAAAAAGCTTATATTTAATATCAATTCTAATGTGGTCATAATTTGTAATATATAAAAAAAATGATGTATACAGGTTTCCCGCATAGAGAAGGTTGGTGGTGCTTCTTCAAAAGGAGAAAACTCCTATGGTATTGAAGTGTTTTGTAAGGTAACTGAAACTGTACTTGATTTATTTTAAGTATTTTGTCTCTATGTGAGTCTTAATAGATTTTACATTAGCCAGATTACGCTATGGAGTTACTGATTTTATGTAAAGACCTGTGTATTTGTTAACCAAAAAAGAACTTGTTATTCTATTCAAGTTTTTAAATTGTAGACTAAATATAGTCACAAAAAATATTAAATCAGAAACTGGTTTTGACAATTTTCTGTGTCAGTGTTACCAATTGAAAAATGTATTGACCCAAGAATTTACTTAAAGGAATTCAAAAATATAATTGTCCTAATATATTGCAACCAGCAGCTACTTAACTAAATAACACTATTAATCCCAAAATGCCCTCAACCTCATCTGCTGGGCTTTGGCCTTTCTCCCCATTTCTTTGGGAAGGGATGTTTATATCACCAATGCACTTTGGACACTTTTTGGGTTTTCCATTTGTTCTAGTTAAATGAAGAAGCCTGAGTTCAGTAGTGAACATTTGTTGGCTCATATGTTTAACTTTTAAAATATATCATTTGCAGGATATGAGAAATCTTCGTTTTGCCCATAAACAAGAGAATCACTCACGGCGAGGTATATTTGAGAAACTTCAGCAACTAGCATTTCCACTATCACATAAGCTTCCACTATTTGCATTTAGTTATAAAGAAAGTTTTCCGGAAGATGGATGGCATGTATATGAACCTATTGCAGAGCTAAGACGGATGGTATGACTCTTTATGTTCTTTAATTGCTTGAAGTTATAGAATGCCTTGCAATATCTCTACTAAGATAACTAGTTCAGAGTTTTTGGTGGAGACTTGATGTGTGATATTTTATTGTGCAGTTTCTGTAAAAAAAATGTATATCGGTTAAGGTGAATGATTGTAGGATATTAATTGTTTTTAATGAGTAATTGTGTGTTTGTGTTGAGCTTCCTCTTTTGGCATTACTCAATTAACTAAAGTTTGGCTATGGTGTTTGCTTGTAAATTATTAAAAAGCTTGAATATTCATGGATACTTGACATTGGCTAGACATCAATCATGTACAGTCATACTTAAAAAGAAGAAGTATATAACATTATTATTTGTTATACAACTTCGAGCTTTTATTATATAACTGGTTGTATCAACGACTTCCTTCTTCATTTGTGCGGAATTTGTACTTTACGTTATATTTTGGCCAACTTAAATAACACCTCTGTAAATTACAGTCTATGTATTATTCTGATGTATAAACTATATTACTTTTAAAGTTTGACCAAAGTCAAATCAGAAACAGCCGTGGTTGCTACTGAGCTACCATGGCTCATTGCACGAAACGTGATTAGCTCAAGACTAACCGTTTCACGCCGATATCTTGTGAGAGCGTGGTATCAGACCGATCAAGCCGGCCCTAAGAGCCGTAATCAAGATATTAATTTCAGCATGGCTCTACCACATTAATCATCAAAATATGTTCAATAGTTTTTGTGTGTAAGTAACATTCATACTAACAAACTTTGTCAGTTAAATGTTAATAGGATTATTGCTTTTCTTTGCACAATTTCAGGGTGTAAACAATGATATGTGGCGAATAACTCGTATGAACGATAAATACGAAGTGTGCGACAGTTACCCGGCTATTTGGGCCGTGCCGGCCGCTGCTAACGACGACCTGCTGAGATCTGTTGCGGCTTTTAGATCTAGGGGACGGATACCAGTACTGGCGTGGATACATCCCAGCTCCCAGGCTACCATCACCAGATGTAGCCAGCCTTTAGTTGGGGTAAGATTTTTTGTACATTTCTGTAGAAATAAAATGTTGCCACTGTATATCACTCAGTATATATATATAGAATAGTCATCAAGATTATTAAGTTAAAGAACCAATTCCGCGTTTAGAAATCGAACAATGAATTATACCAAAGTAGTTATGCCAATAATTGTTATCCCTATTAATATTATAAATGCGAAAGTAACTCTGTCTGTCTGTCTGTTCCGTTTTCACGTAAAAACTACTGGACCGATTTGGCTGAAACTCAGTATATGTATATTTTCGATGCCGAGAATGAACATAGGATACTTTGTATCCCGGAAAATGGGATAGTTTCCGGGATAAAAGTATATTTGTCTCTCTGTTTGTTATCCTTTTACGGAAAGAATTTTGGACCGATTTGGCTGATACTCGGTACATATGTAATTTGAATACCGAGGGTGGACAAGGGATATTTTTCATCCCGGATAATGGGATAGATTTATGTAAAGATTATCCCAAAAGTGGGACAGGCTTTGGTTGGTTTTGTGATTTGCCATTTTCATCATTTTGGTTATTTTGGTTATTTTGTCCTTTTTGTCCTTTTGCCCTGTTGCCCTTTTGCCCTTTTTCCCTTTTGCCCTTTTGCCCTTTTGCCCTTTTGCCCTTTTGCCCTTTTGCCCTTTTGCCCTTTTGCTCTTTTGCTCTTCGACTCTTTTTTGTCCTTTTTGTCCATGTTGCTCTTTTTGTCCTTTTTGCTGATGTTGTCCCTTTTGATATTTTTGTAGTTTTCATTGACAGATAAATAAAACTAGGACTGTTTGTAATAGAGGATGAAAGTTTGGATGAGACCAATCATTTCTCAAGTTCATAGATATAAAAATTCATCGTCTATAAAAATGCGATAGTAACTCGATATGTCTTTCTGTTAAGTTTTCGGAAAACACTGGGAATACTGGATCTTTTTTATTGTAATTTTATTTAAATGTAGTTTTAATGCCGAAAATGGACATATATACTCATGCCAAGAGATCGGCATGAGAATATATCAAGCATCGAGTTAGCGATATAAAATGAAGTGAATTTTTCGGGGGCAAATGGCACTAACATAAAAATGGTGTACACTGTAACCTGTATTAACGCCTGCTCTTTAAACAAGAAGCAGGAACTAGAGGTTAACCCGCGGCGCAGCCGCGGGGTAAACTCTAGTTTGTATATATATTAAAGTAGCAGTTTGAAAAAGAATTCACATCAGAATTTGTTTTGATAAACAATAATAATTCATAAACTGGACTTGGGTTTCCTGATTATTAAGGGGAAAACACAGTATACGTGCCATGCTTATTCAATGCTTATTAGCAAGTTTCGCTTGTCAGTTATCTCAAAGTGCAGGTTTCATCACAATGTTTCCTTTGTAGCAGGGGCAATTGTAACTTATACATTGGAGTTACTGGTGTATCACATTGGCTAAGTGTGGCGTATATGCGGCGTAGGGCCTTTAAAATCGGGAACCCTGACCCCAACTTTGGGGCTTTTATAGATTATCATTATTATTTTATGGATTAACTTATGATATGATTTTGTGAAAATTTCTTAAGACCTGAAGTTTCACAGAAATGTAAACTATAAGAGTATCTTAGATAAATGCATAAAAGTGTAAACGGATCCTATGTGAATAATAGCGAAGTATTTTTTATTTATTTGTGTGTATTAAATTTTGTAGTATACATGTGGTTTGCGTCTGTGTGGTTAATATGTTCACTCGAAATTAGTCCACC
Source organism: Dendrolimus kikuchii (assembly GCA_019925095.2). NCBI lineage: Eukaryota > Metazoa > Arthropoda > Insecta > Lepidoptera > Lasiocampidae > Dendrolimus > Dendrolimus kikuchii. The sequence goes on along the minus strand of CM034391.1, from coordinate 10,145,879 downwards.
TTGATCCTTAATAATTCGATTATTTAATACCAAATTCTCGTAACGCACTTGTGCGTGATCGGCTTCCTGTAGTGGGCTTTACTCTGATCCGTCTGCCTATTTTGTCCGTTTGAGACGAGCACGACGAAAACATAGGATATTTTTTATGTTTTCAACGTGATCTCATTTGTGCATCGATAAGTGATGTTTTGTATTGAACAAAATGATTCATTGTATTAGTTTCCTTTATTGCGGTTATACTATGTGTCATTGCACTTATTATTTTAACTGTGATGATTCGGGGCTTCCCTCGCATAATTATTTATTTAGAAATTTTGATTCTGTGGGACGTAATGGCACTTTTGCCAGGTGGTAGGGCATTTGCCCGACTGGATGGCTACCACCCCAGGTCTAAAGTATGTCGCCATAACAACCTTGAGTTGTGTTCCGGCATTAGTGACCAGGTTCCAGTCTCCCTTAAGAGAGTAGCAGCGCATTTGTAGCAACTTTGGTGTTGCAAATGTCCATAGGCGATGGTAACTGCTTTCCATCAAGTGGGCCGTCTGCCTGTCTGCTGATCTCCTGCAATAAAAAAAAAAACTTGATAATAATTGGTTATTTGTCTTCTTTGAAGCCTAAAATTGATTACTTTGTTTTATGTCCCGGCTATACCTGGCATAATGTAAGTGTTAATGACTGTGTCCCTTAGATGTAGCCATGGGTTAACACATTATTTGAGATGCAACATTGTTAATGATGCTAAACATTGACAGATAATGTATATGTATAGCTAATCATTAACAGCATTATTTTTTAACGTTATAAGTAACTCACATTTTGCCATAGTCACTGACCCTAATGCAGGTGGAGCAGGGGTAAAACGGAAATTGCAGATTTAAAGGCATGCACTTTATGTGTAATGGCCATAATCGATTAACAGAAACATTACATTAAGCTATTAAGGTAGTTAATTATTATTGCACGGTGAAGATATCATGTTCCAGCAGAACTAATTTTTCATGTCGTTATCATGTTGGCTGCAGGTTAGCGGTAAGCGAAGTCATCAAGATGAGCGATATATTCAGTTCATAATGGATGCGAATGCGCAAGCGCACAAGTTGTTTATTATGGACGCCAGGCCGACTGCCAACGCTGTTGCCAATAAGGCTAAAGGGGGAGGGTATGTGTATACTATTACATTACATACATACATACATACATAACTTCACGCCAGTTCCCTTGCGGGGTAGGCACAAACAACAGAGCGCCATTTAGGTCCATTCTTACACACCTCACTTGCTTCTTTGACATTCATAACTCTTGTCATGCACACTCGTCTGTTCATAAGGCTCCTGACATCACCCTCCGCTAGTACACGATCAATTACATTACATTATATAATTATATTATGTGTGTGTGTGTGTTTTACCAAAATATATCGCCTCCTTGCTTCAATAGTTTGTTATCTTGAAAATTGAAACAGTAAAAGATGTTTTTTAACCTTCAAAAAATAATTAAATTGGTATCTTTTACAAAGTTATTCATTTCTATAAAATTATTTTTTGAGAGTCATAAAACTCTTTTTTAAACTTTCAATTTTCAAGGTAACAAACACATCATTGAAGAAAAGAGGTTGACTATCGATTTTTTTAGTATCAACCAATAGTTTAAAATTTGTGTAGTATGAGTAAATGAAAGCTTTATTTACGACACTAGGCCGCGTGTCAAACCCTAGACAGTATCTTTATTTTATTTACACAAAAACGTAAATCGGTATTTTACATATTATAATAATAATAAAGAAAGTAATTCCATATAGTCTAGGCAACTGCCCAGCAAAATATAGAGCTGAATGAAAGCCAACCTGAATTGAAGTAATACAACAAATGACATGTTGTTGTTGACAACTATAGCTATTTGTAGCAATTGACCCAAAAAATAATTGTGAGCATTATTTACCTAAAATAGATCTACAACAAACACTAATAAAACACTGTGTATACGCGAGCCATAGCCCAAAACCGGTTCGTCACGAGTCTAGCAAACAACATGTACGGCAAGCGCACAACTGCATATTTAGTTCCGCGTTTGTTAAATGACTTACCTGTTGAGTTTAGGGAAAGCATTACATATATAAATATTAAAAATAAACTTAAAATGCACTTTTTAAACCAAACAATGTTAAAATTGTTTTTCAGTTATGAATCGGAAGACGCTTATCAGAATGCCGATCTTGTGTTCTTAGACATTCATAATATTCACGTTATGAGAGAAAGTTTGCGTAAATTGAAGGAACTGTGCTTCCCGCAGATTGATCAAACTAGGTAAGTACACTTCAAAATTTAAGCTAAGTTGTAAACTTTTATAGCACAGTAGTTTTGGGTAGTAAAAATAAAGTGTCTTCTAATATTGAAAAGTTTTTAAATTTTTATAATATACTAGCTGTTACCGGCGACTTCGTCTGCGTGTTTTGTTTCCGCGGAACCCTAATTTTAAAAGTAGTCTAACGTCTCTCTCTCGTCTCGTTATAACATCAGTTATCTGCGAGTGAAAGTCCGGTCCAAATCGACCTAGCCCTTCCAGAGATTACCCGGAACAAACAGACAGACAGAAAAAAATTTAAAAATTGTTTTTTTATTTTCATATGCATTTAGTAAAAAGTGTTAATTGGCGTTGGATACTTCACCGGACATGCTTGTACAAACACATATTTTATATCCTTAAATTAATCAAGTTACGCTTGTGTTATGGGTAATATAGAACCGACTACTCTGTGTCTGAAAAAAATTTAAAAAGTGAGGTAGGCCAGCAAAGACTTAGCCCGCTCAACCACAGAGGCCGCCAAATTGGATTGACGAGTTCCGTAATTTCATAACTTCGATATATATACCGACCTGTATTTTTTTTTTATTGCAGGAGTTCAGCAGACAGGCAGACGGCCCACTTGATGGAAAACGGTTACCATCGCCTATGGACATTTGCAACATCAAAGGTGCTACAAATGCGCTGCTGCTCTCTTAATGGAGACTGGAACCTGGTCACTAATGCCGGAACACAACTCAACGTTGTTATGGCGACATACTTTAGACCAGGGGTGGTAGCCATCCAGTCGGGCAAATGCCCTACCACCTGGCTGTGGGTTGTTTTGTCGCCTCTTACGAGAGGCCGCCCGGCCGCAGGAAGTATTCTTTCTCGGTTCCTGCACGGATATATATTATATGTGTGATATGTATGTCGTATTTTGGCATTACAAACAGACACTTTAATGTTATTTATTTGTGTAGATTTTCATTATTATTGTATAGACGCAATAGAGCCAAGCGGCCGGCTCGGCTGGTGCGATGCCACGCTCTCATTGAATATCGGCATAAAATGGTTTGCCTTGAGCTGGTTGTGCTTCATAGAGCATAGAGAATACCAATGGCCCACTCTTCCCTTGCTCTATCCCATCTCTTTTATCTCACCCCTATCCATCATACCTGGGGCCCAATTCTGCTGTTTCAATATTTAGGCGTTGCGAAGATATTCAAAATACGATTCCATTGCGGTAGTGTTAATAACTTGTATTCCACTAAATTGCTTAAAAATATTTATAAAGATAGAGTGGCTTTCAACGGACACGCCACTGGAATTAACAGAATACCGAAATCGGACAACCATGCGACTGACAAGATAGTGTCCAGCGATTTTGACGAGACAGTAATAGCAGAATTGGGCCCCTAGTGATGCAAACGTCCATAGGCGACGGTAACCACTGTGCCAGATAGGTTGTGTAAGCCTGTATCAAACACAATTTCAAAAGTTTTTGTTCAAAATAAGTTCCGCTGGAGAACACTTTGAAGGTCATATATATAAGTTCAAATTTAATTTTACTTACTATTCTATGTACACCGCTTCGCAACGTGTTATTGCTGTTAAGGAGAAGAAGCGACAAGAAAGTCCACAGCAACACGTCTAGCTAAAAATTGTTTTTCTTTCTGTTTATCTGTTTGCCAACGATAAAAAAAGCTTTTTTAAAAAGGTTTTTAAATACAAGCTTTTGAGATCCTAGATATCATGTAGCAGCAGAGTGCTAGCCAGGACAAGTAAAACGAGCCCAAACACGACGGGTCTATCTTGTTTAGTACAGGAGTTCCTATGGCCACCTTCCGACTCCATCATCAGATCAGCTCCATAATACCATATTATTGCATTGTCACGCGATATACATATGTGTGCAAAACTTCAGCTCAATCGGAAACCGGGAAGTTGGTTAAATTTAACTTGTAAGATTCCACCCGAACTTACATACATACATAGGTACATCCATTGCAAGTTAAATAAAAGCTTCTAATATAAAGTGTGTATTACTAAAAAGTGTTATAGAATTATTTTAATCCGAATACAAACATACTTGATAACCTCGAATATGTTTTCGTGCTTATGGAATGCTTGTTTTATTTTTAGGTGGTTCAGTGGAATTGAGGCCAGTTGTTGGTTGAAACATATAAAATGTATATTGGCCGGTGCTGTACGTATTGTTGATAAGGTAAATGATTAATATTATTTTGTTGTTGATAGGAAATAAAATTAAATGTATTTTATTTTCCCACATTTCACTACAGCAGTGTATAGTGTATAATGGATAAAGGAAGCAACTTTACTCATACAAATGGAGGGAATCACCATTAAAAAAAAATTGTAACATATATAGTCAGAAACATAGACATGTCATATTAGTTAAAATACCTGCTCTATAAAACAAAATAGCATTTTATAGTATTTTTTACACTATATAATCCGCACTCATATCATGTATGTATATTTACAATTAAAGTAAATTTTCGAGATTAAAGATGTCAGACCCTATTCTATTACTATAAGTGATCCTAATATGCTCGTAAAAGTCGAACACGGTTCGAGTTTACTCGGTTCAGCCACCGTTGTCCGTATGCATTATTTAGTATTTTATTATTATATTTATTTTATTATATTATTTATTATTATTTTTATCCGTGCAGGAACAGAGAAAGAATACAAGTTCCTGCGGCCGGGCGGCCTGTCGTAAGAGGCGACAAAACAACCCAAGGCCAGGTGGTAGGGTATTTGCCCGACTGGTTGGCTACCACCCTTGGTCTAGAGTATGCCGCCTTAACAACATTGAATTGTGTTTCAGCATTAGTGACCAGGGTTCCAGTTTTCCTTAAGAGAGCAGTAGCGCATTTGTAGCACCTTTGGTGTTGCAAATGTCCATAGGCGATGTTTACTGCTTTCCATCAAGTGGGCCGTCTGCCTGTCTGAACTCCTCCCATTATACACTTTCGAATCTGCCGTTGGTAAAATCCATAGCCCGGGTTGTCTGGATGAGATCGCTCTAAAGCGATAAGGCCGCCCATTGCTCCTACTTTTACTGTTTAAATGTGACTACTGTGAATTGTTTATTTTATGTGTATGTGGTGAACAATAAAGTGTTTTCTATCTATCTATCCTGCAATAAGAAATAAAAAAATGCATTCAGGCTTCCACTTTCTGAGTCACAAGTGCTGTCCGAGTAGCTATTCGAGTGCACTCGGTCCAAGCGACGAGTATACTGTGATGGTGTTAACACGGCTTAAGGATGAATATGTATATGTAATAAATATGTTTTATTTTAATTTTAAATCAATAGATTATTTTTCCAATTAGCTACATAATTAAATTCCCTTATTAAGGATTTAATTAATGGTACAGTCTTAGTTTTTTTTTTAATCGGCTCAGTTAAAGTCTATGTTAAATAACACGGTATGGCTGACATATCTATTAAACGTAATTTGTAGCGTTATCGTAAACTTTCCTACGAAATAAATATTAATTTTAATTTTATAAAAATTAAATATTTAATTTTCGTAATTTCTTCCAGTCCTATTTGAAATAGACTTTAACTTTTTGAGTATTTCAAACCTAGTTTAGGTAGCCTTAAAACTTAGAGATAAAATATTGATTGTTGAAGGTTGAAAATCACAAAACGTCGGTGTTGGTCCATTGTTCAGACGGTTGGGACCGCACCGCCCAACTCACAGCCCTGGCGATGTTGATGCTTGACCCCTACTATAGAACCCTTAGAGGTTTTGAAGTTCTCATTGAAAAGGAGTGGCTTTCTTTCGGGCATAAGTTTCAATTGGTAAGAAATATATATTTTTAAACATGGTTTTGTTCAGACTATTTTAGTCAAATGTTCCGGCACATCAACATCTGACTAAAATGGTCAAAATAAATAAATGGTTTATTTCAAATCCTTGGCTGTTTGCCTTTGGAACTCTTTACCCATATATTTCAGGAAAGCGAAATCATTTGCCATATATAAAAAAAAACCGTCAAAAACCATTACATATTTTTTCTATTCTTCTTGACTTTGCTGTTTACTGTCCGCATTGTACTGTTCTTCCTTTTTTTAATTTACTTATACCTAGACATAAGTTGTTAAAAGTGTCCTCTAAGTCAGGTTGCTTGGAAGAGATCGCTTTAAGCGATAATGCCGCCTTTTGTTTTGCCGTAAAATTATTTTAACTATTAATTATGTAATTGTTTATATTTTGGTAAACAATAAAGTGTTTTCTATTCTATTTATGTAATATTTGTGACATTTTAATGCCAAAATAAATGAAACATATTAATGACAGCGTATAGGTCACGGCGACGACCGTCACTCGGACGCGGATAGGTCGCCCGTGTTCGTGCAGTGGGTTGACTGCGTGTGGCAGTTGCAGCAACAGTTCCCGACCGCGTTTGAGTTCACTGAACGGCTGCTTATCACCATAGTGGATCACTTGTACTCATGTCGGTTTGGTACCTTCCTATTCAACACCGAGAGAGAGAGGGTCAAAGAAGGTAAGATCTAAGTGCGATTTAATAAACATTGAATATATTTTGTAGCAACCATTGATGGCCGGTTTCTATATCTTACTATTCATTCATTTGGCTAACTGTCATTATTCAAATGTTAGTCAGTTAGTCAGCTTATGTCAAATTTTAACCAATGGGCCAATGAAAGGTGATGTAACAGTGAGTGGCCTGGACAACTTTTTGTGCAATCGGACAACTATTTGGGACAGCGTACTTTGTGTTTAAGATTTACTAATTTTGTTAGGATTGTTTTAAAGATAAATTGATGACTATAAAACCGTGGATGATATAATTATAAAATTTGTATTTATTATGTGGTTACAGCTTAGTTTTATGAGGGTGTAACCCTACTAGGCTTAGTGGTCTTTATTATTAAAATAAAATTAGTAGCAATCCTTTTTACTATATGTAGTACATTTCATTAATATATAATCATCTGCAGATAAACTGAATGTGGCGAAGGTTGAGTACTTGGCCTGCAACACTACAGATCCCACATCCGTGTGCATAGGCGAAGATACGTTCGAGCGCACGGATCAGTTTAAGTACTTGGGATCTGTACTTAGTGCGTCTGAGGATATCGACCACGACGTCAAGGTCCGTATCACAGCAGCTTGGGCCAAGTTGCGTGAGGTGACAGGTGTCATTTGTGACCCCAAAATGCCGGTTAAATTAAAAGGACAGGTCTATAAATCAATCATCATTAGACCTGTCCTTTTGTATGGCAGTGAAGCGTGGTCTGTACTTGAGCGACACAAGCAAGAACTGCGTGTCACGGAGATGAATATGCTGCGATGGATATGTGGAGTGACGCGAAAAGACCGGGTCAGGAACTCCCGCATCTGCGGCAGTCTTCATGTCCGTGACATAGCAGACAAACTGCAAGAGTGTCGCTTACGTTGGTACTGCCACGTTTTACGGAAACCGGCTAATTATGTGGGGAACAAATGTTTAGCCATCTCGCCTCCGCCAGTTCCCGGTCAAAGGGCAAGGCCCAAGAAATGTTAGTTTGACGTTGTGAAAGATGACATGCGTACCAATGGTCTCAAAACGGGGGATGATGAAGACCGCGCGAAGTGGAGTAGAAAAAGTAGGAACGCGGACCCTGGGCGTCGGAGTGAACGTTCCGAACGCAACCGGGATTTAACGCTCGGATGATGATGATGATGTATCTGCAGACAAAGAAAGCTAAATAAGACCGAATCCAGACACCCAGGCCAGACTAAGTAACATAAAGATTGTTAATGAAAACTAGGAATCAAATGCAAGAACCTTCTATTTTAATTAATAGACCAACGTCTTTATATTCCAGCTGGGAAAAATTCTCGTTATACTCGCAATCAAATTTCGTGCGAATATTTTATTTATTTTATTTACATGGACTTGTTGTATTTACGAATAAATTCGTTCACAGAAGTGAAAACAAAGACTGTCTCCCTCTGGTCGTATATCAACAGCCGTCAGGACCTGTACTTGAATCCCTTGTATTGGGGGCCGAAGTGCTTGGGGCCAGGGTCTCCGCCTTCACCATATTCCCGTCCACAAGTCGTGCTGGTTCCAGTCGCATCGTTAAGAGTAATCAAATTATGGAAAGCTTTATACTGTAGATGGAATCCTACTATGAGGCAACAGGTAAATATTATATTTTCTAACTACCTACCAATAACATTATCGTTTAACTAAAAGTTGACAAATGAAGTTGGTTAAAAATGAATTCAGATTCTTAAAACAATTGCAGTTTGTCATTTTAAAATTCATTATATCGTCGAAGTCTGTGCAGGACCTTATTACAATTTTTATTTGATTTTATTTTTTTCGTCAATATCCCTATTAATATTATAAATGCGAAAGTAACTCAGTCTGTCTGTCTGTTCCGTTTTCACGGAAAAAGTACTGAGACCGATTTGGCTGAAACTCAGTATATATATATTTTCGATGCCGAGGATGAACATAGGATACTTTTATGCCGGATAATGGGATAGATTTATGTAAAGGTTATCCCAGAAAGTAGAATAGGTTTTTTTTGTGATTTGCCATTTTGGTTAATTTGGTCATTTCGATCATATTGACCATTTTGGCGATTTTGTTCATTTTTGATATTTTAATCATTTTGGCATTGCGGTCATTTTTGGCATATTTGGCATTTTGGTCATTTTTGGCATTTATGTCACTTTTTAATTTTTGCCATTTTTGGGTATTTTTTGCGCTTTTATCATTTACTAAAGTTTACTATTTGTTACATAATTACTACATGCATACGAGTATATTACAATTTTGACAAGTCATACACTGACGCCGACGATATATATCCTGATTTTAAAAATAGAATTTACTGGCTGAAAATATGTTTTTAAAGATGGCCGACCACTTTAAAAAACCTTTGGGTAAAAAGAGTAGCATCCAAATTTGTTACGGTAAACTTAATTGCTACTCTAGATTATGTATAAACGAATTACAGCAATTTAATATACGAAAAACTGTCGATTATTCAGCCATCTAATGCTAATCAATGGCGACCAGACTGCTTTGAGCGCTATAGGGACCCGATACACCAGTGCTACCGTCTGTTGGTAGCAAGTCCAGTTGCAGGCCGTAGGAGTGAGCGACCAAGTTGCCAGGCATTAGAAATTTCTGGTGACCGGGCTGCCTGTCGTAAAATACCATAAAACAACCCACAACCAAGTGGTAGGGATTTTGCCTGTCTAGATAGCTACCACCCCTGGTCTAGAGTATGCAGCCATAACAACCTTGAGTTGTGTTCCGGCATTAGTTGCCAGGTTCCAGCCTCCCTTTAGAGAGCGGCAGCACATTGAGAGCATCTTTGGTGTTACAAATGTCCATAGGGGATGGTAACCGCTTTCCATCAAGTGGGCCATCGGCCAGTCTGCTGAACTCATGTAATAAAAGAAATATTTAAATCTTGTTGCGCTTATAGAGTTTTTGTCGATTTGAAATGTGGTGTTTTGCTGTACAAATTTTGTTTAAAATCTACTTCGTAATAATTTTGTTAGATGTCTTCATAGTGGGGTGTGAAGTGAGATGGTGTTATTTGTTTGTAAGGACCCGATATATCAACGCACCCGCGAGCTGGTGGCCTTGCAGGCGCAGCTGGAGGCCGCCGTGGCCGCGGCCGCGGGCGACCACGCCGCCAGGCAGCACAGGCTCGGCCTCACGCCGCCCCGCGTTGCCAGCCCGCATCATGTTTAAACCACGCTAAAATTATCCTATCCTATCCCTGTCTCCGAAGTTACAAAACAATAACATACTTCGTAAGTATTTAATTCGATAGATTTTGTGAACTGTATATATATTATTTCTATGTGATCTAAACTATTAAACACGAATACTAGAAAAGCGATTCTCAAGTTTCTTAAGCATAATTTAAAAAAAAAACTTTTATTGGTACTTGCCTTTCCGATGATTATACGACACCACGCCATAATAAGAAAAGTAGAACGAAATAACTCATGGTGTAAAACTTTCACAAAATATATTCTATTGTAGAACCATGCCTTTAAACTCTTACTGTAATAAGTTCTGCGAAAATAATGACAAGAATTGAGTTAGAAGTGCTGTGATATCATCGGGATAAGCAATTTCCCATACACTCTTAATTTCCAGTGTATATTTATTGTTTCTTATTAAAATTGACATAATTTTTCTTCTTATATTTTTTATTGATAATTCGATAAGTTGTGAAATCACCAAAACCAAATATCGACCTTTATGATTATTGGACTACTATTTATTCTTTTGCAAAAATGTGTGAAATCTGCTAAATTATACTGGTCAAAATTTTTGCGAATTATAGTATTGTAGTATTTATAATATTAGTAAGAATTATAGTATTTATAATATTAGTATGGATTTCGTTTAGATCACATTGGCTGTTTTTTTATTTATAAATATTGATAATCGTTAACAATTTGTGGAGAGTTTTCAAATGTTACACAACTAATAATTTCTCCCGATGTACCTGCGCAGTAAACCAATTTTAGTAGTGCGGGATAATGTGCGTATCGTGTAATCGGAACTGAGCCACGAATGCATAGCAAGCAACACTGCCATTTTTGCTTGTGAATAAAGTTCAAATCGGTCTACATTTTTCTGTGCAAATGAAAATTGCCGATCGGAATTATAAGTTGTGTAAAACTGTCATTACTTTTGTATATTTATACTTAAATACTATTTGACAATATATCACACTTATTGTTGTTTTATCATCGAGTTTAAGATCAAGGCCCTTCTCCTACGGTGCTATTCGTCAAGCTACGCCATTGAGATGCAGCTCATAGGTCGCCTACTGCGATATATGCTATTTAATTATTTCGGTGTCGACATGAAATTCCCGCGGGTTTCCCGGAACACAAAGCATCGCAGCATTGAAAAGATAATGTAAGCTATGGTTTTAGTGGAAACTGTGTCGGAATAGGTTAATTTTTATGCACCTGAACATTTTCAAACCGCTCCCAGGGAAATTCCTACGGGATTCCCGGGGTAAAAAATATTTTATTAAAAAAAAACATTTTATTTAAAAAAAAACATTTTATTAAAAAAAACATTTTATTTTAAAAAAACTTTTTATTTTAAAAAAACATTTTATTACGTTAAATTTACTATCAGGTCAGTAAAAATCACATTGAAATTCGATTTTTTTAATCTGGCTGGTTTAAATTATTCCCAGAAAAATTCACGCGAAATTCCCATGATAATAAGACGCGCAGATTTTAAATTGAAGAATTTGCTATCGATCAGCGAAAAACGCATCGAAATCCGCCGTGTAGTATTTACGGGAATCCTGAACAAACAGACAAAAATCTAAAAAAACTATTGCATCGTGGTCTCCGTTATTTATATGGTCTATTCCAGTTGTTTTTTTTTTAATAGCTTCAATGTATAGACACGGCATGTTTAGAATGTTATAATATTATAGATTAAAGCTACCGCCGGCATGAAATAGAGTAATGATAAAAGTTACTTATATTTAGAACAGATGCTATAATATGGTTGCGGACGAAGAGTACTCCCCGGAATAACCTGCTGAGCACAGCCCTCCCGTGCCCCGCACACCGCCTGTAGCTAGCGCAGTTAGCAGCTAGACGTCGGCCGAGTAATGAAACTTAAGATGCAGCCTTGGGGTTCAAAATATAAATTCTACTGTACTCTCTCTCGCCATTCTTACGTCGTGATCTCTCTCACTCTCTCTTTCAACACATATTTATATTTTTATTCGTGTTAACCTAGTAGTAATCATTGTAAATAATTGTAATATAATTAACTTAAAAATACAGTCCAAAGTGAATATTGAGAGTTTTTATTCCATGAAGATAACTACCACCAATAATATTTTTCAATTTTGAAATTAACTTACTAACGAACTTAAATTGTATGCGATGCTTTGTTCGCGTGGCGTGCGACCTGCATTGACAGTAGTGTGTCACCGAAGTAAAACGCGTTCTCGACGCATCGCGTCGTATGTGGAAATTACCGAAATTGTATGGCGGCTGTTGACGGGCAACCACTAGGAAGTGCGTACGAAATTCAAGTTGCTTGCGTCGTGGGACAAGGGCCAAATGTTTTACGTTATTATTGTATGTATCGTAAATAATATTATGTGCATGGAACCGCCTTGTATAAATTCCAATACTGTTGTCATGGGACATGGTCGAAGTAATGAGTATTAGTTATAAGACTATTTAATCGTGAAAATATATGCGAATTGTGAAGGTTGTAATAACCTCTGTATTATACTTGTTTATATAGATTACTTTAATGTTTATATATTGTCATATAGTTTATATACTCCACGCCAGTATTTATACTCTCCGGTTTAACTGCAGAATGCTGCTTGAGATGATTTTGCATGTGAAAGTTATTACATATTCATCTATTGCTAATCTGCAAAAAAGATTGGCGTGGAAAATAGTAAATAAATATGAAACCAAATAGTGGTAGAGATAATAATAGAGCTAATATTGTTTGGCTAATGAAAGTAGAGACTGAAAAAACGCGGCATATTTAATAAAATGTAAGTTTGGCATCTCCAAATTAACATAGAGTTTCGTTACGTTTCGTTTACATACGTTTCGTAAACAACCTTAATTTTATTTGAATTTAGTGGTTTTCTTCTGTTACTTTTTCTCGCATGTGGACATAATGTAAAACAATGACTTCCGCACTTCACTTTGAATGGTTTTATTCAGATTTTAAGCTCGTAAACGCTAAAACACAATTACACTAAAATTACAATAAGGACAACAAAGTTTTAGTAAAATGACATCGATGATGTTTGTATTAGCATTGCCATTTAAAAAGTTTACAAATAATTCGAGTATATTCGTTACCTTCGTTAGCGAAACTCTAGCATTAGTAAAATAATTTAAATTAATATTTGTGTTCATGGAACTAAATAATTTTAGGTATGCGTTGGTACGCGACAGAGTTGAAGTAATCCAGGCGTAGGCTTTGCCAGTATTTTAGAAGAGTAGCGAGTACTTAAAACTATGAGTTAACGGCATCGATTCTATGTTTATTTTAACTTTTTATTTTACTCGGACATTTTTGATACTTTAAAAATGTGGTTTATAATAATGTGAATATCTATCTATTAATCTTTAATTATTCCTTATTGATAGGCAATCATCAATAACGGCCGTATGTCAAGAAAATGTCGCACTTATAAGTTGTGTAAAACTTTGTATATCTATTGAATTAAAGTACTCGCTGCCATCATAATATATTCGAATTGCCCCTGACATACCCTACTCTACCCATACATTTGATAATCTATTTCTATAAAATCTGACATTGTTTTCGTACGCAACACTGTTTTGAGATTATAACTGCAATATATTTTATGTAGCGTAAAAATGTATTACGAAACCACATTATATTGTTGAAAATTTATATTAACAATGAAGTTGCGTTATATTTATGTGACTGGAACTTCTATTTAATTATTCTGTTTGTTTTATAGTAGTGTTAAGAATTTTTATGTTGTGAATTTGCCCGTGTAAACTTATGTTAACTACCCGTTCTGCTTCTTCGATTTTCAGTAATTATAAAAATATTCTATGTTAGCCCTTAGTCTTCAAGGAAGGCTTGTACTAATTTTGATGAAAAGTGGTTTACATCCAAGGCAAAAAAGGAACTTTATATGAATTTTAAGCGTGTGTGTAGATGATACCCCTGTTGCGTCGCCTCTGCACCGCGATACTGTGTACCTACTAGACACCGCACCGTGGCCATGATTTTATTCTGTGTTGCGGAGGTTGTCAGACCTACTGTACCATCGCCCCATGGGTGACGTTGACGTTGCTCGACAATGGCGCAACCCCGGTACGCCCGGTAATATAAAGATTTTTACTTCTGAGAATTTCTTAGTGAATTGTAATTTATTCCATAAGACCCTATTGTACATAATGAATTATAATTAAAAAAGAAAGTTAATAAATGTTTACTATATTCTGAATTTGGAGTTTTATTTAATTACACAAATAAATATTTTTACTAATAAAAATGAAAGCATGGATCATTGTAATCATGGATGAAAACCAGTCACAAGTTTGTTTCACAAAGCTAGTATAAAAGTATATTTTATCATCATCATCAAGTTTGAAGTTGCAAGTAGCGCGCTCTACGTCATCCGTTATTGTTAGACTACTGCCTTGCATGTCATCTCTTATGACGTCAAATCTTAAGTCGAGCATTTTTTAGGTCCACCCCTTCTACGGGGACCTGATGACGAAGGCGGCATGGCTCATATATACTCTACATATAAATTAGTCGGTTTCTCTAAAATGCGGTCGTAATAGGGTACGTGACTCTTGCAGTTTGCTATGTCACGGTTATGAAGGCTGCCACGGATGCCGAGTGACGAACGCGGTTTTTATGCGTGTTCCCACACATTTACAATTAAGCTAGAGTTTTCCCTACGGCTACGCCGCGGGCCTAACTCTAGGGTGTAGCTCTATTTTACTTGTATAAAAACTTAATTAGGTTTGTTTAAATAAAAATACCTTCACTAAAAAATTATCTAACTAATGGTGAAAACCGCTTAAGAATCCGTTGCGTGATATAGGAGGAGTTATCGGACATACAGACAAGTTTCATACTACGTAAAGATAAAGTTTAATCATCATATTGTTACGAGTGTGGGACTCGAATTAAAATGCCGTTGGAATTACTATAGAATTTATTAGAACTATACAAACACGTATAACATAGTTATAGATAGACACTACTAGTACAACTGCACGATTCAATAACACGCGCAAAGTCCGTCACTATATCGCTTGTCGAATGTACGTCTTACTCGTATCGTAATCTTCGCTCGACTGCCCCACCCCTCCGTTCGGGCATTATCGCGTGGGCTGACTTCTTCCAAGAAAATGTAATTTGCATACCTGCGAACGGTCAACAAAGTCGAAAACAATAACAATAAGGATTTGTTCGACACTAATGATGGCCATAAAACAAGTAGAAAAACAATAGCATGTTTTTCTTAATTACAAATTCTAAACACAAAGTAGACAAAAGAATTCCTAAATCCCCGGGAAGGCAATAAACTGCGCTTTACAACAGGCAGGTGTGCGCATTCCTTTGACGCCATGTAACAATATTCATCTCTGGCACGCAAATAAAAAAAATCGTATCTAGAGGATAATACATTTTAAATGTTAATGATAAACGGTAAACTTTATGGCGGATTTTCACACGAAATCATATTAGATTTGGGTTTAACCATTGAGTTATAACATGTCTAGAGAGAGCATTGCTAACAAACAAGACCGGCAAAAACGGCATCAAAAACGCGAAGCGTTGCTAAATTCACTCTGCATTTTCGGGATATCAGGAAAAAAATATTACCCCATTTTTTATAATTAAATAATTTTTTATGTAAGTGAAAAGTTTAAATGATCGTTATGATTTAATCGCTTTATGTAATATAATTTAATATTACTCAGAGGTTTTAGTTTTTTTTTTTAATAAAGTATTAGCAACAAAAGTTGTGTGTCCTGGAACGAACCATAAAAAAATACATGCAAAAATTAATTCATAACACATTTTAGCACATGTAGTAATTTTAATTCGCAATAAAATGCTTGTACAGATTATTAGTACATATTTATAAGTCTGTTAATTACCAATACTAATGTAATAATTCTAAAAAAACTATTCATAATGGCAAATTATTTTTGTGTTACACATCATGTTCACGAAGGTTATTAGAGGACTATTTATAACTCAAACATTATCCTGCGCTGAAAGTCAGTGAAATCATTTGTAATAGTAGACTTGGAACGATTCGATAGGTTTATATTGGGTAGTAGGCTTTATGTGTAATCCAAAGTTTATATCAGTAGTAGGAACTACGGGGTAGGTACACGGGATAGTTTATTGCAGGGACTTAAGAGCAACTAAACAATAAAGAGTTATCTATAATATTACTAGCGGCCCGGAGCGGGTTCACCCGCGGTCTGTTCGGTTCCCGTAGTATAAAGCGTCATGTTATATAGCCTATGACACTCCCTGTTAACGTAGCTTTCCAACAGTAAAAGAATGTTTAAAATCGGTTTAGTAGATCCCGAGATTATCCCCTACAACGTCACAAACTTACAAACTTTACCTCTTTATAATATTAGTACAGATAACTCCGACCGAAGCATCTGATTTAAACGATATTCAGTTTTTTTACATCCTCTTTGACGATATATGCAGCACGCATTCTGTCAATTCTATGTCAAACGTCATAAGGTTACATTAAAAAGTTTATATTGTCCAAAGCGCTAAGGTTAGATTAGAAATAATTTTATATGGTGGTTAAGTATTCTTAAATTTTCTAATTATCCTTCACACAACTTACATCTTATCGGTCACGATCATATATAATTATTTCAGGTACTTTATTTCAATACAACTGTGCCGTTGATAAGAAAATATAAAAAACATAGTGCAAAAATAATTCCGAAAATGATTCAAAATATTTTCTTTCAAAATCCATCTCTTTGTCCAACAATATGCTACAATTGGATCCGTAGGAAGTCTAAAACGTAATATAAACTAGTTTAAGAAAACCGGATACACAAACATTACATGTCTGTTTTCTATAGATTTTTTCAATTATTCATATTTCATAAATAAAAAAAATCATAACAAAGTCCCCAAATTTTGGAAAATAAATCACACTTGTCACCTGACAACATCAATCAATTCGATAACCTTGAAAATGTCGAAATTAAATTTCACGTTTTTACAAAGAAATCATAAGAAAAGTGTTAAGTTTTCCGATTAAATGACATCTTATCTTTATCCCTTCCTGTTTTAAAATAGTTCCGACACATTTTAATAGCGCAGGCCGGCATAATGATTTTTTTGCGAGAGCTCTAACCAGTAAAGTAATCGAAACGAAACTAACAAGCGTGGGAAGCCACTGAAGCCAGTGCACCAATTTTGGTGCACTTGTTTTGGGCCGTTTTTGTGCAATTGATGCGTGATCTAGACGTTTATATGATCTAAGGGTTTAACTGAGGTTCTACCATGACGTCGTTGCCGCCATGACGTCTTGTTAGGCTATAATGTCGACGATTTTAACTCGTGATACAATAAAGTTTTAGATACATTTGACGATGTTTTACTTGTTTGCAATAACGTGCTTTTGAGACTTCAATCTCGAGTTGCGTTGCAGTATTTATCAATTATTAAAGTTATATACTTTTTTTTATCTTTTATATAAATAAATATTTTCAAAATTAACCTTATGAAATTTTCTCTGAGTAACAACGTACACAGTTGTGTTTAACGTTATTTTGATAATTTCTAGTACATTTTGACCTCTGACCAATAAAGACTTGAGATGATATCGAGTGTTATCAATGTTGTTCAATACACCAAACAAAACATCGCACCGATCTCAAAGAACATTCATTGACCAATTGTGATCAAAGTGACATCTTGCTGTTTGTATTATTTGTAGTACTTGCTATTTAAAATGTTAAAAATCATTAAAAGTGTAGGGATAAAGAAAAAGACAATAAATTATTTTAAACTGCTGAGATATGAGAAAAGATTTCTTTCCAGTGATCAGGAGATTGTGTCATCTGCAGACGTTGTTATTATTGGTACGTATTCATTTTAATTTAGTAGATTATTTGAAAAATGATTGATTAATACGAAAGAATTGTTTCTCTAAAATATAAGTTTCGATACAATAGCTGTGTCTATTAGAGTTTATAAAGGTAAAAGTTGTCCAAAGTTAGATCAAGACATTTATTTTTACGATGAAATTATTATGGTTCTTGGAAAATTACGCAGTTGTTAATGAAATGTCGAAGTTATAAAAAGAAACTTGTCTGTCGATTATACTTTTAAATTTACTCAGGTTATAATTTATTCGACTGAAAACTTTTATCTGATGATTGAAAAATCAGCCCTTAAATAACTGTAAACAAACATTTTATATTCCCAAAATAAGAAAGTTGACGCTTGTGTTATACAGTAACGGAAACATTTTTTTTGTAAAATTTACCTTTCCGGTAATCGAACCCGGGAGCTCTACATTCCAATACACTAAAAAACACTTTTTTGCACAAGTTAAACAGCCAGGAAGACGGCTCACTTGACGGAAAGCACTTACCATCGCGTATGGATACTGGAAACACCAAAGGTGTTACAAATGCGCTGTTTTCTAAAGGGAGACGAAACTGGTCACTAATGCCGGAACACAACTCAAGGTTGTTACTGCGGCATACTCTAGACTAGAGGTGGTAGCTATCCAGACTGGGAAATAACCTACCACCTGGCTGTGGGTTGTTTCGTCGCCTCTTACGACAGGCCGCCTAGCCATAGGAAATTCTATTTTTGCACCGTTCCCTGCACGGATAAGAACGCGAGGACAGAGTCTCAATTTTACTATTATTATATTGTTCTAACATATGAGCATACGGATCACTTGATACATGTTACTGTTATATAGAAGCATGGACATATCCTAGTAAATATATTGTTACGAGTTTAGCGAGACTCGAATTAAAATGCCGTTGGAATTATTATAGAGTTTATTAGAACTATACAAACACGTATAACACAGGTACAAATATAACCGAACACAACAAGTCCAAACGTAATACAGAAGGTCATAATTCAATAAAACGCGCAAAGTCCATCACTTATTAGATTTCCGATTGTAGTACACACGTCTCGCTTCGCTCGTGATTCTCGCTCGACTACCACCCCCCTCCATCAAGTCATTGTTTTATACTGCACAAATGCAATATGTCCGCCCGGCAGCGTGAACCGAATTTCCTATAATCAGCTTTTACTTTAAAATCCGTAACACCTGGCTAATGATTACAATACAACAATAGGCCGTATGCCAAGAAGTAAACAAGAGAAGACGATCATAACAGAATGATAATGTTATTAGTTCAAATGCCGACGGGTAATAAATGTTCTTTGTTTCAGAGCTGCAGGTGGATTTTGTTTTTGTCGGGACTTGAGTTGTAACAATATAAACACGTGCAATAATGATTACTTCTTACATACAAATTTAAAGGATTCTTGATAAAGATTTTTCTAAATGACAATGAAAAATATTTTTGTATGATTCTTTGCTTTGTAGGAGGAGGTATAGCAGGCTGTAATACATTATATCAACTAACAAAGAGAGGTATCAGTGCAGTCCTATTGGAGAGAGCTAAATTAACAAGCGGAACGACATGGCACACGGCTGGTAAGTGAGTCAATAAATTCATTGATTGTCCTTCGAAAGAATTGGAACAGTACTTTATTAAAGTTACTTGCTTTACTATTCGTAGGTACCACTGTAGTGTACTTTTTTATGCTAGTTACGATTGTAATACGAGTTGCCTTTATGAGTTTAATATTTTCTAGCTTGTATTCAGTATTAGTAAAGTTAATATCATTTTTAATCATACACCTACAGTTGAGTTAATAATTGGTAATACTAAAATGTCACTCAACATTGCGGAAACTCATGCATGAGAAAGCACTTTTTAATTTAGAAGGACTATCATCTCCAGTTTCGTTTTGCGCATTCGTATTATTCTAGAATTGCGTAAATCCTATAGAAACATTAGATAGGTATTACTTTTTGTATGTTTTAAATACAATTAAAATATTTAATATCAATCTAAAGCTTTCCACCAATGGACACGAGCCTTCTCATACACAGACATAAGACATACATAACATTTTAGCACGTCATGTCATTATTATAAGTATAATATTATTTTTCTTTCCTTTTGTTGTCTTGATCTTATTGAGTATGCATTGTTTGCTACAACTCCATTAATTCTTCAAAAAGTGATTCTGTAACATACTTCTGTACAAAACCTATAAAAAAAAGAATTTGAGATATAAATAGAATATGAAATATAAAGAAAAACAATATCTAGCTAGACGTGTTGCTGGGGAGTTTCTTGCCGCTTCTTCTCCTTTAGAGCATCAACACGTTGCGAAGCGGTGTACATAGAATAGGAAGTAAAAAATTAAATTTTAACTTACATGTATGACCTTCAAAAAGTGTTCTCCAGTGGAACTTATTTTGAATAAAAACTTTTGAATTTGAATTCTCATTTTAGAAAAATAGGCTGTATATCTGCTTATCCGAGGCATATTGGTAACTTTTACACGTCGGTAAGTATGTGCAAGTTTCCTTAAGATATCTACCTTTACAACCAAAGTTATTGGCTCTATCAAGATTTGATGAACCCATGATATTCTTAGGTGGCGTTTCAGTATGTTCATACATATATTTCTGAAACAAATTTAGACAATGACATTGATCTTTTCAGGTCTGGTATGGTCCCTCCGGCCTTGCGATTTAGAAGTAAAATTATTGAGAGACTCGAGAAATGTTTACAGCGGTCTAGAAAAAGAAACCGGAGATTATGCGGGTTGGACGAACAATGGTGGCATGTTTATCTCGAGGAGTAAGGTACAGAATGTAATTTAAATTAAATTAACAATAATCAATATAACGCTTGTAGGCATAGTGAACATCGCCTGATGCCAAACGTAGTGTAGGAAAGGAAACTGGCAGACTAAATAATAATTAAAAGATAGAACTTCAACCTAATGATGTACTTACCATTCAGAGAGAAGAGTATGTCCAGCAATGGACTTCGATTGACTGATGATAGATATCGCAGTAAAGCTTGGAAAGTGTTCATATTCATTAATTAAAAATGATTACGGTAGAAGCTGAGCCTTTTTGTGCTATTCGTTTTAATACACCTCTACTTACACTCGTGGTGATAATTTAAGAATCGTGTAGCGCGGGAGTGTTACAAAATTACAATGTACCGTCAAATCTCAAAAAAATAAGCCATATATCATCGTTATGATTTTTTAAGACTACCTAAGGATACCCTACACCCTTACATACCCCGTTCTAACGGTGAATGAAAACATTGAAAACATTACAGGGAACGAATCCGCCTGTACTTTCTGTTGTAGGACATTTATACGCTGATGTTATATTTTCTTTGTACTATTTATAGGTTCGTACACAAGAATACATGCGCCTTCATACATTAGGTAAAGCAATGGGCATTCCCAGTGAAGTTTTGGAACCAAATGATGCGCAGAAACTTTTCCCACTTCTGGACCCGACGGTATTTAAAATGGCGTTATATTCTCCACAAGATGGCACCATAGATCCAGCAATGGCTTGCAGTGCTCTTGTTAAAGTTGCTACCAAAAGCGGTGGAAAAGTAAGTAACTGTTTACACTCTCCTATCATGTCAATGTTTATTCTATGGTTTACACTAATGTATTTAATCAAGCATGATGGTTGTTAAACATAGGTAAACCTGTTTATAATAAAAAAGGGAGAATTCTTTAGCTGTTCCATTAATAATTATTTACATAAAAAACAAAATAAATAGCTTTAATCTGTTAACTCTTTATTTAATATTAATTTAATTTCTGTAGTTAAAAGTCCAATCTTGATTGGAAAAATATGGGTGTGAATTAGCTCGATAGGTGCGGTTGTTTATTTTTGTTATTCTCTGACATTAAGTTATCTACGACACTGATAAAACGTGTCAAAAAAGTCATTAGACGCCATCGAGGTATAATGTACTACGTACAGTACGTATAATTCAATGTTACAGGAGCCCAATTAGGACCGTTTATGTTTAATTTGTTTGTATCCATACTTTAGTATGGATTTTGTCAATTACTTATCTTTGCCTTGTCTTGAATATGTGTGGTCTTTTGTCTCCTTAGTAAAAGTTTGGTAAAATTAAAATTCTGCTATCACTCTTTGTACGAAATTGGATTAGATGAATGCTCAATTATTTATAAGCCCTTGTTCATTCTAAGTTTGTATATGTTTTGTGTTAATTTCTATTTATAATCAATATTTTTCCTATTGATTTCTGATCTAACTGATAAAATATAATCTTAGAATATAATCATAATATAAAACAAAGTCGTTTTCCCGTCTGTATGTCTGTATATCCGCTAACTCCTCCTAAAATACCGAACAGATTTCAGTTAGAATTTTTTTAAAGGAAGGTAGTATATACATATATACTAGCTTTTGCCTGCCGAATTGATCGCGGTATGTAAAAACGTATTTAAGTTTTTATGTAAGTAAAATAGAGCTGCTTCCTAGGGTCTGTTTTACTTAAAGGGCAGCTTACTAGGGTTTGGGTTTGAGTGAAAAACACTTTTCTGATTTATAAAAGAGTTCCTAAAAAGACTTGAAATTTGGAAAAGCATGTTATTGTTTCTACTTAGTTGGATTACAGCCAAGGTTGACGTAGCAGATAGACGTTTTACCGTAACATTGAACTGTATGGCAATTATATACCTATATTTTGTGTGGCGCTAGGATATGTTTATTTAATTATGATATCTTCAGGTTTATGAGGACTGCCCTGTGCTCGATATATTATATGCACACAATCTTCTTGGCAATAAAGAAGTTACTGGAGTGCACACAGACAAGGGATTTATTAAAACTAAATGTGTTATTAACTGTGGAGGTAAGTTATATTACGATTAACTTATTTTTTATTTAAAAAAAATATTGCATGAGTTCAGCAGACAGGCAGACGTTACCTAATAGAAAGCGGTTACCATCGCTAATGGACACATGTCGCACCGAAGGTGCTACTAATGTACTGCCGCTCTTTGAAGGAAGACTGGATGGAGCCTGGCCCTTAATACCGAAACACAACTCAAGGTTTTTATAGCGGCATACTCTAGATCAGGGGTCGTAGCCATTGAGCAAATACCTTATCACCTGGCTGTGAGTTGTTTTGTCGCCTCTTAAAACAGGTCGCCCGGCCGCAGGAATTAGTATTCGTTCTCTGTTCCTGCACGCATAAAATATATCCATAACCCGTGTGACCATGGCTTATATCGATCAAATCAAAGTATCCTATGCTAATAAACGGTCAGTTAGTTTCAGCAGGTGTAAACCTGCTTTCAAATTAAGCTTACTGTGAGGTATATATTTTAGGATGTAATAAGTAAAGGCAAAAATACAATTTACACAACGCGAAATATCGTATAAGTCTTGATGAGAAGGGTCGTTTTTATTTCGCGTAGAGAAAACCATAATCCTTATAAGATAACTATTTCCTAATCTAGAACAAGTGCCTAAACGACAAATTAAGATTACCTTGATTATAGTCTGAGAATACATATCCGTATGTCCGGAATATAATTGTATACATATTACAAATTTCACGTGCTGCTAATATTCGTGGTAACCTCTTGAAATGAAACGAACAAATGCTGCCAGTAACTCTATACCTACCGCTCTATACACAACTTTTGAATTCATCAGGTGCGTGGGGCGCCCGAGTAGCAAGATTTGCAGGTGTACCCGCATTGCCTCTACTACCGTTCAAACACGCGTATGTTGTGTGCGAGGCAACGCCTGAAGTGCGTAACTGTCCGAATATCAGGGATCATGACGTAAATTTGTACATCAAAATTCAAGGGGAGTCTTGTCATGTGGGAGGGTATGAGGGAAATCCGCATATGTTGGATCAGGTGGGTTAACTGAAGTTTTATTTATAAAGAAGATTTTAACTCCCAAAACCTCTGACCACGGAGTGGAAAAAAATTTGAGTTATACTGCTAATTATTAATGAATTTATTAAAAATTTTCTCAAGTATAAAAAGTTGCAACAAATGCGAAGACGAAAGCTTTTGCAATATCTCGCTACTATTAATGTTTCTAGAAATATCTATCCTTCACAATCCAGCAAAAGTGGCCGTTTTGAAGCTACTGCTAAGTATGTAAATCTTCTAAAGTTAGGAATATGTTATTGATAGAGGAATACCAAAAGGAAAACATAGAATCAAAAATAAAAACATGAACAATACGAACAAAACAAAACATGATAGTGAATTTATTGCTGGTGTTTCTGTAAGAATTTATTATAAGGAATATATATACTTTAGTGAATTAGGTCACTTTTTATCAATACTTTTAGGTTAGAAGTAAGAGTAAAATAGGCTTTTACAAATAAAGCTTCAGAATCATCATAGCTTTCTTTGTAGGTTCCTGATAACCTGCAATTTCACCTATATGATTTGGATTGGGATATATTTGGAGTACATATGACAAGTGCTCAAAACCTATGTCCTAAGCTAGGCACTGTTGGTATCAAGAGTACAGTTTGCGGCCCCGAATCATTTACTCCAGATCATAAACCGCTTTTAGGAGAGGATCCTAATGTATTTGGTATGTTAACTAATAAAACTTTTGTAAGATTTTCTCCGTGTAATATAATTTAAGTAGCAAGTTGAGTAAAGGAATAGCGAGTTATTTTGGCACGACTAACAGATCTATTAACATTTTCTGTCTGATTATTATTGATTGAGATTACCTAATTATTGCTATCAACTTTGTGTAAATCCTATTTATGTAAGTAGATTAGAAAACTTGTATATTATTTGGCATAGGAGACCTTGTTCAACAAATTTAAGAGGTTCCTTGCTCAAGTTTAGAAGTTCGAGTGATAGCTACGAGCTTTTCGTTATTAGCTGCAATCCGGCTTTATAGTAATATAGTTAACATCAGGCAATCTTTTCGTAGTAATGAGTAAATTGGTTTAGAGACTAGAATATCCTTTATTCCAAGCTAAAAAGTAGTCTATGTTAGTATTAACAATACCCTAAATATAAACGGCGTCAAACTTTATAGCTACGTAGTTAGTAATAGATGGCTACTATGACATAAACATACAGATATTTCATAGCCTTTACAGCAGCAAAGTAATGATAAAATCTACAAAGACAGTACCATTCATTTCACATAGAAGAAATGTAAGTAAATCCTAAACGTTAATTGTAGGTTTGTACCACAACTGCGGTTACAATTCAGCTGGAATGATGTTTTCGGCTGGATGTGGGATACAAATGGCTGAATGGGTAATCAATGGCAGGTATGACTATATTTAGTTGTTTTTAATATACGAGTAAATCCCTAAATTAACTAAACCAGTGTACAAAATATTATTAGACTTTATAAAGAAAAAATAACATAAATCAAAACATAGTGTTTAAGATGAACTAACTAGTGCGCACATAATAAAATTTCGAGCATGTATAAATATACCTCTAGATTTCAATACGCTCACCTTTTTGACATGTTAAGAACAGCCAGATAAAGAATAATTGAGGCTCATTGTTCACCAAACTAATCAAAATTATCGAGCCATTTATTGTTTTATTTAAAAGTTAGGATAGCCCGCGACTTCATCCACGCTTGACTTGAAATTTCCGCGGGATTCCTGGGACACAAAGTACCGCAGCATATAAGAAATAATGTAAGCTATCGTTTTATTGTGTCGGAATAAGCTAATTTTTATGCACCGAACAATTTCAAACCGCTCCCGGGAAAATTCCCGCGCGATTCCCTGGGTAAAAAATATCAGACATTTTAATACATAAAAGCTATCGATCAGTGAAAAATCACATTAGAATTCGATTTTCTTTTAATATGGCTATTTTAAATAATTCCCAGAAAAATTCCCACGGGATTCCTAGGATAAAAATCTTAATCTTGTTTTTCATCATTGTTGTAGTCTATTCCAGTTGTTTTTTAAATAGCTTTAATGTACAGACACGGCGTGTTTAGAATTTTATAACATTATATAAATGTCGATAACTTGTACATACTTGTCTCTGTTTATTTTAGTCATCCATAACATATTATCTATTCTCACTTTTTTATTGCGAAGCCCGCAAACAGGTAGACGACCCATTAATGGAAAGTTATTACCATCGCTTATAAACGTTTCCAGCATCAGGGGCAGTCCCAATGCGTTGCCAGATTTAAGGATGGATAGAGGGATCAGACAGGAGGAATAGGATAGAGGAGATAGTATAAGGCGAGTGGATATAGAAGATGACACGGGGAGAGGAAGCGGGCTATCGGAACTCTCAGGGCTCTTGGACACGCTACGTCGCCGGATCTACGCAAGAATTTCTATTGTTTCTATACACGAACGGCGTACATTGTTCCGGCGCTAACCAAGAAAAAAATCTTGTCTCCGCTAGACAAGAAAGCACCTCCATCCTTCCTTCCCCGCAACAACACAGAGATCGTCGTGTCTAGTGCAGACAAGATTTTTCCTTGGTCAGCGCCGGAGCAATGTACACAGTTCTCTTCAATTCTAGCGTAGACCCGGCGACATTTCTTAGCGTGTACAAGAGCCCTCACTCTACACGAATAATTGAAGGCTAACCGTTTCACGCGGATATTCTGTAAGAACGGGGTATCACACCGATCGATACGGCCCTAACAGTCGTAATTAAGCGTGATGTAGGAATAATTGCTTTAAATCACTGCAGACCTCACTACAATATGTTCACGTTCGACATTCGTCGATTCACACAAGGGCAGATGTCACGAGCTCATTGGATGAGGGAGAGCAGCCATGAGGCGTATGTGAGGAATTACAATATAGTGTTTCCTCATGATGAGCACTTGGCTGGCCGCGATGCAAGTCACGATGCTCTGCACCAGGAGTTGGTTGATGATGGAGCCGTGATGCAGGCTAGGGCTGGCTGGGAAAGGCCGGCATTCTTTATGCCTGGAGAAAAAGTACGTGTATTTGATTTAGATTTTTTTTTAAATCGAGTTTACTTTGGATGTGTTACAATTTTCAAAAATATATGTTTCTTTAGTCGTAAATCATAATGTTTTTCTCCAGGTGAAATAATATCCCTCTGTCGATTTATTCGTCGATATCAGTTATTTATAGTTTTAATGAAGTTGCTTATATATTGACTTTGTATTGCGGGTTTTTATGTTCCCACAAAAACCCACTATAGAAATAATTTTATTTAAAAAAAATCTCATTTGAATTTATATGTTCAAACTAAGTTCTGGCGTATGGTTTTTAATGTAATTATTAAATCTATTTCGTACTCTATGTACATGTGTCATTATTTATATATATATATATATATATATATATATATATATATATATATATATATATATATATATATATATATATATATATATATATATTTTTGTATTTTCTTTTTATAGTGAGGCCATCATCGGGCTCTAACTTCGCTCCGGATTTCTTTTCACAGCATGAAGATTTTAATATCAGCTTCGATTATGCTTATGATTTGTTTAATAATCTGTAACTAACTGAAACTGTAATTTTTAGATCAGAGTTCAGCAATACGACTGGGGTGGCACTCACGACTATCCTAGGAATCTGGACCAACGTTACGAAGAGGTCCTTAAAGGAGATTATTCGTTTAGTTTCTCAAAACACCATGCATTGGTAAATTTTATTGCACTTAGTCGCATTGCACGTAGTTATCCTTATTAAAGTACACTTTAGTTAGGATTTCTATACGGTGTCTATAGATGCTCACTAATATGCTACCTTTCATGGGAAATTTCTCAAAAAACTTAGGACAATTTCATATATAACCAAACTTCATCATAATCTGCTTACGTTTAAGGAAATGAATTGAAAGTAAATGTAAAGAAACTTGTTCACTCTGTATTTAACTAGGTCCTAAATCATTGTGTAAACTTCGGAGCTACTATAAGAAAATGGTGGAGTCAATATTGTACCTATATATATATAGGTATAATATAGTAGTAACATTTTCTGTATTTATTACACAGATGTTTAAACTGACTCAAATAATTTAATATAAAATTAAAACATATTTTATGTGTTATATATTACCAAATTTATCAAATTGAATTAACGACTAAATCGCTGACATTTTTAACAAACGTCTGGTAAGAAGCACTCCAAACAGACATGCCAGAAGACGAGTGACAGTTGATGAATCGAAAGAAGTGTGCTGAAATTATAGCAAGTGAAGATCTTCCTCATGGGAAATTGGCGTGATAATGTGTATGTAATTGTAATTAAATATATTCAGATCGGTCAAGAAGCATTGGCGTGTAGAAACGCGGCGGCGTTATTCAACATGTCGTATTATGGTAAATTCTATTTAACTGGCCCAGACGCCAAACGTACTGCTGACTTGGCTTTTACTGCTGATTTGTCCAAAAAGGATGACAGGTAAATATTTGAAACATATTGTTAAGGACGCGTACTATACAATTGAATCAACTGAGACAGTTATTAGGTGAATCTCCTGAGTGTATCATTGTTCGCAATCAATTTTTTTTAACTCGTGCTAGGTCATTCACTTTTGGCTACAATGTCAGTGGGTAATACTCATTATTTATTGCCTTGTTTATGGCAACTAAAACGGAAAAATTCTAAAGAAAGTATAGGATTTAAGAAAAATCCGTTTCTGAGATTCACCCTTTTAAATCTAGGGCAAAACGTTGCAACTTCATAAGATTTTGTACGAGTATACTGAGTTATGCTGTTATAATGTCAACAAATCAAATAGCGTGTTAATAAATTCTTTAGCAGAGATTATTATCATTATATTATTATTTTGAAAGTACATGATAGCAAAGTATTTAACCTACAGTCATTGTATAACAATTTTTTTGTAATTTTCCCATTTGGAATGTATATACTTCCCATGTGTGTACCTTTGTAATAAATCCTTTATCGTTCTAAAATGTAATATGTCGTACTAAAATGTTCTATATCGATCGTTGTATTTCAGAGTAGTATACTCTTTACTGTTGAATGAGAAGGGGGGAGTTGAAGCCGATGTTACAGTTAGTATTCTAGACGGCGGCAGTGGGCAATTGCACGAACCCATTTTTAAGGTAATAACTGTCGCTCATTGGTATATTTCGAATAAGGAATGTTTATTTCATACTCCTCAATTAGATGAAACCTTACAGTATTTGTATCTTCTTTACATAACCTAAAACAAAGTCGCTTTCCGCGTCTGTCTGTATATCCGCTAACTGCTCCTAAACCACGCAACGGATTTTTAAGCGGCTTTCGCCATCAGTTAGATAATTCTTCAAGGAAGGTTAATATGTATATACTAATATATAATAGCGTAATAAGTCGCTGCAGTTACCTACTTCAAAAATCTCCAAAAGCAAAGAACAATTTACGTTTTTTAATTTGTTTATTTATAAGCTAAGTATTTTAATACTGAATATAAATTAATATTAATTTATGGTTGGTTGGCTGCGTGTGAAGGTATCGTAGATGGTGGGTAGTTATAAATTGACGCTTAAATTGTTGCCATTCAGAATTTTACTTTTCGCTAAACATTCTCCTAATACATATGTATAATTGTTTCGGAGTAGAATAGAAATGTTTCGCCGAATTAGCTAAGAATTTCCTTTAGGTTGCCGGGAAGAAGGGCTACTATTGTATTGCCTAGAAAGTATTGTAAATATGTATTTTTTGTAATTGATTATCTTGGTGTGAAATAAAGTGTTATCTATTTATCTATATTTTAGTGTTGTACCAATTTTTGTTATTTTCAGTTTTAATAAAGTATTCTGGTCTTATTTTAGGGGCTTGGATATTATGTTGTGACTAGTGGTTTTAGTGCCAATCACACATTGGCTCATTTGCGTCGTATCATTCAAACACACAAGCTTAGGGCCACTATAACGGATGTGACAAAGCAGCTCTGCATTTTGAGTATACAAGGGCCAGACAGGTACATTTTTTCAAGAATCCATAGCCATTTGACAAAAACGGAAAATTTACGCTGTCATCATGTCCGTCCTTACGCCTCTTTGCACGTCTCAGACATTTTTTGAAAAATATTGGGTCTACGTAGATTGTTAAATTTGACAAGGTGTAATTTGTATAGCACTACAAAATTATATTGTAAAAAATATAACAACTACCGGCGGAGGTCACATATGTAATCTATACTAATATATAAACCTGAAGAATTTGTTTGCTTGAACACGGTAATCGCAGGAATTACACTGGTCTGATTTGAAAAATTCTTTCGGCTGTAGGCTATATATCATCACGCTAAGACCAATAGGAGTGGAGCACTAATGAAGAATGTTTCAAAATCGGGTTTTTTTTCCCTTTGAGAGCTTCCGCTGTGTAAACGGTTAAAGTTTCGCACAAAATCATGTGTGACAGTATTGTTTCCCTTTAAAAGTTCTAAAAAAAAAGTCCGCGATAGCATATGTCTTTTAAGGTTGGCTCACTATAACCTTTTTTATGCTAACCAAATTTGTTCCTAAATAATGCATTATTTGCGAAGGTGTTTTTATAAACATGATATTAATCCTTATCCAAACAAATACGTTATTCATCGCAAGTATTTAATTTAAAACAAAATTGCCATTCACATCATTCGATTTCAATGAATATCTTGGAGATATCGCAGTTTTAAAATAACATCGCAAAAAATAATGATCAAGTGCTGCGCGCGCATTTTTTATGTGCAAGGCCGGGTAGTCATTAAGATTTAAAAATATTTTCACCTTCTATGTAAACAAAGTCGCGCGTTAAAGTTAGCGTTAGCCCAAAGTAACTATTCCACGCGGACGAAGTTGCGGGCAGAAGCTAGTTATTATTAAGGGTAGACTTTCTTCAGTATACACACAGTCGTATTTATCACTAATCAGATCTTGAAAAAACCAACAATGTTTCTTAATGACTTCAGTAGGCTAGATGTTGATACTAGTGAAATGTGTGCCCCACTTACTTAAACTATTATGCGAAAACTTTGAGTAATATCAAGGGTCTAGAGCTTCAAAAATACTTTTGAAAAAATTGATTTGAACAATATCCATTGGCACTGAGTTGTATTTGAGATATATTTACAATCGAATACTTTTTATAGTTTCGAATTACGAAAGCAGTAAACGTTTGTCAACTCCACGGAACCCCTCACAGCGTGTAACTTTTCTAATCCATCTTAAGGTCTTCTGGAAGAAATTGCTCTTAGTGACAAGACTACCTCTTGTTTTTTGTGCCAAAACTTGTTCAACTGTATCTTAAGCTAGCGACACACTTGTCCAAATTACGACATTGGAAGGTCGACTAAATACGCTCGCAGTGTTTTTTAACTAACCTATGTTATTAACACATCAGTCGAAATTAGGTATAGCGTAATGCTGAATCTTTCGTCTAGCGGCTGTTCCCGTGAGAATGCATTCTATGTACATGTATTTTGCATAGCAATCAATCTATCATGCAACGCGTTACACCAGTGAAAGTTCGCAATTGTAGTTGAACCATTTTATGTACATGTTCCGATACTTTTACGGATCTAAAAGTACATAATTTCGCCTCTTCATATTGCCATCTTTGATAAAATTAATGCTTTAGAGGAATACGTCGGTTTATATAATACAACTAGCTAATGCCCGCGACTTCGTCCACGTGGTGCGGTTTTTTAACTATCCCATGGGAACTCTTTAATTATTTGAGATCAAAAGTATCCCATATGTTGACCAGTGATATAAGCTACCACCATACAAAATTTCATTTAAATCGGTCCAGTCGTTTCGGAGATTAGCCGGTACAGACAGACAGGCAAACAGAGAAACAAAAAAATTGGAAAAAAATCTAAATTAGTTCTATTTCACTTCTTACATCCCCCTGACTTGGTTTTAAGCATTTTTTTTCATTGTACAGAAATTCGACCTCTACAGTTTTATTATATGTATAGATAGGATGTTTGAGGAAAGTTTCGTACCGTACTATTTTCCACCGCATAACGTGCTAAGCTACAACCCGCGTAATTTCAACTGTTCGGCGTGTTTAGTGTCTCATGGCAACCGAATACTAAGACACCGATAATTCAGTCGCCGAAGTGTTGGTACCGTAGTCTTGGCTAGTGTTTCATTGATGTTATGCATTAAAGTATATTCTATTTTATTCTGTTCTCTGTGGATTCACACCCATTTATCAGATTTTTTTAAATTTTAATTCTAGCCAACGTATACTCCAACGATACACTGACGCCGGGCTGTCAAACGACGCTTTCCCCTTAAACTCTCATCGCAGCATCCATGTGTCAAAAGCACCTTATTCGCCGGAGAACAAAATGTATACCTGCAGAGCATTGAGGGTGGCCTGGTCTGGAGAGCTTGGCTGGGAATTACATGTACCCTCATCACACGCTGTTCAAGTGTATAGAGCCCTTAATAAGGCAGAGGGATTAAAGAATGCTGGTTGGAGGGCTTTGACCGCTTTGAGTGCCGAAAAAGGCAAGTTTTAAACATGCACAGTTTAATTATTATTTTATGATAAATATTGAAAATCAAATATCTACAATTTGGAAAAATAATTTACATAACGCAACATTTTTAAAAATTTTGTATATTACTCAATGGTTATTCTTATTGCGTTGTAGTTTCGACATCAGTTTGGTATCCCTTATGCCTAGTTAGTGACTGTAACCCAATGCGACTTACGACTACTTATAGCGTTAAAACTATAACGCGTTGACGATTAGCTACATTAGTGTATATACATGAGTTGTATGTCAATGTTTACATACATACTTTATTAACAATGTCGCATCATAAAATACGCATTCAACCCTTGGCCACATCTGCGTGACGCAGTCACGAACACTAACGAAATAAGTATAATACTTATTAGTTGTTATTATTTTAGGCTACCATCTCTGGAATGCCGATTTAAGACCAGACGACAATCCAATAGAAGCCAATTTGGGTTTCACATGTCGAAAAAATGGCGAATATATTGGCAATGAGCACGTGACTAAGGCGCAAACCAACGGAGTTACCAAAAAGTATGCGTATTTTACTCTAGATGATAAGGTAAGTCATTCTTCTCTTGTTTTTCTTGATATAGAAAACTGCCATTATTCTTTGGTACTGTTTATACATATTTTTTCAATATTAAAAGACGCTATTTATAATTTTTAAATTACCTTGTAAGATCATATCGGCGATGACCGAGAATAACACAATAATAATCTGATCTGTAACATTAATCAAAAATTAGACAAAAGTTATCTATAATATTATAAATTTCTAAACACGCCGTGTCTATAATTTTATAATTACAACTATTAAAAAAAAACAAATGGAATAAACTAATATATAGGTATAAACGATGGAGAACACGATATTTTTTTTTTAGGTTTCTTGTCTGTTTGTCGTTTTGATTGTTTGTTCGGGATTCATGTGCTGGGTCGATTTCGATGCGGTTTTCGTTGAATGACATCTAATTCTTATACTTAACTCTACTCTACTTTTTATCGTGGGAATCGCGCGGGAATTTTTCTAGGAATTATTTAAAATGGCCAGATTAAAAAAATCGTATGCCAGTGTGATTTTTTTACTGATCGATAGCAAAAACGTCATAAAATGTGCGATATTTTTTTGTCTCAGGAATCCCACGGGAATTTTCCCGGAAGCGGTTTGAAGTTGTTCGAATGCATAAAGATTAGCTTATTCCGACACAGTTTCCACTAAAACGATAACTTACATTCTTTTTTAAATGCCGCGATACTTTGTGTCCCGGGAATCTCGCGGGAACTCCAAGTCAAGCGTGGACAAAGTCGCGGGCAAAGTC
The DNA here is from genome assembly GCA_019925095.2 of Dendrolimus kikuchii. Taxonomy (NCBI): domain Eukaryota; kingdom Metazoa; phylum Arthropoda; class Insecta; order Lepidoptera; family Lasiocampidae; genus Dendrolimus; species Dendrolimus kikuchii. Next base: position 10,112,085 of record CM034391.1, on the reverse strand, counting down.
TAGTTACAAATACAATTACACTATTAAATATAGCACACGAATACACAGAAATAACAAGCAACTGCAAAAGTTCCATCCACGCCTGTCCGTTGTCGAGCAGCATTTGGCCTCCAAGAATATATACTGCTCTGACTATCAAGGCATTCATTATCGACCACAATGTATTTCGCCCCTTGTCTAAAACTGCTTCAGACTGCCTGCTGCAGACTGTCCATTGTAGACTACTTGTGTAGACTGGTCATGTAGAATACTTGCCCTCTCCCTGCCCAAACACTACGTATTTAAGATCCATCCAGCAATACTTTGGCGCCACTTCAGGTTCACTTCTTTCATAGAACCAACTCCGCCATTCGTATTAACTTGTAACTTCCGGTTACACCATTTTCGATATTCGTTCGCTTGATAATAAATGCCTCTACATTGACATCCGGTTATTTGGCTTCCCGCATCCGTTTACTTCAAAGAAAAATACTCTATATCATGTTATTAACTACTTTCGTCATATGATCACTTTTTAATTATAAACATGACTGCGACAACCTTTTATCTTTATTTATTTCAATGTCTAGCAAAAACAACTGACTCGTTTTCAGTTTTTTTTACATCCTATCCTCTATTACTTTCTCATGTATTCTCTCTTTCTTATATAATTTCTGGTATTTAGGCAACTTTACATCTTACATCTTTTCGTTATTTTGTGAGTTTTAAAAATTATTTTCAGTTCGATTTGAATATATTAATACTCTAAAAGCTAAGAAATTCAATTAAATTTTGGTCATACCTGCGATTTTGCTAATGTTCTAGTAATTCTGACTAATAAAACTTAACGCGGTAATTACCGCGCTTAAAACCGTTAAAACGTAGTTTTATTATGTATACAAGCCGCGAAAACTTAAGAAAATATTATAATTCTGACTAATTTTGCAGGTTGCATTATTTGGCCAAGAAGCCATATTTAGAGATGGCGAGCCTGTCGGTTATTTAAGAAGAGGCGATTATGGTCATTATCTTGACAAACCTATCGGCATTGGTTACATCAATAATAATGGTTCTGTAGTCACAAAAGACTATATGAAGAATGGAAACTACGAAATTGAGGTTCTAGGAAAGCGGTACAATGCGCAACTACACTTCAAATCGCCTTTTGACCCCACAGGCCAACGGTTGTTGGGAAATTATGGCGAACAAGGTTTGGATGAAAATGTTTATGAACCGCACGCGGGACAAAATGAACGAGCTGGTGGTAGTGAATAAAGAATTGTATGCATTGATCTCAATAAAGAATTTGTATAGTTTTATTAAAGGTTTTATTTATTTGGAAAAGTGAAATAGTATGTGATAACTAAGATTGTTAGTAATTTTTACTTAAATAAATTTCAAAGTAAACGCACGGATTATTGTTACAGAAAGTTTTTTTGCTTCCATACGCGAGCGTAGGTACCAGCACGGCGTTGTGTACGGCGAGCTTTTTCTAAATTGATTTACTGTTTCTATCATAGATAATACTATATAAATATTTGTTTTCTTCGCATTCATATATATATCATATATATATATTCGGCTAAAAGCACGGCATCATCCGCATAAAGCAAGGTGAACTAGATCACTCATCCGTACCCCAACATCCATCAATCTTATTCTCTGGAGACAATCGTCCATCTATGATAGAAACAGTAAATCAATTTAGAAAAATCTCAATATGTCCCAGAGGTCCTTCCGCACAACCCTATCAAATGCTTTCTCTAGATACAAAACCGCAGAAAACCTATATTCTCTACGATATTGCGGAGAGAGAAACCTATACATATATCCCACAGTAATATATACAACTCTCATTCTCTTTTCAATAATCTTCGCATATACTATATATGCTGTGCTGATCAAACTGATGGCCCTGTAACTGGCGCACTCCATACGTGACCCCTTGCCTTTATACAAGGGCACGATGACAGCGCGCCTCCAGTCCTTGGGAACCTTTCCCGTCCTCCAGCACAAGTTGCATAAGGACGATGGAATTTAATGTTTCTAATTTGGAAGAAATCCGAACCATGAACCTCTATAATTCCTACTTCAGTGATCCGAACGCGTCATTTTATGTCGAAGTTCTCCGTCAGCTTCTCTTCTTCTTTCAATTTTATTCTTTCACGCTTCTCTTTCACAAAGTGTTTTAATTCACTGATTCTGACAACATAATTCAGCCAGGCTCTCTTTCTCTCTAATTCCCACCATTCATATTTCATGTGCCTCTTCGCGCATCCACATGCTTCTTTTGCGCTTTCCACTATACTTTCTTTCATACTATCCCAGTCATTATCCACATCTAAGTCGGAGAAGTCCTGCAAGCTTTGTGGCAAACTCACACTAACAATTTATCATGTACGCACTCGCCAGTGCCTCCACTTCTTGAAAAGGCCCACAAACCGGCTTATCACCAGGTAGTGGTCCGTTTCAAGAGTGGGGCCTCTGTAGGCTCTTGTATCCATTATTGTGTTTCGGAGGCGACTATCAATTAAAATCAGATCAATCATACTTTTCTGATCATTCATTCTCCATGTATACGTGTGAATATCCTTATGATGGAATAGGGTGTTCGACACAAGCAAGTTTCTTTCCATGCATACGTCTATGATTGGCCTACCAGCATCGTTCACTCTCTTGTCACCATAGGGTCCAAGGACAGCCTCAAGGCCGTCTCGTTTGGTCCCCACCCAGCCATTAAGATCACCACACATAATTAGTCTTTCGTTCCCTTCAGCCAGATCCAGAATTTCTCTCACAGACTCCCAAAACTTCTCGAATCCGCTGAGCTTACGGGAGCATAAGCTGCGACCAGAAAAACTCGCGTGATCCCCAGTTTTAGGCGGACCCAGAGAAGTCTCGGGTTCACCAGACAATAAGCTTTTACTCCAGACACAAAGCGGGATGAGAGTAAGACGCCTACCCCCCCACTCGCACGCTCGTCCAGGTCCACGCCGGACCACAGAGCAAGCATGCCACCGGGGAGGTCATCGACGTTGCACCCCTTCCGCTTTGTCTCTGTCAGAATTCATATATCAATCATTTCGTCCATCTTATCTTTCATTCCACCTCTCACATTCAACGTGCCTATACGGCACTCTGCTCCTCTCGACCCGCCAGGTAGTCCCAGGAAAAGTGAAATAGTATGTGATAACTAAGATTGTTAGCAATTTTTACTTCAATAAATTACAAAGTAAACGCACGGATCATTGTTACAGAAAGTTTTTTTGTTAAGATTTGAGATTTTTCTAAATTGATTTACTGTTTCTATCATAGATAATACATACATACATACATACATAACTTCACGCCAGTTCCCTTGCGGGGTAGGCACGAACAACAGAGCGCCATGTAGGCTTATTAGGCTTATAGATAATACTATATATATATATATATATATACACACATATATATATATATATATATGTATACACACACACATATATATATATATATATATATATATATATAAAGTTTCTATTCTGTTTTTTTCGGCGATGGAATTTAATGTTTCTAATTTGGAAGAAATCCGAACGGGTCATTTTATGTCAGTGTTTTAATTCACTGATTTGACGTCAATTATCTATCACACAATCAAGTCCATGGCCTGCCTTTGTGGCAAACTCAAAAACAATTTATCATGTATATATGAATGACGAGGCTGTATGGTCTAGGATTTATGCCTGTTCTTCAAATAATGAAGAATAAAAATACTATTACCTGTCAATTCTGTCACAGTCGATTGTCAATTTGTCAAACTGTCATCACGGTGTTTACAAAATAGAAATTATATAGTGATCGAAATATATTTGAGATAATAAAAAAAGTATTAATTAATAACTTAATAAACTCATATACCCTTAAACATCTTAATAAATTCATTATCATGTCGGTTACGTTACATACGGATGTGGGAGATATAAAAATTGAATTATTTTGTGAGCAATGTCCAAAAGCTTGCGAGAATTTTCTAGCTTTGTGTGCTAGTGATTATTATAATGGATGTTTATTTCACAGGAATATAAAGGTAAGACCTATTTTATGAACGAGATTAAGTTTATATTTTAGTGAAAAGAAACAATCCTATAATTATTAAAAATAACCTAAATCTTTTATCACAGAATAATGTTCAAAATTAAATAAAGGCACATATAATATATTTTTTACCTTATATAGGGTTTCATAGTTCAAACAGGGGATCCTACTGGGACTGGAAAAGGTGGTACATCAATTTGGGGAAGAAAATTTGAAGATGAGTTCAAAGAAGAATTGAAGGTACATTTGTACATTTTTTTACATGAAAATCTTGCATTAGAACAATAGTAGATGAAAACTTTTATTTTTTATGGTCCTAGTGTATTATGTATAAGATAATTAATTAAATACCATTTTTTCTACACTCATATACAATTTTAGTGCCTATAAATAAGTCATAAATATATTCCTAAACACATTTCACCATTAAATTCAAAATAACAAAATGGACACATAACTATACCCGACTTTAGGATTTCATAGAAGGCATAAGTTTGGCATGAACTATATAATTGAAGCCATTCTTTTTAGCACCCAAAATATAACAAAACAAACACCAAAATTTGACTTGTATAGGCTTAGAATGGTTCTATGGATTTAAATTGAAATTTTAGGGATTAACATAGGAGTTTATTTTTAAATTTTAATTTAGATATTTGGAGAGTGAAAAATGTGAATGTAAATTCAAAGTCCTGCTTGAATGAAGTGGTGCCCACAGTTAATCCACTTACTCACCTAGGAGCCATAAACCATGCAGTCAATTTAACTAAAAATAATAGTGTGTATGTGACTCGCAAGCTTGAGGCAATGAGCCAACAAAGTGATCAATGTCAGTGTACATACACATTGAGCACAATTACATTACTGTATCTGTTTGGTCACTGTTGCGGCTATTAGATAAGGATGTGGCTTTAGTTGAACATAATTCATATAGAGTTAGTTTGGAGGCTTCTTTATAGTTCTTGAAAAAGCCTTCAAACTTACTCTAACTCAATATGAATAAGACTGTTATTATCAACATTAGATAAGTAATACAGATGAAAGACAGCAACATGTTATAGTGGTGTAAAATATAGTTTATTTGTATTTCTAGCACAATACTAGGGGAATAGTAAGCATGGCCAACAATGGTCCAAATACAAATGCAAGTCAGTTTTTCTTCACATATGCTGAACAACCTCACTTAGATCTGAAATACACCATATTTGGAAGGTAGGAATATGTTTAAATTTTAACTTATTTAGGCACATTACAATAATATATTATTATATTATAACAAGTTGTTTTAAGAAAGTGTAAGTTCTGGTAGCTTCTTAGCTATGTCACATGTGCATCTTATTAAAATGATGCAGTTTTAATCCTGGTTGGGGACTATGCACTTTTTAGGTAGCAGTTCAACAAGTACAGTGTTTGACACACCCAAACATATCATCGTTGAAAAGATACAAGGTCTAATACTAGGTTTTTTTTAAATATAAGTTGCTATATGTATACATACAAAATACTTTTTTAAATTCAATTTTCATAATGTAAATATTTTTTTACCAAATACATATGAAAATACCATAATAGACATTAACATTTTTTATTTTGTTTTATAAGGGCTTCATTCAGAGTAATAATGTTAGCCTCATGGCAAATAACAGTTGTACACTTACTTATCTTTAGTTGCATATTTTAAATATTATTATGTCTTTTTCTTCATCACACAGAGCATACTGACAAAATTTTTTATTCTAATTTGTTGAATTTGGTACCACAGATATTATTTAGGTACCTAATAATATGAAGAACAAATAAATTCTTTTAGTACCAAACAATTAGTGACCCCTAATTTAGAATTCAAGTTTACTCTATAATTCAGGTTATTGCCATTATATATTTTTTTTATTCTTTCAGAGTATTGGACGGATTTGAAGCACTAGATGATTTAGAAAAGATGCCAGTGAACCCAAAAACATTCAAACCTCTAACAGAAGCAAGAATAACATCAGTTACTATTCATGCTAATCCATTAGCTGGCTGATAATTATAATTATAATTGGTAGAATTTTAACAAATTACACATGTCAACTTGTATGTATGATTTTTATGAATTTTATAGGCAAAAAATCGGTTTATAATAAAAGATATGAAAATATTTGGATTTTTTATTTTCCTAAATATAATTAATTAATCAAAATCACATACCATGGACAACATTTATTGCTATCATTATACATAATTTACATAGATTTTAAACTGTATATAATGTTAATACTTGTAATTAGGAATATTGAACTGAACAACAAAAGCTCTAAGTGTAAATCTGAGTAATTTTATTCTATAATAAAAAGTGGACATAATTTGCATTTGGTTGTAATTAAATATGAAAGGATTTCACAAGAAGTCCCATCTCTTAATTTTTTTATTATATGGGTTTTTATCTAAGCTAATAAAAAATGATCAAAGTTAATATAAAAATTGTGATATTGAAAAATAATATACCTAATATTAATGTGTATTCTACCAATAGATAAAATATCAGGAATAATACACTCAGTTTATCTGTATACAATTGTGATATTCATTGGACTAAAGTTTTTGCATTTATGGAACTGATTATTAATCTAATCTAACCTAATAATTCTAATCTTTGGATTTAAGTATTTACACAATGCGGGCAATTTAACAATTTATTAACTGCCAAATTACAGGTTTTTACAACTCCTAGATATATTATAATGATAATATTCAGTACTTTGTGATTTCAAATTACATTCATACCTTTGATACACATTTACTAAATAACAATTGTTGTTTCTTTATAAAACAATTAAAATATAGATACTAGTAAACAATGTGTGACTTTATAATATATCAATAATTTCCATGATTTGTACAATGCTATAGTATAATTAAACCCTAAACATAGTTCAGAAGTGGTATGAAAAACTATCTATGCATTTAAATTATAAACAGAGTATCATACTCGGAAACTAAGAAAAGTCCTCTAAATTTGAACTGAATAAAAAATTTAAGTACAACAACATATCAATAAATTAAAGCAATTATAGATCAAATTATTATTAAAATGTATTGGAAAGTTTATATTATAATATTTGTTCAATGCTTGTTCCCAACTCTCAGGTTTCTAAATCATAAAAGTTGTCTTCAAGTGTGAAATCAGGCTCTTCTTCTTTTTTAATGTTATTCTCTGCAACCTTATCATCATAGTTGTCTGTGAAGTGTGACTTTATGTGTGCAACTAAATCAGATTTCTTCTCAAAAGTTATACCACATTCTATACAAGGCATATTCACAACCAAACATTCATGAGTTTGTTGGTGCTTATCAAGCTTATCCTTTCTGGTGAACTTCTTATCACATTGACTGCATGCAAATGGCTTCATTCCACTATGGATTGTTGAGTGACGGTCTAATTCTCGTTTTCTAGAAAATTTCTTAAAACATATCTTACATTGGAAGACTCTGGACCCAATATGGGCAATAGACACATGTGTTTTGTATGCATCAAGAGATGAGAACCTCTTGGGGCATTGGTGACACTTTATATTCTTAGGTTTATTTTTATTAGAAATTATTTGTTTCTTTGGTGATACATTTGTTGACTGCTTACTAGATGTTGGTGGGTTCTTCTGCATTTTCATAAAGCTACTCTCTCCAGAAATATGATCAGGTACTCTAGGCAACTCATAATCAGAATTACGTGTATCAGGATTCATTTGGGTAGGAGAAGTCATTATATTGCTGAAAGGGTTGACATTAACAACCATGTCATGGGCTTCTCTTTCATTGTCATACTCTGTCTTGTGTTCAGGGCTGATTGGCCCATGTCTTAATTCATGTTTAAGTAATTTGTCCCTACGGCCAAAAGTCATTGGACATTTTCTACATGAATATGGTTTCATTAAAGAATGTACAAGTACATGCTTATCTAGATCTTGTTTAGCAACAAAACTTCTTGGACACAATGGACATACATGGGGTTTCTGTCCTGCATGAATACGGAGATGTTTACTCAGATTTGTGTTTCTTGAGAATGTTTTTAAACAATAATGACACTGAAATGGCCTTACACCTGTATGAACAATAGAATGTTTTCGTAAATCAGACCTGCGCCCAAAACTTTTCTCACATTCTGGACAGTGATAAGGTTTATCATTGCCATGTACTTGTTTAGTATGCTGTACATATTGATTTCTTTCAGCAAAGACTATACTGCACTCATAACATTTGAAAGGTAGGTTGGGATCATGATAGCTTTCTTCATGGGTTTTGCATTTTTCCTGGGATACAAAAGCTTGATCACAGTACTGACACATGTATACATTACGGAAGAAAGATTCTACAATTGGTTCACCTTCAGGAGTGTTGTCTCTGTCTACTGTTTCTTGTTCAACAGGCTCTGCATTTTCTGATTCCTCTGAAGAGTCATAATCTAAGCTGGGGTCAACAACCATCACAACACTATCTTCTACAATAAAATCTTCAGGTTTTGGTTTGATAATTTCTTGACTATTATTATAGTTATATGTACTTAATTCTGAAGAGTTTGAGTTGTCCAGTTCATTCACTCTGTTTGTAATCTGCCGTAGCCTAGTCTCGTTGTTTATACATTGTAGTTTAAACTTTGAACACTTATCCAATTTAAATAGACATTTATAGCAAATTTTGCTTGGTAATCCATCATTGGGTTCAATCTGATAACAAAGAAAACGAATAAAATATTTTGTAAATGAAATATGTTAACATTTAGGTTTTTTAATTAGATTTTAAGGCTATACTAATATTAAATTTTAACCAACCTGTAATTCGAAACATTCTGTGATTTTGGAGGTTAAAGCAACATTGGATTCGTCGTCTGGTGTAGCTGCGAATATTGATACCATGATTGTGCTTTTATTTAGGCAGAGACGACACAGGGCGTGAAAATTAGCGATTATATAGGAATCTTCCATTTTGGCTTGAAACCTCTACCCGATTTTAAGAACCTCTGAGCTCGGCTTGATATTTCTTGAGTGCGGGTAGGTATATAGTTGTTTTAAACCGTTTCACAGTATTTTTGAATTTAAAATAAATCACAAACGAAGAATAAAGACTATGGCCATAAGTCACGACTACGCAATCGTTCGATTCCAAAGGGGCAACTAGGGCGACGTCCGCCAGGGCTGCGCTAGCGGAATGCCCCGCTGCTGCTGCCGCGGCTATCAGCTTTTGTCACCGTATATACTTTATCAAGCATTCATTACACATTCTTCTTTTCATATTCAATACCTGGTTTTTCTGAATAGCTAATTTTAAATTAATGGCACAACTAGGTTATCTAGTTAATTTTTTTTACATTGAAGGAAAGAAAATAAATTATTTTAAATCCGCGCGGTTATATACTTATCGAAAAATTGGGTTTTACGAACAGTTTACCCTTACTTGTATTGGAGTATTATCACTGAAAATATTTTAGACCAATCATACTCGTTTATGTTCAAAGTAGAGAATCATATTATGTTTTTCAACCAATCCGGTGGTGCTTTGTTGTGTTCTTCATTTATAAACAGGCAAAGATTCTTAAAACTAATAATTTACTAATTCGATAAAATCAGAAGGGAGAGTTGATGGCGGGAACTTGAAACGTGATGTTTCGTTTGCAGTTTTAAATGATAAATAAGTGTAATATTTGTTAAATAAGTTAAAATGAACCATAACTGTATGTTTTAAAATAAACAAAGTTGTGTGTTTGTGGGGGATAATACGAACTGTGTAGTAAAATATAACTTTCCGAGTAGCAACAAGATCGTCGTTGTTTGGCGTTAGTCAAAGATCTATAATGTATCTTATTCCTTCTTTGCTATTATGGCGAACTCAACAATAACAACATTTGAGTTAAAAAGACTTAGCCTTTATTGAAATGAATTGAGGGACGTAATCCAAATTTGTATTGAAGTATTATTATTAAAATTGAAACAGTTTTGTAAATCAATTGATACAATTTCTACAGTATTTACTGCTTTAATGTCTGAGCCAAAATCAATATCACCTCTCTATTAATCTTTGATTATATATTTGTGGCTTCCTATTCATTTTCGCCGGAATACTCACATTCTCACTCTCCTGTATAATATATTATTTACTCCTAATAGTCCCCAGTACCTTAAGGAACGTTTTAAATTCCTTCGCCTATCCACTGCCCACAATTTGCGCTCTGATACGTATCGAAAACTTATGACACCTGCACACACTTCATCCTATTATGATAACTCTTTTACAGTGCAGGCTGTCAAACTCACTGAAGTAGGATATTATAGAGGTCCATGGTCAAACTATGGAATATGCTACCTCTTACTGTCAGAGAGGCCAAATCCTTACCAACATTTAGAAATTTACTCAGAAAACACTATTTGTCCATAAATAGCCATGTCTGATTAACACAATATAATTATGCTAATACATTTATTATATAATATATGTATTTTGTAATATATTATTGTATATGTATATATTTGTATATTATATTTATGACTATGTATATATGTATGTATTTGTATATTTATTTGTTAAATTAGTTTGAGTATTTATGTGTCCCTTGCCTTTTTCCTGCACCACCTACATCACCTGATTCAAATTTGTTTTTGATTTAGGTTGCCTGGAAGAGATCGCTTTGAGCGATAAGGCCGCCTATTGTATCGCCTAGAAAATATTGTAAATATGGTCTGTTTTTGTAATTGTATGTTTTGGTGTGCAATAAAGAGTTATCTCTCTCTCTCTCTCTCTCTCTATTAATATTCTACTATGAAATTATTATACATACATACATACATACATAACTTCACGCCAGTTCCCTTGCGGGGTAGGCACGAACAACAGAGCGCCATTTAGGCTTATTCTTACACAACTCACTTGCTTCTTTGAAATTATTATAGTAATTGGTATAAGTAATATTACCATTTCTTTAATAGGAATCTTCTTGCAATGATAATTAGTTACGTTAGTTATAAATATCCGTTTACTAGGGGTGCGCGATTATCATTGATCGCAACCGGATTTTAAGAATTTATCCATTTCATGTGCCTTGTTGATAACAATAATGAGCATTAGGTAATTTGTGATATTGTAAACAAACAAAATTTATCGCCTCTGCAAGAATGAAACCAAAGCTTTAGTGAAAGAGAAGCGCGAAAGAATAAAATTGAAAGAAGAAGAGAAGCTGACGGAGAACTTCAAGTCGAATTCCAAACTCTTTTGGAGAGAGGTTAAGAAGTCTCGGGGTTGTTCGTCAGCTTCCAGAATGGAAAGAATAAAATCTAAAGCACAGGACGTTCTTGCTAACCCACAAGAGGTGTTAGCGCGATGGAGTGAATATTTTAGAGAAATGTATGATAATATCCCGGATGCTGGCACCACGACTGAGTCTGTGACTGACTCCGAGGAGTCAGCATCCGAGATCACTTTGGAAGAGATCGAATGGTCGATAAGAAGTCTGAAAAATGGAAAGGCAGGAGGAATCGATAGTGTGTCTGCTGAGATGATCAAATATGGTGGAACCTGCGTCCGGGACGCTTTCCTGTCCTTATGCAACTTGTGCTGGAGGACGGGAAAGGTTCCCAAGGACTGGAGGCGCGCTGTCATCGTGCCCTTGTATAAACGCAAGGGGTCACGTATGGAGTGCGCCAGCTACAGGGCCATCAGTTTGATCAGCACAGCATCTAAAGTGTATACGAAGATTATTGAAAAGAGAATGAGAGTGGTATCCGATGGATTACTGTGGGATGCACAAGGTGGCTTCAGAAATGGAAGGGGATGTATGGATCAAGTTTTCTCTCTCCGCAATATCGTAGAGAAGCAGCTGGCTATGGGCCGGAAGGTTTTCTGCGGTTTTGTGGATCTAGAGAAAGCATTTGATAGGGTTGTGCGGAAGGACCTCTGGGACATATTGCCCGGATATGGGATTAATGGCCGATTGATGCGTGCTGTGCAGTCCACTTACGAGGACTGTATGGCATGCGTGCGAGTGGATGGCAGCCTGTCGCCCTGGTTTGACGTCAATATTGGCATCAGGCAGGGCTGCGTGCTGTCAGCTTTGCTCTTCATCCTATACCTGGACGATTGTCTCCAGAGAATAAGATTGATGGATGTTGGGGTGCGGATGAGTGATCTAGTTGTAAGCACCTTGCTTTATGCGGATGATGCCGTGCTTTTAGCCGAATCGCCATCAGAACTGCAAACACTAGTCACAATGATGAAAGATGACTGTCAAGCGAGAGGCTTACATTTGAATGCGAAGAAAACAAAGGTTATGGTGTTTGAAAGAGAAGAAACCAGAACGAATGCAAGGATAATGGTCGATGACGTTATGCTGGAGCAAGTGAATGAGTTTGTATATCTTGGATGTGCTTTTAGCAGGGATGGAAGGTACACCGCTGATATAGAAAGAAGAGTGAATTTGGGGAATAGTTTGAATGGAGCGTTAGGTAATCTTCTAGGCGCTAAGAACCTCAGCCAGAAGGCCCAGCTCGCCATACACAACGCGGTGCTGGTACCTACGCTCACGTATGGAAGCGATAGTTGGGTATGGAAGAGAGAGCATGAAAGTAGAGTAAACGCGGTTGAAATGCGAGCACTGCGCAAAACCAATATGGCTTTCGAAAGGGCTGTTCAACTGAAGATGCTGTCTTGAAACTCTGTGATTCTGTTGTTAATGAACTAAATTTGAAACGCAAATCAATTGGAATTTTTCTGGATTTATCCAGAGCTTTCGACACTGTCTCTGTCTCTATCCTTGTGAATAAACTTAACTTAATTGGCGTTAGAGGTTTGGAAATCTTCAAAAGTTACTTGAGCTCTAGGTCTCAGTATGTCAAAATTGGTGATTATGTTAGCCAAGATTTACAAATTAATTTTGGCGTACCTCAAGGCAGTGTCCTCGGACCCACATTATTTTTAATATATGTAAACAACCTCTGTCAATTAACTATACCTAACTGTAAAATTTTAAGTTATGCAGACGACACGGCTTTATTAATTAGTGGTAGCTCTTGGGATGAAGTTGCTAAGAACGCCGAGACTGCTATGCATACTGTTATGATGTGGCTTTCAAATAACCTACTCACATTAAATATTGATAAAACTAAATTTGTACCTTTTTCCCCTAACAACTCTCTATTGCCTCCTGTGTCCTTAACAATTCTTGCTCATAATTGTAAGCTTGATCGTTCTGTTATTTGTACATGTGCTCCATTAAGCCGTGTAGATTTTATAAGGTACCTAGGGGTTTTAATTGACAACACATTGAGTTGGAAACCTGCGTTGATTTCTCGTGTGCGTAAATTGATTTATGTTTTCAAATCACTTAGGAATATTGTTGGTATTGAAATCTTAAAAACAGTGTATTATACTCTGGTACAATCTATTATAAGTTATTGCATTACAGCCTGGGGTGGAGCGGCTAAATCAATTCTCTTAAGACTTGAAAGAGCTCAACGAGCAGTTCTTAAAGTGATTTTGTTTAAGCCAATACGGTTTCCGACTTCCGGTCTATCCATTCTGTTTAAGGTTCTTTCTGTAAGGAAACTATTTATTATGCAGTTAGTTCTTCATAAGCACCGTATTTTGCCGTTTGATCCTAGTATATATAATAAAAGGAGACACGATTTAGTTTGTACACTTGTACCATGCCGCCTTCGATTAGCTGACCGACATGCTTACTGTCTTAGTCCCAAAATTTACAACCGAGTTAATAAGTTATTAAACATATACTCTCTTACTCATCGCGAATGTAAAGTAAAATTATTAAACTGGCTAATAGAACTTCCTTACGACGACACCGAGAATTTACTAAATTGAAAACACCAGTCTAATAAGTTTGTAACCACACACTCACTCATTCACTTGTACACACATCACACACATACACATCACATACACACTACATACATATATATATATATATATATATATATATATATATATATATATATATATATATATATATACGTACATATACACACCCATTTACACATCTATGCTTTCCACATACATTACAATTATTAACGCGAAAATTTACAAATGTATAAACATTAAAATAATTTTCTTTTTAAAATTGTATAACAAACGAGTTGTCTGGAAGTGGGCGCTAACAACTGCAACACAGTATTATACTACAGCAGTTGTTTGCGATACCAAATTGTTTCTGTACACTATGTTAATGGTTTCGAATAAATTCTTTAATTCTTCTTTAAAATCTGCGGAGTGACGCTCGCGGACCGCGTTCGTAATACCGAAGTAAGAAAGAGAGTTGGTCTGAAAGAAAGTGTCGGGGTGAAGGTAAGGAAAGGAATGCTCCGGTGGTTCGGGCACGTGGAAAGAATGCATGATGAAAGAATGACTAAACAGATATACAATGCAAAAGTGGATGGATGCAGAAGTGGAAGGCCACGACACACCTTCCATGATCAAATTGATCGTGTACTAGCGGAGGGTGATGTCAAGAGCCTTAAGAACAGACAAGCGTGCATGACAAGAGTTATGAATGTCAAAGAAGCAAGTGAGGTGTGTAAGAATGGGCCTAAATGGCGCTCTGTTGTTTGTGCCTACCCCGCAAGGGAACCGGCGTGAAGTTATGTATGTATGTATGTAAACAAAAAAGAATAATCTAGCACGAGATTAAAAAAAAAACGTAGTTGTGGATTGTGGACAATGATGCGCTCAGGAGATTCGCCTTACCTATACTACTCACTATTTTAGATATCTTTCCACAGTACAAATTACATTGATATTATATATCTCTTGGAACTTTTTATAATGTGTTTTTTCAAATTTAAATTTATGATGTAATGTAATAACTTTTGTTATCATTATGTCACCTGTAAAAAGTTTCTGTAAACGCAAGTAAAATATAATGGTTTTATAGACGCGAAATATTATTTTAATTTAGATTTGTTTCGTTATATTATATACTACAACAATATCATTATATCGATAATATAGTTCCTTTGGAAAGTAGAAACATTTTTTCATTTTAAAGTTTACTAGAACTGCTCGAGAAAAACTCAAGATAAAACGATTAGCGTGATCTAATTATTTATTAGGTACCTACTTATTGTATTTTAATACAAAGAAGTTATTTTTACATAAATAAAATTAACATAGTGAAAAATAATAATGATAAATTCACACTAAGTGGTCTTCTTTCGTTTTTATGCTGTACAATCTTTTACTCTACTGGCGTCGACGCAGGATTGCGTGGCTTCCTCATAATACAACCCGTAGTCGCAGCTCAGCAACCGAGGATGACCTCTTTGGCAAGCGATATAGGAGGTGCAGCTGCCCTTGAATCTGTTCAAACATAACAAATATTAACCTCTACCTGAACACAAAGTTCAGGGCAGGTAAAATTGTGCGTTGTTTTGATAAGAAGGCAATTGCCTTCTTATCAAAACAACAAGCAATTATAATTGACAGCCTGTGTGGTTGAGTCGGTTATAAGCTTTAGCCGGCCGAGCTCACTAGAACGCAGACTCTCCGGGTTCGATTCCTGACATGGTAAATTTCGTAAACGAACTTTCCGTTATTTACCTACTATGGTCTGGGTGGCTGTGAACGGCCCCAGAATGGTCCGTTGTACCCATAACACAAGTCTAACTTGCTTAGCTTGGGGATATACAATGTGTGTGCTTGTCAGCTGGTTATTAAAAATATTTCTTAATGGATTTTGGAAGTTGGAGTGATCTAATTCACATACATCTCGCTCTAATAATATAGTTTTCAATCTAGACCGGCATTACAGCCTCCGCTAAGGCTGTTTTTACACCAAATATGCATGCTCTTACAATTACCTATTACGTGGTGATGGCGAAGGAATACATCACAAGGAAACCTGTACAGCGAGGTAACCAGTGAAGCCTATTCATCCATCTTAGACAAGCGTGGCATTTTTATCTTTTGTTTCCCTTAAATTACGAAGCTACTGTGTTCGAAAACAAAGTGGCCAGCGAGAAAACACTCGGTTGACAAAGTAGTCGTCAGGTACATGGACAAAGTGACACCCATATCAGTTAGTAATTTAACATACCTGAATTTTTCAATAAGGTCACTGTCTGGCTGCGATGGGCATTTGAATCCTTTGAAAACTGGAAAAGCATATTAAAAAAATTAAATATACTTATATATAATATACTTTTTGTTATTATTTTAGTAGTTAGGTTAACTTATATTAAGTTGTGACAAATAACACAAACAATTTTTTTGTGTTGTGTGCCGGGACCTTTCCCCCTCGCGTGGCTTATGGTCCTCAAACGGATTTCCCCTGTATAAAAAAAATCACAATATTGCTAGTAGACTAATAAAGTAAGAAGAAAGAAAGACACAATATTTATTTCAAAATGTCACACACACAAAACAAACAGAAATATATATACAAAGAAAAATTGTATTATAAAGTAGCGTTTTTACCGCGGCTACGCCATGGGTCACATCCTGATAGGTAACTCTTAACTACCTACATAAAAACTTAATTGGGTTTTATATAACGCGAGCGAAGCTGCAGGCAAAAGCTAGAATATATTTGAACCTTCCTTGAAAAATAATCTAAGCGATGGTGAAAATTGCTTAAAAATCCGTTGCGTGGTTTAGAAGTTAGCGGATATACAGACAGACAGACGCGGGAAGTGATTTTGTTTTATACTATATAAAAAAGATATAAAATCGTATACGTGAAATGTGTTGTTGTTGTTGAAATGTTTTTCGACTCAGTGCCCGCCTCCTGAACAATATAGGTATATTTCATGTGACCCGTGGAAAAACAAAAGTTTATTCAAGCAATCCAACAAAAAGTGGCACTCTATTTTTAAAACCTACACGGTACCTATCGTGGAACAAGAATGCTAACAATGAATTATTACGTTTCTTTTCAATTTCTGAAGTGGTCTGAATTTTTTTTCATATAAAACGCTAAAAAGCGAGCGGAGAATGATGCTGTCTTTCATTTCAAAGTTAGATTTTATCATTGCTAGTATTCTACCCACAATCGGCCCTATTTAAAACAAATTTAGTTTAAAATTGTTATTTATTGACTTACTGTCGAGATTACAACTTGGTACATTAATAGGCCAGTCACAGTCGTCTATATTTTTGTTGAAGACTAAACCAGGAGGACAAGTCATAATGTTGGCTATACCATCCTGGCACACTATGTATTTGCTGCAATCACCATTGCTCATTGGGAAGAAACCATACAGATTAGCACATTGGCTTGTTGGTATTGGAGTTTCTGAAAGTAAAGTAAAGATTTTTTCTGTTATCAATTTCATCGATGAATTTCTTTATTCTAGAAAAAGAAGCGTTTTTATGTAAGTAAAGTTAATACATACGTGTTACTAAACCAGCAGTGCATTGTACTTCAACGGGATAAGCACAGGGGTATTCCGCATATTTGCTCTTTGGATTGAAATGTAAACCATCTGGGCATATACGGCTAACTGCTATGTTTCCCTGAGAAATGAAATTAAGGTTTTAAATAATTACTTACTTCAGAATAATTATGGAATATTATTCTGTATTAATCGCTCACTTACCTTGCATTCAACGTAACTATCGCATTTGTTAGCGACACTGAAGTAACCGTTAGCTTGCTGACAATTGTAGCCTTGTACAATGTCTGATTCTGTTATTGCCGGTGGTTGTGTTGATATGTATGTTATGGTAGTATTACGACTTTCTGCAGGCAAGTACGTAGGCTGAGCGGCAGTAGTCGGTGGTAAATTCGCAGGTGGGAGCGTTATTAGTGGCAATGTTGGCTGTGTAATTGGAGCGGCAGTAACAGGAGGAGCAGTGGGTGGTGCTAAGGTTGTTGGTGGCAAAGTAACAGGTGGCAGTGTCCTTGGTGGCAACATTGGGTGTGTAATTGGAGCGGCAGTAACAGGAGGAGCAGTGGGTGGTGCTAAGGTTGTTGGTGGCAAAGTAACAGGTGGCAGTGTCCTTGGTGGCAACATTGGGTGTGTAATTGGAGCGGCAGTAACAGGAGGAGCAGTGGGTGGTGCTGCGGTGGTTGGTGGCAAAGTTACTGGAGGTAGCGTCCTCGGTGGCAACGCTGGGCGTGTGATTGGAGTAGCTGTAACAGGGGGAGCAGTGGGTGGTGCTGCGGCGGTTGGTGGCAAAGTTACTGGAGGTAGCGTCCTCGGTGGCAACGCTGGGCGTGTGACTGGAGCGGCAGTAACTGGAGGTGTCGTGGGTGGTGCTGCGGTGGTTGGTGGCAAAGTCACAGGTGGCAACGTTCTCGGTGGCAATGTTGACCGTGTGAGCGGGGCGGTCGTAACAGGAGCAGCAGTGGGTGGAGGTAGCGTTCTTGGTGGTTCAGTGTAATACGTAGAAGATTGAGTGGGGTACGTAGGTGTTTGAGTGGGCGGATGAGTTATTATCTCTGATGGATTGGAGGGGAAAGGGGTGGAGTAAACCTTCATCGGATGTTCGGGCTTTTGTTCAATACCGTTATTTGAAGTGGTCGGTTTAGGGGTATTTGGTACAGTTGTTGGTTGGTTAGTTGGAATGGGATTAGTAGCTGCAGTTGTTATTGTTGATAGCTGTGGTCTCGAGGGGACGTCGATGAATGCTCCAGATCCAGTGTCAACTACAGAAGGTTCAGGTTCCGGCACTATTTCATTTGAAGGGTTTTGGCTTGATATGACAGGTGGAGCTTGTGTACCTGTAGTTTCCGGAAGCACCACTGTCACGGTCGGGACATTCACATTCACAGGTGCAGAAGTTGTTGGAACATAAACCGGCGTAGCAGTTGTTTTAACTGGAACATTGCTTGTTTGTCTTGGCGGAGGCAGTTGGTTTACTCTAGCTGCTACTGCAGCAATTAAAGTTAGCGGAACAGGAGGTACTTTTGCAGCGGGGACAGACACCCCCGCTATTTGTGAAGATGTAGTTGAATGTGTTGGATATATTGACCGCTTATAGTAACTTTGATCTCGCACATTCGAACTTCCATAGTAACCTATTCCAGGTGCTACTGCAGCTATCGTTTGCACTGTAAATAAACGGAATATGGTAAAATAGTTGAAATTGCAAATTTTTGAGGATAATTTGAATCAAAATAAAATTTCATGTAAATAAAGGTTATTTCTTCGGTGCTGGTATCTTGTCACTTGCAAATATTAAAACTCGTACCGGCAAATAACTTTAAACAGTCACTTTTTGAAATCACTCACGATCTTGTTCATAGAGAGTTAAAGTAAGTGTGAACGCTTCTTTAAGGACAATAAAGAAGCGTTCAAACTTATTCTGACTCTACTAATAAGAACGTTACTATTTTACTTACCGATAGCAAGTAGAGGTAAAAACACAACTAATTTGAGCCCTGTCATGTTTGCTCTATGACACTATCAGTGTCAGATTGTGTATAGAACGATGCATGGACTAAAATATTACTAATGCTTTTAAACAAACATCAAATTCTTATAAACAATATCTTAATTGACGCTTAAATTAGTTTATAATTATATAAGTAATTAATTAAATCGATGTATAATATTAAACTGGCATTTTATAACGTGCGGTTGACCATATCATCAATTTTTATAATTAGTATAACTAGTCTAGCAACCAAATTTTAGGAAAATACAGTAATAAGGACGTCGATAGTATCACCCTAAATAGCAATAGTGTCTAGGGTACCATGTTGGCAAAATCTCTCCGCGTGTCTTTGTATCTTTCTTTTCTTTCACCTTCTCCTAATTATTTGGGGTCGGCACAATATGTAATATCCTTCCTATTTATATGATCTATGGTCCTTCCATACTTCTCTATTGACATACATACTCAAGTCCATTGAGCAGTTTTACTAGCAGATGTACTTATAAGATATTTTTGATTAAATACTTCTTAAGGGTTCCATATCAAAATGACAAAAGTAGTGCGGGTCATCCATCTTTACGGAATTTACCCATTTTTATTTATTAAAAATGCAGTAACAAACTCTTAAAAATATAAACAACTAGGATATGCCCGCGACTTCATCCACGCTTAATTTGAAATTTCCACTGGATTCCCGGACACAAAGTACTGCAGCATTTAAAAAAGAATGTAAGCTATCGTATTAGTGAAAATTTTCGGAATAAGCTACTTTTTATGCACCCGAACCTTCCCGCGGGATTCCCGGATAGCGCAGAATTTAAGTCTAAGAATTTGCTTCCGATCAGCGAAAATAATATCAAAATCGGCCCAGTAGTTTTTACGTGAATCCCGAACAAACAGACAAGAAATCTTTAAAAAATGGCATTGTGTTCTCCCTCGTTTATATAGTCTATTCACTCTAGTTGTTTTTTTAATGGCTTCAATGTACACACGACGTATACTTATTGTGGCGAGCGATGGTGGAACGATCTAGTTGGTTTAAGAAGTTTGAGAAAAATGTTGATGATCCCAGAAGAAAAAGACAAGAATAGATGATTTTAAAAAGGGATAAATGACGTAGAAAAGAATAACGAAATGAAGATCGAAGTTCTATAATAGAAGGTTCAGGAAGGAAGACAGAGATAGATAGATATGGCAGCGTAAGGCGCGCCTATAGATGAGTTCAGTTGAAGAATGCGAAGCGACAAGTGCGATATGAAGGTTGGAAGAGAAGTCTAGTAGAAGACCGTGACGAGTTTAGTACGAGTTTAGAGGAGAGGAGAGTTTAGTGGGTAGTACGGAGAAGGAAAAGTTTTATGCAGTTTAAAAGACCCAGAAGCGAGCTACGGGCAGTAAATGCGGAGGTGAACTCCGCAGTAGCAGAAGGTAGCCAACGCAATATCGGCGACGGTATTGCGAGTAAACATCTCATCGTCGGGGCATTGTGTCGTTAGTTGTGCGTGAAGGGGTAACCCTGCAGGAAAGAATCACGTACGGCTGTGTAAGACAATAAAATGTTTAGTTGGAAAAAAATGGTGTTTTCATACCAATCCTATGTGCGTACCCCCCTCGCGCACTTAACATTATTGTTACCTTAGCCTGGCCACACACCTATAAGTTTTGCTCCCGTGAGCTCAATACCATTTTTTTTAGAAGCCACTTATGATTATGCCACCGGGGTGGGGCGTGTGGGATTTATCACATTGGGTGGTACTAGCACCTCCGCAGAGCTATTGCCACCTGCGGTCGGGGATATCCACTAAAACCCCTGGCGTTCCCTTTATGCGTTCCATGTCACTGTCATTCACCTCCAGCGCGGATGGACAATGGCCAGCCCCTTTGTAAGCCAGCCCCTCCATTAATTAAGCCGGAGAGCTGGACATTTCCGGGGCTACCTCAGGCTCATCGTTGCAAGGGGGCGGGCGGATCGGTGCACGCTCTTACTCTCCAGTCTTTATGGGCGGGGATCGAGTTCCCCGTCGGTCAACCCGTACGTCCGTAGGCTACGGCGGCTGGTGGTCGTCATTTGCGTCCTCCGTCGCCGGTGCCGATTTTAGCTGGGAGGAAACTCGCTGGTCTGCGCCTTCTCCCACTCCGCCGCTTCCTTCGTGGGCATTACTGTCTCGTAGAAGGAAGCAGCTGCTTACCACACAAATTTGACTTTATACAAATGAGTTTTGCATTGATAAATAGTAGTGCAAGCTAGCCTTAGGGTTTACGTAAGCAAAACTTACATGCCGGTGTGGCTTAGAGAAAGCGGCGACTGGATGTCGTAATGCAGGATATGAGAGCCATGGTTTCCGAACAGAGAATTTAGAAGATTGGATAAGTAGGATATATTGAAGAAAAAGGAGTAAGCTTGATAACAGATTGCCAAACAGAGGCTGCCAAGAAATGTATGTTAAGCTGCCGATTTCATAACGATTTCAGATGATGTTTATTAAATTAACGAAGGGCCTTTGAATTGCAATACTCACATGATAACATGTTTGTGTTTATTCAAAACATAATAATTGTTTATAACACTTTATAACTGTATATATGAAGAGTAATTTATAAAACCAATTTTGTAATTCAGCTGACTTATGTATTATTTATTATACCATTGCAAAATAAGTTAATGGCATTTTTTTAGTTATAATAATATATAATTTATATATTCGGAACACATACATTTTGTTTCTGATAGCTTTTGAATAATAATGTTGTTTAAAAATATATCTTAATTAAGTTAATGGAAATATCATATTTTAGTATATCCATAATATGTTTGAATGAATATGTAACCGTTGGAAAAACTACATTCTATAAGCCCTAGACAGTCATTTAACGGAGCTACTTCTTGCCATATGTATCTAAGTTGTGGAATGGACTTCTTTCACCAGTTTTCCCAGAACGCTATAATATGGGGCTCTTCACAGAGTAAAGCAGTTTCTTTCAAATTCTACAACATCGTTTACTTGGTGTTACAAATATTTATGGGTGGCGGTAACCACTCATAATCAGGTCGACTATTTATCTCTTAGCCCACAAGTAAACATAATAGTTATTTATGATACTAGTGCGGTAAGTTGGTTTTTACAAACGAGTAGACGAATGTAAGCCCAAGATAAAGTCGAGGGTTTACCATAGTCACGAGTTATGTTATTTTGAAATTATTGTATTTACGGAACCCAAAGACAATAAAGAGATTGTCATTACTTGCAAGTTCAGTGAAGGTAGTTATGGAAAATCTGTGTTCTACAGAGGCGGTCAAACAAGTAGTCGTGGACCTGACGATAACTACCTAGAGCTAAACGCGCCGATATGATAAGGAATTTTTCAAGTGGCCCTCAGGGCCAAATCCTAAACTATACGAAATACCGAAAATACTCAAAAGACTCGAGGCCGATTTTGACTGTAACTAAAATGATATCATTACATTTTTGAAAAATCAATTATCCTTGTTAGGAATCGAATGGGATGATTTGTGAAGGTTTTATTTTTATTTAACATATATAGCAAACCAAGGGATATTTTTGAACAAAATGTTCTATTTTCCATACAGTAATTAAACTACAAATTGCGCCGATTAATTGACTGCACCTCATTTGAACGCAATCAATGTATAGATAGGTACATTATAATTCTTATAAAGCCCATGTCTCACAAGAAACAATGAGTACTATCATTAACCTAGGTAAAAAAAAGATTCCTGGGCGCATACTTATAACAAATATTTTACATAATATTTTCTGAAGTGAACATGAAACGTCGGAATAATAAAAATCTAATAAATTACCGCGCTTAAAACCGTTAAAACGTTTTATCACAAATATTTTAGTGAAAAAGTAAATATTATTTTGTGACTTGTATTGTAACTGCGTTATATTTGTTATATTGTACAGTGTAGGTCACGTACAGTGATATAACTAAAATAGTATTACTAATACTACTAGTCATACACTAGTACTGTATTATTGTATGACTAGTGACACAATAATACTAAACTAGTAAAAAGCGGTGCTTTAGGAGGACTCACTAAGTTTTCTACCTAGTAATAAGATTTAAGTAAAAAAAAATAGCTTTTAATGTATGGATTAATCATTTGTCTTACAAACCCATATTAATGGGCTTATAAGACAAATTATTTTCATTCATTTGTATTTTATTCAAATAATATTATTCATACAACAACATTCTAATTAATAACAATTATTATCTTCTATTTTTTATGTGTATAAAATAATATTTTTATGATAGATAGAACACATCTAGAAATAAATTAAAATTACTATGTCAAAGCCCAAATCTGAAAGTGTGAGAGTTTCCCAGTAAAGTGTACCACAGAAATGCATTGATCGTGGAATAGAGTAAGGGCTCGCTTCGCTCACTCTGATTACTGGCAGGTCATGCGCACACGCAAATATCTATACCACTATTGTCTTACACCCGTCTCGATAATTCGTAGTTAATTTTGGCAAAAACACGAGTTTTTACTCATAAGGGAAACACGAGTGTTTACTCATAAGGGATAATTGAAAGGTTATTTGCAAGAAATATTTTATTTAAATAAATGTTTTATTATATCTCAATCTTTTTGACAAGAACCGGCTTTCTCGTGAAACAATTTGCTTGGGGCCTCTTGCTTTTCTGTGCCCTTCTAAAGGCGAGTGTTGCGGGAACACTTAATTTACGACACTCTCTAAGTAAATATATTGGTTATTTTGTCAAGATATCAAGTTACCAACAATAGGGTTCAGTGGTCTATATCACAAATTGGGTGAGTACTATATATACCACCCGACTACCATGAGGACCAATGGAAAGGTTTGTATAAAATACCTACACAAAATTCCTTTTACTGTAAACAAGTAAAAAATAAGCAACCAACTTAAAAAAACAAAGTAACTTAAAAACAAGATATAAATGTTTTTTTCAACAATTTAATACCAGCTTATTATTTTATCATTTTTAAATAAGTGTCAAGTAAACTTCTTCTTATGCACGGTAAATTATGTTAGGTATAAAACTTTAGTTAAATTATTGAAAACAATGAATAATTATATTCATTTACATTATTTACAAATTACATTTCATGATTTAGACAAACGTGACTAGGAAGACCGATGTATTTAAAAATTGAATGAAAGGTCAAACTTCTACATACAAATACATACATTTACGTAACATTTATGCGATTTTTTTAATTCTGCAAATCAATTGAGTGTTTAAAAGAAGAGTTTTTTGGTGAGATGCTACGTTGATTAACAATATTTGTGGTCATGATATTCTTATCTTTCCCTAGTTAGAATCAAACTGTACTACAATTTTTACCTTCTTCAAACAAAATAAAACTCTAGATGTTTTTAAATAAAAATAATTTGATATTAATATTATTATAATATAATTCATATTAAATTACTGTTTTAAATATTCAGCTAAGCTGCCTGGGACACGGCTAGTGTCTACTGACAGTGTACAAGGTCGGCGTTAACGCATTGTCCAGAGCCAGTGTCGAACGCAAACCCAGGATCACAAGAGAGAAGACGGGCCTCACCCTTTTCGCAGGAGAAGAAGTAGTGGCAGTTGCCTTCGTACCTGAAAATATAAAATTGTATTATAAAACTCTCTCAATAACCCTCACATTTGATCCAAGACACGAGTGAATGAAGAAGTTATAAAACATTTTTTTTACCTTGAGATTAGGTGTAACGTTCATACGAACCACATTTGACCTAAGCCTGGTTGTAGAGCCTTATTAGACTATCATAGAAGTATGAGTCATTTTATATGAAGAACCTATGACAGTCTAATAACTACATGTGATTCATATTCTCTATGATCATAATTAAAGGATCCTAGTTTACAGCAAGCATATAAATATAATCATATAATCCGTCTAAACTCTAAAATGGCGTCAAAATGCAAGAATATCAACTGGAATATGTTGAAGACTTTTTATCTTGCAATCTAAGTTCTTCGAGTAAGGTGTTATGGACCCCTCTCTCTAATAGCCTTACTACTCATGATCTAATCCAAATAGGTTTTTTATTTTTTGTTGTTTTCTTGATCGTTTTTATCTTCTTTTTTAATGCAATTAATAAAATTGCACTCATAGCAACGGAAAACACGGCTAAATTGTTAT
Source organism: Dendrolimus kikuchii (assembly GCA_019925095.2). Taxonomy (NCBI): domain Eukaryota; kingdom Metazoa; phylum Arthropoda; class Insecta; order Lepidoptera; family Lasiocampidae; genus Dendrolimus; species Dendrolimus kikuchii. Next base: position 10,086,515 of record CM034391.1, on the reverse strand, counting down.
CCATCTTGATAGTATATTCTCAGTAGTCTGTGATCTTGATAAAGTATGACGTTTATATGATCGTAACTGTAACATGTAAAAATGAAGAACAGCATCATTTAAATACGATCATAGAATTTGACAGCTACTAAATCATATTTATATGATAAATATGTGTTAGTGTAATTGGGGCCTTAAAAATTATGAAGGGGAAGAAGAATCACATCAGCAACTATTACGCTATCCCATTTTTGGTTTATTCCATTTTCTGTTTGTTTATTTCGCTTTCTCATATTATCAGGCATCATTTACAATCGAAAGTTCTGTCTTTAACCTATCAAACTTACTTGAAGTTCACGACTTGAGTATTATCAGCGAATGCCGGACACTGGAATCCAAGGTATCCTGAAAAAAATCATAAATGTGTCACAAAACTTTGACTACCTCTGGGGTTGCATCGTCTAAAAGTTTGTTAGTGTAACTTATTAGAAAGTACAGGTCCTGAGTTCGGTTTCAGGCATGGTAAATATCCTAACTATAATTTTCCGTTTTTTTATGGATGTATAGGTTTGTGTTTGACTACTGTCTCACCTAATATTGAGTGATGACGCAATCTAGGATGGAGCACGCTTACCTACAAGATACCTTTTCACTCGTTACTTGAAGACCTGCGTTATTTAACTTGTATTATTGAAAATATACAACGGACAACTCAGAAACCAATACCAGATGCCTAGAATAGGGTAAATAATGGAAATCCGTTTACTAAATTTACCCTACAGGAAATATTTATATCAATGTTATATTGAACTAAGTCGGCTACTGGACCACAGAGGCCCGACAAAGTATATACCAAATAATAAAACTATATATACTTCTCATCATAGCTTTATATATAAATATTTTGTGTGATAGTGGTGCCTGAAGAACTCACTGTTAGTGTTGCAATAGGGAACCTGGTCTGGCCAGTCACAATGGCTGGTGACAGGATTGAAAGCGAGTCCTTGCGGGCACAGCATGTCGAAGGCAGTGCCAGCTGTGCACATCACGTACTGGCCACATTTTTCAGGAGTGGCATCAGGGTGTGGAAAGAAACCGTATTGATGCGGGCAGCTAGCCGTCGGCTGGGCAGGCTCTGTCCAAATAAATTATTTTATAAATATTATTTTAATTTGTGTGCTAGGAATTTGTTTAATTAGATTGATGTTATAATTTTAGTCATAAATATAAAGTAGTTGTAGGGTATTGGTTTTTCAGCGAAAATTGTGTTTGAAATATACAAAGAAATTATGTAAACGTCGATAACATACTTGGCGATGTCGACATGGTGTGTAGTAGAATACGAAGGCTACTTACGTCTGACACCGCGGCCTTCGCAATTCACGTCCATAGGATAGCTACAAGCGTATCCCGGCCAAGCAGTTTTCGGGTTAAAGTGAAGTCCATCTGGGCAGGTCATCGGTGTTGCTTGGTATTCCTAGATAATCATGATTTTTATATCGTAAATAAAAAATATATCAACAAAATTAAATGTTCCCCTTACACGTATACAAAAGTACTCACAAAATTCAAATGCGTATCGAGAAATGTTAGCTCCGTCAGTTTTTGCAGATCTTAATGTCCAGCACACATCAAAACCGTTGTAATATACAGAATTAATATTCGATGCGGAATTAATTATAAATAAGTAATTTGCAGACAAACACACATATTGTATATCCCCAAATTATGCAGGTAATATACACTCTGGGGCCGATTCCAGACCATAGTAAATAACGGAGAAAATTTCGAAATTATAAATTAATAATGATACTCAAGATAATAAACTTACACGACACTCGAAGTAAGAGTCGCAGCTGTTGTCGCTTTGGTAATAGCCATTGCGATTGGTGCAAATTGGATCTCTTACAGTAGCCGTATAGTCAGCGTTGCCTGTTTACAAAATATTACATTATCACTAAACCTTTAATTACAAATACAAATAATAAGTATAGAAAAGGTGGAGAAGTCCGTTAGTGGGGTAAGTTCGTATACATGTTGTTATTTACCTTTTTTAAATGGAATTGACGTCAACTACAATTTGAAAATAAAATCAAATGGTGTCCTAGCTTAGCTAACCAATTTTTCGTTGTCGTTGCCATTCAAATACGGAAATATCGAGAGGTGTATGGAGTTCCCCTATTGATTGACTTCCCCACCTTTACTATACGACAGTATTAAGAATGTACTTACAAGAAACAAATAGCACAGTTAAGAAAATATAAGAGTACATTTTTTATTTCTTTGGTCTATTAGTTTCAAGATGATGAAAAGACGAATGAGGTCAAATCAATAGAAACTGATATTTTATACAAAACTATATCGTTAATATCAAATAATTGATAACATGTTTGTGGTAGCGAAAATGAAAATTTGTGGTTTTGGTTAATAAAGTTGTTGCAATTAGTTGAACATAAACCGTTACAAAGATCTATGAGTGAAAAATAACATAAAAAATCAGCTCTGTTCGTGTTTAGTGATGGATTTCTTACATGTAATGAATGTCCAATGTCATTTAGTTATGAAGCCTCTATTGGTTGGGAATCCCTATTAATATTATAAATGCGAAAGTAACTCTGTCTGTCTGTCTGTCTGTCTGTCTGTCTGTCTGTCTGTCTGTCTGTCTGTCTGTCTGTCTGTCTGTTCCGTTTTCACGTAAAAACTACTGGACCGATTTGGCTGAAACTCAGTATATATATATTTTCGATGCCGAGAATGAACATAGGATACTTTTTATCCCGGAAAAGGGGATAGTTTCCGGGATAAAAGTATATTTGTCTCTGTGTTTGTTATCCTTTTATGGAAAAACTATTGGACCGATTTGGCTGATACTCGGTATATATGTAATTTGAATTCCGAGGGTGGACAAGGGATATTTTTCATCCCGGATAATGGGATAGATTTGTGTAAAGATTATCCCATTTGTTGTGATTTGCCATTTTCATCGTTTTGGTTGTTTTGTCCTTTTTACCCTTTTGCCCTTTTGCCCTTTTGCCCTTTTGCCCTTTTGCTCTTTTGCTCTTTTGCTCTTTTGCTCTTTTGCTGATTTTGTCCCTTTTGTCATTTTTGTAGTTTTCATTGACGGGGGATAGATAAATAAAACTAGGACTGTTTGTAATAGAGGATGAAAGTTTGGATGAGACCAATCATTTCTCAAGTTCATAGATATAAAAATGCATCGTCTATAAAAATGCGATAGTAACTCGATATGTCTTTCTGTTAAGTTTTCAGAAAACACTGGGAATACTGGATCGTTTTTATTGTAATTTTGTTTAAATGTAGTTTTAATGCCGAAAATGGACATATATATATTATGCCAGGAGATCGGCATGAGTACATATCAAGCATCGAGTTTGCGATATAAAATGAAGTGAATTTTTCGGGTGCAAATGGCACTAACATAAAAATGGTGTACATTGTAACCTGTATTAACGCCTGCTCTTTAAACAAGAAGCAGGAACTAGAGGTTAACCCGCGGCGCAGCCGCGGGGTAAACTCTAGTATCTTATATTTTAAGAACAAACGGAATCCTGGTAAAACCAACTGTCGTTAAAAGTAGTTTCAAAAGTTCGAGTGAGGCACACTTTTGATGGCTTTTGAAGCGATAAACATAGTTACAATTTTCCAAAGTCTGTCTTGGCATACGACTATTGTTATTGTTGTTGACTTATTAAGCCGATATTAGACGGTTCATTTCTGTCTTTCAATTTGGATGAATAAACAAACCATAGTGGTTTATATAAAGGTATAGTTGAATCATTCAATATCATTGAGTGCCATCTTATCCTTTCAGTTATGTGCCTTTCAACCAAATTAATTCAATTTCGTTGATCCGTTTATTATCAGCATTACTATTAATTCAGTTGTCTTACTATATATGTTAAACTGTGACTTACATGGTGCGGTCTAAGCGGTCTACACATACGAGTATGTGGCGGCTAAGTGTCCCTATTTTTTCGTGATTTCACTGCATCAATGTGTAGTGAAATGTAGAAGTTGTTCTAAATTCTATTAATTAAGAATCAGTCATTTCTGACAATACTGTTTGTGTCATACGATGTCAATTCTTTTGTTATTACCAAACTGTCTGCGGGATTCCAAAAAGATGACCTATCTCCAGAAATGTTTAAAAGTGTTTTCATACACCTACATGTATTATGTACGTATTTATATATCTGACGTTATATATTAGGTACAAAATTGAATAAGAAATATAACACAATTACAATTTCCTGCGGCCGGGCGGCCTGTCATAAGAGGCGACAAAACAACCAACAGCCAGGTGGTAGGGCATTTGCCCGACTGGATGGCTACCACCCCTGGTCTAAAGTATGTCGCCATAACGACCTTGAGTTGTGTTCCGGCATTAGTGACCAGGTTCCAGTCTCTCTTAAGAGAGCAGCAGCGCCTTTATAACACCTTTGGTGTTGCAAATGCCCATAGGCGATGGTAACCGCTTTCCATCAAGTGGGCCGTCTGCCTGGCTGCTGAACTCTGGCAATAAAAAAATAAAAAATAAAGAAAAACAATTTTTAGTTAGACGTGTTGCTGGGGAGTTTTTTGCAACTTCTTCTAAACAGCAATAACACGTTGCGAATCGGTGTACGTAGAATAGGAAGTAAATTTAAATTTTTAGTTATATGTATGACCTTCAAAAAGTGTTATCTGTTGGAACTTATTTTGTAAAAGACTTTTTGATTGAAAAATTATGATTAAAGTATTATAATTATATAATCGATTATAATTATATTAATCGACCTATTTCTTATAGAAATCTGACGTGGGTAGGTACTGTAGATACTCACCAGAAAAGTGATTGTGATATTGTTTGTTTGTTCCTGATCACAGCTTTGTAGATAAATAGCGTGGTTATGAAACTTTTTTCATGTAATGTTTTTCACAGGATATATAATTATTTGAAATATAGGCGGATAACTTTCTCAAAACTCCCACTTACAAAGTAAGGGCTCAACACATATCTACATAAATAATTAATTAATGGGTTTTATATCGTACTCGTAATCATTATAATAATTAATAATAAAAAATCTTTGTTTTTAAACTTAGACTGACTGAGACAATAGCCCGTGTTGCATTTTTATAGAAATGGGTAGGTACATTTCTTTCATGTATCTACATACATATAACGTCCATGTTTAGTTCCAATACTATATGAAGAGAACCAATGAGATTTCTACATGATTTTACACAAGATTTTTTACATCTGAACATAATTATTTACAGCATTTTTTAATTTGAAGTCTATTTTATATCGTTAATAATTTTTAAGGTAATTTAGTTTTATTTTGGAATAATGTAACAACTATTATCTACTTATAAAAATAAATAAAAAATAGTATTGTCATTAATAATCAAGACAACAAAATATTAATATTTTTATATACCGCTCACTCACATGCATCTGCATGACCAGTGACCTGCTATTTAATGTATGTAATTATAAGGACATTTATTTACATATAACTAGCTTGGTACTAGCGATCTCGGCAGACGCTGTCCCTTGGACCCGATTCTTGTGCTTCCTACCAGTTCCAATTGTGAATCTAAACCTTCCAGGGAACCACTCAAACACACACAAAATAATCATCAAAATCGGTGCAGGAGATTAGGAGGATCCTAGAACCCGGACCCAGCGCCACCTACCGGTTCCAATTGTGAACTTAAACCATTCGGGGACCCACTTAAACACAAAAAAATCAAAATGGCCAGGAGGATTCTAGAACTTTATCCCAGCGCCGTCTACCGGTTCCAATTATGAATATAATTCTTCATGAATATAACTCAAACACACACAAAAAATTTCATCAAATTCGGTAAAGTCGTTCTCAAGTTATACGCGTATATACATTTCTACGATTTATTTTATCTATGTGTAGAATAAATAGATAGATTATTATATTATATTGTATATTATTTATACATAAGCACTCAAGCAATATGCACCTATATAAATCTGAAACTGACTTTGGTTGTTTGTATGTTTGCTAGTTCTTTCTAAGCTAGCAAGCCATAAAATCTTGCCTGCTATTAAATTTTATTTACTCAATTAGAAGAAGGAGTAGCAAGTCCTTCCACTTTTGAACGTTGTCATATTTGCACTTTACTTGTACAAACAGACATATTGTAGATTACAATATCCAATTTACAAAGGGTAACACGTTTTGTAAATTGGATATTGTGATAGCAGTCCTTCTAGACAACATTATGTATGCGCCTCGGATAAGAAGTATCTGGTAAAAATAAAGAATAAATAGTAAGACGAAATGTTTACTGTCTTGTCAGGTGGATTTACTAGTGATACTCAATAGATTTAATAACTAGACACACCCATGACAGCCGGGGCAGCTGCCGCACTTCAGGAGCCCCTGAAACGCCGCAAATATGTGTCCATTAGGAGTGGGTACGTATTTGTGGCTTTAGGGGTCGAAATCCTGGGGCCGTAGGGGCCTGGAGCTCATTACCTCTATCGAGACCTCTCAACGCGTGTAATTTAGGTCTCGCTTGACCAAAGGGCTGGTTTGCACCTAGGGCAACGCATCTCAGCGTTGCCACCCAACGTGGAAATGCGGGCAGGGTTTTAGGTATGTCACCCGCAGACAGCCATTTATAGTAAATTTTTTATATCATTTATGTTATTTTGTAAGTATAGTTTTATTTATAGTGTAGTTTAATTTGTAATTAGATTTAGTTTTTTTATTAATGTAAACAGTTATTTTTCCATAGATTTAGATATCAAATTTCAAGTGTCGATTTGCAATATTTGACGGCCTCTGTGGTTGAGCGGGCTAAGCCTTGCGAGCCTACCTCACTGCAACGCCGGAGTCTCCCGGTTCGATTCTTGGTATAGTTTCACAAATGTATTTTTTTTCATTATTTACTATGGTCTGGGTGTCTGGGATCGGCCCTAGAGTAGTAGTACGTTGTATATTACCCATAACACATGCGTAACTTGCTTAATTTGGGGATATACAATACGTCTGCCGATTATATATTAAGTATGAAGTCATCTTGATTTTAGAGGTAACTTTCCGAACTATTAATTTTTGAAAACATGATTCGGAACCTTTCTTATTTTAATAAATAAAACTACGTTTTAACGGTTTTAAGCGCGGTAATTTTATTTGATTTTGGTATTTTCCGACGTTTCGGCCACTTTTCAGTGGCCGTGATCACGGAAGACAAAGATGTCAAGTGTCAACGAGTATTGTTAAAGTTTTATTTAGCCTACCGCCAACTTATTAATTTTAATTATTTAATTTTTAATTTTATTTATGGTTATTATTTAATCTATGGGAGCCTAATCTAATTTACTACCGCTTCGCAACATGTTATGGCTTGAAGAGAAGAAGCGGCGCAAGAAACTCTTCAGCAAACATGCCTAGCTCTAATAATTTTATATAATATTAAAATGGGTGGAAGGAAAAATAAAAGTAATTATCAGTCAAGTTGGTTTGTGTTCCGTTGTACGCAGAAAGAGCTCACAGTGTCTTGAGGTCTGGCAGCTGGTTTTTGCTGGGTTTGGGTCTTAATAGTTTTGATAATTGGATCCCAAACAGGTGGTACTTGCCAACCATCTTCTCTATTGAAATTTGGGTGTTTTTTGATTTCAATAGCCTCACGCATCATTCTAGGTATGAAACGATTCTCTTTCGCGAGGATTTGTGGGTTATCGAATCTGATGTAGTGGTTGGGTTTATCCAGCGTGTGTTCACTGATCGCAGACTTCGTAGACCTTGTGTGTTTCATGTCAGCAATGTGTTCTTTTACTCGTGTTTTTATGCTCCTCTTTGTTTGCCCAATGTATGACAATCCACACTCACAATCAAGCTTGTAAACCCCTGCATCCTGAAGTGGGATATTGCATTTCACAGGTCTCAGAAATTGGGTAATCTTTTTCTGCGGCTTGAAATATGTTTTGATTGAAGCTCGCCTGAGGATGTGACCAATTCTGTCTGTGACCCCCTTGATGTAGGGTAGGGTAGCAGGGCACCGCTCAACTGAAGGTGGTTTGGGGCCTTTGTGACGTTGGTGTGGAGTCTTCAGCTGATTGCGTTGTAGAACTCGCTTGACATGCTGAAGCTCTCCAGCGATGTGGTTCTCGTCACAAATTTTCCGTGCTCTCTGAAACAAAGATTTGCCCACGGTAGCTAACTGACTAGGATGGTGGTGAGACGAACCATTAAGGTATTTATCTGTATGGGTAGGTTTCCTATACACCGTATGACCAAGAGTATTGTCAGGGTTCCTTAGGATGAGCACATCCAGAAAAGCTAATTTATTATTTGCCTCTAGTTCCATAGTAAATTTAATATTACTGCTAATGGAATTGAGATGATCTAGAAATGCAGAGACTTTATCGTTTGGGAGGACGGCAAAAGTATCGTCTACGTACCTTTTATACATCTTCGGCTTAGCCGGAGCGGTATCCAGTGCCTTCTGCTCGAAGTCTTCCATAAAAATGTCAGCTACGACAGGAGACACCGGTGAGCCCATGGCTACACCGTTGATTTGGTCGTAGAAGCCGTAGTCCCACACGAATGTTGTTTTTGTGAATTTTAGGTAACCCATACAGTTTAGGCGCTTTGGCGCAAGATGGTGTGAGTGCGGATACGTCTAAGCTTAATTTTTCGGAGTGTTTTTTCATAACCGCGATTGTTTGTTTGGTTACTTTATCCGTGGGGTCAGTTTTGACCTTTTTATAAGTGCTTTCGTCCGATAAAAGATCTTGTATTTTACTATTGTAATCAGACGTATCCATGACGACAGTCGCGTTACCTTTATCTGCACGGAGCACGGTTATTTCTGGTTTATTGCGAATGTTTTTTAAGGCAATATATTCAGCACGAGTGAGATTCGGTTTGGGTAGACGACTACGGCGTAAAACCGATGAGATATCTTGTCGTATAGCTTCCGCATCCTCTTTCTGCATGCTGTTCCTTACCAGACATTCCTCTACGTTGCAGATTATGTTTTCAAAAGGTATTTTTCGCGGGGTTATTGCGTAATTAAGGCCTTTTTCTAATACCGAAACGGTGTTTTTATCGAATGTTTGTTTTGACAGGTTAACCACCGACAGTGACATATGATTAGTGGTCGCGTTTCCGTGCACATCAACAATTGCTTCACAATGGAGCTCAGGTATATTTTTTTGCGCGTTCCTTGTACCAAGATGTTTGTTTTGGTTTGTTAGCATTTGGTTGTATTTTGAAATTTGGCGGTTTTTTAGTTGTTCATATTTGACCTTTGCTCTCTTGTTAACAATATCAATGTAGTTTTGGAAATCTTCTGTCGATAGTATTACCTGTATTTCATTGTTTTGCGTCTCGATAGCTCTATCTACGTGGTTCAAATTTAAACGGTGTTGGCGGATAAGGCATCTTAATAACTTTAAACTAGCCTGGCGTAGAATGCTGGCGCTTCCCGATATGTCTTTTTTAGATGTTAATTTTACACATACCGGTATAATATTATTATCGCGACACCTTTTTAAGAAATTTAACGATGTCACTAAACGCGCATGTTTTGTTTTTAGGCACTCACACCGCCGAATTTTATTTGCGATTTCCAGACCGTACTGGTTCACATAATATTTTCTTAAGTTTTCGCGACTTGTATACATAATAAAACTACGTTTTAACGGTTTTAAGCGCGGTAATTTTATTTGATTTTGGTATTTTCCGACGTTTCGGCCACTTTTCAGTGGCCGTGATCACGGAAGACAAAGATGTCAAGTGTCAACGAGTATTGTTAAAGTTTTATTTAGCCTACCGCCAACTTATTAATTTTAATTATTTAATTTTTAATTTTATTTATGGTTATTATTTAATCTATGGGAGCCTAATCTAATTTACTACCGCTTCGCAACATGTTATGGCTTGAAGAGAAGAAGCGGCGCAAGAAACTCTTCAGCAAACATGCCTAGCTCTAATAATTTTATATAATATTAAAATGGGTGGTAGTTTTATTATGTATACAAGTCGCGAAAACTTAAGAAAATACTTTCTTATTTTCTTTTCCATTATGTTTCGTCTTCAGCAACCCCCATTGTGAGACAATTAGCGTGCATATCAACTGTTACGACGTCAAAGTAGCTTTCTTAGAGATACGTTTTTCGTAACACGCGGAGATGGCATTAGCTTCTCGCTTATCTAGCTGGTTACAGGTAAATCAGCTACGAGATGTTCTTGCGTTTGTAGTAGTGTACTGTTTGTACATGAATAAACTACCTAATATTTGTTATATATTTTTATAGTCGTCGTCTGCAATTCGCAGTCCACTACTGGATGTAGGCTTCCCTAAGACGGCGCTACTCATCCCTGTCCTCTGATTTCCTCATCCAGCGCCTACCGGCGACCTTGCACAGGTCGTCGGTGCATTTTTATAGGCAGGTACTTAATTTGAAACTAATAATGTTGAACGATATTAAAATAATAAATATTTATATTAAACGTAATACGTTAACGTATAACGTTTAATATTACATTACTTCAACTCCAGATATTTCGTAATCATCATCATCCTCACTTTCATCCGTTGAATCATTTGTGTGAATTCTATCTAATTCGTTTTGATATTATATCTAAAGTCTTCATCCCTGCCCTGAAAATTCTTTTCCTCTTCAATAGCATGTAGATTTTTTTTTCCATTCCTCTACAGTTATGCAATTAAGTTTTTCCTCAGATAATGTCCTTATAGCATTCATGTTCATTGTGACATTTTTTTTGCGACCTTTAGTTTTCACTATCCCCCATATATTTTCAATTAGATTAAACTGAGGGTGAAATGGCGGTAAACGGAGCACAGTATGATGATGCTGTCCTAATAATATTTCGTCTATCTTGTAGTTTACAAATATCGCCTTATTTTTCAGAATCAATTAATTCATTAATTATCAAACTAAAACAAAATCGTCAACCCTCACAATAGTTAGCACTGAAAATAATAATTATTTATTTGATTTTCACCATTGAATTTTGAATGTAGATATATTTTTTTCTTGAAAATGTAATGAACCTCTTTTTGCTGTTTGTACAAGGAAATGTAAATTTCAAGTTTAGAATTCCTGTAAATATACAAATACTACTACTACTACAAACGCAAAAAATTTTCGAAGCTAATCTATCTATACACCATTAACAAGCCGTAGTAGCTACTACTTTTATGCAGTTTATTTGCTGTCACAGACATGAATAGGCTATAGGCGAATAGTTTAAAGGTTATAACAGCAATTCATCATCCGTCCATAGAATCTGTGTCTATACTTACTAACCAATAACCTTCGTATATGTAGGGGAACGGTATGGGGAGTTTTTTTTTGAGGCGGGGGAAATGCGTTTTGTACACTACCGGGTACTTTACTAGGGATTAGACCAAAGCGATGAGAGGTGACGGACACCCACGAATGAACGCACCAGAGTCAAATCACCGGCTTGTGTGGAGACTCGACTACTCAATACTCCACTAAAGCCACCCTCCTCCCATGTGCCCCGCGCTTATGGCAGGAATAGCGTGAGACTTAGAACTTAGTTACGCCCACGCTGACGGGTCTATCAACTACTATTAATGCCGTTACTTTAATTTCACTTTAAATATGGCTTCGTTCAGTAAGTGGATTTAGCTTTAGTTTACATATTCATGAACATCCCACAAAAAAAACAATAATAAAAAGAAATTATAGCAAATAGGCACCAGGTGAAAGCTAGAACCTTATAACGTTTCACCCACCACGGTCACGGTAGTCTTCGACTTGCACGTTCTTATGCCTTCTCTAAAAGATACATTACACAAAACAATTAACATTTTCCATACAAATACTAACAGATAATAATTATAATCATTCCTTAGTAGGCTATTGCTTAATTTTAGCTATATTTATATCAGCCTTGAAGTTCCCACCAAAATTTCCATTGCAGTCTGTAGTTACAACAAATATGTATTTATTTATGACGGATATTTTCAAAGTAAAATGTAAGAAGACGATACAGCAATAATATATAAATCAATTATGTGCGAATGACTAGGAATTAAAATTCACTTATTTATAGTATAATTTTATTTATTTAAAAATTTATTCGGCTAATAATTAAGCTGCCTGAACTGTGTTAGGCGAAACTTGGCACTGCACAAGGCTGTCATCCACACAAGTTCCAGACCCAGAGTCGAAGGCAAGTCCTGAATCGCATGACAGAAGACGAGCTTTGCCCTTCTCACAAGCGAAGAAGTAGTAGCAGTTGCCTTCGTACCTGAAAGAATATGTTTACAGTCTACATTAGTTAAACACTTATGATGACAGGTATAATAAAACGTCTCTTTTTTCACCTTCTCCCAATTATTTGGAGTCGGCAAAATATGTCTTTTTCTTCCACACTTCCCTATTCTGACATACATCCTCTGTCACACCACAAATCATCATATCATTCTTCACACAATACATCCATCCCCTTTTTAGTCTACCTTTGCCTTTGTACCTATCAATCTTGCAGTTTAACATTATTTTTGTCACGTGACTTTCATCCCTCATGACAGATAGAACTAAATATAGACAAAAAATAGGAAATACAGATACAAAAGCTAGGCGGCCTTATTATGTACTAAAAGCAAACAATCCCAATGTTTTGTTGACTAAAACAGGGACCCGATATCTTTTGTATTAAAGTGTTGTTTTTGACAAAAAATTCATTTGACCTTAAATAAAAATTTGATCCAAACCCAAACAGCTTTCCTGTCATTTTGTTATATCGTTTTTGAAGGCCGGGTAGTATTTGGACGTTTTTCTTTCAAAATGTGGTGAAATAGTAAATTGTTTAAATAGTCATTATTGCAAATCGTAAAATTCACTTACTTGTAGTTATAGATCTGGTCGCTCGGTTTGCCTTCAGCGTTAAGAGGAGTTGCTGGGCACTTGAATCCTAGGAAAGCTGAAGAAGAATAAAATGTAGAAGTAACTGGTACAAAATCAAATTAATGTTAGTGTATATTTGGTGACCAATTCAATGAGAGAAAAAGTGATGAAGCTATTTTATTTATAATTACTTTACATACTTGACTTTTGATCAACAAGAACCTTTTGCCACTTACCGTCAGAATTGCAAGAAGGAACTTGGTCGGGCCAATCACAGCGGCTAGTGGCAGGGTTGAAGGCCAGAGCAGGCGGGCAAAGCATGTTTATAGCTGTGCCAGCAACGCACATACGGTACTGGCCACAGTTGTCAGGAGTAGCCTGGGGATGGGGGTAGAAACCGTACTGGTGCGGGCAGTCAGCGGTTGGCTGAGCGGGCTCTGTGGAAAATGTCAATAAATTTGTAAGTGTTGTATTAAGTAACTCTCAGATAAATAGCAGCACAGTACCCTATTTTAAAATTAAACTATGTCAACGGTGTCATCATTCAATTAATTCTGACTAGAACGATATTATTTTCAATTCTCTACCATAAAGAGCAATTCTGTCGGCTTAATAGTAATCCTGTATCCATTTTACAAATTTTAATACTTTTCAAAAGTATTTGAAAGCAATAATTAATTTTCACAAAAATAGACATTAAAGGTGTTATTCATATTGAGTTAAAGTAAGTTTGAAGGGTTTTTTAGGGTTCTTAAAGAAGTTTTTAGTTACACTAACAATAACTAAATTGTTTGCGAAGTACCTTTCTAAAGTTATCTGATAATGTGAATTTATTATTAACAAAGCATGTTATTTTTTATGATTTTCTTGCCCTGTCTTCAAGTTTTCATAAATAAAACTCAATATTAAACTACTTACGAACAGCATTTCGTCCTACGCATTGAACGTCCATTGGATAACCACAAGGATATACTGGCCACGTAGCTTTAGGGTCGAAGTGGAGACCATCCGGGCAAGTGTGAGTTACTGCTTGATAATCCTAGATGATATTTTAAAGGGTTTTTATTGAATTGAATAATTAAAGGATTTTATTATTATGTGTTGTTTTGCCAATAAGTATTTATGCATTTTTTGTAATTGTGTATTTTGGTGAGCAACAAAGTGTTATCTATCTATCTATATTACCTTTTCAGCATTATTATATATAAATTTTATTTATAATCTTACCCGACACTCAACGTAGGAGTCACAGCTATTATCAGTTTGGTAATAGCCATTCCCGCTTGTGCAAATTGAGCTTTTTGCTGGTGCTGCATTGTCTGCGTTGCCTTTTTACAAAATTATATATTAATATCCAAACCCTTTATAAGAAATAGAAATGTAAAGTAGCTTATAATAAGAATACACTTACATGCAACAAATAGAATAGATAAACAGATGTAAAAGTACATTTTGGTAATTATCTTTTAATATTGTCTTCTTTGAGATGATTTTAGCTCGAATGATGTCGAAAGACGGAAATGCTGATCATTTATACAAAACTATATCGTTAATATCAAATGATTGATAATTTGATTGTGGTAACGCATGTAAATTGTGGTTTAGGGTATAATTAAAGAACAATATTCGGAAAACATGTTTTATTCAAACTATGTACATATACATTGTTATGTTGACATTATCGGCTTATATCTACAAAAACAAGATATTACAATAAAATTCCTAATTATACATTTTCGAAGTTTTATAATTATAATTGATAGAAGTCATCTAAAACAAATTGCGAACTATTTTATTTTTTATTTCGACTTGTATCACAAAGATATAAGGTAACTGAGTTTGACTTTTGGACTAGACATTGATTGATACCTGACTAATAAAATCAGGCAATAAAACTATAGTTGATCATCGTGGCGTATCAGATCCTTGCGTTACACTGACGTTTATCATGGAGACGAGTCGTATTACTAGAGTTCCTATTCGCGTAAATTTCGCAATCTCAACAGCGAACTACGCATCAATGCCACGCAATGAAGATAGTCACCATGGTACAGAAAGATATTAGAGATGACAATTTCTAATTAAAGAAGCTAATTAACATCTAAAAATCTGCATTTTAAAAAAACATATAAAAATTAAAAAGGGAAGTATCTATTTTAAAAGATGTTCGTTATGTTTTTCCAAATTCATGACGAGACAGAAGAATTAATTGTAGCTCCTTCGAATCATGTTGGGTCCCAGATGAAGAATCAAATGTTACATTTTCTAGGCAAATTGTCATCTCTAATGTTACTTTTCGAAGATTGTCATGATGACAATGGTTTACTCGCATAACAAAAAAAAAACGAAAGCTAAGTGAATTTAATAGAAAGGCTTTTTCCTCTGTGCATTATGTTTGACGGATTGAGAGAACTCCAATTCTTTTGCCAAGCGTTGTTTTTCGTCGTCCCTGGCACGCGCCGCGGCGGTCCTGAGCTCTGTTGGGCAGGTTGGTACCTCATCGGCCGACACGCAAGTGGAGGTCAAGTCGTCATAGCCAGAGTTCTCTCCGCAGAAAAGCACGCGAGGACGACCTTCAATACACATGAAGTATTTTTGACAGTCTGCGTCCGATCTGAAATGAATAGATTTTTTTGTTTAATATTTTTTATTAGGTTAAAGTTGACAAACGTTCCCCAGGTGATATTGGTCCACGTCGTCTAAGGACGTTTGCAAAACCAGGGGCGATGTCAACACGTTGCCGGTCTAAGAAATTTTATAACGTATGATTTATAAGTTTTTGATGAGAACTAAAGACATACATGTTTGATAGTTTTTAGCAAACTTTCATTCATGAACTCAGACCTCGTCCTATATTTTTTTTATTTTTTTATAAAAGACAAACAGTTTAATTAAATTTCATATACTTATGTATATAAGAAATCACGCATCACTATCTTTCATCCCCTTTTGTGCAAAACAGTCTTAAGCAGCACTTCACCCCTTCCACGAATGATTATACTATGCAATAACTATAGCTCCACTTTAGATACCTATATTTGTCAATTCACTACCTAAGTTTTGTCGAAAATTGCACAATATGATCCCGTCTGATACTTTATATCGTCACTAATTTCTTTGTTTGAACAATCCTTATATAAGCTAGAAATGTGTGCTTGTGTTTGTATATTTGTATTAATGTATACGTGTACGTCTAAATTTGTTTGTCCTTATTATTTTCAATCTAACCTGTGTTTGTTTGTAATAGTTTACACACTTTTAGTATTGTAGTTTTTTTTAAATATTATAGTGTAGTAACTGGAAACGAACCAAATAACTAAAGAAATTCTAATAAAAGATTGAGTTTAGAAGAGACAAGTATTATTGCTAGAAAACTACATACTAAATACATAATGACTCTATAATTGTATTTTATCTTCGCTACACATTTTCAGCGTGATTAGAAAGTAAGCAAGAAAACAAGATGCTTAGATGTTGGTAATATTGCAAATAGGAACAGCGCGTGTGTGTAATATAGGCATATAGTATTAAATATCATGAGCGTCATAAATAAGGACGTGTTAGCAAACCACTGGTATTTCTATTAACGAGGTTACATAAGCAAGGTCACCGCTCATCTTCTGACATTTAGGTGCCCGCTGACACCGACCGGCTGACCGGTCGCTGTCTCACATTAGATAACCAGTTTTCGGATTTACATTAAATATTTGCCCGACTACAGTCTTAGAAAAATCAGGAACTAATTATTCACTTTCATTACCTGTAGAATCTAAATCCGGCTGGTGGGCCAAAATCTTTGCTGATTGGTACTTCTGGGCAACGAAAGCCGAGGAAAGCTGTAATAAAGAATTGAATTAATTATCTAACGCAATGTCTTCCACGTACCAAAACTAGCAACAGCAACTACCACAGTGCCATTGTGTGCACCAGTAAACGATCATTCTGACGCTATTCTAATAGCAGTTTTGAGACCCAGGGGTATTGCATTTGGATTTTATCTAATGTAAACTTCCGACCTATATGCCGTAGAAATTATTTCATTTTCCTGGAGAATTAGAATGTTATGTTCATTTCGGCCATCCAAAATACGCCAAATTTTCCGATAACCTGATCACTCAGTAGACTCTGAAGATGGAAGAACCAAACTCATTCACAGTTATATTAGGATGTCTACCGCTTATCTCTCATCTTGTAATGTGCTGCTATACTTTATCTTACCGAATATTATCAAACCAGTAATTGTCTCATAATATTTATAATAAACGTTTATTTTACTGATTATTACTGAATTTTAAAATCGTAGATAATTAGTGAAGTGATATAGAAACTTAATCTGCTGTATACCTTCAGCGTCACAGTCCGCAACTTCATCTGGCCACTCGCAACGATAGCTTTCAGCGCTGAAGGCCAATCCCTCAGGACAAGTAAAATCGTATCCAACGCCATTCACGCAGGTTCTGAAGTAACTGCAGTTTTTGGCATCGCCAAGCTTGTAATAGCCAAACTGATGTGGGCATAGATCAGTCGGTTGCGCGGGTTCTAAAATATCAATAAAATATAGGAAACATAATTGATACTTGACATCTCTGCTTTCCGTGATCACGGCTACTGAAAAGTGTCCGAAACCTCGGAATGATAAAAGTCAAATATAATACCGCGCTTAAAACCGTTAAAACGTAGTTTTATTATAGTAATCAGTGGTCAGAAAAGTATTGTTAATTTGAACGAACGCTCTGAACGAACGAACTCTAGTTTATATTTTTGTATCCATGATACATAATTAAATTTGAGTTTTGGAACTGCGTCTAATTTTTAAACAAGCATGATAAAGGTTTTCCGATCATTCCATTAATAACTGATGAAATTACAATACTTAGTAGTTTTATTACAGGCACAATTGATAAAACGTGTGAATAGATTCTATAGATCTAAAAAATATGCAAAATTGAAGTTAGTCCATGTATCAGAAGCTATTTAGCTAAATATGAATTATAAATTCAAGTATCGTAAAACGATCGCCAAGTACCAAGATTCATTCTTGAAATAGGTAGGTTTAAAACAAGCGATGACAAACCGGGTTTTTTGCAAAGCAAAATGCTTACAACAAGATTGAGCTGATGACTGATAGGGAGGTATTATAATCGAGTTCATTATTCTACTCACGTAGAGAGGAACGTTCGAGGCAAGATACTTCATTGGGGTACTGGCAGGGATACACGTTGAAGTTTACGTTGGGGTTGAAACGCAGGCCATCCGGACACAATTTCTCTTCAGATGTACCGTTCTGTGGAAACGATTATATTTGACAAAATGTGGTAAATGATACACAAAGATACTTTAATCGTCATAACACTTTCACGGCAATAGCGTATTCGGGTGCGGTTTCATATGGGATAAAGTTAAAGAAAGGTATAGGCCGTTTCACACAGATGTGGCGATGGGTGTTTTTCAGATGTACCATTGTTAATAACGTTAAATATTGACAAATAAAAAAAGACTCGGAGATGTATAAATAATTATGTTTTTTTTTCTTTTAGCTAGACGTATTGCTGGGGACTTTCTTGCCCCTTCTTCATCTTTAAACAGCGATAACACGTTGCGAAGCGGTGTACATACAATAGGAAGTAGATTTAAATTCTGACTTACATGTGTGACCTTCAAAAAGTGTTCTCCAGTGTAATTTATTTCGAATAAAACTTTTGAATTTGAAACCACTGATGTGGCTATGCTATGATGACGTTATTTTTTACATACATACATACATAACTTCACGCCAGTTCCCTTGCGGGGTAGGCACGAACAACAGAGCGCCATTTAGGCCCATTCTTACACACCTCACTTGCTTCTTTGACATTTTATTATTTTTTAAGGCTTTAAATAAGACTCTTTCCGCCAAGCCTACTATGTACTTTAGTCTTTAAAATTAACCCAGATGAAGCGACCTTTCTCAATATCTTTTAACTTTTAGTAATGTTGTTTAGCTATATAAAAGTGTATTTAAATGAACATTATATCATTTTTATTAGTATCTTACTTAAATAACGAATATTTGACTATTTTAAAACCCCAAAAATTTATAATAAATATATAGTTGTTTCCTTTAATCTTATAATAAAGAAAATTTTAAATGGAATTGATATTTATATAGATACTTTTAACATGTAAATCATGAATGACTATGGATATAGTCATTTATGATTATGATTTTACCATTATGATCATACCATTTGTGATTTACCAGCCCCCAGACTATGATTATAAAAATGATCACATATAGTTAAATCCTTACTGAATAAGTGTTTAGATATTTCCTTTCCTTTAAAATTTCAATGCAATAAATTAAACAAAAGATGAACCAGTAAACGATAACTAGAATTCTAGACGTTCGAAAATTAGCAGACAAATAAGAACCGCTAGCTCTTGTTTTTGTTGTAAATTTTGATTGTCTATTGGCAATTGTAATTTAAATGTCAGTAATTTCTGTTAAATGTGCCAAAATTGTGGTATGGGTCTTTGTCATTGATTTTAACGAGCACTTACGATGATTATCCAATAGTAAGGTTGAATATGAGAGGCACGTTTGAAGGTTCTGCTAAGAGTTCAAAGTATACATGCATGATAATAAGGTATATTCAGTTTTTTCAATTCCCAATTATACTAAGAAAACAGGACAAATGTCCAGATTTTTGAGTGACTCTTCGCTACATTTTCAGTTTTCAACTGGTTATAATATGGGTTTTTGGAATAGCATATTTTAAATATTTTATGAGTAAGCTTAGTTCATTCTCGACTACATCATCGCTTTACATTAGATATATGTGTGGTCAAACGCAATCTTAGTTAAACAATTTAAGCCATCTAGAAAAGTGCTTAAGTATCTAGGCTAATGTATATATATATTACTTAATTACTGCAAGCTAGACAATGTCGAACAAAAAAAGTCGCTAAAAAACAACTCTCTGTCGCATTGCAACCTTTATTTGAACTACGTGTACAATTTGTTTTCCAGATTAATACGTGTATTTGTGGAGCTTGTTTGGATGGTTCTCGACACAGTACGAGCTTCTGTGTACAGACGGTATGTCGATAGGTATTTAAAGAATATGTATTAGCTAAGAAATATTACTTACAATACATTCAATGTATCTGTCACAGCTGCCTCCAACTGGGTAGCGTTCGTTAAGTTCTCTGCATTGTCCTACACTTTGGGTCCTAGCTGTTGATTGGTATTGATACTGATTCTGTTGTATCTGGTTTTGGTTTTGACCCTTGTACTGGAACTGCGATTGTCCATGAGCTGATGAAAAGAAAAATAATTAACCAAGAAATTCTCTTATAATTGTTACTAAATAAATGAAAACAAGGTAGTTTTAGACTTTAATTACTATCCGCACTTTTATTTTTGTTTCCATTCTTGCGCGGTATTCAGTAAACATTGGCACCATATTATCCGCCACGATGCAATTGTTAGGCCTATTGTTCTACCCGGGACTTGGCAGAGGCGGCATGGTTAGAATATATCTGCATTTTTTAATTGACTTTCCTATCTACCCTTTTAATGTTATCTTTTTTTGCATGAGTTAAGCAGACTGCCCAACGGATGGAAATGGTTATCATCATATGAGGAAAGTGGTTACCATCGTCTATGCACATTACCAACACCAAAGCTGGTACAAATGCGCTGCTGCTCTCTTAAAGGATACTGGAACCTGGCCACTAATGCCGGAACACAACTAAAAGTTGTTATGGCGCCATACTTTAGACCAGAAGTGGTAGCTATCCAGACGGGCAAATACCCTAACACCTGGCTGTTGGTTGTTTGGTCGCCTCTTAAGACAAGCCGCTCCGACCGCAGGAAATTGTATTCTTTCTCCGTTTCTGCACGGATACAATTATTTACAAATGTATCTAACTCTGTCAACTTTAAAATAAAAATAAACCATTTGAAGTTAAATTATCTATAAATAATTTAGATATAGTTTGTTTTAGTAAATGAATAAATATCGTGATTATAAGAAACTAAAGAAATCCTTTGAAGTAGAAAGAATCGTTCAAGTACTTACATATTTTGTTAAAATCTTTTGTGGACAAATAATAAGTATTGTCGATGATGTCATGGCGGATTTCGACGACACATTTATCTCACTTACCTGATTTCATAAAACTGTGTTCGATTGAAAAAGTGAAACATACTCATGTAAATTAACTTAAAAGTTCATTTCTGACTCCTTTTGTAGTTAGAGTAACATTTACGCACGTTTTTTAATATAGAAATTAATATTATTTACATATTGTAAGTTTTATTTTATAATATTTCAAACCCAAGTCTGCGTTTACATGTTTCACTTAGTCGGAACGATTACTGTTCATCATCGAATCATATAAGGTCGTATATTTTTTGCAAATAATCTGATATATTTTCTATTCTAATTAGCGTGTGGGTGCTTTCGCAATAATGATCGGATCTGTCAAAATAATATAGCTAAGAACGTTCTACAAGTAAAGTTTTATTCATATGTGGATTAAGAGTAACTACTACATATGGAATTAAACTATACTTAGCATAATAAATCCTGAGATACGTGTTATAGAGTTTTAATCGCGTGTGTAGCTGGTCACTGTTTTCCCTAAAAATAAAATAACTATAAAATTAAATTTTATTTACGAGTAGAACAATACAACCCCGTCCCAAATGATTAATCTGACCAAATGAAAAATATTTGCAAGTGTTATAAAACCAGCGTCATTTGATATTGTTCTACATACTTAGATCTAAACATTAGGCCTAAGATAGATATATTGTTTTCCTCATCTATATGAGAAACTATATCTGTCGGATACAGTGGTTTTCCTTCGTATATCATCATTACAATGTGCCGTTATATACTTAGATCGCCGTGCTAGCGAATCTTAAATTGCTTCTGCCCCTGGTGGTGGCGTATAGACTGATAATGTGCTTACTTTCATGCGTCCTTTATATAAATAAATACTCGAAACTACCTTCGCCTACAATACAATATCTAAATTAGCTGTGAAATATGAATTAGATTTTTGAGTAAGTACATAAAAATATTAAATGTTAATGTGTTCCCAATTAATGTCATGGGAATTCGTCAAGCATAATAAATTGTGATGTATTAAAGAACTATGCGGATTTACGTTAGTGTCCTCTATTCTTTAAACTCGAAGGTCATATTCATTTTATCAATTCTAGAAAAAATGTATTTCTTTATCGTTTATATTGCGCCGACTGCGTCAAACTATGCATTTCAATTAAGATGCGTCATTGAAAGACATCGATGTTTTTTATGAAGCTACTGTAGGCACAGGATTATTTTAACGATTATATTAAACAGTATTTAGACGTAAAAGAGCTATTTAAGCAAATAATTTGTTAATGGACTGTTTCACATTTAAGTCAGTGTATAGCAACTTCAGTAATATTTTATTGGCCAATGTGTCTTTTTAAAATGTGAAAAAAATTAGAGGGCTAGTTCCGACCAGATTTCAAAAATGCAACTTTTAGAGTTTTTATCTGTCTGTATGTTTGTCCGTCAGAGCATCACGTGAAAACTACTGAAAGAATTTAAATGAAACTCGACACAGCTAGCTCATATCCCGGGGCGTAACTTACGATACTTTTTATCCTGATAAATGATATAGTTTCCGTAGAATAGACGGATTAGTTAAATAGATTACGCTGCAATCGCGTTTTTCAATTTACTAACAATTACCTAGAAGTGTTCTAGGTATTTGGAATACTTCTAGTTAAGTTAGTTGGTAGTTAATTTAGGTAATATTTAAATTATTTATTTGTCGTTTTAGATGAGATGATTAATATTAATGTGGTATTTTTAAATACAACATTTATGAAAAAAAACCCAACAAATACCTACGTTGTCATAAACAACATGTTATTCGTTGTACCTATTACTTTAAGTCAGGTTGACTTCGACTCTATGTTTGTTGTTGTTTAAACTATATGGACTTAGTTGCTTTGTTATTATTATATGTGGGTAAAAAACCGAATTAAGTTTTTGTGTAAGTAAAATAAAGTACTGCTAGGGTTTGACACGCGGCGCAGCCTCAGGGCAAATTCTAGTATGAAATAAACGTATACATTGTCAATTTGTGCTCATGCTCGATTTACAAAAATTAGTCTAATTTTTAAATAGTGCCAGAAGTAGTTTTAGGGTTCCGTAGTCATTTTCACAAAAACGGAACTACTAATATATGATATATGAATCCCATTTTGCTAAATCCTTCTATGTAGTACGTATATCAGAATCAATTTTCTAAAACTACTGGGTAAGTAAATATGGATAAAATTTGGCAGTTAGATGTAGTCAAATTATGAAAGAATACTCAAAATCAAGATTGGCTGCCATAGTTGTAACTCAAGGATAAAAATCCATTGTACACAGGTATCTGGGTATCGTTATGTAACGATTCTCACATACCTGTGAAGCATCTCTGTGCTTCAAAATTATAACAGTCTATAGAGTATTTTGTTTTTGTGAAATAGAAAAATCATTATAGGTAGTGTTGGTTTTAAAATAAAAAAAATCATCTCTTTTTTAGGGTTTGAATTATAAGGTTGTAAGTATAACACAGCCCATAAACGTCCTACTGTTGAGCTCGGGCCTGCCCCTATTCGGGAAAGGACAGTATACCCGCCACGCTTGTCCAAGGCGGTTAGGTAGGTTTGACACATTGGTTATCTTGGTGTGCAGGTCTCATCAAGATGTTTCCCTTCACCTTTGTTAACACATGGTAATTATAAAAATAAGCACATTAGGTCAGTGATCTGCCTAATTGGTGCATGCATTCCGGTCAGGATTCGAACTCGCGCCGTTATAGGTAGTAAGTTAATTATGAAAAATTTCAAGAAGGTAGAACTTAGAAAACACTCTCAAATAAGTTTGAACAACCGTTACGTAATTTTGGATGTATGAGGTATGTTCGATTAAATGTTTTGTTAAGATTCCGCAGCCTAATGACAACTTCTACAGAACTCTATACTATGCGCAGATAAACACGAACTTAACAGATTTAAAAAAAAATATACAGACAAGATCATGCTGAGATTAATAAGATATTCTTAAAATGAAGGCATTGTTAACGATTTAATTCGTTGCATTGTTTCTGCCAGACGGCGCGTGGAAACCTTTATTGAAAAACAATTGGTAGTTAATTAAAACAGGTAGATTTAATTTTCTCTTATCACGTGTTTTTATCTACTACGAAATATATTATACTACTATTGTTTTTGAAAGAATTAATTTTAATATATTTATGAGTCAAATGAATTTGTCGTTTGACGTCTGTGTTGTATAATTATATATTTTTGTTTGGAAACATTTAGTATGTATTAAGATATATGGAGGTAACAACATTTCTTTGTTTTTAATTATTTTCAAATATATTTTGATTTACACATATATAATTTAAGGAAATATTACATTTTATGTGGTTTTCATACATGGTGGTATGTAAAGATTTTTAAATTTATAGTAATATTTGGTGAATTACTCTTGTAATAATTAAACTTGTTTGACTGTTTATTCATATACGTACTTGACACACTGTTATAAGTTAATAATTTTTAAAATTATTATTAAAATGTAAAAATATTCTTATACAAAGAGGCTCATAATAATTTGAAGACATTTTAAAGTACTGAAAGTTAGCGAAAGATTAAAAAGCGAGAGATGTTAAAGAAACCAAATTGCTTACCAAAGGCGATGGCACACGCCAAAATCACTAAAGTTCTTTTCATGACGACTAGTATGTAACGCGTTCGCGCGAGCTTTGTACAGGGATTGAATGACGATGCGCAAGAGTGGAGGATGTGCGACCTTGGAGACCGACCGGGCTATTGCGAAACCCGGTCTCATCTCGGACCGCACCTTGTATTACATCAGGTGAAGATCGTCACGAACTTCACAGCTATTTTGACTGGCTCACAGATGTAGGAAGTTTTGGTATTCTCATATTATGTAATCTTATTGTTCCCATTTAAGGACATTTATATTAAAAACCAATTTTTTCTTCATTTCAGTTAAAAGGAGATGAACGATAAACACCCATGACCAGAAGGCTGATTTATACTTCGCACAGCAAATTAGCATTGCTATCCGCCGTGGCAATGCAGTCAGCCTCCTGCGTTTTCCTCTGGCAGCGATGTGGTACACAGTCTTGTAGTTTTGTCTGTTTAATATTTTTAATTTTAAGTTAGTTGAACAATAAAAAATATATTTTCATCACAAATATACCTATACCATGGAAAAAGGAATACTATAGAAAGGACAATCATCCGGTAAAACATATTACCTTAAACAATTGCGAAAAAGCAGATAGCACACATACCGAAAGAAGTCGGGGGTTCTGTCAAAGAAAATCTCCACTGAACTTGCAATCATCTTCTTCCATGCCTATACTAGCTAAACCTACGCGTCCGATTATAAGCCTCGTCGAAAGGCTCTTGTGCGACGACCGCGTAACGCCCTGACGGACAGGGTCGATGTTATTATGAAACGGCTGGCCTGGAACAGTCCACCCGCGGTTAGGACGGCAGGCTGACAGGCACCGACAGACAGACACAGACGGCGGCGTCTCAGACTCCGTCAATCAAGATGTCTCCACGTCTCCGCGAGGGACGATAGGAGACATAGCCCCGCCCACAGGATAGACTAGGCGTGATGCTGGGAAGTTTCTTTCGCCGTTTCTTCTCTCCCAGCCATAGCACGTTGCGAAACGGCAGTAAGATAGCGTAGGCCGCCGCGAACCACCGATCCCGGCCCGCCGGGATCCTTCCCCTCGGGCTTTATATTACCCGTCGCCCGTTCTCAATTAGTGCTTTGTGTCGCCCTATGGTGGGCATCATTAAATTCATCCCCCTCTCATGGCAACAGTCCAGCCGAGGTAAAACTCCTTAGGGAGCTCCCTCGAGTAAGTTGCCCCCCCGGGCTCGAGCGCCTTCGCTTCGGGAAGGCACTCGCCCCAAAAACCCCGGAAAAGTTGTAAGGTCTTCGGACTAACAACATAAAGTCAAGTCCAATAAAAAAAAATAGCTAAACCTGGCCACGCTTCGTTGTGACTTAGTAGAATATTAATTAATTATTAAGAAAATCAGTCCTCGGAGTACTTATGCTAAGTTTTTACATTATAAATTCCACATTAATATGTCAAATGGATTAAAAGTCATGATGACTTAATGGCTAAGACATCCGCGTCTCATAAAAATGACGTGGATTCGAATCTTACTCAGGAGCACTTAAGTATTTCATAATAAAGTTTGAGAACCGAAAAAAAATATGGAAGCGATTGACGTGTGCGTTATGTTTATGGGCAATTTAAAATTCATTTTTATAATTTTGTAGCTTTGATAAGTTCTTCGTCCTTGAAAAGTCGCGTGTTGAATGAAAATTAGTTTAACCTTCGAATACATAATTATGATGGTTTTTTCCTAGGAGCCCAGGACGATAAAGTACCTAAACCAAATCGGCTTCAATTCATTTGTATAAGTTTAGTATTAAAATTATAATAAATTATTATAATATGTTATTCGTAAGGTACACCACAACACAAATATCATTGAATAAATATCATACACAAAAACAAAAATAACAAAGAAGCGTGTATAAATTCTAAAAACTTTCTTCGAAATTAAGTTATAAATAAGGGTACAGAACTCCAGTCCGTAGACTTGTTAAAAAAAATCGGCTTCAAAGGTCACTTTATTACAAATGAGACTATTTTTGAAGTGTTTATTTGTTTTTATTCTGAAAGTCATGTTTTCTTGGAACCATGGAATTTTTCTTCCATGCTTAGAAGTCCTACAGTTAGTAATGCAAAAATGGTCTTGTAGTATTAACAATTTTTTAACGTAGGACCGCGATAACGTACCACGCAATTTGTAGGACAATGTGACTGTTAAATTATATAAATATTACCTAAGTAATACGAAAAACATCAGCTGGTTAGTAATCATTCTTGATGGCCTCATTATCGATACATGTTGGAAGGAGGGGACTCTGATAAAATCATAAATTTTGTAGGACAAATATTTTTTCGAATAATTAAGATAATTATCGTCAGATTTAACAAAAAAATAACCCAGTTGGTAATAAATTTTTGGGAATTATCAAATCGACATATTTTATCCCTGATACCCCTGTTAGCTACCACAATTGAGTTTTCGTACAGGAAATTGTTGGACGTCTCATAAAAATGAAGCTACTCACGGAAAATTAGCTTGATAGTTATCAATAGCAAAAATGGACGGTGTAGCCCCGACTATATATAAACCTTCAATGAAAATTTATTTAACTGATAGTCAAAATCGCTTAAAAGTTATAGCTCATTATTGTATACCTACACATACGCTATCTGTCAATATTTATTAACATCACTAACAATTAATAATAATATTATATCACAAATAACGCATTCAACTCATCACTATATGTGTGTGGAACGGTCCTTAACTATAACATTATCCCAGATGAAAAAGTGGCATAAGTTAAAAGCCCATGAACTAAACTGACATTTTTGTTTTAAAGAACTATAAATACCTATGAATGGTAAAATAAAACTAAAAACTTGTGAAATATGAACGATGATTTTCAATGAGATTTTATTACTATAAATAACATATTTGGTTTAAGAAGGTCCGTAACTTTTTAGACCTAAAACTTTACAGTTTTTTGTTAAATTCGTTAGAATAACAAAGTAACTAAATCCATTTAGTTTACACAACTGCGCAGCAAAACATAGAGACGAGTCGAAGCCAACCTGATTTGGAGTAATACAATTAATGACATGTTGTTTATGACAATGTAGGGAGTTGTTAGTGAATTGAAAAAACTCGATTGCAGTGCCATCTATTTTTCTAATCCGTCTATCCTAAGGAAACGACGTCACTTATCGGGATAAAATGAATTCTAAGTGTTAACTCGGGTTATAAGCCGGCATTATGTCGAGTTTCATTCATATATGTTCATAAGTTTTTTTTTTATTACAGGAGATCAGTAGACAGGCAGACGGTCCACTTGATGGAAAGCGGTTACCATTGCCTATGGACATTTGCAACACCAAAGTTGCTACAAATGCGCTGCTGCTCTCTTAACGGAAACTGGAACCTGGTCACTAATGCCGGAACGCAACACTCAAGGTTGTTATGGCGACATACTTTAGACCAGGGGTGGTAGCCATCCAGTCGGGCAAATGCCCTACCACCTGGCTATGGGTTGTTAAGTCGCCTCTTACGACAGGCCGCCCGGCCGCAGGAAATTGTATTCTTTCTCCGTTCCTGCACGGATAAAAGTTTCCGTAAAAGATGCAATCGCAACGCCATATTTTTCACTATTTTTGTTTATCCCTCGGAAACGATATCATTAGTCAGGATAAAAAGTATCCTAAGTTACAACCTGGGACATAAATTAGCTCCGTTTCGAGTTTCGTTTAAATCCGTTCAGCAGTTTTTACGTGATGCTCTAACTAACAGACAGACGGACAAAATTTTAAAAATTGTAATTTCGTAATCTGCTCGTTCGAATTAGCCCCGTGATCTCTTTTTCCCATTTTTAAACGCATTGTATAAACTCAAACCACTTACAGATTTATTATAGTAGAGAAGATAGATATAGATAGCAAATAGATGGAAGATTTTTGAGCGATCTGGTTTAAAAATATATGTTGTAAATAATAGAACGGCAGCAAGTGAGAAAAAGAATAATCTGTGATAATTGTATTTGTAGATTGCTACGCTATGTAGGATTTAGGAGCTTTTTAGGGTTACATTTTTAATGGGGTGATTATCATTCCTAGACTACGTTCCATTAGAGACTCACAACGAACACGTTCACGACCGCGATTTTTACCGTTCCACTTGTTTGCCGGCGTTACAATTGTAAACCCAAGTGGAACGGTTATTCGACCCATCTTTTGACATGGGTCGTTGTGAGCGTTGTGGATCGAAAATGATGACGTTATTAGTGACGCTTACGCCACGACAACAACCGCGGTCGCCTTGTGGAACGGCTAACGTAGCATTTTGGGCGTTGTGAGCTACTAGTGGAATGCAGTGCTAGTATACTTACTTGTACCATGCCAAGAGCATTTCTCTATAAATAACGTCCTTCAAGTATTTGTGTTCAGACTCTGTGGCAAGAAATCGCACAAAGTGTTCTTTACATAAATAATATTTTTATCAAATATTTTTGTTCTGTCACGTCGAAATTTATGTATAATATATAATAAATGTGTGAAGCGGTGGTTATTGTACAATAAATTTAAAACAAAGAAAAATATTAGGTGGGCTAATTCGTACCAGCAGATGCCAAGAATATAATTTTTAAATTTTTGTCTGTGTTACAAGTATCACGTGAAACTACTACTGAACGGATTGTAATGAAACTCGACAAGGAGGATCAACACTTAGGATATTTTTAATCTCGATAATAACTTCATTTTTCTAGGATAGACGAATATAGTGAAAAAAATGGTGATGCGATTGCACCTTTTTGGTGGCGTCGTTGCAAATTACAAATACGTCGACGCCGCGCCATGACAACGCGAACTAAGTCTCGGCTAGCATATATGCTAGTGATGTAACAAATCAGAGATGTAATTAATATTGCATTATATTTTCCTACGACATTAAAAAATTTAACCACAACCGTTTTTTCCATTCTAATTACTTTTTTATGACTTACTTATATTAGCGTAATATCAGAACTATACTGTTCATTGGATGATGAAAAAATATATCTGAAAAGATAGTAAGCGAGTGTTTTAGTTTTTTACGAACAATGGTAGCTTAGTTTATGAGCTAATTTTAAAGATGCAAGTTCGAATTCTGGCCAAAGAAAACTCAGTTTAGTAGTAGGCAGTTTAAATGTAAGACGGAAACACGCTTCTTTCGATATCGGAGAAGAATGTTCCCCCGTCGGTTAACTTAATTTAAAAAAATCGTTAATGAATATTTTTCCCGAATTCACCACAACATTTACAATACATTTGCTATCGAATCTTAGTTTATGGATCCAGTAATTTCTGAGAAAAAAAATGAGTGTGATGTAATTAAACTTCATGGACAGATAACGATTTTGCAAAAGTTCAGTTTTGCCCGAAATGACAGCGGAATTATAAAAATATAGTTTCCTATCCACGTTATTTCCAGTTGTGATGGAATAATTTATAACAGTAAATCAGTATGGACTATATTTACCTTATGTAATAATAGGTCGTAGTTCATTCGTTGTCCGTTGCATACATTTAAATGCGAGAACTCGTGAATAATATGTTCTATGATGCAAAACATTCGAATAAATTATATAATTACGTAATGTTACAAAATAAGTATTGTACACATTGTTCGTAACTTTGTGCCGTCTACAAGTCACCAAAGGCGATGCAACGGTCAAATTGAGTTAAATTAACATGTTTACTGCCGCTCTAGAACTCGTGTAGTTTAGTGACTAAGGTACTCGCATTTAAATTTATTTAAAGCCATTGGAAATAATGAGGAAAATTACAAGTTCTAATTATAGAGACTTTTAATAACTTTTGTTTTAAGTAGTGCCACCTATTATTGTACTATTGTAATATTTGCGCGTAGTTACTGATCGGTTATAAAAGCGATAGGACGTGGTGGTGATAATAGGTTATTGGCACAACGACTTGATTTACAAGCAGTACTAGTTCGGTGTGCCAGACAGACTCGTGCTCATCTTGCGAGACTTCCTCCTAGGCCGTAGCTTCCGTTTTCGAGTGGAGGGAATACGCTCTTCCTCTCACCCA
The DNA here is from genome assembly GCA_019925095.2 of Dendrolimus kikuchii. Taxonomy (NCBI): domain Eukaryota; kingdom Metazoa; phylum Arthropoda; class Insecta; order Lepidoptera; family Lasiocampidae; genus Dendrolimus; species Dendrolimus kikuchii. Next base: position 10,055,830 of record CM034391.1, on the reverse strand, counting down.
CTCACAGCCGTGTGCCACAGGGCTCGGCCCTGTCCCCACTACTCTTTACGCTGTACACCAGCGACATCCCAAAAACTCCAGATGTGGAGTTGGCCCTCTTCGCGAATGACATCGCACTCTATACATCAGATCACAACCGACAAATGGCTTGAGTCCGGCTGCAGGCTGCTGTCACTGAGCTAGGCGAATGGTTTCGCAAATGGAGGATAGATGTGAGCCCGGAGAAAAGCGCAGCAATGTTCTTTTCCCCCTTAGCCTCACGCATCATTCTAGGTATGAAACGATTCTCTTTCGCGAGGATTTATGGGTTATCGAATCTGATGTAGTGGTTATGGACTATGGAAATCAAAAAACACGCAAATTTCAATAGAGAAGATGGTTGGCAAGTACCACCTGTTTGGGATCCAATCATCAAAACTATTAAGACCCAAACCCAGCAAAAACCATCTGCCAGGCCTCAAGACACTGTGAGCTCTTTCTACGTACAACGGAACACAAACCAACATGACTGATAATTACTTTTATTTTTCCTTCTCCCCATTTTAACATTATGTAAAATTATTAGAGCTAGGCATGTTTGCTGAAGAGTTTCTTGCGCCGCTTCTTCTCTTCAAGCCATAACATGTTGCGAAGCGGTAGTAAATTAGATTAGGCTCCCATAGAGTAAATAATAACCATAAACAAAATTAAAATTAAATAATTAAAATTAATAAGTTGGCGGTAGGCTAAATAAAACTTTAACAATACTCGTTGACACTTGACATCTTTGTCTTCCGTGATCACGGCCACTGAAAAGTGGCCGAAACGTCGGAAAAAACAAAATCAAATAAAATTACCGCGCTTAAAACCGTTAAAACGTAGTTTTATTATTCTTCGTGTTTTGTCATATAAATCCCGCCCGCATTAACACTTGCTATAAATACTATGGTCAATCATCAGGCCTACTACGAGTTCGAATTCTTAATCCCAAGCTTTCTCAAAGTCATTGTGGAAGGAGACCTACACTTCAATTCGACCTCTGTGGTCGATTAGGCTCAGCTTTTGCTGGCTTAGCGCACTAGATCACAGTTAAATGTAGAGACGCCCTGTTTGAAACCTGTTATGATAAATTTTGTAAACGAGCCTTCTATTATTTATTTAGTCGATAAGCTAAAACCACATCGAAATCAGCCCAATAGTTTTTAAGTTAATCCCAAAGAAACAGACAAGAAATCTAAAAAAAAATGAATCGTGTTCTCCATCACTTATATAGTCTTTTCCAGTTGGTTTTTTTCATAGCTTTAATATGCAGACACGTCATGTTTTGAATATTATAAATAGATTACAGATATACGACATGTAAAACTCCGTATCTACTTATTTCAATTTAGAAAGTAAACGCCACATAACATATCAAGGACGTAAAAATTAATTAAAATATTCCACGTTTTTATAATTATGGCAAGGTATTTATTGGATCTTAATCTTTTTGTTTTTAAAGCTACCGATCGAACAAGAGGTAAATAGTGTACACATACGAAGAAAATTTCAGCAATCTCTTATTTTTTACCTTTTCCCATATGTACATACATTGGTACTGTTAACATTAAAACTCTCATCATTGTGACCGTCACATGCTCGTATGTGGCTTACTTACCCTAATTTAGAGAAGAATCTATGATCATACTTCGGGCCGACAATTTGTAGGGTATGATAATAGCAGTGCAGGCTTTTTTTTTGCAACTGTCATCGAGCTCATTTATTTTATTCACTTCAAAGCTCTATAATTTGTTTTATTTATCGCCTTCATGTTACCTGTTAATTTTGCCTAATAATTTTCATTTCTGTGACTTAATTTTTTATGTATTTTTTGGGCTCATCCTTCTTATATGATAACAAATAAACAAAAATAAATAAGTGCTAAACAGCTATAAGTACTTTAATAAAATATTCTATAACGGCGTTGATTGCGGTTATCGTTATTATATGCTTATGTATGAAATATACATTTCAACCAAATAAGAACAGAACTAGTTGTATACCTGATCCTTATAACAAAATGCGGTGCACGTTCGCCGCTATTGCTAGATCTTACTTCCTTATCTCGGCTAGACCGCTAGCTCATTTGTATTCTACACCCGATATGTCTAGAATGTTATTTTTACCTAATTTGGAAATTCATAATTATTATACTTTTTGGTTTTAGTTAATCTGATGTTTTTATTGCACTTTATCTATTTATTATTTCATGTGTTTATTTATTGTTAAATAAAGAATATACCCATTTTATGAATATAATGCCATAGTGTTAGGTTTTGTTTAGCGTTAGTTCTTTATTGTTTTGGATTTTGTCTTAATTTTGCCTACTATTCTTTATAATAGCACTGAGTGGTCCAAAGTTTCGACAACCCTAATGTTGCAGACAACTTTATATATTTTGCGTGTGTCGCTTTGAGAAATAAACGTTTCTTTCTTTTCAATTTAAGTCTCAGAACAGACGTGTCTCGTCTCTAAGTGTTTTATACCGTCTGTATTACGGGCGAGGGTTCTGATGAATTATTTGATTAGGTGTCTATGTGGCCATATCACCGCATCACTCGCCGGCGATTTAGAGTCGACCCTCACACAGTAGTTACCAGTCGTATCTACTCTATACGTGGCACTGGCTTCTTTATTTCGTTCATATATAGAACATACTATATTTCGTACAAGTTATAGAAAAAACTTCTTTCCGCGCTTCTCTAAAGCGTTTCAATATGAGGCTCTTGAAAAAGGGTGTAAACAGATATTTAAAGTTTCGCCGAGGTTGTAGTATTCATGGGCGACGGTAACCGCTTACCATCAGGTAGTTTAATTTCAATTTACTTTATCATAAAATTAACCTATTCAATAATATCAAAACATTGCAAATTAAAGAGGAAGCGAAAATATCTACTGTGTGTCGAGTCTATTAAAAGAATATATGTAGTATTAAAGGATACTTTACACACGCAATGTAGAAAGTTCTGCTATACCGAAATACAATAAAAATAATATTATGATTATGATAATATTAACATCAGGTGTCAAATGGAAATGACAAAACCAGCCATATCAGGAGTGGGGCATAGTGGTTAACAAGGCTAAAAATGACTTGTTCCTCATCAAATCTACAACATTCACGATGTTGATTTATTGCCATTATTATTAATTACCTACGAGCTTATGAATCAATAAATTACAATCGTAGGTATTTCCTTATGTTCTAACTGGGTTATAATTATCTATTAAAGACCAGTTTTTACTTTATTTTTTACGTTCAACAAGAGTATTTTTCTGAAGAGTAATTATTTATACATATTTACTAGCTACGTTAACGAAAACAATTTCAAGCTCGGAACTCCTTTAAAAGTCATCTAAGACGAATTAAACCTTTTTATTATAAATTAATCTTGTTTTAAGTTGGAATCTATTGCAATAAAAATAATAAGTGTCAACAAAGATGACATTTAAAGAGCATTCCATAGTTCCGTTTACTTTATTACTATTAATAATATATTACAACGCAATATGGCATCGTCTAGTTATTTTGAAAATTTCCGAGAATTTATTTTGTCACCTTCCATGTATGGATAATATTTCAACTTGGCAATCGCTTCCGAGTAAATCTATAGACTACGTCAGACCAATAGTATCAGGAAGGCACAACCAACTGGCAAAAAGCTTACATCATTCAAGATCATGTATGAGCAACGTGTATAGTGTAAATCCTCTAACGTTCAACTATATTTTTGGTGACAATGTACCAAGACTTTACGATTGTATGGAAAGTGTTTTGTATTCAAGTACTATCGATAGAGGAAACAGTAGTAATGAAGATCGCAGAAGTGATGAGCCTAAAGAGCAGGTTCAAGAGCAAGCGAAGGAAGAAGCCCCTCCTGAAGAAACATCTAAACCAAAAAGTCGTATAGAGACGTACGACGAATTTGCTAGGTTCAAGAATTCGAGTAGACCTCCGGATAGTCATTATCCTCATGGGCCTGGTGCAGGATTTCGACGTTCTAAAGCTACTGTAGTGAAATTGTTCAAGACAGTTGTATATATTAATTTTATCATAGTTATTCTATTTTTGTTGTATTCCTTGCATATTTAGCGTTTAATAATGAACCACAATTAAGATACGGGCGTTAATTTGTCATGATGATTTTGACAAAGTTCTATGTATGCGTAATGTATGTTAGCAATTTAGACGCGAAGTGTAGTGTGTATGTAGTTCTTTCGTAAAAAAATAAAAGGCGTATGTATTTTTGCTAAGTGTATCTAGTGAAAATAAATGTTTGCTTCTTGTATTCATATTATTTTTTCATAAACGTATCTATTTGTTTTTAGATTCATGCTGGCCCTCGATTGTTATGACTCTCAGAAATGAGTGACCTAGGTCCGTCTGTCTGTGTCATTATGATATGACTCATATCTAGTGGTGAAAATATACTCTAAAAACCAAATGCCAATTGATGTTTGGTAGGTAATAATAGACATAATTGGAATGTCGCGCTGCACTATGACAGTTTATGTATTCGGTACTATATATATATTAATTTGGAGTACCTAATTACAATTTGCCCATGAGTAATGTTCTAAAACACGAACTTTTAAAATATATCATCCGTTTCTTTTCTAAAAATACTGCTGGTATTATCTTAAATAAATAATAAATAAATAAATCGGCAGACAAACACACACATTGTATATCCCCAAATTAAGCAAGTTACGCTTGTGTTATGAGTAATATACAACGGACTACTCTGGGGCCGATCCCAGACACCCAGACCATAGTAAATAACGGAGAAAATACGTTTCCGAGATTTACTATACCAGGAATCGAACCCGGAACCTCTGCGTTGCAGTGAGGTACGCCGGCAAAGGCTTAGCCCGCTCAACCACAGAGGCCGTCTTATCTAAAGTATTAAGCTTTGCTAACGATCTACAAATTTGTCAACAAGTAAAATAAAATTTATCATTGTGCCTATGTAAACTATGTGCAGCTGTGGTCTGTGAATGGTTGAAGAAGAAGAAAAAACTTTAAAGTGAAAAGTACAGAAGGAGCTAGGAAAAAAATAATCAATCATGGTTTCATTTTCTTTTATTCCAATTTTAGACCGATTACATTAGATTTGTAGATTCATATGAAATTCTTGATATAAAAGGTATAATATAATACTTATAATAAAATTATACATACATATCGAGATAAATATATCGTAAATGATCACATTTAGAGACTCTATATTATTGCACTTAAAAACTAAAGAGGCACTTGAGGCCTAACGTGAAAACTCACCACATGCGTATTTACCATGACCAAACCCCATTTTAAAATGTCTAATATTACATAGTACGTAATTACAGAAACAAAGGCTGGTAAAATAAAACCCACCACCGAAAAAGAAATAACAATTAAGAATGTAAAAGATAGACTCATGTACGTTAAAATTAACTATGAATAAACGTGAAAAAAGAGAATCACTCTTAATAATGGCAGTCACGACTAAAAGACGCACGCCTCAAAAATTTCTAAACCCTAGATGACGCTAGACATCATTCTATCTTATTGACGTTGTTATTATTGTAAACATTTTATGCTAAATCAGTTAAATATTCAAAAGAAGCTTATTAATGGAGCTACCTAAACTGAGTGTAAATTGACAGAATTTACTTCGACAATCTATATTCTATGAATCTTAACAATAATATTGAACAACACGTTTCACAGAAATTTGATTTTGATTTCATATATGTTTCTATATGAAACTCAATTCTTGTGACAACATTTTTTATAATATGAAACCTTGTCTGAATTAAAGTATTTTTTTGTGAAATATTCGTAATATGTAAAGATTTCTACAATACACATTGCTCGTAAGTTAAAATTCAATAAATTATATCTCAAAAATGTGGTGGCTTCGTTGATATCATGTGGCAAGGAGGAAAAGTAAGATAGCAAATTCCATTTAGGTAGCTCCTTAAGATATTAAATTTTTGTCTGATTTGGTGTAGATGCCTTAAATGTTAAACATCAAAATTTGAAAGAACATTGACATGTGGCGTCATCTAATCTTGTTAGATTTAGACCTTTTTCAAGGTATCTTATTTAATTGTCTATTGTCATCGGTAGTATTCTTCTTCCATGATATAAATTAATTATAAGTACTGACTGTTTATGATTTGCATTTTTTAGTTAAATCCAATATGAGTCCGAGCAGTTAGACAATCATCAGACGTGTACGCAATACGGAGTACAGTTACATAAACTACTGCGGATTCATTTGTTACTTTTCTACTCGGGTCTAATATTGTAACAGATCTAGTAGTTTTCCATCTATTAATGAAATAAATAAAGAATTTCTACAAACGATTTGCTAATTAAACTACTGCATGATATTTTATTATCTGCTTAAGTTTTCTTGAAAATTATGCAAAAATATACAAAGAATAGGGGAGCGGACACATGTTATAATAAATTATAATATTTTTCATATAAAAGAACCGTCGTTAATGTAATAAACCTATCATCTAACTTTTAAAATATCATATTAGAAATCATTTTAATTACTTTTCAAACAATAATTAATGCGCTATTTGACTCTTCTTACTTGTATGACGGTGTATGATGTACGTATGACATCATATGTAGGTACAGTCGTATAGAAACTATGAGACTGCGACTGCTGTCATTTTATAAAAAGTATCTCAATTGATTTGACAGTCTGCTCCCCAATAGGAAAGTATCGTTTTGTTGTAATTGGAAAGAAGACGGAAAATTAATCTACTTAAAAATTACTTATCTATAATATTTCGAACGTGGTGAGTTTAATCACTAATATGTATTATACATAGCATTCTAATACCACAATAAGGCCCAGCAGATTATCTCATAAACTTAAATCTAATTTTACACTACGTTGACTTGAAGACCATATTAATATGCTTAGAATACACTGAGTTCGAAGCATTATTTATTTTATAAATAAAACTTACATTAGTGTATTACCTAAGGTTACATTTCACTTAGAATATAGGAAAATAATTTCCTGACACCAGGTTTTTCACATTCATAGTATCACATTGAAAATCGAAAAACTGATTTATATATTTAGGGATGAAATACTATTTGATTTGAAGCGAGATTTTGTAAGAAATTCAACATGATAGGACTTTTTATGCTAATGTTTCAAGGAAATATAATGAAATTGATTTTTAATTGAAATTTATAGTTTTTTTAAAGATGTGGTTTACAGATTATTAATGGGACGTTTTTTCAGTCATTTCACATTTTAAACTCTTCGGAAATATTTTGAAAATATCGCTTGAAATAAATAACTTTTCAACCTGTGATATTATAAGTAGGAATAAACTGTCTACAGTTTGTTGTTATAATTTTTAGACGATTACAAAAAAAGCAATATATAATTTTGGTTTTCTTAAAAGCTGCGCAACTATTTTGTTTAACTATTCAAATTTGAAACCAGACTAAGTATTACTTGAAAATAATAGTTATATAAATATCCACAAATATTTCAAACGGTTAACATGTTATGCTAAATACGTAATCAAAAGGCAATTACTAAATTATTTAAGAGTTTCTTTTTATTATATTCGAGATTAAACGGATTCTAAAGATTCTTTTTATTTTACATAAGATTTTGTATGTTTTTTTATATTATTCGTTGAACGGACCAGACAGCAACTAAAAGAATAAAATTATTTTCAATCTTTTAGTTGCTGTGTGAACATGAAATAGCCTATCAAAGCTTATTAAAATTACACTAGGAACATTAAATTAAAAATATCCAATAACAATTATAGCTTCATGATAAGTAAAATAAAGCTAAAAAGTATCGATACAAACTAGCGATTTTGACAACTACCTCTTAAATATAAAAAAATGCTTTTCAAAAACAATTTTTATTCTTGACATTATTATTACAATTACTAAGACAACGTCGAAAACTGTAATATATTTTAGTAAGTTGTAGAATTGTAGTATAACTTGATGACTTATTAAATAATAGTCAAGCAAATGAGTTTATTTTAAATTATAATAGATTTTGAATTATCATTACAACGTAAACGTCTTTATTTTATATGTTCCATTAGTAGCTGTAGGTATATTAGGCAGTGTATTTTTGTTAAGTAGGTAAATTAAAAAAAAAAACTATATATAAAAAGTAGATTCTAGCTTGGAACTTTTAGGAATTTCTATGGATTATATTGTAAAAATCTAACCAAATTCAGGAAATAAAATGTAAAATAATATTTACACGACCTTAACTAAAATCAATTCAATGATTAATTTAAATATGTAGGTATATTGTACACACATGAGACACACACCGCTAGTGTAAAAAGATACTTAAAAATATTATGTCAAGTATCCTCTAACACAAATATCCATTAGAGATAATGTAGGTACTAATACATCAATGTTGGTGATATAAATCTAAGCAGTAACCAAAGAAGAATCGATTACATTCTAGTATCTACCCAACGAAGTGTTATATATAAAGAAGTATGTTGATGAGTACGTTGAGTTATTTTAAAATAGATGATGCTTTAAAATCAGCGTATGAATTCTGTCTAATTTAAAAAGTACTCTTGACTTCATTCGGCGTCATAGGTTTAAGCAAAATATATATTATATCGGTTATCATCTCAAATGTCAGTATTGTAAGAGTAGTATCATAGAAAATATTGTTTTCTATTCGTATTTATTGTCTTAAAATTATAGAAAGAATATTGGTTTGTTATATCTATATATAATGAAGTCTTCATTGGTTAAATACTCGACGCTTTCACCGTAATAACATATTTACACATACTAAGTATAATTAACTCAATTTAAACTTAAATTTATGTAATTTTAACACGCGATGTGTTGCTCATTGCTTCACATTTTATTTTAGAAGAGTCTGTCATTACGAGCGAAGAACATCAAAATAAATTGTCAGATTGTTGTTTTTTGTTATTTTGAAGATAATTTGTTAAAATATATAGCTCATTTAAATATATTGTAAACACTAGACCATTACCAATCTTAGATTACCTACAGAATAAATTTGATGTTGTATTGCATTTTATGGAAACGCTAAAATGACACATAGTTAGTTCACCGACAATGACGCCCTAACTCTTTGGTGTATCTAAAGAGTATTTTTAAATTTGAATTAGTTATTTAATTTCAGCATTTCTTTGAACTTTAACAGACGTCCCCAATTCTCTATGTTCGCTAGCCTGGTTATTTTGGTCAGTTATATAAATTATTTTTGGTTACAATGATCTGTTTATAACCCTGGTCACACTAGATATATAGATAACACTTTATTGCTCACCAAATATACAATTTAAAAAACACACACTAGATGATTAAAACAAAAAATATACACAACACATTCTGACCAGTTCTAATTTAAAACACGTCAATAGTTATGCAAAAAATATGTAAGCATATGAAAAGGTAAGCTAACAATTTTTTTTACTTAACCAACACAAATGTTGGACTTGCCTTAGTACAGACGGCACGAATAAATAATAGTGCGTTTTAAAATGTTACAAATAATTTAATGAATTCGTAAATACAGCAATAAACATAACATATTGACGCCTAATACATGTTTTTGTTTAATATTGTAATTCGACTAACATATATTATAATTACATAACGTTGTGATCAATGTAAATTCATTTTTTTATAGTTTCATTGCCATGAAACCTACACTTGGAATTAATTGATATATGAAACCCACCATTACGCCTTGAACAATTGTGGTGGGTACATTGTCTCTAAAAAGTGGGAGTACTAACTGTATTTGAACACACGTTAACCGAGTCATCCATAGAAATTAATACAAAAAAATATTGGGAACTGAATAAGCTCTACGTAAGCGGATATAAATGTATAAGACGTAGATATATACGTTCCCATGAAAACAAATACGCTAATATAAATAAACTTTATACTATTCCACGCATTTTGCGCACGTGTTTATTCTGCCATGACTGTACTAAGGCTAACGTACAATCATTAGGTTTTTCTATTATAATAAATGTTACATTTTAAATCCAGCGTAATTATAATAATGATATGTATTTATTTCAAAGCACAATTCCAAGCTGTATAAGGTTTTGTAGAAAAGTCAGGCGGAAAATTGCACCCTGTAGCTTGTTTTATTAGTATTAGTAGCGGTTTTAAGGGGGACGTATCAGTATCTATATTCATATTAAACCGCGTCGACTTAAGTTAAAAGTTTAGGTTAAAAACATAGCTTGATTAAATGTAACATATTATACATAGAGGAGTTTATAATATAAATGTCTGTGATATCAAAATAAATGCGAACAAGGAATTTAAAATGCTGTTTATACGACATCTAATGAATATGTAATAAATGGTTGTTTTTAGAATTTTCGTCTGTCTGTCTAAAGGTTTGACTTGAATAGGTTAAGAAATGGCACAATTGATTTCAATGCAAATTTTAAGGATTCAAAGAAACATAATTAATTTTAAATTTCGTGTAATTTACATTAGGATATTAAAAGCTGAGTATAAGAAGTCAAAATCCCATGCGATCGTAGCGGCAGGCATAGCTTGTACACACACTCAGAAATGCAATATTCTTGTAATATATCAAAATGCCGGTACGATGTTCGTTTACAATAATGTCTGGAACATGAATAAAATTTTATGCTTGCTCCAACTTGAGAGACAGGATAGTTTATATTTGATAAACTGAAAAAAATGTGAGTAAGGGACGCTCAATATTTTCTTATTGCGAAGGGCGCAATAAGAAAATATTGAGCGTCCCTTACTGAATTTTTTTTATTGCGAATTTAAAGATTATAAACCATAGCAACGTGTGGTTCAGTTTGTTCGTATTATTTGAAATGATATAATATATTTTTAAAGTGTTCTCTTAATAAATATTAATTATTGTAATACTTAAGTCGACCCGATTTGGATTGTAAATGAACACTGACGTTGTGTTTAATTACACTAAGCTGATTGCAATTATTCTATTTGATCACAGCGCGCAGCCACTTCTATTTCCGTATAGTTTCTTCAATTCCGGCATTATGACATTTTTTACGAACGATGATTGTTTGCCTGCGATGGACTCACGCTTCGGATCCTTTTTGTAATGCTTTATGCCAGGCTTGTGTATCAGAAAAGCGTTGTTCAAAATCATGAAGTCGTAGTCTTTGACACATAGAACGTAGCCCTGGAAAGAAGAAAATGTCTTCTAGGTACATTTCATTTAAGATTTATAGACATCAAGCCTAGTTTATATTTGTATTGGATAAGTAGTAACTTGTGAAACTGGCGAGTTAAGTAAGCTCTTATTATCGTTTGGACAGAAATACTCGAGAATAAATTGTTGATTAGGTGGATCTATATTCAAACGACGATCAGGGTTTATCACAACTTAACTGATTTTTTAACTTTAATGAGAATAGGTAAAACAAGAAAATAACTTTTTAAAACATTTTTTATTCAAGGATATGTCGTTTGCCAAATAGTTTTAAAAGGTCAAATTTATATTAGTGACATAATTTATTTTGTGTATATAAGATATGAGACGATAGTCACAAAAAAACTAAAATAGGAACCACTGCCAAAAGTAGTAGTGGCTCAGTGGCTAAAGAACTGGCATCTTATGTTTTTCTGATGCATTATGTATTGTTACAATTACTATGTGCTTCCGGCAAAAGAAAATACGAAGAAAGCTCGAAGCACTGATATCTGAAATTCTTTATTCCGTCTGATTAAGCTTATTATGTCCTTAACTAGGAATGGGACTGAGACGTTAATTAGAATATTATTTCAGGGACTGCTAATATTAAAAAAAATACCTGCGTCATTTTATCCTTTTTCCCCTCCCAGCTCAGTCTCTCATCATAATACGGATCCTGATGAGTTCCTATAAATATCGGTTCCCAGTGCACAAACTTGCCCTGCCGCTTACCGACGTGGAAGACATCCATCTCTGCAACCGAAAGCAAACATTAATAAACCAAAAGAGGAAACAGCCCATTATATGAATGAGCGGTAACCGGAACGTAATCGCTGTACAAGCAAATATGAAATTACGTAAAGTGCAGTTCATACGGTGCTGTGCCGATGCGGGCTTTGGCGATTTTGCAAATCGGCGTAAAAGTCTAAGCCGGTCGTCTGGGAACAGCGGGTAAGGCGCGGTCGTTGAACCATAATACGCAATTAGAATGCCCCATACGACGGCCACGCCATGCTACAGACGGCATAAATAGCACACGACACTAACAGCACCGAGATTAATTGTTGCTGCATCAAAACTGTGCGAGAGTTCCAAATGCAAATTTTCTAATTCCTATGTGCCGTTAGGTATACTGTTTGGATAGACACGGTCGGATAATACGCACGCGTGGTTTCCTTAGCAGTCATCCACTGTATTCCTTGCGGTATGTTGTGGCAGTTGGGGCACACAAATTTGTGGAATGGTATCGCCGTCTTGTTTAACAGCATGTGTTGGAGTTCAATTTTAGTTGATGGCACCTGAAATCAGAATGGAAGATTTTTAAATTAGTATTTTGTTCATATGTTAATACGGAATCTATACTATACTACACACATACATATATATAAATATAATTTTGTTATATTGGTCTATCGGTGCATATCACAATCGTTATACATGGGCGTTAAAGGCACTATATTTAAATAAGACATTAAGGATGGCACATGCATGCAGTAGGGATTGTTCTTCCTTAGATAAGATAAATAAATTACGATGGTAGAATTTATGGAGAATTGATTTGAAAAGGTAATATCAAATATTTTTGACGATTTACTTGGGTTCCATAGCCAAATATCAAAAATTGAAGACATTAATCGAATTTCGAAACCCTTTATCGTACACGCTCCCCATGTAACTTTTAGTGATGGATGTATCTTGAAGATAGGTACAACATCACAATTACGATCACAGATTAATTAATGATTTGAATCTGATCTAAAATAGCTACAAAATATTTATTCAAGAAATGTCCTAATTTAGCATGGCTGCAATTTTGCGAACTAACTATAATTATATGATATGAATCTCTCAATTCGACCTTGTTGAAGCATATTACCTATACTAAAATAGATATCAAACGGTAATTTTCTATTTTAGAACTTCAAATCAATATTGTTAACTCATCCATTTTGGGATCTCAATACATTTATTTTAATCTTACATAAGAAATTAATAAATTATATTTTATATATTCACCAATTAATTTATAAATTGAAAGTAATTTCCTATATTTGTTTAATTTTAATTAATTTAAATGAATTAATTTTCATGTTTATCATTAGCTTATAATATGGGGGTACCGCACACTGCATAAAATGCGTTAGCTTTTATAATATACGGAACTGAAGATTTCGCAAGTGAAGTTCCGTGGAAAACAATAAAAAATATACAATTAAAAACTAAAAATAAAACATAAATCCAAGACCGGTCAGAGGAGAATGTTCTCAAAATACTGGCCGATTGGCCTCTTGAAACGGCAAGGCTAATTCTTAATCAAAGACCAGTCTTAGACTACAATAAAGATGTTTCGACGGAATAATACAAAAAATATTGCGTACTGATCAACTGACTAATATTTATGAGGAGCGTGTTTACCAATTTAAGTCGACTTTCATTTAGCCAAGTTAGTCGAAGTTTGCCCGGCAACCATGCCCGTAGGTACATTTTTTTATCTAATATGTGTATTGTTACAATTGTCACATGATGACGCTGAAGGAAAACATCGCGAAGAAAGAAGCTGATGCGATCAATATGTGAAGCCCGCCAATCCACCTTTGATAAGTGTATCGGGTATACATATGGTCTGTTCATCGAAAACGAGGAGGACAAATGTACCAGTGACACGTTTATGGGATGACATTTTGATATAAATTATTTAGCAGCTTATGTGCGTTTTTTGGAGAAGCTAGATTATAATCTAAGGGATCAGCTTCTTGCTTATGTGAAACAACAATCAACTATTTCATTTACTTACATTAACTTTAGCGTCAACTTCAAAGATGCTTATTGGAAACACTCTTGGTTTAGTGGAAGTATTCAAAGGTTTTGCGTTTCTCGCAATCATGTTCAGGAACCTCGGTATTAAGTTAGGACTAGGATATAGTTCAATATCAGATGGCAGTATGAAATGAGTGAGAGCTGCGTCACGAGCTACGTTTCTTGCAACGTTCACTGGATATAGTAACTTTTTCTGTTTCATGTAAGTCGTAGAGCTATTAACGATATATGGCGGTGTCCCTGTACAATTATAAGGTGTACCTAAGAAGCTTGCTGGATCTGGGATCTGAAAATTAAAATATTATTCAATTATTACATAGCTATTATCATAATCGTATTAGCAATGAGGAGAGACCTTCATATATACACCACGTATTGAAATTGATGCGAAGATTGATTTCTAAACCCTTGCGAAGTTTTGATGGGTGTAAATTTATATATACCAGGCAATTATATCAGATACAGACGATATATTGTATGCTTTGCTGGCCAATACAGCCAATGTGCTTTTATAATTATGAAACGGTATAAGGGCTCTTCGCCAATTGAACCAAATTTTCAAACAGAACCTTTATCGTTACGTGTGTTTTAGTGAAATTCTAGAGGTAGCATTTGGCAGTAATAATAATATCCGTAGTCAAAGTAAAAAGATGACTCAACAAAATTCTGGAGTATCATACCACAAGTAAGTACGTAAGAGCAAATATTAGCTGATCAAATTCTATCCGAGACAGGGTTATTTTGGAACACAAAACCTCAACCCCGCGTAAGTCATCATTCATCAGTGAATGCGATAGTGAGGTGACGCGTCAGTTGGCATCAGTCATATCGATAGTGCCTGTTAGGGTAGGTATGCATGAAATATCAGCGTGGGCGTAACTACGTTCTAAGTCTCACGCTCTTCCTGCCATAAGCGCGGGGCACATGGGAGGAGGGTGGTTTTAGTGGAGTATTGAGTCTTCGAGTCTCCACACAAGCCGGCGATTTGACTCTGGTGCGCTCATTCGTGGGTAACACCTCTCGTCGCTTTGATCTAGTCCCTAGTAAAGGACCCGGTAGTTTGCGAAACGCATTTCCCCCGCCTCAAAAAAAAGGTATGCATCGAATACCATACAAATGTATTTTTGATTTGACACTTTAAATTTATTATTTATTGCTTATATTACATTTACTATTAAATCCAAGTAAGAGGTAACTAATTATGATAAGTTTTCTTACATAAATTGTTATTATTAGGTTTCTTTAAGGATCCTTACTTATAAGGTAAATAGATATTAGGGACGGGATAAAGCCTGGTACACGGACAATGGAGTAGTATGGCGATCCAGCGAGGTAAAAGAGCCAGTTACAGACTTCGATGATCAATGCTCATATCTATATCTATATTCTACTTATAATCTTAAAGGATTACCTATAGGTATAAGGGAAGTTTCTGTCATTGTAATAGTTTATAGTTCAGTGTTTTGTTAAATATTTTTTTACTTTCTGTATATTGTAATATTTTTAGTAATAATTTCGGTAATTATGTAAGATATGTTGATTGTAGTAAATTTGTTTACAGCTATATTGATTTCTTTTATTTTACACCTAATAATAATACATACTTTATTACATTATAATTGGGCAAGTGCGTACAATTCACGAGCTATAAGGCCTAAACCAATTTCTTGTCATAAATAAAAAATAGACATTATCCGCAGCACTTAAGGACCAGATAGCTGATCTAAGGCAATAGATGGGTGTAGAAACGGAAACGTCCATTGGCAGATTTAGTTTGCATGGAAAGTATCGCCATGCCATCTCTATTAGGGGCCCCACGGCGGGGGTGGCGGATTTTTTGGTCTGTGGTTGTAGGTCAAGGATATAGTAATCAACATTCTTGCTTTATATTTAATAAATGAATAAATAAATACTCTGAGTAGAAGGCATATATTGTTCGATTTGTTAATAAATACATTTGACTTGGTATTCCTATTTTGAAAAAGTTAAGGGTGTGGCAAATGTTATGAGAACAATTGAATATCTTTAATTTCTTACCTTACTCGGAATGTGTTTATTCATGAAAAACACGTGGAAGGTAACATATTGGCGGACAAGACCATTTCCAAGGCAGTCTCTGAGGTACCTAATGCTATTCACAGTAGGAGTCATGTCAGCGCCTGGAGCGTGGATTGCGAGACTCACTGGTGCCATCCATCTATGAAAGAAGGAATGATGAACGTTATTAAAATTTTATTTTAGTATATGACTGTAAATTTTTCAAAATTTCCTATTTATAATTCATAATTAGGATCCACCGACTACCACTTTAGAAGCGAACATTACTCCACTCATTGACTTAAATAGTCATTGTAAAAGTCATTAAGCTATGATTTTGCATGATTGCTTCTGCTTTACCTGAAGTCGTGGTATCGTAATGGTTAGCGTACGCGTCCCAAACTCAAAGGGCGCGTTCGATCCTGGCCGGAAGGCATGCACCACTTAGTCAGTTTTCTGATCTAATGTGCATATTGTTACAATTACCACGTGCTAACAACGGTGAAGGAAAACATCGTGATGCAACCTGCAAATCGAGATAACCGATGTGTCAAACCTGCCAAGCCGTCTTGGACAAGCGTGGCGGGTATACTGTCCGTTTCCCCCTATAATGGGAGGCCCGAGCCCAGCAGTAGGAAATTTATGGGCTGATATTATTATTCTACTTTACCTACCCCAAATTGCTCACACTTTACACATTGTACACTGAAAAGAAATTCTCATTCTTCAGTCATGTGCATGTCTGCCTTCCCAGTTTTTTCTATGTCACAATTTCACTACAATATTGCGTAGCGGCATATTTCTTTCGACCAAATTTTGAACAACGGTACTACAATATATAGTTATAATCCTGCAGTTTTTAAGAGAAATTACTCATACAGACAGACGAAGAGACGGACGGACATACTATTTCATAACAATAACGTTTTTGCTAATATAGCTACGAAATGTCAAAAGGGAAAACACAACCTTGAGTTGTGTTCCGGCATTAGTGGCCAGGTTCCAGTCCCATCTACGAGTCCGGCAGCATATTGATAGCGCACCTTTAGTGTTGAAAATGTTCATAAGCGACGGTAACAACTTTCTATCATAGTTGGGCCGTCAGCCTGTGTGCTGCAACTGCTTCAGCAATAAAAAAGGGTAATCTTATAGGTTTCGGAAAATTTACATAAAGGCTAATTAGACTCCAACCTTGGGGAAGGAACTACTCTTACAAAGTATGACCTGGGGAGAGATACAAATGCTAATTTAATGAGTCGAGGGAAAGGTTGGGCCTATTAGGGCAATGTAATGCGCTTGTTTGTAACGGTTACGATAAATCAATGTCCAAATACCTGGCTGTGAGAATGTAACTAATAGTCTCCATTACCGAGGAATATTAAACATTCACCATTTCGAAGAAAAATACCAACATTGTAAATTACAGTGGTCGTAAAAATCTAATCTGGATCAAATCAAATTTAAAGTCTGTGGTGGTGTGGGCAATTTCGATTCCATGAATAACAGACTTAGCAGCACTAAAACCTGAGATTTAGGATGCCTGAATTCTGATATGTGCATTGTAAATATAGTCACGTATTATTGGCAATGATAACGTGGGAAATTCTGCAAATTTAGTCCAGTCTGCAAAGTACTTGACAAATGATAATCAGTATTACCTTGCTACTTTTATAGGAGTTAGAATTGACAAAAATGTACTCCTTGGTTTTATAAAACTAATTTGAATAATTTCGAATTTCAGCCTCTAGGTATTTTTAATTCCACTTTAAAAGTTTTTGACCGGTGACGTCATCACAAGGTTTGTGTTTGGTAAGTAAATTACTGATTTTATGACTGAATAATAAATAGCATTAATTAATTCATCACTACATTTCTATGACTGATGCCAAATAATATGGAAATGTAATGGCCATTAGAAAATTACTGGAGCGGTCATATAATATTTTGCATTAATGTTTATTATTTCTTTTAAATAACTATTAACGATCGGTTTAACGTATTTATTATCCTAGATTAAGATTATCTTAAATATTATTATATTAATACGTGAAGCAAAAACTTTGTACCCCTTTTTACGAAAATTGCGCGGACGGAGGAGACTGAAATTTCGCACACTTATAGTTTACATAGATAAGGAGTGCAGAATGCTAATATTTTTTTAAAATTATGCATAAAAAATACATTAAATAAATAAAAAAACATTACACACACTACCATGTATTTGAAACACACACGCATATATATTTATTCTTTTGTTTATTGTTAAAGTCAAATTAACAATGTAGCCTTGGCGAAATCTGTGATTATAGAAGTGTCTTTAACAGCAGAAACTTAATAATGTTCAAACTTATAATTTAAATTAATTATGGTCGAATTTTGACCACTGGGCTACCACTACTTTATTTAAAAAGGCATTAAAGAAAAAATAAGAGACGAGAAAAGAACTGTTAAAATTAGGAATTCTTTGTAGAACAGAAAAAATAAAATTACAAAAACTACATATACCAGGGTGAATCAAAAGTTCTTAGAAGTGCATATATGTAAAATCGTTTTGGGAGAAGTTGGTTATTCAAATTAATGAGTGTCAATCGCATAATATTGATACCAATTGTCACTTGTTTTTGTCAGTTCATTCGCACGTAATAAAATGTTTTGTGCAACGAGTTGCTGAAAACGTAAAATTATGGATAAACGAAAGTTACGTGCGGTGATACAATATCTCAGCTTGAAAAAAATGTCTAGGAAAGATTTTTTTTCGAACAGTCGGCAGACATTAGGGGATGATGCTGTATCATGTTCTACGGTTGCGTACTGGGTGCCTGAATTTAAAAGAGAGCTGTAAAGATGACTCGCGTTCTGGGCGGCCTTCAATCTCCGTTACGGAAGAAAATGTCAAAAAAGTTGAGCATCTGGTTTTGGAAAACAAAAGAATAACTACAAAACATATAGCTGAGATCCGAAAGATATCTTTTGGTAGCGTTTAAACCATTTTAATTGATTCACTGGGGTGGAAAAAAGTGTCAGCAAGATGGGTGTCACGAATGTTAACCGACGAAACCAAAAAGCGAAGTTTGGAAATTTCTAAGCGTAATCTCGAAATGTCCCAGCGTAATTTAGACAGTGTTTGCCGTCATCTTGTCACCATGGATGAAACATAGGTCCACCATTTCAATCTTGAAACTAAGAGACAGAGCATGTCTTCGAAACGACCATCCTCTCCATCCATTAAGAAATTTCGAGTTGCTTCTACCACTGGCAAAGTTATGGCCAATATTTTGGGATAGTGAAGGAATCCTTATTATTGATTACATGCCAAAAGGCCGGACGATTACTGGATCTTATTATCCAAATTTAATTCCGAAAATGCGTGAAGCGATTAAAGAAAAACGTCGTGGAAAACTGTCGTTGGGAGTGTTGTTTCATCACAATATCGGAAGTTGCGTTTAACGCAATCCGCTGTGCTGGCTTCAATCCCTTTAACCACCCACCATATTATCCGGACTTAGCCCCAAGTGATTTTCACTTATTCCCAAAATTAAAAGAGGAAATTCGTGGAACTAAAATTCACGGTAATGACTTGGTTATGGCTGCCGTAGAGAAGTTTTTCGAGACTCAAGAAAAAGAAGTTTGTTCGCAAGGAATAAGGAAGTTAGAAACGCGTTATTCTAAATATATTTATTTTTTAATATTGATTCCAAGAACTTTTGGATTCACCTAGATATATTAGATATCTCATACAAAAAAAATACAAGTATAAGATATGTAAGAAAAAAAAGAGTGGAGGCCATTACAAAAAAAAAAACATTAAGATAAACTGTCGTTAATTCGAATGTTAAAAATCCTAATGCCGCAACAGAGACTACATTCGCAAGCCATTTGGAGCACATGAGAGGGGTAATAATGTTATCTGTTTCAAATCTGCCATAATACCCAACTAACGACACTGCGTGCAACCTACACTCTGCTCGCAATTGACCATTGGATCTGTTTCTAACGCCCACACTCATGTACAGTACGTGTAATGATCTTATCTGAACTGGCATACCGGTTGTGATTAGAATTATCGTTTTGTGGTAAAATTATTTGTGAATCGGAATTTTCTAATATTAAAAATGTTCCTCTTATCGCTATGGTAAAAACCGGTATATTGAAGGAATACTGAAGAGCTTAGTTAGTAGTCGCAATGAGCGTTTTTTGCTATTTAGGTTAGAGCATATCCTAAAACATTATCTGTTTTAAAACTACTTGATATACTTGTTCAAACTATTTTCTATTGAACGTATTTTTAAGTTCCACCATTTCGAGTTTTCCACTATGTAGTTGACAAATTAGAAAGGACAGACCTTTTATGACTGGAAGTCTCTTTTAAGTAATTGAAAAACACTTGTTTATGAACACTGTTTCAGAAACAAAATCTAAGTGTTGTTTTTCAATGAAGATGTGCCTTAATTATTCAACTAAAAAATTCTTTGCAGGATCATTAGTATTTTTAAGATATGTCTAACGACACGTGTATGTACACTGAAAACATTTTTTATTCCTCGGTATGTAGTGCTACTCCCATTTTGTATTTTTCGCAATTTCACTACTCCGTTATATAGCGGCATATAGAAGATACTTTTCTTCCAAATTTCATCGATATGCATATACCCAACAGTTTTCGAAAACAAGGGCTGTTGCATACATGGACGACAAACGGACAAACATGACGAAACTATAAGAATTAAGATTATATTTGGATTTGACTGTTAACAGAAAGACGGATTCTCGGACTCCAAAAGTGATGCCGGCTAAAGGAAGCCAATTTTGGAATAGAATGCCAAACGCACTTCTGAGCGTTCGAGTACGCAGGCGCGCTACACAATTTTACGCATGCCAGTTTGTAAGTAATGCTTTACTTCGTTTGACGGATTTGTTCACATAGGCTCCGTCTATACATTAATGGACTAAGATTTGGGTACAAAACCTAAAAAATGTAATTATTACGACATAGTTTTCGAGTTGTAATATTGGAAGCGACGCCGTTGTACGAGGTTTGTACTATATGAGTTTCGTCATGACTATTCGGAAAGGTGAATGTATATTTAATAACAAGCCAAATTGGAACAATTGCATTGTTTGGAAGCGTGGTAATTGTATTTAATCAATATGATGCGGAGCCTCGAGGGGATAGGTTTGCGTGACAACAGACATTTACGCTTCGGCTACAGGTTGCTTGTGTGAGCTGGGTACTCGTCTCTACACTTTTAGCTCTATTATTTTTTTACTTTTTAGGCCATTTTACGCGTAATACTTTACACCGATTTTTAATTAAAATGCACACAGGATTACTTAGACCTGTGTATATTTATAATTGATACCTTATTTAGGTAATAAATAAATTGATTTGCCGACGAATAAATTCATGGTACCTAGAGTCTGTCTTAGATTTAAGTGATTTTCATGGATTTGATTTTGAGTTTGGCCTAAACGTCGCAATAATAAAAATCAAATAAATCACCGCGCTCAAAACTGTTAAAATGTATTTTTATTATACAGTAAGTCTACTTGCTTAGCTTCGGAATAATGCAATGTGTATATCATTGTTGAAAACGAGTTACAGTGTATTTCGTTTATAAAGGCGGTGAAGAGACCACTATAATTCCGTCGCTGTACGTATATTATTAGATAAGTTAAGAATTTCCTTTGAGTGGGTCAGGTTGCCTGGAAGAGATATCGCATTTAGCATCGCTTTTAGCATCGCTTTTAGCGATAGGACGGCATTTTGTTTTACCGAGTGAATATTGTCTTCTTGCGATTTTTTGTTCTGGTGAAGAGTTATCTAATCTATCATTTGTGTATTTGTTTGTTGACGCGGTTGTAATATTTGGAAGAAATTTCTAGGAACTTTTTAGAAATAGTTCATAATAACTAGTCGCTAAACCAAAAATCGGCGTTACATCCAAAGTCACTACAGCCAATTTAATTTCCTCTAAAAGTATACTCTAAATTCAAGGGACTCAAGTGTTACACGTCGCTATACCTAAAAAGTTGATAAAACCGAGGTCGTTCTAGATAAAATCCACTGTAGTTAATAAAATTATTTATAGTTTTTTTTGTGTCTTATAGGCTCGTTGAACAATAATTTTATCTATCATATCTATCTTGTCGGTGGAGCCTCCTCCAATTTTCTCTATTATAGGCCAGTTGTTTTACTTCTATGTACGATACGATACCCACTTTTTCTTTTATTTGATCCATGAATGCTCGCCTTGGTCTTCCTTTCTCTCTCCTTGCTTCCACTTTGCCTTCGATTAACGTGTATCAGAAGGTGTCGTGTCGTAGCAAATGGTCAAACATCGTATTCCATACTTAAAATAGTACGGCATAAAAATCCCACTGTTCGTCACATCGTCAAGAAACACACGAGGCTATCACCACTAAGTCGCCGTGGCTATACATACCTACCGATACAGCAATCTACATAATTATGTTACCTGAATAAAGAGGACTAAAAAAATGATATCTATCAGTAATTTACTTTATACTTTGTATTCCCGATTTGTAGTCCTGTATCACTATTTCATTATAACAACAACTACCCAAAGCGTTTTTAAGCTACATTTTATATCACCTTCATAACTGTCCTTGCTAACTAACTTCGATTGTTTTTGGTATTTATGTTATTTTATTCTAATTAATGTTTTAGAATGTCGGCGTAATAAGACGTTAATAAATTGTTTTCAATATGAGCCGTTTAATCAAAATTAACAATGTCGACATTAATATTTCGTTAGTGGTACATAGACACGCCTCTCCAAAAATAGGATAATAGCGTGTAAATCGATTAACCGCGAAAGAAACATTTCTTTTGACAACAACGGGCGTTATTAATGGTATAACTGCTTCCACAAAAAGCGACTCGGGTGCCTGCCACCGGGTTTCCAGGTCACGAAATTCACAAATATCATCAGTAAGTTTTTGACGTTGCTAGTTCCGCAGTTTCGCCAGAGCATGATATTTAGAGAAATATCATTAGGACATGCGTTCGAGATAAAGAGATCCAAATGTTATTCTCTATTTAATAAAAGGTCATATGTATATGACTTATTAATCTTTTTAAGATTAGATCGTAATGTTTTAAAGTATTTATATTTCAAAAACCTGTCGGTTCACAGGGTTTTATTATATTAGGTATAGTAAGTACATATTTATTATATTTCTACACTATCCTTGCCAGCGTTGGCTCCAAATTTCAGTGCGAATACGAATGCAACACTTAATGTCAATGTTAAAATGTCACTAATTATTAATTATTATCTAATAGTATAATTTTATAAATAAATACAATAGACTATTTTATAGATTCACTCAAAACCCAATTGCCAAAAACGTCGACCTTGACTTCATAAGTATATATCTTGCACATCTCTTGAAATCAGCTCAACCAATCATTTAAACAATAAAAGTCACTGTTGTGGGCGGCCACCATTTAGTTTATTTCAACAACTCACTGCACTTGCCAAAAAACTTGTTATTTCTTACATGTCTGTCTATTTAACACCGCAAACAAATTCCGACGACACAATGGCGGCATCTTCATGAAGTAAGTCATAACTGAGGGGGGGGGGGACGCGACAGAGATAGATATACATACGTGCCAGTATACAAAAGGAGAACGAAATATGCATGCATTAAGAATATATACTGATATGAACAAGAAATAGTGTTACGTGATTCAAAAACCATAGTTCAACATTAAGTACTAAACAACGTACTCGGGCTATCCACTTCCCTCGCGATATTCCTGCTTCCTGCCCTGGAAGTGGTCATAATGTAAACGAAGGGTTATACGCCAATAAAATCATGTTTTTGATTTATTTTCTTTGTTTCTAGGCCTATACTTAGGTGTCAATTACTCGAAGTTATTACAATTTATTCATCCTAATTAGTTGTTAATTAGACTGTATAAGTATATTATGACAAGTTATACAATTTATTTACATTTTAACTGTGTCGTTGTAAGAGAATGTAGAATAGTGATTATACAGTCACAAGACTGAGTCTGTTGTGTTTTTTATGAATAGATATTTGCTTTCTTATATATATACTAGCTGTCCCGGCAGACGTTGTCCTGCTCTGAAGAAAATTTGAAACCCAATTGCAGCGCCACCTAAACCACCTAAACCATCCTCGAATCCACTTGAACACACACAAAAAAATTCATTTAAATCGGTCCAGCCGTTTAGGAGGAGTTCACTGTCAACACACGTAGGTACAGAAGAATTATATATATAAAGATATATATATATATATATATATATATATATATATATATATATATACTGTGTATAATCTGTATGCTACTCTGGTGCATGATACTGCTACGCTCCTGCTATATGATCCACGAGAAATATAGTACCATATAGTACATAAAATATGTATCTACTTATACTTGATTGAAAATAAAGGTTATGTATGCATTGTATGTAGAAATTGCATTATAAATCATTTCAAAATGTCAGTACGATTGTCGTTCTTGTGATCGTGAAGGTGATGAAATAAAGGATTTGATTCGATGTCCCAAATAGCTTAGCTATTACAACCTGAAGTAACTTCGGTTTTGCATTTACACTTGAGGATACGCCATTACTATCAAAAAAATTAAAACTGTTTATTCTATTTGCAGTAGAAAAAGTACATTGAAAAAGCTTAACAGTGTTTTATATGATTGCAATAATCATATAAAACACTGTTTTCTTATATATATGTTTTCTTTTGGCATACCTGAAAATTATAATTTCGTCATTTGTTAATAATTTGTACACAATGCTTGGTATTTACTATTCAATAATTTATCAAAATATTTATCATGTACCTATCTTCACGTCATGACACGTAACGGGTTTTATTTCGTAATTTTTCTGTACATACATACATAACTTCACGCCAGTTCCCTTGCGGGGTAGGCACGAACAACAGAGTGCCATTTAGGCTTATTCTTACACACCTCACTTGCCTCTTTGACATTCATAACTCTTGTCATGCAAGCTCGTCTGTTCTTAAGGCTCCTGACATCACCTTCTGCTAGTACACGATCAATTTGATCATGGAAGGTGTGTCGTGGCCTTCCACGACTTCTGCATCCATCCATTTTTGCATTGTATATCTGTTTAGTCATTCTTTCATTATGCATTCTTTCCACATGCCCGAACCACCGGAGCATTCCTTTCCTTACCTTCACCCCGACACTCTCTTTCAGACCAACTCTCTTTCTTACTTCGGTATTACGAACGCGGTCCGCGAGCGTCACTCCGCAGATTTTGCGCAGTGCTCGCATCTCGACCGCGTTTACTCTACTTTCATGCTCTCTCTTCCATACCCAACTCTCGCATCCATACGTGAGCGTAGGTACCAGCACCGCGTTGTGTATGGCGAGCTGGGCCTTCTGGCTGAGGTTCTTAGCGTCTAGAAGTTTACCTAACGCTCCATTCACACTATTCCCCAAATTCACTCTTCTTTCTATATCAGCGGTGTACCTTCCATCCCTGCTAAAAGCACATCCAAGATATACAAACTCATTCACTTGCTCCAGCAATTTTTCTGTAGTTATTTAAATCACCAAATAACCTTCAAATTATTGACATGAAACCATTATACTCCTTCAATTTTTATCAAAACAGGATAACATATCT
This sequence comes from Dendrolimus kikuchii, assembly GCA_019925095.2. NCBI lineage: Eukaryota > Metazoa > Arthropoda > Insecta > Lepidoptera > Lasiocampidae > Dendrolimus > Dendrolimus kikuchii. The sequence goes on along the minus strand of CM034391.1, from coordinate 10,030,056 downwards.
ACATCTTTATTAACGAGACATAAATAATTTGGTTCTATTATTTTTTAAATATTACTTTATTTTATTCACAATAAAAAAAGAATAAATCTGAAAAACGACCGCGTTATAAACTTTACTCAGTCTTACCAGGGCAGCATAGTCGCTTAAGCAACAGGCCCTCTAATTATGAATGAATGAAGAATGAAAATGGGATCTCACTTAATAAAGTATGATTCAAAAGTTTTGAACTTAAGTTTTCAAAAAGCAGAACTGTTTCTTCTTGTTGTTATTTCGTGTTGATCTATGAATTGTAAGCATGAATCCAAGAAATTGCAGCGCACAATAAACCACTAACGTGTGTAGGTAGGTTAGTATTACTCGAATGGAAATTGCATGCGATTCAACATACTCGTGAGTATGAAAATTGATCTTGTTTGTTGCAATACGTGTTGTTTGGTTCATGTGTATTTGCTAATTAATACTACCAATATGTTTGTGTGCGTATATTATTTAAATTTGCATTATTATTTTATAAGTGTAGCTTCACGACTTTAAAGGATCATGTTTTGTTACTTTGTTTATATATCTATACCTACATATAATTTTAAGATGAGTTCAAGGTTTTTATCTTTATTCAAATTCAACATTATTTTAAACCCCGGTACTGTTTGACCGATCACCGAGAATCTTGGCACATCTAAGTGCTTTTTTATAAAGGTTTTTATATGTTTATTTTATTGTAACTTATAATATATCATCTACATATTATACAGAATGAATTTTTCAAGCGGACCTTCAGGGGCGAATTTGATGAAAATTATAGAGGTATCATTAGATTTTTGAAAACACGCTACATGAATATTCGCTATACCAACACTATTAATCTGTTAAGTACTAAAACACCTATTTTAGGGAAATAAGTTATTAAAGTTGAACTTTGCTTTTGTTTTGACATTAAAGTATCAAAATTTTTCAATATTGTCAAGGTCAAATTACAATTGAAGACACAAGTAGATGAAGGAATCATGTAATATTTTTAAGTTTTCATGTCAAATGAAGGTTTCACGTGCATACAGAATACATTAGAAGTTATAACAACTTAAGCTTAGTTTTAGAAACATCAGAGACGAAGGAGTTATGTAGTAAACAAGAATAAAAATAAAAAGCTTTGTTGGCCTGAGTTTCCATTTTCTTAATGTTTTTAACAATAGTAACATGTCCTTTTCATTCACTCATGTTTGCAATTATTAATGAACACATTTTGCGGGAATATAGGTGCGTGCGATATTCTCATGCTGACTATTTTGTTAAACATATGTACATCGAATGGAAGGGGGAGTATAATCAGGAGGGTGCGACGGTCTGCAATATCCCGTCTATGCTTCGTTCGCACTCTGGTGTTATTAAATAAGTGGTGGCAACGAGTAGTGGACTTCGAACTGTTTTGATAAAAATATTTCGAATTGTTGGGAGGGAGACGTCGGGCTGATTGAACCATTGAGCGTCATATGGCGATATTGAATCACATATCTTTGTGTCATTTCTAACAAAGGAAAACATTTAACAAATCTTGTGTTGAAGACAAATCTAGTAATTTAATGTTATCTTTTTGATTTTGATATATAGTTTGCTACAGTTTTTTTCATATTAAATTAGATTCGTATATATTGCATTAGATACTACATAATATGATAATTACAATGCGTAATCTATTATTATGTCCCAAGTATACCTGGGATAATATTAGTGTTAGTGACTGTATCACGCAGATGTAGCAGTTGTTTAATGTGTTATTTAAGACGCGACACTATTGATAACGCTAAACATTGACAGATAGCGGACGTATAAACACTAATGTAGCTAATCATTAACTGCGTTATTTTTAACGCTATAAGTAAGACACATTCGGTCTAAGTCACCAACACAATCCCTGGTGTAGCAGTAATATTACCCCTCTACTACTAAATTTATTTAATTTGGCAGTGTAATAAATTTAAGAAAATGAAAAATTCTAGTGAATGAAGAATATTAGAGATGCTACGAATATTCGTTATTCGGCTTATACGGTCATTTTTTTAACCTTTCAGTATTCGGATTTTTTACCAAATCGTAAAAAACCCACATATAGCTCAAAATTGTATATATTTCCATCAAAAATTTATAGTTAAACTACGTCTTAACAGTGTAGATGCGATTTTAATATTTTTTTAAATTTAGATATTATATTTCGGCCAGTTTTTAAAATATCTGAGTCAAATAAAAAATAATTTAAAATCACGCTTAAAACCCTTAAAACATAGTTTAAATTATGTGTACCTGTAATACCTATCTCATTCGCGAGAACGTAAGAAATACTTCACAAATTATTTCTTCAATACTAACCTGCTACGCGCGAATTGCACATATCTTACGCCGAACATTCGTTAGCCGAATATGCGGCACTTCGGCCGACAGCGTGGCCGAATATTCAATATTCGGCCAAACCACTCGTGGCGCCTCTTCTATATATTAGCCCAAAAAGGGAGATCAAGAATAACTTCTGACCTGTCTTGACCGTCAGAGAAGGAAACAAAAAACAATAATAGAGTTTTAATTGAAAGTAAAATTTAGTACTAATAATATTTCAATAAAATAATTTTATATAATACAGATTAAAAACTTAAATTACTACGACAGAGTAAAACTATGCCTAGTTTTATATGGTTTATATTATGTGTTTAGATAATATGACATTCTAATATGTCCACTTGACTCTCAATTTCAACGTGTCGAAACTCTTAAAACATATATTTAATCATTAATATTCAGGCCACGCACTGAATGTGTTAAACGAGTAATCTGGTATTTGTAAAATAGGTTTAGTACACATTTTATCAAAGGGCCGGAAGTAGATAATGTTTAAAAAATAATTTTTAACCGTTAGGAACTAACTTCCTATTATACAGTGGAAATTATCGATATAATGACTAAGAAATAACTTGATCATGTCCAGAGCAGCTGGATCCTTTAAGTTTAGTTACTGGAAGAAATTGACCGCCTATTATTTTGCTAAGAAACTATTGTTACTATGATTTTATTTACGTAACTGTTTATTTAAACGGAGATTAAAGTATTATCTATGAGCAATGCATCGAAGCGTTAAGTACCGATTAGGATAATGCGCAGTCCATTTTCGTAATTTTGTTATAAAAAAAGAGAACAATGCACTTTTTGGTTTCTATTTTAACTAATTTTAAACTGTTAATTAGTTGGTAGTTACATCTGTAGATGTAAGTATATTGTATTTTATTGGTGCAAATATCGTAATTTATATTATCGGTTTAGTCCAATTAAAATGTTTAATATCAGTAGATAAACAAACGTATTGTTATGTACATGCCCTAAAGCTATCGCTAATATACAAAGAACTACTCTAAAGCTAATCACAATTGCACGCAGACCAAAATAAACAACGTAAATCAAGTTTTTACAATTAATCCTATTGAGAGTCTGGATTCTATATTTATTTATTTAATTGAGTTAAAATATCCGGTAAATTATGTAAGTTTTATTAATTTGTTCGCTATTGCTGGCCTAAACACTATGGTCTCAATCGTAGGTTTGCCTGATTTTAGTATTCTATTAACTCCAATGGCAGGCCATCTTTATAAATATTTATAAGCGAAAACTCGCGAAAAAAAACGTTTAAAATTTTGATAGCTTTTCAATATTCATTTCGGCTAACGCCATTACTGCTGATGTTACGTAATATCAATTTTTGTCTACTATTATTTTGCCGCGACCGTATTGTTAATTTAGTAGAATACGAATTGTTGACACTGTCGCATTGGAATCGTATTATGAATATCTTCGCAACGCCAAGATATTGAAATAGCAAAATTGGGCCCCTGGATTGCATTTTGAACATTGTTAATTATAATGTATTTTGTACAGATTAAATAAGATTATTTTACTTATTAATTTTACTGCAACGCGTTGCTTTATATTTTAGTATTGTATGTGTGTTGGTGTTGAACCACACTTATATTTTCGTATATATTTGAGAAGTAAACGCACCAGACGGGCGAAAGATCAATAGGTACTGAGCGAACTCTTTACCCAGTCTGGGTTGTTCCAGAATTTTAAGTATGCTATCAAAAGTTCTTTAATCTTAAACAAACCTAAGTCTAAGAGGGTTTGAATTTAAATTCTAAAACTTAAGCGCTAAATCTCAAATTGAAGAACATTACCAGCAATATGATGCCTAGATCTAAGGGGTAAAGCAGCCGCTTTCGCAGATTCCAATATGACAAGTATCCAAATAAAGTGGAAATTTTATGTAGTGTCTTCTACTAGTATTAGTAATAACTACTAGTACATCTAAACATGTGTCAATTCCACTAAACGACTACCGTTCTAAAAAGCGGCTGCTTTAGCCTCTCACATGTCAATTTGTTGTGGAAATCTGAATTATTTATCATTAAAAATGAATGAAAAATGGCCACTTCAAAACAATTTTTTTAATATTCCAATTATAATAAGAACTTATTTTACATTCACAGATTTAAGGCTCATAGCAACGCCAACGTCCTTGAGGATTTGGTGGTACTCATTTTCGGGCGTTAGCGGGAATTCCATAGACGCAGTGGTTTTTCAGATGCATTATTATTTAATTGTAAATAAAATAAAATAGTATTTAAGAAATAATAAAACCGAATTATATATATCTCCTTTATAAAGATGTAGATATTTTCTTATCTGCTTTGATAGAAGGAGTAAAATGGTTTCATGTCAATAATTTGGAGGTGATTTGGAGAATTTTATTTTATTTTGTTCTTAACTTAAAATAACTATATAAAAATTACGAAAAAACCACGTTACATCTCAGATCGTGGAGATTTGTGATAAATTATTGATCAGTGATTACCAACGGAAAAGTGTTTCGTTAGCACCCCGTTTTCGACCTTTTGCGGCAATATTAAGATATCAATCGTAAGATAATCATACTGAAAAGTAGCTTTAATAATTTGTTTCACAACATTTAAAAATGCTGTTATTACTTACATTAAAATTAGTATAGTGACTCAAACGGATCTTCGTGCTTTGTATTTTAGAACATAGGCTGCGTGCAAAGGGGCCACCGGCCACACGTGTGCGGTGAGTTCCTACAAAATGCACGACAAAGCGTGTGAACTGCTTGTAGCTGGCCATCTGCATCGGTAGCTGTGGTCGGTGGCCCGTTTGCGCGCAACCTTATGGATATGAAAGAAGTCTGGTCTAAATTTCCCTTAATACAGTAAATCTTTTGGACAGGTAGTTATGTAAGATTTTAATATTCTCGCGACGTACATAATGCGTTAATTGCTGTAACGGAGGTAAAGTTCACCTTGACACCTTCATTGTTGTTTTAAGAATTAACTAACATTGCGGGAAATAATGTTACAACGTTTGCTCTGATAATGTCGTGTAATTTTATGTTAAGTAAATAAAATTGCTTTTGATAAGAAGCAGTTATTACGATAGAGTAATGGCTTTAGCCATTAGGTGTTCTTAAAATATCTTTCGTAGAAGTTTTCTGGTGGCGATTATGGTTTATAACAACATGACGCATGTTTGTTTAATGCAGGTAACATTGATGATGGATGAATTATAGGAATATATAGTTTTATCTATTTACATACATGTGTTTAATTTATAATTTAGTTATACTAAAAAGTCGCCGAAACGTCGGAATAATAAAAATCAAATAAAATACCGCGCTTAAAACCGTTAAAATTATGTGTACAAGTCGCGAAAGCTTAAAAAAATACTATTGAAAAATATATTTCATACCAATACACATGAGAAAATTACATGACCCTCCAGCAAAGGCACGAGGAGATCGATAGGCAAAAACGGATTACTAATGATGGATGGGGTCTTTCCCCTAACTTGAAAGTCTGACGTACATCACGGCTTATTATTATTTAATTATTTAGCCCCATAAAAGTCCATAGGTTCAATTGTCAACCAAATTGTACGTCTACGACTGAGATCCAAACACCAAAGTTCATGTGGCAACTCGAAAGGACACAATTTCCTAAACAGCAAAAAAATTCCACAATAGCAATATTTTCTTAAAATCTGACAATATAGTATATTTTAAACCAAAATTATATTATATTTTTCGAAAATAACACACCACAGCGTCAACACCGTCCTTCAAATTCCTAAAAAAATCGCATCACCGAAATAGAAATACGTCCGAGTACCGAGTACCGAGTAGAATTATCCATCCATATTTCACGTTTACGAGCAAAATAACAAATCTATTCTATACTACAGCTTTTTCCCGCGGCTACGCCGCGTGAAAATCCCTAGCTAATAGGTTTAGCTCTATGTTACTCATATAAAAACTAAATTAGGTTTTTGATATAATTAGATCTAAAACTTCTGCTTCTTGTTCAATTTATTACAATAACAAACAAAGTCCATATAGTCTCTAATAGCTGCCTGACGAAACATAAAGATGAATCGAAGCCAACATGATTAGAAGTAATACAATGAATGACTTGTTTTCCATGACAGCGTATTTGTTAGTGAATTGAATAAATGCGATTCAAGCATCTATTTAGCTAATCTGTCTATTTTATGGAAACCAATCATTTATGGGGATAAAATCTATACTAAGTGTTAACTCGGGTTATAAGCCAGTACTGTCGAATTTCATTTAAATACGTTCAGTAGTTTCCAAAAGAGATGCGATTGCAGTGCCATCTTTTTCGCTATTTTCGTGTATCCGACGGAAACGACGTCATCTATCGGGATAAAAATTATCTTCGTTATGCTAGCTCTATGTCAAGTTTCATTTATATCCGTTCAGTACTTCTCACATTACATACATAATTATAGGTGATGTACATCACCACTATGCTATAATTTTGTATGTAACTTAGGCGAGCTTAACCCTAAGAGAGTTTTCTTCCAGCAGACCTATGAATCTAGCGAGAAGGGGAGATGCAAAAGGCAGGGTTGTGTACACAAAAGATATTTAACAATGTAAGATATAATATCAACAGATTAACAAAAATAAATAAATTATATACAAGATACTCTTAAGATATATACATACATATATAATGCACAATTATAGATATATAAGGATAATTTAAGATAGATAGTGCTCTTTGACTTTTTTTATGAAACTGCTTTTTATTATAGCAATAGATTTTTGTTTTAATGATGTTGTTAATTTAAATACATGATTTATCGTTTCAGCTGATAATAAATTATAGCAATTGTTCCCGTACACGTATGACAAAATGTTCAAATTAAAATTAACCTAGTTTCTGGTTATTTTAATTGTAAGTTTTTCATGCAGTACGTTTATCATGAAATCTAGTGTAACAGTATATGTACATAATTGTATACTAGATGAGTATACGATACATTTTTGATCTAGGTAATATTATATGTATTACATCTTATAAGTTGACATGAGCGCACCCTTAGCTAATCTATATTAAATTTAATTATTGCACTCGAGAAAATATTTGATATCGGCTGACCAATGGAATTTAGAACAACCATACATTTAATTTTAAGTTAAGTGCTCGACCTACATATGAGACCGCAGCAGCTATACGGATAACAGTACAAGATGGTGATGCCGTAATGGGTCTGCAATGGCCCATCTGCGTTGACCGCAAGGCCTCACACGGGCACACCGAGACGACCCAAGTGCGGCCTGCGGGCTTCAACGCACCTGTTTCATAAAGTTTATTATATACTTCACAGGTCAGATGCTAGAAGTGACTAGCCCGGCTATTCTTGAGTTGAGTAGGTATGCAAATAGCATTTATTAACAAATGTGGTGATCACGCCGCTTGTCGCCCTAAAGCGTGATTTGCATTAGTTAAAAAGCGAGGTAATTTGTGAAACCAGCGAGATACGATCGCAGGGCTTAACTCACCAGTTCATAATAATTTTACATACTTTTAATATCTTACAAAGATGTTGTTACTGTTTTATTTGTGATATTCTGCTTACAAATAAAACTGAAAGTTTGTTTTATTTATTATTAGTAAAGAATTTATTGATGATTGCCTTTGTCTTGCCTAAAATTTGACATAGCTCCATACAAGTAAAGTCAAAATTCTACCGATGGTAAGGCAAGTGAATGCATAGTAAGATATAGGAACCGACCATTAGTCAGACATATTATGTTGAAGAATGTATTTTAAAATGTTGGTTAAAAGTTTAAGTGGTATTTTCTATATAAAAAAATTAAGAGAAGAATAACATATGCGCTAGGTTAACAGTAGAAATGTAGAATAAATGGATTTTGCTGTTGGTATATACTTTTATTGGTCATTGTCATCTGTAGTATACCTACTTCTTCTTTGCCCCCATACATGAACTTATTTTTAAAGCGATAGAAGTACATTCCTTTCCTTTAAGTTAACTGCAAAGTGTATCATCATCTTAATCTTTCTACATTATAATGTATGCGTGAATGTTGGCCAAGATGTGGCAACTGTAGATGAGCTTAGAATGGCGAAATGTTCCTTCATTACTATTAATCTGACGAATAAGAATGTTTCTGTCAAGATCATCTGCTTTTAAGAATAGATAGCTTTACAACAATACTTTATGTGACCAAATCTAAGTAATCTATATCTGAAGAAATAAAATAGAACTGTCTGTAATTGCATAAGAAGTGCCAAAAGTTAAGTGAATACTAACTAACTAATTAAAATGTATACGACGCATATTCATAAATGACACGAATGAATACGTCCCGAAAGAACTCAACAGATTTCAAACAATATTATATGGATTAAATAAAACATGAAACCTCTACCATACTTCGCTGTGTGTAGGTGATTTAAAAATAGACATATTAAAATCGCGTTTAATCTATGCGAAACAGTCGCAAAACTCTAATAAGAATGTTAAATGCCTACTTTGTAAAGATTTGAAACATATCTTTTATCTTACTTAACCTGTTTCTATAATCCAGATAACAGTATAAGGTAAGATTTTCGTTAAGCTCAGAAATAAATCGTCTTCCAAGGATTATAACTGATCAAGAACATGGTACGAAGCCTCTTCGTAATATTGATAGTTTTTGAATTAATTAAAGAAATTATTTGATTATCGTAGGTACATACAAAATCATTTGATAGAAAAGCATATTAATAAATACGTCAAGATATTATATAAGACGATTTTTGGGAAATTAAAAAAACATTACTATGCTAACATAGATACAACCTTTATATATAACAAAAGTTCTAAAAAAACACTAAACTGGAATACACATCTCTTATAGTTTCCGTTGTTTGTGGTCGTAACGCGAACCCATTCCTCTATAAAACTAACTACAAGTTCATTACAACTACATTGTTGTACTTACAAGCACGTAGTGTTGAGGAAGGGCGTACTGTTTTAGTTTCATATTACAAGTTAATTACGTTACACTTAATTGTTATGGTTTTGTACTTGTACAAACAACATTACTGTTTTGAACTCTTGAGGAACTGTTCGAAATAACACATTGTAACATGTTCAATAAACAGTAAACTTTAAAAGTATAGGATATATAGGTATTTACTGTTCGCCACGAATGTTTTTTTTATTACAAAGCTAGCAAACAGGCAGACGGCCAACTTATGGAAAGTGGTTTCCGCTGCCTATAGATATTTGTAACACCAGAGGCGAAGCCAACGCGTTGCCGACCTTTAGGATGAGATGGGTGCATCAAATAGAGGGATCAGACAAGAGATATGAGTTAAGGGGATGGGGGAGTGGGCCATTGGAACTCGCACTCATCGCACGAAACACGTTATAACACAAGGCTAACCGTTTCACGCCGATATTCTGTGAGAGTATCCTATCAATCAAGTCCAGTCGGCTCCTAGAGCTGTAATCAATTATTCTAGTATGTTGGAATCGTTATCTTGATTACAGCTATTATGGCTCTACCACGTACAAAACTTGTTTAAACGATTTCAAAGTTTTAGTGGAACACTTACAAGCCAACAGATGTCGCCGTACAATAATTGAGGTCGTAAAAAAATTCTGAAACGTACAAAGAATATATACAAATTTCCAACAATAATAAATGGGCCTAGGCCTGCGAGGATAAACAATAATCTCGCTGGAAGATTTTCCTTTGAGACGGAGGAGCATTCCATCTCGCTCCTCCACCTAGTGTGGACAACCCAAAACTGGTGACCCGAAAAGCTTGGCTTGTAAGTGTTCCACTACAAAGTCATATTAAATTATGAGCGTTATGAGTGATTTCAGTAGCTGCATATTTACCACTTTCTGGTGTCTTCTTCATTTTATCAGGTAGGTGTCAAGTATCAGAGGTATCAGGTAGCAAGGTAACAGAGGCTAGTCATTTCCCAAATACATAACATGAACAAAATAAAAGTCTAAAGTAGATCAACTATTCATGATGTTGAAAAGAATAATAATGCCCTGAATTACTTACAAGGATTCGTAAGCACGTTATTGAAATGCGACGCCGATCCCTTGGCCAATATTATAAAGTGAAAAATAAGAATCTGTGGTGAAAGTGTATTCAAATAATTGTATTATTAAGCTTGTTTCTGTGTAATGCAGCTAGTCACAGCTGCTTTGCGCAATAATGAAGCTTCATACAATTGCCTTGTTATCGAATCAGTTATTAGATGCAAATTGCAATAATATCGGGATTGCTTGTTTGTATTGTGCTACAAAGTAAGACATAATTTGATTATTTATTTAATTTTAAGTTAAATTCGACATGCTTTTAAAACACGACATTATTTTACACGTCATTATCTTTATTTACTTTATTTTACGTTGTATTTAATTCTAAGATAATCTTTTTCCTTTGCCTAAAATAATCACGCGTTAGTTCAACATAATCTTTTGTTTGCACCCATGACAGCTGCCAGTAGTCATTTGTTTGATGTCAGTCAAATACCTACATTTTTGCACCGCTAGGGTTTAAGCGCTAAGCTGTTGTTCCAGAATCCTGGCCTAGGATGATGGAAATACCAGAGTAGCTTTAGCAGGCATCTGGCAGTCGTCACGAGACCCACACTACTTCAATGCCTTCCCATGAATAGTGGGATGGGGGTCTAGATCACTAAAAAGACCTGAATGATCATGAATACTTGTCAGTGACTAATAGCCTGTCTATATCTTACCGACTGCGCATTTACCTTACTATCGGTTACAATTTGACATAAGATCCATGCAAAAATTCCATCAAAATTCAACCAATGTTAAGAATGAAAGATGATAGAGAAGAAGATGTAAGAGAATGAATCGTAATGTTATATCTCAATGCGTAAGACATAGGCAAACCTAGCGAAACCATATTTCAACAAAATAAATTTTCTTTATCGTATTGGCCTTTACGCATAGTAATTTAAAATAATAATTGTATAATTGAAAATATTTAAGAAAATAGTTTTGAATGAAAATGATAAACCAGTTTCAAGGTGTAAGCTGGGAATATAATGGTTCTTTTTGTATTTACTATTTGTCATTGATATTGTTCTCCGAAGCGCTAATTAGCGGTATAACAAAAATGACAAGCATTGTTGCTTGACCTTTGCTTGAGTACTTGCTTATTTACAGATTTTTGTATTTACGTAACTAACATTTTTGTATAGGCTACGTTAATAACAATCCTAAGTAATGATAATAAGCAGGTATGGAATTATCAAGGCTGAATTATTCTTATGCAAAATATTTCGTATATCGTCATTTAATAGAAAGGTTTTATCTCTATGCTTACATAGCTAAGGACTTGACAAAGTAAATCTGTACATTTATTTGAGTTGTATTCATTTATTCCCAATTAACTCTGGCCATTAGTTCGTGTGCGTGGAATTAGAGTTTATAGCCATATCTCCAGCTCGCTGCTAGATATCCAAATGTATTATTTAAAATAGATTACCTTTTTTAGGCTCTTAAATTCACATGAAATCTGTTGAGCAGTTTGGGGAAATATGAGAACCAAATTTTGACAGACACATGCAGTTCTGTAGAAAAATTCTAAAAACGATTATTCCATTGGTTAAGCTTTGTAGAAATATAACAATAACAACAGCCACTATAGGGGAACGGACAGTATACCATGTTTGTCCAAGCCGGCTTGGCAGGTTTGACACATCGGTTATCTCGATGTGCAGGTTGCATCACGGTGTTTTCATTCACCGTTGTTAGCACGTGGTAATTGTAATAATATGTACATTAGGTAAGAAAACTGCCTAAGCGGTGCCGCGTTCCGGCTAGGATACGAACTCGCGCCCTTTAACTTTGGGACGCGCGCGCTAGCCTTTACGCTACCACGAAAATCGTAGAAATAGAAGTTAAAATTTAACTCGTGGAATTTATTATGGAATCACAGACCGACGACACGTTAATTTTATTGGAACACAGGGTTAAAACTTTCAGACTATTCATAACTTTTCGTGAAATTTTGATCCCCATTCACAGATTTTATAAACAAATATACAGTTAGAAAGAAAATTGCCATTTTATACATTTTTTACGCCATTAGATCCTATTTCTGATACTGATCAAAAACTTTTATGGGGCCAACTTGGTTGGAGTATCAAAAAAGTCAGAAATTGGTAAATAGTTTTCTCGTACATTTTATATGAACATTTTAGACATTCTTTTTATTATTAAAATTATATTACTGATTAAAGTCTTCTTTCGGACCAACCGTTGTTGGAGTACTAAAAGAATCAGAAGTCACAAAAAAAATCTAATTTCAAACTAGTTTTTATTTTGTTTCCAAACAAAATATAATCTAAATAGTTTATTGCGTCAGAAAAGCTCTGTGTGATTTTTTTTTCAATCTTATCTTTTAATCTTAACTTTTTATTCTGTCAAGAAAAAAATCAATGAAATTTTTTCAATGAATTCAAGAATGAGAAAAACACTTGGTATTTTTATAAATCATGTCGTTTTCAAGAAATAGATAAATATAGTCAAAAAGATGGCGTTGCAGTTTCGTTTTCTGGTGCCGCCTTTGCAATTCGCTAAAAATACGTCATCATGGCAGTGCTAACGAAGTCCGGTGGCACTGCTACATATAGATGACAATTTATTATAATTAGTGTCACATGTTTTTGTCTATTTGGCAAAATTTTACATGTCCTATTAAAAAAAAAAAAAACATACATATCGACCAATTTCGCACTTCTTAAATGAATTTAATCTTATTTATTTCTAAAAAATGTCATGCCTTCATTAATATGTACATATTCATAATACATTATAAATATTATTAATGAATTATGGAGATTTTAGGCGTTTTTAACTCTAGGTTAGGTGTTAATATTTTTTATTTTTGGTGGTGGTGTCGTTGTCGTGAACGGGGAATAGTAATAATGCTTTTTTGCATTTGCATTTATTACATCACGAATCGATCAATGATCGAGCTGTCAAAGTAAAATAAGCCGATGGACAGCGTAGGTACCTATGACAGTACAGGTCAAATTTAGGGTCTGAGTAATGAAAAAAGATTGAAAAAGCACGGCTATTTAAAAAAGAAGATCAGTATGGCAACTCCAAATTCATACAGTATTTATAAAAAACGTACACAATCTTGTGTCTTTGAATACATTTTATTGAATTTGGTATTATGCAAAACAATAACATTCTACCTTTATTAATTTTTTTATTTATGTTTTAAACTCGTAAATGTTAAAAAAGAACAAAAGTTGCTACAATAACGACAATGTTTTGGTAGAATGCCATGTATTAGCATTGGCATGTAAAAAGTTTGTGAATAACTCGAGTGTCTTATCTAACTCTAATGAGGATATATATTTCTTTTATATATAAAATGCGTTCATGTGTATGTCACTGAACCCCTGCTAAACGGTTGGACTGATTTTAATAAAAATAAGTTGTGTGTGTTCAAGTGGACTGCTTCAGGAAGTGGAAGCATTGATATGAGCGTGTTGTTCAATGAAATGGGGACTACTTTGACGAATGCCACCAACCGAATGAGGAAGAATAATTCAAGTGCCTAGAAATCGATGTAGGTCGGATACCTTTGTAAAAATAAAAAACATAATTAATTTTTTATATATTATGTAATTAACATAGAATCACCCACAAGGGTTTTACCCGCGGCTTAGTTGCAGGGAAAACTCTCGTACTATTATATACTTGCTCTTATTCACATCAACTACTTTTTCAATTTTTGTACAAAATCCTATGAAACATTCGATGAATTTTTGGTATTTGTGTTTGATCGTTATCTAATGCATAGATTTCTATGCAGATATTGACTTAACACTTAGTGCTGTGTTCAAATACTTTAAAACACGAGGAAGGCATCACAATTATGCAAGAACTTAACGCAATATCTAAATTTATTTGTTCAAAGGGAAAAGCGATTGCATATGCCCTTGTTTGATTACTGGTTCTGTTTGGTAAATAAAAATTTATTAGTTTAACTGCCCATTTACATTCATAGCGGATATTTACAGTGATGAAATGTCAGGCGCGCATCTAAAGTGTTAAACATGTGACGTAACGTTTAGCTGTTGGCATGTGAAGAATCCCCGGAATGTGGACTGAACTATTTTCAAACATTATATAAAAAGCAAGTTCTTAAACTGTCATGCTTTTCAAGGATATTTTACAGGATCTTTAAGAAATGTACTGAACTTATACTTAAATACTTTGTCAGCTTATGTTGTCGAGAGGGCTAAGCTTTTGCCAGACTAGAGCTCTCAAACGCAGAGGTCACGGGTTCAATTCCCAGTATGATAAATATTACTAACGATCTTTCTGTTATTTCTGTGTGTTCTGGATCGGCCCCAGAGTTGATCGATTGTATATTGTCTATAAAATAAGCGTAACTTCCATAGCTTGCGTACGAGTATATACAATGTGTGTGTTTGCCATTCGATTATTTAAAAAAAAGTACTATGTATCTACATATAAACTGTGAAAGTGATTCTATTTAAGTGACTGTTAGTTCCCTTTTGATGAGTGTTTGTTTTTTGAAACATAAAAATATAAGTGTACAACAAATTAACATCCTCCAAGATTCTTTTTTGATCCAATTTGATATTAAGTATTATATTTTATTACAGTCTTAGAATCTGAGTCATGGTGAGTCACAGAGTTAATGGCGACAGTGGCCAGCCAGTGTAACATAATGATGTATGTATTAGATATCCTCGTGTGAATAGACCACACCTGAGCAGTTACATTTTCACTTTTCGCAGTGGAAACTTATGATGTTCGTGAACCGGTCCACTGGCACACAATTTACATAAATATCCGATGTCTCTAAGACATTCGAAGTTTCGCGTGACGATGCTCGTTTTCATCAGCGGCGTTTTAATTAAGAGCACTCGGCCAACATGTTTTTATTAGCGTTTTCGAGGTCGCATGGAAATGCGGAATTTTTGTGATGCATATTTCACTAGCGCTTTTTTGTCATTGAAAGTTTGGATGTTGTACAGCCGGTTTCGTTGGGCATCGTCGTCATTTAATCGATGTCACTGCTGATTGTAGACAAGTATCCTATTTAATTCAAAATATGTACACCACCAAAGTATTGTTTTAGTTTTCTTTCTTTAAAATATCTTTGGGCATTAGCTTTTAAATTTTTGTAGTGAACGAATTAAAGAGACTTTCATTCATTCATTCTTTAGAGTAATCCAAAATATTTTATGTTCCTTATTATATTTTATTTATATGTTATCTTGATATATTTCATGGAAATTTGTTATATTGTCCTTTTGCTTCATTACTTATAAATTTTCTAGCAAAAAAGGTACCAAATTTTTTGCTACAAAAACATAAATATTTAGGCCACCCATTTGCATCATAATTATGTTTCAGTCTTTCTTTTTTCTCATCTAACGGTGACTTTATGCAGGTTCTTAGTCCACAGGGATAAAGGGTGTTCTATGCTAAGTTTATCGAGATGTCAACCTACAGCCAGGTGGTAGGGTATTTGCCTATCTGGATGGCCTAGAGAGCCTAGAGAGACCCTGGTCTAGAGCATGCCGCTATAACAACCTTGAGTTGTGTTCTGGCATTAGTGGCCAGATTCCAATCACTTTTAGAGAGTGACAACATATTAGTAGCAGGCACCTTTATTGTTACAAATGTCCATAGGCGATAGTAACCGCTTTCCACGACGTGGGCCGTCTGCCTGTAACTCATACAATAAATATTTTAAAAAAAAACGCGTTCGCCATTCTTGAACCTGTTTGGTCCATCGGCTGAAGTTCCTGTGATCGACATGAAGTGACAGGCAGGCACAACTTCGTGTGGACAACCAATATGAGAATCCAGTTGGAATGCGCAATTTTCTTGAAGCGTCTCCAGGTCTTATCATCGACTATTGCTTAATGTTTGAAGACGAGTCTTCGAGCAGTGCATACTACTCATATAGTACTTACTCTGCGGGTTATGGAACTAGCTATGTTAGGTATTCCGCTTATGAATAGAATCAGAAATAGGATATCCGTAAGTGTACCAAGGTAATCGACATAGCTCATAAAATTAGTAAATTGGCAATTCATTAAAGTGATATCAAGTTCACTCAAATACTAAGGAAATGATAAGATAAATAGGAAATAGAATTCAAATAGTAATTAACTAAAGGATAATTTTATTATACGTTAAAAGAAGATGGGCGAAGGATGAACTTTTCATAAGTGTCAAAGCAAATGCGGTGTGAATTCTGTTGCTCAGATTATTAAATAAACAACTTTTTAAGAAAACATTATAATTTAAAATGTAACCATGTGAAAGGTCATTCGAATGTATAAATACAATTTTAGCACGTGTTAAATATGAAAGTGACTTAATTTGTTCCTTTTTCACGATCTTGGTATGACATGAACAAATCGTTATGAACTTTTCATAAAGAGGAAAAATATACAATGTTTTTATATTCTTGTAATCGAGATAGTTTCTGCGGAGTACAAGCCGAAAATGTACGCGAGCGAATCCGCGTTAATAGTTTAAGTTAAAGTCTATTTCGAGTAGGACGGTACGGCTAACAAATCCATAATACGTAATTTGTAGCGTTATCGTAAACTTTCCTACGAAATATATATATTTAATCCTATTCCTACTTAATAATAATCTTATACTTAAACGTACGATGATTACTTCTATATTTATGTAATCCCTTCCATACCGTCTTATTTGAAATAGACTGTAATTAATAAAGACGAGCAGTAAATAAATCTACAAAAGGGATTGAAATCGTCCAGATGTAATAAAAGCCGTGCCAGCCATTAGATAGATGTCTATACTGTGATTTTTTTGTTAACTGACCTGGGAATTCCACTTTCAATTTGAAATTAAACTAAAATATTTAACCACTGTAGATAAACGATCTAAAAGTAATTTTGCTGACATGTAATGAGGGCTTGCTCAGCAAGGTCAGTTCGAAAAAAATCAACCGAGTGAGTGTCGTACACGCCTATTGAACGGTGCCGTAGTGTTGTTTCCACTTTACTACACTATTTTACTAGACTATTATCCAATGGCATATAGAAGCTTACTTTTAAATTTCATGCACAAAGAGTAGAAATCTTCGTGACAAATATACTAAACGCAGATGGTACTGGTTTGGTTATAATTACAGTGCCAGCCTGGACCTATGGCGTACAGTTGTGGGGCTGTACCACACCAAGTAATATAGAAGTCATAGAACGTTTCCAAAATAAAATACTGAAAGGCATTGTAAACGCGCCATGGTACATTAGATCAAGCCACCTCCATCGGGACTTGAAAGTTGAGTTTGTCACCAGTGTTATTAGGAAATACGTGGGAAGCCCACGAGCACCGGCTTCATCATCAAGTGAATGTCGAAGCGATCCAGCTCCTCGACAATTCGGATGTAACGAGAAGGCTCAAAAGGATAAAACCGTTTGAACTAATGCTATAGACAAAACTAAAGAGTAGTGTAATGTGCTAGCTATTAATAAAGAACATATGGACAGTGTCTTCTACTTAAAAGAGGCAATAATAAACGTGGACATTATGGATGGATGAATGTATTAATGGACACTTTCTTAGTATGGTCACTTGTAGTTAATTTAGGTTATATTTAAATTACTTATTAGTCTTTTTAGATTTGATTGTAGTACTAATGAGGTATTTTTTCTTAAATACTTCATGTAAAAAAAAATGGTTACGGAACCCTAAAAATAATAATTTCTAGGGCATCGGTGAGTATGATAATTTACAAAAGTGGATAATTGTAACTTAATTACGTTCCAAATATGAAAGCGCTCCATTCTCGCGTGATCGTCAGTATATCCGTAGGAGTATAGTGCGCGGTGCGGCATCGTAACGGGGCCAATGCGCACGCGCATCAAGCAACTCATGAGATGATGATGATCAGATATGTGATTTAAGTATGGGAATCGAAAGGTTATATTACTGAACTAGTATTCACTCGTGACTTTCTCAACGTTGGACAGGTAGTAAAGATCAAAGTTGTCTAGTCCATATTTAAAAAAAAAAAGAATTTCCAGCTTACTGTGTTCAAAACCGATCTCGCTGGAGGAGAGCAATAATGTCAGACTCAAGTGAGGAAACGACTAAGAAGAATTGCAAATATATGAATCTTACAAATTTTCATTAAAATCCGAGGTAAGGAAATTTCGAAAAATTCCAGGATAATCAGGTATGAAAAAATGTTTTATAGTTAGTACAAAACCAAGCTATAATCAAAGTAACACAGCCTATTTTATGCTATTTTAGGCGTATGATCGATTCTCAGTAACGCATTAAGTAAGCTATTATCGTTCTAGTGAAAATAATAATAATAATAATAATAATAAGGGGCCAACGCAAGGCCCCCGCGTCCGTGCTTGCCTTAACCAGCCGGCACGGAGTGGAGATCGCTAGAGCTAAGACTCGAGCTCCAGGGGTGGAAGTGATAAATGGCATCACGTCAGAAGTAGTTTCGGTGAACCTGCAGCCCACCTCTCTACACCCTTAGCCACTCACACCCATGTTGCCCCTGTCTTCTATGGCATTTTTTGGGGCCCACGCAGGGAGTGGCGAGTCACCGTCTGGCCATTTTTCCATGTTCCCTGAACATTGCGACGGGCAGACGCCAAGGTCCCCATATTCCCAGACCCCTAGTACCACTAGCAGTTCACCCCAATAGCCCGTTACTTTTTGTCCTCATTTCCCACAATAGTCCTACACTGGCCGGGGCTTGTCCTTGGGTGCATTACTATATACTATACAGGGATAATCGCCGGTCAGTGTCACGCCACATTTAGATTAAATTTGTCAAGGGGCCTCTACGTGTTGGCCTGCCCATGGCCCGACGCAAGCCCCCCAAAAGTCCGGGCCATTTTTATGGCCCGTGGTCTTGAAAGACATACAGTATAATAATAATAATCGGCAGACAAACACACATATTGTATATCCCTAAGTTAAGCAAGTTACGCTTGTGTTATGGGTAATATACAACGGACTACTCTGGGGCCGATCCCAGATATCCAGACCAGCACAGGAATCGAACCCGGAGCCTGTGCGTTGCAGTGAAGTACGCCGGCAAAGGCTTAGCCCTCTCAACCACAGAGGACGACAAAATTGTATCGGAATTAGCAATTTTTTATTGCAGCTTAATTCGCTGACTCGGGATTTTTTAAAATTAAATTAAACGAGAGTAATCAGTAATGACAAATATATAGACCAAGCCAAACCAGGACAACGGAAATGAATAACCGTAAGTTAACAACGTTATAGTTATGTAGCCCTGAGTGGTTGATATTAGTCGCTCGATGTTGTATATATCCGTTGATACTGGTCGGTAGGAGCGTACGAGCGTGTGCTCGACCGGACCACTTATCTCTTGTGCAATTGTTGGAATCAGGGCTATTCTATAAAGTTTATTTATGACCGAGCAATAACCTTGGTTCCAGTTTTAAATTATTTCATTGTTGGGAGATAAACATTTTTTCGTTGCAACTTATTTAATTTGTACTGATTTTATAGATATTGACAGATTGTTTTTTAATTTAGAAACAAGTTTTTATTTACGAATATATCTTTGAGCTGCTATATATAAATAAAAATTAAATTTTTAATTACAAAAAATGTTAAAAGCTGGAATTAAATGAAAATTGTTGCGTAAAATCTCTTGAATATTCATTGAATATTTCAATGATATATCAGTTTTTCACAATATTGAACTCAATGTTTCTTCAAAATTTAATGGATCTACAATAAATATGTTGAAGAAAGTGCCATAGGGTGTGGCAGAACGAGATGCAATGCTCCTCCGTCTCAAAGGAAGATATTCCAGCGAGGCCATCGTTGTTCCTCGCAGGCCTAGGGCCATCTGCTATTGTTGATAATTTGTATATATTCTTTATATGTTTCGGAAATCGTTTGCGACCTCAATTATTCAGCGCCATCTATTGGATTGTAAGTGTTCCACTACAATGTAATAGTGGGAGAGATGTCACCATTAGATACATCGACTATTCTGAGTTTTTCTTATACACAGTTTTATATTTCTACTAGAGTTTACCCCGCGGCTACGCCGCGGGTCAACCTCTAGTCCCTGCTTCTTGTTTAAAGAGCAGGAGTTGTTAATACAGTTTACATTATACTTAATTTTTATGTTAGTGATATTTGCACTCGGAAGTTTAATTTCATTTTATATCGCAAACTATCCCGTCTCCGGACATGAAAAGTATTTATGTCCATTATCGGTATTAAAACTTCATTTAAACAAAATTACAGTAAAACCGATCCTTTCCTAATAGTTTTCCGTGAAAACTTAACAGAAAGACATATCGAGTTACTATCGCATTTTTTATAGATGATGAATGTTTATATCTATAAACTTGAGAAATGATTGATTGATGGATAAGATTCCAAACGTTCAACCTTTATTTCAAACCGTCCTAGCTATATTTATTTATGCCCCGTCTATGACAACTACATAAATGACAAGAAGGACAAACAGAACAAATCCGACAATTCGGACATCTCGGACAAATCGGACGAAATGGACAACTCGGACAACTCGAACAACTCGGACAAATCGGACAACTCGGACATCTCGGTCAAATCGGACAAATCGAACAAATCGGACAACTCGGACAAATTGGACAACTCGGATAACTAACAAATTGGACAAATCGGACAACTCGGACAAATTGGATAACTCGGACAACTCGAACAAATCGGACAAATCCGACAACTCGGACAACTCGGACAACTCCGACAAATCGGACAATTTGGACAAATCGGACAACTCGGACAAATTGGACAACTCCGACAACTCGAACAAATCGGACAACTCGGACAAATCGGACAAATCCGACAACTTGACAACTCCGACAAATCGGACAACTCGGACAAAATGGACAAATTGGACAACTCGGACATCTCGGTCAAATGGGACAAATGGAACAAATGGAACAAATCGGACAACTCGGTCAACTCCGACAAATCGGACAACTCAGACAAAGTGGACAAATTTAACAACTCCGACATCTTGGTCAAATGGGACAAATGGAACAAATCGGACAACTCGGACAAATTGGACAACTCGGACAAATCGGACAACGCCGACAAATCGGACAAATTGGACAACTCCGACAAATCGGAGAACTCGGACAAATTGGACATCTCGGACAAATTGGACAAATCTAACAACTCGGACTACCCGGACAAATCGAACAACTCGGACAAATTGGACAACTCGGACAATTCGGATATCTCGGACAAATTAGACAAATCTGACAACTCGGACAGCTCGGACAACTCGGACATCTCGGACAAATTGGACAAATCGGACACCTCGGACAAATCGGACACCTCGGAAAAATTGGACAACTCGGACAATTCCGACAACTCGGACAAATTGGATAAATCTGACTCTCGGACAAAACGAACAACTGGGCCTAATTGGACAACTCGGACAATTCGGACATCTCCGAAAAATAGGACAAATCGGACAAAAAAACAAATCGGATAACTCGGACAAAAAGGTCAAACATGACCAAAATGACGAAAATGGAAAATCACAAAAAAACCTATCCCACTTTTTGGGATAACCATTACATAAATCTATCCCAAAATCTATCCCATCATCCGGGATAAAAGGTATCCCTTGTCCACCCTCGGTATTAAAATTACATGTATACTGAATTTCAAGTAAATCGGTCCAGTACGTTTCCCGTAAAAGCATAACAAACAGAAAGACGAATATATTGTTATCCCGAAAACTATACCATTTTTCGGGATAAAAAGTATCCTATGTTCATTCTCGGCATCGAAAATATATTTATACTGAGTTTCAGCCAAACCGGTCCAGTAGTTTTTACGTGAAAACGGAACAGACAGACAGACAGACAGAGTTACTTTCGCATTTATAATATTAATAGGGATATACTAAAATTATGACCATAACTAAAACTCGGCCAAAAATACTTTAAAAATTGCTTCATATTCAAGACCGTATAAAGCAAATAAAAAATAAGAGTTAAACAAATATGTAATCAAACTCATAATTACATTTTATTTTACAAGTATGTAGTCAAACTCATATTATTTGTAGATGTGAATGTATTGTATACATGTTAACTGACAATTGTGACGAGAATCAACAAGTGAGCCCAAACAGTAATTAGCTGGGTCATACGGTCCGTGTGTTGCGACCATACGTGCCATAGGTCAAGCATTCAATGACAATGACACGTGCCAGTCATTAATATCATATGTCAAACAGATTGATACCCTTTAACCTTCAGCTACAACACTTAAAAAGTTATAATTTTATAGCACTATTTTATAATGTTTATTATGTAAACGGGTAAACAATCTACCTGATGTTAAGCGGTTACTTGGGCTGAAAGAATTCTTACTGGATTCGGCTGCCTCGCAATTATGTAGGCGTTGTTTTCCTGGGAGCGGAAGCATTAGGCCTGAAACCAGGGCGCTTAAGAAACGTCCCCCTGTGAGTATCGATCTTAGACTGACCGGTGCTATGGAGGGTTTCGGTAACACGATTGGGTTAAACTATTAACAGCTGAAACGTGGCATTGCATTATCTGCCCAAGAACATAATCTTGGCCTAATTTAGTTCCGTTTTATAATGTGTTGTAGCTTTTTTAGTTGTTGGAGACTACAGCAGACATCCTAACGGCGTACTTGATAGAAAGTGGGTACCATGAGTACCATCGCCTATGGACATTTGCAACGCCAACTTACTTTAAAATTGTTTGTGGTTATTGTTTATCTATGTGCGACATGTTTATGGGTGGAGTTCTAAATCAGCTTCGAGAAAAATGTCCAAAGATACCTGCAACATAATTGAAATCGTCTACCTCGTCGAGACTTAATCTATCTATTTACGCTCTATTTCGAAAGCTCCATATTGTAGTGCTCTGAGAGAACCGCGGGGGTTCATTCGTTAGCTTGGCATATATGCCAACAAGGACATTAATTAACACGGACGAATGCTAAGCATCCAAAGTGGATAAACTCGGAACACGACACAATCTCCAATAGTTCTCCGAAACACTATCCGCTAAAAAGAGTAAAACACATAATAATAAGACATTTATTGACATTAAACATACATGGTACTTTATTTACACACACGAATTATACATTTTTCATCTTAAGAACATAAACTTGAGAGCAAACTTTTTTTAAATATTGTAGACCGTCAGAGATAATCTGTTACCTTTGGAGTACTTTGGGATATCTAAATAATATTTTAAGTTGTTTATTTTAAATATGAGAACCTTAACCTTTTTAAACAAAATAATTGAGTACTTTGGGAATGAGACCTATCAGAGTCGGATCGTAAGTAAATAGTCTAAGAGGATGTTGAGCTTGCACGAACTTATGGTCGGTTCCTTAGTCTTATCTAACCATTTTTTATAAAACTGGGTATACGCACACTACCCAGTATACTTATATATCAAGTTGCGGTGTATGTGCGACTGAACGTTCATGCCTATGCCGGGCATAGTGATGTGCATACGCACTTCACTCGGCATAGGAATGACATTAAGCATATTAAACACAAACTTGAGAAATCGGGGAGATTGACGATGTTATGGGACCGCTAATATACAATAAACTACCGAGTAGGATAACGGAGTCACGATCCCTCGGCTCATTCAAAACAGGGCTTAGGAAATTGTTAATCGAGCACACCTTTTATAGCTATGAGGAGTTTATGTCCTATAATGTAATATAATATTAATTTTATTTGTGACCCTAAATAAGTATATATAATGTATAAAATTACGTGTAACTTTGTTATGAATAAAAGATTTCTGATTTCCATTTGCTCTAACTACAACATGAAATTTGACATGAAGATGGACTGTATGTCCAAGTAATGCCGATTTTCTACACACAGCACAAAGAATTTCCTCTGTTCCCGCGCCGGCCCCAAGATAGGGGAGCGGCGACAGATGCGCGACAATGTTCTTAGCTTCCTGTTTCCACAAATGGTAACGTAAAAGAATAAACAGTAATATATTAGAAAACCAACCCTAGAGATGGGAGCAACACACATAAGGCAGACATTATGTTACACAAGTTGCAGTCACTTGTGTTTTTATAAATTCTATATAATAAACATCTCTCTTATATTTCACTTTCTTAATGCATTCAGTTTAAAAAATAACAAGTTCTCTAATTAAAATTTAAAACAAACACTTATTTACATAACATTACAACTCTAGATTGGAAATCGAAAGTTTCTTTTGCTAGTTTTACAACAAAACATATCATTATTATATGTGAACAGTTCCTGAAATATAAATATTATTGTTACATTAATTTCATAGTATAAAAATGTCTCATAACCATAAATTTAGATTTACCTTGTTAATTGTAACATTTATGTTTAAGGAAATAGCACTTTATATTAGGAATAGTATAAGATTGCCTGGCATGATATTGATAGCAATAAAGGCGCCTTTATACTACCTGATAGAATTTCAGATAACTGCGTGTATTTTCTAATAAGTTGGTGTACAACAACGAGTACTGTATTGCAGTTTTATTGGCTATATTTATTAAAATTGAATGATGGGCAAATTACTATTATGGAGTATGTATACTATCAGTCTGTTATTATAATTATGTTATTACGAATTTCTATACCTCACTACTGGTTAAAATTTGATAAGAACTCCATAAAAGCGATGCTATATTTTTTATTGCATGAGTTTTGCAGGCAGGCAGACGGCCCACCTGATGGAAAGCGGTTACCATCGCCTATGGATATTTCTTAGGCGATGGTAACCGTTATAATACGCTGCTGCTCTCTTAAAGGAGACTAATGATAATTTTCTATTAATGGAAATAGTAATCTTACTATTTCCATTAATAGAATTATAATTATGTAATTATAGAAACTAGACTTAAGGGTATTTTTAATTCTACGTAAGATTTATAGGCCTTTACATGAGTCAGTTACGATGAAATTAATGTTATTAAAATTTTGCGGAATAAATTTAAATACTTCTCTTTTTCTTTTAAAGGAGTTTATGTTATGTGGAGGTTATGAGTATATTCCTGAAAAAAAAAACAACTAAATAAATTAATTTAGATTAAGATGCGTTTTTTTTAAATACATATAATGTGTTTTTGATTGAATTTTTTTTGGGTTCGGTAGTCAAATATCAAAAACAACCTCCACACAACCCTTCATTATGCGACGACTGATACACGCTTGGCTGATCTTTTCAATTTGTTAATACAATTTTCTTACTAACTGTATAAATGCAAAACTATTTCACGGTTCGCAAACGATAACTAATTCTGTTTTAGGTATGTAAGACACAGTTGTTAAACGCTTTTAGATATGCTCTACCTTTGTGATTGTCTAATATTTTCCGAAATAAATTAACTCGTCTCTCATTCGATTGAAGTGGAGCACCTACTTATGACATACGATGTTCAAAATTCTGTGGTAGACTATCAAAGTCATGTTCGTGATAGTTACGTAAGTATTGAGGTCATGATCAATAGGTGTTTGTTTTTATAAGTGGCTGTCATACACATAACTAAGGGAAGAAATATTTTTTTCGTGTAGGTACATTCACTTGTGGTATATCGTAAGACAGGTCTTTAATAGTTACAATCTCTACGAAACATTGATTGGTTTTTATCAACATAAAAAGCATTACAGACTTTGATTTTGTGTGGGTGTACTGCGTTGTGACCGAATGGTTCTTACAAAAGTAATTAAAATTATTTCTAATTAAAAAGTAAGATAATAATAAGATATTTAAACGCACACTCTTTTTAACCGACTTCAAAATGGAGGAGGTTCTCAATTTGTTTGTATATTTTTTTGTAAGTTCGATACTCGATTTCTCTGATCTTATGAGTAGATTCTAAGGAAATCGAGAGGAACCCCCTTGAAATATGTTAACCGACTTCTTTGTTACACAATATAATTTTCAATTTTTTTTCTTTATTCGTAAGTCTATACTGCTTAGGTGTTCCCATGGTCACCTAGATAGGATCTAGTGAGTGGTTTCCAGGGAAATCGAGAGTAACACTTATTAAAGGGTGCCGAGCCCCTACATTTTTCGAAAAAATAGTTTGTATACGCGTGCCAGTGTTACATTTTCTACAGCCACTTAATTTTTTTTTTGTGTGCATATTACGCGGTTTTTCCGTCAATTGTGAGTCGATTTTCTAATTGTTTTTTTTTATTCGAACGAGTATATTGCCGAGAGAGTCCCATAGTCAACAAGTCCGGATCTGATAAGTGGCTCCCAGGGAATTCCAGAGAAACCCACGAATATTGTTAACCGACTTTTTTTGTTACACGATATCTCCGTCAATTGTCGAGCGATTTTCAATCTTTATCTTTATTCGTAAACATATACTCCCGAGGTGGTCCCATAGTCAACAAGTCCGGATCTGATGAATGGATCCCAAGGAAATCGAGAGCAACGCTTATTGACGAGCGTCTACACCGAAGCATAAGATAGCAACCTTATATACGCGTGCCAGTAGTACAATGTCTACAGGCGTTTAAAATATAATTTCTAAAGCTATTCAAGTATTTGCGTAACTAAAACGTAAAAAGTAATAATTTTTTTAACAAAAACAAAACCGACTTCAGCCTAAAAACCAAAAAATAAATACTTAACCGACTTCTTTCTAGAACACCTTGAAATCATTACGAAGTAAAGCATAAAAATTACTATATTTTGCAAATTTGTTGTTGTATCAAAATAAGTAAGGCCGTTTTTGAGTTTTAGTGAGATTAACGAACATGAATAGATTTTTATATATGAAAAGAAGATGTGTCAAATTCCTGATTATTGTTCTAGATCGTTGACGTCCGTATTGTATGAATATGAAAATATTTGTATGAACGTCGTGTGAGGCACGTTGACGTTTACGAGGTCGTCTCCGAACGACCACTCCAAAGCAAATCACAATCATATACGATTGTTACACCAAATACAATACACAATACAACTATTGACGTAAATATTACGCTTTAAACGATCAATCACCGCCGTTCAATAAGGTGATGTACCAAGTTTGTTTCTGTCTACAAGACTGTTGTTAGGAGGTTATTAAATTGAGAATCGATTTCAATATTACCCACTTGGGAAAGAATTGGATCATTCTACATAGATAAACTTTTAAGTTGTTTTAAAGTTAATTTTCATACTCGATTTTTATATTAAATGAATACAACTTTCTTTATTAAAAGAAAACCCCATATGTGTCAAGTTTCAAAATATTTTTTTATAAAATTATTTGTAATTTATTATTTTGTTATTTTTTTACGTTTTGTCCTTTACGGCTTAAGTCAGCGTTTTTTGATGGGACATAGAGGCCTAGATACGATTCCTGGCAAGGTAAATTTAATAAATCAACCTTCTGTTGTACGTTACCCATAATACAAGCATAACTTGGTTAGTTTGGAAATATATTTTGTAAGTTTTTGTTGATTAGCTTTAACAATTTTTGTAATGTAATGCTTTATACAATCTACTTACACAATACATAGACATGTCCCAAGTCTCAGTGCTCAATTACGCCTCTCATCCCGAGACTCCCTGCAGGATAGTAGACTCTAATGTGGTTATTACATCATGCAGTAAACGGGGACCCTTTCGTTAGTCCAGAGTCGTGTAATAAGAAAAAGAGTATCTATAGTTCAACTAGTAGTGTTTAGGCTAAATTTTATATCACGGCAATTTGCACATTCTTGGGTGACAGTCTACGTAATCTATATTCAAGTAACACCGGAACAGTTTCAAATGTCAAGTATGAAAGTGAACTATTGTTAGTATATTGCTTCATATAAACCAACGCAGATACATATCACAATATGTCTATATTGTGTGCCAATAATAAATGCATTCATCACATCAATTTGATATGTTGCTTCGCAATAATTTTATTACATATTATATTGTATGATGTACGTCTGTATAAATGCGATTGAAATTATATCTATCTGCTTTTGTTATAAGTTATGAAATACTATTGAATTCAAGTTACTCAATATAACTTTTCTATGGCATTGCTACTAATCACGATTTAACTACCATCAAGTTTTATGTTAATGAATTTGATTTTATAGGTATGTTCTATTTTAATAGGGCTTTGGTTTAAAAGTTGTAAGTCATTGATTAACGCCAAACAACAGATATCTCTTGGTAGCCCGAAAAGACATAATTATGTAAGTATACTTAATGCTATTCTGCTGCATAATCGAAATTTATCTGCACAAATGTACAATTGTCATTCTACTGTTTCTTTTAAGAAAATAAAAACTAAACACAAAATCTAACTATACTAAGCACCAAATAATTAGGTAGATAATGTGCCAGCTAGCAGCAATATCATGTTGAATGCAGAAGCTAACAAGCACTCAGATTTTAGTAAGTTTCAACCATAATATATTACACTTGCACAACAGCCAATAATATTAACGAGCAACCTGGTTTAAAGTTTAATACTGTTACGAAGAGTAATTTAAAACAAATGATAAAACTACAAAATCCGGTGATAATTATTTTAGAGTATGAAACTGAAACCTACAATACCAATTTTTGTGTATAGTTTTTGAAAGCGAATCTACCAAATATATTAACGACGTTATTTTGTGTCAAACTAGCAATCAAGTATTCAAAACTTGATAATTTGTATAAATAACTCGTACAATTACTAAATAGAGTTCATTTGTGAATTCCGAAACCTGCGTATAACCGTTTAAGAGACGTGTTATGTTTGGTTGATAGAATCTTTAAGTCTCCAAATAGCGGAGTTTTGTCAAACAAAGTATCCTGATTTATTGCTATTACCGGTGAGGTTGTAGCAGTGATCATCTTAACCAAGATTCTACATGATACAGTTAGGTATGTATGACATGAGCTTCCCGTATGGCGACTACTAGACGAGGCTTACTCTACCCATAAATTGTCTAGACCTATATTAATGTACTTTGTCGTCTAGACTTATTTACTTGTAAAATAGTTTGTTTTTCAAACACTCAAGTCCACAGTCTAGGATAAACTTATCCTCAATATAATCAACTTTTCTGTCCAAATAAAGAAAAATATATTTTACAGAATTTATTTTTGAGTTTTTTTTTTCAAGTCTTTTTACTATTCTAGATTATGGACTCCAATCAAATTGAACTTAAAGTGATAATGCAAAGTAGAAATAACGTAAGTGCAGAGTAATTTGTTTACCACATATATGTCAAAGTAAGGGTGTCTGAATGTAAATACATATTTGGTTATATTCTCTTTAACCTTGGATATGAAACAACTACCACGAAATGTAGGATAATAGGACATTTTTTCCGAGAAAGATTCGCGGGTTATTGCTTAAAAGTTGGCGAACGCTAAATCCCAGGAGACTCTAGCATTTTTAACTAGCATAATACTCTAATTATTAAATGAAATAGAAAGAGTAGCTCAAGTAATACTTGGTCAAGATAACAACTTGTAAACATTAGCAATGATACTAATGTCAACACCAGGCAAATAAAAACGTATTGATTAAAACGGAGGACCCTAAAAGGCAGCAGACGGCTACGCCCAGTCTATAGGTTTAAATAATAAATAGGGTCTGCCTATTACTATAAAGAATCGCCATCGCGACGCTTAGTTTTACAACATTGTAATTTATGTTGATATGGCATTGGTATAAATTGTCTGCACATATGTGTTTCATAAAAATCAATTGAACCTTGTTTGAACACACGATTTTGTGTCATCGTGTCTAAGGGCTAATTTTCAAGTCTACATCTGGCCAAAATACAATTTCAATAATAATAATATATAAAAAGTAGGAAAATAAATGTCAAATCTATATAAAATTATCAATATAATAAAACAAGCTGCAAGTGAGGTGTGTAAGAATAAGCCTAAATGGCGCTCTGTTGTTCGTGCCTACCCCGCAAGGGAACTGGCGTGAAGTTATGTATGTATGTAATATAATAAAACAGTATAAGTGATATAACTTATTATTGATTATATAAATATTACAGCACTAAAAATTGAGACAGTAAATCGACCGACCTTATTGGAAATTTGAATATACTTTATGGTTTTAATGGGTATCAACAGAACCAATTAAGCAAAACCATATTAATTTATTTGTAATATATTCGGATTCATGGACATCTATCACAGATTATTCAAACGCTTTTTAAAAAATTTATAGAATAAGTAAGTAAAGTAACATACCGTTCAACAAGAGGCAGAACATTGTCCAAGAACTCGAAGCCAGCGTGAGTTGTATAGGTAACGGTCTCATGACAAGAGACCGTTCCATGATCAGCTCGCACGTAGTTTTTCAGAATCCAGAATTCCCCACGTTGCATAGTTTGCGGAAGAAAGTCTTTTTCAGTACACGCAAGTAATGAACGCAAGCGTGTTAGAGTCGATTCTGACAAAGCGTTTTCATCGACTATGTCAAGTGTTTCATTAGTGAGATCTGATTCCGATGGCACTGAGCTAACTTTTCTCTCTAATTCAATATTGGAAGCTGTGCTAGATGTAGTCTTATTAGTTGTAGGCATAGTCGAAGTGGTCTTTTGGGATGTAGACTCTTCAAAGTTTCTAACACTTGATTCAATAGTTCTCATGTCAGTTTCGTTTCGCAAATCTTGGATGTACCGAAACTCACCGGTCCTTTCAGAGCCGTCTACTGTGATAGGAACCCACTCTACCCCCGGAGCATTGTTTCCGGAGAGGTGCATCGCTGCGTACAACAAAACAGCAATATTGATGACAATGCTTACTCTAAATATAAAGTTACGACGGTTACCCAACATGATTTTATGGGTTTAGGCACTTTCACTTAAAATAACTGACTGGATCGCTATAACGTCCTTCGTCGTCCTCTAGGACGCAATTTCCTGTAGGGTCTTCTTGGTGCCAGCATCACAATTTATTCTGTCATCAGCATGCGTGTAGAGGAGGGCGCCACTGCGGCGCCTCGCTCTTGTACAGCTTCTGTAACAAATAACACGTTGTTTTAAATTTAATTGTTTTAAATGAAGTTTAAAATTAATTCCCTGTTTCACAAAGATGGTCTGCACTCAATAAAGCATACATTTTTATAGCATGTGAAGTTAACGAAACAGCTAATGCAATCATTTTGAAAAAAAATCAGTTGACACTTGATACTTAAACAAAAAGAATTGACGACCATCATTTTTTAAAACCGTAGTACCTACATCAGATTTCACTCTAAATATACCAAAGAAATCACAAAAACAAGCAAACAGCCATTTGAATAAAGCGATTAGATTATTGTTTTAAAATAATCTTAAGTCTTATTAGGTGAGGTCAAAAAGGACTAGCAAATAACACTGCACCAGTAGTTGACTTTAGTCATAAAATCTGGAAATTGCACAAAATCAATATATTGTTGTTGAATAGTGCTTAAATTTTTATTTGAATTTGCGCGCTGTTTCCTTATTTCCGTTTTTTATACCAAAGAGTCAACTATTGGTATTTTATCTTACTTTAAATTAAAGAAAATCTAGGATACAATTTTATTAGTCGTAATTTTTGTAATAACTGTAATTATATGTATAATGCATTCATTTTATATTTTATTCCAATCATAGCGATAATACTTAATTTATTTATTAAGAAAGAATTGTAATTACTGACATTAATGACTGACTGGTTCGTAATACCGAAGTAAGAAAGAGAGTTGGTCTGAAAGAGAGTGTCGGGGTGAAGGTAAGGAAAGGAATGCTCCGGTGGTTCGGGCATGTGGAAAGAATGCATGATGAAAGAATGACTAAACAGATATACAATGCAAAAGTGGATGGATGCAAAAGTCGTGGAAGGCCACGATACACCTTCCATGATCAAATTGATCGTGTACTAGCAGAAGGTGATGTCAGGAGCCTTAAGAACAGACGAGTGTGCATGACAAGAGTTATGAATGTCAAAGAGGGAAGTGAGGTGTGTAAGAATAAGCCTAAATGGCACTCTGTTGTTCGTGCCTACCCCGCAAGGGAACTGGCGTGAAGTTATGTATGTATGTATGTATGTATGTAATTACTGAGCCGAATGCAATTATGACCGACGGAAACAGTATTTATTTACTGCTAACCATAAACTATTCCCTACATAATCAAACCAGAGCTTTACGAGGTATATCGTAACTTGATTATTACTAGTCTTGTAAAGATTAATTATTAAAAGTTAACTATTATTACTTTAATTTATTTTCAGAGTGTGCGTGGTTACCAAAGTAACCACGTACACTTGTGAGCTATATTTAATACTAGTTAACGTAAGTCCTCGTGAAAGAATTATTTAAGCGTTTACGAGCAATACAATGTTTATTAGGTGATATAGACATTATAAACTATAAAGTTGATAGTAATTCTACGAAAATCCCATACAATACTATGCCCAACATGGTGTCGTTGTACAGCTCCCCGCACCTTTAGATGTAGCAATAAAGAATCAAACTAGATGTCGCTTTGCGGGAGGAATTAATAATACAAAAAATAACTTCTGCAAACTTTGCCCTCTTTAGTTCTAAACTATTAAAAGTCGTCATCTAACCAGTTGAGACTTTAATTTTTTAGTCACCCAAATATCGAGAGTACGACTGCCTTGCCGTGGTAAATCCCACATTTTGTCATTGGCCTCATTTTCCAAAAAATAAGTCCGACGTGTAATGTAATGTAATTGCTTGTGATTGTGCGTGAATTCTGATACAATTGAATGCCTTTGCAATATTTGAATCATTTAATTACTAACAATAAAACTTAAGAACAGACGAGCGTGCATGACAAGAGTTATGAATGTCAAAGAAGCAAGTGAGGTGTGTAAGAATAAGCCTAAATGGCGCTTTGTTGTTCGTGCCTACCCCGCAAGGGAACTGGCGTGACGTTATGTATGTATGTAATAAAACTTATCAATCAATAGTTGGATAAATAATATGTATTTATTTATTTCAAAGAATAATAAAAATCTTATAGTTATACAAGAAATATCTACTATTTTATATCAATTAAAGCCATATTCTTAGGAATTAAGATACACATTAATTTTGAGAATGTTTAAATTCTTTGAAAATTTAGCTTGACGTGTTTCAGGGTAATTATATTTTAAGTTTATTCTCCTTAAAGCATTGATAATACGTTGCGAAGCGATAGACATAGAATAAGAATTAGTTATTCAATGATAACCTTTTGTAGATTTTAATTTGATAATTTTTTTGTCCTATTCAAATAATATTTTTTGTTACCATAATATCTGTGCTAGAGATTCCAGAATATAAGCCTATTTTTATTCTGGAATCTCTATAATAGAAATATTATATTAGTACCGATTCATTAGCAATAGATTGCTAAGTTTGGTAAAGAGCACTTGCTCGAATGTTGGCAATATTCAATCAACCAACGGCTAAACTTTTAAAAGGATTTCGAATTCAACCATTCACCATTGCGTAGTACAGGTTTCATTTCCTTCAGATAAATTAGCAAGTTGTGTTTCTGATTAATGTTTATCGGCTCACGATCCTCGTTAGTCAGATGCTATCTATTGCGGTTGTGTTGGGATAAATTAATATATCTTATCTATTCCTCAGTGCAGATGTGCCGCCTTAGCGCATATACTTTGGAGCTTAATCGGCTTAAATTATAAAAGAACACGTTTTATCAATATAAGAGACGCATAATAATGAATACGCCACTTGATTATCTCTCTTGAAAAAGGATACATGCGTACAACTTAAATGCATCTCGACAGAAGATACCTCAGTAAGCTTGCGCGGATATCTTACTTTCAAACGTCTTTCATACTTCGTTTTA
Source organism: Dendrolimus kikuchii (assembly GCA_019925095.2). Lineage (NCBI taxonomy): Eukaryota > Metazoa > Arthropoda > Insecta > Lepidoptera > Lasiocampidae > Dendrolimus > Dendrolimus kikuchii. The sequence goes on along the minus strand of CM034391.1, from coordinate 9,995,768 downwards.
ATCAAATCCACAGAAAAAATCTATGGAAAAGAATAACAAAAAGCATTTGACCGTGAAACGGTCATTATAAGTACGTTATGTTCTGGATCATTTTTTTAAATCTATGTGGTGTAATAAGAGTTTGTCATATTAAGAACTAGTCAATTTTTAACGTTTAGTGAAATGCCAATCCAGATAGCGGCTGAATTCGTGAAGCTTATATTAAAAGTATTGCTTTTTGTATACATACCAGTATCAAGCTAACCATCACAGTTCGCAAAATTTGTAAAATAAAGTAGCAGTGGGTCGTTCACGTCTGTTAGAACTAATGTCAAAGAAGCAATCGAACCTTGGAGTAGATGGCGTGTCTCGGCATACGTATTCCTATCAGTGGATCGATAATCTTGAAGGAAATCATATACTGATGACCAGAAATAGGCGAAGAAGCGAGTTGGCATTCTCACTCACTGAATAGGGGAGAACTTTTGGCCAAGAAACTTGATACTAATGTAGAGGATAGGTCACGCACTATATCGTGTCAGATCTCAAGTAGATGAAGTGTGAAGAATCGGTTTTTATAATTAATTGTGATTGTCAATGTATAGTTTCATTTGGAGCCATTTCTTGTGTATGTAGGTATTACTGATACCTTTATAACGTTTGTGGCTGGGCCGGAATGAGGAAAGCGAAGTTTTTGGCTCTAACAATTATTATCATGTGGCTCTATGTTTAGTAATGGACCACAATCGCTTAAACAACAATTGTTTTATTATAATCTTTCGATACACACAGTTATTTTAAGTGAAGTAAACCATACAAAAAAACATAGTTTTTATATGGTCGTTAATTCCTCTTAGTATTATTTCAGTTTCTAATCGAGCTTAGAGATGTTGAGTTTGCAAGAAACATTTGCCCGTATTCTAGAGCAACACTCATGCGCAACTTGATGCTTGAGATTATATAATAAAATTGAAATTCAAATTGATTCTATGATGCCTCTCGTATATTTAAAATAATAAAATGTCTTTATTAGCGTTCTAGTTTTTAAAAGATTTTATATTTTATATTTTCTAGGTTAGCTTGTGTTTTAAGTCAATCGAAGTTGTAATGTTCTCCGCCCTTCTAGATTTATAGAAGAATAATGTTTTCCTGCTTGACTATATATGAATGTATTTTACTCATAAGTAATAACATTAGAAAATAATCTTGGGCCATTTGGACGTACAATTAACTCATGCGTGGTGTTGAGCATTATTGTTGTTATATCTATAGAATATGGGTCTAACCTGGACGTGAAACATACAAAAATTATTATTTTAGAACCTTTATAACAAATATAGTTCATTATAGGTACTAAACATGAAAAAGCGAGTATAAGGAAATTTGATAGTGATGTTATTGATAACTGAAATCTATTAACTTGCCTCAGCTTTGGAACACCTGAGGCCAGGCGAGATAGTAATGTAATGGTGTAGAATATTTTTTCTTTAAATTATTGTTATACCTACTTTAGACAATAATTTACAACTTTTTACAATGAAATATTTTTTTCATAAAATTACCCAGGGAAATTGCTATGTTGTTATTAATTGAGAATATAACGTATAGTGTCATTTTGAACCTTTATAAAAATATATTTAATATACCATCATAGAATGTCCGTTCTACCAGTTTTAACCAGTTCTAGTTCAATATATAAGTCTGAAACGGTAATAAAATTGTTACAAAATGCGAACTTTAGAATATTCCGTATCCCATCCGGCTTTACTTTGTCACAGACGGTCAGTACAATGGCTCGTAAGTTCTTATGGCGAACGGGAATTTGCCAACAGTGAATTTAACTATTCAGTTTTCATGGCAACATTATGTTATACTCGGACAAGTTGACGGCTAACTATACATCAGTTTGTTCAAAGCTATTTATTATTTAGACTTACTATACTACCGGTCATTAGAGTGCATAGGAAAAGTATGTACTTTAAAATGCGTAATTCGACACTCAAGAAACCTATCCAAACAAAGAAATCCATAGCAAACGATGAGCAGTTTCGGGGTCATCTGGAAGGTTTAATCAGTCTAAGCAATATTACAGCCCTGCAGCAACAATTTGCGCTTTACAAAATGCAAGTCATACCGCATATGGAAGACTAGATACTGCTGCCTATGAGGCTGGGCACATGTTAGGCACACTCGACTCCGATCCCATACTAATAGATGGTCTAGAATTGCTTACCAGGAAGACTGCGTCTCTCTGCGTCTTTTATCATCCGTATTAAAACGAATAAGCCCAAAAGTGTGCTCTGACGACGACGAAGTACTGTTTTGATGCTTTGACGCCTCATTTACATAACCGCATCACAAACAAAATAATTTTGTCATGATATTTTTATAGTAAGTTGATAACAAGATATTTTTACGCCGGATCTGTTTACAGTTTTGAATTTCCCGCAGGATGCATCATATAACCAATTCGCTCAGAGGCACAAGTTCATGAGTAATGAAGTTTTTATTGCATGAATATATTTGAAAAAAAGATGCTATTATTAAGTAATTTATTCAATATACAACTTTTGGCGAGCCACAATTATGTGGTATTATTATGGTTCTATGGAAGTAAAGAAAAAGATAGTTTATTTAGTTGTAATTTATCTTCACCAGCGCTTAATTTTGGGTTACATTAAATAATATCAACTCATAAAGTGGACTGCTAAGTTGGAGTCATTCTATTTAAAAAATGGCGGTATACTTGTGACGATTGTTCAGAGGGTGAGTATTCCACATCTGTAGCACGCTGTGCAGGTTTTGTTATGTAGTTAATTTTTGCCGACAACACGTGTTAACTGTAAGGTGCATTTCGCTAAAAAAATTATGTCTTCAAAGCTATGTAGTCTGTCGTATAGAAGTAAGCAAGTGCTTAGATTTGAGAGGAAAACAATGATAATATTTGGGAACTTTGGTAAACGTAAACTGAGAATAGAGCAGTGAACCATAAAGGTATTTAAATGTAACAATTGGCGTCAAATTCAAAGATTTTATTAGCTAAAGTCTCTATTAGGAAAAAGCCTCGACAGACATTGAATTAGGTACTAAACTTAGCGATATGATTACGTCTTGCGCTATATTGAGATAATGAGCATATTAGCAACCATAAAGAGAACAAAACAAGGCTAGAACTGGCTTTGACGATGTATGTAACTTTAATGTGATCGGTGACTAGATGTTGATCATTGAACGCGAAATCGTTTGATTATTATCTGCAACACAATTTTTTAATTAGTTAAGAATTGAAAATAAAAATGTAGTATTATTAATTTTAAATATGTAGTAGAATGCATCGAACATCGTTTCTCAACCTGGTCGCGTCCCGTGTGGGGGTTGCATATAATATTAAAGGGGGCACAGTCTGTTAAAAAAATAAGACCTATATACAAATCCAACGTATAAATAAACTATTATTTAAAAGATTATTAAACTTAACTTTTTGGTTTTTTCTTGATTCGCGACATAACAATCGTTGAGAAACAATCGAGCAGATTACGTAATCCAAAGAAGATTATTGAAAGCAGATGAAGCGAATAATGATTTTGAACAATATCCATTCAGTAGTTTTTGAGGTATGAGGTGTTTTCGATAAAATGCTTTGTATGGTTACCGAACCATATTTATGGTACAGGCCTGTAATACAGAGAGATGAAACTCATGTCACAAAAAGAATATTAAACTGGAAGATTGATGGGCACAAATGTAAAGATACACCAAAAAACGAATGGATCGTGTGAAGGATGAAATTATTGTGTGTGACAGAGGACGTATGACAGAATAGAGGAATATGAAATGAAAAGATGTATCATATGAAAAGACGTACCCAAATAATTAGGAGTAGGTGAAAAAGAGGTAACCGGAATCGGGAACGGAACAAAACCCTTTGTTGTGTTGGGGCTGCCAAGAACTTGTTTTATTTAAAAAGACAATACGATATAATGATGTTACTCTAAAATGTTTAAATTGTTATGGAACAGTTACTAAAGCAGGTGGGCACGCGCAGCCAGCCGGCGTAATATTCAAAGCACAGTGGAGGCGACCTTCACAAGCGAAAGTGTTTTAAAGAGATTATAATATACCTAACACAGTAAATACAATATAATGAATTTGCATAGCATAAAATCGAAAAGAGCGATAAATTAGAATCGGTTTCACTCAATACAACATAACTAAATAGCTAAAGATGTGTTAACACTGGAAGTTATTGCGCATATAATCGTTTATTTTAAGGCAAATATAAATTGTAATGACCTATATATAGATTATAGTTACTGACTGATATTATTAAAAATCAAAAGTATCCTAAGAATTCTATACGCCATCCAGATATGTCCTATTTGGAGATGGAGTACATTCGGACTGCAAAGATGAGAGACGACGCCTGGTAATTGATCACTAGTTTTAACAGATTTTAGTGTCTACGCTGCCAGATGCAACTACATATTATTATATTAATATTTAAGGTTCCATGGCCATATTGGTAATAACGCAACCCTTATAAAAATGCATTATCCGTTCGTCCATCCGACTGAAAATAATTTTCCTTAACAACTGCGGGGTCTTTATTGTTATATTAGTTAAATTTGGTGGGAAGCTGTATTCTATATTGACACATGTTACAATAAAGTCTAAGTCTTTTATATAAAAGAGCGAGCAATAAAATACTATGCTAGGTATTGTTTTACTTTACCTAAATGGCACTCTGTTGTTCGTGCCTACCCCGCAAGGGAACTGGCGTGAAGTTATGTATGTATGTATGTATGTATGTTTTACTTTTATGATATATACAATATTTTTATAAACTTTTTATACAATAATAAATAATTAACACGCTGTTCGTCTAGTTTAAGTTATGATGTCATAAATTACTATTCTCGTACAAAATATAACTCACAGACTAAATTCAAGTCTACGTCTTCATGTCAATACCCTTCATATTCATCGATTCCTTTCATGTCCGCATGGACATGAAAGGAATCATACTTACTCATGTACATTTCATAATACTCATGGTTTGCTCAGTCCACTTGATTGTCAACTACCACTATTTAGAAACTACATTTATTTCAGGGAAAAATAATGCCTGTGCGTATATGAGCATGCAGAATATCGTTAGACCACGTAAAATTAAAATACGCAGAAGTCCTATTATTTATTCAAGTTTATGGCTTGGCAGCTAGGCCTTTAAGCCAGATCTTAGTTTAGAATATAGTTTCTTCATTTTCTTAAGCCTATATGTAGCACAGCTGAACTGTAAGTAATCAGCTAGTGCCATTAAACGGAGTTCTTGTGACAACTCAAATGGCCACATTTGACTATACAGTTCACATTTCTCACAAAACACATAATTACTACTCAAAAACTATCAATATCCTACAACTATTGTTCATTTTAGAGTAATTTTACACATTTTTAGAAAATAAAACTGCACAGCACAACATCTCCTTTCAGTTCCCGCCAAAAACTCCGCAGAAGTCCTAATAACTGAATCGCTAAAGGTAATAAATATTTAATAAAACTGTATTTATTTTAATGTTATCGTCGCATAAAAAACTGCAAGGTTGAAAAACATGAACTTAGTTTGACGTTCATAATAATTTTAATACATAATACATGTGTAATGTGAATTGTATATTGTAAGTAAACATTTACATTGTTTTGTTCTCATTCTTTTAATATTTACTCAGGTGTTTATATTGACTGATAAAGGTTAAAACAGTATTTTAATGGAACACCGTTATTTCTTTGAAACTGATTTTAAACATACAATCTTTTATATTAAATATACATATGTTTATACATATTATCGCGCCTGTTTCTCATAGGGGTACGCAGAGACTATGGATTTCCATTTGCGACGATCCTGACAAACAACTTTTGCATTATATATTTTCATTAACCTCGTCATACAGGCACGTGTAGGTGCTTTTTACTTGATCTCTCTTTAACACTTCTGTTTTTTGATCATGATGTGTATGTCGCCGTCTATCGGCACCAACTCTACCATATAAAATGCTGTTTGTAAACTTGTTTTTTTATTCTACTTTCATCTATTCTCTCTACATTACCAAAACTCCTCAATATATATTAAACAATTGATTCAAATACAACTATACCAAGGCATCAACTGGACTATAGGCATATATATGTATCAGTGGCGCTGGGTGGAAATTCGGCTAGGGTAAGCCGTGAGAATAAATATACCGTATGATTCAAGCGCCGACTACGCCGCTGTTGAAAAAACGTGTAACTCACGATGTATTTTTTTATTATAATTTATATTTTTAATTTTAGAATCTTACCGCATATTTTGACACAAAAGCCGGTTCCTGATCGGGTTATGAGTTGTTATTTCATGCAATACGTGTGGAAAGCCGCATCAAATTACTATATTTTGAAAATGTGTTGTTGTTTTTATGGTTTACTTGGCACCAACTTCAACATGTTATAGAAAGAAATCGGTTTTGTTTTTTGATAGAAAATAAATATTTTTTAATTTTTAGTTCCGTAAACACTTGAATAGTTTTAGAAATAATATATTAGGTGCCTGTAGACATTGTACTGCTGGCACGCGTATACAAGATTGCGATCTCACTCTTCGGTGTAAACGTTCGTCACCAAGGGTTTCTCTCGATTTCGCTGGAATCCACTCATCGAATCCGGACATGGTGATTATGGAACCAATTCGGGAATATAACCTGATTAAAAGAAAGTTTTTGAAAATCGGCGCACAATTCACGGGGAAATGGAGTAACGAACACATAAAAAAAACACAGACGAATTGAAGACCTCCTCCTTTTTGAAGACGGTTCAACGCTAAATAGAATCTGAAAGACGAATAATTTAAAAATAAGGCAAATACAAATAAAATAAGTTATCGATTACCGTAGTCGAATTATGTAAAAAAAATTCTACAAGTAAAAATATGAAAACACCTCACGATTAAATCAATCAAAATAACTAAGCCCAATAGAATCATAACAAATATCAACATAATAAAAAGAAATCTTAAAATCATTCTAATTTTTTTACAATCTGGGCTCAGGAATGTATGAAAGCGTATCCGCCTCTTTTTAACTTGAGTCTTTAAAATCTAAATGGTTAAATTCCAAAAATGAATTGCTAATTAATGACTGACTTAACGTAACGGTTTCTGAGGGTAGTCAACTCAAACGGTCTGCTCGCGTCCTCGTATCGCTTGTTACTTGCAAAATACCTCTTCAAAAATCAGCATCCGCAAATTACTTCGCCTTAAAAGTGTTTGAGTGGCATTGACTCCGGGTTATTTCCTGTTATTTGCCGTTTAATTCTTCTTTATTTTTTCTTATAGCACTTTTTACAATGTTCAAATTGTTGGCGTTCTTTGAAATGTTTAAACATGGTCTTTTTACTCCACCTACTGTGAAATTTAAATTACATTTCACATTCATATTCAAAAACAAATACTTTATGTAATGAAAGCTCTAGATCAAGTTACAAAAATAATATGAAAAAGAAATCTATCTATAGAGAGATAGATGTAATAGATGCATAATACAATTCAGTGCAGTACGATATGATAGATAATTATGCGAGATTTATAATAACACTAGCTTCTGCCCGCGACTTCGCCCGCGTGGAATAGTTAAGTAAAAGTAAGTTTAAGAAACCCCCAGATTTTAAAACATTCTTCATTGGTGCTCCGCTCCTATTGGTCTTAGCGTGATGATATATAGCCTGTAGCCTTCCTCGATAAATAGGCTATCTAAAGAAATTTTCAAATCAAACCAGTAGTTCCTGATATTAGCGCGTTCAAGCAAACAAACAAACAAACTCTTTAGCTATATATATTAGTATAAGATAAGATATAGCAACGCAACATGATTCAATATACACGTCTCTATAAAAGTTGTTCTATTAAATATAACGATTATATAATTGAAATTAATAACCTCCTAATGTTTTTTATTAATTAAAAAAGAAAATATTAACGATACAATCAAGAATTATTATTTCAAATCATATAGATTGAAAAGACATACAACCATACGTTAATTTGGTAACATAATAATGTGTAACGAGATTAATACCTCGGCCTATTTTTGGTTTATTTGCAAAACATAGTTTTCCTACTTGGCACCTATGTAATGTAAGGTGCGACTTTCATGCGCGGTGTAATAATTTCTCATAATTTGTTAATAATTTGTGTAAATCAATTGTTACACATTGAAATTGTAAGTGTTACATTTTAAGATTACATGTAGTCAATATACGAGTAACGTAATGGAGAACTATATGGAAATGCCTTCGCGATAAACTATTATTTACTATTAACAACTCCATTGTATAATAAAACTACGTTTTAACGGTTGTAAGCGCGGTAATTTTATTTGATTTTGGTTTTTCCGACGTTTCGGCCACTTTTGTGTACACTTTTGTAAATTAGATTAGGCTCCCATAGAGTAAATAATAACCATAAACAAAATTAAAATTAATAAGTTGGCGGTAGGCTAAATAAAATTAACAATTAAAAATTAAATTAACAATACTCGTTGACACTTGACATCTTTGTCTTCCGTGATCACGGCCACTGAAAAGTGGCCGAAACGCCGGAAAAACTAAAATCAAATAAAATTACCGCGCTTAAAACCGTTAAAACGTAGTTTTAACTTAAGAAAATATTAACTCCATTGTAATTATGAAATTTTGCATTCACGTTATCAGTTATACAGAAAAGAACATAAGATACCTTTCATTCAGAAAAACTATCGTTTTTGGAGAATAGAAAAATAATGATGATGATGAATGATGATGCTGCAGTCGCGCTGATTTGACGCTGCACTTGCAATTCACTAATAAATATTCAAAATTAAAAATACGACGCAAACGAAGTCACTGGTATTTTTCTAGTTTTATATATTTCAAGGAATCGGAAGATCAGGGTCGTCTTTACTCGCAGGTGCAAAGGGTGTATTGCACCAGGACCCAAAGTCCTAGGGGGTGCAAGTCGATTGACTTCAATAAAAAAGTTATAAAGAACATCATGATTTTTCAAGATCTGATTAACAACTCTTAACCAGTAAGTACGTGTTGACTACATCATCCTGCTCTATATTTAAACTCAAAATTATATTTGCCAGGTAGTTACAGCAATTCATAAAGAAAATCTAAATTCCCCTAACTTCCAATAGCTCACCTCCCGTAAAATTTATTATATACCCTTACCTAAAATACATACATCCTTTGCCAAAAAACGCCTTCCTCCATACGTTCATATATCCATTTATAATAAAGTGTGCCAAAACACACCCTCCGCCACAAAAATGACAGCATCAAACTTTAAACATAAAATTAGTAAATAATTAAAAACATTAAATTACAGCGACACATAATGCATATTACCAAACCGTCTGTAATACTAGGGACACACACACCAAACACACAGACACACACATACGCACGCACTCATAGTTACAGGTTAATTAATGAATGATGAATTCTATTATATTTAAGTTCCTATAATAAAATTGTGTTGGGTGCCGCGATACAGACCTAGAGTCTAGTGCAGCAACCGCCGTCAAAAAAATTGTAGTCTAAATTTTAATTCAAAATGTGTTATTACCATAAGTTTTAGATATAATTATATAAGGCCTAGAAATAAGTTTATAATAATAAATGAATTTGAATTATTTCACACATATAAACCCAGTTGTCTCAGATAAAAGACTATGACATACAAAAACACACTGACGGACACACATGAGGAAAGCATAAGGATTCCGTTTTGCCAATTTGCTATGTATCCTTAAAATTATATATAAAAATTAAAATACTAGTTTCGATTGTTGATGTGTATCACTGCCTGGCGCCCAGTACGCGTAAGACGGCCCCGGGGTAGGTATACAGTGTACTTACTTACATTTCTACACAAAACTATAATTCCGATCGGCAGTTTACGTTTGCGCAGAAAATTGCAGACCGGTTTTCCGACTTGTAAATAGTCTATATTGAATTTTATTCATAAGCGCGAATGGCAGTGTGGCTTTTTTAGGATTATTAGCTCTGTTCCGCTTACACAATTCGTACACTGTCGCGCACTACTAAAATTGGTGTACTGCGCAGGTACAGCGATTGGAATTATTAGTTGTGTAAAATTGTACCTCGCATATCGGGCACCTTGTAACTACATTTTTGGTGACATTATTTTTGTCATCAAAATTATGTCTACATATATAAAAAATCCCTGTTACCGTCTTTGACCACGATGAACACCGAATTCACTTAATCAATTTACGTTATTTTTTCATTTTGCTGGATTTGTTCTGATTTTAATGATTTTTTTGTATTGTTTGAGTGGGTTTGGATTCACAATTGGAACCGGTAGGAGGCACTACTAGATTTTTATTTTTTTAGGGCAGGACAACATCTCTCGGGACCGCTAATATATCACAATTTTGATAAAAAAAAATAATGTCATCAAAAATGTAGTTAGTTACAAGTTCGTACATTGACGCCGACGATATGGAGACCACTTCGTGGTGCATGGATGGCGAAACAGTTGGTCGATTTTAAACTCCAACACCTATCATTAGTCATAAGAACATTTCCCCTCATTGTAAAGTGTAAAGAAATGATCCATTGTACGATTTTCCGGCCTTTATGGCACACAAGTGTGGCAACGATACGTCGGCATCGCGCTATTATAGAACTTTAATAAAAGGTGTTGTACACGTGTCCAATTTGAAGTCAATAGGAAGGGAATGTAATTTAACTAGAATATTGGGCTAAGCTATTATTAGCTTGTTATGGTTATGCAATTTGTTCTATATTACCAGAGTTAAATTCGTCTCAGTCATCAATATTCATGATATTTAAAAAGCTTGTAAGTTTTCTCATTTTTTAATTAATCTACCTACATGCATATCATTTAAATAACTTAAGTGCCTATATCAGGTCAAAAATTATACATTAAAAGATTTCGCGTCTAAAATTAAACTGACACTAATACAATATAACAAACATAATTATAATTATATACATATACCTAATGAAGTAAATAAAATCATGGGACCGTTAATGTATGTGGTTGTTTGTTTATACATCTTTACGGAGCCTGGAAATGATAATCTGGAATATGTACTTTAGACAACAAGAATTTTACATAGGGCACTTTTTATCCTGGAAATGAATAGCGCCGCACGAAGTTTGTGAGAGAGTTTTAGGCGCGAAGCCTGAAGTAGTGGTAATGTTATGATGGTATAAAAAAGAATGTCATATTAATTGTCAACATTAATCATAATTAGTTTAAAACTATAGTAAAACTTATTTAATAGTTATTACATAATTTAGTTAGCATTGTATGTTCGAAAGGACCAACTGTCGTTCCTATAAAGAACCTAACATCTTTAAATTATATGCAATAAATGATATTCCATTCTAACAACTTCAAAAACTTTAAAGTTTCTCTCTTTTTGACACGCAATTTTTAATTTTTACAGCACTATAGTTTTCCCCGCGGCCGTGCCGCGGGTCAAACCCTAGTGTCTGTGCCTCTTGTTTAAAGAGTAAGCATATACAAGTTACATTGTATTAAATCTTTATGTTAGTGCTATTTGCCCCTGGAAGAATCACCTCATTTTAAATCGTAAACTATCCCATCTTCTGGAATGAAAAGTATCCATGTCCATTTTAGGTATTAAAACTACATATGTACAAAATAACAGCAAAACTGATCCAGTACTCTAATGGTTTTTCTGTGAAAGCGTAACAGACAGACAAAGTTACTTTCGCCTTTATAATATTAATAGGGATATACCGCTTTGCAAGGTCTAGTCATCGCTTTCTTAAGCGCCTAAGCGGTCTCGTCTAAGTAACAAATATATCGATGCATATTCAACCCACGAATACGCCATAGAAGACCAATTACTCCAGATAACTCCTCAAAAACAGCAATCATGTACTGTTAAAAATAGAACACAGATAATGCCCACTTACGCTGGAGTTTTATGGATCGATGAAATTAAATTGAAAAATCCAATTGGTACGTGTATATTGGCCATCAGACGGTAGCTTCATTAACAGGAAGCACTGAGCGTGGTCGGCATACGCAATAATCGAGCCAACTACGCCGAACTGCGCGCTATGTCGAGTCACGATATGCAAATAAGACGGCTAGATCCCATACAATATGAGAGGGAAAGAACACGCGAAACATGCCCGTTTGGAAATGTGGTTGTCTTACATAACTCAACCCTTTCGAGTGCCGGAAGCACTTTAGGCACAATGCTCTTTTATAAAAAAGCCTTGCAATATTCGCTTATGTACCAATCATGTTTTTTTGCCAGACGTAAGATTATATTATGTGTTTTCCAACTTACAGCAAAACAAGTGAGTGTGCGCTAGTCTGCTTGGACAGCGAGGCTTCATTTAGAAGTAGTAAATTTTTTAACATCGATGATTTCCTGATTATAACCGTTCCTAGTTTCAGTTACATGATCGCTATTCGGCACTTAGGCTGTACACCGTTTATCGTTACATTGTTTGATTTGATACTCTTCAGCGAAGGAAATACCTGAGTATATTCAAGGTTATATATAGTTTAAAAATACTTTCAGAGAAAATGGGTTTTAATAATATAGGAAATAAATGTAAATCTTAAAAGAATAAATATTAAAAATAAAACTACAGACTATCACTTCACTGACAGATGAGAGTGGCGTAGCTGCCTGCATTACCACGCTCGATGGCAATGCTAATTCGCTGTGCGAATATGAGCCAACCTATTGCTCCCGGGAGACATTATTTTTTGCGAAATTGATTTGAACATGATCCGTTCAGTAACTTTTCAGATTATAATATAGGACAGTTTCAATTAAATTATTTTTTAGGATAACATAGTCATCAAATGCGCGTCTATCTCTACAGAATCCATCATAGTCTTTGAGCTGCCACACACTTGGTCAAGTTTTCATTATGAACATTATTATGTAAAATGCACTGCAATTGAAAATAAACTCCCTCATTTCATGTTTTAAATTAATGGTTTGTAAGTGTTCATAAATTATTTATGAGGAACACATCTCTGAACAGGTTTCATGAGTTCCTCAACAGTAATTTCCTCAATTCTGACAAGAGTATAAGGCGCGTTGGTGTCAGTTTCTCAGTATGGTATATAAATAAACTCGCTTTACTAGGGAGGTTCAGCCCATACGGTTAGAACATTGTTGCAGTATTCATGAAATAAAGTTTGTATTTTCGAGCAATAATATCAAATCTAGAACAAATATTCAGCCTAAAATAAAGTATTTACGAAAGATATCATCCTAACTTTTATCTCAAGGACGACTTTTTTAATTATTTTTTGAGTAGTATGTGATTAGATAACGCCACAATGCAATGTTCTGTCACTTCCTAATATTTTATTATTTAAAATATTGTTACAACCTAGCCGCCGACAAAAACAAATTCACACCTGCATACCTGTAAAAATACATTTTATTACCTTTTGGCATTTTGGTTACTTTGTGTTTAAAATGTGTGATTAGAAAACAGCCCATTGTTGTATTGTAATCTTTTATGGTAGTCATTAGCCAGGTTTTACGGATTTAAAGTACAAACTGATTCTAGGAAATTTAGTCCACGCGGCCGGACGGACATATTGCATCTGTGCAGTATAAAGCAATGGCCCGATGGAAGGACGAGTTAGTCGAGCGATAACCACTAGCGAAGTAAGACGTGTGGACTACAATCGGGAATCTTTTAATGACTGACTTTATAGCATATAAATAATGTATAGCATGTTATTATGTTGTATAAAGAGATGACTGCAGACCCGTATTACGAAATTTTGTAACACAAATGACTATACTAGTCTTCGAATAACAAAATCAGTCAGTCGTGATCGGCAGCCATTTATTTATCCGCCATATAACTTCCGACAGTTTAACTTTATTGGAAAAGGCTACTGGTTTATTGATGTTCTAAGAGAATTCTATCGTCGTAACCGATATGATGTTTTTATTGTTATGATACCACATTTCCTTAATATCTTTGACACACTTGGAGTGAGTAGATCGTAAATAAAAAATGTGCTACTTTAACAATTCACTTATTGACGTCACCCACCAATTCATTTCGCCTCAGTCGAGTCTTATTGCTGTGAGCGTATTTTAAGATTCAGTATAGACTTAAGATTCAGTCAGCCGCGACGATAATAAAAAGCATGAGATTGTAAATTAACAAAATGTGAGTTTTGATAAAAAAGTGTTTGATTTGATAAATAGTGTTACGAATTTGTAGGGGATTTGTAGGATGTAAATTCGAAAATGTTGTTGGAATTATCACAAAGTTTATTAGAAGTACACACACGTAATTCACAGTTCTTACAAGTAAAGCTGAATACAACAAAAGCAATCCTAGAGCAAAAATCGTTATCACATAAATCGCCCGAAGATCGTAATTATAAGATACTCGCTCCCGAAAGTGTACTAAGTAATGCCTCGTTCGCAGTCAGAACACCACTGCCTCATTTCCCGACTGGCCGACCCTCATCCATTTGTAAATTAGACATGGCTTCCCAGCAACACGCCGCGTCAGCTTAATGGCTTCCAAGAATTCACATGAATACCAACAGAGGAAAGAAGGTTTTATGACCTCTTACGGCGGCGTGAACAAACAGATTAGCGCGAAAAAAAGATCACTCAAATTCAAAGGGGTAATAAGACACCTGTAAAGGATTTGTATCGGCTTGCAACAATAGTAAAATTTCAAATAAATTTTTTGCATATTGAAAAAGAGAGCTGAGCCAAATACTTTTTAAATTCTATTTTACTGTTTTCCTTAAATGGTTATTTCATGACAATTAAGTAATTCATTTTGAATTTAACGAATAGCAGCTTCTGTATTAATCGACGATTTATAAAATAAATGTTCAAGAGTGTGTCTGTTCACTTATATGGAAGGGTTCCGTAGAGATAACAAACGTGTACTGTTTTTGAAAATATTTAATCGCAAATACCATATTTCAAAACTTCTTAATTGGTCTTGTTCAGAGAAAAATTGAAATATTTTTGAAGTTCTATCACCTACATTTTTTTTCTGAATTTTCCCCTTAACACTTAAAACTTTTTAAGACAATATTATTCTTATCTATCAGTTTAAATATTTTTTTTATTAACAAACTTTATTATGATTTTTAAAACCTGTCTAACAATATATGTCTACGCTTATATTTGCATGTACATACCCAATGTACATACCCTACTATACATACCCAAAAAGTTCTGGTAGCTTAATGGTTAGAATCTTGACCGGAAAGTATGCACCACCAAGGCCGTTTTCTGACATAATGTGCACATTGTTACAATTATCGCGTGCTAACAGTGAAGGAAGACATCGTGATGAAACTTGCACATCGAGATGAGAGACCGATGTGTCAAATCTGCCCAGCTACCTTGGACAAGCATGGCGGGTATATTCTGTCCGTTCCCCTATGTCGTAATGGGAGGCCCGAGTCCAGCAGTGGAACGTTTTAGGGCTGTTATTATACATAATATTATATACATATTCTGGAAAAAAATCAATCCCATAATACTACATATAAAGATAAACAGGACGGTTAAATAAGAGGTAAATCTATAGCAATCTAATACAGGAATTTTAAGTAGTGGGGTGGTGAAGTGGGGAGGGGGGGAGGCATACTTATCTTTACTACAACCCCTAAGGTCCGGAGATCTTGAATTTTTTTTTTTTAATAAACATAACCTCACTTATTTTCACTGAATTTTTCGCTAATATTGCACTTATATCATAGGTCTAAAGTTGAAAAATCCTCTCAAAGTTCAAAAAAAAGCCAGTAATCAACATAAAAAGAAGCAAAATAACCAAAAACCAGCTTAATTGGATAAAAATGAAGAAAAAACACAATAGAGCACATTCATATACACTACAAGAGTAACCATTCAAAATGGCGACCACTAAAGACGATGTTTTCTTTTTTTACGTAATCGCATTAATTTATATTTAACCTATATTAAAAAAAAAATCAGCAATGTATTTAAAAATTGATATCCTTAATATATTGATTCATTGTCATTTTTAAAATCAACTTGCTAGTCGTCCACTAAATTTATAAATAAAATAAATGTTTCATACGAGACTTTTAAGGCGTCGTAACTGTTTGTGTGTATAAAAAAATAGTAAATGGTTACCAGTCGGTTCTGGCACTTGCCGGCCGCGGCCGCGGCACGCTCACTACGCTTGCTCGGCTCTATTATCAGGTAAGGGATCTCTTTAAATAAAACATGGTGTCTGATAAATTAATTAACTTTATAAATATATTTTATTGCGGCAATTAATTTTAAAAAGCCGTCTTTTTAATGCTTTAAGACTCTTCGCCTCCACAAATATTCTTCGATTAAATCTGAAAAGTTTTCAGTATTGGTAATGCTTTTTGTTTTAAAGAACTTTTATTTATCAATATATTTTTTTTTTTCATATAAATGTATCGATTTCTAAAAAATTATATAAAACAATATATTAATTAATTATTATTATGAGTTATGAATGTCAAAGAAGCAAGTGAGGTGTGTAGTAATGGGCCTAAATGGCGCTCTGTTGTTCGTGCCTACCCCGCAAGGGAACTGGCGTGAAGTTATGTATGTATTAATTAATAGATCAAGATTTCGAATTTCTTAATTAAAAACCGATAAGTGTTAATGACATAACGATTAATTTATTTTTATCATCACACCTTGTTAGTCAAGCCATTAAAAACAAAAGTCACAGTATACACTGTCACTTTTTAATCAATCGATTTATTTCTACATTAAAAACAGTTTGTGTTACAAAACGTTCTGGCGGTTATATGTAATTCGGGAGTACATTCATAAACTCAAATCACGGTTTGTTATTATTAAAAGTGACACAATTTTACAACAAAAATAAGTGAGGTTATGTTCATTAAAAAAAAATAAGACCTCCGAACCTTAGGGGTTGTAGTAGGGGTAAGTATACCTCCCCCCTATCCACTACGCCCACCCACACCTTAAAATTTGTGTATTAGATTGTTAAGTTGTAGCCGCGAAGGGTTGCTACATTAACTAATATATTTATTTTATGAATTTAACTTACGAAGTTCCTTCCAGTTTCATTTTAATAAACTTGTTAAAGATGTCTGTCACAAAATGATTGCGGTGTATTCTGGATAGTACGTAATAATTAAATGAAAGCGTACCGAGCATTCTTGTACTGCTTTGTACACGGCGTTTTTACAAGGGGTGAATTTAAATTGCTTTGTGCATCTTTCTGTTCACTTTTGCAGATAAATGTATATCATCAGACATTTGTTATTCAGAACTCGTTTTCTTTAAAAACCATTTTTGTAATTTTTGCATAACAAGATAATTAAATTCTTAATTTAATGTTATTTTTTGTGTTGTCTCCAAAGAGAATACGAATAACTTTGATATACGTTTTTCGTGGGAATTTAGACGTATTTTTTAAAAGTAAAAATCTGGTTTATCATAAATAATACTTGTAAGATAACGATTCGACGAGACGAGATATTTGTATGGAAAATTTCAATGACATTTCAATGGTTTTTCGAGCTGTCACAATAACTCCGTTGTTTGGCATCAGTGAAAAAAAAGACTGACACTGACATTTAAGAGGTGATGGCATAAATAAGATACGGTTTAAAAGTTTTCACTACCAAACCATAAACCCCAATAAATATTCCAAAAATAGAAACGTAGTATGAAGAGCGACAGCCGACAGACGACCAATCAACGTACTTATATAATCCCCTTGCATCATGCAAACAAAATAGTGTAAAATGTCTAAATACTCAAAGTGTTTAAAGGAAAATATTTCGTATTGGTACTTGGTAGTAGCGTATTAACGACACGATCTTACCTGATGAATATGAATGGTTTTTTATAAAAGAAAAACGTTAGGTGCTATTTTTATTCTCTTCATAACTTTAATAAAATCCAGTCAATATGATGTTCCAACAACTTGTCATCTTTACGTGTCTGTAGGAGATTTATTATCTTAGAGTCCTGTGGCCAAATGGTAAAATAAAACCTTTATTTAATTCGTCATGTTCGTCCGTCTGTCTATGTACAATCGTGGTATAAAAAGGTTCGCCGGTAATCAAATTGATTCATTTAACGTTCCGCGAGCACATATTATCATTCAAACTAAGTCACAGTTCCGCAGAAAATTGTGTTTAACTGTTTGACAATAAAGATTAAAATTATTTAGATAAAAGTTGTTTGAGTGTAAAACCTTTTTATTGGTGTTAATATTTATGATAAGCATAGTAATTATATTCTCTTTGTTTCTGAAGATTAAAACTATTGTTAATCTCAGTGTCTGTCATTGTCAGCATTGCAATTTTCTTTTTTCACGTTTCTATGTTTTATAAACGTAACATTGATTAAAATGTCGGCAGTACTGTTTCTTGTCCTCGTGCAAGCGAAACTAGACTGTAAAACAAAATATCCTGGATCCATTTTCAAGATTTTTTGTGTGTTTGCGTTTAGATCCACAAGTTCAACTGGTTTAGATCCACAATTGGAACTGGTAGGTGATGCTGGGATTGGGTTCTAGAATTTTATTTTTTTAAGACAGGGCAACGTCTGGCGGGACCTCTGTATGAACTGTCATAATAAAATTTATTGTATGATTTATAGTCGTCATAACTCATTGCGTTAACCATTGGGTTAAGGTGACGTCCCTTTTCATACCGCGACTGTACGTCACAGCGCCATTTTAATCGACTACTGTAACCACTATATGAATCTTGGTAGAAAAGTACATATAGTAACATTATGTATGTTAAATCAGAAAAATAGCCTAAACCATGACTAAGTGTTGCATGCTCCACGGCTACGATTTGAAATAACGTCATAGAAATAAGACCCGGATAGCTTTTTTTTTATTGCAGGAGTTCAGCAGACAGGCAGACGGCCCACTTAATGGAAAGCGATTACCGTCGCCTATGGACATTTGCAACACCAAAGGTGCTACAAATGCGCTGCTGCTCTCTTAAGGGTCACTGGAACCTGGGCACTGATGCCGGAACACAACTACAGGTTGTTATGGCGACATGCTTTAGACCAGGGGTGGTAGCCATCCAGTCGGGCAAATGCTCTACCACCTGGCTGTGGGTTGTTTAGTCGCCTCTTATGACAGGCCGCCCGGCCGCAGCAAATTGTATTACTTCTCTGTTCCTGCACAGATAAAAAGGTTTAGGATAGGTATCCTAGTCACTTAGATACCATGACATTAAAATACAATGACAGATTTACATAGAGCTATTAATAAATTATTTCCATCTTATGATGCTAATTAAATTTAGTGCGTTTTGTTTTCTGAGTCGCTTTACGTTTTGCGGCAGGCAAATCAGACGCGTATTGCCAAGGTTAGCTAAAAATACAAAAAAAAAACTAATTTCTACCAAGGTTTACCTAACCACAAGTATCGTGAACTACCATTTTATTTGCAAAACCATACAATTTATAAAACAAATTCGTAATAAATTGCTGTCTTTCACCGCAACCGTTGATGTTAAACGTCTTGAGACTAAGCAGACGGAAAAATGTGTTGATTTTATTAAACATTTCCTCTCAGTATTATTAACAGGAAGGAAAAACGACTAAAGTTTCAACTCATTCATGTAGTCTTAAAAATACATACTGACTGACTAATCGGCGAAGTAAGACTACCTATAAAGACAGAAGTATAAATAAATATATGAAAACAACATCCAGGTTAAAAAGACTTAAGTAAAAAAAAAGAATTTGACATGCATGTGAATTTATGTAGATTTCGTTAATAAGTTAGTGTTTAGAATATAACTCTTCTCAGAGATTCTTTGACTTTGAGATTCTTCTATAACATTTCACACGGTTTGTGGATAAAACTATTCATGAATTTTCAACCTTTAAATTGATCTTATTAATTCTCTAGCAGAAAGTCACCAAGAGAGACCCGGATGTATCTCCTCTCTGCAGTCTTAACCAAATAGCAGTTTGTTGATTGACGTTAAATATCTTCGTCCTAGTGGCAACTTGAATTTATACTTTGCCAAATATTTTTTTTACCTAAATGAAGTCAATTCTTGCAAAAAAACAAACAATTAATTAATGTAGGTTTTTAAAAATATTCTTACGTTTCAAAAAAACTGCATAGATTCCCCGATAAAAACTTAAGATGACATAAAATGATCTTGAGCAAAGACAACTACAGTCCGAATTAAACCTGTGACCTCTAGTTTAGAACAATAATCCTGATACAATTTGAAAGTCGTGCGGTTCTGTATCACTTTGTGCATTCCAATATACTTATTATTATTTACAATGCAAGAATTATCATCTCAAGTATCCGATATTAGAAAATTCTAGTTTTAATGTTAATGAGTGCTCATCCCTGCAATTATAGATGATTTAAAAACAGATTACAACTTACTAAACGTGCTATTCATAGGCAACTGGTTTCAACTGCAACCTGTCCAAGTTGTATAGGGTTTAGCATCTGTTTTTTTTGTGATTTTGTATTCTAAATTGCTGATTCACACCGTGCTGGTAGGTACATGTATAGGTAATTGTATAAATTGGTTCTATTTACGTATTCTTCGAGAACGCTACTTTTCTCACGAGTACTCTATACTCATTATCATTCATATTATTATTATTGCTATTACTCTAATATTATGCGAGATAATAGTAAAATGACTACAAGCTTTTACGCTATAAAAGCGTTGTAAAATGGTTGCACATAAAATGTTTTCATATTATTTCTTTTTATGATAGTGTTTTTTCAATAATGTATGGTTGGGGAAAAAGTTTCATCGCATTTTATATAAAAATTCAAAAGGTTTTTTATAAAGTTTATTTACATTTGAGTAAAGTATGTAGGTGCCATTTTGTTGGATAACTTTTTGCCATCTTGTAGGTAGGGACGTGATCCCATTGCTATAAAAATTTTAGGGCTTCTGATCAAAAAACTGCGACAAGTGGTTTTGGCAGTCCTCTCGTGATGTTAACCTGACACTGCCTAAGGAATTCTGCAGAGACCGAACCAGGTGAAAATCTGAAGGTGCAAGGTCAGGACTATACGGCGGATGTATTAACACCTCCCAGCCAAACTCTCGTAATTTTTGATGTGTGGCTAAAGATGTGTGAGGTCTAGCGTTATCATGGTGAAAAACCACACCCCTTCTGTTGATTAATTCCGGCCGCTTTCTCTCAACTTTCTGCTTTAATCTCACCAGTTGTTCGCAGTACAGTTTAGAATCGATGGTCCTGCCTGGCGGTAACAGCACATAATGAATAATGCCCTTCCAATCCCACCATACACACAGCATCACCTTGTTGCGAGTTAACCCGGGTATCGCCACAGTCTGTGAAGCCTGACCGGCCTTTGACAACGATCTTTTTCGCACGTTCTTGTCGTACGTGATCCACCTTTCATCACCAGTTATCAGCTTCTTCAAAAATGGTTCGGTTTCATTATGTCGTAACAAAGAATCACAAATGAGTACACGGTTTATTAGGTTTCTTTCAGTGAGCTCATGAGGCACCCAAATATCGAGCTTTTTTGTGTACCCAGCTTTTTTCAAATGCGGCAAAACCGTTTTGTGGTCAATTCCCAGTTCTCCAGCTACATCGTAACTACTGATATGCCGATCTTGCTCCACTTTTTCAAAAATGGCATCAATTTTGTCCGTAACAGGGCGACCAGAGCGACGTGCATCTTTGATATAAAAATGTCCGGATTGAAAACGCTTAAACCAAATTTGCGCTACTCTCACAGATACTGCATTAGGTCCATAAACATCACAATTTTTTTTTCGCGGCTTGTATTGAATTTTTACCTTTTTTGTAGTAAAATTTTAAAATGTATCGAATTTCTTCATTAGATTCACTTATTTTAACAATAAGAAAAAGAAATGAAAATCATACATTTTCTTAATTTGAATTTGGAATTGTCTTCTTTAAAATTAAAACTTTTTAATGATACCAAAACCAGCCAGATACAAATGGTATAGCCAAAGAGATCTTATTACAAGTTCATACATACTATATGCGAAAAGACTTTTTCCCCAACCTATTATACAACCTCCAAATGTGGTATCTTATACTAATATATAAAGCTAAAGCTGAAGAGTTTGTTTGTTTGTTTGATTAAATGCGCTAATTTCAGGAACTGATCTAATTTGAAAAATATTTCAGTGTTAGATGGCCCATTTATCGAGGAAGGCTATAGGCTATATATCATCACGCTAAGACCAATAGGAGCGGAGCACTAATTAAGAATGTTTCAAAATCGGGAGGTTTTGAAAACAAATTCCACGCGGACGACGTCGCGGGCACAGCTAGTAATATATAAACGTAAAGTATTACAAAATAAGAACAGTTAATTGCAATATCTTGTAACGTTCAACCAGGTCTTTCAAGCTAATATATTTGCCAGGTGATAGAATATTTGCCCGTCTGGATGACTACCACCCTTGGTGTAGAGTGTGCCGCCATAATAACAATTTGAATTGTGTTCTGGCATTAGTGGCCGGGTTCAAGACTCCCTTAAGAGAATGGAAAAATGTTTGTCTTGTGCTATTGAAGAGGAAAAGACATTTCATGGCAGGAATAAAGGTTTAGATATAATATCATAACGAATTAGAAGTAACACAAATGATTCATCAAATAAAAGTGACAATAAGGATGAGTACGAAATGTCTGGAGTTAAAGAAACTTAGTCTTAAAATTTACGTTTAATATTAATATGCATTATTTTAACATCGTTTAATATTATTAGTTTCATATTAAGTACCTGCCTATAAAAATATATAAAAAGTATAAGTTTATTTATTTATGTACTAACCATACATTTACTACAAACGCAAAAACTTCTCAAAGCTAATTTATCTGTAATATCACAAAACCATATGACATTATGGATTCTACATTTGGTTTTGAATGGTTTTGAATATTATTGTTTTGCAAAAGCAGTTGCGCGGTTTACACGTAACCCTCTTTAACTTGAGCCTGAACCTGAACAGGAAACTTAAAAAAAAAGATGTTTTATACTTTGAGGAGATTAGAAGTCATAGGTTAGGGTTATGACGTGTTTTATTCTAACCAGAAATTTTCTAGGCAAAGGTCAACATGGGTCCATTTACTCCTTTATGTCATTAAAATATTCAAGTTCAAGATAATGTTATATGTAAAACAAGTTCTGACAACCTGATATGTACATATTTATATTTTTTATATCTTATATTATATATGTATAGGTAAATTAGCTTCGAGACGTTTTTGCGTTTGTAGTAGTGTACGGTCAGCACATAAATAAATAAACGAATACGTTTTATATATCTCTGTAGGCAGGTACTTCATATGAAATTAATAATATTAAAATAATAAATGTTACTATTAAAAATAATTTTTAATTCTAAATTGTTGGTCCCTGTTCTGAAACATGATATTTGCTTTCTGATGGCACCTTTCCGATGGAAGTCAATGATATTCCAGTTAACTTAGCAACTAATTGAGCAGGAGTCATAATACTGCACAGATTGCTACTGCACTCATTTAAAAAAAAAAAGTACAAATTATACAAAAATCATTTAGTTTGGTAAGACGAAAGTTTACCTCGACCACGTTTTAACATTTTTAGTTAACAAATTTAATATCAAATAAGAAAAATTAGCAACAAATAATAACACAACAATAAATAACAAGAATGAATTACAAATAAAATAAATTAATTAATTACTTATCAAACTAAAACCATATTAGTTAGACCTCTCAACAATTAGCAATGTAAATAATTATTTTGTACTAGGGTTTTCCTCGCGGCTACGCCGCGTGAAAAACCCGCTCTATGTTACATACATAAAAGAATATTCGGTTATTTATTACTGATTTACAGCTATGGTTGTCTACGACGCGATTGCAGTGTCATCTTTTTTACTAGTCCGTCTATTCCACGGAAATGACGTGATTTATTGGGATAAAAAGCATCCTTAGTTATGCCTCGTAATATAAATTAGCTCCGTTTTGAGTTTAATTTAAATCCGTTCAGTAGTTTTTACGTGATGCTCTAACAGACAGACAAAAATTCTAAAAGTTGCATTTTTGGAATCGGCTGGTCCGAATTAGTCCCCCTGATTTTTTTCACATTTTTAAACGCAATGTACAAGCTCGAACCATTATAGATTTATTATAGTATAGATTGATTCTTGTTCAAAATGTAACGAACCTCTTTTTGCTGATTGTACAAGGAATTATAAATTTCAAGTTTAGAGTTCCTGTCAATATACAAATACTACCACAAACGTAAAAACTTCTTGGAGCTAATTTACCTATAGTAGTAGTATCTAAGCGATTTGATATCTTACCGATGCATGGTGGGTTGATTTACAAGACTATTTATTGAAATTCAGTACGTAATATGCGGTTGATTGATAACGTAGACACGTCAATACAAGGAGACTACTAATCATGTATTCCGATTCTTCATTATTACTAGAATTATTTACCCTCCTGAGCACTTAACGCCGGAGTCAAGAGGAAAGCGGGCAATTGTTTAGAATAATCGAGAAAGGCTGTTGTGTAATAAATAAATGTGCATAACATCTTTGAAGGCTTCTAAGGCATCTAAAGCAGTTACACGGTTCACTTCTGCCTTTCAATTTAGATAAATAACTAAAGTCATTCATGTTAATATAAAAATCTTTCAAAGACAATGAATGTGTATTTCTGTGCCGTTCCTTGAACTGTATTTAAGAGTTGACACTTATAAGTCCTCTTAAAAAGTTTCTTTTCTTCTATGATTGTATACGCAAAATGTATATATACACAATATAATAATGTATGTATACCCAAAATACAAGTACAGCTTGTTTAACTTGGAAATACGCAGTGTGTTTATCAAGCAATTTCAGTATTTGTCTTTCTATTTTCAGAAATTAACAACAACTGCAAATATTTAATAATAATTGCAAAAACATGCGCAATTATTTTGATAATAATATGACTTGTGCTCGTTAAGATACTCTTCCCGTAGAGTTTTACGACGAACTTCATTAATCTAACAAGATCCTAGTTAGTGTCGTAAAACGAAAAGCGTTATTACTCAAGAACGTGGTAGTAATTATGAATTAACATTTTATGATAATTACAACTATACCATTATTTAACATGTGGCTTATAAAATCAAGTCTATTTTACATTTACTTCATTTCTATTAAAAGAAATATTTATTAAAAAAACAGGGTTCAACATTTTTTAAAAGAATATTAGCTAGAAGTTGTGTTGTAGAATTTCTTACAGCTTGTGCTTCTTAAACAACTATAACAACCAAGCAGTGTATAATGAGTAGAAGATACGATTCTTAACTTCTGAATATTCATATATCTGTCGGCGCGAACATATTAATTAATTAATAGATGACATAAGAAAAAGGATAATCTAAGTTCTCTTTTCTAAAATTAAATATTGAAAGCTGGTTATGATCAATAATTAATTAATAATCAAAATACGTAACATTTATTTTGTAAAGCGGATATGTATTGGTTTGTTGTTGTGACAATCGTTTAAAATTATCAAATGACAACATAAAAATAATAATCTAGGCCTTTTAATTTTGTATGAATTATTAATTTCATAATTACTTACCATTTGTGATAGCATTATGTGAAGAACGGAAGTGTGTTAATTCGCTATTGTTCTCAAGCGCAAACCACTCACTATATTTGTTACTAGGTATTGTTTTGGATGAATAGAACGGCTTCTAAATTGATTTATAAGCAATAATTAGTTCATGTTTTCATTATTTGAATACTTAGTTTTAAGTGTAATCTTATAAGCCGCCGGAAGTTCGTTTCTATAATTTGATTATTTCAATAATAATAATAATAAAACACTTGTTGGGCCTTTGGGACTGTATTTAAAAGCGAAGTGCAGGTCGCGTTGGATCACATTGTGCTCTCGTTAGAGTGTATTAGTATTCTCAGAATAGAATAAGAAATATATAATAGAATAGAATATAATAGAATAGAATAATAATAGAATATTCACAGAATACTATTTTGTGACAGTGTGTCTCAAGTCTTGGAGCAGAAAGGTCAAAACCGCGAAAATCTTGTATATCGTTTTACTTATTTACTATATCTAGTTATAATTCTTTAAGCGTTATTTTGTTGTAAATTTAATAGTCTTGTCTTTAATTCTTGTCAGTATTCACTTACTGAGTTACAATTTCTAGTTATAATTAATGTTTGAGATTTTTTGGTACAATTTTAATATTTTGTGTTTGAAGATTGTTTTTGTGGTTTATTAAGTATTTGCAATGAGTAAACCTAGTTATGATGCCGGGGATGTTGGCTCTAGAAGTCGACGTCACCTATCTTTAAAAACCCGGTTCCACCCGAAACTCCGACATGTATGACTTTCAAATAATAATCTCTAATTGAAAAATCATTTTTTTTTAAATTAGGTAATTTTAAATCAACACATGTTGTGTATTAGAAGATGTAATTTATATACTATTATATTATTCAGGCTGAAGTGAGGTGGTATTTGCTCGTCGAAGATTAGCAGTTCTAAACAAAAATAATAATACAAATTAGACACGAGATCACAGATATAGCCTACCAATGCTTAAGCCTATCTATCCGTCCACTCTGAGAAACAGAATCACTAAGCCGCGACAGGCATAGAAGCCTGGGGGGATGTTCGCGACCCGTGTGAGTGTGGGATTCGCCAGATCGGGGGTGGCACTAGCGTGCCCGGTCAGAACCGGTGCCACGCTATTGCCACTCCCCAGTTAGGGATACCCACTAAAACCCCTGGGTGTTCCGTCCTGCGCCTTATGCCAGGGCTACGTGAATGCGGGATTCCCAACTCCGCGTGCCCTGGCAGGCGTGGGCCCCCCTCACTGGGCCTCTTCCTATGCCAGGGGACATATCCCCCGGCTACTACTAAGTCTAGTCCATGCGTGGGGCGGTTTGTAACGCGCCCCACGGGAAGAGAGATGAGCGCGCGCGGAACACTCGCGCTCTCATCTCGACGGCATATGCGGGTGAGTGAGAACCCCTATACCCCTAGGGGCCCCACCCGCGCCGCCCGCTTACGGCGGCCGAAGGTCACTGTCTGACCTCCGGCGTCGGCGCGTCCTCCTTTGGCGGGAGCGGAGCAGGGAATTACGCTCACGCTCCCGTTCCGCCTCCTCCTTCGCGAACATGACTTGCTCGCAGAAGGAGGAGACGGCGTCCCATCCGGTGGAGCTCCCGACCATGGTGCGTACCACGGCCGGGAGCGAGGTGTCTAGTCCGGTATGGGCGACGAGCTCCCGGCGCTGCTCCGTCCAAGCTGGACATTCCTGGAGAGTGTGCAGCGCCGTGTCCTCGTCGCCCGTGTCACAATGATGGCACCCTGACGTGGCCTCGCGGCCGAGGCGACACAGGTACCTTCCGAAGCAACCATGCCCCGTCAGGACCTGCGTCAGCCTGAACGTCAGGGTGCCGTGACTTCGTCTAATCCAATCGTGCAGGACGGGCCTCACCGCCTCAATGGTGGCGGGGCCCGCGCTGGGGCGTCGTAGGCGATCTTCCCAGACCCCCACGGCTACCTGGCGGAGCTCCGACCGGCACGCCTCGATCTCGCGAGGCGCGGGTCTGGTGCCCCTAGCCAGGGCCTCTTTGCGCCACACATACAGTGACGCCAGGACCCTGGCTTCCAGGTCCCATGGGGGGGATCCGGCCAGTAGCGAGGCCACTTCGAAGGACACCGTACGGTATCCTCTTATTGCCCTGACGGCCAATATGCGTTGCGCTTGACGCAACTGCGCAGCGTTTTTGGCCGTCAGGCGGTTAGACCATACTGGGGCCCCGTAAAGGGCCATCGAACGTACGATGCCTTCGAAGAGTTTTCGGCACGTGGCATTGGGCCCCCCGACATTGGGGAGCAGGCGCGAGAGTGCACCGGCTGCCCCCTTGAGTCTGGGGAGCAGCTGCCGAAAATGTGCCGAAAAATCCCATCGGCTATCGAGGACCAATCCCAGGTACTTCATGGTCTCCCCGATACCGATGCGGATGCCTCCTACTACGATGCTACTGTCCGGAGGTGAGCGGTTGCGAGGGCCGTGAAACATCACGGCCTCGGTCTTCTGTAACGCCACCTCCAGACCAAGACGCCGGATCCTGCCTACTATCGTCGACACCCCAGCCGTGCCTAGAAGGCACGCCTGCCGATGGGTCCTCCCGCGCGCGGCGATCAATGTGTCATCGGCGTAACAGATGACACTGATGCCCGGGAGGACCCGACACCTCAAAGTCCAGTCATATGCGATGTTCCACAGGAGGGGACCTAGAACCGACCCCTGTGGAACACCGCATACCATGGCTCGCCGATTCCAGCCCTCATGGACCGGGTAGATGACGGCTCTACTGCTTAAATATGCCCCGACTATACGGCGGAGGTAGGTCGGCACCCCGAAATATCGGAGTGCCTCCAAGATGCATGCCCAGGGCAAGGAATTGAATGCATTGGCGATGTCTAAGGACACCGCCAACAGAACCTCGCCCTGGGAGACTGCTTCCTCCGCCAGGCCTTTCAGGCGCATGACAGCGTCGATTGTGGAGCGCCCTGTGCGGAAACCGAACTGGTGGTCCGCCAGGTCCGGCCCCGTCGTCGATAGGTGCTGGACGAGGCGGGCGACGATGATACGCTCGAAGAGCTTGCCAACCTCGTCCAGCAGCACAATGGGCCGGTAGGCGGACGGTGAGTCCGCAGGGCGCCCCTCCTTACGCAGCAGGACCAGCTTTCCGGTCTTCCACCGTTGCGGAAACTGGCCCTGCTCTAGGCATGCGCCGAAAAGCCTCATCAGTCGGGACTCCAGGGCGTCGTAGGATAGAACCCACGCACGCCCTGGTATGCCGTCAAGGCCGGGGGCGGCGTTCTTGGCCTTTAGCCGTAGCATGGCCACCCCCAGCTCTACCAGGTCCACAGTAGGCACAGGGTCTCTATCCGCGCTGGGCTCCGCATCTGGCGGTGCCATAGCAGGAGGCGTATGCTCAGCCCGTGAAGGGAACAGAGCGCCAACTACGTCACGTGTGACGTCCCTGGGGAGAGACTCAGTTAGTGGGGGCGCCCAGGCACGGAGCTTGTTCCGAGCCATTTTGAATGGGCGCCCCCAAGGGTCTTGATTTAAACTATCCAAGAGCTCCCCCCAGGCCACGTTCTTTGCGTTACAGATCGCGATCCGTAATGTTCTTCTGGCGCTTCTGTACCCCTCGTACAGCTGAGCCTCTACGGTTGCTGCGTCCGCTGCGCGGCGACGCCGTCTTCTATGTCTGGTGTACTGGCGGCGCGCGCTATTGCACGCGCGCCTTAGTCCCTCGAGTTCGGGACTCCACCAGTACACCTTTCGAAAGGGCCGGAATCGGCCCCTCCTCGGCATCGCCGCATCGCAGACGCCAGTAACGAGCGACCGTAGGTTTTCTGCCTCCTGCTCTACATTTATATCGGGAGGGTTCATCTCGGTCCCTGATGCCCAGGTGGCGACAATTAGGGCCTCTTTGAACGCCTCCCGATCCAACTTTTTTAATGCCCAGCGCGGACAATCTCCTACCGGGGGCTCTCGGGAGGGAGGGTTCGGGTTCCGGGCGGAGACGCTAAACCGAATATATCGGTGATCTGAGAGCGTCTCCACCCCCGCGGCAACCCTCCAGTCCCGCACACGGCGCGCCAGTTCAGGGCTGGCGAACGAGACGTCGACAATTGAGCCGCCCTGCTGGCGCACACACGTGTGTACGGAGCCCCGATTGAGAACTACGAGACCCTTTTCGATGGCCCATTCTTCCAATGCCTCACCACGCGCACTCGTACTCGGGGATCCCTAAGCCACGGATTTTGCGTTGAAGTCCCCGAGCACGAGCACGGGGCGAGGCCGGCTGCGGGCCACCACTATGCCCACTTCCTCGATCCATCCCTCGAAATCGGCGAGCCTTCTGTTCGGGGAGAAGTAGCCACCGACGACCACTATCTCCCCGATCGTTGCCGCTACGTAGCCCCGTCCCTGCACCACACCGGCTAGGGGAGGGCATGCAGCGGCGGTCCGGACAATAATAGCCACCGAGCCATCGAGATCCCCCGCCCAGTCAGAACGGGGGGGGACGTAGTATGGCTCGGCGACTACGGCCAGCTGTATGCCCCACTGCGCCAAACTCTGCACCAACAAGTCCTGGGCAGCGGCACAGTGGTTCAGATTTCCTTGGACCACTAGGAGAGCCATTGAATCGACCTTTTATTCCTCCATCCTAGTGGTCTCGGGCGCTGGCGACGGTGACGGTTGCAGCGAGCGTGGTAACGGCTGCGGCGGTTGCGGCGGCCGCGGCGGCGGCGGCTGTGACTTGTTTATGGCCGCGGCCTGCCTGGGACCTTTCCTGTTCTTTTTCTTGCGTTTTTTCTTGGCTGGTGTCTTCTTTTGGCTGTCGTTTTTCGCGGTGGTGGGGGGGCTCGCGAATTTGCGCGCGGCCGGCACTCCCCTGCACATCCAATGACCCGCTGCTCGGCCTGCTGCGCTGCAGATGCTGCAGTGTGGCGCATTCAGGCACGTAGCAGCGGGATGTCCTGGTTGACCGCAGCGGTAACAGTCCTTGCTGCGGTCGACAGGGGAGGAGCAGGTGCAGGCCACGTGTCCTGCCACAAGGCAGCGCCAGCACCGCTCTGACCGGCTCGGCAGAATTTTGACGTCTGCCGAAGCCCACCCCACCATTATCCTCTTCCTGTCTTTCAATTTGATGGCCGCCGCCACAGGGCAGGCCAGGATAACATATCCGAGCCTGTCCGGGCCCAGACGTATGGCGCTGGAATTGATTCGCCCAGCGGCGACGTCCGTAACCCGGGCGACGGCGGCCACTACCTCCTCGACAGTCGTGCAGTCGTCCAGACCCGAGATACGCACATTGAGACACCTCTCGGGCCTGGACACCTTCACCTCATCCTGAGGTAATACTTCTTTAAGCCGCGCGGCGAGGGCATCGGCCTTCTCCCCGCTATCTTTCCCGGGGAGGAGGAGCATACGAGCCCCCGTACGCGCGGTTTTCAATTTGACCCCGGGGATACCGAGGTCTCCAAGTTTTATATTAGTTTTAGCCTTCTGCATTAAGTCCGCGTAGCTGGTGCCTTTTTCCACCGCTGCGGGTAACAGGGTGAGAATCACCGCAGCGGTGTTAGGCACCCGCATACGCGGACTCTTGGTCGCCGGTGGCTTTGGCTTCGCTTGGGGCTGGCTAGCCTGTTTGGCGTCGCTTGGTTGGGCCGGTGGCTTCTTCTTTTTGGCCTTACGGGCCACCACCGACCAACCTTCATCAATCCTCGGGGGCTCTTGTGCAGACGTGCTAGCCCTCGATGTCCCCTTTTGTGTAGGGGTGCTTATCGTCGCATTTTGACTGTTTCCGCCGCCTCGCTTTCTTTTCGCGGGTATCGGAGGAAAGTCTTCAGGAGGACGGTTAGCCTCCCTTCTCCCGGATGCAGGAGTTTGCTGCGTACTTGCCCGCCGGGCGTCTACAGCCAACGGCGGGCGGACTCGCCTCTCCGGGAGAAGGCGGTCATCCAGAGCGGCCAGTTTTGCGTCCATCATGGCCCCGAGCGACAGGGTCAGATGGCGCAACAGCTCGTCCTGGTCCTTGAACCGCCCTCCCACTACAGACGAAGACGCCGATTGTGGTGGGGGCGGCGGAGGCGGAGGCTTCGGCATCGGCGATCTAGAGACCGGTACCAGCCGGGGTCGGGTGAACTCAGCTCGGAGACTAGCCATTTCCTTTTTCATCTCTTTCATCTCGGCCTCGAGGCGTCTATTGGCCGCTTCGAGCCGTTTGATTTCGTCAGACTCGGTGCGGCCTCTCAACACCTCAAAGGCGTCACTGATGATAGAGACCGAGTCGTTTAGGGACTTCATAAAAGTCCCTTTTAATCCCCTGGGGACCTTTGCCACATGGCGGATGACCCCCAGGGCATTTCGAACGTCGGTCTCTATGGCCTGGGCGGTTCTAGCTCCGGCCTCGTCCGTAACTGCGACCGACCCTGAGCAACTAAGAAGTTCTGGGGCCCGTCGAGCGATACGCGCCTCTTCGGAGACTGTGGTTTACCGTGGCCCAAGGATATCTGCAATACTCCGACAGCCGAAGCGTTATCTAACAAAATAAAATAAAATTTTAAAGTAATCATAATAGTATCTCATTATTATTAAATAAATATTATGCATTTGGATTACGATAAACTGCATTCAGGCTGGCCTTAAGTTTACTCAATTTAAAGGTTCATCGAACTTTCTAAATACTTAGTATTAAATTGCAGGGTTATAAATTATAAAATTTTAATGTTGGAATTTATTACCTACTCTCTTCGTAAAGGTGTAAGTCAAAAATCTGCATAAAATTAAAATGAAGGCAGGTGCATTATAAATGAAAGTTCAATGTCAGATTCGATCGAAAAGATTTTATAAGTATAATAAGCCAATAAATATAAACGCTGGCTGTGATTTCAAAATAATTGTCCAAAATGAAATTTATTACTATTTACACTATGCGATGATTTTTGGTAGACAAAAAAGAGATAAATGGATTGTGTGACGGGTGATATGATAATTTCTGGTGTGACAGAGGACATAGATCTGAATAGAGGAGTATGGAAGAAAAACACATATTGTGCCAACCCCAAATAATTGAGAGATAGTGAAAGAGAAAAGAGATACGATGCCTAATAATAAATAACTGTTTTTAAATTTTTATCTCTCAATTTCTCTAAAAGTTTGGTTCGAATATACTCCAAAGCAGCTCAACAGATTTCAATGAAAACTTTAAGGAATAAAACACGAATGTTATGATAAATTTTCGTATATCTATGTTTTATTTTGATATCTTGCAGGATTTAGATAGCATAAATATTTATGATAAATAGAAAGTCCAAAGCAAACGAGGTCGTAGACACAGGTAGTCTATATGTAATAGATAGTAACTACAAATAATAAACTACTTTTCCTAACTTAAATAAATCATCGAAAACACTTTACTCTTACTCAGACAGATTAACCTAGATAGAATACTAAAGGGAGGCTTTATAGCTCAAAGCGATCTCTTACAGACAAAGCCCATAGTCGTTATAATTTGTATACTTTCAATATAGTACTTGAAGAGACAGCAATTAGCGATAAAGCCGCCTATTGTATTTCCTATAAAATATTGTAAACTAGCGGGCGCGCCAGTCTCTGTATGGGAAGTACAGAGACTGCCGCGCCCGCTAATAAAAATAAATAAATCTAAAACCGATTTCACCGCCACTTAACGGATCCAATTGTGAATCTAAACAAGCCTGGGACCCACACTTACTTGAGCACACACAAAAAAATCATCAAAATCGGTCTGACCGTTTAGGAGTTCGGTGACATATGAACAGAAGAATTTTATATATAAATATATGGATTTTTGTAATTGTTTATTTTGGTGTGCCATAAGATAGTATCTATCTAGATTTACTTTTAGAAATTGATTGTAAGGTTATAATTTCTTTTGACTATAAGCAAATGATTATGTCGGCGTCCGTCACTCGTTTCCTTGGACTAATTGGCGTATAAATGACTCACTGTATTGAAGAAGGTCGTCGGCCTGCGTCCGTTTTAAAGCGAAGCCGCGGCAAATTGATGGTTCTTTAAGGAAGTTCTGAGAACCACAATAAGTTACAAAAAAAGGCATCGCCTACCACTACGGGAACCGACGTCACGACTTCAATCGAGCCAAAATGAAATGCGGTTTGCGTCCACAAAATTGCGTTTTTAATTTAGCACAAAATTTTGTGGCCAGCATCAAACAAGTTTAATAGTTTATCTTTTTTTCTCTACGCTGAAAATGAACCTGCCTAATGCTGATATTAGACGGATCAACCTATTTGAATCAATTTCGTTGAAAGGCACAGAACTGAATGACAAAGACAGTATCAATGACATTGAATGATTCAAATCTATATTTTTATGGATCATTTTGGTTGATTCATCTAAATTGAAAGACAGATATGAACCGTCTAATATCGGCAAGTAATACATTTTTTGACTGGATACACAAACAGTTCGCTATGTTAAGTATTTTTTTATATAGTCATAAATAACGATATCAGTAAGAGAATCAAGGTATCCGACACAGTGGGTCGCTCAGGACCACCGACCAATGAAGCAAACGAGTCTGGTGAAGACCGCGTCTCGGTAAATTTAGTGTAGAACGCCCTCCTATCCGGTGGACTTGTAACAATCTGGTTAAGTTTCCCGACAGAGGCTGGATAAGAAAACTAGACGGCGGGGATTTCTATGTGGTGCAAAAATATGGAGATGTACGTCCAGTAGTAATCATCGATTGGCTGAAAGAGATAAGACATAAACCATGCCAAGCCAAAATTAAACGCAACAAGAACGTGTATTTAAAACATGTAGGAATTAAAAGAGCACTTTCTTTAAAACATTCTGCAAATTGACTGTTATACTAAAGAAGGAAAACCGTTACTCGCGACAGTTCGGTCGGCCTCTCATTATGGGACCTAAATTAAATAATTGAAAGTATTATAATGTAGTTCCAATAACGTAAGACTATTCTGAAGATACTTTGTTTGATTTAAGATGTATTTATTATAATTATGATACACATAATTGTAATTAATAAAATCTAGAAAGATTTATGAAATTATTTAACTCTTACTGTATGCGTGTCATGTAATAAATACATTTTAAACAATAATATTTTTAGATAGGCTGCATTAATTAATTCTATCATTATTATGAACTTTGCAATCTATACAAATATATAAATGTTAATGTTTTTGAGTTTGTATATTCCTATTTCAAATCAAGAATGATTGGACCACATAAGTCGTATACAAATATCTATAATATTATATCAATGCTATTAAAAAACAACTGAAATAGACTATATAAACGTTGGAGAACAGGATGCATTTTTTTAGATTTCTGGTCTGTTTTATTGGGATTTACGTAAAAACCGCCAGGCCGATTTCGATGCAGTTTTCGCTGATCGACAGCAAATTTTAAGACTTAAAATCTGCGCCACTTTTTATCCCGGGAATCCCGCGGGAATTTTTCTGGGAACGATTATAATGTCCCCGATGCAAATGATTTTTGTTCGATCGATAGAAAATTTTATGGAATAAAATATGTGATATTTTTTATCCCGAGAATCTCGCGGGAATTCCTCCCAGAAGTTTAGAGTTGTTCGGAAGCATGAAAATTAGCTTATTTCGACACAGTTTCCACTAAGACGATAGCTTACATTCTTTTTTTAAATGCTGCGATACTTTGTGTCCCGGGAATTTCAAGTCAAGCGTGGACGAAGTCGCGGGTATATCCTAGTATACACATGTAATATTAAGTAAGTAATAGCTAGGACTCAATAAGTGGAAATACTTATATTATATTAGTAATAATAACAGTCCATAAACATCCCACTGCTGGACTCAGGCCTTCTATTTTAATTATAAGGGAACGGACAGTATATACGTGCTTGTCCAAGGTGGTAATTGTAGTAAAATGCATATTAGATAAGAAAACCGCCTAAGTGATTTATGCTTTCCGGCCTGGATTCGAACGCACGCCTTTTGAGTATAAGACGCGTGTACGCTAACCACTAAGCTACCACGGCTGGAAATACGTATGACGTCGTAAATATCGAGATCAATGATAATAAATAAAGTAACAATTATACAAATTGATATGCACTAGCTATGACTGCGAATGCATTCAAGGACAATAATGTTACGAATGCGCTCGCGTAATGAATGTTTATTATTTAGGGCTGGATTTTACAACCTTTTATAATTATACTTTCGCCACGATACGCCTAAGCTTATCATTATCGCTTTTCTTGCGATAATATCAAGATTGCAAACTTAAAAATATTATACTTTATTGTTAGATGAAATGACAGACAGGTTATCTTAGATTGTACAAAATTGTGTTATTGAAACTTTAGCAAACTATAATTTTTAAAAATAAAAAATTAGGAAGAACCTAGCATCGTTGACACATTCCCTCCTCTCAATGATTGGCAGCATGATTATTAATTTATTCAAAACATGAAGAAATTTTATTTTAATATTTTTTATTTTATATCCATACAATGATTTCTATGTTAAAAAGAGTGAAATATTTGAATGTAAATAAATACTTGAACAAAAATTATGTTATTGTTTGGTAACAAAATAAAAACAATATTAACATTTATCTATATTTTGAATAAATTAGTTGGGTGCAAGCAATGGTTTATTACTCTATATTTATATTTTTCCTAATATAGCAAAATTAACATATTGATACTGAACCGTGTTAGTACGACTGTACTAGTTGTACATACACTCGATCCTAGTTAACTATCTAGTATTCAATCAATCAAGTATATCAATTTGTACTTTAGCTTTTATTGTATTTTGTATTCTGCTGCAATCGAAAGTTGCCAAAGTTAAATAAAACTTACAGGTCCTGAATCCTGGTTTGGGACTTTTGTACCTAAGCTTCTTATGTATTATGGCTATAAATAAATGAATTTTATTTTATTTATTTTTAAGTAAACAAAGACCACGCGGTCAGCCCTACACATGGTCAAACTTATTGGACTTTCAACAAACGTTAATCGCTGTCTATATAGCAAGTCTGTCGCAGCCAGTCAAGGCAATTTTAGTTGTTTAAATTAAATATAATGTTTATATATTATAACTCAATCTTTGATATTTTCAAGGTTTTGGCTGAAAAACAGAAAGTTAAAGTTAAATCTCGTTGACAAAATTAACCCTGTAAGTATTATACCTGAGTATAGTTTGTTCCAATTTTACTTGAGGCCAGTTACATATATATTTTTTAACATACATACATAACTTCACGCCAGTTCCCTTGCGGGGTAGGCACGAACAACAGAGTGCCATTCAGGCTCATATTCATATTTTTTTAACGTGTACAGATTATTGATTAAGTGGTTATCAAAGGTCTACTTCAAAATAAAATTCAAAACCCATATACCTATTTACTAATATAGAAATTCCGAAGCGAGATAAACTTTACATTTCCGTAACGATAACATAAGCTTGATTTGCCAAGTAGTAGGGTATTTGCCCGACTGGATGGCTACCACCTCTGGTCTAAAGTATTTCGCCATAACAACCTTGAATTGTGTTCCGGCATTAGTGACCAGGTTCCAGTCTCCCTTAAGAGAGCAGCAGCGCATTTGTAGCACCTTTGGTCTCGCAAATGTCCATAGGTGATGGTAACCGCTTTCTATCAAGTGGGACGTCTGCCTGTCTGCTGAACTCCTGCATTTTTTTTTATAAGTAAAACCATTATAATATCGGTTCTGTGGATCCAAACCCGGAGATTTAGGACCACCTGGGTACTTACTTGTGTATAAACAGTGCAGAGAATTTCCCCGTTTACCGCGCCGGGTAGCCCTTAACTTCCGTGAAGGAATATTGTGATCTAAACTATTTTAACAATAAATTTCGTCAAATATTCTTCAATTAATGAGAATCGATTCCTATTAATATCATTTTAATAGTAAATTAACAACCACCATCCATACAATTATAAGAAAATTATTGCAATAAAATAAATCAACCTCGTATGTTAGCAAATCAAATGAATATATAACTATTTCAATTAAAGCATGGAAGATGAAAATTACACGGTGCAATTTTAAAGGATTTATGACTTGACGTTAAGCGAGCTTCGCCGACGTCATTGCTGGAATAAACTGCCTTCACGGCTTTGGCTAATCAAGACGTTGAATGGGACTCTTCAAAAGCAGTTTAAAACATCCGTTCGCTGAAACTGTTTAAAACAGCGAAGGTTTTGGCGTATTGCCAAGAATTATTACCTGCCCGACCTTACTTTTGTTTACGGTATAAGGTGTATACGACTGCAAAACAGAGACTTTTTATATGTAGACATGTTTTACTGTGCACTGTATTTCGGCAACATTAAAGCAGAGTAGTTGCCTGGCCTTGACATATTAGTGTAAAAATGTGCATCGCAGCTACCTCATCATTAAAAAAAAAATAAGTTTGGGATAAAAGCCTTCTATGTGTATAGATACACCATGTGCGAATTTACATGGTCTATACCGAAACATAGATCTCTGGGTTCGGATCCACAGAACCGATATTATAGTCGTTTTACTTATGTCATTGTTACGGAAATGTAAAGTTTATCTCGCTTCGGAATTTCTATATTAGTAAATAGGTATATGGATTTTGAACTTTATTTTGAAGTTATTCCTAAATAAATGCAATATTTATTTAGAAAAGTGGAGTATTTTGTAATCTATATTTTTCTAAAATTCCTTTCATTCAAGTGTCTTATTAATAATAGTAATGAGCATTAGTCGGTGATATTGAAGCCAGAAATGATCTAGTAAGAGTATTCATAAAACGTGGTTGCCAACAATGATGCGTTAAGGTGATTTACCGATTACCGTTTTTAAAACAACGTTAAAGTAAGAAGTGTATGCATAATATGTATATAAAGTGTAAGTTTAACTTTATAATTATGATTCGATATAACTTCAAAAGATGTAGCATGTTATTTCGGATCCTTTAATGCTCAAACTTTTAGCTTCATTTTCAAGACTTTTTAAGTAAATGTTCATATTGACACCTTAAACAAGTTGTGAAGTTTATCACAAAGATTATATCTACTTTCGTTTACCGTGCTCAATATGACAAATTAGCTATATTTAATTGTTACTACCGTATCGCGCGAAGAAAAATGAACTGAATTTCGCTAGATAGAGATAAGTTAACCGAAATAATTATGTCAGTGTTAAGTATCTCTCGGGTAAAAGTAAAGGGTATCAATGTTTACATATTTATACTGATGAAGGTAATGCACTTTTTCTTAAAATTTGTGTTAAACGAGGCCTCTATGCCCTTGTGACCAAAGTTCGGAGCTCTACAAATTGAATGACATTGTCTATTGATATCTATTGTGTTTTAATCAATGGCTATTATTATCAATGCTACGATATTATCAGTAGGCATGGGCCTTTCTCACCTTGAACTAATTTTAAATGGCCGCACACTCCGACCCAATTTTTATTATTGTCTAAAGTTCACCATGTACGTGTTATTCGTTTTTCGTAATTGCTTTCTTTGTATACTTTTATTAACTATAAATTAGCTCTAAATACTCTGTCACTCTGTTTTTCACAAAATCCTGTTATTATTTCATAAATTTTATCATAATGCTTAGAGGCAGGTTATTTTAGATAACTCACAATAGATTCTACAAGTATATATAATTATAGTCCTTGACGTATCCGTTAACAGCGAACCTTGTTAAGTCCGGCTGTGCGACCGCAGGTGGTTAGCGAAACCAAATTTGGTTTTAAAAGTTCATCTGCAAGGAGCGCAATACAGCCGTCCTGATGAGACAAGTATAATCAGCAAGTATAAGCGCATGGCACGCAACTCTCTTAGATTGATTTTACAAAAATAAATATCGGACAATATAATTCTACACTTGATGATAAGTAATTTAAAATATTTTTAACGAAAGTTAGATAGAACAAAATATAGATATGGTTTATTTATTTAAATGCTTTTGTTAAAGCTCCGCAACCAAGTGATAAAAACAGTAGAAGTTAGAATTAGTAGATATACAGTAGATACCTATATATTTAAACTTATATCCGACTTAGTAAAAATTAAGTACCTACCTATACAACTGACGCAAAGACATCATTTAAAATTTTCTTGCAATAACAGGAAAATCTTATAGATACCCATAAGGAATGGGTTGACTATCAAAGTCAAGGTGTTACGACCGCATCAAGGTGCGTCAAAGGAATTTGTGTTTTAAGGTACCGTTCTTAGTTATCAAAGATTTTCCTGTTCATATCTTGCCAAGTCACGTACTGTATTATATTCTGTCTTTAGTATTACTTACATTTAACGTACCTATTTAAGATCTCGGTCTTCCGCTTGTCTAAAGTTTGTGTTCACATAACTTTCTTAATTGAACAGTGTAATTGACAGTTAAATCAATTAAGAGAATGTTCTCTTTTTTAACCATAACAAATGTCAAACTAAGGGAAGGGACTGATTTTTAACAAAATTTTATATTCTTTACATACATACATACATAACTTCACGCCAGTTCCCTTGCGGGGTAGGCACGAACAACAGAGTGCCATTTAGGCTTATTCTTACACACCTCACTTGCCTCTTTGACATATTCTTTACATTAATTAAATTTATATATAAAACCAATTGCTGTTCGTTAGTCTCGCTAAAACACGAGAACGGCTGAACTGATTTGGCTAATTATGCTTTTGAATTATTTGTAGCAGCCCAGGGATGGTTTAAAAGTTGAGTAAATGTGAAAAAAATGCTTGCAATATAGTAAAACAACAATTTCACTTTCCCTTAGAAACTATTTCTACCTGTCAAACATTTGATTTTGTTTAAGTTTAAGGCTTGGCAACTAGGCCTTTAAGCCAGGCGCCGTTGTATTGTAGGTTACAATCGACGTCATTCAACGGAGTTCTTGTGAAAACTCGAAAGGCCACATTTGGCTATATAGTTCACATTTCTCGCAAAAACACATAATTACTACTCAAAAACTATCAATATCCTACAACTATTGTTCATTTTAGAGTAATTTTACACATTTTTAGAAAATAAAACTGCACAGCACAACGTCTCCTTTCAGTTCCCGCCAAAAACTCGTCAATCATTTGATGTTCGTCGCGTCGTTTAAAAATCAATTAAATTTAAAAGTGATGTTTTTTCTCATTTTTTTGGTTTTGAATGTCAAACTTTTGATGTTCGTCCCGTCGTTCAGAAATCAACGTTTTTTATTGACTGATTCTGAGGCGGTACGAAGTTTGCCGGGTCAGCAAGTTTAAAATAATGTTTTTCTTTGTTTATGTTTTACATCTATTTTAATTTTTAGTCTTACGTTTCGGTTATTCTTCATTAGTTGTGTTTCATCTGTCAGGTGTTAACGATTAACATCAACTCAATAGCTCTAGATTTATTAACATCATACTAATACCAAAACTACCACAAAGAGCTTTATCAAACACCACTTGTCTGAATTTTACAAAGCAAATATATATTATATTATTCAAGAAGGCAGTCTGTCTGTCTAAAAGGCCAGACATATTTATTTTTTTACATAAAACAACAGATGTCTCTGTCATGTTGAATTTTACAAACTTGTATATGTGCATCTTTCTTTTAAGTACGAATTGGTAATTCGAGATATTCAAGGATTACAAGTTTGACTTCCTGTTTGTAATTGTTGTAGCAAGTTATTTAAATATCACTCCTTGTACTAGCGTAATAACCCTGTTTGGTAAGAGTTTTTACAAACATACAAACAGCGTATGGAAACAAAATTGATTGATTGGCCGTACATTGACCCAAGCAATTTTGCGAGGATTATTATGGCTCCGTATATAAAACCTAATATAGTGGCAAAAAATTAATAGAGAGAAAATTCATATAAAATTGCGCTTCTATATTATGTACATTGTGATTATGACAATATAAGTGTTATGGGCATGTCGCCAATAAATATTTTTAACATCAAAGGGGTTGCCAATGTGCTGTCGGTCTACAAGGAATTTTATGATTACTTAAAAGCTCGTATTGCAGTGTTCTGAAAGAACTTCAGCTGAGAGCTTTTCCCAAACTCCTAAGGTATTTACGTAAGGGAGACGTTATTGAAGATCGTTGAGTACACGAATGAAACAATAAACGCCCAGCTAATGGCGAGAGCTTTAATAGAAGAAAGAGGACAAAGGTAGTATACTAA
The DNA here is from genome assembly GCA_019925095.2 of Dendrolimus kikuchii. NCBI lineage: Eukaryota > Metazoa > Arthropoda > Insecta > Lepidoptera > Lasiocampidae > Dendrolimus > Dendrolimus kikuchii. The sequence continues at coordinate 9,953,894 of CM034391.1, read as the reverse complement.
ATAATTCCCTGGAACATTGTCTATCCCATTACTTCAATAGAAAAATATGAAGAATTAATAGATATTATTTGTCCGGGCTATTTCAGGAGTCTTTTATCCGTGCAGTAACGGAAAAAGAATACTAATTCCTGCTGCCGGGCGGCCTGTCGTAACAGGCGACAAATCAACCCACAGTCAGGTGGTAGAGCATTTGCCTAACTAGACCTGGACTGGAGTTACCACCCTCGGTCTAGAGTATGCCGCCATAACAATTTTAAGTTGTGTTCCGGCATCAGTAGCCAGGTTCCAGGGTCAACAATCTTGGCTTGCGGTCTCCTCCTTCTGCGAATCCGTCATGTCGCAGAAGGAGGCCGCTAAAAGAGCGAGGGAGGAGGACGCGTACGCGGACCCCATCCGCAGGAGGCGGACCGGCGGTCGCAGGCGCCGCTACGCGCATCTTCTCCTCCCATAATTACCCTCACAGGGGGCCGCGGTCACGGGGGCGACAGCGGACTTCCCCCCCCCCCCCCTGCTGTACGAAGTGGGTCACTCTGCTCCCGGGGGTGACCCAGTTACAGGGTGTAGGGACGTCATGGTGCAGTTACTCTGTACAAGATCCCATGACGCCCCGTAAAAGCGCTATAAATGGGGCGCAGGTTTAGGTTTAGTGGGTAGTTTGGCGGCCGTTTCTCGCGACAACTTCGTTTTAGAAGCCAGCGTGGAGGACCGGTCGCTGAGAGTCCCACACACCCTCGATGCAGGCCTTATGCCTGCATTTTGGCCCTTCCCCCGAAGGACCCGAGGATGGTGTCCAAAGACATTCCCCCTGCGTTATCAAAAAAAAAAAAAGGTTCCAGATTCACCGTCGAGGCCAGCAGCATATTGGCATCACCTCTGTTGTTGGGCCGTCAGCATGTCTGCTGTGCTTCAACAATAAAATATGGAGTGTCTTGGAGGTATTTTTTATCATGACTGCTTCTTTAATTTCGAACATTCTAGTTGCGACTTTGATCTTCGTCAATCGTTCAATATGAACGAAGGCTTGAATTTAACAGACATAATGCACGAATTTATAAACGTACATACAAAAGCACATAATCTACACTTATTATACATGCAACTGTGAGTTTGTATACGCTATCACGACTTAACTACTCAACCGATTATTATGAACTTGTGCATACCTACATGTTGTCAGGAGCACACGAAAAAACCTAACCTTTCCAAAAAAAGCTGCGGTTCTCAGGGGAAGAAAATGAAATTTTAGACGATCTGTACGATTGTACAAGTAAAATTAAATGATTGAAAAAACTTATATTAACGCGAGCGAAGCCGCGGGCAAAAAATAGTGTATTAATATTATTTAATATATCTTATTCTTGGTTATTCTAAGATTTAGTCATAATCATGGTCTGCACCTTACATGAATGACGCACACACCTTGCATGCGCGGTATGCGTGAATCATAACTTTTTTACATTTTCAAAGCCAACCTGGGAAATTCCCATGACTTTATAGCTCCAGGGTTCGATATCAAGTTAATAGTAAAAGTCATAATGGCCGCAACAGCTTTTTGTTTTATTACATTGCTCTCATATACTTAAACTGTAATCTAGAACAACTCATGTGCAATACGCGATAAACCGTCTAAATTAAGAAGTATTTTGTAACGTTCAAAGCATCTCGGGGTCGAGTGCTATTTTCTTTTTACTGATTAGGTATCATCTCGAGCTTCGGTGAGAATATTTAATGATCTTTAATTTCTGTAATAACAGGCAAAGGATCTAGACCATATAGCCTTGTTGGATCAATTTTGGCGATTCAGTACTTGTTCACTAGATAATACAGTTTTCGGTACCTATTCCTTTAAAATTCTCGCGTACTTAGATTTGAATCTAGAATTTAATTTCAAAAACGATGATCAACAGCACAACAGACAATTATACCGTACAAGTTAAGGCCGACACACCTTCCATGATCAAATTGTTCGTGTACTAGCAGAAGGTGATGTCAGGAGCCTTAAGAACAGACGAGCTTGCATGACAAGAGTTATGAATGTCAAAGAGGCAAGTGAGGTTTGTAAGAATAAGCCTAAATGGCACTCTGTCATTCGTGCCTACCCCGCAAGGGAACTGGCGTGAAGTTATGTATGTATGTATGTAAGTTAAGGCCAAAACACTGCGGTTTGAGCATGATTATTTTTTATCCTTGTGGATGGGTATGCTTACAATAGGTTCGAGTTTGTCCGCTATCTCCCCTGATGTCAGTGTAATTATAAGATCTACACAGTACGAGTATACAGACTGGTACTTGTTTAATCAATATAGTTAGTAAATTAGTATAAAAATTACAATAAATTAATATATATATATATATATATATATATATATATATATATATATATATATATATATATATTAGCTATTCCATTTCGTATGGACAAAACCTATACCTATGAAATATAAATCTAGATACTTACAAATAAAAAATAGACCCCCAAATCACTGACAGTGGGGAGAGAGAGTTCCCAAAATTTTAGCTATTGAGTTATTATGGCTACAATGTTATTCATAAACGAATATAAATATAACGTGATATTGTGTTGTAATATTCTTTGTAAATTGTTATCTACGTCGAAGGGAAGTGGAAAATGATAAAGGTTACATTGAGCAAAATTACTAGCATTATAAACCACATTATGCATGGACTATTCTTGGTAAGTAACTATCACTATTGTCAGAAACTAGCAACGAAACTCATTGATTTGTCGCGGGTGGTCATCTGCGCCCAAGAAGCTAGTTAAAAGAGAAGACTTGCAGTAAAACTTGCATTCTGGCTTCAAGCCAAAGCTAGTCGCTTCCAGTCCCTATCATTAGTTGCAATATCAATTGTATTTTGTTTGATTATGGGCCTAACTTATGATGTTAAATTAATGATGTTATGTTTCTTGGTACACTTTCTGACAGAGACCTGTTGCAGGTTAGTGTTAAGCACACTATCTGTGACAGGTTTCCTAAAAATACTTCAATATCTTTGGATATACATGTTTTAGTTTTATAACCTGGCCATAACGTCTGCAACGTGGACAATATTTTGCCGTTTGGCAATATTCTATCTTATCTGTAGCAAGTGTCAGTAAATTATAAATAAAGCGAACTTATCCATGTTGTTTTAATTATAAAGTTGAGCCAATTCTAAAATTCACTAAAAATAACTAAATGCGGATACTAAGTTACACTCGAGCAATGATTTTTAAATTTTATCAAGGACTTTAAAGCAATAATCTTTTTGACATAAATGGACGATATTTACCAAAGAACAGCCGACATGACAGGTTTGTAACGGTTCTTTTGGTATCTTTTATTCAAATAATTGTTCTGTTAATTATCACAAGATATTAAAACTCTTGCTTATAAAATATTAATATAATTACTAAAGTATGTTTACTTACATAGATTATGTTGACAAAATACGTATGTCGTTAAGTAAGCAACTAGATACTTTCACGACGCTTGACGTGATGATAAAAATTACTAGTAAGTATCAAAATTACTCATGACATCATTGAGTAGCAATAATAGGCTACATCAATGCATGACATAGTATTGAAGTTGATAGAGTTTAGACAAATTTGCTAGAGTGGCCCTCCTATTAGTTTCTACTCTAATACTTTACTACTAGAAAATTCCAATTAAAGCTTTAAATGAACGTATTTGAAACATATTTTTGAAACTTACATCCCTATTAATTATTATTATAAATGTGAAAGTAACTCTGCCTGTCTGTTACGTTTCCCTAAAGGTTATCCCAGAAACTAAAATAGCTTTTGATTTTTTGTTATTTGCCAGTTTCGTCATTTTGACTATTTTCGCCATTTTGGCCATTTTCTTCATTTAGGCCATTTCGTCAATAAGGCCATTTTCGTCATTTTGGTCATTTTTGACATTTATGTAGTTTTCAGACAGTTTATAGATAGATAGAGGAATAGATAAATAAAACTAGCACGGGGTGAAATAGGGAATGAAAGTTTGTATGGGAGACCAATCATTTCTCAAGTTTATAGATATGAAAAATCATCATGTAGAAAAATAATGGTATAAAATTAATTTATAATTTTTCGGCTGATTGAAAACGTTAATATGATATTGATTAAAAAGTTTATCGTTATGTTACCCATTATTCTTTTAATAATGTCAATAATTTCTTCATTGTTGGACGTCTTAATTGTTTTGTGGGTCGAATACATGTTTCCTCAGAATCAATAAGGGCACAGTATTATAGCATGGCAGCTGGCAACAATTATCGTGATTTTGGCAGATGTGTCAGATGCAGATTCTGGCGCGCAAAGCGATTTGCTGGATGTGGTAAAAATAAAACAATAATTTTAAATTTTGTGCGTTTACGTGTAAAAATGAAGGGAAAATATGTAGTTATTATAAGCTAACCCAATATAAGTATTTAATTAAAACTCTTATGTGTTTTAATTTAATACTTTTTAACCAATTTTATAGTTTCCTGCGGGGGGTATTGTAAGGGGCGACAAAACAACCCATGCACAGTCAGGTGGTAGGGTATTTGCCCGTCACCCCTGGTCCAAATTATGCCACCATAACAACCTTGAGTTGTGTTCTGACTTTATTGGACACCCGGTCTCCCTTTAGAGAGCGGCAGCACATTAGGAGCACCTTTGGTGTTACAAATATCTATAGGCGATGGTAACCGCTTTCCATTAGGTGGGGCATCTGCCTGTCTGCGGAACTCATGCAATTAAAAATATATAGGAATTTTGAGGGTTAATCTATGGATTCTTTCTTTTTATTTATTTATTATGCTTTGGTGTATAATAAGTAACAATTATAATCAAATTAAATACTTTACTAAAAATTAGTATACATTTTAATCACAGTGTTCTGTGTTCTTATACTAATTATTATTTGTTCCTGTACCACTCATGTTATCTTTAGTTATCTACAGTTGTAATTAGATTTACTGTAGTTGACTGAAGGAAGTATGTAATGTTTTGCTCCGACTTTAGACGTAAGTAGGTACAATACGTGGCAAATATAATCATAATTCTTGAAATTCTTGGCGCATCCGCAAAATTAAACTTATATTGAATGTTGATTTTGCAAGTTATTGGGTTGCAACACGGGTGTCGATGACAAACAAACAATAATACGATTGTTTTGATTGTTACTGATTCACACTAATGAATTTTAAAATACAAAGCGAGTGTTATCTTTTTAAAGTCAATCCCAGTTCAAAAACAAGTTCGTGTCGAATAAAAAAATGTTAATTTCTGGGGTTAAAATTTGAACTGATTTAGATAATTATTACAATCAAATCAATAGTTTCTTAAATTCTGTTTTATGATGCCACCGTGCACAAATAGCCAGGGTAACTATTTTGGTAGTTATTTTATCCATACTAATATGTCAATACGAAACTGCTTTATTAGGACGTTTGTTTATTCTTTCTTCATTGCCTTGGGGATGAATTGATTAACATGTATAGTTTGTACATAGAAACTTTAAATAATGGCGATAATATGGGATAACTTTTAACCTGATAAATGAGAGTTTCTGCAGGATATGGATTTGAGATTTAATCGAGCGAACTGCATGGAATACTGTATACATACGTAAGTCGTCATATAGATACACGTCACAAATTTCAAAATCCAAACTAATATGCGAAAGTAAATCTATTCATCAAATTCATACATACATCAATTCTATGAGTCTACCTACATATGAAAAACAAAAAACGTAGATGAATTCGCGTGTAATGGTGACTATTATATACATTATCCGTCAGTATAATAAATAACACTTTCTATAAGTAGATTATAAACAGCTCTTTGTAGATCTAAATGGTAGATTAGTTTTCTGGCATTTGTTTATTTTAAGAAACATTTGTTGTCGGGACGTAAGATCAATGTTGCTACATCGTAATATATTTGGAAACGCCGCCTCCTTTACACAAGCTTGGCACAAAAGCGAGACGGTTTATTTAAATCTACCGCTATAATATATAGCTTTAATAAATATTTGTAAACCTATTGTTTGCGACTCTGCAATATTGACTTAGGCCTGATCATACCGATCGTTCTTTTGTCTTACTATCGGTTAAAATTTGACACAAGCTCTAACATCTAATGTCAAAATTCAACCGACGGTAGGGCAAGTGAAGGAATAGTAAGATATAGGATAAATGTCATGTAGTCATAAATGTTAGTCACTATTTTAATAATGTTAGGTACTTACGCAGTTAAGTACATAAGAGATAAATATTGTGTATAAAACTTTTTTATTAAAGACTGACGTGATCAACGTAAATATCTTACTTCCAAGCTATTTTAAAGGAACGTTGTTATAATTATGCCTCTAATCCTCTCGTATACTTAGCGCTAACCGACGCATTAATCTAACCAAATTAAAACATGTTTTCGAATGTAAAAAACATCACAGGCTCAAAGTACTTGTTGAATTGAACGGATTATCATCAAAAAATAAATTTTGTAGGTGAGCATGTTTACAGAGCACGGGAGTCCGTATTTTATTTACACTTTAGAATTTCCTTTTAGTTTTATTTTATGTTTTCTTCTAGGCTACGTACAAACGGGTTGGTGGCAAGTGGCTATATTCGCAACATTTGTAATACTAAAGTAGCCGAGGCGTTGCCAACCTCGTTGAGAGTTTAAATATCTGTTTAAGTCCTTTTTGTAGAGGTCTCTTGCCTTTGCCTGTTATTACAAAAATTAATATTGTAGCGCTCAGAGAAAATAACGGAAGGGAGTTCATTTGATAGCTTGCTCACGATTGGCATAAAGGAGCGTGCGCCGCATACTGTGGATGACTTCCAGGTGTCAAGCAAATGTGGATGAACTCTCAGCCGCCAGCCGGCGGTGCGGTGGTAAAATGGCGACGTAGGCACCAAAGCAAATAAATAGTTCATCAGAAAACTCCCTATTGTACAGACGGTAGAACAAGCTTAGAGCGCCAACGTCTCTTCTGAGACTTCAAAGTTCTAAACCGTTTGTAAGGTCAGGATTGTTGACAATCCCGACCCTTTGGCGTTGTGAGGAGTCAAGTGTGAGCAGCTGGTAATGAAGTGCCCCAACCCAGAGATAGAAGCAGTGCTCCACATCGGGACGGATTTGGGCTTTTATTTTATATAATAAAATCTTCGCTTTACTCTTCAAATGACTCCGAAATTGCACCTCACTCGAACTCGACGCCCAGGATCCCGATAGAGTCGGAGATTTTGAAGGGAATGCCCTGGAACTGTGGCGCTTACAGAAATGGGGCTTTCTTAGCGCTAAACGTAGTGTTGAGTTATAATAATATAATAAATAAACTGTGTCCAATTTTTGGACCTTTGTTTTTATTTATTACAACAAGCTTTTATTTAACTTGCAATGAATGTATGTATGTAAGTTCGGGTGGAATCTTGCAAGTTAAATTTGACCAACTTCCCGGTTTCCGATTGAGCTAAAATTTTGCACGCATATGTATATCGCGTGACAATGCAATAATATGGTACCATGGAGTTGATCTGATGATGGAGTCGGGAGGTGGCCATAGGAACTCCTGTACTAAAGAAGATAGACCCGTCGTGTTTGGGCTCGTTTTACATGTCTTGGCTAGAACTCTGCTGCTACATGATATGCAGGATCTCAAAAGCTTGTATTTAAACACCTTTTTAAAAAAGCTTATTTATTTCTGTTCGGTTCATCTTTGTGCTAAATCGTGCTGGGGCAATGATTAAGGCATGCCTCTCTCATGCCAAAAGCGCGGGTTGGTATATTGTTAGCATAGACTGCTTAGGCAGATGTTTACAATTGCATTTTCTCACATTTACTAGGTGCTGACAGTGAAGAGGAATATTATGCGGAAACTTGATATAATATCCAAGAACATAATACTGGTCTATAACAATTGCATAGATATATAATATGTATAGATATTCGTCACTATGCAAGACAACGCCAAGCTCCCGGGACACGTCTCCGAGTAACTGGCTGGCACATTTGCTGAGAGCATAATATTTACCTTATATTCATGTCTGCCAATAAATTTGTAATTTTATCAGATCAATCGCGTTGTGGCGCCATGCACGTACAGCTCGCAGAACTCGACAGGAATGCAACACGACGTGCGCATTACCGTTGCAGGTAGTTAATGTCTGATTCATAAGATCGATCGAAGAGTGTAATATTCACTCTCACAGTCAGATAATAATCCATTAACGATGTTTCATACTTGTCAATTTAAACTAAACTAAACTTCTATACGAATGCCAAATATCATATCTCTAGACATAGTAAGTTCTGAGATAATCAGTTAACAAGCAAACACCGTAGTGAATCATACCTAAGGGCCTTCTTTGTACCGTTAGAAGGTCCCTAAAAACAAATTTTTATTGAGCTACATTTTTGTAAAGTCTTTCTGGACACAAATTCAAAACTAGTAATAATCTTCCTAATATAAGGAAAAACCATTAAAATTCAAAATGAGGTATCAACAAAACATTAATTAGCTGATAAGCACTTTCGGTTAATTACATACCACATATTTAATAGCCATATGTGATTACGTGCAAGCTCGCGTCAGTTATATGTGCAAGGTTATGCAGCGAATGATGGCTTTATAGCTCCTATTTAAAAAAGCGTCGGAGTTTTCTTATCCCTCTACAAAAATAATAAGCAAGGTGGTCTAGGGTAACCCCTAGTCGTCGACTACGATCTACAAGGATTACACCATATCAATGAAAATAATATGTAATTAAGGTCCGCGATAATAGATCTCAATTTAACAGTATATTAACATAATTTTTGATATACATAATAATAATCCACTTAGACTGTAATACAATTTGTATTTTTAACTTTGGAAGTGATGTATGTCGTCTGTTAAAAACGTACTTGAATTTATCTGAAGATCGGATAGTAAAAAAATACGGGATATTTTCGATCCTTATACATCGATGATACCTGAAGTGTATATTGATCCCCAAGGGTCGACTAAAATCTACAAGGACTTCAGGTTGCGAAAAAAACTGGAGTTCACATGTAAATGATCTGCAGTAATATATTTTCGACTTTCCATAAATAGAATAATCTACTTTTACACGTAAGAGTGCCTGTGTTACTGTGGCCTGTGGTGGTGCGACTATTTATAAAACTAGGATATATCCGCGACTCCGTCCACGCTTGACTTGAAATTCCCGCAGGATTCCCGGCATAGAAAGTACCACGACATTTAAAAAATATTGTAAGCTATCGTTTTAGTGAAAACTGTGTCGAAATACGCTAATTTTTATGCACCCGAAGAACAACTACAAACTGCTCCCGGAAAATTTTCTGCGGGATTCCCAGTATAAACATATCACACTTTTTATTACATAAAATGTGATAGCGATCAGTAAAAAAATCACTTTGTAAATCTTTTCTTTTTTATTTGGTCATTTTGAATTATTCCCAGAAACATTCTCAAGGGATTTCCGGGATAAAAAGTAGTGCATATTTTAAGTCTAAGAATTTGCTGTCGATCAGTGAAAACCGCATTGAAATTGGCCCAGTAGTTTTTACGTGAATCCCGAATAAACAGAAGAAATCCAAAAAAAATTGCTTCGTGTTCTCCATCGTTTATATAGTCTACTCCAATTGTTTTTTTTTTAAATAGCTTTAATGTACAGACACGGCATGTTTAAAATTGTATAATATTATAGATAGTATCGCAAGGGGTAGTAGACTACGATCCACAAGGTTGCAATATTTTAAAATTGTTCCATGTATGAAGATGTTTAGTAAACAATATCAAATGCGCAAAGTAATTAAGTAGCAACGATACCTTGATGAGTAGGCGCGTCCACTTACGTCAGCAGGGTGTAACCAGAGACCTACCACATGCCAAGGTTAAATTTCCGAGTGAATTCATATTTCATTAATAATAATGTTTTCCATCTCCTACAATAGTCCTAAACTGACCGGGGCTTATCTTTGATGCATTCCTATAGGACATTTAGGAATAATCGCCGGCCAGTGTTACAACTTATTTAGGTTATGCTGTTGAAAGACCCTCTACATGTTGCGTACCTATGACCTCAGGTAAATTTTCGAAAAGTGGAGGTCATACACGGTATAAATAATAAATAAAAGAGTTTTTATTGTCACCAAAAGTATAACAAATTTTGCCTGAAAATTAAGACTGGATACTAACACCTAGACTAGGCCAAGCCTGTATCCTAGGTGTTAGTTGCTTCCAGTGACGTAATAACTAAATTTATACAACAAATTAAGTTCTACATTATAAATAAAAATTACAACAAAAAATTGGAGGTAGAGCCAAAATTGTCAATGTAGCGCTTGTTAAACATGAACTTGAATTGTTTACAGAACGACAATTCCGTATTCTGCGGACTTAGGAACATTTTTTCTTCTAGTGAGTGTAGTGAGTTTACGAGTACAAAGTTATTTATTTTATTTATATACTACTTATATTTACGTATGATTAAAATTACATTACATTACGGTATTATTAATGTTTTCAGGATTTATGCATATTATTTACAACCTAGGCCCCGAAAGATAAATTTCATGTACAAATCTGTAAAAGCAGATTTTATTACATGTCGACATTTGAATTAATTGTAATTCTTTTATGATCGTTTTCTTTTTCCTTATTATTTATTGACATACGTTTCTAGTTGTTGTAGAGAGCAGCCGATTCTTCTATTGTACTCGTTTACGGCCGCTTGCGGCTTCATCATTAGCCAGGTATGCGGATTAGGATTACTAGGAAATTGTGTGGACGTTGCCGGGCCAGCACATTTGCATTTGTGAAGTATAAAACGACGGGTTGATTGAGAGAGGAGTCAGTTGAGTTACGACTACGATACGGGCGTGACGTGTGTACATTCGGGAATCTAATAGTGACGGACTTTGCGCGTTTTATTGAATTACGACCTTCTGCATTATGTTTGGATTTGTTGTGTTCGGTTATATTTGTACCTGTGTCATAATTGTTTGTATAGTTCTAATAAACTCTATAATAATTCTAATAATTTTAATTCGAGTCCCGCTAACTCGTAACAGAATTGGCGTCTTTATAATTATGTTATAACTATAACATGACGATTTCATAGGAGTCCTTTCAACGAAAACGGTTACGGAGTCGTATAAAGTAACACTTAAATACGTAATAGCATTCTAAATCAGGCAGTGAATGTAATGAGTTCCACGGCCTTAAATTGTCCACTTTCCTTAAATAAATTAATCACAATATACATACGTACCTACTGCCATCTTTATCGTATATATAATATATATTTGGCCTCTATAAATTCTTGTAATTGCGAGTTATGTAACACGCTAATTATTTATTAAATAAGTAAAAACTCATATTAATGGTAATTTTTATTACACAGTTGTGTAATAGTTTTCAAATAGAATAATGATGCAGCTACTTGAATAAAAGAATTTACTTTTCTCTAATTATAAAGTCAGATCAAATTTTATTTTACACGATAAACAGTCCTATAGAAATATGATGAAATAAATATATTTGGCTGTTGTGAAAACGTGTTGCGGTTTAAACAACGACAACACGTTGCGAAGTGGTATTAAAAAATAGGAAGTAGACTTAATTATATGTATGACCTTCAAAAATATTCTTCAGTGGAACTTAGTTTGAATAAAAACTTTTGAAGTGAATATCACTCCATAATCGTTCTCCTTATTGCGGTACAGAACAACCACCAGATCATATAGGTGGGTGTGAGACATTAATAATACAGTTGTAAATGTAGTAGTGTAAAAAAAGGACTGCATCAGAAATTACGGAAGTCTTCATGATTGTTACATAGCAGCTGCAAGAAAGTCGCCTTTGTGAATATAGGCACGTGTTAGGGAAATCGTTGTGAGTAACAAGGTTTTTAGGCATTATGCCTCCGCTAAGACCCGCTAAAACAGGACTAATGAAAACGCTTTGGAAATGAAGTATACTTATAAACTACGCGACTATTTTAGAAGAGCAACTAATATTAAGTTAGTTACATATGTATGTCCAAACTAAAGTAGTTGAAAAGGCCAAGTAAAGGACACAGTTGCAAAGAGAAATCTTGACTTACAGTGGTGAGGTTTACTATTCAAGTAATTTCTATAAATACTACCGACCTATGGTAACTATTAAAAACGTAATGTACCTTAAATTAATAATATCGGCAAAACATTCCCAAAATTACTATTCTAGACTAAATCTTGAAATAGGAACATTCTTGTTCATCATTACTATTCGGGCCGTTTATAGGAGGCAATTAATTAATTTTAATAAATTTTACTCATCAAGTCACCGCCTTTTAATCTGATGTTCTCGTATAAAAGGCCCACGTATGCAATTATACAATTATGCAATTAAGCAGACGAGTGCCTATCTATCTTACACAGCTTTAATGGTGAGATTGATTAATTACAAGAGTTAACGTTGCCAGCAAGGGGGCGTGAAACTTGAAAGCCTCACATACCGGAACTTTTATAGCTGGCAACAAAGACTTAACTGAAAAATGTAGACAAATATAACTGAGGTGACATGGACTTGTAATGAGGAGCCTGAGGAGGGATGAAAATATTGTGACAAAAATAAGATTAGATTGGAAGATTGAGGGATAAAGAACAAAAATAAGACAAAAAAAGATAGGTAAATTAGTATTGAGTGAAAACTTACATGAGGATTTGTAGTATGACAGATGCCATACGCCAGAATACTAGAGTAAAAAAGCAAAAATTATATAAAACTGAATGAGGAAAGCTTAAAGGAAATGGGAAAATAAATACATAGCTACACAGGCAGACTCTGAGCTTAAAAGTAAACTCTCGGTCACACCCTACTGATAATATTTTATGGTAAAAGAGCATGAGTATTGGGTTTTTATTGAACAGAAGATTGCTGTAATTGATGTAGTTTAAACCAGTGCCAGATTATATATGGTCAGCTAAAATTTTAGTCCCTTGGAATAATGCATATAAAATATATTTTTAATTCGTAGACTAAAAGAAAGCGTAGTGGCCGGTACTTAAAGATTCTTGTATATACCATCAACTGGACAATTCTGCAACTTGAACGTGATAACATACTCAGTACTAATCCAATTTGAAAAAGTGTTACCAGTAATTATACTCACTATTTTCATCTACGATGCAATAGTATGAAATAAACTGCAACACATAACTTGAATAAGGTCATGTTTATAATGTCTGCGGTCATAGCTCTCAGAACTGGGTGAAGACGACTAAATCATGAGGAAAAGGTATTCATTGACAGACATAGTTCATTGTCGCTACGGCACCGTTCACTACATGTTTTAGTAGCGAAAGCTCAGAAATATTGAATATTGTAAAGTGAATAACCCCTTATGCTCATTTCTGTATGATATACAAACATAAACATTTGATAAACTCGAGTTTGTAACTTTAATAAAAGTCGTTGTTTATGTAATTTACAGAGTCATATAAAGGAAAACTCAAACATTTTATTAATCTCATCAATTACGACGAGTACGATTGATTTTACGATTGATGTGATTGTTAGCAACTATTCATTCTTTAAGAAATGACATTGTTATTAAACATTATAATATACACATATTATAATATGGAGTCCATTGTTCAATTGAGAAGATAGTTTTGAGAATCTTTTAGCCTCATTTTTTAAATAAATTTTTAAATTGAGATTCTTGTGTAACACATATTATACTTTGTGTGTATTTGACACGTGCAAATCAAAACATAATTATGAGGCTTACAGTATTCATAGTAATATACATTATCTAGTACTTAATTTGAAGTGTCTTTCTGTGACTTCTTAATAAATGCCAAAATTGAAATGAAAATTGCGATTTATATGTAGATACACATGCGTAATCGCGAAATAGGGTTTTTCGAAAAAAAAATCTATTTGTTTCAAAGTCTAAATTTTTATTTGGTATTCTGATCAATGGTTTCTGTCAGAGTCCAAATAGATCTTGATAAGACGAGGTCGTCGAATCCCACATACCCTTATCATGATCCTCAAGACTGTAACCGGATTTCTACTCGACAATAGAAAGAGAAGCAGACAAAACCAGAAAATGATGCTAAGCTTTCCTCGTTTATTGTGTACATTTGCAACCATTCACAACTGTAAAAACAATACTGCTATACATTCCATCGGGCTCTAAGCAAGTTGTGTGAAACCACGCTCGTTGCAACGTATGTGAACCGTAGGTGCCAAAGCTGTTAAAGCACAAATAAGCTGTCGCTAATTCTTGACTTTGCTCGACGCCGTGGAATGTAGGCGCGGCTGTATTATTTATTCGTCTTAACAAGTAAGTCCTTAGTTACTCAAAACGTGTAATTACAATTTAGGTACCTGTACATTTTGGCGACTGTTAGGTATGTATATATCATTGTTTAACAGTCTTGATTAGAAATAATAGGACCTATTTCTAATCAAAACCAACAATATATCAATAATTGAAAATTATTTTTACTGAAATGTACATAAAAGACACTGACAAGCATATCAGGTGCTATTCTCCTATTAAAAACAAAATGCGTCGTTAAAGTGGGGTTGTCTGTTAAACGAGATAGCCATAGTTTTGAAGACAAGCATATAAAGAAGATGATGTCATATGTAACAAAATAAAAGTTCAGCCATCTTAACCTATACCTGTTAATGTGGGTTTTGATCTGTTAAAAATGTGATAGTACATACCTTGGCAAATTAGGTTATACGTATATAAACTACCTGAGAACATATGAATAACTCCATAAGCAGAACTTGAATGTTCACAGATGCCACTAATATTCGTCCACTTTTTTAACTATTCGGTATTCGGCCGCATACCAAATACCAAATCGTGGAAAAACAAAGCACATATTACGCAAAAATCCATACATTCCAATCACAACTGATTAGTAGCTAAATTGCGTTTTGACTAGAGATACTACGAATCGGTATTCGACCTAGGAATAGAAGTCTAATATTCATTGACATCTCTAGTTCTCAATACAAACCGTTTGCTGTAACCGAAAACGGTTTAGACAAGCATTATAATCGTTAAGAACAAAATAATTATATGTATTTCACAATATATTTGATATTTATGTATACAAGAGTGTAATAATGGTATCTGAATATACTTTACGTTATGACCAAATTGTAAACTGACATCAAAAATATTTTAGGTAGATTTCACCATGTCTCATATGAATTTGGATGTTTTGCTAAATAAAAATAAAAGCCATAATTCCGTGGCCATTTTACCAATAAAACAAACATGTACAATAGCGATACTGTTTAATGAGCACAATAATTTGTTTGCGATCATTATAAAAACGTTACATCATTAATTGCATTGTTTATTAGATGTTGGCAAAGCCGTTATTTTCCTTGTGTTCAAATATTCAGAATTAAAACACGTTAACCCAGATGCTAAATAAATAGGATGCAGTATTATGTATTACGTCTGCTACTGTCGAAAACGGTGTATGAAGCTATAAGAAATGTAGTTTTATTGTAATCATCCAAGCGATGTGGTACTTGCGAAATCATAGATCGTTTGGTTGTTGTTATTCAATTCGCCACAATGGCAGGCTAAGGAACTAAGTCTATACTGGTATGTTAAGTGTAATAATTATTCAGTATCAGGTCAATCAAGTTTTAGATCTTTGACTAACACCAAACACCAGAGTTCTTGTGGTAACTTAAAACGTCATATTTAATTAAACAGGTAAGATTTTCCAGAAAGAGAAACACACAATTTACTACTAATCTTACTTTAGGGACTTAAATAGACAAACGAGTCCTGAAGAGTGTTAGTCCATTAAAGTTTGACTGGTAGTCCTTTGAGGACTTCCCGAAAAAATAAGTCAAAATTATAAGATAACATTATGTGTGGGTGTCACGGCATAGAAGGTTCTCAAATATTTTTTAGGCAGGAGTTATTTCGTAATTATTGAAATTTCGATATTGTCCATAAAAAATATTATTCATCATAAATAATGCTGTAGCGAGTTCATTAAAATTTACAAAGTTTTCAATTGTGTACACAGTAAATAGCATCTACAATTTTAATTTAATTAGGACAAATACTTATTGTGATATATATGTGACTAGGACATACCCGCGAGTTCGTCCACGCTTGAAGAGTAACGTAGATTACACTTATTCTGCTAATATTTAAATAATTCGTTGCCCTGCTGAAAATACCCTTTCAGGGTATTTTCAGCAGGGCAACGAATTTCTTA
Organism: Dendrolimus kikuchii; assembly: GCA_019925095.2. NCBI lineage: Eukaryota > Metazoa > Arthropoda > Insecta > Lepidoptera > Lasiocampidae > Dendrolimus > Dendrolimus kikuchii. Next base: position 9,937,627 of record CM034391.1, on the reverse strand, counting down.
GTATGAAAATACATGAATTCTGATGATTCTCGTAAAAACCTAGAATAATTAATGTCACTAAAGGCATACCTATATCTGTTCTACTAAAGATATTTAATCAATATAGAAACTGTATGATAGTTAAGCAAGTCCTAATATGACGTGGTTTCGAAATTAGGAATTCCCTGAAAATATAAAAAGTCCCGGATTATGAATGAATGAAAACTATTTATTGTTCACCATAAACTTAAATCTAGACAATTGATATGGATACATTTGCATTAGAACAATGGGCGGCCTTATCGCTTATAGCGATCTCTTCCAGGCAACCCAGATTATATTGTTTATTATTATATATATTATCCAAATCAGCTATTTTTTATGTATATTACCCATTTGAAGTAGTCCCAGAAAAATTCTCGCGAGATTCCCGGAATATAAAGTATCGAATCACTTGAAAAAGGAAAAAAAGAAAAGCTATCGTTCTAGTAAAATCGTATTGAAATCAGCTAATATTTATGCAATTTAATAAATTTATATCATTCCCGGGAAAATTCCCGCGGGATTACAGGATAAAATAATATCTCACATTTTATTACAAAAAATTTGCTATTGATCAGTAGAAAAGTCACATTGGAATTCGTTTTTTTTTTCATCTGCTAATTTTAAATCACTCCAAGAAAACTTTCCAAAGGATTCCCAGGATAAAAAGTAAAGCAGATTTTAAGTCTAAGAATTTGCTGTTGACCAGCAAAACCCGCATCGAAATCAGCCCAGTAGTTTTTACGTGAATCCCGAACAAACAGACAAACAGACAAGAAATCTAAAAAAATTGCATTGTATTCTTCATCGTATAAATAGAGTATCCCAGCTATTTTTTTTAAATAGCTTCAATGTACAGACACTGCATGTTTAGAATTTTATAATATTATAGATAGACAGATATAGATATTTCATAAATAATCTATTCTATTCTAAAGAAGGCTTAATTGGAATGGCAATAACGACAAGATACAGGTCAATATCCCCAAAAAACCGAATAACGGAAAATCGATTTTTCAACGCAAATATTTTAATTAATCAATCCACAAATTTTATTATACAAGAAACCAATCATGTCTCGTAATATGAACATAAAACTCATTAAATATACTTTATAACATTGCACATTATGAGTGCTATTTTAAATTAAGCATTAATATTCTATAGATTAATTTGATTTACATTTGAACTACACTGAAAAATTGAGATAAAAAAGATTAAGGTGGTATGGGCATATAATGAGCAGGGATGAAAATCACGTGACAAAAATGTTAAATTGCAACATGGATGGGTACACATAGAAAGGTATGCCAGAAAAGAGATGGATGGATTGTGTGAAGAATGATGATCTGTACTGTGACAAAAGATGTCTGTCAGAATAGAGGAGTTTGGAAGGAAAAGACATATTGTGCCGGCCCCAAATAATTGGGATATGGTGAATGAAAAGAGAGTGATAGAGATAGCTACTTTAATAATGTATAATTTTTATTCAAGTGTCACGACTAGAAAAACTAAAAAGGCACCAGTCCTCATAAACAATTCAATTCTCGTAAGAACAAGTTATAAGAATGGAAGTAAAGTCATTGAAGTGCCTCGTCGCATGTTCTCCTAACTCCCTACAATAGCGCCCTATGTTTGTGCGAAAGGGTGAGTTAGACCAACATAAAATGGCACTCAAAACCAATTTCATGTTTGAAACAACTGTATTGCTTCCTGTGTTTTACGGTCCTCGTTTACCTGGTGATGTTAGTTGAGCTTTTGTGCAGTCCAGTCGTTTGTGCTGTTAGATCTGACAGGCATTTGGATTATGCATGCATGCATGCTAGAAATTGACATTTATTACTCGTGCGTTGACTTTTATTCCGAATGGAACATTTAACACTATATTGAGATACCTATGTAATTATTAATGTCATTACCGTTTTGGTTGATTTTAATAAGCTTATCCAGTTTTCAGTTGCAATATTGAGAGTAGTGAAAAGCGTGTTTGTCGTGAGGCCTTGCCCACGTTCTCTTTTTCGGGATAAAATGATATTATGTATTTTCATTTCCGCTATCGATAGTAAGAAATTTAAATCTCAAGATCCTGATACAAACAAACTCATATTTACATTTATTTAACATATAGATAGCAAATAAGGAAGCTACAACAACGTTTGCTAAAGTGCCAACTTCTAACGATAGATCAAAGTTAATTAATCATTTCTTTAATTTAATAGTCTTCTAAATTGTTAAAACTGTATTTGGAGCGTCAATTACACGATTTTTGTATACAAGGGAATGAGACAAAGAGATTAAACTGTAATAGACAATGACAACACACAGCACGTGCTGTCCGACTCTATTCTTCAACTGTTTCTCGAAACGTGACTTTCTCCTGCATTCAATTTCGGCTTTTGAATGCACCTTTATTTAGTCTGGCTGGATAAAGTTTTGAGTGGTGTGCGCCCCGTGTGCCGCTCTATTGATTTAGCCTAGCAGCGACTGAGGGGCGTGATTCAACCGTGACGATAGGTACAGTCGCGAATTCATTAGGGAATATCGACATAAAAACAAGCAGCACAGACGGTTTAGAAATTATGTAGTATCTACTACATGGATGAGTGCATAATATCTTTTCCATGCTACTACAGAAGAATTTTCTAATCCCTTATAACTCTTCGAAGAATACAAATTCATATTTGAAAGTATTAAATTAGTGGCAAGTATGTACTTATATACTTATTTTATTGTATTGGTTTATAAAGTCACTGTATTAAGTTAAAATAAATAATGTCCGTAATAAATATGACACATAAATATTAAACATAAAATTATAATACTAGTGCTCCCGGCAGACGTTGTTGTCTTGAAAAAATAAAAACTAGAACCCGATTCCGCCGCCACCTACCGGATCTAATTGTGAATCTAAACCATTTTCGAATCCACTTGAACACGTATAAATTTCGTCAAAATCGTTGCAACCGTTGAAGAGGACATTTACACGAACAGAAGAAGTATATTATAATGATATTCGAAAGTAAGTACTGGCAAGTATGTAACCTATACGATAACATAGTCCTAATTGAATATCAGAGCATTTGAAAATATACACGAAAACAGAAATCAATAATTAGATTACACTGGCTATGGACAAAAACTGTGTTAACCACTATTCGAAAAAAGAAAGAATAGAAGAAATAACATATTCTTTGACCCTGAATTGATTTTAATTGAATCTCTATGAATTATCGAATGTCTTGTCTAGACTAGTAGTTTACAGTTCATTGTTTACAATTGATCCATAACTGCTGGGAGGTAGTATGATTAATTATATTCCTATTGTGTTTATGGATACTCAGTGAAAATATTCTTATATTAAAACCAACAATTGAATATTAACTGTGTATCCTTTTTCATTAACTCCTTGTTAGCATTGCTTGAATACACTGAAACCGGCTTCCATTTCATGTACCTACAGTCAATGTTTTTTATAAAAGTAGTAATATTGTAATTAAACATTTTGTATGAGACTTCATTGTTTCTTTTTCCCTCACATTATCATTCTATGATAAATTTCATTATCGCATTCTTAAGTAACTTATACAAGGTTTTTAGCCTTGGAACTTAGGAATTTCATAAGTTCATAGTTGGGTGTATTTAATACTGAAAGTTTGTGCAAACTGTTTGCATTTGACGCAACATTTCGTAAACTTCGTGGAGCATGTCGTGTCTTTTATAATAGACGTCTTCTTGATCTGAATGAGATATTCCGTTGTGTAACCAATCTATCTAGTGTACTGAAATTATTGCTGTACTCAGAGTCAGTTAATGGTACACTAAGCTTAAATAACAAGAATTTAGTTTCGAGTTTTGCATTTTTAATTTGTTTTCTATATATCTCTGTTCTGCATAAGTGTGTATATCTCATTATTTAGCAGAAACGGAAAAAACAAAGTTACTAGCAATAATTATAAATCAAACTCCCAATTGTCTAATCAATAAATTAACTATAAAGTTTAAAGTAAAACTTTACTTTAAACGCTATAATTATTTAACTAACGGCCATTTTAGTTCTATATAAGGTAGCTAGTTATTGGAGAATAATTTGATGAAATCTTAAAGAATGTACACACAAGCTTGTATTAAAAGGAAATAACACGTTTTTGTGTAAAGAATTTATTACTTATTCTGCACAGAATACTTGTTTTTAGGATTCTGTAGCCACTTTGGCAAAAACTAAACGCTTGTGTAATTATATTTAAACTATTAGATCTAAATGTATGAAATTTGTCAAAAAACTGTGTAGTGCATTAACGCTACAAAGTTTTGTCTGGAGAAAAATGTAAGGGTTTAATTTTTTCAGTGTACAATAGTCATATAGTCATTAGTTATCTTGAAAAAACATAATGATGTTTGTCAATGACTCTTTTTAATGAATGGATTCAGGATATTTGTGTCCAATAGCTATTAAATTATGAAATGAACATTTCTGAAAATAATTACTTAAGGTTAAAAAACTTTCAACAAAAATTATTTTCAGACATATGCATATGTAGAGCAGTTTTTAAGAAATGGGGTAGCTATATTCAATCAAATATTTGTTTGGTACGTGTGCGAAATAACGAAAACAGTCTACATTTGTCACCTTTACGGAATCCTTGGCTATGCGCACTGCTAAGTGCTTACCTATTTTATATATTATTATTAGTAATAACCATCGGTATTTAGAGAGTTCTGGCTTAATCAAAAAGAGTTTATTATTTATTTAAAAAACCTCTTAAAGCCACATTATTACATTGTTCCGGCCTAGGGTTGTCTGGAAGTCTGGAAGCGATAGCAGTAGCACTGACGATAAGTCTTATGAAGTTATTGTTCTCTTTTTGTTGTTTTCGGTTTTCGCTAATAAAGATCTATCTATAATAATATATTTTTTCAAATTAGTCATGCTTGTATACATGATAACCAATTTCTTATTGTCGTCTTGTCGTTAGTATGATCTGTGTATGTTCAAAATCTATGAATTAAGGTGTTTGAAGGTTACTGAACCAGAGTGAACGATAATCCTTGGTTACAGAGATTTCGCTTTCACTGACAACATTTTGTAAGCGTTAAAATTAAATACGGTGCGAATAGTAGGCGTCACGGGAGGTATAGAATATTAGGATCCTTTAAAAGCTTTTATGATTTGTCTGTCTTAATAGAACTATATATTCGTAAAAGCTTTCCCACGATGCAGCACCTAAGTAAAGATAATACTTTTAAAGCATCCAATAAACTCACCGGAGTGTTATGTTTATTTTTCCTCCCACTAATGCACGAAACTAGCATTTGCGATATGAGCTTCCACGCTATCGTCCCGTTATTCGCCTTTTAAATATCATGCACCACTCCTAAAATACACGGGATTAAAATCGCCTTTATGCACTTATATTTTTAACTTGCGAAGAAGCAAGTTTGGATGGAATACGAATATAAGCAACACAGGCGCTTCGAGTGGAAGCGCGTCGCGGACTAGTGGTCTGGTGGCAGGCATATTACGACTCCGCGGCTCGGAAACGCTGTCGCGGCCATCGGCATGTCGAGCTCCGGCTGTGATACAGACGGGGGACCGGCAAGGGACATGGCCACCGTTTTTTGCCCTAACATAAGTGACGAACAACGTCTGGCTACAAACAAATTGAAGAAGGGATTCTGTAGACTTTGTGTTTAATAGTTTACTATTTAAGTCTATCTATTAAACAGCCTTGGTCATCTAAAGGTCGAAGCGCTAGATCGCCTGATTTACTGAAGTACAAAGAGTCTAAGTATTTTTTCCGATAGAGAAGTGTCATGAAATAAATCCGATATTTACTCTAACCTAGGTATCTGGGTTCGGTATCAAAGTTGTTTATTATGTATTGTTCATATTACAAGCGTACATTATTTAGTTTGGAAGTATGAAGTACCCATGTGTGTACGATATTTTTTATTATTCATCTTTTTTAAATCATAAAAACGCCAGTTTTTTTTATACAATCCATTTATTTGCGTTACTACTGGTATGGAGGTTTTTCCATGCTAGTGATTAAAAATTACCATTTTCATAAAGTAATGTTAATTTACTACCAACGTTAAGCTAAAATAATATAGATAGTCCTTTATGATATAGAAATTCGGCATTAGTGCATTTCCTGCGAAATTCTCCAAAGGACACGTAAAAGTGCTTTGTCACAAGGACCTCTAACCAACGCTATTGGCAGACAGACGGACGGACGGACATGACTATTGGTCTACTGCTAAGAGTTATTTTTTCGCTTAAAATGAAGTAGTTGTTGTAGAATATTGATTGGCTTTTTTACAGGTACAGTCGCGGTATGAAAAGGTTTGTCACCTTAAAGTCGACTTTTACTTGCACGACTACAAGAAACAGTTCTGCCAATATTTTAATAAATATTACGTTTATAAAATATAGAAACATGGAAAAATAAAATTGCAATGTTGGTAATAACAGACGCTGAGATTAACAGGAACGAAAAGACCGAAGGAATGAAACAAACTTAACATAAATATTAAAACTAATAAAAAGGTTTTGTATGTCTAAAAAATCTTATTATCTTAGACAGGGTAGGAAATCAAACAACTTTGATCTAAGTAATTTTAAACTTTTTTGTCAAATAGTTAAACATAATTTTCCGTGGAATACTCTGTTCTGTGACTTAGTTTGAAAAGGTAACATTTGCTCGCAGAACGTTAAATAAATCAATTTGAAAACTGGCGAACATTTTCATACCACGACTGTATCTATGTTGTATTTGTATAGAAAAACTCAACTGTTGAGTGAAATTTTGAAGTTGCCACACTACTGCCTTGTTTGACATCAATAAAGACCTACCCAACGGTTGCAATTTCTGTTACGTGATAAGTCTGGACCTTAATTCTGCTATTACAATGTACTCAGAATGGTCGACCACTGGTGGTTTTTTCATGCAAAAACAAGCATGGTGTAGTTTCCCTGGTGTTGATTTGCTTCAATTATTATAAAACTTGGTTATTAAATTATTATTAATAACTGCTAATTGGCACAGTCTAGACATAATCCGTGGAAAAAAATCTAAAATCAAAAGAATATTCTGGCGATACTTGTTTAGGTTAACTACTTTTTTGTTCGTGAAGTAGATAGGTACGTAAAATGTTAGATACGCGTAATATTGTTTATTTTTCAATACATCTGGCGCGCCCGTTTTAGTATCTAATATTTCGCAGTAGACTTCTTTCATCCAGATTTGAACAGACGTGTAAAAATAAATAATGTAATTTATTTTACCAAAAACACTTCGACGTGCAATTTGAAGAAAATATGTATGTTTTAACTTCCTTGAAATATTCCAGTTATTGCTTAATTTAAATTTATTTCAGAACAAATTTCTACCAACTAGCGGAGCCGTTGTTTTTAATTCTTTTATTTTCGGTAGGATTTCTTTTTGTGGCACGGACTCTACACACGATGCTGCGACCATAGACTGTATTCCGGATATATAATAAGAAGCAGAAGAGCGTGTGTACAGGTCAAAACATCTTTAATTATAAGCTTTATGAAATAACTAGCTATTGACCGCATTTTTGCTCGCGTTAAAAAAGGATATGTATGCCATGTAGTGGGCGTATTATAATTGTAAGAAATGTCAAACTTTTTAATTCAAAGCACCTAATTATAAATATCCGAAACGACACCTAACGAAGGTGGAACTAACTAATCGTGTGACAGCAACACATTAAAATTATGACTGTTATTCTGGTTGCCAAGACGGTGTATTTGTTAGTGAATTACAACTGTGGCACTAATAAAACGCTATCGGAGCGCCATCTTATCAGCTAGGTATATTCGTCTATCCCTGGGGTAGAGTACTTTTTTTTTACACTATATGGAAAACGGTTACCATCACCGATGCCCATTTGTAATAACAAAGCTGCTGCCAATGTACAATCACACTCTAAAGGGTGACTGGAACCTGGACACTAATATATATGCATACTTTATATCAGGGGTGGTAGTCATCCAGACGGACAAATACTTTACCACCTAATTATGGGTTCTTTTGTCACCTCTTACGACAGGCCGCGCGGCCGCAGGAGATTGTATTCTTTCTCCGTTCCTGCATGGATGTTCTGTATTCTGGATTAAAGGTACCCTATGTCCTATTTTATACGTATGGCAACGTCTAGTAGTTATCTGTTGCGTAGTTAAGGCGTGAAAAGTCACAAAGAAACATACAAAATCACATTTGTATTTTTCACTAGGATATGGCCGCGACTTGAAATTCCCGCGGGACACAAAGGATCGCAGCATTTAGAAAAAGAATGTAAGCTATAATTTTAGTGGAAACTGTAAGTTAGTAAAAATTAACTGTAAGTTAATTTTTTATGCATCCTAACAACTTCAAACCGCTCCCAGAAAATTTATCACGGAATCCCCGGTATAAAAAGTAGCGCAGAGTTTAAGTCTCAGAATTAGCTGGCGATGAGTGCAAACCGCATCGAAATCAGTCCATTATTTTTTACGTGAATCTCGAACAAACAGACAAGAAATATAAATTGCATGGCATTCTCTATCATTTATATAGTGTATTCGACCTTTTTTTTAATAACTTCAATATTCAGAAACGGCATGTTTAGAATTTTAAAATAAGTATTATAGATATTAGTTACGGTGCTTCCATCCAGAGGAGCTAACCATTATCATAATGCACGTTTATGCGCAGGATACGGCTAGTAATCGAATATTTCTTAGTAGATTTGAATGGCTTACTGTAACGGAAAATAAAGGCAATTATCTGATTCAATCTCGGAAAGTACCAGCTACAGTTTTATGGTTACCAACACGCACAACAACTATCCCAGAGAGTCATCTGGCGGTCACGCATTTTGCATTAATATCTGTTTATTCACTACATTTCAGGACTTGTTTACTTAAGCTTAAAATTCTCAGAAGATGCAGCTGATGAAGATGATACTTAAATTTTTAGGGTTCTGTATATATTTTAACAGAAACGGAATCATGTACTAGTTATTATGTTACTTAATGCCATACGAAAACAGCAATAATTTAACTTTTATTGAAAATAAAAATTAATAACATTTATTCGACTTTTTTTTACTGAAAAGAATTCTTATAAACAATATAATAAACTTTAATCAAGTTGTATCTTGTGATCTTTTTAAGTATGTATATAAGAAGGGCTCCACGAAGCCATCATTTATGGACTTATTATTTAAACTTCTATGTCGTTATTAATAAAAACAGAGATTGGAAAAAATTGGTTAATTAACAATAGTTTTTGAAAAATTTACTTAGATTTTTTTTCCAAGGGGGATCCTTTAAGTGTCTAAATGATATCATAACTTATTCAGACTTTTAAATTAATATTTGTTACTATAAAAAATATTTTATATGGTACACTATCTTTAGCGGCAGTGCGCCCATGTCGTAAACGCTGGGCGGAGATCTAATTTCAGCGTTAAAATAAAATTATAATTAATGGAGGGAAAACTCCCGAAGTCGAGACTTTTTCATCGAAATTTTCCTCCTTTTTAAGGACCTTTTTTCAAAATTTCTTATATATTAATAGTTTTTGAGTTATTAACGAAAAACGAAATGCCGTTTTCTTTTCATCTTAATTTGTTAATAATAATTGTATGTTCTTCTGTGTTAATACATTCTCGAGGTACATTTTTGTAGACGTCATTCCGAATCGAATGAGCTATCATTCACATTTTTAAGAGCTTTAACAAAAATAAACACGTTTTTGAACTAGTTGACTAGCCTATACGGGTTGTCTGGAAGAGATCGTTTTTTAGCGATAATATAGCACTACTTCTTTAAGATTTTCTGTAATGGTGTACAACACAGAGATATCAATCTACTTATGTTTTTACTCTGCTTCCGTAATCTGTTACAATAACCTCGTCAGGTTTCTGGCTATTTTACGCACAGAAGAACATTGATTTATTCTAATATGCTTCCACATTGGTCTAATTCAATTTATACCAATAGGCTTTTCTACATATCTCACTTCCTAAAGACACAGTGAGATGGCGTGGAACGTTTTTGCCCAACTCAAACTAATCTTGTATATTTTCTCAAGACTTAGCCAACCTTATCATTTATGACGTCAAATCACGCTATGATGACGAACGTAGATAACATTAGCCGGCGCAAAACAGCTAAAGATAATTGCTATTCCGCTCCACAGCATCTCATTAGCATTCATATTACGTACAGTTCTGTCACTTCAACGATCTTCAAGTTGGTATCCGCATAGCGTAACTAGTGCAAAACTTGTTTCCTCGCGTAACTGTTTCTATACATCTTCTGCGTCCAGACCTGGTGCATTTTATATTTCCTACAAACAATGGGCATCTTTAAAAAAATTTTTTTCACGGTTCGAAACCCCGCAGTAGGGTAGATGCAAGTCAAACAAATTGAGACATTTGTTTAAATCTGATCTTGATGATACTTGCATGTAGGTACATATATTTTGGAATCAAGCACTAGGGGTGCAGCAAGAACTTAAAGGGAGCAAACTCAAAAAATAATAGTCCTGCCTGGTCTAGCCATTCTTGCGCCCCCCAGAGTCTACTCCCTGTGCCTGGGCACCGGTGGAATCGCCCTATTTACGGCACTGGTACAAATGTAAAAGTAGATCAAAAAAGAGATGGTTGGATTGTGTGATGGATGGATGATATTGGTACGAATTTGTAGGGGTTTGTAGGATGTAAATTCGAGGACGCCGTTGGAATTATCACAAAGTTTATTAGAAGTACACATACGTAGTTCACAGTTCTTACAAGTATAGCCGAATACAACAAAACTAAACCATAGGGCAGAAAATCGTTATCACATAAATCGCGCAAAATTCATTGTTATAAGATACTAGGCTCCCAAAGTGCACTAGGTAACGCCTCGTTCGTAGTTAGAACACGACTGGCACATTTCCCGACTGACCGATTCTCATCCATTTGTAAATCAGACATGCTCTCCTAGCATCATATCGCCCACAGGTTCTTGAAATCTTTAAATGGTCGGCTTAATGGCTTCTCAGAACTCGCATGACATACCAACAGAGGAAAGATGATTTTATGACGTCTTACGGCGGCGTGAATAAAGGGATTAGCGCGAATAATAGATCACTCAAATTCAAAGGGGTAATAAGACGCAAAGGATCAGTGTCGGCTTGCAACAATAAGATGAATTGTGGTGTGACAGAGGATGTATGTCAGAATAGAGGAATGTGTAAAGAAAGACGTATTGTGCCGACTCCAAATAATTGGGAGAAGGTGATATAAAAGAGAGATAGTCAATTCCCTATTTTGGCATAATTCTTTAACATTTATAAGCAAGCGAGCGAGGCTATCTTGATTAATACCTAGTAAATAAAAATAGTAGTACAATATCAAAAATTACTGTTTCAGAGCTGCAAGTGCCTAATGCAATAGAATAACCTGATTTACACATGTATTACAATTTGAATGATACAAATAGCATCTTCTCACGGTTTCGACGCGTTGAAATTCCGACCTCCGTTTTATTGAAAACGTGTGTGCATTGCTAGAGCTTTTGATATTTCTGCATGCTATATTTGAATGATAGATACACTTTATTGTGTAATAAGGTAGGTGACAGTCATATCTATTGAGACTTTTTGTCGTCTTACAATACACCGTAACCTTCTAAGTAGGTAGTGTAAATGAGGCACTTTGAAGGTATTAGTAGTGGAAAGCCTCCAGCGACTCGAACACCACGTGAGTGGAAGATTGTTCCACTCTGAGATGAAACTGGACGTAAGAGTTTTAACTCGACACCTCAACCAACTCCACCGAAATGAGCTGAAGACATGACGATGATGATATAGATTCTGTATGGACGTAGCAGAATATGATGTCATAACTTTTATAAGTTTCAGATCAGTCTATCGAAGGAGATATTAGCGTCACCTCCGTCCGCCGTGAGAACAGTCTTGAGCGGAGAGGAGAATCTCATCGCTTGAATTCAACTCTGAGACTGCGTAGTGATGTGTTTCCGCAATCCAGACATTACGGTGACGCGATGGAACACCGGAGTAGTTTAGTTGGTAAGTCCCAACATGCCATCGGGATTCTTACACTGACTTACTGTTATCCCCAGGCGGTACGATGTTCATGATGGGTTACGTCTCGATTTTTTTAATATAAACAAAACGGACTGCGAACCAAAAGCGAAAAATAAATATTTTTTACAACAAAACAACCCATAGCCAGGTTGTAGGGTATTTGTCCGTCTGGATGGCTACCATTCCTGGTCTAGAGCATGCTGCTATAACAATCTTGAGTTGTGTTCCGGCATTAGTAGCCAGGTTCCAGTCTCCCTTTAGAGCGGTAGCACATTAGTAGCACCTTTGATGTTAGCAAATGTACATAGGCGACGGTAACCGCTTTTCTGAGTTGCAACTACTAACTAATTCATGCAATTAATAAAAACATCTTTAAGTCGTAAAGTTGTAGAAAATATTTATTTTTTGCTTTTTAGTTTGAAGTCAGCTTTATTTTTGTCTAAAATATCTACTATTTAGTAGCTTGAATAGCTTTAGAAATAATATTGTAAGCGTCTGTAGAAATTGTACTACTGGCAAAAAATGAGAAACGGCTCACAACTGACGGAGAAATCGCATAACAACCATACAGTCGAATTGAGAAGTTCCTTTTGGAAGTCGGTTAAAAAAAATTTGGATCGAGCTTCATTTGGTAAGTTCAATTCCATTTATTAATTTGATAATGAATTATGCTTGGTAAAGTGCATGTGATTAACAAGTTTATACCTAGTCTTGCCATAAATATTGTAACAAAGAATTATTTTTTTTCTATTGCAAATAACATTTATAATCTTTACAGTGTGTTAATTTAATACATAAATATAAAACAATTTAAAATATAAAAAGCTTATTCGAAGTGGTCTCCATTAGCTGCAATATAGTCCTTTAAACGTTCAGGCCAGTTATCAATAGAAGCACGCACTCTTTCCATGGGAAATTTCTTCACTCCCAATCATATGGATTGTTTTAGGGACTCCAAATTATCATGGCAAATCATAATCCATCGGATTAAGATCGGGACTGGACGACGGTCAGTCTTCAGCTCTGATGAAGTCCGAAACGTTCGTTTCCAACCAAGACTGCGTGGACCGAGCTTTATGACCCGGCGCCGAGTCTTGCTGGAAGTACCATTCTTGGTTATTGAACATGGTGTTGTTAAGGGGCTTAACTACCTTCTCAAGAATGGTATCTTGATACACTTGTGCCGATGTTTTGATACCTTTTTCACAAAAATATGGCTCAGTCACTCCTTCATAGCTAACACCCCACCAAACCATCACTGAAGACGGATAATAACCACGTTGCACTCTGTCGACTAATTGAGAAGCTTTCTTAGAGCTTTGAGCATAAATACGGTCATTTTGTTTGTTAAAATGTTGCTCAATTGTAAAAATTTTCTTATCCGTAAACAAAATTTTTCTGTGACCTCCCTTTGCGTACCGCTTTAGTAGTTGTTTCGAATTTACCACCCTATTCTTTTTTAAATTATGAGTTAAGAAATGACTAGTGCGTCTCTTATAGGCTGCAAGTCCTAAGTCATCTTTTAAAATACGCGACATGGTTTTAGGTGATATCTTCATCTCCCGAGATAAAATCTTTTGCTTTCGGACAGGATTTCTTCGAATTCTTTCCATTACTGCTTTGACCACCTTTTTCGAACGAACAGTACGTGGCCGGCCAGATCTTTTTCTGTCACAAACAGAGGAGCTTTCATTGTACCGGTACACAAACATTTGACAAATACCAAGCGAGAGTTTTAAAAATTGCATTTGGCTCCTTACCTACTTTGTGTAATGCAATCACAGCGATTGGGTTCTCTTTATCGCCCCACTCCATTTTAATATCGCAAAATGTTGTACAATGTATTGACGCCAAAATGAGAAAACACAATGAACAATCATATAAAAATGACAAAATCCAAATTCAAATGTAATATTTGGTTTCTTTTTAATTGTAACAGTATTTATGGCCAGACTAAGTATATGCACCTAGATTTTACATTTCCTTATTTGCGTACGCGTTTGGTTTAAGGTATTAAACATAATAGGTATCTAATGTGATTTTTTATTCGCTTTTCATAGAATAATAGTACCATCAGTTCAGTAATCAGTAAAATGTTAGCTATGATAAACGTACGGCTTCTAGTGACCGAAGTATTAAATTTTTGTACTGACGATGGTTCTATTTTATCATACTTTATCTGATCATCTAATATATTCCGGAGAGTCTGACATTTTTGTGCAGTGTCGTCATAACCGATTATTTCTAGATTCAAATTAAGAACAATAAAAATAAACCCACTTATTCATAAAATTAATTGGATTCAGTTTAATAAAAGATTACGAAAGCGATAGTTGTTAGTAAATGTTATGAAATGGCACTCTTTTGTCTTTTCTTTAGAATAATAGAGTCAATCAACACAGATTATTTAAGGTCAAAACGATATGTTTTCATCTCAAAAAATGCAAATCTTTGCTCGGGCTACATACAGTACTGAAATTTAAGTAGGCAAAAGACCCCTATGTTCTAATTTTGATCTTTTTAGTTATTTCCTAACAATTAAAGCAGGCATTGCTTTATCAAACATACATGTTGTACAGGACAAATCACTATAAGCACGAACCGTTAAACTGTAATAACCGACACGAAAGTCCATTCTGATATTTAGTATTTTATGTTGCAGATAACAAGTCGGATTATTTTATTAATAGAACTGACAATATGTGGCCTTCCATGAACAAATTGATCGTGTACTAGCAGAAGGTGATGTCAGGAGCCTTAAGAACAGACGAGCTTGCATGACAAGAGTTATGAATGTCAAAGAGGCAAGTGAGGTGTGTAAGAATAAGCCTAAATGGCACTCTGTTGTTCGTGCCTACCCCGCAAGGGAACTGGCGTGAAGTTATGTATGTATGTATGTATGTACAATATGTGGTGCCTCCCATAACTCTGACTTCGTCATATCTATAACCCAATATAACTTAGTTTTTTATCGTTTAGGTATGCATTGAATTGTTATTATAAAGCACATGCGCTATGTACTATAAACATTTTTTTTATAAATTGGCAGACAAAAACACACATTGCATATTCTCAAAAGACACGTAAATAATGGAAAGATCCTTTACGAAATGTATCGAGTCGGGAATCAAAGCCGGAACCTCTGTGTTCCAATGGATTAGGCGATCCAATCTTTTCTAATAACAAAAAAAGAAGCAGTAATTTTTTTTATTAAAATATGTAAACATACAATGTAATTTATTTAGTTTTTAACCGATTTCAAAAAAAGGAAGAGGTTCTCAATTCGTCGGGATGTTTTTTTTTATGTATGTTCACCGATTACTCCGAGATTTATGATCTGATTTACGTGATTCTTTTTTTGTTCATCGCAAAATAGCTGCCATTTGGTCCCCTAAACATTTGACATAGTTTGGCCCCGTAGTTTTCATTTTATGAACATTTCTTATGAAAATTTTTCCATTCCGTTCCATATGTACACCGATTACGCTGAGATTTATGACCCGATTTACGTGATTCTTGTTTAGTTTGATGCGGAATAGTTGCCATTTGGTTTCCTAAAAATTTAACATAGTTTGGCCCAGTAGTTTTCATTTTACGAACATTTTTTTGTTCCCGTTTCTTGGGACCTATATTTTTTAAGGAGCGCGGCACCTTTCGTAGGTCTACTCATACATAGCTAGACACTAAAAAGTAACAAATAAAATAAAAAAAACTTCGTTTGAAAAAACCGACTTGAAAAACTAAAAAACTAAAAACTATAAAATAACTTATTTCTAAAGCTATTATTATTAATATATTTTATCTAAAACATCTTAAAGTCGGTGCTTAGTAATTTTCAAAATATTGTAATTTTTATGTTTTACTTTGCACCGACTTCAAGATGTTTTAGATAATATATATTAATAATAATAGCTTTAGAAATAAGTTATTTTATATTTTTAGTTTTTGAAGTCGGTTTTTTATTGGTAAATCTGGATGGACTTTTACCATTTCTTCTTGATTTTTTTAATATTTGCAAACAAGTTACCCAGACAATCAGATTATTTATAATTAATTATTATCGATTTTAACCACCACAAAATATTTATTATAAATTACAAAATTCATAGTGATTTAGTAAACAAAATAAAGCTACCGGAAACTACTTATAGGACCAATGTCTTACTAAATTTATTAATGGTATTGTTGCTTTATCTGCATCTGTCGACTGCATTATAATATAAACAATTAATGATTGATGGAGACTATTATTATTCATCGATAGGTATATGCCTAATGCTTTGAACACTGTACAGTGTACATATCGCTTAGTTCCTACTAAGCGATATGTAACTAACTGTTAACTGTTATTGTTATCCTTTATTTTGATTGCTGAAGTCTCTCTATAAGAAACTTTAATGTTTATTCTAGAATATAATTGAGTAGTAACGTACGTCCTTGGTTAGCATGTCTAGCTTAGTTTTTTCATCCCATAATCAGCCATGATTGCACGATAAAGCGATAAAACGTTAAAGATTTTAATATTTTCCGGTTGTGTTAGATCATCACGGTATCATCATAAGGATGTTTCAATGATAACACGCATAGAAGTGATGTAAGAGACTGTGGCGTTAAGGTCCTCCCTGTCACGATGAGTGGCCTCGCCAAACTATTGCTGGAGTGAATTAAAATAACTTATTTCGATCTGTATGTAGGCAATCTTCAAGTTAGTTGAATCGGACTGTGGATGACTCACACTCAAGTTAGTGGTTAGTTACGACATTTTTGATGTTCTAAGTCTCGTGACATTCTGGAATAAATGTCACAGTGTTCTGCTTATGTCCAAAACGTTATCTATTTAAACGCTTGGCACGCAAGATCGTAAAGGTTATACTTATGTAGTGTCTATGGAAATTGCTGAGCGCCTGATATATTGTTTCGGTTTATCATCGGTCTGTTGTTTACGTTTTTAGCGATGAGACCCGTCATAGACATACTGGATTGGATAGAATTGGACTGTCGATGGTATGTTACGGAGTACCAAATTTAATCATTCTGGTATTACAAGTCGTTATTGTATGAAAGGACCTGGAAAATCAAAGGCACACTCAATGGGTGTTGAACGTGCCTTTGATTTTCCAAAGTAAACTAAATATCAGACCAACAAGACGGGCTCTTATTGTTGGTCTGATATTTAGTTCAGACGACTTATTAGTAGAATGGTTCAACATCATTGCTGGTCTTTTGAGCTTGGTAGACGTCAGGCAAAAAACCAATATCCGACTTTTATATATATTATTCTATCTCTGTCTTGCATAGATTTCATCATCCGTATCTAAGTACAATTATTTGGAACTGAAGAAGTACAAGAAAGACAAGAAGGCAATTAAATGGACACGCTGCATTTGCACAGGTGTCCCATAATATTATTATAATAAAAAATTACAGATTTTTCTCCTCGCCCATAATGCTAAGCATTTTTAGTTTGTCAAATATTTTACACCGTAAAAGCTACAGGCATGTCTTAACAAGCTATTTATGATTTTATAAATCAAGATTTTAATAATAACTGTGAACAGATTAAATGCTAAGCTATTTTTATAATAAAAATATAAATATATTCAACATACTATAAATTATCGTAATGACTGTATTTATAACGGTATATCGTGTTTGAAATAAATTATGCTCATCGCAAACACAAAACAAATCATACTTTTGGACGAGGTAACTTTAAATTCTAATGGACCATTCATCTTACGTACTTAGTTTCGTTTACTTCCTTTTTCAATATTTGTATAAATCGAAGGCTTTTAATACGCTGCACATAGATATAAAGGTTGTTATCCAGCAAAGCGGCGATGGATGAAGAGGAGAGGTGACGAGAGGCTTATGCCCAGTTTCTTTATAATATATTAGCTGCTCCCGCGGTTTCACCCGCGTGATGATGGAAAATCGGTATATTTTGGATACTTTACCATTGGTGCAAAATTGACATTACTTGCATGAAATTGTTAAATTTTAACAAGTAGGGGTAATAAGGCAAATGAATGGATAGTAAAATATAATGTAATATAGATATCCATCATTAATGGATTAGATATTTATAACTGCCGAGGAGGTTTTAGTACGAAATTGAAGAGTAGATAATATGTTCTGTCCACTTTTTTTGTAAAGGAGTATAATTTTTGTGCTTGTAGTTTACGCAAGAATTTTTGTTTTTGGAAAATGCTGAAACGTTACAGTCCTTTACTTACAAACAATTTGTTTGAAACTGGAGCGGAGGTCTGTCGTTGGCGTTTTTACTAATGTTTATGTAATAGAAGATAATTCTAAATCCTGAATATACTTGAAATTAACTAGATATATCGTACGAAGATATATTTAAATAAAAAAGATGGACCAAGCGTAAGAGGAATTTAATGTTGTTTGCGAGGAGTGCAAATCAGGCTACGTCATGCTATAAGGCCGTAGGTACTTGTTTGCTGCGGTTTGCCATATATATCACAACCACCAAATTACAACTAAAATGTCTCTATACATACATTTCAACTTCTCTGTTCAAATCGTGTCCTCTAAACGTAAGAAAAGACTGGTTAAATAATGAAATTTGCTATTTGCGTCACATCTCTCCACTCTGATACATAACAGGCCTAAAATATGAATGCAGAAAAAATATTCGTGATCCCCATACATGAGAGTTATTTAAATTACTCACGATTAAAAGACACGCACGATTATTAATTATATGCCATATACAAAGTACAGTAATCATAGAACTTCTGGGTTTAAAACGTCTTTTATGCAATCAGTGGACTTCCGTCTTGCATTATTTTTGTATTACGGTAAAGTCTTCGGGTTCGCTTCTCTGTCTTTCAATTTATATAGAAACTTGAGTTTACCCTGCGGCTGCACCGAGGGTCGAACTCATGCATACATCTTCTTCAAAGTGCAGACATTAGTACAGGTTACATATTACATTTATATGTTAGTCACATTTGCCTCCGGAAGATTCACTTCATTTTATTATATATCATATATTCTTATTATAATTTCTTAGATATAATCTAAAAATAAACTATATATACAAACTAAAATTAAAGTATAAAATCTAGTTCTAGACCGCTGTTAGTCGGAAACGTGCCCAAAAGACTGGCCACATTGCCTCTCTGAATGGCAATGCTGATGCGTTGTCCGAGGTATAAACCAGTCTTTTGGTCACGTGAGACATCCACCAGACGTTTGACTGTTTCGATAAAGCTTGTGCGCCTCAGGCCCCCATGGTCCCAGGGTCTCGACCCCAAAAGCCGCAAGTATGTAGCCATTTCCGATGGCTGAATATTTGCGGCGTTTTAGGGCCTCCTGTTGTGCAGCAGCTGTACCGGCAGACATGCTAGTAGCTGGAAGATGGGACGCTTCTTATTATATATTTTTATCGCAAACTATTCCATTCTAAAAATTCTAAAAAATAAAACATATTTATTCTTTACAATATTATCCATAAATGACTTTTTAACTGCTTACTTAAATAGGTGTTTTTTTTTACCCATTTGTATCCGAATTGAAAAACAGAAATGAATGGTTTAATTTCGGCTTTAGGCCAGTTTCCACAGGAACTTCTGTTGCCTCAGATATTTACTAACCGACTTAGCTCACTGATTTGCCTCTATCTTCTAAGCATAGAGTAGTTTTATAGGAACGATGTTGCTGTGTAGTTAATTATATCAGCAAATTTGTGAAGCTACTTCAGTTTTTTATACATGGATTGTGAATGAATGTTGAATGTAATACTTATTAGAATTAAAGTAATGTTTTTTGACTACTCATTTTAATGTAATCATAAGTAGGATTTCTTCGTGGAACAGAATATTTGTATGACCTGCTAACTTGTATTGGTCGGGATGTACTTTATGACATAATTTGTACGATTAAATGGAATACCATTGGAATGGAAATAATTCCATGGAAATACCATGGTATTCTCTAGCCCAAAGGGACTCTTTTAAGATATGCTTGATCGTAATTTACGCTTATATAAGTTTCCGGCGAAAACTTGAAGGGTAATAAGCATGCAATTGTTATATTAAATAAAAGTGATACCTCTATAAAGACGAAATTTTTCAATATAATTTATTAAACTAAAACATTATAAACTATTACAATAAAAGAAAACTTAACTTAGTTATATTGTATTCTACCTATAAGCCCTCAAGACTATACATAGAATACTGAACCTAGGTCACCGTCTGCTATGGGTAAGATGCTTACAAGGCTGGCTACGTTTCTTTGCTGGTTTGCCATACTGACCTGTTGTCCAAAGTAAGCACTAGCCCTCTGATCACCTGAAGAGTTGATGAGTCGTAATGTGGGATATTTATTATATTATTTACAAATAATAAATGTCTTTGTGAAAATCTTAGCTGTTTCTTGAAGTTTTGACTTTCGAGCTTTCTATTGTAGGTACAAGAATTATTTTTTGACCTATGTTAAAACCTAAAATTTGGCTAAGGAAGAGGTGGGCGAGAAGTTTCAGGTCATAAGTGGCCGGCTTTCGCCTAGTTACTATTTATTTGAAGATTATTCTAATATTTGAATATTCATGAATTCTCGACCTATCCACAAGCAAAGAAGAAAAATAAGTACAAAATCCTCTTGTGTCACGACACAAACGCTGTTTCTACTCTTGTCGTGCTACAATCTGAATCTAATCATACATTCGGGCAAAAAATGTCGTTAGCACCAACACCCACGCTTAAATTGAGTGTAACGCTAAAAAGAATAAATAATAATGTATAAAATACATAGAACGGGTTCAGTATGTGACTATAATCACATGAATATATACAGATGCCATAACTGTCCATAATATTTATTTGAATCGTTATGTTTGTGAATTTTATCAAAATATCAGTTACATTATGGCTTTATATACACTTTACTTATAATACAAGTTCTCTTCAATTGATTTAGTAAGCATGATGTTATAAGATGTACTTAGTTATGTTTTAAATATTAATCTACACGTAAAACGATGGAGTAGTTAGATCTGTGTGATTCACGAAAAATACCTGTATTTTAAGTGAAACCAACACCAAACGTCAACAATAAAAGACTGTCATGTTAATTTTATTACCTCCATATTTAATAACTATCTAGTCGCTGGAGCCTCTTCTTACCATTTAGATTGGGCGCTAGCTGTTTCACTTCTGTACATGACACAACACCCGATTCTCCTATAATATGAGAGAGAAAAAAGAGTTTTATAACATGATGTGATCTAAAAATATGGTTAGAGATTTTATTAAGAACTGCAAGAAAGTAAGATGAGAAACAATCTCTTTCACAGTAGGTACTGTCTTCGGCTATCGATGCACATATTCCAGGATTGCTTCCATGATTTGAAGTATTTCTGTGGCTCTTTTTAGAAGGGCTTAAGGACATTGAAATGCCCTTGGAGTGGTCTGAGCTGCTCTATCGTAGGTTCAATGTCAAAAACATAACAGGCGACAAAACAACTCACAGCCAGGTGGTAGGGTATTTGCCCGTCTGAAGGATTACCACCCCTGGTCTAGAGTCTGCCGCCATAACAACCTTGCGTTATGCGTGAGCAGGTTTCAGTCTCCCTTTAAACCCGACATTTTTGGCTACGCAGACGACAGCACGGTTGTGGAGAGATATATGTCCAATGCGCAAGATAACAGGGCCCAGATCCAGTTGCACAGAGAGACGATGGTCGAACGGCTGAACGTATCCTTGCAAGCAGTCTCCGAATGGGGTGATGCAAACTTGGTTACGTTCAACGCCTCCAAAACTCAGGCTTGTCTATTCTCCGCAAAACGGAGTCTATTTGATCTGACTCCCACTTTCAGGGGTGTGTCCATTACATTGACTGATAGACTCCAGCTTCTGGGCATCTCTTTGACTCCAATACAAAATTTTGGCACGTACATAGAGTCTTTAGTGCAAGTGGCGGCCAAAAAGCTGGGTGTACTCGCAAAGGTGAGACAGTACTTCACATCGGAACAACTGCTGAACTTATACCAAGCACAAGTTCGGTCCTGCATGGACTACTGTTCTCATCTTTGGGACGGGTCAGCCAAATACCAGCTGTAGGCGTTGGAATCAATTGAGAAAAGAGCCAGGAAGCTGGTCGGCAATGATCGTCTCTTTTATGCTCGACTTCAGAGTCTAGAGCATAGACGTAAAGTCGCGGGCCTGACTGTCATCTATCGGATACACTTCGGGGAGTGTTCCTTAGAATTGCACGAGCTGATTCCTCCATCCCCATTTTACCATCGGACAACCAGACGCACCGGTTTGCGCCACCGTTACATGAAAATACGGTGGAAATACCACCAGTCAGAACGAAGCGTTTCGCTTCATCTTTTTTGGAATAATTTGCCGGAGTCTGTTTTTCCTGACAAATACAATCTTGAAGTCTTCAAGTCACGAGTGAATAGGTATTTTCTAGGTAAGCGTGCTCCATCCTAGACTGCGTCATCACTCAACATCAGGTGAGACAGTGGTCAAACGCAAACCTATACTGACATAAAAAAAGCGGCATCACATCGATAACACCTTTGGTGTTACTAATGTATACCTTTGGTGTTACTAATGTATATAGGCAATGGTAACCGCTTTACATCGTCTGGGCTGTCTACCTGTCTGATGAACTCAAACAATAGAAACCTTTTCTTCTTACATCGCTTTTATTTTTTGGGAAGAGTCGCAACTTGTATGGTACCAAATCCAGAGAATGAAGCGGATTTGGACACGCCAGAATCTTTTTCGGCAAAAAAATCACGAAGCAGAAGCGAAGTATTTAATAGCTTGCTGTGGTGGAATGTATGACATGCCAGTCAAACACGCGACATTAAGCACGACCTCGTTCTTCCGGTTCTAGAAGCCGAGGACAAATCACAACTTGATCAAACGTCACAACTGTCTCACTGAATTACGTTATAAAGATTGTCTTGAACAAAATGTGTTTCTGATATACGGTTTCCGATGAAATGTTTTTATTTAATTTAGAGACAAATGATTTCCGTAAGGATAAGGTTTATCACCTTTGTCCGGGCTGGAGGTGAATGCGCAAGCAAACCCATAGCCCGGACAAGGGACGTTTGAGGATTGGCCAGGCCTTTTTGTGGGTATCTTTCTTTCTTCCTTTGTATCACAAACCGTGGCATGGCAATAGCATTCCTGCGGAGATGCCTGTACCACCTCGACACGAGGCGATTCTCACATACGGGCCGCGACATTTCCCCCTCGCGCGGCCAATGGTCCTCAATTAGATTTCTCCTCGCAAAAATAAGGGTAAGGTTTATCACCTTGATAGAACATTTCATATTTTAAGGAGGTAACTAAATGGAGAGCGCTACCTCACTCAAGTAGTACCACATTATTGCAGACATAAATTGACAACATTTATTTAGAACAAATCTGTATTTTACGATCTCAACAATAATATTAAGCCTAGTCGGTTCATTTCTTTCTTACAATTTGGACGAAATAACCAGTGATCCATATAAACATACACGAACCATACAGTGTCGTTGAATACCGGCGTGTCCAGTGTTCAGTTCTGGGGCTCTCAACCAAATTAATTAATTCGATTGATCCGTTTAATATCAGCATTACAGAAGGTTTCATACATTTTTTTTTCAAAAGAAAAGATTATTCGTAAAGATTTGAAAAAAAAACCAGGTCATGTGCAAGCGAGATAGGGAACTTTATTTAACCTTCAAGCGGGCGCGCGGTCATTTGTAACGCGAGCGGGCGCGCGTAACCGAAAAGACGTATGGGACGAATAAAAGAAATAAAGCACTAATTATTTAATAATTATTTATTTATTTGTACTCAAATATATTATCATTGTCTTTAAAGTCTAATTTGTCAAAAAAAGTAATTAAAATTATGAAAAAGAAACAATTATTAAATTAATTAACATAACTCAAATATTCCTTGGATCAAAACAAAAATTAGGAACACAAAACCCTTTTACATATCTCAGACTAGTATATATACCTAGTCTAATTATAAAAAATACAAAATAAGAATAACAATGTATTAACTTTGGTTTAGTTTTCATCAGAACCAGTTTCTTTGTCCATATAACATTGATTGCAAATAAATGTTGTATGACTTCTGCAAATATTTTTCATAAATAAGTTATATTGCGTTTTTGATTGTCTCCTCTTTTCGGCTGGACATATTTTACAGGTTCCTGTGCATGTGCCAGAACTAACTGCTTCTGTATCAGCAGCACCAACCTCCATATTCAAATGCTCGCTTATGTTTCTTTTTAGTTTTCTTGGAAGGCCTGCCATCGTTGATCTTCTTTCGTCAATCGTTCGTCAGCGGCACACTGGTATACCAATTGTTGATGCTAAGGTTTCTACCAGTGCCAGAAATTGGTGTAATTAGCCTCTTCACAACGTCCGACGCAGCATTACTTAACTGATACGGGCCTTCAGGCTGCTTGCCAGCATAAAGTTGCAGATCATCCTCTTCTGAGTCCGACCAGTTTGATTCCTCAGCAGATAGAGGTTCCTCTGCAACGATGTGGTCGGAAGTTTCAGAGCTTTGGTCTCTAAGCTCCGATTCACTCTCTTCTTCGTCTTTTTTTAGTAATTTCTCAAGTATTATACTTTGTGATAACCGTCCATGACTCATTTTATATAAAAAATCCAAACTTAATTCGATAATACTGAATGATGGCCGACGAACTACTATGAGCGTGAACGAGGGTATGTCGCGTTGAGCGTCGCGCGTAACCTTTTCGACGACGGGCGCGTGTAGTCTTTTCGACGACTGCACCGGGATTAAAACAATTGCTATCTGTGAAGTGGGGGGAGCGCCCTGAGCGATGGTTTATTCTTTATTTTACTCCCAATGACATATCGACAGGCTACTAGAAGTGACAAATAATCGTAAAGGGTAATAATAGAAATAAGAACGAAAATGTACTAAGCGCGGTCGATTCGACTACGCGCGCCCGCTTGAAGGTTAAGTAGTCCCTAAAAATAAAAACTACATATCAAAACATCATTCGATTGTTCGATTGAAAACCCTCATAATTGAATCTTGATAATTTATAATAGGACATAAGAAATAAACATTATTAATCTATGTCACATGGAACAGACTCCTAAATTTATGGCGCCTCAGTCCGAGTCCGCTATGTCATATCAAATGGTCATTGAAATCTCGTTCTCGTCTGTAAGAGTAAAAAACTGTCCAGTTAGACGCCGGCGGCAATGGAACTGTGAACTGGGACATCACAAAAACATTCTGGAGGAAGGAAAAAGTGTCGAATGTATCGAGGTTACGCTCATAAAAGGTGTAATTATTGACTTACGCTGGTACAGAGTCACGTGACGTTGGATGATACGTAAATCATTAGAAAAGCCCCGTTTCTCTGGTAAATATAAAAAATCTTATTGAGTTTAAACTTTCAATTATTTTATTTGTGTAACGGTAAATTCAGGCACATCAATCATAATTTATCTAATTTACTGTAGACCATTAGAGCTTCGATCTATAACGATGTTGATATTACAATGGCAAGAAATTAAACGACTATTGACTTTGTCGCAGCGTTGTCAATTTGAAGCTGTTTCTTTGATTAGACGTGTATCTGGTGGAACATTTTAGCTCATAAACATAATAGTATCTAGTCAAGCGAATAAAGTATCATATTGGCAGTAGGACTGTTCGTAAATTATAACAATGTTAATAATAGTTTGTACTAAGAATCATGCTAAAACATACAAAGCATGAATTAATTATTTATTTTCAAATACACTTCAATTTATAAGAAAGTAGGTAAATTATTATAGAGAGAAATGTTGTCTCACTTAAAGTTTCGGATGTCCGAATTTCAAAGAATGTCCTCCGCAGACAGTTATTAAAATAAAGCAAATTGATAAGTTACACACGTCAGTAGCTGGTTGCCAATACGACTTCGCCGGAATACATTATGGGTAAGCTTACTGAACGCCTATATTTCTATGAGCGTTTCCTGATTCGCTCAGCGTGTGCCGATTTCGCACATACTGAGCTTTCCTTAACTGTCAGTACTTTATATAAGATTGGAAATAGATATATTCTTTTTTTCTTTCTTTCTTTTAACAGGCACCTTATTAGTGCATACGTATCACTGAAACTTCACTCATATGAATTACTGAAGATTACTAGTAATGAATATTTAAAGTTTGATATTTGCAAATACATTAAATAAGCACTCGTTTTAAACTCTTTCGAAAATCATGCGAGAGAAGCCTCCGGTTGCAAAAGCAAATAGCTAACTTGCTACCTGTAAAGACTCTGTTTTGCAACAGTGAACGGCAGTGCATTGTCGTAGTTCTTTCGTATTTGATAATAATCGGATTACTCTCGCACTTACTGGTTGCAGCAATTACAATTATTTCTTAAGCAATTTAACAATTAAACAACTTTACGAACAACTAAAATATCACTTCGTATTCTACATGTGTGCTTGAGTGGTCTAAAGCTTTGCTCGCCTAGCAGACAGGAAAGGTCTCAATTCCGATATTAAACCATGGTCAGCGCGTGGACTTGTTATCAGCAAGACCCTGCACTCCTATATTGGTGTAAAGTTCAATAAAAATTATAAATATAAAGATATCGAGGAAGAAGAAATATATTTGTTCTTTGTTGAACTTTATGGGTGTTGTAATCTATTTATATAAGTTACATGTAAGCGCTTATCAAAAATTGATCACGCAAACGTACGGCGCAAAATTTTGTAGTTTCGAAAGTGTGTTAGACTCTTGGGATCACTCTACATGCGTCCTTAATAAAACATTTATCATTATTAAAATTCAATAATTTATATATAGTATTTTTTTTAATAAAAAATTTGTATCATTTGCGTTAAGTAATCACGACATTTAAATTTTAAAAGATTCTTCTAGCAAGTAGGCATCAGACGAAATTCTGACCGTATGACAGTTCAAAAAGTAATATTTCAGTAAATATTTAGTTAACATTTTTAATAAATTACTTTTATCCACATCGTTATATTTTTTTTTTGTGAATAAAATTGCACTGCCACTGCAAGTTGCCGTTAAAAACCCACCATAATGTATCCAATATCCATACATTAGGTACTGTATAGTACACGATATACAATAATTTCGATAGTGTTTATTATTATTAACATTTCATTATAAAATCTATGCATAATGAAATATATAAATGATTAACCTCAAAACTAAAACGAGTCATGGTTAAGTCAGATTCACCTTCGTTCGCTATTGTTGAAAGAACATATAAACATGTACATTGTTTCATTCACACTGGCGTTCTAAGTATGTGATGGGAGACGAAACGTCCTATCCTAAAGATCTCATCCATACCAATACACCTATAACCTTGTCTTTGGTAATTTCTACATATATATAATAGAGCAGATGTGTGACAGAACTACGAACCATAAGAGGTTCCGCAGAGATGACAAATTGCAACTGAGGAGAATAATTCTGGAATAGATAGTCGGAAAGACGCAGTGGTTATGGTAACGGCGAAAACTAATGTAATATTTGAATGAACAACAAAGATAAAAGCTAATTGCGTGTATTGATATGAACACTGAGAATTTAAAGACGGGGAAGTCCCAGTAACTGATCGAACTGTTAATCATTTTAAATCGCGCGTTCCGTATCATACAGTAGCATTGTTGTTTTACTCAGCGTCGCGAACACTACAGTATATACAAAAATTTAATCAGCACATGAGCTATTAATTGATTTTTGTAAACCTGATGATGACTAATACATTTGCATCTAATTTCAATGATTTTGGTTTGAACCTGGCTGGGCACATAACAGCAATTTGGTACTTTTTGTGACTGTATACTTTGTTGCAATTACCACAAGCTTAAAGGTTTAAGAAAATATCGCGGCGAAACCTGTACATTTGATGTGTGAAACCCGTTAATATGCCTGGACCTAGGTACTGTTCGTTTACATAACATATGAGGTCTGACAACAGCAGTGAGTCGTTTATGGATTGATAAATTTTATAAACCAAACCTCAAAACCTATTTAATAAAACTACGTTTTAACGGTTTTAAGCGCGGTAATTTATTTGATTTTAGTTTTTCCGACGCTTCGTTGATCACGGTGACAAAGATGTCAAGTGTCAATGAGTATTGTTAAAGTTTTATTTAGCCTACCGCCAACTTGTTAATTTTAATTATTTAGTTTAAATTTTGTTTATAGTTATTATTTACTCTATGGAAGCCTAATCTAATTTATTACCGCTTCGCAACATGTTATGGCTTGAAGAGAAGAAGCGGCGCAAGAAACTCTTCAGAAAACATCCCTAGCTCTAATAATTTTATATAATATTAAAATGGGTGGAAGGAAAAATAAAAAAAATTATCAGTCAAGTTGGTTTGTGTTCCGTTGCACGCAGAAAAAGCTCACAGTGTCTGAGGTCTGGTCTCAGGATGAAGTACTAGTCAGTTTTGAAGTCCAGTCCTTATTTCCCAGTTTACCAGTAGAAGACTGAATTGAGATTGTAAAAAGGAAGCTAATAGATAATGACATGCCTGAGGAATATGCAGACCTACTAAAACATTGCCTCACATCAGGCTATTTCGTCTAGGACTACGGCTTCTACGACCAAATCAACGTTGTAGCCATGGGCTCACCGGTGTCTCCTGTCGTGGCTGACATTTTATGGAAGACTTCGAGCAGAGGGCACTGGATACCGCTCCGGCTAAGCCGAAGATGTATAAAAGGTACGTAGACGATACTTTTGCCGTCCTCCCAAAAGATAAAGTCTCTGCATTTCTAGATCATCTCAATTCCATTAGCAGTAATATTAAATTTACTATGGAAGTAGAGGCAAACCATAAATTAGCTTTCTGGATGTGCTCATCCTAAGGAACCCTGACAATACTCTTGGCTATACGGTGTATAGGAAACCTACCCATACAGATAAAAATACCTTAATGGTTTGTCTCACCACCATCCTAGTCAGTTAGCTACCGTGGGCAAATCTTTGTTTCAGAGAGCGCGAAAAATCTGTGTCGAGAACCACGTAGCTGGAGAGCTTCAGCATGTCAAGAGAGTTCTACAACGCAATCAGCTGAAGACTCCACACCAACGTCACAAAGGCCCCAAACCACCTTCAGTTGAGCGGTGCCCTGCTACCCTACCCTACATCAAGGGGGTCACAGACAGAATTGGCCACATCCTCAGGCGAGCTTCAATCAAAATATATTTCAAGCTGCATAAAAAGGTTACCCAATTTCTGAGACCTGTGAAATGCAATATCCCACTCCAGGATGCAGGTGTCTACAAGCTCGATTGTAAGTGTGGATTGTCATACATTGGGCAAACAAAGAGAAGCATAAAAACACGGGTAAAAGAACACATTGCTGACATGAAACACACATGGTCTACGAAATCTGTGATCAGTGAATACACGCTGGATAAACCCAACCACTACATCAGATTCGATAACCCACAAATCCTCGCGAAAGAGAATCGTTTCATACCTAGAATGATGCGTGAGGCTATTGAAATCAAAAAACACCAAAATTTCAATAGAGAAGATGGTTGGCAAGTACCACCTGTTTGGGATCCAATAATCAAAACTATTAAGACCCAAACCCAGCAAAAACCAACTGCCAGACCTCAAGACACTGTGAGCTCTTTCTGCGTGCAACGGAACACAAACCAACTTGACTGATTATTTCTTTTATTTTTCCTTCCACCCATTTTAATATTATATAAAATTATTAGAGCTAGGCATGTTTGCTGAAGAGTTTCTTGCGCCGCTTTTTCTCTTCAAGCCATAACATGTTGCGAAGCGGTAGTAAATTAGATTAGGCTCCCATAGAGTAAATACATACATACATACATACATACATAACTTCACGCCAGTTCTCTTGCGGGGTAGGCACGAACAACAGAGCGCCATTTAGGCTTATTCTTACACACCTCACCATAGAGTAAATAATAACCATAAACAAAATTTAAACTAAATAATTAAAATTAACAAGTTGGCGGTAGGCTAAATAAACCTTTAACAATACTCGTTGACAGTTGAAATCTTTGTCTTCCGTGATCAAGGCCACTGATAAGTGACTGAAACGTCGGAAAAACCAAAATCAAATAAATTACCGCGCTTAAAACCGTTAAAACGTAGTTTTATTGTGTATATACAAGTCGTGAAAACTTAAGAAAACGTTACTCGAAACCTATTGTTAGATTCAAGTTCATTAGTGTAAATTAGCTGGTTGGTACATACATACGAATTGTTACATCCAGTAGTTAATTTACTAGTAGTAGTAATTAGTAGTCTACTTAATAAAATATTTTTTATTAATCTCATTCTTTCTTTATTTCAATTATTTAAGATCGATACGTTAACTGTGTTATTTTTGATATTGTGAAAAGACCGTTTTTGGAGAATCGCTTAGTGCAATTAACACGTCTCTAGATATACTGGTAGATGTAAGACATAGCATAAAGTTCTACTTTATTTTAATACTTGTTGTTTTTGCAATACGGATGTAAGAAAGAGGCCGCTCTAGGCCCCCTAATCTTCGTAATCATCTCCTCTATCATATTATCAGATAACATAATTTGTCATCCTATATATAATTCACTCATCTCTTTCTCATCTTGTATGGGTAAAGATGTTTAACTAGTGACCCAATATTTCGACCCGTGTAAAGACCCGCTTTATTATTACCTACACAAATAATGTTTACTTACGAATTTAATCACATGTTTTATCACTACTAAATTAAATGTAAACTCATGTATTTTAAATTTTTTATATAAATGTATTTATTATAGGTAGTTTTCTACCAAAAAAAATATGTCCGTACCATATTCATGAAAATTAAATTTGCTTTAATAAATTAAATTTGAATTTTGTTTACTGACAACGTCTGATAGACGTAATAATAAACAGTGTATGTTGGATCAATGGAAGGTAGAACACATAATACGAACGGGGCCGACAAGATGCTAATTGAATGACTCAAAAAGATCGTTTGTTGCGTTTGTGAGGGACAATTTACTCGTTACAAAATATTGTTAGAGTTGTTCAGGCGAAAGTGCCACAAACAGCTAAGGCACGCGTATTGTGACAGAACAATTAGAGCTTATGTGATGACTCGCATACTTTTCTTTGAATACATTTAATAGAGATACAAATTACAAGCGTAAATAATCTGATAAATGATATGCCCAGATTGGCCACATAAAGATGTTCATAAAGAAATAAGATGCCTGTCGCTGTTCTCACGATGAGGGAAGACTGAAACTATGCAATTTATTGGAGGAAAAGTAAAAAAGGTGACTTCGGAGTCCGAAATATAAGCTTAAAACAAAGCCGGGATTCAACACTAAAATGATAATTATAATTTTAGACCTGCATCGTTTACTAACTAATCGTAATTGTTTACTATCGCAAGGAATTTGATTGTGCCTAGTCAGTAAAGACCAGTCCGTTTAGTAAGTAATTAGTCTAAAATAAAAGTGTCTAACGTTAAATAATTCCTTCATAATGAGTTGAATATTTGTAATCTTATGCATAGCAAATTCACGATGTTCTTTCGTGGTAGTGTCATAATTTATCGTTATAATTATTTTGAAGTTTACTCATAAATAATCGATTTTATGAGAGTGAAATAATACAAGCGTTAACTCAAAAGCGTTACTTTTTTTATTATACAATTTCGAACTTTAATACAATGAAAGAAAGTCTAAAATAACATAATTCGGTATAATATACGGTGTTTTGAAATAAGAAGGTCTTGTAACCACCCTTATTCGACCGCAACATTGCATATTCAAAGACAATCGTACTTAATGAGTAAACTATAGTCGTGCATAATAACACAATTTTTTAATTAAACAAAAAATAAAAAGTGGCAGAAACATCGGAATAAAAGCATAATAAAACGCCGTTAAAACGTAGTTTTATTGCGTATACTAAGTAGTCGCAAAACCTAATGAAAATACCATTAAAAAATTGTTCTGGGAATAAACATTTTCTATGAACAGTAAAACTCTTTTTGAAAAACAAATTTATATGATCATTTCCCTTTTTGGATACTCAAAGTAAGCGCCTTATGACATGTCGACATTACAACAGCCTTAGCACTATCACATTTTATGCAGCTAAACATTATGTAATAGGGTATTGAAAAGGTCTTTCTGCTATGTATGGATTATGCACTATTGTTTTTGCAATTGACCGATGTTATTTAAAAGTTATGCATATTTTATTTTCTTACGTTTTGTCACCAATATTATTAAGTACTGTCTATCTCAAATACGACAGTATGGATGACACATCCCATAGAACGTAACTTCTAGCAATATCTTCTACTTGTCCTATGAATTATATACAGATTTTAATTATATAGAAATAAATTAATATTTTTTACTGTTTAAAAATGAAATTAGAATTACAGTTACGATATTTTTCTATTTATTGACGTAATTTGCATGTAACATATTTTTAATATTTACCTGACCTTTTTCAGTTATAGAGAGTAGTGAATAACAAGCATTCATATGTAGATAATCTTTTAAAATCGTACTAATCCATTGAAATAGATGATAGAATGGTTTATGAAGTTATCTATGAAATGGCACAAAATGGAACTACAAAAAGCGGCTACTTTAAATTGATTCAGTTTGAGTATTTTTTGTTTGCTTTTTAATATTATATAGTTCATACACCCATAAACATTTGTATGCAATCGATTATTATTAATACTCAGAAATAATCTTCAATCGAATATCAACTCATGTTATGCTGAACGTCACATCTCTAGACTTACCAAATCGATGTTATCTCTCAGGTGTCACTCTTACCGTCCTTTTTGAAATAGACAACAGTAATATTTTCTTAAGTTTTCGCGACTTGTATACATAATAAAACTACGTTTTAACGGTTTTAAGCGCGGTAATTTTATTTGATTTTGGTTTTTCCGACGTTTCGGCCACTTTTCAGTGGCCGTGATCACGGAAGACAAAGATGTCAAGTGTCAACGAGTATTGTTAAAGTTTTATTTAGCCTACCGCCAACTTATTAATTTTAATTATTTAATTTTTAATTTTGTTTATGGTTATTATTTAATCTATGGGAGCCTAATCTAATTTACTACCGCTTCGCAACATGTTATGGCTTGAAGAGAAGAAGCGACGCAAGAAACTCTTCAGCAAACATGCCTAGCTCTAATAATTTTATATAATATTAAAATGGGTGGAAGGAAAAATAAAAGTAATTATCAGTCAAGTTGGTTTGTGTTCCGTTGTACGCAGAAAGAGCTCACAGTGTCTTGAGGTCTGGCAGCTGGTTTTTGCTGGGTTTGGGTCTTAATAGTTTTGATAATTGGATCCCAAACAGGTGGTACTTGCCAACCATCTTCTCTATTGAAATTTGGGTGTTTTTTGATTTCAATAGCCTCACGCATCATTCTAGGTATGAAACGATTCTCTTTCGCGAGGATTTGTGGGTTATCGAATCTGATGTAGTGGTTGGGTTTATCCAGCGTGTGTTCACTGATCGCAGACTTCGTAGACCTTGTGTGTTTCATGTCAGCAATGTGTTCTTTTACTCGTGTTTTTATGCTCCTCTTTGTTTGGCAAACAAATCTTAATAGTTTTGATAATTGGATCCCAAACAGGTGGTACTTGCCAACCATCTTCTCTATTGAAATTTGGGTGTTTTTTGATTTCAATAGCCTCACGCATCATTCTAGGTATGAAACGATTCTCTTTCGCGAGGATTTGTGGGTTATCGAATCTGATGTAGTGGTTGGGTTTATCCAGCGTGTGTTCACTGATCGCAGACTTCGTAGACCTTGTGTGTTTCATGTCAGCAATGTGTTCTTTTACTCGTGTTTTTATGCTCCTCTTTGTTTGGCAAACAAAGAGGAGCATAAAAACACGAGTAAAAGAACACATTGCTGACATGAAACACACAAGGTCTACGAAGTCTGCGATCAGTGAACACACGCTGGATAAACCCAACCACTACATCAGATTCGATAACCCACAAATCCTCGCGAAAGAGAATCGTTTCATACCTAGAATGATGCGTGAGGCTATTGAAATCAAAAAACACCCAAATTTCAATAGAGAAGATGGTTGGCAAGTACCACCTGTTTGGGATCCAATTATCAAAACTATTAAGACCCAAACCCAGCAAAAACCAGCTGCCAGACCTCAAGACACTGTGAGCTCTTTCTGCGTACAACGGAACACAAACCAACTTGACTGATAATTACTTTTATTTTTCCTTCCACCCATTTTAATATTATATAAAATTATTAGAGCTAGGCATGTTTGCTGAAGAGTTTCTTGCGCCGCTTCTTCTCTTCAAGCCATAACATGTTGCGAAGCGGTAGTAAATTAGATTAGGCTCCCATAGATTAAATAATAACCATAAACAAAATTAAAAATTAAATAATTAAAATTAATAAGTTGGCGGTAGGCTAAATAAAACTTTAACAATACTCGTTGACACTTGACATCTTTGTCTTCCGTGATCACGGCCACTGAAAAGTGGCCGAAACGTCGGAAAAACCAAAATCAAATAAAATTACCGCGCTTAAAACCGTTAAAACGTAGTTTTATTATATAGACAACAGTAGTACTATTTATTTTTAAAATTTAAAATCGTATAAAACTTAACGTGATTCAAACATCAGTCTGCTATACAACAAATTGGGAATATTTTTAGGCAAAACATTGGCATGTTTTACATACTTGTTATTTTCTTGCAAATATGTATTATCTAATATAATTTGTAGTAATTAGAAAGTTCTCTTTTTGAAAAGAGTTTACACCCTAGGTGAGGGGTAATATTAAGTTCAAGATAGAGGTTTTAAGGAGTGGAGAAGTTTTTCGGGTGCAAAAGAATTAGTTTATTTCGACCCAGTTTTCAATAAAACGATCATTCTTTTTAAATGCTACGATACTTTGTGTGCCAGGAATCCCGCGGGAATTTTGCCGGATATGGTACAAACTAGTTAAATCGTTTAAATATTAGCGGATTTTAATGCAAATAACCATAGCTTAAGTCTTTTATTAAGTGATGCGATGCTTTATATCTTGAGAATCTTGCAGGATTTTTCCCGGGTATGGTACAAATTAGTTTGCATAAATATTCGCAATTCCGATACGTTTTCTCTAGAACCATGGCTTAATGTCTTATCACAATATTTGATATATATATATATGCGTGCGTGCGTGCGCGCGCGTGTGTGTGTGTGTGTGTGTGTGTGTGTGTGTGTGTGTGTGTGTGTGTGTGTGTGTGTGTGTGTGTGTGTGTGTGTGTGTGTGTGTGTGTGCGTGCGCGCGCGCGCGCGAGTGTGTGTGTATTTGTAAGGATAAGGATATATAATCATCGAGGGCGTAACTGTTTGGAAAGCTCTAATAACTGTAACACTGTCAGCACACAAAGAGCGAGATTTTTGGCAAATTAGGTTGTCTCCTCGCAATTATTTTTTGGGTCGTCTATAAGAGATCGCTTTTCGTGATAAGCCGCCCTTTGTACATAATTAGAAATAATTTTAGTCTTATATTCATTTTTGTATTGGTGTATAATAAAGTGTTATCTATCTATCTTATTTTTATTACTTTTTAATTTAAGGCTATTACAAGAAAGTTAACCCAGTTACACACAAAATTGTTGCAATTTAATTCATTTAATTCAAGCAATTAATTTGAATTTTGTTATCGTTTTCCAATAAAGCTTACAATATAAAATGGTATAACACTTTGGCATTCAATTCCTAATAATTATGCAAAATAAATATGTTTAAAAGTCGTTCTATGTTACTGGCTAATGGAGTTGCATTCATTTTGTTCTCGGTAATTGCTCTCATACTTATAAGAAATGTAAAACATGTAAGAAAAGTAATAATTAATACTACTTAAGCGACTTCTTGATCTTATTTGTTCTTTTAGTATTAAAATGCAATATGTAGGAAAAACAAATATAAATCAATTGTGTAATTGTTTTATGCTAAAAAATCCTATCCGCTCTCTCCCATCCCCTCCATCCCATCCTTTCTATACCATCCCTTCTATCCCATCCTCCCAATACCATTCCCTCTATCCCATACCCTCTATCTCATACCCTCTATCCCATACCCACGATCCCATGTCCTCTATACCATCCCCTCTATTCCATCTTCTCTATCCCACTCCCTCTATCTTATCTCCTCTATTCTTTCCCCAATATCCCATCACCTTTATCCTATCCTCTCTATCCCATCCCCTCTATTCCATCTTTTCTACCCCATCCCCTTTATCCCATACTCTTTATCCCATTCCCTCTGTTCCGGTCGGGAACGAAAAAAATAATATTTTTAATAAGAAATATCTTGCTTTTTGTGTCATTTCAATAATATAAAGCTAATATACACAACAATGGATAATTCAGACGTTTATGCCTTTCAATAATTTTCACTCAACTAAAAACAGTTTGACATAGAAAATATCAATCATATTTAAATAAGTATATACGAAAGTAGGTTTCAAAGTAATGAGACTGCAACACTCTCGATCCCATCCCCTCTATGTCATCCTTTTTATCCCAACGTAAAGGTTCGCAACGCGTTCGCTTTACTCCTGGTGTTGAAAATGTCTACAGGCTACGGTAACCACTTTTCAATAGGGATGCGGACACATGTTACAATAAATTTTATTTTTTTTACATATAAAAACATGCGTTGAAGTAACACCTATTCATGTTACTTTTAAAATATCACCAAGAAAATAATTTTGATTACCTTCCAAATCATAATTAATGCGCTATTTGACTCCATTTACTTCTTACCTACACTCACCTACTTATGATGTCTGTAAGTTTCTAATAAGTATCTTTGTTTATTTTACAGTCCGCTTACCTATTAGGTGGGTCGTCTGATAAAAACATATTTGTCGTAAGTATAAATTAAAATATTGCTGATGATATAATTTAATGTAAACATAATTGAATATCATTATTTCCTTTCATTTTTGCGCCTTTTAACCAAATTAATTGAATTTGTTTGAACCATATAGGAACAGCTTAATTTAAATTGACCATTTAATTTTTTTATATACAGTTTTACTTGCCCTATAATCGTTTCCAAATTAATTAAGAAAATCCTACTAATATTATAAACGCAAAAGTTTGTAACAATGTAGGTATGTATGATGTATGTTTGTTCAATCACCACGCGGGTGAAACCGCGGGGAGTAGGTAGTAGATAAATAAAAATTAATCTATTTAAATGTAAAGTTTATAAGTAAAAGAACAGGATACTAATTTCAAGAATCTTATTTTTAAAATTCATTAATACCTAAATTTAAATTGCAATGCAATGAAACCCGGTTACATTTTTTAATTACATAGATACGTGTTGCATTCATTTTATTTGTTTTTTGAACGTGGCTCTGCACTATTTATGTATCTATCAAGTTCTATATATTCATGAATAATCCAGTTTAAAAAAAATCTTCTGGCAAAACGGCAGCGTACAACCTAACTCCGGCTGTTTTGAATTTTTGAGTTTATATTTATTTATATATTTTATATACAAGTATAAAACAATTTATAAGTATGATAAACAACCATCTCAGGAGCATACTCTTTCGAATAAAGAAAAGAAATTGAAAACGGTCCCAAATTGACGGAGAAATCGCATAACAAACATACAAAAAAATATGCAGTCGAATTGAGAACCATCTTCCTTACGGAAGTCGGTTAAAAATATATTGCAGACGTAGCTGCGGGTAAAAGCAAGTTCTCTAAAATGTTGCACTCTGCTTACAGCTGTGCAAAAAAACTTCGTAATAACAAACTGTAGTGATAATCTGATATGAATAAGTAATTTTACTGCGACTTAAATTCATTCCTTAGCGAAAATATTGACCGAAAACCGTTCTTTCAATGAAACAAAACCATCGTTAAAATACAACAGTTATCTTTGTTTAAATATGTTAATTAAATAAGTGAATTAACTCAATATTTGGGCAAGTAATTGGTGACTGTTTGTTTATTAATTTACTAAAATAAATAATTACCGTGACACGCTTACCTGATTCGAAGGACTGTATTATAATCTTCACAAGTAGGTCAAAAGTTAGTGCGATACACACACATTTTTACGACATTGGAAACGAATATCTCTTCATGATCAAGAAACGTCTAGAAACTAAAATCATGGTATTATCGTTATTGAAATTTTTCTCAACTAACCCGATGCGGTGGACTGAAGACCTGGGCAAGGTCACCAGGCGCGGTTGGATAAGGAAAACGGACCCCCGGAAAATGCGGTGGACACTTAGAGAGTCCTACGTCCAGCAGTGGACATCGAATGACTGAAGAAGGAAATTGAAATTGAAAAAAAAAATTAAAAATATCAGAGTAACTGCTTATAATTATTATTTTTAATTATCTTATGATGTAATAGCGACCGGCGGATGTAAGAGCCGAGTGATAATACGGCGGGTGAGAATCCCTCCCCAAGGGAACCACCGCGCCACCCGCTCACGGCAGCAGAAAGTCTAAAGACACCCCTTCCGGTGCCGACGTGTCCTCTTTAGCAAGCATGACTAACGCTAAAGGAGGAGACGATGTCCCATCCAGTGGGGCTCCCGACCATGATGCGAACCGCGGCCGGGAAAACCCTAGGACGTACTGATGCCCCACTGTTATTGTTGTATACTTCATACATCTTGATTGTTTTCGGTCGCTCGACGTGATGCGCTTAGCTTACGCTCACAGTGAGCAGGTCGTGGCTGGGTCGTTACTGTTATTCAAAAGTATAATACTGTGGAGATAGAGGGTAGAACTTTCCGAAAGAGTAAGCCGGTCTCAAGACTTTTAGAAAAAGCTAAAAGATTCTAGAAGGATAAGACAAGGACAGATACGTTTTAGAAAGGGATAGACAATGAACAAAAATCTAGAATAGTAGGTTCGGGAAGGAAAAGACAGAGATAGATAGATGTTAGAAAGGGGTAGATGATGAACGAAAGTTCTGGAGTAGACGGTTCGGGAAGGAAAAGACAGAGATAAATAGATGTCTAGAAAGGGATAGATAGTAAAGAAAAGACTAACGAAAAGAAGTTCGAAATTATGAGTTCTAAAAGATTCTACCGGGTATATAAGCAGCGCAAGGCGCGCCTACAGAGTAGTTCAGTTGAAGACAGCGAAGTGACAAGTATAAGTTTAAAGAATTGGAAGAAGAGTTTAGTAGAAGACAGTGACGAGTTTAGTGAAGGGTTTAGTGGTGAGTTTAGTGAAAAGTTTAGTGGGCAGCTTAGTGAAGGAGGAGTTTAGCGTAGTTTAAGAGGAGATCCAGAAGCGAGCTATGCGCGGTAAATTCGGAAGTCATCACCGCAGCAGCAGCAGGTGGTCTACGCAATATCGGCGACGGTATTGTGAGTGAGACGTTTTATCGTCGGAACAGTGCGTCGTTAGTTATGCGTGTAGGGGCAACTCTGCGGAGAAGAATCACGTACGGCTGTGTAAGTTAATAAAAGCATTTAGTTAAAAGAACTGGTGTTTCCCTCCAATCCTAAGTGCGTACCCCCACTCGCACGTAACAATACCAAAACAGGTAGTATTCTAAATATAATAGGTTGGGGCAAAAGTCTTTTCGCATATAGTATGTATGAACTTGTAATAAATAATTGTTTGTTTCTGGCTGGTTATGGTATCATTAAAAAGTTTTAATTTTATAGACGACAATTCCAAATTCAAATTAGGAAAATGTGTGATTTTCATTTGTTTTTCTTGTTGTTAAAATGAGTGAATCTAATGAAGAAATTCGATACATTTTAAAATTTTACTAGAAAAAAGGAAAAATGCAACACAAGCCGCGAAAAAAATTTGTGATGTTTATGGACCTAATGCAATATCTGTGAGAGTAGCGCAAATTTGGTTTAAGCGTTTTCAATCCGGAAATTTTGATATCAAAGATGCACGTCGCTCTGGTCGCCCTGTTACGGACAAAATTGATGCCATTTTTGAAAAAGTGGAGCAAGATCGGCATATTAGTAATGACGATGTAGCTGGAGAACGGGGAATTGACCACAAAACTGTTTTGGCGCATTTGAAAAAAGCTGGGTACACAAAAAAAGTTGATATTTGGGTGCCTCATGAGCTCACTGAAAGAAACCTAATGAACCGTCTACTCATTTGTGATTCTTTATTACGACGTAATGAAACCGAACCATTTTTGAAGAAGCTGATAACTGGTGATGAAAAGTGGATCACGTACGACAAGAACGTGCGAAAAAGATCGTGGTCAAAGGCCGGTCAGGCTTCACAGACTGTGGCGAAACCCGGGTTAATTCGCAACAAGGTGATGCTGTGTGTATGGTGGGATTAAAAGGGCATTATTCATTATGAGCTGTTACCGCCAGGAAGGACCATCGATTCTGAACTGTATTGCGAACAACTGATGAGATTAAAGCAAAAAGTTGAGAGAAAGCGGCCGGAATTAATAAACAGAAGGGGTTTGGTGTGGTTTTTCACCATGATAACGGTAGATCTCAGACATCTTTAGCCACTCAGCAAAAATTACGAGAGTTTGGCTAGGAGGTGTTAATGCATCCGCTATATAGACCTGACCTTGCACCTTCAGATTTTCACCTGTTTCGGTCTCTGCAGAAATCCTTAGGCAGTGTCAGGTTTACATCACGAGAGGACTGTCAAAACCACTTGTCGCAGTTGTTTGATCAGAAGGCCCAAATTTTTATAGCAATAGCATACCTACAAGATGGCAAAAAGTTATCCAACAAAATGGCACCTACATACTTTAGTCAAATTTAAATAAACTTTATAAAAAAACCTTTTGATTTTTATATAAAATGCGAAGAAACTTTTTCCCCAACCTAATATATTTGCGACATCAACCTTCAGAAAGGTATATTTATCTAATAAATCCTTGCAAGATTGTAGTGAATGTTGGTTAAGAGTAAATCCATTTCTTTTAG
This sequence comes from Dendrolimus kikuchii, assembly GCA_019925095.2. Lineage (NCBI taxonomy): Eukaryota > Metazoa > Arthropoda > Insecta > Lepidoptera > Lasiocampidae > Dendrolimus > Dendrolimus kikuchii. Next base: position 9,896,517 of record CM034391.1, on the reverse strand, counting down.
TACATGTGAGCAAATAAGTGCATGTAAAACAATTGATTTAGGTCAATGATTTAAGTGCACTTGTGGTTTATGATTGCTTAATTTATTGTTAGGTTTTGTGATAATAATGACCCGAGCAGTGTTTAGTCTACTGGGAGGTCGATTGTATGTAAAAACCTTATTTATTTAGAAGGAATATAGCCTTGTTTACTTAATCGAATATACATGTTTTTAAACGGAAAGTCAATGTTCTATTCTCGACTTTTTTCCAATAACGGTTATTTAGTAGTTTTATTGTAATTAAACACTCTCAATGCGTGTCAGTCTACGCACAATGAAGGATTCTGTAGCCATGATAAAGCATGCTCCGCACGTAAACCGGGACTTTTTTAAAATTACAATTTAGGTATCTAACTATTATCAATTTTTTATGAATATTTACGAATTAAAATAACTTTTAAACATATATTTAGGCCCCAGATTTTTTTGAACATTTTTGGACGTAACTGTACGTACCGTTTTCCTATCGTTACAATATTTCAACAATACTGGTACATACATCCTGAATATTTATGGTTCACGATATTATAATGTATCGTCCACTTTGCTTAGTCAACTCTATGAACATACATACAACTGAATTACAGTTTTAACTCATATAATAAAACAGTAACAAATTATAATAGCAATATTACTTTAGCGAGCAATAATACGTCCATTACTTCATAAGGCAAAAAATCTAATAGCATTCAAGCGATTTTTTAAAATGAAAGTCTGACATATCTGTTACCTTGCGATATCAATAGGTATGTATATCTTAAAATATGGATATGTAAAAATTACGTCATTGATGGTCGTATCAAATATGATTTGTTGAAATTTAAAACTTTATCATTTCTCATATTCAGAAAGTACGCTTTGAGTTCCCTAATTACAAGGATGGAAATAGCATTTTTCTTTCCTGGGAAACGATTCTCTCTGCTGTCAAAAATTTAGAAAACTATACGAACCATTGATAATAATACATGCGTGCGACACACGCCCCAACTTTTTTTACAGCCACAGTTAAATCGCGGCATATATTGTAATAAAAAATATCAACAATTTTGTAATATCATTTTATTCTTATAAATTAGTTTTTATTAAATTATTATTCAATTTCAATCATCAGTGACAAAAAACATACTGGCCGGCAGATTGCCCCTGAAAAAATATTACTTGACGTTTCGTATGTGACATACGTGAAGATATCAGATTTAGAGATATGGATATTTTTTTTGACAGAAACTGAAAATAAAACTGCACAGAACAACGTCCCCTTTGTGCTGTGCAGTTTTATTTTCTAAAAACGTTTAAAATGAACGATAGTTGTAGGATATTGATAGTTTTTGAGTAGTAGGTAATTGGGCGTTTTTGTGAGAAATATGAACGATATAATCAAATGTGGCGTCAGTTGTAGCCTACAATACAACCGCGCTACTATACGAAGATTTATACATCAGAATTGTCTTTATGTGTGTGTGTAAGAATAAGCCTAAATGGCACTCTGTTGTTCGTGCCTACCCCGCAAGGGAACTGGCGTGAAGTTATGTATGTATGTATGTAATTGTCTTTATGAACTAAGATTCCTTTACCTGCCTTTGTGGTGAATTCTACTACTACGTAGATATGGATTTAACGCCTGATTTTATTAGAGAAGTAGTTGTTTCTTTAACTTATCAGTTTTTAATTACTTTCCTCACATTCGAAATGAAAATCAGAGTGTGAACCTAGAGTGAAAGGCCTATTTAGGCACGAGATTGTTTGGCGCATGAGTGTAGTGAAGGGGTTAATAATTCGAGTGACTAAATAGGTCACTTTCACCTCTCGTCTAACAATCTACAATTAACAAACCCTACTTTCAAATTCCCAAATGACTTCTTGATTTTGATTAGATTCTCTTAATTCATAGCCTATACCTTTTTAAATTATTGTATAATCATCTGCTATTTGCATGTGGATCTTGGACTTCTCTATTTCATGAGAAAGCTTGAGCAATGCATATTGGCATATTTCATAGATTATCAGCGGACGTGGTAACTGATGAAAGAATGACTAAACAGAAATACAATGCAAAAGTGGATGGATGCAGACGTCATGGAAGGCAACGACACACCTTCCGTGATCAAATTGATCGTGTACTTGCAGAAGGTGATGTCAGGAGCCTTAAGAACAGACGAGCGTGCATGACAAGAGCTATGAATGTCAAAGAAGCAAGTGAGGTGTGTAAGAATAAGCCTAAATTGCGCTCTGTTGCTTGTGCCTACCCCGCAAGGGAACTGGCGTGAAGTTATGTATGTATGTATGTATGTGGTAACTTAGTTATACGTACAAGCAACTTACAATAGAAAAAATGCCTTAGTGGTACATACTCCGACCAGGATTCGAACTTATGTCTACGGAATGAGATGCCATTTGATGGATTTGTCTTAGCCATTAAACCGTGATTAAGCGTAATATCTTATTTTACGTATTTTTTATAATCTCAACCAAATAGTATTTGACTGTACTTTTTCAATAGGTGATAGTTTAAATACAATAAATGAATCTAGATTTAAATAGAGATATTTGATCAATTCGCGAGTTGCAAAATGCAATATTTATTATGTTTGCTTGTAGAAAAACCGGCAATTTGGCTAGCTGATGGCAAGTGGTTACCGTCGCCCATGGACATTTGCAATACTGCCAATGCATTTCCTATCTCGTTGAGACTTCAGCTGCCCTTGTCTAATTACGTCCTTTTTGAAGTGCCCCATATTCTCCTGTAATTTGTCTATCTGTTAGGGTCTAGAGGTCTTTCGAAGTTCTTAACACAATTTATCATAAGGTTGGATTTGAGCCTCATCTTCAAGCTGTCATAATTATCAGACGAGCGATGAAAACATAGTGCTGCATAATCTTTAGGCGTACCCAGCCTAGGCAGAGCAACGTCGTAAACTCGCCACCAGAACAAGATCAAGCTTCTCGCTCCCGCCCTTAGTTTGTTCCATAGTCGGGGGCAAACAAGAATGGGACGCCGTCTGATCCTTTTATGAGCGCGTCATGCAGGTCAAGGAAGCGCCAAACGACGACACGTCAACAATGAAGGGCGTCTTTTGGCTTCCGGCCGCAGTGAGTTCTTTTGGGCAACGGTCCACTCTATCTGCCGTCAGAACACGGGCTGAGGGCGCACTCTTCTCACTCCACGTTTGGCGAGTGAGACGCCTATGTAGTTTAGGAGAGAGAAGAGGTCGGGAGATTTGTTCCACGTGGCAGAAGACGTGACTTTCGGGTCGCCTCCTGCAAGGATCCGCAGAAATGGTCATGCTGTTTACTCACGGCCCTAGCACAAGGCGAAAGAAGTAATCCTGTGGAGTTTTAGTGAATATGCCGGCAAAATCAATATTGAGTCCTACACATCCTACCGCGCTGCCAGCAATGGATAGCCCGCAAATGTATGTATACTCGTTAAAAAAATGGGTACCTACTACTGGGTACTTTTCCGCTATTTATCATCCATCGATCAAATATAGTGAAAACTTTGACTATGGAACAAAAATAATAGGAATCTCCTTGTTAATTAATGTACTCTATGAATAGGGACGACAAACACCCAGTAAGAAATATAACTCTCAGAAGTCCCAAATCCTACATGACAACAAGGCATTCTTTTTCGCTTTTTGACTTTTTTTTATTTAAAAATAAGTGTATATTATACTTATTTTTTAGATCAATTCAGTTAAAAATAAATTTTCAATTAATTTTCTGCTAAATTATCATTATTGTAATTACCAAATTTTATTATAATTAGTTAATATCAACCCGTGCAGAAAGCAACAAACAATATTTATTGTAACAAACGTTCGTCGTAAGCAGTTAATAATACCTTTTAATTTAGCGGTATCCAATATATATATATATATATATATATATATATATATATATATATATATATATATATATATATATATATATATATATAATCATTATAAAATTTTATTGGCTTAAGAATGTTTTAAATATAAAATAATTAACTATAGCTGATAAGAAGTTATTTAAACTGATTGTTACTGGAACAAAACATAATATATTTTATCGAAATAAAAATTGATATTGGATTGAAATTAATCATATTTTTATCAGTTATAAATTAGGTCATTTTCAATTTTATTTAATAATTAAAATTGATATGAAAAACACCAATTACATATGTAAAACTACTTATGCCCGCAACTTTGTTCGGGCGATATCGAAACTTTAATATCGAAATCCCTGTAATTGAAATCATTAAAGCCAAACGGCTCAACGGATTTTATTTGAAATCGAGTTTTATAGAGACAAAAATTTTAAAGACGAGTATTTTAGCATTGCTATGACCACATATTTGGTAGTGAATAGAATAATAGTGGCACCTAAAAACACGACCGCAGCGCCATCTTTTTGTTTATGTTCGTCTATCTCATGGAAACGACATCATTTATCGGTACAAAAAGTATCCTACGTATTGACCCGGGATGTAAGCTAGCTCTGTGTACAATTTTATTTAAATCCGTTAGCTATAGTTATGATTTTTACGTGAAAGAGACAGACAGAAATTCTCAAAAATGCATATTTGATGTAGTCTGCTGGTCCGAATTAAGCTTCTTGATTTCTTTCTCATTTTTAAATTCATTTTGCAAACTCATCACCACGAACAGATTTACTATATTGTAGATATGTTAAGAATAATATAATTATGTAACAGTTTTCATTAAAATTTTGGCAATTATCATTAAATGACATGAATTATATTTATTCGTATGGATAATATTACTAGCTAGAGTTTTCTGGGTGGCTTCTCTGGCATAATCTTCATATTCCTGCCAAAATGATCCCATTTTAATTTATATTCAAATTTAAACTGCGATATATTGGTTGTGATACTTCTTGTGTTGCAAATATACTTAATCGATAATAACCACTTTCCATCAGGCAAAATAATATCGGTTCATTCTCTAAGTCGTTTTAAAGCATTCATTTAGTCTGTATGTCCAGTCTGTCAGTAAGAAATAGAAAACAAAAATGTATTGCTATAACTTTAAAAATATGTTTTAATTACTTTGTAAGATTATCATACATTAAAATAAAATAAATTCTCAATAATTGACTTTTAAAGTTCAATAACCAAAAATGCTTTTGGGGCCGAGTCAAGGATAAAAACCGGCTTCGCTGAGTCAGGACAGGAACCTGCCAAAATTACCGAATGGTATGTAATGGTTGCGCTTACGTCGATAAAAACCACAACCACGAAGTTATAAAAAAGTAAATGTACACTGTTCGTTTTGTAAGACGAGTTTATTTGCGATGTTTTACATACTACAAAATATTTAGAGAAAAAGGACAAAACATTAGTGACGCTTAAAGTAAATTAAACAAAATTCCAGGCAGAGCATGTACTGTTTATACATTTGTACTGACCAATGTGTTGAAATATTTATTCTTGCATAAATGTAGTTTTATACAGGTGTTATTCCTAGAAATACAAGGTTCGGTATATTTTACTAGTTTCAATGATATGCAAGTCAGCAGGATCTTAATCGTCATTATTTAAATAATTATTTCTTATTTATTTTATTAAGTAGGTACCTTTTATGTAACTTGATTAATATTTCTTACCTTTATTTATTTATTATATAGATATCTGTATTTTTTTTAAATTATTATTTCAATCTGTGTATGTCAATTATTTAATGTCTTTAATTAGAATATTGCCTAGATGCCCGCGACTTCGTCTGCGTGGTGCGGGTTTTTAACTATCCCACGGGAACTCTTTAATTTTTTGGGATCAAAGGTATCCTATATGTTGACCAGGGATATACGCTACCACCATACAAAATTTCATTTAAATCGGTCCAGTCGTTTCGGAGATTAGCCATTACAAACAGAGAAAACAAAAAAAAATATCTAAATTAGTTTTATTTCACTTCGTACATCCCCCTGACTCAGTTTTTAGCATTTTTTTTATTGTACAGAAATTCGACCTGTACAGTTTTATTACATGTAGTATATAGATGTATTGATATTATGTTTCAAATTATTCATTATTATCATGTGTTAGCAGTAAACAAAAAAATTCAAGGAAACCTGCACTCATATGCAATTCACCAATCCATTTTATATGAGGCTCTGTTGGTACCTTCAACTTCATAGGCGAGCAGTGACACGTTTTATAGGTTGATATGAATGTGAGTTCTTATTTACAACCCACTGTTATAAAGTTCAATGTAGATAGATAACTTTTTATTATACACCAAAGTAAATCATATAAATTTTCCATACCTAAGCACTTCAATAGATTTATTATATATCGCAACGGAGTCACGAGCAAGAGCTAGCATACATATATATGTATATGTATATATATATATATATATATATATATATATATATATATATATATATATATACCTCCTTTGAAAAATTAACTGGCTGAGGGTGAAAACCGTTTAAAAATCCGTTGCGTGGTTTAAAAGGAGTCGGCGGATGTACAAACAGACAGATATACGCTGAAAGCGACTTTGTTTTAAGATGATAATTCTTTAAATGTTTGATCGGGAATTAAGAATTTCCTCGGTGTACATAATATTACCACATTAGATATACCTTAAGCGTAAACTGAAATAGAATGAATATAATTTCATCCTTTTTTATATAATGCACTTATAAACATACATTCTATAAAGAAGGATGACATTATAATTATTAATTACTTGCTATTCTTGATATTGTAAACTTATTTCGTATCCAGGCCTTCCTGATATCGCATAAAAAAGCTAAATGGCATTAATTGTCACTCAAATTCACAGAGTACATTAATATAAAATTCTTGTAAAGTAAATCTTAATTGATGTACTTGAAATAAAATATCTGATTACATTCAAAACATTCTGCACAAATGGCGAGGTCGGCGAGAATAGCACTTGATCTAGCGCTTGGTACGACAACTTTATGTCTGAAGAAACTGTTGCAAAGCAAAAGTAGATTGGATCTAACAAAACAAAAAATCGTTTCCAGTTATTTAGTTAACAGTTTTTGTAGAAATCACATCTCATATCTGCATTTGTTTTGCTTTACAGTTTCTCTCAAGACAGTCCGTCCTGTAATCTCAAAATTATGGAAGAGTGCCAAAATTACTATCGGAACAACTCCAGTGCGACCACTTTTATGCAATCCTATAGTTACAAAAATAGAAGACGTACTGGGCGGCATAACAGAAACGATAATGACGAAAATAACTATACTGAGAGATCAGCAATTAGAAGGAGAACTAAAGTGCCTGGAGAAAGAATTGGAAAATGTTAAAAAGAAAATAGGGAGGGGAGGACATACTTGCTAGTACTTATGCTGTGCAGTTTTGTAGAGTTCGAGAGCTAAATAATTTGTGCTAATCGTTTGCTTATTAGACGTCTTATTTCAAATAGTATATAAGTTAATAAAATAATTATTTATAATTTTAGCTATCACTAAAACGCTTAGGCCAATGTTCACAACAGCTTGGCAGTATGCAAAAGTTGAAGTAGCTCCACCAATGACGGTTGGGTACCTTCAAGGCCCGGCTGGGCAAAAATTGGAAGAGGCTGTTTCTAAAGTATGTGATGGTTTTATATCCGGTATAGAAGGTAGTATCAAGGAAATTGATTTAGCAGAAGAACGTGCAATTAAAGAAAAAGAAGCAGCAATCCGAGCAGAACAAGAAAAACTTAAAACTCAGGCAAAGAAAAAAGAACAGGAAAAAAAACGAAAAGAAGCTGAAAATAAAGCAAAAAAGGCAAAGAAAAGTGAAGCCAAAGCCAAAGAAACGCCGCCAAAAAAGGAAGAGAAGAAAAAAGATGCTAAAAAGAAATAAGTTCACAGCTCAAGTTTAGTTACAATATTATTTATAACATCTATTACAATGATTTGCTAATTAGTTATTGTTGATTTATTATTTTAAAGATTAACTGATAATAAATAGTTAAAATGTCAACGCTTATTATGGTGGGGCTTCATCTGCAGTATTGTTACAGATATAGGCAGTTTCACGCAGATATTGCGATGGATTTCATGCGTTATTTGAGAAGCGACATTGTTAATATTGTCAGATAACGTAATATATACATACACTAATGTGGCTATTCGTTGACGGCGTTAATTTTTAACGCTTTAAACAAGACGCATTCGGCCACATTCTAATAGTCTTATTCATATTGAGTTAGTGTGTAGGCTTCTATAAGTTTCTTAAGAAAACCTTCAAACTTACTCTAACTCAATATGAATAAGACCGTAAATCTTTTATACTATTGCAGATGAAACCTCACCATTAGAAAACTATAAAAGAAATTGTGCCTAAATATTCAAAAGCTATATGTTTTTTCCATGCAGCAAAGAATCTGATTGTCAATATAGTTAGAACTGGCAATTTTCAATATAAAAATAATTTAGCTTGTCATTCACGTTAATTTCATTCACAGAGTACATTAATATAATAGGAGAATTTCATTATATTTTACGATCTTGTGTTGTGATCCGTACTTTCCATAATCTTATTAATCACGCGGTAAAAGAAATCATTTGCTACTCAACAAGCCTGAGATATTTCGAAAGTAACGGAAGCTAATAAATATGGCTAGAGGCGTAAATACCGTGAAACTGGCCGGCAATTTATTCAGTAAGTCATGATTTATAGATAAACAAAATGCAGCAAGCATGTAGTTAACGTAGACTGGTATTATGTGTTAAGATTATAATACTCGTAGACTGTACATTTGAAAATATTTGAAATCGCCCGGATCGTAAGTCCTTACCTAATAATTTAAATTTGGATAATTATTTTGTTGTTAGCGTCAAAAGCGCTCTAATCTACAATAGTTCAGTAGCTCGACAACTTAGTCTTAACGAATAAAAATATTGGTTGGAGTTCAAAACGCAATATTTTGACTCGGTAAATATGCAAAGGTAAACGCGGAACGAGATAATTACGCTTTTTTAATGCAAGACTGTAAATATGGTTTGCTATGGTATAATAGCGATATTAAAATCGTCGGAAAGCTTTCATTTAGGTAATAAACAATACAAATAATTAGAATATACACACAGTGGCTACTATGCTAATATTATTATTATAACTTATTGCCCACGTTACCAAACACTTGTGATTTCGAGCACAAACACATAAATCGACTTAAAAGTAGTTATTATCATACAACTTTAGTCAATTTTAAAGCAATATTACACATCCATATTAAATATGAATACAAAACATTATCTTCCCAGTTCTGGTAAAAAACTCCATTGTCCATAACCTAAATTAGTAAAAAATCTTTTTGTTGTTATTTAGTTCATCAAAATGGCAGGCAAAGGAACTAAATCCATACGGCATGAATATCAATATTATTCAATCAGTAGAATATCAATATTTAGATTTTTTTCATTAGTGTGAATAAGATAACTATTATGTTTTTGTTGTTTGTATGTATAATTACTGACAACATGCAACACCAATGTTAGCAAAACAAAGTATAGGTGTGAGGGGCGGTCGAGGGTCGTGACAAGTGACAAGGACAGTGGGTTAGGTTAGCTTCAGACCAAAGCCCAAGAGCCGAGCGAATGAAGCGATTGTGCCGCGGCAGCGGCAGGCGAGTGGCAGAACCGACTGTCACTGTTTATTCATTTATAATCATTTAAACAATGGTTAAATTCAGTCAGTCGGTCACTCGCCGGCCGTTTCCACGGAACACTCGGTTCGCTTGCTAGGTTCGTGGGCTTTGGTCTGTATCTAACCTAACTGTTCTTGTCACTTGTCACGACCTTCGACCACCCCTCACACTTAAATTTTGTTTTGATAACATTGATATTTGCATATTATCGGTAATTATATATACAAACTACAAAAATATAACAGTTATTTTATTCACAATAATGTGAAAAATCTAAAATTCCGTATTTTCATGTCAGTAATATTGATATTCTGCTGATTGAATAATATTGATATTCATGCTGTATAGTTTAGTTCCTTTGCCTGATATTTAGCAAAGTGAAGTAAAAACTTTGTCTTTTATTATTATTAATCTGAGATTTACTTAAAAATTACAAAATGTGTGATTTTATGCAATAGCGTAATAGTTGATTTGATAATTATTAATAATTTTGGTCATGTCATATATTTTACTTTTGCAGAGTAATCCCGAAATTAAATAAGTAATTGTGGGCTGCGACTTTACAATATAATACACAAATTTTAAGTTGTGGGTGGGCGTAGTGGATAGAGGGGAGGTATACTTACCCCTACTACAACCCCTAAGGTCCGGAGGTCTCAATTTTTTTTATTTTATAAACAACCTCACTTATTTGTGTTGTAAAATTGTGTCACTTTTGATAATAACAAACCGTGATTTGAGTTTATGAATGTACTCACGAATTACATATAACCCCCAGAACTTTTTGTAACACTAAAACTGTTTTTAATGTAGGAATAAATCGACTGATTAAAAAGTGACAGTTTTCACTGTCACTTTTGTTTTTAATGGCTTGGCTAACAAGGTGTGATGATAAAAATAAATTAATCGATATGTCATTGATACCTATAGATTTTCAATTAAGAAATTCGAAATCTTGTAGCTCAAGATTTCGAATTAATTAATATATTGTTTTATATAATTTCCGGAAGTCGACATATTTCTATGAAAAAAAAAAAATATTGGTAAATATTTTTTTTGCCGTCTTTATTGCCCCTTTTATTGTCGCCATTTTATTCCTTTTCCCTAGTAGTTGAGTAAATGTGCTTTCTTCTGTTAACTTTTGATTTTTTGACGACTTGTGCTGTGTTTTATGATCATTTTGATTCTTTTTACGTTGACTACCAGCTTTCTTTTGGACTTTGCTTGGATTGCTTAATTTTGGACCTTGGTTTTTTTACTGGATTTTTTACGGCGGTGCCAAAACCGACTGGTAACCATTTACTATTTATTTTATACACAAACCGTCGTTAGGTTAGGTTATATACAGACCAAAGCGCACGAGCTGATCGAGCGAAGCGAGCGTGCCGCGACAGCGGCCGGCGAGTGCCAGAACCGATTGTAACCATTTAATATTTTTTTATATACACAAACAGCTACGACGCCTTAAAAGTCTCGTATGAAACATTTGTTTTATTTATCAATTTAGTGGACGACTAGCAAGTTGGTTTTTAATATGACAATGAATCAATATATTAATGATATCAATTTTTAAACACATTTCTGAACAATTTTTTTGAATATAGGTTAAATATAAATTAATGTGATTACGTAAAAAAAAAGAAAACATCGTCTTTATTGGTCACCATTTTGAATGGTTACTCCTTGTAGTGTATATGAATGTGCTCTATTGTGTTTTTTCTTCATTTTTATCCAATTAAGCTGGTTTTCGGTTATTTTGGTTATTTTTATGATTATTGGCTTTTTTTGAACTTTTAAAAGATTTTTCAACTTTGGACCTATGATAGAAGTGCAATATTAGCGAATAAATCAGTGAAAATAAGTGAGGTTATGTTTATTATAAAAAATATATTTCAAAACCTCCGGACCTTGGGGGTTGTAGTAAAGGTAAGTATACTTCCCCCCTCCCCACTTCACCACCCCATTACTTAAAATTCGTGTATTAGAAAGCTATACATTTACCGATTTTAGTGTCATTATTATACCATAGCAAACCATACTTAAAGTCTTTGAATACAAAAAAACGCGTAATTTTCTCATACCGCGTTTATGCATATTTACCTTTGACTCTTTACTCTAAGGGCGAGGAATTTGATTGTTACAAGTATTCCGTGGTGAAAGACATTGTCATATTTAAACGAATTAAACGAGTAACCTAGGATGGCGTTAGAAATTTTATTACTTATCATGATATATAACTTAGGTGTAGGTATACTTGCAATAATGGGAATGAAGATATTAATTACTATTTGGGAAAAGTTATAATTTGCTCCCGATATGTATTCGAAGTTTACTTGAGCGCAGTCACGTAACACTTATAAGTATGTTTATAATGTCAAGTGACATCCCTCATAATATTTGCTTGCTTGGCTTCGCTATTAACAATGCATAAACTGCTGGGTCCTGTTATGGCGTCGAATTCCAAGGTGGCTGACGGGATTCACATAACAGTTTTATCGGGGGCCCCTCAGTGCCCCGAACCAGCTCAACACACAACCTGTAGGTTTGGTTGGCACAGGCACATATCATACTCTTTTCCCTATTTCGCAGACGCCTTAGAGCTTCCATTGACTTCCCTTTTTATTTAATTCTTTAACATGGGATTTTTCAACAAGGGTATCATAAAATTTCTTCGAGGCCGGCAGCGCGTTAGTGACACCTCTGTTGTTGTAAACGTCTATAGGCGACGGTAACCGCTTTCCATCAGGTGGGCCGTCTGCCTGTCTGCTGTACTCCAGCGACAAAAAAAAAGTTATCTCGGCGGGTTATCACGATATTATCCTTCATCATCAGCAATTGTTTATTAAAATGCATATTAGGCCAGAAAAGTTGTCTAAGCTGTATATGATTCCGGCAAGATATGCATCTTTGAACTGAGACCCGGGTGAGTTAGCCGCTGAGCTAACTATTAAATTATGTGTATAATTATTACCTTGGCAAATATAAGTTACAAGTATTACAAAACCACATTAGATGTTTGTCAGTAGTCTAAGTGATATAGGCAAGCAAGTGTATACAAAATAACTATGTACTTTATTAATTCTTTAGATATTCAAATAAGTATCTTGTTTATATTATTTAAAACCTTTTCTAGGGACGAGACCAACTTTCTTCCATAATCTGGTCGAGGTATATAAACCTCCAATTACTAGAAACAAGGACAAGTTGATTGAGTTAATAAAAGGTAATTATAGATCCTGTCACCAATCTTGAGCGGTCGGCGGAACAGTAGGGATCGCTTTGCACATTGATCGTAGCCAATGCAATGAGATTTATAGACACCGTCAAAATTGTTTTTTTCTCTTTATTCGAAAGGGATAATAATGCCTCATACTTCGAAAAGGAATCAAAATTTCATTGTTCGTACGAAAAAACTGACCGCTCAAGAATTGTGCCGGGGACTATACTTTGTTATTATTTTTAAACACTTTCTCCATTTGACGATTTTTGTCATCTAAACAAGTAATATAAATACATAAATAGTCGTTTGAAGGTTAGCATACCTGGTTGAGAACTCAAGCAGAAGCCCCGGGTACGGGCCCCAGCAGGGTTCTTATACAAACTTTATTTACGTTATTACCATTCAAGTTGTCTGATAAATGAGATATCTCGAAAATGTTACATTATTATAAGACAAAGAAAACCGATGCAATTGTGATTATATTCTAAAAATAAGCTGTTTTAAAATATCTAACTGCTATTTATTATGTTACAAACTTGTTTTCTGTAAAATTGCATTCTACGACATAACAAAATTTTGCTGATAAAAATGAACAAGCTTATTTAGACTATTGTTACAAGACGAGCGAAACATGCGCTTGCCTTCAACTATGGTTACAAACATGCGATTTTCTTCAGTCACTTTTCTTGGTCCTCACAGAGGCGATGAAACTTAATATTTTTACCTCCAACCGCCCAAATATGTACGCAGATCCAAGGATGGTAGATCCTTATAACATTGCACACAATCAATAGTCTTAATTATATAAATATAGACTATTCATGTTATGGTTTCTATGAGGAAGATAATTAATATGCTATATAATTATATGCATAGAAAAGGCTGAGATTGCTAAGCAGTCGGAAATGGCTAAAAAACTAAAGGTAGCCAAAGGATATTGGACTTTAGAGATGGCTCCACCAGGCGCTGATGAAATGCAGGTAATGATTTTGCTAAAGTTTCAAAATACTTCAATTCAAATAAATTTATTTGGATACAAAACATAAAATATTGTAAGAATTACTTTTGTTTCACGAAAATCGATTGTAATTTGCAACATGCAGATAATGTAAAATAGTTAATTATTTAATATGACTACATAGGCCACGAAGTAAACTTAGGGGAGAACTCAGAAGTTTATAATAAAAAACATGTAACATGCTATTGTAATTTAAAGATTTTTCGTTAGATTATTAAAATTTGTTATACCGAGTAGGCGGCTGCTGTTGTCCTACGGAGTAGCAGAAATAATTTCGCACAATAATCTTTGTATATTGTCAAGTATCAAAATCTATTTCGTTGAATAATCTTATGGTTGCGTATTCTAAAGTAATAGAGTTTAGATAGGTAGGTTAGGGAATAATATTTTGGATCATAATAAACATCGATTTCATTCCAATCAATTTTACAGCTTACTAGGATATGCCCGTAATAGCAAATAAAATATTTTCAATTTTTAAATAGTTGCTAATTTATTGGTACATAATCTATAAATCATTATTAGTTCAAACATAGTAACAATTGTATTTTTAACTCAATTCAAATTGGTATAGGTATATAATAAGAACAATAATTTACTTTACTTAATGGAGGAGGAACCACCGTAGTGTTTATAAAAAGTGTGACGTCACGATTGTTGGCTTCTTGGTGACCACCCATATTTGAGTCCTCGAAATAAAATTTCAAGAGTACTCGGTATAGTACATTCCAAGAGCGTTACGGCAACCCACAGGTCTGTCCCGTTCGACGGCTCGAACGATAATGTCCCACGCCAGCCGAACCTTCCGCTTTTATAGTCGTGAAAAAACAACTGACCGTCATTTTCTTTTTAAATTTTAGCGGGTACGGATTCAGATTTTTGGGATTAATAACAAAGGTAATTAAGCTTGAGTAGCAGATGTTTGTTTAAATACTTACTTTGTTATTGTTCCATGTTTTTATACAACACATTAAACTTTTAAGAAGGTACAACAATATAATGTACCAAACATTAGTTTAACCTAACACCCGTGTCTTCGTCCACCCTTGACTTAAAATTCCCGCGGGATTCCTGGACCATAGAGTTCCGCAGCGTTTAAAATAGAATGTAACCTATCGTTTTAGTGAAAGCTATGTTTTCCTTGGCACCGACTTCAAGATCTTGTAGAAAGAAGTCGGTTAAATGTTTATTTTTTGCTTTTTAGTTTGAAGTCGCTTTTGTTTTTGTTAAAAATATAATAATAGCATCATTGTACAGACATGGCATGTTTATAATTTTATAAATTACTAGGATTTGCCCGCAACTTCATCCACGCTTGACTAGAAAACTGTGTTGGAACAAGCCAACTTTTATGCACCTGAACAACTGCAAGCTGTTCCTGGGAAAATTTCCGAGATAAAAAAATATCAAACATTTTATTACATAAAATTTACTATCTACCGGTGAAAAAATCACATTGGAATTCGATTTTTAAAATCTGATCACTTTAAATTATTCCTAGAAAACTTCCCGTGGGATTCTCAGGAAAAATGTAGCGCAGGTTTTAAGTCTAAGAATATGCAGTCGACCAGCGAAAACCGCATCGAATCCCGAACAGATAAACAGAAGAACAGACAAGATATCTAATAAAAATGCATCGTATTCTCCATCGTTTAAATAGTATATTCCAATTGTTTCTTTAAATAGCTTTAATGTACAGACACGACATGTTTAGAATTTTATAATATTATAGATAGATAAACTAGCGATCGATTTTATTGCTTTCGAGTTTGCTACGATTTAGCTCTGACAAATATATACATTTATTGCTCATACTAAAAAAGGTTTATAATCTTCATTCATAGCGGTTATGCAATTGTGCGAATGCGGCAGCATAATTTGAGCGCATCTAAATGGGATAAGTGTAATGATGGGTCATTCGAATTTCTTATTACAATAATCCCGTACATAAAAGACGATTTGTATTGATCTAGCTATTATTCATGCTGGCACCGTGTAAATGGTTTTGAAGTCAGTATGACGCTCCTAAGTTAGTGCTAGCTTCAAAATTGTCTATTAATATTTTGATGTCATTCCGCTCCCCCGGCGTCCGCGCCACCGATACTGGACTCGTGTAAACGACGAAGGCAACAATAAGTCAGGCGCTGACTTTGTTTTATATGGTGACCTCGCGTCGTATCTGAAATTAAAGCCAGCTGAGATTTGAGATTTTGCTTTGTTGTTAAAACAATTTTGATTTGCAGGATTTTCAAATCTCGATTACTTTAACAACAAAGCAGAACCTCCAATTCTATCGTCTATCCATTTTCTTACCGGAAGTCGTTTTTAACCTATAATACTTCCAAAAGGAGAAGGTTCTCAACTCGTCTGTATGTTTTTTTGTATGTATGTTACTCGATGACTCCTTCAATTCGTAGTGGCCGTCGTCTGTTTTTCCTGAAGAATACAATCTAGGTGTCTTTAAGTCTCGCGTGAATAGGTATCTTCTAGGTAAGCGTGATCCACCTTAGACTGAATTTCCGCTTGACATCAGGCGCAATGTCAGTTAAACGCGAACCTATTCATTATAAAAAAAATATTGCGGATTGATTATCATTTTTTTTTATCGAAAGGTTATAATCCCGAATTGATCCCATTGTCACCATGTGAGAATCTGATGAGTGGGTTCCAAGGGATTAGAGAAACCCACGAAAATGTTTAATGAATTCTTCGTAACACGATATCTCCGTCAATTGTAAACCGATTTTCAAAGATTTTCCTTTACTTATAAATGTATACTTCCGAGGTAGTCCCATGGTCCCCAAGGCAGGATCTGATTAGTGGATCGCAAGGAAATCGAGAACAGCCCTTGTTGAAGAGCATATAACACCGAAGAGAGAGATGGCAAATTTGTATACGCATGCCAGTTGTACAATTTTTACAGGTGCTTAATATATTATTTCTAAAGCTATTGAATTATTTGCACAATAAAAATATAAGAAATATTTTATTTCAACAGAAACAAAACCGACTTCACACTAACAACCAAAAAAATAAATATTTGACCGACTTCTTTCTACAACATCTTGAAGTCGGTGTCAAGTAAAACATAAAAATACTATATTTTGTTGTTGTGTTTTTATGTAGGTAGTTGTTATCGTTTTGTTTTTCTTTAAAAAAATACATGTCTTTCCTTCTAACATTTTTGTTAAACTCTTCTAACAACAGATACAAAAATATTCGAGACAATTAATTTAGTCGTATTGAATTCTGCCGTTTTCGAGAATGAATTTTTGCCTGCTGACTTCAGTAACGTGTATGTACACCGTAAATGAATAAATAACCAAGACACTAACTAGCACCGCCTGCTTTAGCACGAGGGCGCCGTTTGAAGTCAGTAGCTGGATCAATGTAAATCAGCCTAACACTTAACTTTTTTTCTATTTTATGATGCAGAGACTGCAATCAGACTTGGCATTAGCGAAAGAGTTTATGAAGACAGGATGCTATAAATTTCTGACAGTGAAGCAAGCTTGGTTGCTGTTCCTTGTTGTAATTGAAGTAGCTTTGTGGTTTTACTTGGGAGAAACTATTGGAAAAATGCATGTTGTTGGATATAAAATCTAAATATTTTGATTCTTATGTATCTAATTACCTATTTCTAAATTTGAGTGGTATTTCAATGAATTATTGCGGACTATATTTTACCGATTTAAATGAAATATTAATGTATATTGATACTTTTCGCGATTGATTTAAAATTGCCTTAGGCATTTTGTGTCTCAGGAAATGAACCACTAGGAACATAATTTTAAACTTTAAACATGAGTGAAATTATTTATTTTTCGTCACAAATAAATGTTAACAACTTACATACTGAGCGTTTTATTTATTCACTACTGTATACCTCCTTTGATAGCTTTATCGCGGCGATGGCTTTTTAGATTTAAATACAATTAATGCCGTGTGCGCGGACTTCTGTAGCCTTCCATTGTTATATTACAAATTTTGGCGGAAAAAATTGTAACAACATATTCGCAGTGTGAGCACGGCCAACTATCTAGACTAGTGGCCGCCCAGTGGTTGAAATTCGACCATAATTAATTTAAATTATAAGTTTGAACATTATTAAGGTTCTGTTGTCAAAGGCTATATATACTTCTATAATCACAGATTTCGCCAAGGCTACACTGTTAATTTGACTTTAACAATAAACAAAAGAGTATAAAATGTATGCGTGTGTGTGTCAAATACGTGGTAGTGTGTGGAATGGTTTTTTTTTTATTGATTTAATATAGTTTTGATGCATAATTTTAAAATAATATTAGCATCCTGCACTCCGTTTCCATATCTCTTTTCTATATTTATAAATATTATAAACGCGAAACGCGTTGTAAGAATGTATGTATGGAGGTATGTTTGTTACACTTTCATGCAAAAACTACCGAATGGATTTTGATTAAACTTTACAATAATATAGCTAATAAATCAGAATAGCACATAGGCTATAATTTATAAATATATGGTGTAAATTATCCAAAATATAACGATTTTCCATCACAACGCGGGTGAAACCGCGAGCACAGCTAGTAAACTATAAGTGTGCGAAATTTCACACTCCTCCGACCGCGCAATTTTCGTAAAAAGTTGTACACAGTTTTTTCCTGTATTTTTGCTTCACGTATTAATAATATAATGATGATACGTACCAATTATTTTTTTGGATACATTCAACATGCACGTACTCTCAGCGATAAAGTTTGAAAGAACTATTTAGTTGCATGTAATCGTTTAAAGGGTTTGGTAATTGTACATAAACGCGGAACGAGAAAATTGTGCATTTTTTTGTATTTAAAGACTATAAAACGTGGTTTGCTATAGTATAATAACTACACTAAAATCATCGGAGATGCATCTACGTTTTGGCAAAAAAATAAACAATACTGTTATGTAGGTGTTATTAGTTAAAGATATTATTGCATGAAGGTAATGAATAAAGAATCACACGTAACGAGATGTTTGATTTACGCGAGCTCCCTACACTATATGGCGTCAGGTGTGGGGTATAGTTATAAAAAATAAGTTTAAAGTGTAGTTAAAGACATATAAATAAGTTATAAATAAAAGTTTAATATCAAAAATCAATATGTCGGTGCAAAGTGCAATATCAATATCTCAACCTCAACCGATGGATGAAGCGGGCAACATGGCGGACAATTGGCGCGACTGGAAAAAAACATTTGACTGGTATTTAATCGCATCGGGCAAAGACAAAAGCCCTGATCGAGAAAAATGTGCATTATGTTTACATGTAATTGGTAAAATAGGTCGAGATATATTTGAAGAGTTCGATTTAAGTGCCACGGAACAAACAAATTACGCCGTATTATGTGCCAAATTCAACGAGCGTTGCGATCCACAGAAAAATATTAATTATGAAAGGCGTTTGTTTTTTGAAATGTATTAGGGTAAACATAATTCCGAGAAATATTTCGCATCGTTAAAAGTAAAGAGTAAGACATGCAATTTCGGCGATTTAAAAAACAGTTTGTATTGACAATACAATTTATAGACATGACTTAGATATAATATTATACTATTTTTTTTACGTGTTATTAGTTAAAGATTATTATTGCATGAAGGTAGTGAATAAAGAATCACACGTAACGAGATGTTTGATTTACGCGAGCTCCCTACACTACAAATACAATTAATTATGTTAAATACGTGCGTCATATCAATAGAAATAAAAATTTTCAATTTTGCGTCAGGACTCGCCTAATTGTGATAAAAACACAAATACCTACTTATTTAATTTCGGGGTAAAAGTGTATAAACGCAGAACCTGCAAATTACGCATTTTTTGTATTCAAAGACTTTAAATATGGTTTGTTATGGTATAATAACCACACTAAAATCATCGGTAAGCCATCATTTAGTAAAAAAATGAATAACAATACAATTAATTACGAAATACGTGCATTATATCGATAGAAATAATGTTCAATTTTATTGTGACGACTTACCTACTAATTATAATAAAAACACAATTACTTTAATTTTGGGATTAGTCTGCATATGTAACATATATGACATGATCAAAATAATTATAAAATCGACTAATACGGCATTTCGAAAAAACCACGATATTTTGTAATTTGTAAGTAAAAGATAAGATTAATAATATTAAACCACAAAGTTTTTACTTCACGGTGCTAAATGTCAGGCAAAGGAACTAAATCCATACAGCATATCAATATTATTCAATCAAACTGAACATCTTTGAATGACATGAAAATACGGAATTTTAGATTTTTCACATTATTGTGATTAAGATAATTATTATATTTTTGTAGTTTGTATATCGTGTACTAGCAGAAGGTGATGTCAGGAGCCTTAAGAACAGACGAGCTTGCATGACAAGAGTTATGAATGTCAAAGAGGCAAGTGAGGTGTGTAAGAATAAGCCTAAATGGCACTCTGTTGTTCGTGCCTACCCCGCAAGGGAACTGGCGTGAAGTTATGTATGTATGTATGTATATATAAATACCGACAATATGCAATACCAATGTTAGACAAACAAGATATAGATGCGAGGAGTGGTCCAAGGTCATGACAAGCACAGTGGGTTAGGTAAGGTTATCTGCAAACTAATGCCCACGAGCCGAGCGAGCGTGCTGCGGCAGTGGCCGGCGAGTAGCAGAACCGACTTTAACTATTCTTTAAATTATCAACGAATAAAATGACAACCAGTCGGTTCTGTCTTTAGGGCTTTGGTCTAAAGATAACCTAACCTAACCCACTGTCCTTGTCACTGATTACACCTTCGATCACCCATCACACCTATACTTTGTCCTTCTAACATTGATATTGCATGTAGTCGGTAATTATATATACAAACTACAAAAATATAGTAATTATCTTAGTTATAATAATGTGAAAAATCTAAAATTCCTTATTTTCATTTCATTCAATGATCTTCAGATTGATTGATTGAATAAAATTGATTTTCATGCTGTATGGATTTAGTGTCTTTGCCTGACAGTTAGCAAAGTGAAGTAAAAACTTTGTCTCTCAATATTATTAATCTGAGGTTTTACCTACAAATTACAAAATATGGTGGTTTTTAGCAATGCCGTTATAGTTGGTTTTATAATTATTAAATATTTTGGTCATGTCATATATGTTACATTTACACCCGAAATTAAATAAGTAATTGTGTTTTATCAGTCGGACGCTAAAATTGAACATTACTTCTATTGTATGACGCAGGTTGTTAACGTAATTAATTGTATTGTTTAATAATTTTTTACCTAAATGATGGGTTTCCGATTATTTTATTGTCTTTATTATACCATAGCAAACCATATTTGTAGTCTTTGAATACAAAAAACGCATAATTTTCAGGTTCCGCGTTTTTCCACAATTACCAATTTCGGGATTAGTCTGCAAATGTAACATAAATGATATGACCATAATAATTAATCATTATAAAATCAACTACCTATTATACCTTATTGCTAAAAATCACCCCAATATTTGTAATTTGTTAGTAAGTAAACCTCAGATAAATAATATTTAAGAGACAAAGTTTTTCCTTAACTTTGCTAAATGTAAGTGTAATATATGTAAATTGTGGGTAGTTTCGTATTTTACAAAAGCAGTCGAATAAACAGTCTTGTTACCGCCGCCGTTGTTTTATTCGTAGTACACTACAACTGGCGACGAGAAATCAAATTTAAAATAAGTATTTAGTAAAATGCCTTTCGGAAAGTTATACGAATTTGATATACATGGTTGTGCTAATTGGGACGCGTATGTAAGGCTTGTGGAACAGTTTATTTTGTTAAATGATATAAAATGCGAGTTACGCGTGGCCACGTTGGTCACCCACGTCGGCGCAGCAACGTACCAGGTTAAGTTGCGACTTGTGTTCACCGAAGCACCCGGAGGAACAAGATTTTAAGGAATTGGTCCAGTTAGTACGTGATCATTTAGAACCAAAGAGATCGGAAATAGCCGAGAGGCATGTATTTCGACAGCGACGTCAGGCAGAGATGGAAAACGTGGGCATTTTTCTGCAAAATCTCAAACATCTCGCGACCTATTGCAACTTTGGAAGTTATCTCGAAGAAAATCTTAGAGATCAATTTGTATCTGGGTTGCGCAGTGAGGAGATGCGATCCCGTCTATTCGCAGAACCCGCGCTAGATTACAAAAGGGCGGTGGAATTGGCGTTGGCGCTGGAGGCGGCCGAGCGGCACGCGGACACAGCGGCCGCGGGCAGCAGCGGCGGCGTGGCGGACCTCGGGCCCGCGCTGCACTGTGCGCCAGGCGATACAGGACTCGGGCAGGGCGGTGGCGGCCTCCACCGAGTGGCGGTTCCCGGCAGCAGCGGGGCCCAGGCCACTGGCGGATGGCAGCGACACGTTTGCTGGAGATGTGGCAAACAGGGCCACGTACCGAACAAGTGTCGGATTAAAGAATATGTGTGTAATAAGTGCAGTGCAAAGGGGCATTTGGCACATATGTGCTCAGTTAATGTAAAGGAGTGCTCCAGGAACAAAGATATATATAAAAATTACTATATAGCGGGCAGTGACAGTGATGCTAGCGATGGATTGCTTTAAAATTTCATATCAAAAAAACGAGTAAGAGCAACTAACATTTAATTTATTTTGTTAAAGTATATGATGTAATTTTGTTGTAATAAGTAAAATATTAGTTGTGTTTTTAACAATTTTTCAATAATTATCTTTCGTATTTACTAATCTGTGTAACAATCGCGATTAGACGGGGCGGCCGCATACTTTGTTTTTACATTTATTTACTTTATACACATTTTGGTTTGCGAAACATGTACGTTGCATTCATTTCACTATATCTGTCGCACAGGAACCAAACGGCTATATAATAAATTTTACTATATATACATAGAAGACATTCAAATACCACTTTAACATCTAACTTTTTAATACCGTAACAAATAATTATTACTTTTTAGTGTAGTACATCTAACTGTAACTGTATGTACATGCAAACGTTTGTATTTGCTGTGTAAACTTAATTAGCACGCCATTTTACTTGTGAAAATAATGTCATCATAAATTGTTACACCTTTGCAATGTCTAGGCGGTTTTGGTATTTTTAAGGTGATAAAGATCAAAATGTCTCAATTGACTTGTGCTGAACAGCTGTGTGCAACACTAATAGCGGATTATGATATATGAAAATATTAGATTTCTATAAAGACACTCTGGCAATCACTGTATTAGGCGTATATTTTTATTTTTATTTTTTTTTAAACCGAAAGACAATCGGGTTTTCAATGTTTGTGCGAAATATTTCAAAGATATTAATGAGGAATAATATAATGTAGTTTGTGTCAGTGGTGACATTTTTAACACCTGAAAATCAAGGGATTATTATTTGAAAAGCTATAAGGCTGTGTTGTCTAGATTATAAGACGCTGGCTTGCAATTTAAACCGAAGAGATGTAAATTTTTGAAAATCATGATTTACTATAGGGTATAAAATAGATAGGCAGGGAATATATACATATTCTAGCATAAATAGATAGGGAAATATATGTATTATAGCATAGATAGGCAGGTACATACTCTAGTTAGGTCAACCTGTGAGGGCTATGCCAGGTTTAATTAGTCATTATTTTGCATAATGTTATTTAGTTACTACACTTTCTGTATAGATAATGAATAGGCGAAGGGCAGAGGTGCTCTCCCTTAAGAGGACAGCAGCGCATTTGTGGCACTTTGGTGTCGCAAATGTCTATGATCGATGGTGGCCTCTTTCCGTCGGGTGGGCCGTCTGCCTGTCAGCTGAACTCCTTTAATAAAAAAGAAAACAGGTTGGCTAGATGATAAGCATACGCTGGTATAAATAATCAGTTAGAGAACGGCCCAGACCTGGCATATATCTGCTAGTGGCAGATCTACACCACTTACAGAGTGCTATGCTTCATTGGCTCTTGGCACTGTGGTACAACGATCGATAAACACTCGGTCATATTAAGGAGTAGTTAATCACCATCAGTAGGTAGACATATATACTGTAACTGGCTGTCACCAATAAAATGTAAACTATTTATTTTTTTACTTATAGACGAGAAACCATAATGTTGTTGAAATACAAGAAAATACATAGTTTATTATAAATTATATTATGTAAGATAACTTATATATAAAATTGTGACAATTGTTAGCCATATTTAATTTAAATTGTATGTCATGATATATATGTATATATGACATACATTAGATGAAAGGTTTTTATGAAAGTAGACTCTGAACCTTTACCATACTTAGGCCAATATTGGACGGATCATTTCTATCTTTCAGTTAGGATGATTCAGGCAGAGTGAAACATGTAAACATGGACTTGAATCATTCAATGCTATTGAATAACGTCACGCCCTTTGTGTTGTATGCTTTCAATCAATTAAACTTGGTTAGGTTGATCCGTCAAATTCGGCACTAGTATTAATATTGTGTATCAGAGTATACCTATATGTATTTGTTGCAATCACATTTTTCTTCTTTTAAAGTAAGTTAGTTAGTTATTGCCTTGTTAATATAATAATATGTTCATGATAATGATACTATTTCACTTATGCTATTGGATCACAAAACCTTTTTCTTCAACTATATGCATTTACCGATGGTGAAATAGGTTGATATTGTTGATTTTTTTTTCCATTTAGCTTTATTATTCTGTTATAAAAAGGGGGGAAATGTAATATATGTAAATTGTGGGTAGTTTCGTATTTTACAAAAGCAGTCGAATAAACAGTCTTGTTACCGCCGCCGTTGTTTTATTCGTAGTACACTACAGTAAGGCAATGGAACTAAATGTATACAGCATGAATATCAATATTATTCAATCAGCAGAATGTCAATATTAGTGACATGAAAATACGGAATTTGAGATTTTTCACATTAATGCGAATAAGATAACTATTATGTTTTTGTAGTTTGTATATATTATATAATTACCATACATTACATGCAATACCAAGTTAGCAAAACTTGGAGTAGATAAGTCGTCACGTCCTCTCGGGGCACGGATGCTTCGGGAGGTACCTGTGTCAAATAAGGCGTGAACTGACGTAAGGGTGCCACCACTGCGTCGGCGGCGACGAAGACACGCCGCTGCACACCCTCCAGGTGTGTCCAGCCTGAGACGAGCAGCGCTGCGATCTCGTCGCAGCCATCGGGGCGGATTTGTCCCTCGCGGCCGTGGTAAAGGCCATGGTCGGAAGCGCCAACGCATGGGACGCAGCCGCCTCCTTCTGCAAGACCGTCATGTCCCTGAAGGAGGCGCCGGAGTGTGGGGGAGCAGTCCGCCACGCTCCCCTCCCGCCAGAGCCGGCGGCGGTGATAGACGGTCGTCCACGACGACCTCCAGCCGCGATAGGCTACGGCCATGCGGGCGACCGACGGGGAAACCGGACCCGCCCGCACATAAAGGCCGGAGACGAGGGACGCGCCCCGATCTGCGCGGCTCCTCTCACCTCGCGGTGAGGTCGAGGAGCCGGTGAGACCCAGATCTCCGGTTAATAAACGGTGAGGCAAGCCCGCAAAGGGGCCGGCCGTCGTCTGTCCGGGCTGGTGGTGAATGCGCGAGAAAGCCCACAGCCCGGACGAAGGACGCTCGAGGTTCGGATAGGGGTTTTAGTGGGTATACCTAACCGCGGCGTGGCAATAGCATCTCACACGTGAGGTGCTAGTGCCACCCCGACCTAGCGAATCCCACACAAGGGCCGCGACCTTTCCGCCTCGCGCGGCTCACGGTCCTCAAATAGATTTCTCCTGTATAAAAAAAATGTAAGTCGTCACGCCGCTGAACGAGAAAGGGAGAGAGGTGGGCATGCATTCCGGGGGTACCGACGCCAGTCGGGGCCCCGGAGACGCAGGTATGCGTAAGACCTCCTCCCGTAATACCACTGCAGGCGTATCTTCACGGACGGGAGCAAAATTGAAGGGGAAGTGGGGGCATCACTGTCCTTTTGGGACAATGATGATGAAACCACAAACCGGAAATTGAAGCTCCCGTCCTACTGCATGGTCTATCAGGTGGAACTCCTGGCCATATGCAAGGCTACAGAAGATATTAGCCAGCCCAGAAGACAACTTTACAATTTATAGTGATTCGCGATCGGCACTCCAATCAGTGACAAATTGGAGCAGCACACACCATCTTGCCGTCACAGCTAGGAAGAACATTACACAGAGTATGGCAATGGGCAAGGGGGTATCTCTGTTCTGGGTCAAGGCACATACTGAGGTGAAGGAAAATGATAGAGCGGATGCTCTGGCGAAAGCCGCTGCTCGCACCCTAAAAGTAAAGCCCCACTATGACAGGTGTCCGGTTTCGTTTGTCAAGAGGATGATCCGAATGGAGACCCTTGACAAATGGAACCGGCGCTTTAGGAACAAACCATCTGCATCCGTCACTAAGTTTTTCTTCCCGGATCCAGTTTGTGCCCACAGAATTGTCAGGAGAGTCGCAATAACAAGCCTGACGACCCAGATATTCACAGGCCATTGAGGGTTCTCCGAATATTTGAATCGCTTCAAATTAAAGGAGGACCCATCGTGTGCCTGTGAACCGGGAGTACTAGAGACCCCTTACATGTAGTATTTGAGTACCCCCTCTTTGCTACGGAGCGCTACAACGCGGAGAATATACTGCGCGTCGACATCACAAACGAGAACATCCAAGAACTGTTAGGCAAAAAACTGCTTGACGGGTTCATAAAGTTCGCGCAACAAGTAGTAAATAAGGTGGTCAAGAAAAACAGGTCAGTAAATAATGCTGTAAGCATATAGTAGATATGTAACCCTAAATATAGTTAAATAGAATAGTTAAAAATTATAACGTAGTAAAATAAATAGAAATGTAATACCGATATATATATATATATATACATACATAAGGTTAAACTAGTTAATAAGAAAAGTAGTAGATGTAAGAGCAGTACAAAATAAAATATATACATAAACATAAGATGTAAACTAGTAAATAAGAGATGTATTAGTAAATAAGAGTTTTGAAAATAAAAACATAGAATAGATTAAAGAGACAAGAAAAAGTATATCTCTGTCTTGCCTTACGACGGAGGAGATCAGCGTATAAAAAAAAAATACCACTGCAGGGGTCCTCCAGCATCTGGGGAGCGGAGGATCAAGCCTCTGCTGACGAAGTGAGTCTGCTCTGCTTCCCGAGACATTTTCAAGCACTGATGCGCAGGATCAGAGTGGGCGTAACTACGTTCTAAGTCTCACGCTATTCCTACCATAAGCGCGGAGCACATAGGAGGAAGGTGGTTTTAGTGGGGTATTAGCACATGGGTTACCTCTCCACATAGAGCGGGGTACCTTGCTGAGTACCCACACATGCCGGCAATCGACTCTGTTATCTGTGCTATTTTCAGTGGATAACTCATTGCTTTGGTCTAATCCCAGTAAAGGACCCGGTAATGTACGAAACGTATTTCCCTTGCCTCAAAAAAAAAAAGAACTCGTTACGCTAAAATTGAACATTATTTCTATCGATATGACACACGTATTTAACATAATGAATTGTATTGGTTATTAATTTTTTGCCTAAATGGTGGTTTGTCGATGACTTGAGTATCGTTATTATACCCTAGTAAACCATATTTAAATAAAAAATACAAAAAACGCGTGATTTTCTCGTTTCGCTTTTATTCATGTTTACCAAGGGTTTAATTAATACCTCTCTTGCGGTGTCTTGCGTATCCGTTTAATTTAAATGAATAACTAAGTAGCTAGATAAGCTACCTACTTACTCGATCCCAATTATTATATTCTTATTACATTCCCCGTCGCGCTGCTTACTGTCTGGCAACGCTTTATATTATAGAAGGAAGAAGCATTCTTTGGTCGCACATACGTGGTGCCAGTCGTGTTAAAAAAATATTATAGAAATACGTTGCGCGCTTTTTGAATAAAAATAATATATTATTTTGCTAATTTGTTCTTGAACTTTGACTTTAACCACGTGAGCTTTGAAAAAGTTTTGTCGTTTTGAAGTTTTGAACTTTTGACAACCAAACCAAAACGTCAGTAAGTTTTTCAAAATGGCGGTGGAGGTGCAATGCGGTGTTTCCGCGGAAACGCAAAATAAAAAATTATGATTTAAATGGAGACAAGAACTTGTAAAACATGTTAGTGAATGTGGTGTGATAGTGCTCGCGTTGTATAAGTTATTTCCATCCTTGCAGTTTGTCCGCAATCGTTTTTACCTTGTTTCTAACGTGATGTTGCGAAGAATAAACTTTTACTCGATATGTTTTGCATTTGGTCTCAGTGTCCTATTAATTCTGGCTGGAAGTCGATATACAGATAACACAAACTATCGTCCGTCCGCTGAAAGTCACAGGAATATTAGGAATTTTTTAAAAATTGAAGATGGTGAGGATGTTTTACTGCAGACGATACCGACGAACCCGTACGACGGTTCTCCGAATATTGAAAAGTTGTTAGAGAAAACGCGATCAAGAATAAAGTTTGAGCTTTTGGATTATAATTTCACTTATTCTGGTGTACATAGTCTGGATAATTTGCTGTTGGAATCGGATGGTCGGCCCCTGAGAAGTCTAATTATATCGACATGGCGGTCAGGAACCACATTCCTGGGTGAAGTATTAAATTCAATGCCAGGCAATTTTTATCATTATGAACCTTTACTTAAATATGAAATCATACAAATTAGAGGCCCTCCACATGCTGAGAAAGCCTTAAATACAATTAAGAAACTGCTCAAATGTAAATATGATGACTTGGAAGACTACTTTGAGTATGGAAAAAGCCATTTGCACCAATTCAGCCATAACACAAGACTGTGGGACCATTGTAAATATAAGAGAGATCTGTGTTTTGATGCTGATTTCACAGAAAAGTTTTGTAAGCTCTTCCCTTTCCAGAGTATGAAGGTTGTGCGAGTCAGATTACGTCTTATTAAGGAAATATTGGAAGACAATGAGTAAGTTGCTTTGTATAGTTTGTAACATTAATTAATTATAATATTTGATATGCATTTGTGAAATTTGACTATATGAAATAATTAATAGAAGTTTTGACCTTGAAAAATCATGTAGTTTGTGTTAGTTTTTATATAAATAGGATAACAGATTACTTGTATTTGTTTTGCTTTATTTCACATTAGCAATTTTTTCCTGGATAGTTTTGCCAATTTTAAGAATTATTGAATTGATTTGGGGTGTGGTATAGATATATGGCATATTTATTTATTATTTGAGATATAATGTTAACTTTAATTGGTTATAAAAAAAAACCCACAAAGTCTAAGCTGGGTCCTATATTAAAAAAGTTCGAATCTGTTCATAATATATAAATGTGTCATATAACTATACCCCACCCTTGATTTGTGTTTTATTGAACTGAATAATAAAAATAATATTTTTTTAGGGTTGATAGGTTGGTGATTGCTCAACATTATGCTCCATATCTATTGCAACAGAAAATCGGTCTAAAGTTGTCTTGGGTTGTGTTTGGATCTAGACCTCAACCTTTCACTACACTATTATAGATAAATGTCACTGATACATTCACCAAATTATATAACAGAATGTAGTTTGATACAACAAGCTTACCAGAAGCTTCCTGTTGAAATCTAAGACATGTTATACAGTATAACTTAGAATATCTTTTGTACAAACATTACACTTTCTTAAATTACCATTCATCATGTTTTTAGGTAACTAGGTAGCTTTTGTGTAGGATTAGTATATAAAGGAGTCGGGGACTTTTGGGTCAAAGAAATGTAATGAGTTGAGATATGGCTCAAAAAGTGTTATATTTTTCTATTACCAAATGGTCCATCATGCCTAAAATTTATATAGAAGACATGAAATCTTAAAAATAAGGTGACAGATAAAATAAGTTATCAATTACTACAATCAAAATAATATATGTGAATGAATTCCAACAATAAATAATATGAAAACAGGCACAAAATTTAGGGGTATAGTTTCACAACCCATTATAATGTATGACCTTCCATTCATTTTAGCGGGTTTTGAATTAATTGAGGAGTGTACTCCTCAATTAATTCATTCCAAATAACTAAACCTTCTACAGTAATAAAAAAATATCCACATAATAAAAACAACAATTGTAACAAAACTTTAGGGTAGGTTCCTTAACACTAGCTTCTAAGCATTTCATATAATTTATTAACCAACATATGAATTCTATTTTGCAATTTGAAGTAAAGATTATTATTATCCCTATTAATATTATAAATGCGAAAGTAACTCTGTCTGTCTGTCTGTCTGTTCCGTTTTCACGTAAAAACTACTAGACCGATTTGGCTGAAACTCAGTATATATATATTTTCGATGCCGAGAATGAACATAGGATACTTTTATCCCGGAAAATGGGATAGTTTCCGGGATAAAAGTATATTTGTCTCTCTCTTTGTTATCCTTTTATGGAAAGACTATTGGACCGATTTGGCTGATACTCGGTACATAAGTAATTTGAATACCGAGGGTGGCCAAGGGATACTTTTCATCCCGGATACTGGGATAGATTTTGGGATAGATTTATGTAAAGTTTATCCCGGAAACTAGGATATTTATTTGTATAGGATTTTTATTTGTGCTTTGCCATTTTCGTCATTTTGTTTATTTTGGTCAATTTGGTCGTTTAGGTAGTTTTGGTAGTTTTGTTTAGCAGTTTTGGTAGTTGTGGTAGTTTTGCTATTTTCGGTAGTTTATGCTAGTAGTTGTGGTAGTTGTGGTGGTTTTGGTAGTTGTGGTAGTTTTGGTAGCTGTAGTAGTTTCGGTAGTTGTGGTAGTTTTGGTAGTATTGGTAGTTGTGGTAGTTTTGGTTTATAGATTTGGTAGTTTTGGTTGGTCGATTTGATATATTTGGTTGTTTTGGTAGTTGCGGTAGTTTTGACAGTTTTGGTATTTTTGGTAGTTTTGTTAGTTGTGGTGGTTTTGGTAGTTGTGGTAGTTTTGGTAGTAGCAGTAGTATTGGTAGTTGTGGTAGTTTTAGTTTGTAGATTTGGTAGTGATGGTAGTTTTGGTTGGTAGATTTGGTAGATACGGTTATTACGGTAGTTGTGGTAGTTTTGATAGTTGTGGTAGTTTTGGTTTGTAGATTTGGTAGTTTTGGTTGGTCGATTTGGTATATTCGGTTGTTTTGGTAGTTGTGGTAGTTTTGGTTGGTGGATTTGGTAGTTTTGGTTGGTAGATTTGGTAGTTTCGGCAGTTTTAGTACGTTTGGTAGTTTTGGTCGTTTGTGTAGTTTACACAATATTTAGTTATATAAATAAAACTAGAACGGGTTGAAATAGGGTATTAAGCTTTGTATGGGGGACCAATCATTTATCAAGTTTATAGATATAAAATTCATAATCTTTAAAAAAAGGCGACTTTCACTCGATCTGTCTGTCTGAATACCTAAAATGGACATAGATACTATTCATCCCGGTAGATGGGATAGTTTGCAATATAAAATGAAGTAAATTTTCCGAGGGCAAATAGCACCAACATAAAAATACAATACAATATATCCTGTATTAACGCCTGCTCTTAAAACAAGAGGTACGCACTAGAGTTTGACGCGCGGCGGAGCCGCGGGGTAAACTCTAGTTAAAAATAAATGTTAAAATCAATCTGGACTCAAGAATATATGAAAGCATAATTTTGTCTCCTTTCAAAATGAATTTTTAAATATATTCAAGAAAAATCTTGTTATATTATTGTTATAAGCATTAAATAAAATTAGCTTTATAATTATCTATGAAATCAAACATATATTTACACATAACTCATATTTTTTGTTAAATTGATTATAATGACTGACCTTGAGTTTAATTTATTGAGTCCTCAGAGTACATAGAAGGAAATCATCAGCATTAAAACAATATACAAGTATATACAAATATCAATAGTATGTTATATAATTATATGCAAATGAAAAGTAGTCTAAAGTATGACATATTCGAGTTAATTAAGATATTTATAATGTAGACAAGGAAATCTGTTATCTATTAATTTCAGATAATAAATTTAAAAAATAAATAGCTTAGATGTTTTAAGCACATATAAAACACACATTTTGAAATCATGCATGCAGCATTAAAAATATTTTACTTCATAAACATTCAAGTAAATAACAAAAACATTGAAACTAAAATACACTATGTAGCAGATCACTATGAATGATGAGTGTACCCAGAAACCTGGCTGCATTGCCGCACTGTATAGCAATACTTATTTGTTGTGCAAAATATGAGTCGGCCTTCTAATCACTGGTAGTGTCCAAGAGTTTCTTACATATGTGTTTAAAGAAACTCTTTGCTGACAGACCTCACAGGCCTAATATAGGGGATTGAATGTCACATTTATAGGACTCTATAAAAGCAGTTAGCACTATAATAGTGTTGCAGACAAATGTTACAATAAATTCAAATATGTTTACATATTTAAAAATGAGTGTTAAAATAATATTTTATTATGTAATTTTTAGGATATAATTTAAATTGTTTTTTAATGCAAAGTGTATTATAAAAAAATTTGGACTCTTTTTACTTGAACTTACTTATGATGTCATAAATAGATATGGTCAATAAAATATATATAAAGTATCTCATTTGATTTGACTGTCAACATATATTCCTCTAACAGTCAGAGATATCTTCAAACATTACTCTTGCATATGTTAGGTTGTGCAAAGTATTATAATAAATGTGTGACTGAATTATCAAATTAAATTACATAAAAGTTATATTTTGAATAAAATTTGCTGAAGGTGACATATATGTATGTAAATATGAATTTCCAGGCTTAATGTAAGGGTGGTGCTCTTAATCCGTGACCCTCGTGGTGTGATGCAGTCAAGGCAGCATCGTAATTTCTGCCAACCAGCTCCTGATTGTTGGAGGCCAGAGTTGCTATGCGCAGACATGATCAGCGATTATGTGGCGGCTGGCCGCCTATTGCAGGAATATCCCAATAAGTTGATGTGAGTAGTTTGTTCTAGATTTATGTAAACTGTACTTCTGACACACTACAATGGCTGTTTCTATATATCATTGAAATAGTATGTGGCACATTTTTAATTTTTATAAGTCTTCTTTTCTTTATTTAAACATAATAACTCAAAACTATCTAAGTATCTAAAATATTATAAAATTATAAATATGCCATGCCTGTACATTAAAGCTATTTAAAAAAACCAATGGTAATATACTATACTAGTTGCGCCCGCGGATTCACCCGCGTGGTGATGGCAAATTTGTATTGTGCATAAATCACACTATATATTTATAAATTGTAGCCTATGTGTTATTCTGATGTGTAAGCTATATTATTGTAAAGTTTCATCAAAATCCATTCTGTAGTTTTTGCATGAAAGAGTAACAAGTTTGTAAGAATGTATGGATGTATGTTACATCCATACATTCTTACAAACTTGTTACTCTTTATATACTTGTTACTCTTATTTATCCGTGCAGGAACGGAGAAAGAATACAATTTCCTGCGGCCGGGCGGCCTGCCGTAAGAGGCGACTTAACAACCCACAGCCAGGTGGTAGGGCATTTGCCCGAATGGATGGCTACCACCTCTGGTCTAAAAGATGTCGCCATAACAACCTTGAGTTGTGTTCCGGCATTAGTGACCAGGTTCCAGTTTCCCTTAAGAGAGCAGCAGCGCATTTGTAGCAACTTTGATGTTGCAAATGTCCATAGGCGATGGTAACCGCTTTCCATCAAGTGGGCCGTCTGCCTGTCTGCTGATCTCCTGAAATTAAAAAAAAAAACAAACTTTCGCGTTTATAATATTAGTAAGGTTAAACGATGGAGAACACAATGCAATTTTTTAAATTTCTTGTGTGTTTGTCTGTCAGTTTTTTTCTGGGAATGATTTAAAATGGCCATATTAAAAAAATCTAATTCCAACATTTTCCTGGGAGCGCTTTGTAGTTGTTGAGTGCATAAAAATTAGCTTATTCCGACACAGTTTTCACTAAAATGATGCCTTACATTTTTTTAATGCTGCTGCTACTTTGTGGCCCGGATATCCCGCGGGAATTTCAAGACAAGCGTGGACACACTCACGGGCATATCCTAGTTTTATAATGTTATTATATATAGGATTTTCGTGCACCTCTTGTTTGGGTGTTTGGGATCGGCACGACACTGGTATACCGATTACCACCGCAGCCCCTTCATATCATAATATATTACGCATTATACGTATTACCCATAACAAAAAAGTATTTATGTTGGGAATATACGTTCTATATATTTGTGAGACGATTTATTACTATTTTTTATGATTATAAAAAACTAGCAGCCCGGCGCGGTTTCACCCGCGCTCTGTCCCGCTCCTGTGATATATAGCGTCATGTTATATAGCCTATGACATTCCCTGTTAACGTGGTTTTAGAACAGTAAAAGAATTTTTAAAATCGGTTTAGGTGATCCAGAGATTACCCCCTACAACGTCAGAAACACGCAAACTTTACCTCTTTATAATATTAGTATAGATAACAGACATTACACCGTTGCTAAATGCGGGCAAAATTCTTTAGATGTTAATTTAAAAAAGAATATTAATCCTGGCCAAAGATAGATTATTGTTGGCGCTGGTAATGAGAATAGCTACATAGAAAACGCAGAACTGGTTTACAAATGTAAAAGTTCCACAGGTGATTACCATGCTGAGATGAATACCAATAATTTTGTAAAATGGTTAAATGAAAAGCTTTTTCCATACCTACCGTCGAATAGCAAAGTAGTTATTGATAATGCTCCAAATCATAGCTAGCAAATAGAAATACGACCGACTTTCGCATCACTTAAAGAAGACTTGGTTACGTGACCAAAATATCATATGTGAAGAAAAAAATGACCAAAAATTATACCATATCATCAAAATGTCACTGCCACCTAAAAAATGTTTGACTGACAAATGACTAAAAAGCCATGATCACGAAGTGCTTCGATTGCCACCATATCACTGTGACTTAAACCCGGTAGAATACGTGTGGAATTTAATGAAGCAGCGCGTCGCAGTTAAATATGTGACCCAGTCCCAAAGGGATATACATAATAAACTTACCCAAATTGTTATAAAAAGAAACACGCCTAGCGACTGGAAAAAGGAAGTCAACCACGTATTCGCTTATGTCAAAAATATTGGGAAGAGGACAGGTTGGAAGAAATATACGAAAGAGAGCTTATTATTTCTGTAGGTCAAAACAGTGATAACGTGATAATTTCACCCGTGCAGGAACGGAGAAAGAATACAATTTCCTGCGGCCGGGCGGCCTGTCGTAAGAGGCGACAAAACAACCCACAGCCAGGTGGTAGGGCATTTGCCCGACTGGATGGCTACCATCCCTGGTCTAAAGTATGTCGCCATAACAACCTTGAGTTGTGTTCCGGCATTAGTGACCAGGTTCCAGTCTCCCTTAAGAGAGCAGCAGCGCATTTGTAGCACCTTTGGTGTTGCAAATGTACAAAGGCGATGGTAACCGCTATCCATCAAGTGGGACATCTGCCTGTCTGCTGAAGTCCAGCAATAAAAAAAAAACGACTCCACTGAATTAGAAACAGACAATGAAAGAGAATCAGTTATATCTGATTTAATAGACTAATTATGAAACTATTATTTTACGGCTTAGTTTCCTTCATTCATTAAATATTAATACATAATATTTAATCTACGTAATAAGAACAAGAACAGCGTTTTTTATTTGCTGTTTCTTCTCGTAGTCGCCTTTTTGATACCCGTGGGAAGAAAGTTGTGGGCAAATTCAACCGAGACTATTTTTTCTTAGTTTTATGTAAAGTGTATGTATCTATAATATAAAAATGAATCGCAATATGTGTTGGTAAGTGCATAACTCAACAACGCCTTGACCAATTTGGCCAATTCTTTTTTTAAATGTTCGTTGAAGTCCAAGGATGGTTTTTACGGCGAGAAAAATTCGAATAATTGCCGGGAAAACCCTAAAAACAGCCCTTTTCTTTTTTTTCCATACAAACGTTTTCTAACTAAAATGTAGAATCAATTTAAACTTTATTGCTATTCAATAAAGTTCATATTAAATTACAAGCTTTCACTGTTGTCTAAGCAATGTAGGTGTGTTTCTAACGCTAAAGAGTCAATTTTCACTTTATTACCGCTGCACAAAGTTCAAATTCAATCATATCTATCAAAACAGTGTGCGTGTGCGCGTTGGAGGATCTAATGTCGCGTGCCGACACTAAAACAAAAGAAATAATATCGCGAAGCCGACCAAATTATGTTTGTTATGTATCGTGTGTGTATTATTGTATATTATGTTTATTAAATCGCCATGACTTCCTTTGCAGATCATTATCTCCACTATCCGACCGAGCCACCCAATTTTTAAATATTTGTCACCTTTAGGTTCCCACTGTCCCTTTAGATTATTTTCCAATCAGGTTTGAACCCTAAGTTCGCCTCTTAGTTTGAAGCCCTCTGGCAGACATCCCAGTCGGGGTTTTTAGTGGGTCCCAGAAGGGTGGCCAAAGTTCGTGCAAGCGAAGATACTTTGGTCACCTGAGCTGAACCTCACAAACCGCCTATCACTAGGGTGACGGTTCTGATCAGAAGAATTTTTGCCCCGGCTATAAAATGGCTAGGAACGAAATAATTGCAACAACTGTAACCTTTTTGTCAACCCTACTGACCGTCGACGCATGACATCATGAGGCTATCGGCAAACCTGCGCACGGGTAGTTAGTTACAACGTTAACAGTGTAGTTGTTATACCCTTTCCAAGCATTTATTTTACTATTGACAGCTCGATGACGGATCAATTAGTAATGTCCTAATGCGTTACCCACTCGATTTGTTATAAAAATCGACCTCATTTATATATATAAGTTTTAATCAAGTTAACTCATCTATATAATTATGTTAAAAATACTATATCATGTACTAAATATACATATCAATGAACATATTTTACATATATTAAGCAAAAATAAACGTCACTTATTGCGGTATTATTTTTCTTTAAGGTAGAACGTTTTTATTTTGAAATTGATTTCTTTCGACTTTTGTATAGTGTCGATGGTTTAATAGTCTGTGTGTTACATGACTCACAGAACATCACTATTACCTCAGCCACAACAATAAAGTACGACATTTTTATCAGTTGTTTTATGTTAGAGTTGCCAACCGTCCTATTTTCCCAGGACATTCCTACTTTTTGTAGTGTCCTATGATAAGAAAGAAATCAATTATTGCCAACAACAGTAGCTGCATTCATGAAAACTATAACATATATATGAAATATGACCAATTTTATGGTTATTTGTTTACTCAACCAGAGGTACTGAAGGAAATTGTTGGGGTTGAAAAGTATAGTAGAAATAAATAAGGTTGTAATATTAGAATTGATTAGATACTATAACTGGCCTAAGTTTAAAGCATTTGTTACAAATTAAACTGTTTGTTTTATATTTTAATAACTCGTTTTCAACTCGTATAATTTTATTGGTTTTTCCAAGGTCAAATCCTAATTTTTTCTAGGGTTAGGGTTGGCAATCCCAAATTTACCGTCAAGAAATATGTATCTTGATAGACGTGCAAAAGTAAAATAAATACTTGGAAGCAGTATAGATTATAATTATTCTCGTTCTTGTTTCAATTTATATCATGTTATTAGTTTTATGTGGTTTTTGTATAACTAATTTGGGGTTGTCTGTCTAACGGGTTGTCTGCAAGAGATCGCTTCTTAGCGATAAGACCGCCCATTGTGCACATTTAGAATATTTTTAGGCTATAAATTTTTCTGTGTTTTCTGTAATGGTGTACAATACAGTGTTATCTATCTATCTAGTTTGGCTCTCGGAACAACTTTTTGCTGCATACAAACGAAAAAGTTAATTGCCGAGTGCTGACCTTCCATAGTAATTACTGTGATAATCCCAACCGTTATTATATCTTTGCCTCTAGCTTGTTTTATAACAACACGCTTTGAAAATAAAATGTATGATATTAATATTATTATGTGTAAAATGAATGTCCTTAGAATTTATGTATAAGTGAAGTAAGTATATAACGTTGGGGGAAATGAGTACAGTATGATTACAGTTCAACGATAGTAATATATCAACTATTGAATATATTTAATTTAATAAATGGCAGATAATTGTTCTTTAATTATACCAGAGTACGTCATCGTTATGGAAAATTTTGTTTGCATGCACGCGAATTGATTGAAAGAGTGAACGAATTGTAATTTTGGAATACTTGAGTTTAATAAATATCACTAAATTTGAGCCGGAAAGGTTTTCAGGAGATAAGATTGGTATGATATTGAAGAATGCCCTCTAAACTTTTGTTTAAAATGATTATATTTTTAAGTATCCGCAACGTCCAAGTAGTTGAGCCTTGCGGGAATCATTATCTTGATTACAAGTCCTAGAGCCGACTTGATTGGTGGGATACTTCGCTTTCACAGAATATCGTCGTGAAAAGGTTAGCCTCGAGCTAATCGTGGTTCGTACGATGAGTTAAAGTTCCCATGCCCCACTTCCCTCTCCACCCATGCCATCTCTCTACTCCTATCTCATTCCTCTTGTCTTTCTCTCTTATATCTCCTTTATCCATCCCTTTTATCCCATGCCCTTATTACATCCCTCCTATCCCTCCTCTCTATTCTCTGTTGGCTCTGCCCCCGGTTTTGCAAGCGTGTATAGACGACAGTAACCACTTTCCATTAGATGGGTTGTCTGCCTGTTTGCCTGCTTCGCAATAAAAAATATACTATTTTGGAAAAAAACAGAAGCTGTCGTAAGTAGGGTTGCCAGATGTGTTCGAAAAAAACGGACAAGGTTTTAATTTTTTTATTATTAACATATAAATTTACTGAAAACTTAAGTTTTTAAATACTAAATTTGCATCGAATGTTAAATTAAGAACCAGTCTAATTTTTTATATATTTAGTACTAGCTGCCACTGCTTTCAATAGTTTTATTGCCTACGATGGCGTATTTGCGTTTGAGTTCGCTACATAATGAACGAAATTACTTTAAAACCGTATAATCTTTTGTCCGGTTTATCAATATTTTCTTGACAGGACAAATAAAGAAAACTGTACTGTTTGGTCGAAAATGGACACCTGGCAACTCTAGTCATAAGAGCAAACAAAACAACCCATAACCAGGCGGTAAGACGTTTGCCCGTATGGATGGCCACCAACACCCCTGGTCTATATGTCGTATCTAACTAACATAACATCGCACATACAACCTTAAGGATCTACCTATATATTCTTATATACCTATAAATTCATATAATTTACATACAACAAATGCGTATTCCTTACACAAAACTTAATTAAAAAAAATACGAATGTTTCACAGTAAAATCATTTTGATTCCGACAAGAACCGGCAGCTCATTGTTGTTGCAAATCCAAAGGCGTCGATAACTACTTTCCAACAAATGGTCCGTCAGCCCGTTTAATCTGCTTACTACGCCAGCAATAAAAAACACAATTCTCCAATGTGTAGGGTTTTTTCGTTGGCAATACGTAAAGCAAATAAGTAGGAAATGTTGCCTTAACCGTAATACTAGCAATTAGTTTTAGAACTCATGTTTATAATAGATGCGGGGATTTAGATGAAGTCTAATGGGTAAAAGTAAATGAGCATTATTTTTCACAGAGAAATATTTGCTACTCGCATATACCTACTAATTATTAGTGCTCCACTTTTACAAATGACCTAAACAGTGCCGTAAATAGGGCGGGGCCACCGGTGCCCAGGCACAGGGCCTAAAATCTGGGGGGCGCATGAATGGCCAGACCAGGCAGGACTATTATTTTTTCGGTTTGCTCCTGATAAGTTCCCGCTGCGCCCCTAATGCTCGATTCCAATACATACGCACCTACATGACAGTATCATCAAAAAGTCTGTTAAATTAGACAAAATATCGCGCTCATATTTTGTTCTAGATCTTTAAAAAAAATAGATTTTTCTTCCTAAATATTAGATAATTGGTCCACCAACACCAAGATCCTTGTGCGTTATTTTATCCCCCTGAATGAAAGAAAGTAGGCCTATACATAGCTTGCTTTAGCTAGGGTACCTATAATATTAAAAAAAAAACAAGCACGCAGTTATAGAAGCTCGCATAGGGCGCATAAAAGGCTATTTACGGCACTGGATCTAAATATGTCGTTTGATAATATTTAAATGGTACGGAGCGGTCTCGATTCTTAAATCGAACAAAAACGTTCACATTGTTTGTCTGTCTTTATGTTTGTTAGTTTCCTTCATTTCGTCCTTGGGAATGAACCGATTGTATTAATAAATATGATAATGTGTACAATAGTATATTTTTTCATCTCGGAAAATGCAATTATTCCTACGGGATACGAAGTTGAAATGTACGCAAGCGATGCCGTAGCAAGATCTTCATTTATTAAATATTCACCACGTTTCAGGATTTTAAGCGTGACATTTCGGATACGGGTATATGAAATGTATTATTATGGTTACGGATATTAAATTATTTTGGATAGTTTCAGTTATGGGTAGTAGATTTTTAGGATAGTATCGGTTGCGGTTAAGGATCCCTGTAACATCTCTGATCATGTTATAACTAAACTACTTTTATTCAAGTTTGTCCTGTCTGTATTAAGTTGATCTATTTGCTATAAATACAATTTGATACACTAGTGTTATGTTTCACGGTGTAGGTATTCTTTCGTATACAGTCTTTATGACGTCCTTGTAATATGCATTTAATCTTTTTATAAAACATCTATTTATTTTATAGTTTTTAGAGTTTCAATATTTCGAGGAAAACGTTTTGGTGGTCTCAGTCCCATGTTTGTTTATGTCGTGTCATAAGTTTTGTACAAGTAAAAGGAGTTAAATAGCTATTATGTTTATAATATACTAGAGCTTGACCCGCGGCCACCGCGGGATAAACTCTGGTCTTCCCATAAATCTATCCCCAAACATATCCCATTATTTGGGATAAAAAGTGTTCCCTGTCCACCCTCGGTATTAAGTATTACATATATACCGAATTCCAGTCAAATCAGTTCAGTAGTTTTTCCGTAAAAGCATAACAAACAGAAAGAAAAAATATTTTTATCCCGGAAACTATCCCATTTTTCGGGATAAACGTATCCTATGTTCATCCTCGGCATCGAAAATATAAAGTGAAAACGGAACAGACATTAAGACAGATAGAGTTACTTTCGCATTAATAAGGATTATTATTTAAACAGCAAATAAAAATATTTTAACACGTTGTTTTAAAAGTAAGATGACACCAATAAGATGTTATATAAATCCCTGCGGCGTACCGCGTATGGCGGTTTGTGGAGCGGATTCTCACAATACAATTTTCGTTATATTTGAAATGTGCTTGCACTGTGGACAAGGCAAACCTGTCGAACAAATGGTTTAATGAAAATGAAAACGAAATAATTTATTTCTTAAGAAACACACGCACAATTTGTAGTCAGATGTTAGAATCTTCTTTTAAGCAAATTTTACTTGTATCAGAAGATCCCGCTCTTCCATAGGTACCATAAATATTACATTGTATTTAAAAGTTTCTAAAATATTTTCATGCTATAGAGGACATAACACTGATATTAAAAATATATCATTATAAATAATTAATGTACCGCATCCGCCTGCGCGGTACACCATCACTCATGGATGCACACTTATATGTAAATAATGTTACAATTTACCCAATATGACTGTGTTTGCATCCCAATTTGTTTTGCTATGTTATAAACATGCCGGCTGTCACGGACGCGGGACTTACTAACATAGTCCTATTAGTTACTACTTACAAAATCACTGTGACATTTAAATATTAGTATGTAATGTAATTTCAGGGTTCTCCGTTACGAAGAGCTTGCATTGAATCCAAACGGAACCACTCATCTACTGTTAAAGTTCCTAAGGCTCGGCGCCACGCAGTCTGTCGATGAGTTCCTACATACTCACACCAACGTCGAAGTCGCTGGTGTCAGCTCCACTTTTAGAGTCTCACGCGACGTG
This sequence comes from Dendrolimus kikuchii, assembly GCA_019925095.2. Taxonomy (NCBI): domain Eukaryota; kingdom Metazoa; phylum Arthropoda; class Insecta; order Lepidoptera; family Lasiocampidae; genus Dendrolimus; species Dendrolimus kikuchii. Next base: position 9,854,529 of record CM034391.1, on the reverse strand, counting down.
CCTTTCAGATGGAAGAACGTACTTGACTTCAACTACGTTGATGAAATACAGGTACACTATATGTTAAACATTTGATAGTCTGGCAAGTGAGTGGTGGTGCAACTAAATGGCGGCAAATTTAAAATTTCTTCAACTGGCAACATTCGATATAACATGAAAAACCCAATTTGATACTCTCGTGTTTCTTATATTGAGCTATACTTCGCTTCGGTTTCACCATTTCTTATCGAAAATTTTCCATTAAAACAACTATCGAAGATGTGTTTTTGAGTATTCGTTTGACAGATATGAATGTTGCCATTGGAAGAATCTAAATAAATAGCTTGGGCCACGTCTCCTTAGAGATTCTCTAATTTCTTAATAGAATAAATTATAATTTTTTCATTACCTAAATTCATGTAATAATCAAATAGACTAAAGTACTGTTTTAACTTTAAAAACTATAATCAATTTAAGGTAGAAAATTTTGCATAATATAATTGGTAGAACTATTGTAAAAAAAAAAATGTAATTGGTAGAGAATAGAAGGTATTTTTACTAGATGTTTATCAACTAATATACTTCTGGCAATAACTATATAAGGTGAATTTGTTCTCTAACTCTTAATGTTATGGGAAATTCAATAGCATCAATGTATCACCCAATTATTGGTATTTCTGCAATTATAACGACTAATTATAAAACGAGATTTAAAAATTGATCAAATTAAGAAAAAATCTACCATTTAAAATAGTAAGAACATTTTCTTAATTTGATCCAAATGATAATAAATGTTAAAAGGCTTTTAGTGTTACAAAAATTACTTACTAATTTTGCTTCAGAATTGAGATTTTTGGGATACTAACACCTAAACTAGGCCAACCCTGTTTCTTAGATTGGTCCATAAACATATATATTAAACTCTTTAAATGAAGCAAATGCATATATAATTACGTGATATAGTATAGCTATTTTAAATGGGATCTATTAAGAGCTTGGTTGCAAAACATTGGTTAATTTATTTACTCATAACCGACATTTGTCCAAACGTTTGCAATTCGCGAAACAAATATTTAAACTTTATAGTATAGTTTAATAAAAATTATTGATATATACACATACAATATTATGAGCAAAACATTTATAAAGTAATTGTGAATGTTTAAAAATAAATATTAACTTTAGTAATTATAGCATAATAGTTATTTATAATACTAGTCCGGTAACTTGCTTTTAAAAACGAGTTGACGTTTACAATCGAATACCGATTAAAGTTCATATTTTTCTTACGTTCCAACACCTGTCACTTTACTCAAAATTGTGTCTTTGGCAAAATCAATGTTTATGCGTTGGCGCCATTCCAACAAAAAATAGAATAGAATGTAAGCCCAAGACAAAGTCGAGGTTCAAGACATTTGCGAGAAAAAAGTACAATAGGTAATTAAATAAACATAATTAATATCAGTCGGAAAGGCGCAACAATCTTTTGACGTTTCTAATATGAAAATGGCGCGCATTTGCAAAATGGTGTATTTTACCGCATCCAGTGCGGTAAATAGGCCCTTACGTGAGAGTATCTATGTTCCGCAGCTTCCATTGTGTGGTGCGTAATTTTAACTTTCGGACAATGTATACAGGTTAAAATGCATTTTTTGAGCAAATGTTTCAAAATAATATTTGGGATAGTCTGTCTGTCTTTTAAATAATATTAAATTGTGCGATAATATCGACTTGTTATGAATCAGTTCTTCAGATTTTAATAAATCCATAAACTTTTTTTTTCCTATTTGATGTGAATCCGCAAAAACACAAATGACTAAACTTGTATTCTAGTTTTTTTGTCTTTTTTTCGTGACACGACACTTTGCATTTCCTTTGTTGGTTGATTTTGTTTGTTCAGGTAGCGTAGAACACGAATATTAATTCGCGTGTCTAATTAGGAATTTAATCACTTCAAAGTTTTTGTGATTTAGTTTTCTTACAAGGGGGGAAAAGGAATGTTGAATTTCTTTGCGGTAGTACTTAGAGGATAGATGAAAAGTGACGAACAAAGGATGTGTATGTGTAATTTGAATGGTATAGATGCATCATTATCCTATTTATAAAATGTTATATAACATAACTCAGATACAAGTTTTTGTGGTGTGACCTTCTTCAAAATGTATTTATTTTATTTTTTGAAATACGACGTTTATGCATTTCCGCATTAAAGTGTTTATTCAGATAGCGTAGTAAAAAATATTAAGGCGTGTCTCTAATCCGGAATAGAATAGAGTATTGAAGAAGAAATGTTAAAGTTCTTTGAGGTTACAGAGAGAATAATTCAATGGATGAAAAGAGACTTAAAAGATTTATATGGTAATGTTAGTGCTAGAGTTAAGATGGATAAACCATGTGGTGTACCTCTTATATTCATTGTAGTGCGTACACCGAGGCAGGTGTACACGCGAAAATACGACAAGTTAAAAACCAAAGAAATAGGTAAATAGGTATTATTTGTTCCTTTGGTTTTCAACTCGTCGTATTTTTGTGGGCGTAGTAGCGCGCTTGCTTTCATAACGTTTATCAAGAGTACCGCCCTATGATCATATAACAATGTCGCACGATCGTATTATAGTGCTTGTCCCCGATTGAATTAGGAAGATAAGATGGATCTCTATTTTCTTAGCATGCCACCTTTCGTTCCATTTACTTTGGATTTCATATTCTATTCAAACATGCACGTCGGTTTACAGTGCTATCACATGACCTTTGTTTGATACGTTGGCAATGAGGTTTAGTGGCTAAGGCTCTCGCGTCTTATTCCAATAATGTGAATTCGAATCCTTGCGCGGGAACTACACAAGGTTTAGATAGTTTTTCCTTTGTGTAATATTTGTACATGATTGATGTAAAACATCGTGAAGAAATCTGCGCATCAAGATTACCAATGTATAAAACCCACTTGTAAAACAGGGAGACCCCCACCCAACTCAGCAGTGGGACTTATATATTCAAATCAATGCTTAACATATATAATTATACTAGCTTCTGCCCGCAACTTCGTCTGCGAGGAGTAGTCAAAAAAGTTAGTCTCCCCCCGATTTTGAAACATTCTTCATTACTCCGCTCCTATTAGTCTAAGCGTGATGATATATAGCCTATAGCCTTCCTCGATAAATGGGCTATCTAACACTAAAAGAATTTTTAAAATCAGACCAGAATAGTTCCTGAGATTAGCGCGTTCATTCAAAGAAACAAACAAAGTCTTCGGCTTTATATATTAGTATAAGATTATCTTCTTTACAGACAGCGTGTAAGGAAGCAATGGGCCTCTGGGGCTATCGGATGGCCCACAATGCGTCGCACATGACAAGCAAAGAGTTCTATCCCTTAGAGCAATATTCAGTTACCCAGTGATTATGCCAACAGACTCAACTCGGTGATATTATCAGTGCATTTAATTCATGTAAGTCCTTAAACTCATTTTATAATTATAGCATGTAACAAAAATTATAACATCACTTTCTATTATCAGGTTTGAGGAATCCTATTTGACAGCAAGCATACAAATATGATCATATCATCCGTCCCACCTCAAAATGCAAGAATTTCGATTGAAATATCTTGTATATTTTGTAAGACTTTTTATCTTCCACTCTAAGTTCTTCGAGTAATGTGTTATAGACCCCCTCTCTCTGATCGCCATGCTACCCATGATCTAACCCAAACATTCTTTATTTTGTGGTTTTTTCTTGTTCATTTATATCCTTTTTTTAAATGCAATTAATAAAATTGCACTCATAGAAATGGAAAACACAGCTAAATCGTTATCCACCTCGATAAAGTATGACGTTTATATGATCGTAAGTGTAATATGTAAAAATGAAAAACAGCTTTAGTTAAATATGATCTTGATGAATTTGACAGATATTAAATCATATTTGTATGATGATAGTGTAATTGAGGCCTTAGCTTATATCTTGGCACCCCCATCCAATGTGTGTTACCATGACAATTTATTCAAAATATTAAGAAATGTTTTTATTTTTATTTTGGAGTCATTGTTACCACTTTCATGTCCATCTTGATTACCAAAATAGTCATTCTCTGTAAACATGGTTTAATATATATGTTATTATTTTTAGGTGCTTATATACAGCCATAGAAAGCTCTGGAAGGTTTCTTGACTATCATCTCTTTGACGACGCTTTCGCTGCAAGATGGAGGGTTCGGCTTTTTATTTTATATCTCTCATTTATATGTTAAGTTTGGGTTCGGCTGTATATGACAGTCAAAATACAACTAAAATTGTTTTCCATGACATATTTAGTATATCTGCACAACATGTTTGGCTCTCGTTAGTTTCAGAAGTCTGTGCAGTAACCAATTTTGTATCAAAAACTGTCCTGCGCAACTATCTGTTGCTAAGAAGGCCACAAAGCGAAGCGTGATTCTGCCGTCGTTGATAGTACTATCCGATTTAACTGAGCAATAGCCGTTTAAAAAAGTATTTCGTATTTTGAATTATAATGAAGAATTTTTTATTGATATTTTCCTTTTTATTTTTACTTTTATTAAGAGTCAAGTCTAATTTAAATTTACAAATCATATTGCATTTACGAAAAATATTTTTTACAAATTTCAAATATTGAGCAGATTGTATTACTAACAATGAAAAGTCATATAACATATCAGATTATGCTTTTTTTATTATTTAATTATATTGAATGGAGAGTTTTATGCAGATCTTTATATCTATACTATTTATTATACATCAACGCAAAATTCTTTATTATATAATGTGTTGATATTTCGCGCAGTTAGCCTAATATTTGATTGTAGCGTTTGTATGAAGCCTAATTTTCACATTCGCGAAGCAGGACATTTATGAAACAAGGACAAATATACTTGCAACCTGTAAGGAGATGATTGTGAAATTATAAGGGTGGCTATGGAGTAAGTTTTTTTTATTCGAGGCATTCACTTTGCAGCTACAGTTAGATACTAGACTGTCAATTGGGTAAAACGGTACAGTAAAGAATAATATAAATTCTAAATTATCACAGCTCATTATATCAAATTATTCTAGTTTCGATAAATTGACATAGATGGTATTATTTATGCCACAGATAAAAAAATATGACATTTTGTTAAGTTGTAACTTACAATCATTTTCATAGTATCCTTTGGATTAATAAAATGAAAAGTGGCCGAAACGTCAGAATAAAAATCAAATAAAATGCCACATTTAAAAATGGTAAAACGTAGTTTTAACCGACTTCAAAAAGGAGGAGGTTCTCAACTTGATTGGTATTTTTTTATGTATGTACACCGATTACGCTGAGATTTATGATACGAATTACGTGAGTCTTCTTTAGTTTGATGCGGAATAGTTGCCATTTGGTCCTCTAAAAAATTAACATAGATTGGCCCAGTAGTTTTCATTTTATGAAAATTTTCCATTCCCGTTTTTTGGGACCTATATTTTTTAAGGCTCGCGGCACCTTTCGTATGCCTTCCCATAGACACTAAAAAGTAACAAATAAAAAAAACTTCGTTTAAAAAACCGACTTCGAAAACTAAAAAGTACAAAATAAGTTAATAAAGATTTTTGACTAAGAATTTATTTAGTTTATTAAGAGACAAAATAAGATAAAAAATGTCTACATACACTGTTATAACAACAAAATGTTGCAAACTATATCAAAGTAAAAAGTATTAGTATCAAAGTATATAATTTTTATGGTTTACTTGGCACCGACTTCAAGATAAAAAAAATTTATATTATTTTGTCTCTTAAATAAATTCTTAGTCAAAAATCGGTCGGTTTTTTTAAACGAAGTTTTTTTTATTATGTGTACCAGTCACGAAAAATTAAGAAAATGCTATCCTTTGGATTATTAAACAATCAGTTGATGCTTACTGAGTTAATTTCTATTTTGTTCTTGTGAAATTTAATGTGCTAAAATGCTATTTAAATTTTAAGTTGCGTACAGAATTCTTAGCCGCCATATTCATGATATCTCTATATTAACAGCTGTCAAATGTAAACAACTGTCTTCCATAGTATAAAATATAATTATAAAATATACGAGATACCAATACAAGAATTAAGAACGGTTTGAAACATGGCTAAATTAATTTAGGGGCCAATTTTTCAATCATCGGATAAAACTTATCAGTCGAATAAATTATAACCTGACTAAAATTAAAAGTAGTACAATTCAACTGTTTTATTTACGCAACTGTCATTTTTAATTTTCCCAGATTCTATGAATAACTTTTAGCTAGTGCTTCAAAAATCGGCCCTAAGTTTAAATATAATGGCACAGGTATAAAGTTATACAGGAATCCAATATGGCGGTAACGGTTTAAAATGGAAAATAAAAATTACGGCGATAAGTATTTTGTTATGCAGTTTTAAATTATTTCAAAGACTGTAAAATGCCCTATTATTTACATTTTTATCTTATTTATTTATATCTTTATTAAAGTAAAAGTAAAAGTCGGTTAAAGAATAGACCATATACACATGTTAAGTAGTCGCTTCTCATATGCAGGTATTGCTTCACGAATGTGCAAATTATAGGCCATAAAAGTTGCATTCAAGAGAAGTTTCCACTACACTATATATTAAATATAATTTGTTTGTTAGATATTTTTAAGACTGAACGCATTTCCATTGTCACCATTCTTCCATAGGTGGTTTTTCTCTGAATTAACGCTTTAAAACACTAACTTCAACGAAATTTTAATTAATACCTTTGTGGTAAATAGTTGTAAGAAGCGGTTGTGTGCAACACAGTTTGGTGTGTCGCTATATCAAGAACGTAAAAGATGGACCATTTGTATTTTAAGAGTGAGGAATTGCAACGATTTTACACAAAATTTACATTGAGGTAAGTCGTGGCAGACTATTTTATTTTACGATTTTAGGAAGGTTAATCAATTTCAACTAGGTTAGAAAAGTCATTGAGAAGTTCTCACAGACAGAACTATACATAATTATTTTTTTTATCAGATCTTTAATCCAAACATACAAGTCGATTATGCAGTCATATTTAACATGAATAAACTTAATTTACATAACATATTAATATTTATTGTATTAAATAATTAATATTAGATAAAACACAAGTTCGTCAGCATACTGCTCCCCATGTTTGGGTTTGTGCACCTCAATACCAGCTGCTCCCAATTTCCGTACTTAAAAACGGTCTACCTTTAAGCCTTAGAGGAACGAAAATAGTGCGTAAATACGTTCCCATTCTACCTACCTAACTATGTCGCCATTCTACGTCTGTGTATGTGCGTCCACGCACGCTCCTTTGTTCCTACCATACGTGTGCAAGTTATGGAATAAATTCATTTCAGTCGATGTGGTAGGCAACGCATCGGCCCCCTAGTGTTGCAGATTCCCATGAGCAACGGTGACATGTCATCATGTGGACTGCTTGCCAGTTTGTTTACCTGCAAACATAAAAATATTTAATCTATATAAAGTTGATGCAATTCCCGCTTTTTCCATTTAACACATTTAAATTTTAACTTAGAAATAATACATTAGCACTTATGGAATTGAAAGATTGTTGATGCTTCCATCATAAAACACAAATTTAATACGTGCATTATTTTTATTATGCATAAGTGTAAATCGTGAAGATACTGAAATACGAATCTATTGTTATCGCCGTATTTATGTTTGACATTTGTTACTCAGTAGATTCTAATTGCCTGTATTGCTGGGTATAAAGAAACATACTAAAAATGACAATGGCTCCGCAAAAGACGGTTACTCTGAAAAAGCCTAAACTTTACATTCTTAAGAGTATTCAGGGCGGCGCAAGTTATTGTTCTCTGGATTTTTGCTATAGAAAAACTACACTAGAACTTTCCATGAAATCTGTATTATTGAAACAAATTTTGTTACAACAAATCAAACATAAATTGATTCTTAAGACACATCTGACAAAGCTGTATATGCACTATGTCCTTTGGCTGTCTCATTGGTAAAAAAAACAACAACAATTGAGTTTTAATTAGTTTAATTTCACTTACTGAGTCAAAACTAAATCCATTTGATTCCACAGATTACATGCCCCGAAAAGTACGATGAATTGATACTAGTGACATTAGCGAAAAATTTTAAACAAACCATCTAATCAACATATTAAAGTACTGGGATTGTCATTCCTAGCATCTTCTTCCATAGTATAAATTATTCTGCAATTAAGGAAAGCGGAGCTATATCGGTTAAATAGAAAATTATCTGTCATAATAAATTACATTTGGATAGGCTTTTGGACAAAAGCATGATACACCTACTTATTCAACCTACCATTGACAAAATCAACGCCCAAAGCGGTTGGAGCTAGCTAGCGCCCACAAAATAGGACTTTTAGATTTTAGATTAGATTGACTCGTTCGTCATCAATGTGTTATTGTTATAATATAAGAATTTTAGAAAATATTTTTTATTTAACCGATATCATGTAAAGCCCAATTTATACCTATAAGTCCATATCGTTATTGATAATTGTGATCAAAACTTAGAATACTGGCCGGTACGAGCTTCCGCTGTTATGATATATAAACATTACACCAAGCAAAACACCAATCATTTTTACGATGTATATTGGTATACATATATCTAGATACTTATATATATACATACATATACACGTTGATGTTATAATGGAATTATTAAAAAGGCATGCGTCATCTCCGTCCATGTGAAACACGATCCACGTTACTGGCCCAAAAAAGCATCCAATGTTCCTGTGTAACTGTTTTAAAATTGTTTAGTATATACAGCTTTAAGTTTTGTAATCAAGGTCCTATCATTAGGTCAAGGGTTTTCTTGTCTCATCTCTTTGTAAACAATTCAAATACATAGGTATCAATTAGTATGTCGATTTAACTTATAAAATTACTTCAACTTAAAATATAAAATTATCTTAATTACAATGAAATTCTCTTGTGACTCAGGCGGGTTTGTTTTAAATTCTTAAATTTATAATCAATATGCTACAGCATTCAACGAATTATACATTTATAGTAATAAATACAGTACAATCAGTGTATTCAGTTTAGACAGAGCTTAGATCCCATTTGATACCCTTTTGACTCTAATAGTAACTATTATAATGCGCCGCCTTCATTTTTCCTACTTAGATCTAGCCTTCATGAGCTTAACTTTAGATTACAGTTTGGTATATAATCACAAACATTAGTTTTGTTAAAATTAAAGAGAAAACTTCCTAGAGTTAATTATTAATTCTAATAAAATTCTTCGGCCATTTGGAGGCTAAATTCCTATGTTAACTATACAAAAAAGTACAGCGAACTGCTGATCTTAAATTGTATTTACATAAAATTTGACTAGTCATTTGCTTTTCTCATATTGAATAGAAACATATCGGAATTATGCTTTGTATTAAGTATTTTGTAAATAAAACGTCAAAATATCGTGCTCATATCGACAGCGATCGGCCTATAAGCGTATACGTCGAAAATTCAGACAATGTCCCATAGAGGTAATTTCCAATGTTTTAAAAATTTGACACTTAGATCAAACCTTTTAAAATAGTGTGATTTTAAAGTAGTTATGTCACGGCTCGTAGTTTTTTTTAGCCGGAGATTATCTATATGGGATACTATCGTAGGACTAGTTTGGGATATAAATCGATCAATTATTGTAGGGAATCATTAAGTGCACTTGATTATAAGGTAGTAGACAATTAGGGGGAATCGTTATGATTAAACAAATGAAAATACGTTTTTATTTTAAATTTGGATGTATTATGTTTCGTAATATTCTCGTTTTTAATTTTACAATGTGTATTGTCATTGTATGCGTAATGAAAAATCTTCAAATGTATCTAACTCCATAGGTGTTAATTTTCTGTTACTATGTACTACAGTGCTGCGTTTGTAATTGAAGAGCGCTGCTGGTTTTTCCAAAATATGTTATTTTTATTTTTCCATAAGTTAAAAAAGAACTAAATCTATGGTGTAATAAGTGTTGTAACCAAAATTTCAATTACTTATGCTAATCAGATGGATTATAATGATCTCCTTTTACTGTACCCAATTTTTCTCTAGCATATCTTGGTTCTAATGTTAAATAAACATGTATATACATCTTTATATATAAAATTCTTCTGTTCGTGTGTACATACACAGTGACATAATTGACGTCACTGAAGTCCTAAACGGTTTGACCGATGTTGATGAAATTTTTTGCGTCTGTCGGGCCCACTAGTATGTTTATATAATATCAGATCCAAGACAGGTAATTAACACCTGCTTTTATTTGAGCAAAAAAAAAGGTAAGCTATTTTGCTCAATTATCGTAACCAATACTCAGCTTATGTCATTTACATTAATTCTGACATTTGCAGCTGTCAATTTTGACATGTGAACAAGTTCAATAATTTTACTTGTGGAGGTTAGAGAGAAGTAGCTAATTGAAGTGTCATAGAAATTGAGTACTTATCATAATCTATTTCTTAAAGGTGAATGAACTGATGTATGATAATTTTACGTCTAATTTCTGTTTATAAAAACATCGCTAAGTACCATTGTAGTCATATTTGTACTTGTATTGCATATATGTTACATATCTTGGCTAAATAATACAAGGAATGACAATAGCCTTCTAAAAAACATAACTTTGACTATCTAGCTCGCGTATTACCACATTTTTGAATATATAAATAGACAGAATGTATATACGACAAACCCGTGTTACACAAATCCTAACGAAAAATTCCGTTTCACGAAAATGAAAACGAATGTTTCAGCAAAAATTATTTAGATTGAGTCAAGGTTTCATAGATAAAGTATTAAGTATTCTCATATTTTTTTATCTATGAAACCTTATTTGAAATAAAATCATTTGTAAAACATTCGTAATATTCATGTTAAAAATTGTCTAATACGGATTTGTCGTCAGTAAATATTGTCAATGTACGTATATCTTCAAAGATGTGGCAACGCGCGAGCAAGATAGCGAACTTCGTATAGGTAGTAAATAAGTTTATTTTATTAAAAAAACATATTTTTTAATCCAAATGAGTCAAAACATTACATTGAAATATAATTTATTGAAACTTTTGACTGAGATGATATGTTTATATGTTTCAAATAATAACATTTTGATTGAAAGTCTACCGGTGTCATGCTATATACATATATCAAGACGCAAGAGAAAAGACGTGTAACCCTCTCCTAACCCCCTAAATTTAGGTTTTTCTAATATCTAGAATTATTAAGATGCATTTTTACTAAGCTATTGTCATTGCTAGTATTTTTCTATGGTCATATACGAAATTCTCATTTGGCTCTCTTAAAAAATTAGTGTACAATCTCATAATTTAATGTAAAAGGGCTTACAAACTACACAACGATGTCGATGTTGCCATCAATTATTAAATAAGATAACATGCTTCCTGATAGATCTGACAATATGATAATGTAATTATTAATTTATGCCTTAATGAAACACTGGTAGTGATATAGATAAGGTTTTATTATTGAATTGCATGTAAGTCGATTAATATACATACAGTAATAATACATAATAATTATTTATAAACTTAAATTCTGCTGGCCGGCTGGAACCAGTGTAGATTTTTTATCATATCATTTAGCATATCATAAGATTGTATTACTATATATACTTATTTAGGGAATGTTTAGTCGGAGTAGTTAATTTGTATTTTGCCATGTATAATCAAAACCATATACTTAAGCTTCATTGCATGGCATTTTTATTTCTGCATTATATATACAATTGCAGAAATAAATTTTATACATATCTAAAACAACATGTCCAATAATAATTAAAATATTTTAAGTGATCTATTACACTTCGGATTAATTAAATTATTTCAAGTAATCAATTACACATTGCATGCAATCTATTTCAAATAGGACGGTATATGGCTGACACATCCGTAGAACGTAATTTATCGTACGTAGCGTTATCGTAAACTTTCCTACGAAATAAGTATTAATTTAATTATATAAGCATATATTTAATCTTATTACTATTTAATAATAATGTTATACTTAGAATCACGATGTTTATTTCTCTATTTCCATAATTTCTCCCATACCGTCTGTCTTATTTGAAACCGATTTTAAATTATATATAATTGTTTACTTTGTTGAACAATATACTTTGTAACACAATAGGTAAGGTTGCTGTGTTTTGTAGCCAAACAATTTTTTGTCGTCATTTAATCAGCGTTTTAAGAAATGCAGTGATGAAAAAGTAGGATTCAATTGTTTAACGGAATAAGGATACCGGGAAATGACAAACTCTGTCAACAAATTAAACTAATATAAAAAGTTGAATCCTACATAACAAGACGGAGCTAGCTTCAAGTCATCCCTTTCTTACGTTTTTAACATTTTATTATTTATTTTAAAAAAACGACTAAATCGGACAAAAATGAAATAGATACTTATTAATATTTTATTTTTTTCTGAATTATTTGGTTTAAAATATTTAAATAATAATACGTCAAAAAGTGAGTGAAAAAGAACTTTTGGTTAATAATTGTAGTTACTTATGTTTTTACTGGGTGATTGGCATATCTAGTATTTTTATTCTATTACATACAGAGACAGTAATTTAAATAATTTAAATGCCATTGCATATCATGCAATTAAACTTAAGTTATACATTTTAGCTTAAGTTTTAAATTATGTATTTTATTAAATTGTTTTCTTGAAATTTTAATTCATAATATATTTTTTAAATATTTTGATGTGTATACTAAAATTATTATTAGAAATTATTTATTTTTGGTAATTTTTAAAAACATTCTGTTTATGTGTTCGTAAAATATAATTTTCGTATTGTTTTAACTTAAATATGTATCGTATTAATGTAGATGTAAGGAACGAACGTCAATAATAGTATGTATAAAATAGTAGTATTACATATCAAACAAATAATAAATTGTTTGAGGAGGTATTTTAATTGATAAATGCTAGTGAATTCCAGCTAATCAAGCGTAATGTAGATGAAATAGACTGAGACTTGTGTTCTCGACTTATAAAGTACGAGCAAAACTTAAATGCGCCCTTCAAGAACGTATACGTCATTGCGCAGAACACAGTTCACACACACAGAGCGGAGAATAAAAAGTGTTGCGCTCTCGTTCCGCCCTTAACCAGGTAAACATGCCATCTCTTTCGCACAACACACCGTAGGGTGCACTAAACGTTAGAATTTGTTGGACCTGCGCAAACTCATGGAACTAACTACATTTGAAGCGTATTTAAATTTCGCGCGTACTGTACACGCAAAGCTACGATATGGATGATAACCTTGATAAAAAAGGATTATTTACTCTTCTTTTGTAAATATATTATTGCAAAAGTATTTAAATTTAAATTTTAGATCTTTCATCAATACGAAACGAATAAGTTTTTCTCTCTCTTTTCTTTCACCATATCCCAATTACTTGGGGTCAGCACAATATGTCTTTTCCTTCCACACTCTTCTATTCTGACATACCTCTTCTGTCACACCGCATATCATCCTTCACACAATCCATCCATCTTTTTTTTGATTTACCTTTAAATTTGTACCCATCCATCTTGTAGTTTAACATTCTTTTTGTCACGTGACTCATCCCTAATCATTATATGCCCATACCAACTTAATCTTCTTCCTCTCAATTTTTCAGTTACCGGTCCAACTTTCAAAGATCCCCCTTATGTACTCATTTCTCACCTTATCTATTCTTATAACACCACACATCCATCTCAGCTGAGTGAAAGAAGAAAACGAAGAAGTTTTTCTGGTAGTTTAAAAGCCATATTTGACTAATCAGTAGAGATTTTACACAAACACACAATTAAAAAAAAATCCTATAACTATTTTTTTGTTTTTAACCAATATTATATTCCGTTTTCTATTTGAATTGATAAATGTTGATTCTTTACATTCAATAATAACCAATATATTTATTTATAATTGACTTTGGTTTTGTTCTCTTACGTTGATAATATCTTGAACTTTTAAATCTCAATCAATGAATCTATTTTATTTTTTACTAGCTGATGCCCGCAACTTTGCCCGCGTGGTGAGGTTTTTTAACTATTCCACGGGAACTCTTTATTTTTTCGGGATCAAAAGTATCCTATATGTTGACCAGGGATATAAGCTAGCACCATATAAAATTTCATTTAAATCGGTCCAGTCGTTTCGGAGATTAGCTGGTACAAACAGACAGACAAACAGAGAAACAAAAAATTTGAAAAAAATCCAAATTAGTTCTATTTCACTTCTTACATCCCTCTGACTCGGTTTTTAGCATTTTTATTCATTGTACAGAAATTCGACCTCTACAATTTTATTACATGTATTATGTATAGATTAGTTATGTGTATGATATAAAAAAAATACTATTTTATCGCCGCCCGCCCTCCTCTATCTCTGATTAGGACAGAGGTAACAATAGTCGGCAATGAGCCTCGTGACATGTAATATGTTCTGGTTATCATTTGAAGCGTAGTATACTACCGTGTAAGTATTAATCCTGAACACGAGCCTCGGGCACGCATGAGTTTATTTTACTTGTCAAGTCATGCATGAGACACGCAAGCAATATTTTATAAATTTAATGCAATATGCATAATTCGGCCCATACTTAAGCATGGAAGGTAGAATTTAAGGGTAGCCTTATTAGGTTAAGAGTTATGATTGAATGCAAATAAGAATGTTGACATTTTACTACGTAGATTGTAATAGCACGGCCGGCGTTATTATTGCAAATAATGTATTACCTTTTTTATTTGAAGTTAATAAAGTTACAAATAAACTAAATGGTTTTATTTATATTTCCAATTTTTTTAATGTTGATAATAATGCTGGTGTTCATGGTAAGCATCAGTTCCACTCCAGCTACTTCTCCTATATCTCTCGACTAAATTATGTGAGAGTTGATGAATATTAACCTTAAACTGGGTCCGCGGTGCAAATGCTTCGCAACGAACTAAGCGACCTCAAATCTTTAGTCTTGGAGCTCCCAATTAATGTACAGACTAGATGAGAGAATAGTCAAAATTGAGAAGACTCAAGATTAGGGTGGCGCAAAAAATCGACTGTTTTTTTTGAGTCTCGATTGAAAAAATGTTAGATTTTGGTATTTTAAGAACACCCCCCAAAGGTCAGCTCAAAAAAATTTTAAAATTGCACTCCCAATTTTATAAGATTTCAAAAATGGCCAAAAACGGTTTTTTGTTCTTGTTACGGTGTAACGTTCCTTAAATTAATTTAAGAAACACTAAACGCATTCAACACCCTTAAATACGATTAGCGTCTTGCACAACGCAAAATTTACCGGTAAATATGTTTAAAGAACTGTCAAAGTTAATCATCCAAAAATGGGTATTTAACTGCCTTAAACGCGTTTAAGGGCAAAAAAATGTTGAGTAACCTCTTTTCATAAATTAATATTTACTATTCTTTATGAAATTGTCACTTATTGAAAAGTCAATTACAGATTGTCACTCGTATATTATTTGCTTTAACAATTTTTCTCAATTCTAAATACCCATTATTCGTACAAACTTTAACATGGTAGCAGAGTAATAAAGTTAAGGATTTGGATGCGGTTAAGATATTTTAACTTGGAAAGAATAAATACAATATTCTAGCATTGTACTCGACCTGACGTTCACCATGGATAAGGCGATCGCAAAGGCTTCTAAGGTACAAATAATGCACCTAGATGGTAAAAACTATAAGCATTGGTGGTATCGTATTGAGACAGTGTGTAGGGCAATACCCGGCGCTGAAGAAATTTTGCAAGGAAAACTTCAAAAGCTCCACGATGCAGATGCTAAAGCAAAATATGAAATAAATTTACAACAATTTCTGAAAATTGACTGTGTCATTTTAACTCTGATGACGACAAACATGACGGATGAGATTCTAGAACAAGTTATACGATATAAAAGCGCTAAAGAAGTATGTGATGACCTAGAACGCCTAAATAATGGAAGCAGCGAAGACAAACCTGTGATCTTTATCTAAAATTCTTTGATTATAAAAAGGACTCTGAACAAGAGACGGAAAGCATATATCTGCATTAAAGAACAATTCAACAACTATTTTCATAAATTAATATTATTATTAGTCTTTATGAAATTGTAAGTTATTAAAAAGTCAATTACATATTGTCACTCGTATATTATTTGCTTTAATTATTTATCTCAATGCTAAATACCCATAAAATCGAAAATAAAACAACACAGCAAAAAATCATTCTTCAGGTTGCCGCCAAAAATTCCGAAGTAAACCTAACCAAACGAACGAAATTTCAAATGTCAAGTTGACATTGGCCAACTAAAATCCCTTTTTACGCAAGAAATAACTAACATTAAAGCTAAATTTCGTGTGTTTGTCCGAAAATATGGATCGCCGCGTGAAACGGAACACATCTGGCTGTTTTACATTTAGCTAAATAACATGGGAGACCGCCTCATGCAAGACATCTTAAATACGTTTTGTGTAAAACGTGTTTAGGCACTTTAATATGATTAACTAAATTTGATTTAAAGACGATCGTTGTGCAAGCGGGCCTAAGTTTCTGAAAGTTTCAGTTCAAAATGTGAATTTTAAAAGGTCGCTTATAATTTTTTCATTTTACTTCAGATTTTTTCGAGCGAGTAATGCACTAGTAAATTTTAAAAAATATGCACGACCTTTTGAAAATCAAATTTCGAACTGAAACTTTCAGAAACGAATTATTTTTTGGTCTATAAAATTATACCGTAACGAGAAAAAGATCGGTTTTTGGCGAATTTTGAAATCTTTAAAATTTGGAGCGATGTTTTAAAATTTTTTTTGAGCTGTCCTTTGGAGGGAGTTCTTAAAACATAAAAACTAACATCTTTTTTCACTCGAGACTCGAAAAAAGTCAGTTTTTTTGCGCCACCCTACTCAAGATGACACCTTAGGGTTGAGAAAAATAATCACCAAACTGGAAGTTGACCAACAAATATCCGAACAGTGGTTACGAAACAATAATGTCGAAATCAAAGGCGTGCCACTGAGAGAGAGAGAGAGAGAGAGAGAGAGAAAATCTCTTCGATATAATAATAAACGATAAACATAAAATCAATTTCATTCGCAGAGTGCCTACTCATCAGCCTGGTGTAAAAAATATCATTGTTGCATTTACTAACAAATATGCGAAAGAAGACTTCATCGGCGTAGCTCATCTACGCAAGGACATCCTACCAGCTAACGATATTGGTCTGGATGAAGCCGGAAGAATATTCGTAAATGATCACCTTATCATTAGAAATAAAATGTTATTATCAAAGGCCAAGGCACTAGCCAAACTGCATAATTTTCAGTTCGTTTGGGTTAAAAATATGAAAATATTCGTCAGGAAAGTTAAAATGTCAGGAAGCTTTGCAAATCAAATCATTTTTATTGCGAACTAAGTGTAATACATAGGTCTTATTCAATATAGCTGAGAACTTATTACTTAGGTGGCCTTTCATAGCATCGCAATATAAAATTACTTAACCTATCTCGACGTTTATATGATCTAAGCCTATCTCTATATAATATTTAATTTGGTGCCTTACAAATCTTTTATTTTATTTAAACAATACAACACAATATCTTCTTAGTTACCTCTCATTTAAATATTCTTGGACGCTATAATAGGATTTTTTTGTCAACCACTCGAATAATTTTTGTTTAAAAATATTAATATTATTTTCTTGCATTATATTATATGGTAACTTATTATATATTCTTGGTGCCATCCGAAACACACTTTTATCATATAATGCAGTGGTATGCGGAGGCATACAAATTTTATTCTTATTAATATGTCGGGTACTTTTATAATTTTCAAATAATGTTGGGTTGTTTTTAATTGACATAATAATTTCAAAAATATACAAACAAGGAAATGTCAATATCTTAAAATCTATAAAAAATGGTTTACATGTATCCATTTGTTTTAAATGAAATATGCATCTAAGGCATTTCTTTTGTGCTTTGAATATTCTCTCTCTGTCTGTAGAATTTTCCCAAAATATAATTCCGTGTTAATAATATAATAATAAATTAGTTTGCAGTGATATCGGATCTAGATTTACAAAAAAAAATATGGTTAAACTTATCTAAAACCTTTAAATTAAGTCGTTCAATTATCATATCTAAGTAAACTAATTATTATTTCTAAAACTTTTGAGAATCTTAGCCACTAATCCGTTGCAGTCGAAGATCTATTGTTCAGTTGACCAACATTCTTTTGTTATAAAATATACAATTACTACAGTTTACCCCGCGGCTGCGCTACGGGTTAACCTCTAGTTCCTGCTTCTTATTTAAAGAGCAGGCGTTAATACAGGTTACATTGTACAACATTTTTATGGTAGTGCCATTTGCACCCGAAAAATTCACTTAATTTTATATCGCAAACTATCCGATCTCCTGGCATGAGTATATAAAATATGTCCATTTTCGGCATTAAAACTACATTTAAACAAAATTACAATAAAAACAATCCAGTATTCCCAGTGTTTTCCGAAAACTTAACAGAAAGACATATCGGGTTACTATCGCATTTTTATAGACGATGAATTTTTATATCTATGAACTTGAGAAATGATTGGTCTCATCCAAACTTTCATCCTCTATTTCAAACCGTCCTAGTCAATGAAAACTACAAAAAGGACAAAAACACCAAAAGGACAAAAAGAGCAAAAGGAGCAAAGGAGAAAAAATGATCAAAACGGGCAAAAAGAGCAAAAACAGCGAAATTGTCAAAAAGGACAAAAAGAGAAAAAACATAAAAAGAGCAAAAACAGAAAAAGAGCAAAATGGACAAAAAGGGCAAAAAGAGCATAAAGAGCAAAAGAGCAATATGGAAAAAAAAGAGAAAAAAGAGCAAAATGGACAAAAAGTTCAAAAAGAGCAAAAGAGCAAAAACAGCAAAATGGTCAAAAAGGTCAAAAGAGCAAAATGGACAAAAAGGGCAAAAAAGAGCAAAATGGACAAAAAGGACAAAAAAGAGCAAAAGAGTAAAAACATAAAAAGAGCAAAACAGAAAAAGAGCAAAATTGACAAAAAGGGCAAAAAAAGCTAAAAGAGCAAAAGAGCAAAAAGATCAAATGGACAAAAAGGACAAAAAAGAGAAAAAAGAGCAAAAAGAGAAAAAGAGCAAAAGAATAAAAAGAGAAAAAGAGCCAAATGGACAAAAAGGACAAAAAAGATCAAAAAGGACAAAAAGAACAAAAAGGACAGAAAGAGCAAAAAGGTCAAAAAAGCAATAAGGACAAAAAGAGCAAAAAGGACAAAAAGAGCAAAACGGACAAAATAACCAAAATGAGCAAAACGGACAAAATAACCAAAATGACGAAAATGGCAAATCACAAAACCAACCAAAACCTATCCCACTTTTGGGATAACCTTTACATAAATATATCCCGAAATCTATCCCATTATCCGGGATGAAAAATATCCCTTGTCCACCCTCGGTATGAAAATTACATATATACCGATTTTCAGCCAAATCGGTCCAGTAGTTTTTCTGTAAAAGCATAAGAAACAAACAAACAAATATATTTTTATCCCGGAAACTATCGCATTTTTCGGGTTAAAAGTATCCTATGTTCATCCTCGGCATCGAAAATATATATATACTGAGTTTCAGCCAAATCGGTCCAGTAGTTTTTCCGAGAAAACGGAACAGACAGACAGACAGACAGAGTTACTTTCGCATTTATAATATTAATAGGGATTATTTCTATGTTATAGACCACTCGTCACTAATCCGTCTTTTGTTATCGAACTCAGTTTTTCAAATTCAAATTCAAAAGTTTTTATTCAAACTAAGTTCCACTGGAGAACACTTCGAAGGTCATACATATAGGTTAAAATTTAATTTTACTTCTTAGTCTATGTACGCCGTTTCGCAACGTGTTATTGCTGTTAAGGTGAAGAAGCGGCAAGAAACTCCCCAGCAACACGTCTAGCCAAAAATGGGTTTTTTAATATTATTATGTTACATAATGACTTTTGAAGAATTAATGGAGTTGTAGCAAACAGTGCATATTCAATAAGACAGAGACACAATAAAAGTCAAGAAAAATATTAATAGGTTGAGGAAAAAGTCTTTTCGCATATAGTATGTATGGACTTGCAACAAGATCTCTTTGGCTATACCATTTGTATCTGGCTGGTTTTGGTATCATTAAAAAGTTTTAATTTTAAAGAAGACAATTCCAACTTCAAATTAGGAAAATGTGTGATTTTCATTTGTTTTTCTTATTGTTAAAATGAGTGAATCTAATGAAGAAATTCGATACATTTCAAAATTTTACTACAAAAAAGGTAAAAATGCAACAGAAGCCGCGAAAAAAATTTGTGATGTTTATGGACCTAATGCAGTATCTGTGAGAGTAGCGCAAATTTGGTTTAAGCGTTTTCAATCCGGAAATTTTGATATCAAAGATGCACGTCGCTCTGGTCGCCCTGTTACGGACAAAATTGATGCCATTTTTGAAAAAGTGGAGCAAGATCGGCATATTAGTAGTTACGATGTAGCTGAAGAACTGAGAATTGACCACAAAACGGTTTTGGCACATTTAAAAAATGCTGGGTACACAAAAAAGCTCAATATTTGGGTGCCTCATGAGCTCCCTGAAAGAAACCTAATGAACCGTGTACTCATCTGTGATTCTTTATTACGACGTAATGAAACCGAACCATTTTTGAAGAAACTGATAACTGGTGATGAAAAGTGGATCACGTACGACAAGAACGTGCGAAAAAGATCGTGATCAAAGGCCGGTCAGGCTTCACAGACTGGCGAAACCCGGGTTAACTCGCAACAAGGTGATGCTGTGTGTATGGTGGGATTGGAAGGGCATTATTCATTATGAGCTGTTACCGCCAGGCAGGACCATCGATTCTGAACTGTAGTGCGAACAACTGATGAGATTAAAGCAAAAAGTTGAGAAAAAGCGGCCGGAATTAATCAACAGAAGGGGTGTGGTTTTTCACCATGATAACGCTAGACCTCACACATCTTTAGCCACTCAGCAAAAATTACGAGAGTTTGGCTGGGAGGTGTTAATGCATCCGCCGTATAGTCCTGACCTTGCACCTTCAGATTTGCACCTGTTTCGGTCTCTGCAGAATTCCTTAGGCAGTGTCAGGTTAACATCATGAGAGGACTGCCAAAACCACTTGTCGCAGTTTCTTGATCAGAAGTCCCAAAATTTTTATAGCAATGGGATCACGTCCCTACCTACAAGATGGCAAAAAGTTATCCAACAAAATGGCACCTACATACTTTACTCAAATGTAAATAAACTTTATAAAAAAACCTTTTGAATTTTTATATAAAATGCGATGGAACTTTTTCCCCAACCTAATATTATAATAAAGACATCACGTACCAATATTTTTTGTTCGCTGCAACATATCTCCATAAATTCCTTACAAGCTTAGCAAGATAAAAACGATATACAAAATATAGTATAAAGGTTGGAGTGAGCTGCTATGTAAATGAAGTTTTGCCATTTAAGTATTCTTCAATAATGTAGTAGGTATCCATTTTTTAGCAAGATACTTTTTAATTTGGTTTTTAATTTAGTGAAAGGTAGATTTAACATTTCACTCGGAATCTTATTGAAGAAGCGTATACTAACCTCCAAGAAAGAGGACAATACTCTTTGTAATCTAAAAGATGGAAATATCAGTCTATTCCGATGCCTGGTGTTGAAATTGTGAACATCCTTATACTGCTTGTAGGTACTCAAATTATTACGAATATAAATTATATTATTAAAAATGTACTGGAAAGCGACCGTAATAATACCGATTTCCTTAAAGCGTTCCCTAAGAGACTCCCGAGGGCCGAGGTTGCAAATTGTTTTATTGCCCGAGCCTACTTTTCAATTTATTTTAAAGATTTACTTTTTTTAACTGTCAATAAAGGTATATATAATATTATGATTATATTTTGCTTGTACTGACGACTTGGTTAGTGTATGATTTTCGGGGCATTCCTATACTGATAATAATAAGTTTCTTTGCTCGGCAATTATAGATGTTTTTCGTTTATAATTCTGTTTTTAACCTTATTTTAAACTTATATATTTTTTTTACTACAACTAGCAAAACTATCAAAACTACCAAAACTACCCAAACAACCAAATACTAACAACTATCAACCAAAACTCCCAAAACTACCACAACTATCAAAACAACCAAAATTACCGTAACTACCAATCCGGGGTGAAAAGTATCCCTTGTCCTCCCTCGGTATAAATTTACATATATATTGAATTTGAGCCAAATCGGTCCATTAGTTTCTCCATAAAACTATAACGTAAAGTATAACAATAAAAAAGACAAATATACTTTTATCCCGGAACTGTTATATTTTTCGGGATAAAAAGTACCCTATGTTCATTATCGGCATCGAAAATATATTAATACTGAGTTTCAGCCAAATCGGCCCAGTAGTTTTTCCGTGAAAGCGGAACAGACAGACACAGAGAGTTACTTTCGCATTTATAATATTAATAGGGATTTAAATCAATCACATTATATAATCGAGTTTAACCCGCGGCTGCGCCGCGGGTCAACCTCTGGTGTGTGCTTCTTGTTTAAAGAGCTGGCGTTAATACGGTTTACATTGTACAAAAGTTATATGTTAGTGCTATTTGCAGCCCGAAAATTAATTTCATTTTTTATCGCAATACAATCCCATCTCCTGGCATAAAATGTATCTATGTCCATTTTCGGTATTAAAACTACATTCAAACAAAATTACAGCAAGACCGATCCTGTTCTCCTAATAGTTCTTCCGTGAAAGCTTAACAGAAACTCGTATCGAGTTACTATCGCATTTGTATAGACGATACATTTTTATATCTATAAACTTGAGAAATGATGAGTCTCATATTATCCTATCATATATATACATATCATATTTCAAACCGCCCTAGTTTTATTTATCTATCTTTCGTCTAGTGAAAACTACATAAATAACAAAAGTGAAAATAATAAGAAAAATGATGACAAAAAGGAGAAAAAGGACAAGAAGGACAAAAAGAGAAAAAAGGACAAAGATGACCAAAATTATAGAAATGGCCAAAATAACCAATATGACGAAAATGGCAAATCACAAAAAACCTGTCCTACTTTTTGGGATAACAAATCAAAGTATTCCTTGTTCACCCTCGGTATTAAAAGCATAACAAACAGAGAGACAAATATATTTTTATCCCGGAAACTATCCCATTTTTGGGATAAAAGTATCCTATGTCATTCTTGGCATCGAAAATATATATTATATATATATGTATATATATATATCTCTCTCTCTCTCTCTCAGTATATATACATATATACTGAGTTTCAGTCAAATCGGTCCAGTTTTTCCGTGAAAATGGAACAGATAGACACAGAGATACTTTCGTATTTATAGGGATAGGGATATCAGAATATTGTTATCTATCATATGCACGCGGTCGCGTGCACACAAACACGCACGCACGTACGCACACATACACACGCAAACACGTTAACAATTAACATCTATTTTACAAGACTTTATTTAACTTTTAATGGATGTACCTATGTATGTATGTATGTAAGTTCGGGTGGAATCTTGCAAGTTAAATTTGACCAACTTCCCGGTTTCCGATTGAGCTAAAATTTTGCACGCATATGTATATCGCGTGACAATGCCATAATATAGTACCATGGAGCTGATCTGATGATGGAGTCGGAAGGTGGCCATAGGAACTCCTGTACTAAACAAGATAGAGTTTTACTTGTCTTGGCTAGCACTCTGCTGCTACATGATATCCAGGATCTCAAAAGCTTGTATTTAAAAACCTTTTTAAAAACGTTTATCTCGAAATAATTTTAATTTTAGAGATGAAAATTGTTAGTCAATCCCACACATAGGTAGGTACTTGGTGTCCCGCGATACAGGCTAGTCCTAGGGTGGAACCTATGTAAGCATTATCCCTATTAATATTATAAATGCGAAAGTAACTCTGTCTGTCTGTCTGTCTGTTCCGTTTTCACGGAAAAACTACTTGACCGATTTGGCTGAAACTCAGTATATATATATTTTCGATGCCGAGAATGAACATAGGATACTTTTTATCCCGGAAAATGGGATAGTTTCCGGGATAAAAATATATTTGTCTGTTTGTTTGTTATGCTTTTACGGAAAAACTAATGGGCCGATTTGGCTGAAATTCGGTACGTATGTGAATTAAATACCGAGGGTAGACAAGGGATACTTTTCATTTTGGCTATTTTGGTCATTTTGGCCATTTTGGTCATTTTGGTCATTTTGGCCATTTCGGTCATTTGGCCTTTTTGGTCATTTCAGTCATTATGGCCTTTTTGTTCATTTTGGCCTTTTTGGTCATTTTGGTCATTTTAGTCATTTTGGTCATTTTGGCCTTTTTGGTCATTTTGGCCATTTTGGTCATTTTGGCCATACTTTTTATCGCAAAAATAAAACTAAAATGAAAGTGTTAGTGGGAAACTAATCATTTCTCAAGTTTATAGGTATAATAAAAATTAACCCCTGTCCCTATTAATATTTAATGTCCCTATTAATTAATATTATAAATGCGAAAGTAACTCTGTCTGTCCGTTCCGTTTCCACGGAAAAACTACGTGACCGATTTGGCTGAAACTCAGTATATATATATTTTCGATGCCGAGAATGAACATAGGATACTTTTTATCCCGAAAAATGGGATAGTTTCCGGGATAAAAATATATTTGTTTGTTTGTTATGCTTTTACAGAAAAACTACTGGACCGATTTGGCTGAAAATCGGTATATATGTAATTTTCATACCGAGGGTGGACAAGGGATATTTTTCATCCCGGATAATGGGATAGATTTTGGGAGATTTTTGTGTAAAGTTTATCCCGAAAACTAGGACTGGTTTTGTGATTTTGTCCATTTCGTCCACTGGGTCAACTGGGTCCGTTGGGTCCACTGGGTCCACTTTGTCCACTGGATCCACTGGGTCCACTGGGTCTACTTGGTCCACTGGGTCCACTGGGTCCACTAGGTCCACTGGGTTTACTGGGTACACTTGGTCCACTTGGTCCATGTTATCTATTTTGTCATTTTTGTCAAGTTTTGTCATTTATATAGTTTACATATAGACGGGGGTGGTATAGTTTGCGATATAAAATTAAGTGAATCTTTCGGGGGCAAATACATAAAAAAATAATACAATGTAACCTGTACTACTTGCTCTTTAAACAAGAGACACGCACTAGAGGTTGACCCGCGGCGCAGCCGCGGGGTAAACTCTAGTTTCTGTATAATTTTTTGACAATAAATTGATTTTGATTTGAATAATTCTGAGCCTTTTTAACAATTAAATTAATAAAGGTCTAAATATGCAGTTTAAAATGTTACTTGTTTTTATATTTTACATTTAATTGAAGTTTTTATATTTTACATTTAATTGAAGTCGACGTTGTTGGAAAAATTTCCGTATGCTATGATGAAGAGACGAACCTTTTTATAGTATTCACAGTAAGTACACAGTCAAGACGGAACAGACGCAAGGTTCTGAGCGGTGAAGCGAGGAGGTGTGCTATTAGAATAATTTAGCCAAATAAAATTACTTATTAAGTAGTGTGGCACTGGACAGTTGAAGTGTTTAGTACTACATACAATTCTGCCTATATCAACATCTATAGCAGCACTATCTGATCCAGCATCATGTTGCGACGAATCGAAATATCCACGTTATGTTTCGCTTTTAGTTTCAGTGTTTTACTAATAATTTTAATTCGATATACAGATAATGTTAACTATCTTCCATTTATTGGAAGAAACGTAAATTTAATTGAAGAAATACAATTGCAAGAGTCAATCCTGACCAATTACGACGGATCTCCGAATATCGAGAAATTGTTAGAAAGAACGCGAAGGGAGATCAAATCTGAACTTCGAAATTATAATTTTACATCGTCCGGTGTAAATCGTTTAGAAGATTTGTTATTAGAATCTGGTGGTCAGCCGAAAAGAAGCGTTATTATATCATCATGGCGATCAGGGTCTACATTCCTCGGACAAATTTTGAATGTTATGCCAGCCAATTATTATCATTACGAACCGTTTTTTGAACACAAATTGCAAATTAGTGGACCACCGCTTGCAGACAAGGCTTCGAAGATGGTTAATAATTTGTTGAAATGCAATTATGTTGATATGGAAGATTATTTCGAATATAGAAAAAGAGATCTGGATCAGTTTACTCACAATACAAGATTGTGGAACATTTGTAAACATAAACTTGAATTATGTTATGATGCTGATATTATGAATAAAATTTGTAAGCTATTCCCTTTTCAAAGTATGAAGTTGGTACGTTACCGGCTACGACTTGTTCAAAATATTCTGGAGGATCACCAGTAAGTTTTTCTTCCATTTATTTAAAGGATTACATAAAATTAATGACTAGTTATTTTAATCAAACTTTGATTCTGGAAATATTTTTGAAGGTAGAAATATTTCTTGAATCGTTTTCAGAAAATATATATGAACATCGTTTCACTTGTTACTGATTATGCCTTACCTTTAGTTACATAGAAAACACCAGTAACATGTCAAAATTTTGGACAAGCAAGTCCTTAGTAGGTAGAAAGTTGAATTTAGACTATGAAATCATAGTTGTTTCCTTAATTGAGGTACATTATCTAAATTACAATGTACAAACTATCTTCTTTGACCGTTTCTAAAGCGTATAATTTTGGAATCGAAGAGACGACTGTATATAGGCAAGTAACGTTACTGTAAAAGTCAGTCGCAACTAAAAGAAATCAGTATAGTGAATTAAGACATACTGTGATTATTCTTTCCAATACTTCATGGTTGCATGAATCATAACTAAACTTAGCATGAACATATATAGTATCCTTAGGACATATCTTATGCCCTAAAAATATATCCTTTCTATCATAACAGGATAGACTTATCTGTTATATGTCATGACACAAAACGTAGCCTACAAGCTTTGTTTTAAATTTCGCCTCCTCTGCTTCTATATATATGGACATATTTTTTTGCATTTTCCATTTTAAGCATTTACGTTCTTTTCTTTTTATTAATAAATGGAAGAGGTCATAGATTTCTTGAACGGGATAATATCGGGGGTGAAAACTTCTATAAGCATTCTTAGATGAAGAAAATATATAGAACGACCAGCGACCTCTCAGAGTGAAGCCAGCTGAAAGAAGCGATTTTGAGAATATGAAGCCGAGCACATCGCAGTACGCTACGAGAACTTTTATCAATAATCGAAATACTACGGGTAAAGGTGGAATAGTTTCCAGTGGATACAATACCCATTCACACACAAACCATGTGTATTTACATAAGTTTGTAAAGCGCTTCACTTCGTTTGCCGCTTTTTTTTTATTTTTTTTTATTGCAGTAGTTCAGCAGACAGGCAGACGGCCCACTTAATGGAAAGCGGTTACCATCGCCTATGGACATTTGCAACACCAAAGGTGCTACAAATGCGCTGCTGCTCTCTTAAGGGTCACTGGAACCTGGTCATTAATGCCGGAACAAAACTCAAGGTTGTTATGGCGACATGCTGTAGACCAGGGGTGGTAGCCATCCAGTCGGGCAAATGCCCTACCACCTGGTTGTGGATTGTTAAGTCGCCTCTTACGACAGGCCGCCCGGCCGCAGGAAATTGTATTCTTTCTCCGTTCCTGCACGGATAAAACGGTTACGGTTGTTTACGTATGCTTCGTCTATAGTGTCTATCGATTTTATTCATACGAGATTTATAATATTATAACGTTTGATACATTTTTATTACTAATTAAAATTATCTTACTATATAAAAACAAAATCTAATTACAAATTAAACTATACTATAAATAAAACTATACTTACAAAATACATTAAATCTAAAAGTAAGAAATTAACTCCAGGTCGCTGCCGACAGGAGTGTGCCCAAAATGCTGGCCTCCATTCCACGTTGGATGGGAACGCTGATGCGTTGCCCTAGGTACAAGATAGTCTTTTCGTCACGCGAGATCTCAATTAATAAATAAGTAAAGAAATATGTCATTAAGAAAGTAAAGTGGGTAACAGCTGGTACATAGATCTATGTTATACTGTTTCACCTATAGCTGTATACCAATCTTCCAATATATAGGTAGGTATATGTGGTATCTATATTGGAAAATTGGTGTTCCTTTAGGGTTGCTTTTTGGCACTTTCAAAGTCACGCATCTAAAGCGAATTTGCAAGTTTTACACAATAGTAATTTCGATGCATAGATTTCCTCGTGTTGTTTTCCTGTATAGTTAGGTCATGGTAACTGAAACTTTATGTACATTGAGTTGTATAAGCGGCAAACAGTGCATGCTTCTCAGCTAGGTTTTGAGTTCATGTTCTTCTAGGTAAGCGTACTCTATCTTCGACCGCGTCATCATCAAATATTAGGCGTGGTCGTGGTCAAAGACAAACCTATTTTTCATAGAAAAAAATGTCAGTAGAATTTGAAGCAAGTGCATTAAACACCAAATTACTACTGCTTAAACATTTTAATATCGTATCTTAAAATTTCAGGCTAAATATAAGAGTTGTACTCTTAATTCGTGATCCTCGTGGAGTGTTGCAATCCAGGCGGCATCTTGATTTCTGCCAAAAAGCTCCTGATTGTCGGGAACCTGAGCGTCTTTGTGCTGATATGGTCAATGACTATGTCGCTGCTAAGCAATTGATGCTTGACTATCCTGGTAGATTAAAGTAAGTTGCTAATGATCTAACGAAAAGTATTTGTTTATAATCTTATAGTTCTTGTGTAAGTACGGTATATGTCACTGAACTCCTAAACCGCTGTACCGATGGTAATTAAGTCATTGATACGTGTTTGAGTGGGTCTCATATCTCAAAATTGACTTACCACGTCTTCTTCAGTATTATTGAAAGCATTGTTTACGTTCTGCTTACATAGATAATATATACATATATGACTATCATTTTGAATTTTACTGAAACTCAACAGTCTAAAGGACCGTGACGCCCGTGAATGTTCCCAAGCATCGATATTATCTTTGGTTTGGTCTATTTGTTTCGCAATTTCAGTAATAAGTACACTATTTTCTGGTTGTTCGAGAAAGATATTTTATTTATATTGTATATTTCTCTCAAATATCATATTATTATATAGTGGCAATAATTTCTCTGCTATTTGATTAAGAAAACCCAAAAACTCGTTGGTTTCTAGGATAGTCCGATACGAAGAGCTAGCCTTTAATCCAAAGGGCGAAACGCTAGAATTGTACAAATTCTTAAAACTTGGTGGACTGCAATCCGTCGAAAAGTTCCTCTACTCACACACAAACGTGAAGATAGCTGGAGTAACTTCCACTTACAGGATCACAAGAGACATACCATTCAAATGGAAACACCTTCTCGATTTCAAATACGTTGCTAAGATACAGGTATGTAAACAACTTAGAACAATTAGATACTAAACCGCTATTTTATTATTTATATGTTTTGCTCTATTTATCTGCATCCCTATTGTACAAGTAATATATCAGATAACTGTAAAAACGCAAATTAAACTTAGGCCTCATACGCACTATGCGGCTAGCCACAGTCCGGTTGACCATCCGGCAGACTACAGTATACGGTTGAATATGCGACTAGCCAGGTCGCGGCAAGCGGAATCACAACCGCAATAAGGGGCCGGGTACCGTCGAACACTGTACTGCATAGCGCGTACCGTTCTACCGGTGCGGTGCCTCAACGATTCAAACGGCCATGCCGTTTCGTAAACCGCCTCGGCGTAATTTGTATACGTATTAGCTTGACATATATTTCTTTATCAGCAGTCTGCCTGACGACAAACCGAACTACGGTTAATCGCATAGTGCGTATGATTGCTTATGGATTAATTTTGATTTATAAAACGTACTTAAATATGGTTATACATTATAACTTTTAATAAATATTAAATTCATAAAACCGAAGTTAAGAGTAAAGTTAAAACTAAGTAATAAAACTAAAAGTTAAAAATAAATAAACTATACTATAAATAAAGCTATACTTACAAAATAACATAAATCTATAAATAAAAAATTGACTCCAAATCGCTGTCGGCGGGGAGATTGATTAATAATTCATTTGATATATAGCGAAAAGATATTTATTAAAAGTAATTGCGGTAGTAACGGCGTCTGCTGATATTCCCCGGAAACGGTCTAGCCACTAAAATGAAATTCGTCTGTTTTAAAGGATGCGGGGTGTGGCGACTCTTTCAAAGTAACTGTCAAACGTGCCATGTAGGACTTAATGACTGTTTGGCTGAAAATCTGGGTGTCTTAGCTGTTTTTTCTATATTGGTAATCATTTTAAAAACTATATTATTACTTTTATTACAGATGGCGTGTAAGGAAGCGATGAGTCTATGGGGCTACCGTAAGGCTGAGAACGCAACCCACATGAAAAGCATAGAATTCTACCCCGTTGACCAATACGTAATAGTTTAATAGCTCTCGACTGAATTTATTTATTATATATTTACTAATTCATAAACCAATTGCTAATTAAACGTGTAACGTAACCACAACTTGATTTTAACCGGTTTCTTTTGGAAATATGGAGAATTATATTAAGTATATTGATAAAATTAAATAGTAATTCTTACAAATATTATTCGATATGTATCTAAAGTTCCAAACTAATGGTTTTATTTCCATTTTCCGTATAACGAAACACTTCTCGATGCTCATAGTTGGGTGTTAGTATTATTATTTTATTAGAAGGTATTCGTAAAACTATGATAAATAAATATATACAAAATGTAATAAATTTAAAAAAAGTTTATTTAACTACTTTAATATTTAGTATTCTTTCCAAATAAATATTACAATAGACAAAGAACTAGGACACTTTCGCACAATAGTCGAGGACAGATGACAAGATTGACTAGGGAACATTTCTCATTATGCGGAGAGTGAAACCACTTATATTACTTTAAACATTAAAGTAAATTAATGATGTCCCTAGAATAACGTTATTTAAAATATAATCAGTATTTATTACATTATATCAGGACTGTCTTAAGGATATTGGGCGCCGGGATGCGAAAATTAGCTTGCGGCTCCCTTACTAACAATAATAAATAACATTTTCAACACATTTGCTCTAAAAATGCATTTACGAAACCTGTACACATTGTTCAAAAGTTAAAAATTACGCATCGTACAATGGAACATGCGGTAAAATAGATACTCTCACCCAAGTATCAATTTTATCCCACGCCATGCGGTAAAGTAGGCGGCACTTAGATTAAAAATCGAAATGTGTGCTGGGATACATAGTAGAAGTGAAACTTCAACGGACAAAAAAAACGAATGGCAACGGATAAGTGGCAAAACGTATCGCAACAAAATTTTAATTTGAAGTTTTACGGGCAAGTTTTCAAATTGGGTACATTAACAATCTGGCTGTAAAATTTCAAGTAAAAATTTTGTTGCGATTCTTTTTGCCACTTGTATGTTGTCATTCGTTTTTCCACTTGTCCGTTGAAGTTTCACTTCTCCCTGTGTCACAGCGCACATTTCGATTTTTCGCAGGTTTACTGCAAATTATTATTTGGTTAGGTTAGGTACATTTTAATGAATGCATTTTTTATTTAAACATATTTTATCAACCAAAAAAAAACTGAATTCCATTCGGAACCAAAAAACGCATCCATAGTCTACTCTACAATTACGCCGCCTCTCACCACGTCTAGTTTAAATTTATGCCGCTCCTCCACGCGGCCGTAACGCTTTTTCGTGACAGAAAAATCTAAAGACCATTTATATAGAAGTTTCACTTCAAAAAATATATAAGAATTCCACCAACGACTTTCACATTACGAAATCAAATAAACTAAATAATCGCACCTCCTTGGAAGGGCAGGCTTTTGATCAATTCGTTTGTCCGACTTTAATACTATACAGAAATTGAGAGGAAAGATGTAGTTAATTTTCACCACGCGCACGTGGTGCCATTTTCATATCAGAAACGTCAAAGATTGTTGCGATTTTCCGACCGATATTTACGTTTATTTCATTACTTATTGCGCTGTTTCCTCGCAAATGTTTTGAAAAACGTTGTATGCTACACGTGCGGTTGTTGGTTTTTACAGACAATAGTAAACCCTCGACATCACGTATCTTCACGGACGGGAGTAAAATTGAAGGGGAAGTGGGGGCATCATTGTCCTTTTGGGACAATGATGATGAAACCACAAACCGGAAATTAAAGCTCCCGTCCTACTGCACGGTCTATCAGGCGGAACTCCTGGCCAAATGCAAGGCTACTGAGGAGATCCTAGTTAGCCCAGAAGACAGCTTTGGCATTTACAGTGATTCGCGTTCGGCACTCCAATCAGTGACGAATTGGAGCAGCACACACCATTTTGCCGTCACAGCTAGGAAGAACATTACACAGAGTATGGCAATGGGCAAGGGGGTATCTTTGTTCTGGGTCAAGGCAAATGTTGAAGTGAAGGAAAATGATAGAGCGGATGCTCTGGCGAAAGCCGCTGCTCGCACCCTAAAGGTAAAGTCCCACTATGACAGGTGTCCGGTTTCGTTTGTCAAGAGGATGACCCGAATGGAGACCCTTGACAAATGGAACCCGGCGTTTTAGGGACGAGCCAACTGCATCCGGCACTAAATTTTTCTTCCCGGATCCAGTATGTGCCCACAGGATAGTAAGGAGCGTCAAAACAACGAGCCTGATGACCCAGATTTTCACAGGCCACGGTGGGTTCTCTGAATATTTGAATCGCTTTAAATTGAAAGGGGACTCATCTTTTGCCTGTGAACCTGGAGTACCAGAGACCCCCTTACATGTAGTATTTGAGTGCCCCCTCTTTGCCGTGGAGCGTTATAACGCGGAGAACACCCTACAAATCGACATAAGAAAAGAAAATGTTCAATAATTGTTAGGCAAGAAAACACTTGATCGGTTCATGCAGTTCGCGCTACATGTAGTAAGAAAGGTAGTAAAAAACAACGTTCAACAAGTTCGAATGTGAATTAAAGATGAAAGATTCTGCGCCCAGTCGAGTGGAAAATATTAAAATGCATGTGTGGTGTAAAAAGATAACGTGAGAAACGGGTACATAAAAGAATTTATGTAAAATGCGCTCATGATAAAAAAAAACTGTAACAATTAGAAATAATGTAATAAGGAAGGATGAAAATCGCATGTCAATAAGAATATTGAACTAGAAAATATAGGTAACGCCAAAACGTAGATTGATTATGTGAAGTTACTCATATCATTAAATTCGTGGTATAAGTATGTATGTGGGTAAGATAAAAAAAGGGGAAAGTTAAAAAAACTGCTAATAACGCCAAATTTTCAAGCAATCCTTAACTAATGGCATCATCATTGTATACAGCATTGTGTCTCGTCCCACCCTTTAATCTACGTTGGGGGGTTAAGTGAGGATATAAGCGCGTTTCTTTAACATTTCCGCTAGGACTGTATTTTTACGATAATTGAGATTTTTAATCTTACCCCGTTTGATATATATCTTAAGGTTGGTGTGCATAGACATTTAACCGATGGTTAATATAAAATAATCGCTAAAACTATATGGTTAAATAGTGATTATTTTGTTTTAACTTTCGGTTAATTGTCTATACACACCAGCCTAAGGCAGGTAAATAAAAAATTTGTTGTTTACGTATTAGTAAGTATATTTTAAATTTAATTTGTTGTTGTCATCATCATCCGAATATTATCCGAGAAGCATTCCAGCAGTGTACATTAATTAATATCTTGTAATTTAAGAGATGCAGTGCTTTTTGAACTTCCCCCGGTAAAATATGACTGGGTAAGTTGAGAATATAAATCTTTCCATTTGGTTTAAAAAACGGGGTGGACTGTAGGTACTGGTTTTGGGAAAAGCGTGTTTGCCTTACTTGGTTTATGTTGCTGCGATTTTCTTGACTCTTTGGGCCGGCCCGTGTTCTTTCTTCTTACAAGATGAATTTAACCACATACAATGACAAACACACTGATCGGAGCACGGAAAAAGGCACTTTTAGTTATTAGTTTGAATATTTTTAACTTGCGGGAGCGAGCAGCGGGAAGTAATATCAGCGCGGGCGCAGGAAGAGACAGGAGCGGGAAAACGCCAAAAAACATTAAAAAAATACAAGACGTCACTGTCAATGACAATTTTGAGTTTGTTGTTTGTTTTTTTTTATTATTTTACGCGATAAGGCTTTGGCCTTAACACCATTCCTGAAATTCACAGTAAGAGTCACAAGTTCTCAAAGTGAAGATTTTTTTTTGCAGGAGTTCAGCAGACAGGCAGACGGCCAACTTGATGGAAAGTGGTTACCATCGCCTAATAACATAAGCAACACCAAAGCTGCTACAAATTCGCTGCTGCTCTCTTAAGGGAAACTGGAACCTAGTTACTAATGCCGGAACACAATTCAAGGTTGTTATGGCGGCATACTCTAGACCAGGGGTGGTAGCCATCCAGTCGGGCAAATACCCTACCCCCTGGCTGTGGGTTGTTTTGTCGCCTCTTACGACAGACCACCCGGCCGCAGGAAATTGTATTCTTTCCTCGTTCTTGCACAGATACTAATTATTATACAATTAAATTCGTGTGAAACTGTTAAGAGAATTATATTTATATTTTATTATGTATCATAACATTGAGAACCTTCTAACTAACTAAGTCTTAACTACATGGCACTTCAATGGGGTAAAGTTAAAATAAATTTTATTTTAAATTTTGAATCCTCTTATTTAGACCACCTTTATTAAATGTTTATAATTTACTAGCTATTTGATATGTTTAAATGCAACGGTTGTCGGACATAATACTATAATGATGTTCATTACGATTTTAGAGAGTCATACACTAATACATCAGTCTTACCCCCTTAGTCATTTAATTTATTCCCGGTATTATACGTGCAGGAACGGAGAATGAATACAAATTTCCTGCGGCCGGGCGGCCTGTGACAAAACAACCCACAGCTAAGTGGCAGGGTATTTACCCGACTGGATAGCTACCACCTCTGGTCTAAAGTATGCCGCCTAACAACCGACATTAGTGACCGGGTTCCAGTCTCCCTTAAGAGAGCAGCAGCGCATTTGTAGCACCTTTAGTGTTGCAAATGTACATAGGCGATGGTAACCGCGTTCCATCAAGTGGGCCGTCTGCCTGTCTGCTGGACTCCTGCAATAAAAAAAATCTCTTCTCTAATTGCAAATTGATTACTCTTTTTTACATACATACATACATACATAACTTCTCGCCAGTTCCCTTGCGGGGTAGGCACGAACAACAGAGCGCCATTTAGGCCCATTCTTACACACCTCTTACTCTTTTTTAATATGAAAAAATATTTTAAAATCTTCTCTGTTAGCATCAATAAAACACACAGCCTTACTCTTTTACAAAAATTATCATTTTATGAATTTAACACGATTTCCATATATAAACAATAAATAGTTTGAAATCAACACTGTCGAGCTCGTCAAAAAATCATTCATAACCAAAGTGAAACAACATATGAATATATCTAAGATTCTTATAAACGCCGCACGCAGTGTTTCTGCTAATATAATTTCAGGCGCAGATATTTTTTTATTGCTGGTATGGGTTTTAAAATTTACATACATACATAACTTCACGCCAGTTCCCTTGCGGGGTAGGCACGAACAACAGAGCGCCATTTAGGCTTATTCTTACACACCTCACTTGCTTCTTTGACATTCATAACTCTTGTCATGCACGCTCGTCTGTTCTTAAGGCTCCTGACATCACCTTGTGCTAGTACACGATCAATTTGATCATGGAAGGTGTGTCGTGGCCTTCCACGACTTCTGTTTTAAAACTTCATTGATTTATTAGTATATTTTATTACCGCCTTATTCATATAGAGTTAGAATAAGTTTGAACGCTTCTTTAAGAACCATATAGAAGCGTTCAAACTGTTTCTAACTCTCTAAAAATAAGGCCCTTATTATACTATTTCATTTTTTAGGATACCTTAGGCAAAAATAGAACCTTTATCATTTCGCCATGTTCGTCTGTCTGTATATCTGTGCAGTATTAAAACTATACCTTATATATTGGTAGAGTCACTATATACATTTAATGGAGAAGATGTCTTCTACACGCCTACCCCTGTTTGTATAACTTTTAAATTATTTTATTTATCATGTTAATGTGTCATAATAAGATTCAATATAGTTGATTATGAGATATGTTCCAGTTTCGTACTCAAAACCAGTACAAATTTACCGCCACTACAGAAAGCCTTCTCTATGTATACCTAAGTATTGGCCAATTTTTATGATCTGGATATTTCACACATTATTTACTGAAAATTTGCACGAGTGAAGCCAAGTGATTGTCCATGACATAGGTCAATATGAATTTTCAGTAGAGGGTTGACTATAATAGATACCTACTTAGGATACTTTTATCCTGAAAATAGAATAATTTCCGTGGAATATGAATGCAAGTATTAGAAACCTAAGAAACACTTCTTATAAATAAATTAAGTCAGAATTGAGGTAAGTAATTTTTATTAAGTAGCTATTGTTTATCATTTATTTTGATAATTAATTTAACATATTATTATTAATTAATTACAATGTTACTTACCTAGGTATACTTATAAAATAAAATTGTCTGTCTCAAATTTAAAAAGAATATGTAAGAATTAAAGTGAAAACTGCTGTTCTTTGTTCACGATAACATGACGCTTGACAGGGTGACTAATACACAAAAATGTTAACACCTAAAGCTAGTGTAAAGAACACCTAAAATCGCAATAATTACTAGAATATTCCAACAATAATTAAGAATAATTTACGTTTTGTAATTAATGTCTATTTATAACCTACTAGCGGGCCCGGCAGACGTTGTCCTGCTAAGAAAAAATAAAAATCTAGGACCCTATCCCAGCGCCACCTACCGGTTCCAATTGTGGATTTAAACCATCCGAGGACCCACTCAAACACACAAAAACAAAATCACCAAAATCGGTCCAGGTGAGTAGGAGGATTCTAGAACCTGATTTCAGCGCCACCTACCGGTTCCCACGGGATAAAAAAAACCTATCCTATATCCGTCTCCTGGTTCTAAGCTACCTCTCTACCAATTTTCAGTCAAATCGGTACAGCCGTTCTTGAGTTATAAATAGTGTACCTAACACGACTTTCTTTTATATGTATATATATATATATATATATATATATATATATATATATATATATATATATATAGAGATTTTATAATATGAATTTAAGCGATGTTAATTTTTAAAATTTGGTAACCCTGCGCGTTAAGTTATCGTGAACGGGGAATTATCATACAATGCCTAATTATTAATTAAAAATAAATAAATTAAAAATTCTCTCAGTCTGAAAATTCGGCTCGTAAACGAAATTACTTAACAGATTTTATTAGAACATTTAAGAATTATACAAGGAATTTTAACTTATTTTGTTTTTAAATTCGAATGAACTTTGACCTTATGTATGGATCTTATGTCAAATTTTAAGCGACAATAAGGCAAATGAACCGTCGGTAAAATATAGGAACCGGCCATAAGTCCAGCACGAACAAAGTATCGGAGGCAGATAGGAACCTAATATATTCGTACTAAGAGAGCGAAACTCACTACAATGACAATAAATACGGTCAGCGTCATAATCGACATATGGAACATGTTTAACATTACGCCTGAGAGGTCAGGAGCCGAATTGTTTACTCGTTCTTCCAAGACGCCCGATATAGCAGCATGTTCTGTAATATAAATTTATATTTATTATAAAACACTAGCTAAACCCGCTTTGTGGGATGGTCTCAGTCTGATATTATTTATTATGGAAGTAAATAGCAAGATAAAAAGTATTGTAGTGAACATAGATGTACCGAGAAAATTCATTATTCAATTTAAATGCTGCACTGGGTTGTTGTAGCTAAGTTGTGGAATTATGGAATGAAAGTAAAGTAAGAATAAATGATTTTTCACTGAAAACGGTTTTTATGGTTAGTCTAGAAAAAAGGCTTTCAACTATAGTTGACTTTTAAAATTTTGCGGACACACTAATATTTCTTTAAAATATCACTTTGCTACAACACATACATACATGACTTTTGCAGCCAATTAATATTTATGTCTTACCCAACTTGACAAAGTTAAAAAAAACATTACTCGTTATGGATCTACCTAAATGCAGTTCGCTGTCTCACTCACGTATTACTAAATTTTTGAAGATATAAATTCATAGAATTTACCTACGACAAATGCGTATTACAAAAAATTAAAAAAAATTACGAATATACATACATACATATTATCACGCCTGTTTCCCACGGGGGTAGGCAGAGACTACAGATCTCCACTTGCGACGATCCTGACAAACCACTTTCGCTTCTTCTACTTTCATTTACCTCTTCATACATATACGTTTATTTGATATGCTTTTTACCTGACCTCGTTTTAACATTTCTATTATTTGATCATGGTGTGTACGTCGTCGTCTACCGGTACCAAATCTACCATTCACAATACTGTCATACACTTGTTTTGTGATTCTATTTTCATCAATCATCATTTTATCCGTGCAGGAACGGAGAAAGAATACAATTTCCTGCGGCCTGGCGGCCTGTCGTAAGAGGCGACTTAACAACCCACAGCCAGGTGGTAGGGCATTTGCCCGACTGGATGGCTACCACCCCTGGTCTAAAGTATATCGCCATAACAAACTTGAGTTGTGTTCCGGCATTAGTGACCAGGTTCCAGTTTCCATTAAGAGAGCAGTAGCGCATTTGTAGCAACTTTGCTGATGCAAATGTCCATAGGCGATAGTAACCGCTTTCCATCAAGTGGGCCGTCGGCCTGTCTGCTGATCTCCTGCAATAAAAAAAAATCATCATCAATCAATACGACTATTTCAATAAATTTATTTTGATTCAGACAAGATTTCATACATAAAAAAATGTCTTTTTTACAGTAGAATTATATTTTATACATAGAAAATATTGAAAACGAAATCATAACGATTTTTTCTGAAACATTCGTAACTTTTTTGTGTAACACGGATTTTAGTAATTATATTCTGTGATTTATATTTTCAAAAATTTTGTAATGCGTTAGCGAGATAGCGAACTCCATTTAGGTTGGCCCTTAATGCGTAAAAGGGCCGCCTTAATTATGCCTTTATAATGCCAGTACTACATTGTCTGATTTAGATTCCAGATACAAATGACAAAAACTGTGGAAGTTCTTCACAATTACGAAACTAACAACTTTGCATCTGATATGCACTTGACCTGCTTTAATTAAGTCATTAGTTGAAACTTACCTTCAATCATGAACATTAAAGTAATAATAAAATATATTTGTTCCATTTTTCTATTCATTTGAAGGTCGAAACACCACGAACTAAAACGTATTTTGCATTCAATAAATAAATTCAGTAATGAATGAATATTATCAGAGCTTTTATTATTTGAAGTGGATTGATTACGCGCGGGGGGCGGCATTGATTTAGGCTTATCAATAGTAACTGATAACTTTTGATGCTGGATCCACGCTTGTTTCATTTTATACGTTCGACTGGGGCGGGATCTGAAACTAGGTCGCATTTTTACGTCTGCTTCAAATATGATGCAATAAAATTCATTCAAACTATAAAAGAAGAATACTACGAATAATAATCGCCCAGTAACAAACTCTACAAAGCTTCTAAATCCTACAAATAGCGCTACAGATCTCTTCCCTTAAATTATCCCAGTGACTACGTCTCCCCATAATATATGGATGCCTTTGGGTTATGTGGCTTAAGTAGATTAGTACCCGTTGTCAGCATAAAACAAATAACCTTTGGTGATCTCCAATCTGGAGCTCATCTATACTAATATTATAAAGAGGTAAATTTTGTGAGTTTGTGACGTTGTAGGGGGTAATATCTGGATCTACTAAACCGATTTTAAAAATTCTTTTACTGTTCGAAAGCTACGTTAACAACAAGTGTCATAGGCTATATAATATGACGCTATATACCACGGGAGCGGGACAGAGCGCGGGTGAAAGGCTATATAACATGACGCTATATACCACGGGAGCGGGACAGAGCGCGGGTGAAACCGCGCCGGGCCGCTAATGTATTATAAAGGCATTAATTTACCCAATTAGAATGTATTCAAATTCAAAACTGTTTATTCAAACAAATCTATTTAACATATTTAATGCCTGTATATACAACATTTGTGTATTTATTACTAAAATGTAAGTAGTCGTACTATCGTTTGTGAATACCACCATCACCATTATCAACTCAATTCATTTCTGGGGTTGTCTGGAAAACATCACTTTTTAGTGACAGGGCCGCCCGTTGTGCATAGTTAAGTATAGTTCTAGTATGTTAGTTTATTTTTGTATTGGTGTACAATAAAGTATTATCTATCTGTATACTTTATTCCATGATGTACAAGGGATAATTAGCAACACTTTGCCGCAGGACTAATATTTGAATGATTTAATTTTTCACCTAAACCAGCATATAAGCGGATATAGTTTCATCTGCATAGCCCTTTATGGTTTCATTAGAGTGTCTTGATTTTTTTATTACCGAATTTGACCTCTCTCTAATGAATTGCAATATTACTGCCGAAGTATCTGGTTCTGGCCAGATGACACCTGAAACAGTGTAAACGTGAATTATTTTATTTGTTGTCGTTTAATACAGGTCTATACATATTTTTTTTCATCGGACAAACAAGCATACACTGACACGAAAAGGCCCCAAGATCGATTCCTAGCCGGGCATGCATATTGTAAACGAACTTTTCGCTATTTCCTAGGATATCAGATACCCAGACCAGAATCTGGATATCTGATACCGATCCCAAAGTTATACCTACATTGCCATCCATACAACCGTAAATTGCTTTAGCTTTGGAATGTACAATAGTCTCAAGGGCATATAGGTACATAAGTTCAATAACCTCGCAAGGAAAATGAATGAGTGGCCTTGCAAGATAAATTGTAAATATTATGTGAAACCTAACAATTTGTTTTGGATAGCAAAAGCCAGTCCGTCCGTCCGTTTCCCAAAGCAATGGGGAGGACTGTACTACACTTTGGAAGATTTATTATATATCAGCTCGAAAATTCCTCAAAAAATATGCGCGTTCCAATTTTATTTATTAAAAAAATAACTAAGTATATGAATTTACTGCATACAATGTAATTCCATGTTAATACATTTACGCACAACGTACTCCAGTCGAAAATTGTTCGCA
Organism: Dendrolimus kikuchii; assembly: GCA_019925095.2. Taxonomy (NCBI): domain Eukaryota; kingdom Metazoa; phylum Arthropoda; class Insecta; order Lepidoptera; family Lasiocampidae; genus Dendrolimus; species Dendrolimus kikuchii. The sequence goes on along the minus strand of CM034391.1, from coordinate 9,813,175 downwards.
ATTGGTGCCATCTAACCATTGCCCCGTGTACTAAACGAACGGTTGAATGAAGTTTTTCCAGACAAATCGGATAACTTATACGCTAGGCAGAAGCATATATGGAGCGGCCTAGAGATGACGCTACGTTATACTCCCGCCCGCGCGTCTTCTTAAAGAAACCTACAGACTTACTCTAATTCAATATGAATGAGACCGTCATTCTTTATGCTGGAGTGTCAGCATTCCTCCCTATGTAGGAGGTTCCTCCCTCTCTATGAGCCACCACTGTCAAGACCATCGGATGTGTCTTTAGGTCTCGAGGTTCTCACAAACGGTGTCAGGTCAGTGGATGGAATAAAGAAATGGTTTAGTTGGTAGGCCCGAATATGCCATCGGAGTATAACACTACCCTGCCGTTGTCCTCGAGTGGTAAAGTGTCCAGGACGAGTGATAATACCTCGTTGAAAAGATGAAAGCATAAATTGGAAAAGAATTAAAAATGATGTAAGAAGGACAGACAAAAAAGTTTTTTTTAAAATTGAGGTTTAATTACTTAAATTTCTAATATTGTAATTCTTAATTTTCTAATAATAAATAAATAAGTACTACACTGACCGTGGCTTGTCCTTAGGTGCATTTTTATATGGGTATACAGGGATAATCGCCAGTCAGTGTCACGCCACATTTACATTAAATTTGTCAAGGGGCCTCTACGTGTAGGCCTTCCCATGGCTCTACGCAAGCCCTCCAAAAGTCCGGGCCATTTTAATGGCCCGTGGTCATGAGAGACATACAAATATTCTTAATTTTCGAATAGTAATGATTTAATACATGTATTGATTTATCGGGCCTTCTAGTGGTCCAATCAGGTGTAAATCGAGATGCATTCCCAGACCCCTGAAAACCGGGTCATCCCACGCAAATCGGGTCACCTGGCAACGCTAAGTCTGAATCACGCATAAAAGAGGTGAACGGTCTTGTTGGTAAATAATTTGATACTTACAGGCACCCCACAAAATAAGGAGTATTATGGAAAACAGGCATGCTACGACACCTAATATATTTAGCGTAAGAAGCACGTAAGTACGCTTGGGAAATCCAACTTCACTGCAATATAGAAAAATAAATAACACTGTTTATGAGCTTCAAAGAAAAACAGACAAAATATCGAAATCTTTGTAATGATAAAGTCAGTACTTTTAGTTCATATTTTAAAGTTCTTTAGACCGTTTGGTGAGAACGGAACTCTTTGGTGGTAGTCTGTCAGAAAAACGCCGTAGGCTGCGTAAAGCTATACGCTATACGTGACTGACGAATGCTTCAGTATTATTGAGGTGTCTTTCAGCAACGCCGTTTGTTCGTGGCGCCCAGGTCCAGATGTAAGCCACACCCGCTGCCGGTTTTCTTCACGGTGTATTTAGTGTTAGAACATGCACTATGTAACCAATGACATTGCAACAAGAGCATTGGTGGTAACCGTATCAATATGCACAATTGCACATACACATTAGGTTAGAAGATCAGCTTAAGCGATGCATATTCTCTTTACTAGGGTTAGTAAACGCGTCGCTTTAATGAGACGCAATGTACTTTATCACAAAATAATCACGGAATATAGGTATTAAACAATTTTATTGTAAAATAGTGTAATCGTTTTTAAATAGATATTTATATAGTTTATAATAGGTAGGTAATTATAAAAGGACAGAGTCACGGCATAACTCACTATTCACCTTGTCACGATAGCTTGCTCCATTTTGAGAATAACTTTTATAATCTTTATAATAATAATTACTTTCTAATAGAAAACACTTATTCAAATGATTATGAATGCGTGTTTTCTATTAGAAAGTAATCTATGACTTGAATGATGTTTCTTCACATTTATGACTGACATATCTCAAAGAGTTTACACATTTTATCAAAGATTTTATGGCTTTATGCGACATATATTTGATCTATTTAGATGGTGCGGCCGCACCTGCAATAATGTTAAAAATATTGACTGTCGTCGAATGCGTCTTATTTATAGCGTTAAAGATAACGCCACATTAGTGTACATACATACGTTATCTTTTAATATTTAACGTCATTAACAATGTCCCATTTTAAATAACGCATTAAAGCCATCGCCATATCGCCGTGAATGTGTCTGTAACATTATCTGAGAAGAAACCCCACCGAAACATCAACACACCAGCCTTCTAGTTCCCGTTAGAGTCGAATTTCTATATCTTGCTACTTATTCTTTAATGTAACCATTGATAGAAAATTAATAATACTTGTACATAGGAAAAGGAACCAGATGTAGATGCTCAATTACCACATAATACTTAGTGTTTTCTTAAGTTTCCGCGACTAACTAAACAACATATAGACATAAATAATATAACTTTGGCGAGTGTGCCACAGAATCACAGAAATTAATTCCCCCTCTCCTTTTTACCACCGGACAAGCAGACGTACGAGCTCACGCCACCGATACAGGTGGAAATACCAACAAAGCGGATTTTTTTTTTAATTGGACTTGACTTTATGTTGTTGGTCCGAAGACCTTACAACTGTACCGGGGTACCTGGGGCGAGTGCCTTCGCGAAGCGAAGGCGCTCGAGCCCGGGTGGGCAACTTGCTCGAGGGAGCTCCCTAAGGAATTTTACCTCGGCTGGACTGTTGCCATGAGAGGGGGATGAATTAAATGATGCCCACCATTGGGCGACACAAAGCACTAATTTAGAACGGGCGAAGGGTAATATAAATCCCTAGGGGAAGGATCCCGGCGGGCCAGGATCAGTGGTTCGCGGCGGCCTACGCTATCTTACTGCCGTTTCGCAACGTGTTATGGCTGGGAGAGAAGAAACGGCGAAAGAAACTTCCCAGCAACACGCTTAGTCTATCCTTTGGCGGGGCTATGTCTCCTAGCGTCCCTCGCGGGAACGTGGAGAGATCTTGATTAGCGGCGTCTCGACGCCGCCGTCTGTGTCTGTCTGTCGGTGCCTGCCAGCTTGCCGTCCTAACCGCGTGGGGACTGATCCGGGCCAGCCGTTTCGTAATAACATCACAAAGCGGACAAAACGCTATGCTTCCACTTTTATCATACTTACCGCTGAAGAGAGGAACTCTATCGTCGTCTGTTTTTCCTAAAACATACAATTTAGGTGTCTTCAAGTCTCGCGTGAACTAGTATCTTCTAGGTAAGCGTGTTTCATCTTAGACTTCATTTTCACCTGATATCAGGCGCAGTGTCGGTAAACGCGAATCTATTAATTTAAAAAAAAACTGGAAATTAAAAATAAGTTTTAACCGTTTTAATTACGGGATTTATTTGATTTTTATTTTTATTCTAACGTGTCGGCCACTTTTCAGTAACCGTGATCACAGAAGACAAATGTGAAATGTCAAAGAGTAACATTAAAGTTATTAGTTGGGGGTAGGCTAAATAAAAATTTATAAAATAGATAGATAGATAACCCTTTATTGTTTTATACAGACTAAAACTATATCTAATTATGCACAAAAAAAAAATGGGATCACATTTTAACGATAAAACCTTATCGCTAAAAAACGAGCTCTTTCAGACAATCCCAATAATATATTTTTTTAATATATTGAATAAATTGACTGGATGCTAATTATTGGGTGGGGTGCCAACACTAGTATAGTTTACCCTATCCTCAGTTCATTTCTCTGTGAACTATTCTATTTATTAGGTAGCTATCGATAATTGGATTCGCATAATGAGATCCTAACAATAATGATTGCTAAAACCTAAGATAGTAAAATTCAAAAGGTAATCTAAATATCTTCCAAGCTTAACCATCAAAATTTTATACCTCGCTAGTTAAGTCTCTTGAATTTGCTTGTCTATATTTAAACAAAAATCAGCCAAGTATATCGTTGCGCGCATAGTAATAGAAATACGTGAAGATATAATTCTTCTATATCTATCTATACTATAATAAATCTGTAAATGGTTCGAGTTTGTACATTGCGTTTAAAAATTTTAAATAATCAGGGGGTAATTCGGACCAGACGATTCCAAAAATGCAATATTTGGTGTCTATCTATTAGAGTATCACATGAAAACTCTTAAACGGATTTAATTGAAACTCTACATATAATGAAGTCGTTTCCTTAGAATAGATGGATTAACAAAATAGATGGCGCTGTTATCGCGGTTTTTCAATTCATTAACAAATACCTACGTTTTCATAAGCAACATGTCATTCATTGTATATTACCTCAAATCAGGTTGGCTTCGACTTGCCTCTATGTTTTGCTGGGTAGTTGTGTAGACTATAATATATGGACTTACTTTCTTTGTAACAAACCGAAATAAGTTCTTGTGTTAGTAAGATAAAACCTAGGATGTGACACGCGGCGCAGCCGCGGGGCAAACTAGTTATTAATTACTGTTGTAAGTACCAGCCCTTTTAAAATTCAAACAAAGCCTCGTTCGAATTGTTATATTAAATATAAATAAAACAGTTTAAATAACCACTATAAAATTCAACACTATTAAAATTCAAGCAGAAAATCCTATTTAATATATAATAGTCATTTATGATTGATTAAAAATCGTAAGCCTGATTGACTACATTGTTAAGCACTTAGTTAACTTACTAAATTGGGGAGGTATAAGTACCTACTTATTATCGTTTAGACAGTAATTTTTAGGTTAAGTAATAAGTAGGTAGATTTTTGTTCAAATAATGATAAGGACTTTCGCAAGTTATTTAACTAATGTAAATTAGGCTTAAGTAACAGCTTTCACTTATAAAATATTGCCATTTATATCGAATACGTCATGTAAATGTATGAAGAGATAACGAAAGTTGATAAACCGAAAAGTGTTTGTCAGGATCAAAGCAGGTGAAAATCCATCGTCTCTGCCTACCCCAATGAGAAACGGGCGTGACAATATGTATGTATGTATTTATATTAAAATCTGGGGCTTCATCTGCGTTAGGGTTAAAGATTTAGGCCTTATTACGCAGATATGTTGCAAAACGGCCTAAAACTTTAAACGATAGCACAGATTCGTATTATGTATATGACAGGTATCAAAATAAAGTAGAACCCTAGGCTCTCTTACACCTACTACTTATACCAGTATATTAGACACGTGTCAATATCATCAAGCAATTCTTCAAAACCGGCCACTTTTCTCTCTTAAAAACAGGACCCCATAATCGGAGACAGGTATTGCAGTTTTATTTATTAGTTCTCTTTCGCTCATAATTTAGTAACCGATTTGTTTAGTTTGACGAGCTTTATCTTACTCACAATTTGTTTGTTAAGCAAACACCGGCTTATTCTCTCTTCTTATATTAGTGAGTATTTGAGAATTCCTTTTCATTCAATCAGGGGGATTTTAGTCGATTTTCATTTCAGTAAAAATGCTGCGATCACCAAAAGTCATAATCTTTGATAACCGTCGTTAAGGACTCAGTAAAATGAAGTAACCTGGGAATTATGATTGGGATTCATTACGTAATACAGTTTAGTATACGTTTATAAGTAAATCAGGCAAGATAAAGTAATCTTTACATTTTATTTTATATCTTCGTTTTAAGAATTGACGGGAATTTAAAGAATGGTGTTTTTTTAGGTAGTTTTATTTTGAAAACACATATTTTTTTGTCAGAAATAAACAAGGTTGTAAGATATTTTATTTTAAAAATTTTCATATAACCTAATACAATAAAAAAAACTTAACTTATTTGTATTGTACCTACCCATAGTCCCTCAAGACTATACGTCGATTTCTAATTTCTATAAAGTAATTGTTTGCTTTTGTAGAAAATTTAGCTGTTAGCTGACCTGCCAGTTCGGGTGAGGCATGAATGTATTCTAAAACTTAAATATTCATCAATATTTGGGAGATATAATAATGCGAAGCCTAAAGAGGTGAAACAAACCAGCTTAATGATTCGCCATGAATGAGAGACATTCCATATCATCTTAACAAAGTTACACACAAACATAATATATTTTATCCGTGTAGGAACAGAGAAAGAATACAACTTCCTGCGGCCGGGCGGCCTGTCGTAAGAGACGACAAAACAACCCACAGGTGGTAGGGTATTTGCTCGACTGGATGGTGACCAGCTCTGGTATAAAGTATGCCGCCATAACAACCTTGTCTTGTGTTCCGCCATTAGTGACCAGGTTCCAGTCTCCCTTAAGAGAGCAGCAGTGCATTTGTAGCATCTTAGGTGTTGCAAATGTTCATAGGCGATGATAACCGCTTTTCATGAAGTGGGCCGTCTGCCTGTCTGCTGAACTCCAGCGATATATATATATATATATATATATATATATATATATATATATATATGTAGAATAAAGAAAAGTGTAACGAGATAGGAAAGTACGCAGATATTAATTCAAGGGACCAAATATTAATACAGTTAACAATTGAATAATAGAAATAGATTAGATAGATTGACTATCTAGGCCCCGAAAAATATCTAGGGGCTAATGAAAATAAATAAAAAAGACGGTTCACGTCATAGTAAATAGTTACCATCGCCCATTATCTTCAATACTGTGTAATTTATGTTGTTTATCTTGTTGGTAAAATTTGAGAATTGGATTAACTTGCGTTTTTAAAAAGCTGTTCAGATATAAAAGCATGCCACATATTTTATGCATACCTTGATTCATGGAATTGATAGGAGAATAAATGATTGTTATCTTCATGTCTCAAAGCTCACGTAGACAATTTAAGTTCAGTTACTTTACGATAACCTAAATTTAACTTTAAATCAAATCGCATTTATCTAAATTATGAAAGTGGCCAATGGAGGCATTTAATTACAACACTAAAAGCATATAATTATATATATATATAATATAATTTCAAAGAATGAAATTTTTCTCACTTTTTGCCTTCCTATATCGCCAGATTAGTTGAACATTTCCTTTATTACCTGGAACGATCTCTCGTTTTTAGTGGTTGTTTTGTCAAAAGTTTTATTTATTTTGGTGTGCAAGAGTGTTATCTATATTTATTTCTATTTATTGTGTTCATGTCGGGCATAGAAGGCCTAGTACTGTTTATACAATATTCCTTATCTTACTATGTACAATAAACATAATCATTTCAGTTCATTTCAAACTGGTAACGCGTGTACGTAAACTGCCCTAAAAAACATTGAACTGTGACCATATCAAGTACTCTTTAGCCAATTAATTTCTTTAAAATATAGAGTTATGAGGTCTTTGAAAAGGTTTTGGGTATAAGAATGACAAATCAAAATTATGTCATCTGTCTTTTATTGATTTAAGAGAAAATATTTGGCACACAGCACATCTGGCCTGTATTTGGGGCAACGCATCGGCGTTCTCATCCAGCGCGGGAATGCGGCCAGCATTTTGGACACGTTCCCAACCAACAGTGATTTGGGACTTACATATTATTTATTTAAAAAAAATTAGGAAATTCCTACTAATATTATAGATGCGAAAATAACTCTTGTCTATCTGTCTGTCCGTGTGTCTGTCTGTCTGTCTGTTCCGTTTTCACGGAAAAACTACTGGACCGATTTGGCTGAAACTCGGTATATATATGTATATTTTTTTCGATGCCGAGGATGAACATAGGATACTTTTTATCCCGAAAAATGGGATAATTTCCGGGATAAAAATATATTTGTCTGTTTGTTTGTTATGCTTTTACGGAAAAACTACTGGACCGATTTGGCTGAAAATCGGTATATTTTAATACCGAGGGTGGATAAGGGATACTTATGTAAATGTTGTATCCCAGACAGTAGGATATAGGTTTTATTTGTGATTTGTCATTTTCATTATTTTGGTCAGGTCATTTTGATCAATTTGGTCATTTTAGTCACTTTCGTTATTTTCGACATTTTTGTTATTTATGTAGTTTTCGTAGACGGGGTATAGATAAATAAAGCCATGACGGTTTGAAATAGAGGGGGAAGTTTGGATGAGACCAATCATTTCTCAAGTTTATAGATATAAAAAATTATCGTCTGTAAAAATGCGATAGTAACCCAATATATCTGTTAAGCTTTCACAGAAAGCTACTAGGAATTTTGGGTCGGTTTTGGTGTAATTTTTTTAATTGTAGTATTGTTACCGAAAATAGACATAAATACATTTCATGGCAGAAGATGGGATACTTTGCGATATAAAATGAACTTAATCTTCCGGGTGCAAATAGCACTAACATATAAATTTAGTACAATGTAACCTGTATTGACGCCTAGTCTTTAAACAAGAGGCACTTACTCGAGGTTGAATCGCGGCGCGGCCGCGGGGTAAACCTAACACGCATCCTAGTTCATTTATAAAATGTTGCGTCACATAGGGTATAGATAGTTACATACGTACACATACCAAAATTCTATTTCTCAAAGCTATAACTAAATATAGTCGAGAAAAAGTAATATACTAGGAACGACAAACGCCCAGTAAACAATTAACTGACCAGGTCCTAAATTTTACACGAGATGGAGCCACAGGTTCTTCAGCATTATAAGTTTTAATAAAATCGTCCATTATGCAAATGTCCGGCCACAGAACGTAAAGAAGAGATTTGCATAAGCAATCTAGTCACCTCAACTACTAAGTATCCTAACATTATTCTAATGAACATTTATATTGTCCGGTACAAATAACGTTACTAACAATTATATAATATCATGGTAATTTGTTTGTATAGGCTGATGACCAACAAACATCAGCAAGCTACGTGACCATTGACATGTGTGTATTGAATTATTGCGACATTAATTACACCGAATAATTATGTAAGTTACACCTAATTATAAATATTCTATTAACAGATTGGAAGTTTTGTTCACATGGGATTTAAAATTCAAATAATGTTTGGCTAGTGACCGACTTACATATATTATTTGCTGTAACCGTAGTAGATCTTTTTCACATGAATCTACTCGCCTCTCTCTCGGTAACTCAGATTTATACACAATTGAAACTTACTTATTATTACTTACGAAAGATAAAAAATAGACAAGTATTTTTGGTTCATTCGCGTTGTGGAAAGTACATAATTATGAGTAGGTATAGTAACTTCTGATAGTCAATTTAGTTTTAAGGAGTTAAAAAGGTATATCGTGATAGATAGAACACGCTCCTCGAAGATTTTGTTTTTTAAGCATTCTACAATTAATTCAATATTTTTTATTTATCTACTTACACATGGACTGAATCTACCTTTTTTTATTGTCTAAGCAGGCAGAAGGCCTACCTATTACCGGTTAATATCTTAAGGTTCATTTACTTTCCCTACCATTCTGACATTAGTTAGATGTATGGAGCTTATGTCAAATTTTAACCGATAGTAAGGCATATGATCGGTTGGCAAGATCCGAAAAATATAGGAATGGGACCCTAGTGGAAAGCGGTTATCATTGCCTATGGACGTTTGCAACGACAAAGACGTCGCCAATGCGTTGCCGATCTTTAAAAAATTATATAACCCCCATATCATAGCGCTGAGAGAAAACCGTGGCAGGGACTAATCTCCACTTTCTTTTACCAATGATCTATAAAACTAATGTAGATTTAAATATATGTAATTGTAGATATACCCCTGTAGACAAATTCCTGAGAAATCTTAAAGGTCAACCGTAATATTTAGGCAGCACAGGCAGTTTATCGCGACTTTGTCCGCATAATTTTTGTGTATATGTGAACATTGTGTATTATTTTCCAACTTGAAAAATTATTTCACTGTGCTTAAGGTTATTTCTTAAGACAAAAGATAGACTATATACTCCTTTTGCAGTATACAGTCTATAGGTAATCATGCCAAAATATTAGTATGATTATTATGAAGTATAAAATGAATAAGTAGGTGAGAAATTTACACAGTTAGCGTTACTTGCCCGATTATAATAATGTCTTTTTGTGCCTATTTAATAAATGTAAAACTAGTTTGACAGCCGTCGATGAATTCGTAACGAATTGTGTTAAATTATTTACAAAGTTATATGGTACTGCATGTGACATACATAGAATAGAATATTATTTATTGCACACAATAAAATAATACACATGAGTTAACAATCATATAACTAATAAAACTACGTTTTAACGGTTTTAAGCGCGGTAATTTTATTTGATTTTGGTTTTTCCGACGTTTCGGCCACTTTTCAGTGGCCGTGATCACGGAAGACAAAGATGTCAAGTGTCAACGAGTATTGTTAAAGTTTTATTTAGCCTACCGCCAACTTATTAATTTTAATTATTTAATTTTTAATTTTGTTTATGGTTATTATTTAATCTATGGGAGCCTAATCTAATTTACTACCGCTTCGCAACATGTTATGGCTTGAAGAGAAGAAGCGGCGCAAGAAACTCTTCAGCAAACATGCCTAGCTCTAATAATTTTATATAATATTAAAATGGGTGGAAGGAAAAATAAAAGTAATTATCAGTCAAGTTGGTTTGTGTTCCGTTGTACGCAGAAAGAGCTCACAGTGTCTTGAGGTCTGGCAGCTGGTTTTTGCTGGGTTTGGGTCTTAATAGTTTTGATAATTGGATCCCAAACAGGTGGTACTTGCCAACCATCTTCTCTATTGAAATTTGGGTGTTTTTTGATTTCAATAGCCTCACGTATCATTCTAGGTATGAAACGATTCTCTTTCGCGAGGATTTGTGGGTTATCGAATCTGATGTAGTGGTTGGGTTTATCCAGCGTGTGTTCACTGATCGCAGACTTCGTAGACCTTGTGTGTTTCATGTCAGCAATGTGTTCTTTTACTCGTGTTTTTATGCTCCTCTTTGTTTGCCCAATGTATGACAATCCACACTCACAATCAAGCTTGTAAACCCCTGCATCCTGGAGTGGGATATTGCATTTCACAGGTCTCAGAAATTGGGTAATCTTTTTCTGCGGCTTGAAATATGTTTTGATTGAAGCTCGCCTGAGGATGTGACCAATTCTGTAGGATGGTGGTGAGACGACGTCTCACCACCATCCTAGTCAGTTAGCTACCGTGGGCAAATCTTTGTTTCAGAGAGCACGGAAAATTTGTGACGAGAACCACATAGCTGGAGAGCTTCAGCATGTCAAGCGAGTTCTACAACGCAATCAGCTGAAGACTCCACACCAACGTCACAAAGGCCCCAAACCACCTTCAGTTGAGCGGTGCCCTGCTACCCTACCCTACATCAAGGGGGTCACAGACAGAATTGGTCACATCCTCAGGCGAGCTTCAATCAAAACATATTTCAAGCCGCAGAAAAAGATTACCCAATTTCTGAGACCTGTGAAATGCAATATCCCACTCCAGGATGCAGGGGTTTACAAGCTTGATTGTGAGTGTGGATTGTCATACATTGGGCAAACAAAGAGGAGCATAAAAACACGAGTAAAAGAACACATTGCTGACATGAAACACACAAGGTCTACGAAGTCTGCGATCAGTGAACACACGCTGGATAAACCCAACCACTACATCAGATTCGATAACCCACAAATCCTCGCGAAAGAGAATCGTTTCATACCTAGAATGATACGTGAGGCTATTGAAATCAAAAAACACCCAAATTTCAATAGAGAAGATGGTTGGCAAGTACCACCTGTTTGGGATCCAATTATCAAAACTATTAAGACCCAAACCCAGCAAAAACCAGCTGCCAGACCTCAAGACACTGTGAGCTCTTTCTGCGTACAACGGAACACAAACCAACTTGACTGATAATTACTTTTATTTTTCCTTCCACCCATTTTAATATTATATAAAATTATTAGAGCTAGGCATGTTTGCTGAAGAGTTTCTTGCGCCGCTTCTTCTCTTCAAGCCATAACATGTTGCGAAGCGGTAGTAAATTAGATTAGGCTCCCATAGATTAAATAATAACCATAAACAAAATTAAAAATTAAATAATTAAAATTAATAAGTTGGCGGTAGGCTAAATAAAACTTTAACAATACTCATAATATTTTCTTAAGTTTTCGCGACTTGTATACATAATAAAACTACGTTTTAACGGTTTTAAGCGCGGTAATTTAACGAAACGTCGGAAAAACCAAAATCAAATAAAATTACCGCGCTTAAAACCGTTAAAACGTAGTTTTATTATTTAACAATACTCGTTGACACTTGACATCTTTGTCTTCCGTGATCACGGCCACTGAAAAGTGGCCGAAACGTCGGAAAAACCAAAATCAAATAAAATTACCGCGCTTAAAACCGTTAAAACGTAGTTTTATTATGTATACAAGTCGCGAAAACTTAAGAAAATATTATCATATAACTAGTACAATCGGCAGTCTTATCGCTAACAGAGATTTCTTCCAGACAATCTTCTGGAGATAATTTTACATTTCTAATAGTGGCTCGGTATTCAGTGCGCACAGTTTAAAATATATACAATCATATATACATATATTCATAGCAAATAAAAATACACATACCATATTTATATACAAATATATGTACATAGAGTTACAGATAAATTACAGTTTACAAATTTAGATAGTGATCTTTGGGCAATTTATTAAAAGATGTAAGTGACTATGCACTTCTGATGCTCATTGGTAATGCATTCCACAACCTTACAGCCTTACGTACATGTAGATACTTCAAATGAGTTTTTTCTTCTAAATAACGTTAAGTAGACATAGATTCTTCTTCCATGGTAATAGTTATCTATTGGTTGCCAGTGGTATTTTATTCCGATTTTATCTAACAACGTAACCAACCGCTCATTTGCTTTACTATCAGTTACCAGTAATGTCAAAATATAACCGACGGTAAGGCAAGTGAATGAATAGTAAGACGTAGAAACCGGTATTTAATTAATGACGCTAATTCTTTTCGAAAGCATTGTTATTTTAATTTATCTTTTTTATAATCATTTGGGGGTACAACATATTCTGCCATAAATATCTTCTGTCACCTCATAAATCATCGTGTCATCCTTCACATAATCTACTAATTAACTCCTTTTCTAAAGCATATGGATCTGCAACATTATGTATGAGGTTACTGTCTGCTTATTAAACGTTTAACCTTCGTGACATTTTGTAATTCTTGTTACTAACACCTTTATCTGAGCCCCACTTTTTATTGCGGTTGTTATTTGACCTCTATTAACAAATATTTTTTTATCTTTGAGACGTCAAGAAGACAGAAAAGTCGGTAAATGTAGCTAGCTCTATTAAGCTCAATATCTTATTCGTAATGGCTTTTATTTTCTAGGCTTATGTAGCTACTTTCGTAAAAACGGAACCGTTATTAAATCATCGGATCCACGTCATGTCTATATACCTATATTACAGTCTTTTTCTAGAAAACTACTGGATCTACGTGGATAAAACTTGGCAAAATGTGTTTTGTATGCTTCTACACAATGTAGAGTGTTAAAAAAAAACAAAAATTAGGGGTAGCCACCGTATTAGCAAGTAACTGAAGGTAGATTTAGTTTTCTGAATGTACAGAGTTTTCTGGTTTATTGTTAAACTTTTTTTGACGATGTTTGTTAATTATTTTATTATATATGTCAATGGTTAAAGATACACTCCTTAAGGCCTAGAAAGTGCTCCGTACCATAACTTTTGAATAGAAAATGCTGAAAAAAATCATATTATGGAAGAACTAGAAGAATTATTTGAGATTTTAGATGAAACCTCCTCCTTTTTTAAAACCGTTATTCTTTTTTATGGAATAGTAACGCCCTGCAAGTAGGTGAACAATGTAGGTACATATAATCTATTATACTTTGAAATTAAATCTAAATTGTAAACAATGATTTCATTGAACGACCTTCAAAAATGTTCGTCGTCAGAAGTTGGTTAAAATAAAAAAAATGAATTTTATTGGGTAATATAATTGTAATTTACTAATGCAGCATCTTCCCAATGTACGTACATGATTTTCAGGAAATAATATTTAAAGTTTAATATTTTTATGTTATAAAATTAGTCCGTGTTAAATTCCTAAAATCCGTTACAAATTGCATAAAGTACGAATTACAAGGTTGCCAGTGAACCATACCGATAGTTCTAAAATGTACATGCCTAGTTAGGTAATTATAGGAACCGGTTATGAACCCAACAAAACTAACAAAAAAAAACTTCCTATTTCGTTTATCGCCCTGTGATATTATGCTTATGATTAAAACTTAATTCTGTTTAAAAAGGTAGTACTCATAAATTACGTTGGTTCTGGTAGCTCATGTGCGTATTGGTGTCCGGCTTGAAAGCACGCCATCTTTGATGTTCTGAGCAGTATCTTGATAATAGCTGCAGACTTAATGTTCTCCCAGATCAAGCTTTTACACTATAGTTCTAGTTATACTTAGCCACATGTAAGACAGCTAACCTGTCGCCGAAAGAGTGATTGCTTTATATACTTTCTTCAAATTCCAATATTCTTCTACCTGTTCAACATAAACGTGGCAAGGAAGAGGTGTGCCTTGAATCTATCCAATTAAGTTGGACTCAGTATTTTCTATATCCGTATTGATTCAAAAATTCCAGCTACTATCTTCTCTTCTTAGTGGATCCAAGAGTAATCTGGAAAACGTCGTCTCCGTGATTAAGAGTTGATTCTCTATTTTAATTAAAAGTTAGCCGATATTAGGTATAAGATTCTAAACATGCCGTGTCTGTACATTGAACGTATTAAAAAAACAAGTGGAATAGACTCGTAAATGATGGAGAACACGATGAATTTTTTTTAGATTTCTTGTTTGTTTGTTCGGGATTCATGTAAAAACTACTGGGCGAATGTCGATGCGGTTATCGCTGATCGACAGAAAATTCTTAGACTTAAAATCTAGGCTACTTTTTATCTGCCGCGAATTTTCCAGGGAGCAGTTGGAAGTTGTTCGGGTGCATAAACATTAGCTAATTCCATCACAGTTTTCACTAAAACAATAGCTAACATTCTGTTTTAAATAACCCGGGAATCCTGCGGGAATTTCAAGTCAAGCATGGATGAAGTCGCGGGTATATCTTAGTATTTTTATATAATGTAAATGGTTAGCGTTGCTCTTGGGTGTTATTTGCAACATCAGGGAACCTAATCAATGTCATGCTACACATTAATCTTTATAAATATTTGAATGTAAGTCGGACATCAAATAAACACACAGGTATATCAACTAAGATATCCAATAGAGCTGGGGTAGAAAGAGAGAGCAGCAGCTGCAACTCCAGTTATAATGGATCTTTCAATCAATTAATTGATTATGAAGCCTTCAACTCCTAACTCCAAACGTTCCCATGACTAGGATATTGATGAATACACTTGTTTACCGCTATGCCTGCGTATGTTTGTTTACCAATCGCTTAGCTGGCTATGGAAATAACCATGCTCTGAGAATGACATAGTCACCAAAATAGCTTCTCGAATTAGCCAGCTAAAGTGACAATGAAGGTTTTATCTTCCAGAAAATTGAGTTCTCAAGTGGAGACCGTGTCTGAGAAACGTAGTATCAGGCTCGTTGCAGTATAACGAACTGCGAAAGGAGACTGTCGGAGACTAAATAAAAACAGGCCGACAATAACGACGACGACGACATATAAAAGTTTATTCTACAAAGATACATATTGAATATGACTTAAGAAACTCAGTTAGATGATATGTAAATAAAACACTGTAAAAAACACAGTACTGCCAGAGTACAACAACATAATGTGAATGCGGCTAGTTTATTAATTTATTATTAGACTGGTTTCGCCGTTCTTAGTTGTCAGTCCTATCACGGGTGTGTTACAGTGGACCGGATTCTTAAAATCAACTATACAACGTAATACGTGCGCGCGCGCAGGCGCTAACACAACATTGTTTACAAACAACCAGCTGCATTGTTATAAAGCAAATATATTTATAATTTTATTAAAGAACTGTGTTTGCGTAAGAATATTAAACTTCGGTAAGTTGCAATTTTTGTTTTATAATATTGTTATCTCTTTCCTGTATTTAAATATAAACTTGACGCGCTACATTTAACGTCTATACTTGATTATTCTTTGTAGAAGTATTTTAATATGACTTATATTGTACAATAGGTCTAACTTTGTAATAAAGTTGGCAATTTTTCGTAAGCTTTGAAGTTTATAGAATAAATTCTTTGTTGGAATTGTTTACGTATTGCTACTACCTACCATATTTTTGAATGAATAAATGAAAATATAATAGTATTACACCATAAACTTAAAACGAGACAAATAATACATAGATATAAAATGCTGTCGAATAACTCATAACTCTGTATTCAAGAATATTGAAAGAAAATACAATAGCTACATGGGCAATGTATATAAAAAGACTAAACTACTATTAATAAAATATAAATACTAATAAAATATTTTATATCTGCTTGTACAACATATAATAATTATTAAATCACTAGATGGGCCCTGAATCTAAATGTGTTGGGGGGCCCAAAGGCGAGATAAAGTTTGTTATAAAATAAACAAAAAATGCTCGAATTGAATTAAAATAATTATATATGCACGCGTACAGTGTATAACAGTACAGTCTTAACACACTTTTCTCGCCTTTTTTCGGCAAGCTTATTTATGAAATCATCCATAGCTGAAGACGATTTCAGTTTTTCCAGATTTTTTGCCTCTATAGATAATAATGACAAGTCTGATAGCCGTTCTTGTTGGCCCAACAGTTATTCTCAAAAATGTTATTAATCTATAAAAGATTGACGATAACATTTTGAGAACTGTACTTACACACTTCCGGGGCCCCTGTAGTCTGAGGCCCTGTATCATTGATATGGCTGATACGGTGGTAGCTACGCCCCTGGTTTACACACTGTGTCGCTTCTCAAGACTTCTGATTCATAAAATCTACTCCTGATACCTAGATGTTAGATGATGATGATAGATGGTGTTAGTGGCTATTGAGGGACAACCCAAATTTTAAAAGCCTCTAATCTCTTACTATGTACAATTTAATGCTTGATCCATTAAAAGCAAATGATGCGTATCTAATGCTGTAAATTTCTGCGCATTCATAAATACATTTTAATTTATGTGGTATTATGAGTGTACATCTTAAGCTCAGGTTTGTGCTGGAATTTTAATTTAAGTATATAATTATGAATTTTATACTTACTTGAAGAAACATAACACGAATAATTGACTAAAGTTGATGTAAAAACACTTTTAATAAAACTACGTTTTAACGGTTTTAAGCGCGGTAATTTTATTATTATTATATATTATTTTATTATGTATACAAGTCGCTTTTGTTAATTTTTGTTAATTCTTACTACATTTGTCTGTTATTGCGAATATACAGATTTGATAAATTAATTATTAATTAATAAGTATATTGTTATCTTGTGTCAGCCAATAGTTAATTAGAATTTACGGTAATAAATACTAGTAAATGCACATTTTTAGTTTTGATTTGTAAATATTATTTAATCAAGATTTTATACAGGCGTGTGTTACGTTATTATATATGTAAAAAAACAATTTAGACGCAGTATAATTCTGCATACTATTATCTAAAACAAACAAAATAGGTAGACTGAACTTCGAGCTCTCTTAGTGAAGCCGGCTAAAGGAAGCCGATTTTGGAATAGAAAGCTAATTTAGGAGTAGGAAGCCAATTTTGAAATAGGAAGCCAATCGCGTCGCAGTAAAATAATCGAATTACTAGGGATAAAGCGTTCGTTTGAAATAATTATGTAGGTACATCTATCTATATATATAAAAGAAAGTCGTGTTAGTTACACTATTTATAACTCAAGAATGGCTGTACCGATTTGGCTGAAAATTGGTGGGGAGGCAGCTTAGAACCAGGAGACGGACATAGGATACTTTTCATCCCGCTGGAGCCGGTAGGTGGCGCTGAGATCGGGTTCTAGAATCCTCCTAATGACCTGGAGCGATTTTGGTGATTTTCTTTTTGTGTGTTTGAGTGGGTTCCCGGATGGTTTAGATTCGCAATTAGAACTGGTAGGTGGCGCTGAAATCGGGTTCTAGAATCCTCCTAATCACCTGGAGCGATTTTGGTGATTTTGTTTTTGTGTGTTTAAGTGGGTTCCCGGATGGTTTAGATTCGCAATTAGAAGCGGTAGGTGGCGCTGAAATCGGGTTCTAGAATCCTCCTAATCACCTGGAGCGATTTTGGTGATTTTGTTTTTGTGTGTTTGAGTGGGTCCTCGGATGGTTTAAATCCAGAATTGGAAGTGATAAGTGGCGCTGAGATCAGGTGCTAGATTTTTATTTTTTCAGAGCAGGACAACGTCTGCCTGGGTCGCTAGTTTGTTATAAATATGAGTTAATTCATATTAATCACTCATAAAAATTAAACATGTTTGCAGCTTACTCAAGCAATATGATACAACAGAATTTAAATTTGGTCACGTATTGTCAAATGCTAACGTAATAAAATGTAATAGTATAAAATAAATACATCTACAGAAGGTTAACATAGAACAAAGTATTGAAATATTCTTACGCGTTATGTGCACGTAGGTACATTTATCTGTTACATAGGAATATTAATTAATATATCCGATGAAATGTAAAAATGGGCACATCATGTTAGGTATCCATAGAATACATTAATATAATAGAAGATAGGTAACGTAGCATTTTTTGCAATCGCCATACACGCGTTTCCACGTAAAAAATTTTTTGAATCTGTTTACTTCTAAGAGAGCGTTCGTGTACTATCTCACAACGCCCGAAAATGCTCCGTCTGCCGTTCCACTAGGCGATCGCGGTCGTTATGGTCGTGGCGAAACCGTCACTAATGACGTCATAATTTTCGCTCACGCAGCGCTTTTTTTTCAGGCGGGGGAAATGCTATTTACGCACTGTACTGGGTCCTTTGCAAGGGATTAGACCATAGTCGATCATGGAGGCATTCCCAGAAGGGACAATCCAAACAGTAATCGACCGGCTTGTGTGGAGACTCGAACCTAAATGGCTAATACCCACTAAAACCTCCGACGGCCCCGTGCTTATGGCAAGAAAGGCATGAGACTTAGAACGAAGTTACACCCACACCGATCCTAGCGCAATAAGTGTCTGAAAAAGCCCCTGGAAAGGGCTAACTCACTTCGACGACAGGGGTGAAGACTCCTCTGCTCCCTTGATGCAAGAGGGCCCCTGAAGCGGTATTATTTTAGGGAGGGAAATCATGCGCATATCTGCGTCTCCGGGCTCCCGGCTGACGCCGGCGCCCGTGAGTATACGCGCAATTCCACTTCTCTCCCTATCTCGTTCCGCGGCCTCCTTTTGAGACATCGCTGTCTCGCAGAAATTGGTCGCACCCACCCAATGATCATCGCTCTGCAGCATGGCTTGCACCAGGCTGCCGAGCGAATCAATCGGACCTACTTTTGTCTCGAGTTCAAACCTCTGTGGTGCCCAGGCTGCGCACTCGACTAGCGTATGAAACGCCGTGTCAAGCGCGCCACACTGGTGGAATTGAGGTGAAGGCTGACAGCCCGCAATCTGAAGGTCAGAGTCCCGCGTTTCCGCGAGAGCCATCGCAGCAGCTGCGGTCGAGTCGCTTCCACCGTATCAACGCCGGCTACAGGGTTTTCCAACTCTACCGACCAAAATTAGCAGAACCGCGCTGGGCGGAGCAGAGCTCGACGCTGGCGGTCGTCGTCGGAAGGGAGGGGTGTTTGGGGAGGAGGTTTGGGAGGAAGGGGAAGGAATACAAGGATTTGGAGTGGATAGGTGGGACACCACTGTCACGGAGTGAAGGGGGGAATGTGACAGTGGCCGCTAGAGGCCCCGGGGACGCATCCCCTTGTACCGCTTCCTGGACGGAGACGAGTCCAGGGCGGCACCCCCTGGGGGGGGGGCTCACGCAGCGCTTTTTTTTTAAGACGGGGGAAATGCTATTTACGCGCAATACCGGGTCCTCTGCAAGGGATTAGACCATAGTTGATCATGGAGACTTTTCCCTTAATTTAAGGGGCAATCCAAATAGTAATCAACCGGCTTGTGTGGAGACTTCGAGAAGTTGCACGGGCAACAACCACTACCCACTAAAACTACCCTCCTCCCATGTGCCCCACGCTTTTTATGTAAGAAAGGCTGAGACTTAGAACGTAGTTACGTCCAGTCCGATCCAGTGCAAAAAGTGCCTGAATGTGCCCCGGGAATCAGAACACATCCACTTCGTCAGCGGGGGTGATGAAACCTTTGCTCCCTTGATAGCTAAAGGCCCCCCGAAGCGGTATTATTCAGGGTGGGAAGTTATGCGCATACCTGCGTCTCCGGATGCCAGCCAACCGCCGGCGTCCGCGTGGAGTCGCATTAGTACGCGCAATAATACTCCATTCCCTATCTCGTTCGGCGGCCTCTTTGAGAGACATTACCATCTCACAAAAAGTAACCGCAACCCCCCAGGTATCGCTGCTATGCAGCATGGCTTTCACCAGACTGCAGAGCGAGTCGATCGCTCCTACTTGTGTCTCGAGTTCGAAACGCTGCGGCGCTCATGCCGCGCACTGGACTAGCGTGTGAAACGCCGTGTCGGGTGCGCCGCACTGGCGGCATTCCGGGGAAGGCAAGCAGCCCACAATGCGACACAGATACTTATCGAAAGAGTTTAATTTAGTTAACTCTACATATGCCAACCAAATACATTGTTTTAGACGTGTGAGATGAATAGACGACGTATTTGTTATTGAAGGCTCAAACTGACTGTCGAAATTCTCATGTAGAACTCGCTGTGTGTGACAGGCAGGCAACGAATTATCGCTACGAGTATTATTCACAGCGAATATACATATAATACACTCTCAGCCAGGATTCCCTGTGGTAGCCTATCGATGCCGGGACAAGACATCTTTATATATAGTTTTGTATATCTCGGTAACCTTCATGATATCAAGTTATTGACATCGTTTACAGTACATTATACACAAATAAAGTCATTATTGTTGTATAGGTACAGCGAATAAAAGGTAAATGTAAACAATATATATATATAAATTAAATACTGTTCGTTAGACTCGCTAAAACTCGAGAACGGCTGGATTGATTTGGCTAATTTTGGATTTAATTATTTGTAGAAGTCCAAGGAAAGTTTAAAAGGTGAGTAAATATTAAAAAAATGCTTGGAATATAGTAAAAACAACAATTTCGCTTTCCCTTAGAAACTATTCCTACCTGTCAAACATTAGATGTTCGTCCGGTCGTTTAGAAATCAATTAAATTTAAAAGTCGTTCAGAAATCAAATTAAATTTAAAAGTGAAGTATTTTTCATATTTTTGGTTTTGAATGTCAAACGTTTGATGTTCGTCCCGTCGTTCAGATATCAACGTTTTTTATTCATTGATTCTGAGGCGGTACGAAGTTTGCCGGGTCAGCTATAATATAAATGTTTATAATAAGACATTTGGAAATTAAAAATAGTAAGTACCACTATTTGTAGATTGAAATAATATAAGATGAAATCCATTTTGGACTATTGGAAATTACACATATAAAACTAAAGTCTGTTTCAAATACGAGGATAGAGTTATAAAATCGTGATCTTAAGTATGTATGAGATTATTATTAAATAAGGTTAAAATATATTTTTATATAATTAAAATTAACATTTATTACGTACGAAAACGATAATGCTACAAATTATGTTTTTGGGGATATGTAAGTCATACCGTCCTATTTGAAACAGACTGTACCTTATTAGATTCTTATCTGTTTGTGTCGACTACACAGGCATCACAGAGAACGCACTAAATGGACCTCTAAGCAAGTCAAAATAAGCTTTTGTCTCAGGTCAGAACATAAAGTGTATGACAATTATAAGTCCAACATATTAAATACGTGCCATGTGATAGTGAAGTGTAGATAGATAGACAATTCTTTATTGTATATCAAATCATAGACAAACAGAAGTAGATAAACATAAAAGATAGTACAACGGACGGCCTTATCGCTAAGAAACTATCTCTTCCAGGCAACCCATGGTAGGGCTTGATAGATTTTTAATACTGACGGTGGTACAATTAATAAATAATAATAAATATAGTACATGTACAAGTACAAATAAAATGTAAATATATATACACATACATATACACCCTCATATACCTATATATACCTAGTCTTGCCACAAATAATGTAAGAAAGATTTTTTTTTCTATTGCAAATAACATTTATAAGTTTTACAGTGTGTTAGTTTAATACATAAATATAAAACAATTAAAAATATAAAAAGCTTATTACAAGTGGTCTCCATTGGCTGCAATACAGTCCTTTAAACTTTAAGGCCAGTTATCAATAAAAGCACGCACGCTTTCCATGGGAAAATTCTTCATTGCCAATCGTATGGATTAGGGACTCCAAATTATCATGGCGTTTAGAGCAAGCCGTACTCTCTAAAACTGACCATAAATCATAATCCAGCGGATTAAGATCGGGACTAGACGACGGTCAGTCTTCAGCTCTGATGAAGTCCGAAACGTTCGTTTCCAACCAAGACTGCGTGGACCGAGCTTTATAACCCGGCGCCGAGTCTTGCTGGAAGGACCATTCTTGGTTATTGAACATAGTGTTGTTAAGGGGCTTAACAACCTTCTCAAGAATGGTATCTTGATACACTTGTGCCGATGTTTTGATACCTTTTTTATAAAAATATGACTCAGTCACTCCTTTATAGCTAACACCCTACCAAAGCATTACTGAAGACGGATAATGCCCACGTTGCACTCTGTCGACTAATTGAGAAGCTTCCTTAGAGCTTTGGGCATAAATACGGTCATTTTGTTTGTTAAAATGTTGCTCAATTGCAAAAAAATTCTCATCCGTAAACAATTTTTTTGTGTAACTTCCCTTTGGGTACCGCTTCAGTAGTTGTTTCGATTTTACCACCCTATTCTTTTTTAAATTATGAGTTAAGAAATGACCAGTACGTCTCTTATAGGCTGCAAGTCCTAAGTCATCTTTTAAAATACGCGACATGGTTCTAGGTGATATCTTCATCTCCCGAAATAAAATCTTTTGCTTTCGGACAGAATTTCTTCGAATTCTTTCCCTTACTACTTTGACCACCTTTTTCGTACGAACACTACGTGGACGGCCAGATCTTT
The DNA here is from genome assembly GCA_019925095.2 of Dendrolimus kikuchii. Lineage (NCBI taxonomy): Eukaryota > Metazoa > Arthropoda > Insecta > Lepidoptera > Lasiocampidae > Dendrolimus > Dendrolimus kikuchii. The sequence continues at coordinate 9,790,149 of CM034391.1, read as the reverse complement.
ATCTGTCACAAACAGAGGAGGTCTCATTATACCTATTAATAGCACGGTACACAAACATTTGACTAATACCAAGCCAATACCATTGAACACAAAAATACATGAAATGGAACGCACAATGGAAAATGCACTTAAATATTTAAAAAAACAAGCAAAAGAATTTCTAAAACGAACGGCGAAAGACGTTTGAGAGTTAAGCCCTCATTTCCATTTGATATTTAAAACGAGTTGAATGCGTTATAATAGGTTGGGGAAAAAGACTTTCCGCATATAGTATGTATGAACTTGTAATGAGATCTCTTTGGCTATATCATTTGTATCTGGCTGGTTTTGGTATCATTAAAAAGTTTTAATTTTAAAGACGACAATTCCAAATTCAAATTAGGAAAATGTGTGATTTTCATTTGTTTTTCTTATTGTTAAAATGAGTGAATCTAATGAAGAAATTCGATACATTTTAAAATTTTACTACAAAAAAGGTAAAAATGCAACACACGCCGCGAAAAAAAAATGTGATGTTTATGGACCTAATGCAGTATCTGTGAGAGTAGCGCAAATTTGGTTTAAGCGTTTTCAATCCGGAAATTTTTATATAAAAAATGCACGTCGCTCTGGTCGCCTTGTTACGGACAAAATTGATGCTATTTTTGAAAAAGTGGAGCAACATCGGCATATTAGTTGCTACGATGTAGCTAAAGAACTGAGAATTGACCACAAAATGGTTTTGGCGCATTTGAAAATAGCTGGGTACACAAAAAAGCTCGATATTTGAGTGCATCATGAGCCCACTGAAAGAAACCTAATGAACTGTGTACTCATTTGTGATTCTTTATTACGACGTAATGATACCGAACCATTTTTGAAGAAACTGATAACTGGTGATGAAAAGTGGATCACGTACGACAAGAACATGCGAAAAAGTCGTGGTCAAAGGCTGGTCAGGCTTCACAGACTGTGGCGAAACCCGGGTTAACTCGCAACAAGGTGATGCTGTGTGTATGGTGGAATTGGAAGGTCATTATATATTATGAGCTGTTACCGCCAAGCAGGACCATCGATTCTGAACTGTACTGCGAACAACTGATGAGATAAAAACAAAAAGTTGAGAGAAAGCGGCCGGAATTAATCAACAGAAGGGGTGTGGTTTTTCACCATGATAACACTAAACCTCACACATCTTTAGCCACTCAGCAAAAATAACGAGAGTTTGGCTGGGAGGTGTTAATGCATCTGCCGTATAGTCCTGACTTAGCAACTTCAGATGTTCACCTGTTTCGGTCTCTGCAGAATTCCTTAGGCAGTGTCAGGTTAACATCACGAGAGGACTGCCAAAATCACTTGTCGCAGTTTTTTGATCAGAAGTCCTAAATTTTTTATAGCAATGGGATCACATCCCTACCTACAAGATGGCAAAAAGTTATCCAACAAAATGGCACCTAAATACTTTAGTCAAATGTAAATAAACTTTATAAAAAAAACTTTTGATTTTTTTTATAAAATGCGAAGAAACTTTTTCCCCAACCTAATATTATAAACAGACGGCCAACCAGTAAAACTACAAAATAAATTTTATTAAAAAAAAAGTAAATCGCTCCTTTTAAAGGCCTCGAAAGTTCATTACTCGTATAATGAAGTTAGGCATTTTGCGCATTTGTCACGGTCCAAAAATATTTCAAATGATTAATACTATTGAGTTAAGATCGCCTTTTGTTAAACTTCTTTTTAAATATGGCTTAGTACGATTTATATTTTTAATCAGTATCAAATGGATATTTGACACATTTTACAAAAACCTAAAACAATTTACATAAAAAAGTGCGCGCTTTAAATATTTTCCTATCATTTTATTAAAAACATTCACAATAAAAATAATTTTAATTCCTGTTTAAACGGTAATTAATAAGCTATTTGACTCGTTAGAATTATGATGTCGTAACGTAGTACACCTGACAAAATCAAGGGGGCTGCAAGGGGGTGACGTTTGATGACAAAAAATATCTCAGTTGATTTGACTGACAAGTACCCTATTAATAGTATTAATTTATGAATATTAAAGTATTAGAATCATCTAAATTTCAAACAACCGGTTCTATATTAGCCCTATATCCCAGCCCCAGTCAAATACATGTCATGTAGTCAACAAAAATGCATTTACTAGCTGTTATCCTAACTAATATAATAAATGCGAATATAAGTTTATTTGTTTGATGTTTTCACGCCTTAATTATCCACAAAATCGTCACGAAATTGCACACACGTTGCCAGGGTTATTACAGAATAGGACATAGGACACAGGGTACCTTTCATCCAGAAAAAAGTACTTTTCTCCCCAGGAATAGACGAATATAGACGAAAAAATAGCGCTACGACCGCATTTTATTAGTGCTATTGTTGCAATGCACCAACAAATACATGACAACAACATAACAACGACAATTTGAATATGTTGCTCTCATGGTTAGTCCCGCCTTCGCTTCGATAGATGGCGATACGGATATTTATCATTAGATAATATGAAAATGAATATCTGCTACTGACACTGCGTAAGGAATTCTGCAGAGACCGAAACAGGTGAAAATCTGAAGTTGCTAGGTCAGGACTATACGGCAGATGCATTAACACCTCCCAGCCAAACTCTCGTAAAAAAGAGAGGAGGATGTCAGAAGCCTTAAGAACAGACGAGCGTGCATGACAAGAGTTATGAATGTCAAAAAAGCAAGTGAGGTGTGTAAGAATGGGCCTAAATGGCGCTCTGTTGTTCGTGCCTACCCCGCAAGGGAACTGGCGTGAAGTTATGTATGTATGTATGATAATTTGAAGAAATCAGTAAATTTCTAAGAATTAAAACGTGCCCCCTTCATCACTTACATATCGTTTTTTAACGCGAGCGAAGCCGCAAGCAAAAGTTAGTAGGTACAAACTAGGTAGTTTATAAAACTGTTACCCGCGAAGTGCTTGCGAGCTCTCGGAAGGTTAGCATATAACGCCGCGCAGCGCTCTGCCGTAGTGAGTGAACTGCGCCGTCGACTGCGCGTATCGTTCGATGCTAATCGCTCGCTAACTGAATGAGTCGTCATACAAAACGCCACAAATTGCGTACATTTCGCGCTGTATGGACACTCCATTTACTGGAAGCAAACAGATACTCACCGTTCGTCTATTAGGGACTGCCTTGAATATAAGCTAAAAGGTCGCTAGGTCTAAATAAGGTCGCTAAAATTACCAAGTTTCAATCGCAAGAAGCTGTTAGTAATTTTAATAATTATTTATGATACCAGCGCGGTGAATTGGTTTTTACAAACTAGGTAGTAGACGAATGTAAGCCCAAGACGAAGTCAAGGGCATACCCTAGACACGAGTTTGTAAAAACCAACAACCGCACGCACATATGTCATACAACATTTTTCAACACATTTGCGAGAAAACAACACAATAAGTAATGAAACAAACAATGTACTCTTTGATATCAGTCGGAATGTTGCAAAATTATTTGACGTTTCTAATGTGAAAAGGGCGCCACGTTTGCGTGATGATAAAACTACATCTTTATTTTTATTAAAAAAATGTATTGATAAAAAACTGTTTCCAAAGAGGGTCGATTATTCAGCTTATCTACTTTCGTAATGTGAAACTCCTTATTCAAATGCTTATATATTTTTCAAAACAATGTTCAAACAATGCATTTACGAAGCTTGTATACATTGTTTGAAAGTTAAAAAATACGTATCACACAATGGGGTGCGGTGCGTAAATGCATTGTTTGACAAAATATGTTAATAGTACATTATGGTACTAGTGTGTAACATTGGTGATTACCGCCGAGGCGCCATTGAGACTCGAGCCGTAGGCGAGGGTCTTAAGAGAGCCGAGGACGGTAATCATCAATACACACGTGTATCATACGACGTTTTTCAACACACTTGTGAATAAAATAACAACAAAAACTCATTTTATTTAGTAGATAAAAAAAGTTATATATGAGTGAAAGTTTTATTTGTTAAACACGTACGAGTTAAAATTATCTATTTAAATAAGAAGTTGCATGAAATGAGCAAGCAATAGGAACATTAATTTATTTGTTCTATAGGACACGATCTTTTTTTTTGAATAAAAACTTTTTTAAGAACAAAGCAACTCAACCAATAAAAAAAAAATCTATAACTCACTAGTGAGTTATAATGTTTTTTACTCACAGTTTGATAATGGGTGTCATTCTGTGCCTAATTGCGGTGACCATAGAGCCACTTTATGAGCAAGTGTGTTGAAAAAATATTTATTGCGATAGTAAATGTTATTTTTATCGCCATAGTTTTTAAGCCCATTTACTGTTGTAAATAATCATTTCATTAAAGTGTGAGAACAGAGCCTAGCAATGGGAAGCTATACACATAGGATAGATACACATACGGATTTGGCTTTATTCAATTTTTATACGGCAAATACATGATATTTGGTATAACTCACAGAATGACAATTAAAATATTAAGGTAAAGTAAAAATTAAGATATAAAACTGCGTAGAACGACCAAGAGAACTTGTATTTTTATTAAAAATATTTGGTAACAGATATTAAGGATAATTAATATTGACATTTGGTAAAACCTCCAAAGCTGTTAAACTGGTAAAAATTAATCATCCGATAAATTTGGAGATTTCTTTATTATATTATTATCCATATTTTTTTTGATTATAGAAGAATACTAGATCCTGTATCATAATCTATCTATCATAAATGACTAGATGGTGCTATAGGTCATTCTCTGACATTGCAAACAAAGTCAGATTCGATGAATGTAATATTCTAAAAATAATAACAGCCCATAAATGTCCCACCGCTGAACTCAGGCCTCACATTATTTGCGAACAGACAATACTGTATGGACTTGGACAAGCCTGGCGGGTGTGTACACCCGCCAAGCTTGTCTAAGGCGGCTTGGTATGTTTGACACATCGGTTATCTCGATGTGTAGATTCCATCACAATGTTTGCCTTCACCGTTGTTAGAAGGTGGTAATTGTAACAATATGCACAATAGGTCAGAAAACTGCCCAAATGGTGCCTGCGGTCCGGCCAGGATCGAGAACCCACGCCCTTTAATTTGGGACGCGTGCGCTAGCCATTACGCTACCACAACTTCTGTCAAACCTTCTAATGAATGGTACTTATTAACATTTATTTCTTCGTCTTCAGCCAGTCTCTATCCACTGCTGGATATAGGCCTCCCCAAGGTTGCGCCACATAGCCCCGTCTCCCATCTTCTTCATCCAGCCTATTAACAATTATTTACATTTTTAAAACTGTTTATTTACCTACCTCGATACCAAATAGACATAGACTAGACACTATTGAAACTACATACTTCCGGCTTTCAAGCTATGGTCGGTCAGTGGAATTAAGAATGTATTTGTATATAATTGTCTTTGGCAAAAAGACTAAGCAAAAAATACAAATAAGTAATCAGTAAATGCCTAAACTATATTGCTATTAGTATACACTGACGGTAGAATTGGTCCATAAATTTAAAGACACCTAGCGGCTAAAGAGCGAGTTATATCAAATGCTTATCTAATAGGTAGAACCAAATATGAGGATATTCGTAAAACCAAGGTAAATAACATTTCTTTCAATACTAGTAAACTGAAATGGCAGTTGATGGAGTAGACAGGTTCTTGAGTATATGTATGTTGAGTGTATGTACAAAAGAACACTTTCCGTCCTAGTGGATCAACGACCTGCTTGTGCAGGTCGTTGATCCATCCTCTCCTGCTATAAAAGAAATACTCAACGTAGTCTCGAGACCAATTTTTATGAAAACTAACTTGGTATCGAAGATTTTTGAAAATCAATTACCCTAGTCACGGAAAGGAGGATTGAAAGCATGCTTGGTGTAATTTTTTTTTTAATGAGTCGTTTCGTCTTTTGGCCTTTTTTAAATTTATTTTTATTGCAGGAGTTCAGCAGACAGGCAGACGGCCCACTTGATGGAAAGCAGTTATCATCGCCTATGGACAATTGCAACACCAAAGGTGCTACAAATGCGCTGCTGCTCTCTTAAAGGAGACTGGAACCTGGTCACTAATGCCGGAACACAACTCAGGGTTGTTATGACGACATACTTTAGACCACGGGTGGTAGCCATCCAGTCGGGCAAATGCCCTGGTTGTAGGTTGTTTTGTCGCCTCTTACGACAGGCCGTCTGGCCGCAGGAAATTGTATTCTGTCTCCGTTCCTGCACGGATAAAGGGTAATTGATTTTTTAAATCTAATTATACTGCTTTAGTTTTCACCAAAATCAGTCCCGAGACTCTTGAGTGTTTTTCGTTATTTCTTATAGTTTACGGTTTGGTCCTAAAGGCTTACTTGAAAAATTCACCTGTATATAAAGTTAATCAACTCGATTAATAAGGAATATAAAGACAATTCTACTGGATAGTCAAATTCGATTAAATACTCGGTTTTATACGTCTGATATTAAAATATAGATGTGAACTTTTGAACAAAGGCTATTACTGAAATATACAACTTACACAAAACTATTAACCATATATATAAGTTATATTAAATTGAACATTGAAAATCTGATGAAAGTTTAACAATTCTGAATTATTCTGACTGAATAAGTTCTCTATTAACTTTATAATAATCATTATAAGTCAACATGAGTATTAGTTTAACTTTAATATCAACCTGTGACTAGGAACAAAATGTAACAATAAGTGCATAGGCACTCACATTCAATTCTATATCTTAATTTAGAAGAATATAGTGGTATGCAACATTACGTCTTACTTATTTGTTTCTTTGTTGATTAAATTTAGTTCCTTAATAGTACAATGACTTTATAAACTAATACAATAAAAGAAAACTTAAATTATTTATATTGTATTCTACCTATATATTACATTCAATTTAATTACTTGAATTACTACAAAATTGCGTAGCAACTTTTTTTAATTTTAATAATTATTTTTGTTAATACCTACTTTATTTGTGAACGATGTAAATATATTTTCAAATATTTATTTCTGAATGATGCAATTAGCTATTTCCTTAATTGAATAGTAATTCTGGTATATTTTATTTATTCCATTTTTAACGTCTATATTGTATGGAGTAATTTACTATAATTTATCATAATTATATGTAATAGTAGATATTTCAAATATGATGTGGTAATTGTGTAGATTATAACTGAAGGTGAAGATGTTCCTTTGCAAAAAAAAAACGGGTACCTTAGAGTCATTGACTTTTCTATGAATATTTAAAATATTTTTATTATGTCATTAGCTTTGATGACTGGAAATTTCTTATTATCCGTTGAAGTTTCACTTCTACTATGTGTCCCAGCACACATTTCGATTTTTCGCAGGTTTACTGCAAATTATGATTTGGTTACCTTAGGTACATTTTAATGAATGCATTTTTTGTTTAAACATATTTTATTTTATCAAACAAAACAACTGAATTCGATCCGGAACGAAAAAAACGCATCCATAGCATACTCTAAAATTATGCCGCGTCTCACCACGTCAAGTCTAAATTTATGCCGCTCCCCCACGTGGCCGTAACGCTTTTTCGTGACAGAAAAATCCTAAGACCCCCCCGTTTATATAGAAGTTTCACTTCAAAATTAATAACGAGTATGACCTTCCCTTCCAGCGATTACGGCATATAATCGTCTTGGCATGCTTTCCACCAGGCTTTTGATGGTATCCTGTGAAATGATTTCCCTCTCAGCCGAGATTACACGTTTAAGCTCTCTGATGTTTTGTGGATGTGGTTGGACAGATCGTACTCGCCTTTTTAGGAGGTCCCAGACGTGCACAATGGGGTCAAAGTCAGGGCTTCGCGCTGGCCAATCCAAAGGACGAATACCGACCCCTTGCATATATATATATATGCATCTACGACCCCAGAACGGCGGGCCCGAGCGTTAGTATCCATGTAAATGGTATCTTCACCGATTACAGTCAGTGCGGGTTGTGCATGTTGACAAAGTATTTATGTTATAATATACCTTTACGCATTTAGTGAGTCATTTTCAATGAATACTATCTTGGTACGATAGCTGGAAGTTACTCCCGCCCAAAACATAACGGATCCTCCGCCATAATAATGAATTCTCAAAACACACATCGGCATAACGATCTCCTGGTCTTTGTCACAATCGCCGATGTCGGTCCTCATCATGCAGACAAATTCGAGCCTCACTCATCACAGAAGAGTACGCTTATCTATCTATCTAGTGTCCAAAATAGGCAATTTCTAGCGAACCTCAGTCGAGCAATTCGGTGTTCACGGAGTAACTTGGGGGCCCACGCTGGTCGTCGACTACATATATCAGCCGCTAAAAGCCTCCTCCTCACAGTCCATAGGCTAACTTGTGCTCCTCGTACCTCTTCAAGGTTTCTTTTGAGGTCTATGTAACTGCATTTGCGGTTCCTCAGCGCCTGAGTCACTAAAAAGCGGTCGTCTCGTGGTTGTGTGCAACGTTTCTTTCCTAGAATCTTGCCTTCTCTGAAGGGTACTTGTCTATTGGTATCGAGTCCAGGTTCTTTGGACGGTTAAACGATTCACGTTTAACCGCTGTGAGACCTAACATTGGCTACACCCTTCTTCCAGCAGTGCTTATTGCTTTTTCTGCCATTACAAAGATATCTGTTTTAAGTCACAATAAGGCATGAATATGCGACAAACATAAATTATTCTATTTTCTTAAGTTTTCGCGACTTGTATACATAATAAAACTACGTTTTAATGGTTTTAAGCGCGGTAATTTATTTTATTTCGGTTATAAATAGATTACCCAATTTTTGAGACCTGTGAAATGCAATATCCCACTCCAGGATGCAGGTGTCTACAAGCTCGATTGTGAGTGTAGCTTATGATACACTGGGTAAACAAAGAGAAGCATAAAAACACGGGTAAAAGAACACATTGCTGACATGAAACACACAAGGTCTACGAAGTCTGCGATCAGTGAACACACGCTGGATAAACCCAACCACTACATCAGATTCGAGAACCCACAAATCCTCGCGAGAGAGAATCGTTTCGTACCTAGAATGATGCGTGAGGCTATTGAAATAAAAAAACATCCAAATTTCAATAGAGAAGATGGTTCGCAAGTACCACTTGTTTGGGATCCGATCATCAAAACTGTTAAGACCCAAACCCAGCAAAAACTAACTGACAGACCTCAAGACACTGTGAGCTCTTTCTGCGTGCAACGGAACACAAACCAACTTGACTGATAATTTCTTTTATTTTCCTTCCACCCATTTTAATATTATATAAATATATATATTATTAGGCATGTTTGCTGAAGAGCTTCTTGCGCCGCTTCTTCTCTTCAAGCCATAACATGTTGCGAAGCAGTGGTAAATTAGATTAGGCTCCCATAGAGTAAATAATAACCATAAACAAAATTTAAACTAAATAATTAAAATAATGAACAAGTTGGCGGTAGGCTAAATAAAACTTTAACAATACTCGTTGACACTTGACATCTTTAGCTTCCGTGATCACGGCCACTGAAAAGTGGCCAAAACGTCGGAATAACCAAAATCAAATAAATTACCGCGCTTAAAACCGTTAAAACGTAGTTTTATTTTAAATTATTCTACTAAAAATAACGATAAGTTAGTTTTAGTTGCCTGATAACCTTTTAACCACAAATCCACGAAAAGTAGATAAAAATTCACAAACTGACACAGAGATTAATATTTTTTTAAACTAAAATTTCGAGTTTGTAGTTACCTTTTTTATATGCCCACACTCTTTATTATTAAATGCCGGTAACATATTTCGGCTATTAAAACCTCTTTAGACCTAAATTATAACCAATAATGTAGAAAAATCAAAACCGCCCTTTTTTGCAAAGGAGTTTATAATATCTTTTATAAAATACTATCAAAATTTTTGAAACAGTAATGTAAAAAAAATCTGTCACTAATAATGTTCTTAATTACAATAGTTTATCAATGAATTGTACTATCGGTTTGCCAATCAGAAAGAGAGTACTTAGGTTTCCTGAACTGTAAAATTTTTAGCGGGAAAGTGTGACAGAATTTTAGTGGCGAATGTGTTCTAAAAATGTGCACCAGTTCAGTGTGATGGTTATATTTGAGCCGTAAGGTTTACTGATTAAAGCTATAGCAACTAGTTGCCGTTCTTTTCTTACCTTAAACCCTCCTGAGGTTTTCCAAGTGTTACATATAATCCCTCAAGACTATAAGTAGCATACTGAGCCTAGATCACCGTCTTCTATGGGTAAGGTGCCAAAAGGCTGGCTGCGTTTCCTCGCTGATAAAATAATAATTAGATTAGTTTAAATACACTGACAGCGGTCTGGTACTAGACTATTTTACTTTAATTTTAGTTTGTATATATATAATATTTTCATAAGTTTTCGCGACTAATATACATAATAAAACTACGTTTTAACGGTATTATGCACAGTAATTTATTTGATTTTTATTATTCCAAAGTTTCGGTCACTTTTCAGTAGCCGTGATCACGGAAGACAAAGATGTCAATGAGTATTGTTAAGGTTTTATTTACGCTACCTACCGCCAACTTGTTCATTTTAATTATTTAGTTTTAATTTTGTTTATGGTCACTATGGGGGCCAGTATGGGGCCCAATCATAGAGTACATTAATAATTAATAATAAGAGAAGGCTAATCTATTTACCACCGCATCGTAACATGTTGTGGCTTGAAGAGAAGAAGCGGCGCAAGAAACCCTTCGGAAACATGCCTAGCTCTTATAATTTTATATAATATTAAAATGGGTGAGAGGTAAAATAAAAAGTTGGTTTTTGCAAAAGAGAATCGTTTCATACCTAGAATGAGGTGTGAGGCTATTGAAATCATAAACACCCAAATTTCAATAAAAAAAATGGTTGGCAAGTACCACCTGTTTGGGATCCGATCATCAAAACTATTAAGACCCAGATCGAGCAAAAACCGACTGCCAGACCTCAAGACACTGTGAGTTCTGCGTGCACCGTAACACAAACCAACTTGATTGACATTTTCTTTACACTTTTTAAAAATTTTGCTAGATTTCATAGCCTTTGTACAAATATGCACTATGCACTAGTAAATACAATATCCACATATTACCTAATGCTGCAATATAGTGGTTGTAAATTGATATACAAGAAATAAATATTCAATATGGCGTCGTAAATAAAGTATCAGTTTCGAATTACTAAGGGTCCTTTCAAGATAATATTATATTGTTTGGTTTCTTTCCCATTAATTTAGTCTTCGAAAGTATATTAGCGTGTGCTACATGGTACATACGTTATGGAACCTTAATTAGGAGTTCATGTGTAGTTATTCGGACTTTGTAAGTTGAAAGGGTTGGTTGACAACAAAACAGTACCGTTCTACAATGACTGTCGGAGCTCGACTGGTCACTAGTTCAAATAAACGCAGCAAACAGCAAACAAACCATTCTAATGAAATTTAAATACAGAGCTTTGATAGAACGGAAAAGAAAATGTCTTTTCAAATATTACTATATTTAATTTAAACACGATGTTCACATTTTGTAGGTACATACTATAACAATACTCGCATGAGTATTGTAACTACATAATACTGTATACTAATACAAGATGTTTGAGATGGTAACCCAGACGACTTTTTGAACATAATAAAAATTACAATATCGCGCTACATTTTTACTTTACCACATATTTCCAACGTCGGCTTTCATATACCTACTTAATTTCATTCCGAAAGCCTAAGACATCTTTTAACGTTTATTTCACTTTTGCTAGCCTTTCATAAATATAATATAGCGGCATAATATGGAATATAGATTGTTTTGCTATTCCTTATCATGAAATAGTGTGGCCGCGCCGCCCGTTTGAATGGATCAGGTATCGGACTCTATTTCTCTATTTTCATTCTTCATATTTTATAAGACACTGTTCTAATAAGTATATTTATGTTACTAGGTCACTATGAATAATGGCCGGTCTGTATACATAATGCCCGTATCAAGTGGGCAATATAAATAAAACTGCATGATTATCACTTTCCCTGGTCAGTTTAAATAATGACCAACTGGCTTGGGCAATAGGGTAAAATAGATGAACTTTAGTTTTTGTATATAAAGACTGATTAAACGTATGTAATTATTATTGTAAGGTAAAAAAAAACAATTTTCTAGTCCTTTTTTTAATTTATAGCTTGGCAAACAAAGTTTAGAGATGTCATTATTATTGATTGATGACACATACTTGTAGTGGAACACTTACAAGCCAATAGATGGCGCTGTGCAATAATTGATGTCACAAATGTTTCCCGAAACATACAAAGAATATATACAAATTTTCAACTAAAACAGATGGGCCTAGGCCTGCGAGGAACAACATTAGCCTCGCTGGAAGATCTTCGTTTGAGACGGAGGAGCATTCCATCTCCCTCGTCCACCCTATCCGGGGCACCCCCTTAATACTATATTACAGTATATTACATAGACTTTAAAATACGAAAATCGTGAGGGGCGGTCGAAGGTCGCGACCAGTGACCAGAACAGTGAGTTAGTTTGGGTTAGATTCGACGATCCAGAGGAAATAAGGAGGACACTGAAAGAAAAGAACATCCCAGTGGAAGCAGTACGCCACATTTCTGGCGTGGGGGCAGTCCTGGCTACCTCTTCTACGCCACAATTAGTGATCCCAACCAAGAGAATCTCGCCCGGCTATATACAACAAACCAGTTGCTCTATATACCGGGCTTGGTTTTAGAGGCCTGGCGAGGGCAGAGAACATTGTCATCGGTGCCAAAAATTTGAGAACTCGTCCAGAAATGGTTATCTCCCAATCACGTGTGTACGATAAGTTGCGTGAGAGGGCCGACTTGCGCAAACTGCGTCAAGGTGCACGCAGCATGATTTAGACGTTGCCCTACATTTGTAAAAGAAGCAAGGAAAAAAAAGGGAAAACTTGATTCCCCATCCCCACCAATAAGACCCCAGCAACCAGCAGACAACCACCCGCAAATATCGATCAGGGCCAAAAGAAGGCGGGCACAAGCCCCTCTACCTCCTGGAAGACTTTCTCAAAACTGAGCAACCAGAACAACCGAGAGCCACGCTACGGCAAACGGCCCAGAGGCCACAAGGGGTGCTAGGAACCACATTAGTGCCTCTTTCAAATGACCCCACAGAGAGAAGTGCTGTAATGGAGCTGCACCTGCTGACTAAGAAGTGTAACAAGTTGCATAACTACGACACCCATTTATGGAAGAGTGGGCAACGGCTGCCCCACCACCTGCAACTGCTAAATATAATAATAAAGATGCCCCCAGTGCGGCCACCAGGCGCCACTTGAGAGAACACTAGCTCCCACCTCTGGGGCTGCTCAGCCATTACCGCATCGTCAGCCGAGGACTAGGACCAGGCGTGCACCCTCTACTTCTGCCCAGAAATCTTTATCATCCAATGTAGAGGAGACTAACGCCAGGGACCTTCTTTAGATAATTCTCCAGTGAGTGCTTCGCTTGGAGGTATTTTATTGGACCTTGACTGACCTGATCGCCACTATCGCAGCTGGGGCAGACCTCAAGCTATTTGCGATGCATCATCTGGTCTGCATAGACGCTATTCGTCATGGATAGGACACTACCGGATCAGCTTAGATTATTATACAGGAACTCACGGAGGAGCGGCCGACAAGACTCTGCTTCTGCGCCTTCTCGACCAATCGTAGGATGTCTATAAATATAAAATTGTATACAACGTCCTCCTTGGAAAGATGAAATTTCGGGCGAAGCTGATGTTCCGGATTCTGAAATTCGTCGTGTACAAGCGTGACGAAGTCATAAAGTGCTAGTGAGGGCCAGAAGGGCGGTGAAAATCTTCGCCGGCTACCGGCCGCCAAGCTCCCGACTTATCCACACACGTCACACAGCATGACCGAATTTATCAAATTGTCCGGCGCGAAGTAGGGAAGTTTTCATACTGCCCGGGCCAAGTGATAAATTTATGTTATCTCAAATCGGGATTATTATTATTATTAATATAGGCCGGCCAAAGTAATTAATTTGTCAAACTGACCGATACTCTTGGTCATTATTCATAATGATCGGTCCATATGAATAATGCCCAATTAAACAAGTTGCCCGTAACATATCCACCCCATATTTTTTTACAAGACGCTTTCATAACGGCGCGGATTAAGCGCGAGTTTAGCTGTATCTTAACAAGGAAATTATCTTATGACAAAATTAAAAATATTCTCAACTGCTTAAATGAGCAACCACAACATTTCAAATTCAAAATAATAAGTAAACATTTACATATGTTATTCAGCGTAACAATAAACCCGTTTTGTGGCGGTAGTAACATTACTAGATACTCATAATAATTAATAATTATAGATAACAATTTATTGCTCACCAAATATACAATTACATAAATGCACGATTACAATATTGTCATGGTAGAAACAATAGACGACCTTCTCGCTTAAAGCAATCTCTTCCAGGCAACCTAACATAAGGAATAATTTAACTTAATCTGGTGATGTAAGTGGTGCAGATTATTAGATGGAACTTAGATATACTTAAATTACATATATTATAAATGAATATGACATACTTATATTTCTTTTTGAGTTGAATAGATAAAAACATATTTCAAAGATATATATCGAGGGATAGTTTCCGGGATAAAAATATATTTGTCTTTCTGTTTGTTATGCTTTTACAGGAAAAGTACTGGACCGATTTAGTTGAAATTCGGTATACATGTAATTTTAATACCGAAGGTGGACAAGGGATACCTTTTATCCCGGGTAATAGGATAGATTTTGGGATAGATTCATGTAAAGGTTATCCCAAAAAGTGGGATAGGTTTTTTTGTGATTTTCCATTTTCGTCATTTTGGTCATCTTTGTCCAATTTGTCCGAGTTATCCGATTTGTCTTTTTTGTCCGATTTGTCCTTTATATCCGAATGGTCCGATTTGTCCGATTTGTCCAATTTGTCTGAGTTGTCCGATTTGTCCAATTTTTCCGAGTTGACCGATTTGTCCGAGTTGTCCGATTTGTCCAATTTGTCTGAGTTGTCCGTTTTGTCCGAGTTGTCCAATTTCTCCGAGTTGTCCAATTTGTCCGAGTTGTCTAATTTGTCCGAGTTGTCCGATTTGTCCGAGTTGTCCAATTTGTCCGAGTTGTCCGAGTTGACCGATTTGTCCGAGTTGTTCGATTTGTCCAATTTGTCCGAGTTGTCCGATTTGTCTGAGTTGTCCAATTTGTCCGAGTTGTTCGATTTGTCCGAGTTGTCCGAGTTGTCCAATTTGTCCGAATTATCCGATTTGTCCAATTTGTTCGAGATGTCCGAATTGTCCAATTTGTCTGAGTTGTTCAATTTGTCCGAGTTGTCCAATTTGTCCGATTTGTCCGAGTTGTCCAATTTGTCCGAGTTGTCCGATTTGTCCGAGTTGTCCGATTTGACCGAGTTGTCCGAGTTGACCGATTTGTCCTATTTTTCCGAGATGTCCGAATTGTCCGATTTGTCCTCTATGTCCGAGTTGTTCGATTTGTCCGAGTTGTCCGATTTGTCACAGTTGTCCGAGTTTTTCCGATTTGTCCGAGTTGTCCGAATTGTCCGAGTTGTCCAATTTGTCAGAATTGTCCGAGTTGTCCAATTTGTCTGAGTTGTTCGATTTGTCCGAGTTGTCCGTGTTATCCGATTTGTCCGTTTTGTCCGTTTTGTCCGATTTGTCTGATTTGTCCGATTTGTCTGTTTTGTCCGATTTGTTCTTTTTGTCCTTATTGTCATTTATGTAGTTGTCATAGATGGAGGATAGATAAATAGAGCTAGGATGGTTTGAAATGAAGGTTGAAAGTATGGATAAGACCAATCATTTCTCAATTTCATAGATATAAACATTCATCATCTATAAAAAATACGATAGTAAGTTGATATGTCTTTCCGTTAAGTTTTCACGGAAAACTACTTGGAAAGGATCGGTTTTGCTGTATTGTTTAAATGTAGTTTTAATACCGAAAATGGATATAAATACTTTTCATGCCCGGAGATGGAATAGTTTGCGATATAAAATAAAATTAAACTTCCGAGTGCAAATACTACTAGAGGTTGACCCGCGGCGTAGCCGCGGGGTAAACTCTAGTATATTATAAATGAATATGACATACTTATATTTCTTTTTGAGTTGAATAGATAAAAACATATTTCAAAGATATATATCGAGGGCTTCATAACAAATCGGCGTATACGCAAAAATGCATTTTTCTTGTTGTTTACTAAAATCTATGAATGTTACAATTTAAAACTTCTTACCAGTATGCAAGTGTACCTAAATAGAAGGGTATTCCAAATTTCAGCCTAATACAATCAACTAGATTTGTTTTCTTCACAATTTTATCCCTTGTGTAAAACTGCACTTTTGTTAGAACGCCCATTTGTTATAAAGCCCTCAATATTGATTAGTCTATAGTATAAGAATAAGGCATAATTATTTAAGAAAATAGAGTGCGTTCTTAAATGTAGGCAAGGTTTTGGCCTCTCTGACAGTAAAGGCTAGTTTAGATGATACGAGCTGCTGACCAAACAGTAGACAGCTACTCGGCTTGTCTACTCGTACGCCAGCAGCTCGGCTCGCCTTTGCTGTCTACACGACACTAGTAGCTGCTGTCGACACTAGTAGCTGCTGTCCAGTCTGTACGCAGTACTGCAGTACTCTACGCAGGCGCAGCACAAAACATGGGTTCCGCTGACGACGACTGTCCCGCTCGCACTGGCGAGCTACTGCCGAACGCGTTTAAACGATGCGAGCGACGGCCGAACTGCTGTCATATACGAGTTGCTGGCGGGCGAGCATGCGAGTGAAAACCAAAAATCTTGAAGTAACTCGGATGCGAGCTACTGTCCAACTCGCACGTGCGAGTTACTCGTAAGTGATGTCCAAACAGTGCGAGTTACTGCAGTGCAGCTACTCGGCAGGCTGACTCGTACGCTAGCTCGCACTGTGTAAACTAGGCTTAACTCTTCAAAAACGTCACCCACAAAAACTTGCTTAATTACACAATAAAATTCATAGAATACAATTTTAAAGGTCTATATATCTTAAAAAAACTGTTAAGACGAAATTCTTGCTTATTTTTAAATATATTAGCACGAACTTTATCTTTCGAAACCGAGTAAAATCTTAATTACGTGACAGATGACTTTATGTGAAATAAATATTTAAATCTGTTCTATAAGATGCTAATTAAATTGCAAACTATCCGAATTTATAACTCAAAAAAAAGAATAAACCGGCACCTGCGTCTATCATTAACGGTTTTAACGTCGATAAGATAACAGCTGACAAGGTTTAGAAACCAGAATGATGTAACCTAATCACACGCAGTAAACGTATCAAACAATAAACATCGTGTTGTTTATCTAACAGTTGTTTAATATTTACATTGCAAGTGTTCTATTTACTTAAAATAGAACATTGCAAACAGATAACGTGATTAAGTGTTGTGTACAAGTTTCTTGTGTGATAAAATGTGTTATAACAATATTAAAGATTGGTTTCAAAAGTTGGTTACTTCTATAATGAAAAAGAGAGTCTACAATAAAAAAACTAAAAGTTTAATTAAGGTAGATATCTACTACGGCTTCTCTACCACTCACTGTTCACTATCTTTTGATTTATACATTAATCATCATCTGTTGGCGTCGTTTTAATAGTATATCTTTATATATATATAATTCTTGCATAGGACTGTATGAAACTGAACTCCTAGAGTTGGACCGATTTTGATGATTTTTTTTGTGTGTGTTCAAGTAGATTCGAGAATGGTTTAGATTCACAATAGGACCTGGTAGGTGGCGGTGGAATCGGGTTCGGGTTCCAGTGTTTTGACGATTTTTTTTGTATTTATTTTAGAGGATCCCTCGATGATTTAAATGTATAGTTGGATTCGTGAATCGGGAATCGTGACTTAGATTTTTATTTTTCAGAACAGGACAACGTCTGTCGGGGCCGCTAGTATTTATATATTATATATAGTTAGACTTGATTAGATAGCAAATAAGTAAATTTATACAATTACAACATAGCGTAGTTAACAAACATACAACTGTATAATATAGTTTCAATTCCATAGCTTCCAATCTATACTGCAGTAATAGTAGAAGTCAGTGATTGATAGTGAGAAAATTAAACATCTGTCGAGGCTGTATTGTCGTACGATCTTTGCCTTCTTCATAAACTTTTTGTATAAAGAACGAAAATACTACTATAGTTGAGCCGTTCTAAGAAGCCCCATTTGATGTTTCATGTAAACACTGACCAACTAACTTTGTAACAGTATCAAAATAGTTTATATCAAATTGAAATACCATTATTAGCTTATATCTTTAGAAACGTGACACACGACAACGTTATGTTTATCAACACTTTTTATTCTTAATTATTAGTAACCTGACCTCGAGATTGATGTATAATAATCGAAAAGTTTAAGCATAAATCGTAATTAAGTTAAGCATATTTTGTGCCTATTGTTACGTGCGAGCGGGGGTACACACTTAGGATTGGAAGAAAACGCCAGTTCTTTTAATTAAACGCTTTTATTGACTTACACAGCCGTTCGTGATTCCTCTTCGTAGGGTCGCCCCTACACGCACAACTAACGACGCACTATCCCGATGATAAGTTGTCTCACTCACAATACCACTGCCGATATTGCATATACTACCTCCTGCTACTGCAGTGCTCACCTCCGAATTAACGCGTGTAGCTCGCTTCTGGATCTTCTCCCAAACCCCGCTACACTCCTCCTTCACTGCACTGTCCACTAAACATTTCACTAAATTCACCACTAAACTCGTCACTGTCTTCTGTTAAACTTCTCTTCCAACTCTTCCGTATCGCACTTGTCGCTTCGCTGGCTTGAACTGATCTCAACTTTAAACTGCTTAAATCTTCTGGAACCCATAATTTCGATCTTATTTTCGTTATTCTTTTCTAAACATGTTTTCTGTCCCTTTCTAAACATCTATCTATCTCTGTCTTTTCTTCTACTCCAGAACTTTCGTATATCATCTATCCCCTTCTTAACATCTATCTCTGTCTTTTCCTTCCCGAACTTTCTGTTCTAGAACTTTCGTTCATCGCCTGTCCCTTTCTAAAATGGATCCGTGCTTGTCTTTTCCTTTCAGAATCTTCTACCTCTTTATAAAAGTCTTGAGACCGGCTTACACTACCAGAAAGTTCTACCCTCAGTCGCCACAATATTAAACATAAAAAAGCAATGGAACGTAAAATATATACTTTAAAATAATAAATCGTTTTACTTTCATCGATTTGGCAATGCGTGGCCTCTATCGAATCCGACTTTAAACTGTATCATCATCTATAAGTATACGTAACTATTAAAATCAGTTTGAAAGTTGCCAAATGCAGCTTTATAAGCCGAACTATTGACTTATAATTTTTAATCCTCTCACAAAAATAACATTAATAAAAAAATCTTTGTGAACGAAGATTGTACCTAAACTTATTTTCGTGTATGTATGTATAACAAATTATATTTAGTACCTAAACAAAATTAAATTGTTTATTTCCGTTGCAGGCGCCGGATCTCCACAAAATGTCAGTGATCATGGATGCGATAGATCTGGACAGGGAATATAACCCTACAATGTGGTCAAATCGTTTCCCAACCGGGTTAGAAGTATTACATCATCATGTCCAATTTGTCACAACAGGTACCTGAATGATATAAACTGTCTTTAAACGCTTCAACATTAACTTGTTTGTATTAATATAGCCAAATCTTTTATCCTGATTTCCACTAAATTACAAATATCTGATTAAAACCTCTGTTTAACATCAATCACCCGATGCTATTTTACATTAAAATTAATTTTCTTGTGAATCAATTACTTTATTTTTTAGTTCACATTGGTATTAAATCGTGTTTTTATAGTTTTTAAAACAATAATTTTATTTTTTTTAACTTGTGTCAATTCATAGTAGGCTTCCCAAATTAGCATATCTACTCAATGAACCAGTACTATTTATTGCCATTTCTTACCCAGTCTTAAACAAATCAGGATCTACTCTTTAATTCATTAGATATACACTGATATAATTATAGCTATTTTGGCAAGTTTCTATATCTTATAATGTTCATTCATTTGGCCTACCATCGGTTGAATTTTGACATTATCAATTCAATATCAAATTTTAACCTATAGTAAGGCCAATGAACGGTCGGTGAGATATAGGAACCGGGCCGTCACATAACCTGTCTTGTAAATAGAGTGCGTCTCACTTAAAAAGACCTGCGATAAAAAATGGAACTAATCACACAGATCAGCCCAGACCCACATTGTTATGTAGTTTTTGTCAGGCGTTTTAATAACACTTGACAAAACCTATGTAAATGTAATGTACTAATGTAAATGTTACATTATATTATTAATCTATTTACTAATATTGATACTATTAAATCGGATTCTTTTTAAAATTATTTTATTTTTCTAACATTCCGTTGCACGACCATAGCGCCCCGTCTGCGGGACTGTTTTTGTGAGACGGTCTAGTAAACATACAAATTTACCTGTACATGCTGGCCTTGACTAGTGCGGAACCTGAGTCATTAATTGCTTGTAATAACTTACGAGACCAAATAAGTTTTTTTACAAAGTAAATATCGTGCCTATTTTTTTGAAGTGAAACTTCTATATATACGGGGGGTCTTAGGATGTTTCTGTCACGAAAAAGCGTTACGGCCGCGTGGAGGAGCAGAATAAATTTAGACTAGACGGCCTCTCAGCAGAGAGGCGGCATAATTTAGAGTACACTATGGATGCGTTTTTTGGTTCCGGATTGAATTCAGTTTTTTTTTTCGTAAAAATAAAATATATTTATATAAGAAGTTGAAGTTTTCCAGGCAAGTTTTCAAATTGGATTAGTCCATTAACAATCTATAAAAAAAAATCGTGTAATTTATTTTTAGAGAACAAAATTGATAATAGCCAAAACGTCTAAGATATTGAATTTAAAATTAGAAATAGGTTTGTGTTAAGCTGTATTGATTACACAGATTCAGTAGCATTCAGATTCAGCAGTCATTCAACTGATTTTATGCATGCGCATGCGTTTTGGTATTACAGGCCGCATGCCTGTAATGCCAAAACGGATACATACTTCACTGCTTCGAGTGGCATAATGTTCTGACTGTAGCCTGTTTCACGCAGATGTAGCGATGAGTTTGAAGTGTTATTTATGATGCGATATTGTTATTATTGGTTATGACTTTAAATATTGACAGATAATTTAATAGTACATTATGGTACTAGTGTGTAACATTGGTGATTACCGCCGAGGCGCCATTGAGACTCGAGCCGTAGGCGAGGGTCTTAAGAGAGCCGAGGACGGTAATCATCAATACACACGTGTATCATACGACGTTTTTCAACACACTTGTGAATAAAATAACAACAAAAACTCATTTTATTTAGTAGATAAAAAAAAGTTATATATGAGTGAAAGTTTTATTTATTAAACACGTACGAGTTAAAATTATCTATTTAAATAAGAAGTTGCATGAAATGAGCAAGCAATAGGAACTTTAATTTATTTGTTCTATAGAACACGATCTTTTTTTTTTGAATAAAAACTTTTTTAAGAACAAAGCAACTCAACCAATAAAATTTAAAAAAAAAATCTATAACTCACTAGTGAGTTATAATGTTTTTTACTCACAGTTTGATAATGGGTGTCATTCTGTGCCTAATTGCGGTGACCATAGAGCCACTTTATGAGCAAGTGTGTTGAAAAATATATTATAATCAAACATTAAAGATCTGGCGCTCCTAGGTTTGACTAGTCAAACCTCAGGTCTAACATAAAGTCTTAGTCAAAGTCGAAATAAATGACGTTTTTCTGCTATTGACTAACGAATTTTTGCCTATCCTAGGAGAGTAATTTATACCGTTATTAAACATGTAACAAGTGCAGTACGAATCGACGTTTGACCTAGTCTGCCTTAGACGCTTCGACGTTTGACTAAAAGGTTGAATACTGCTAGGTTTAACTAAAAATACTTTAGTCAGAAGCCGAAATTGGAATTTATTTCGGATTTTATCGAAAGGCCTTGGTCAACAAATCATAACATAACATATGCCTTTGACTATAACATATGCGCTAATGTTGCTATTCGTTAACGTCGTTATTTTTAACGCTATAAATAAAACGTATTTGGCCACAGTTAGTAACCAAATTATTACCGCAGGTAATACCGCAGGAGCATAAAAACACAAAGTAAGCGCAAAGGGGTTACTAGTGTAATCAGACAATAAACATACCTTAAGTAAGAACGTTTAAGAAAATTGTGTATTTTATCAGTTGTTTTGAATTAAAGTTTAATAAGTCTATTAACATTCCCAATAGATATCTCGAAAATAAAGTATGTTAATTTAGAGATGTTATCTTTACTACTTCCAGCGAGCGACTTGGCAACAAACAACATTCCTCACAAACTTGAAATCGAATATGGATCAACGCCGGGTCAAAAGTTAGACATTCTGGGCACCGATTTACCCGAAGGCAAGTTATTTTGTTTCATTGTTTTTAATTCTCAAGCAGCTCAGAGGTCAATACAATGATCGTAAACACAACATTATATTATGAATATTGGAGATTTAAAAAAAGATAGACTTCAATCATAGGTACGTGTTTAAATATTCAACTAAGTATGTAAAATTGCCCATTGACAATTTTAGGTGATACGGTTCTGAGTAGTTCACGAACATTTATGCTCCATATATCTTATAGTAATTGAATTTTTACACTACTTGTAAGGAGCTTATGTCAAATTTTAACCGATAGTAAGGTAAATGAACGTTCGGTAAGATATAGGAACCGGGCCGTCACATCACCTGTCTTATAAATAGAGTGCAACTCACGAAAAAAGTCCCGCGGCAACAACTGTCTCTATCATTTCGCTACTGAATCCTAAAGAAGTATTTATTCGTAAATATCTCAAAAATTGCTCAAGAGTCTTTGAAAGTGACCTAAGACTTTTCATTTAAAGTGTTTTTAAGGTTTACTTTGAACACCTTAAATTTTAATATGTTACATGTTTGGTGGCATTCTGTAATTTGATTTTTTTTGCATTTTCACTGTTACTACATCAGTGCATAGCGACATATATAGTTAGAATACACGTTGCTACCAAAACTGATCCATTTAAGACCAGTAGTTCTGAAAAACATGGATGTGACGAATACCCATAGACCGGCGGATAGACATACGGACGGACGGATGAAAATGACGACAACATAACTGTATTGTTTTTGTTAAAATATGTAACTGTGGGACCTTAAAAACAATCATTTGACAAAAATTAAAGTCAGAGACTTTTTAAACAGCGTTTTATAATAATAATACAGGGATAATCGCCGGTCAGTGTCACGCCACATTTACATTAAATTTGTCAAGAGGCCTCTACGTGTTGGCCTTCCCATGGTCCCACGCAAGCCTTCCAAAAGTCCGGGCCTTTTTATGGCCCGTGGTCTTGAAAGACATACAATAATATAATAATATCTTTATTTGCCAGAATGTAGTACAAAAGTTGTTACAATGATAAGTTGATGTCCTGTACATTGTACCATTTTCATGGTGTGCAAAATAATAATAATTGTAAATTAATTTAATATTTCTTCTCATGGATATTATTTGAAAAATCCGTCTTCTTTAACATACCTACCTATATCTATATTTATATTTATTTACATCTATATTTTTACAATCACTTAACAAAATTTGTTTATTAATATTTAATTATTTTCAATATTATTATTTCTTTATATGTAATATATATTACCTATAATTTATTTTTAAATAATATGTACAACGTTTCTATCAGCTAAATCTACATGTCATGTCAATACGTATAAATTGTAAATTAAATTAATATTATTAAATAAAAATATTATTATTAATTAGTTTGTAAATTCTTTAAGTCTCAAAAGTATTCGGAAACTGATAACAGTTGCGGAATGAAAATTAGTTGTTACTTACACTCACACTTATACATAGACTGATACTCTGTGGGAGTATCAGTGAATGTATAAGTGTGAGACATACTTGTAATTATAATTACGCAATACCCACGCACACTCACACACATACGCACACAAACAAATACACACACTTCTTTATATTCTTTAATTGTAATGCTCAATGGTGGCGGTTGTTATAATAATAATACGAGCCTATTCAGAGGCGAGGGCCAGAAGTACCGAGGGGTTACCTAGTTTGGCCTCCTGTCTTCCCACTTTAATTAAGTTTCTCTAATTTTGTAATCTGTTTCTTTTGTTTTTTTGTG
This sequence comes from Dendrolimus kikuchii, assembly GCA_019925095.2. Lineage (NCBI taxonomy): Eukaryota > Metazoa > Arthropoda > Insecta > Lepidoptera > Lasiocampidae > Dendrolimus > Dendrolimus kikuchii. Next base: position 9,765,770 of record CM034391.1, on the reverse strand, counting down.
GAAAGTAAATAAATAAAAAGTTAATTAAAATAGAAAATATTTGTTGTATGTACTGTGACGTCAACCTGGGTTAGAGCTGACCGGAATCTTGCAGATCTTGCAGTGGAAAATGACAAACTAGTTCAGAATGTGATAGCTTTCCATTTTCAGTATAGATAATTTACATCATCTCTGTAAGAGCCAGTACAATTTTGTACGCGTTTGTTTTGGAAAGCCATCTCTAATTAGAATTTAAATATGTTTGTTCTTCTCTATATATATATAAGTATAGATCAAAACAGGTTACTCGTTACAGTACCTATGTCGAGGTATATTTATATTCACTGATAGTGACGTTAATTCTATGTCTCTGCTCGCTATGTGCAGCGCAGTATTTTAAACATTGGGTTAGTGATCAAATTAATTAAAATTTTAATCCTTTTTATATAATGAAGATTGCTTTGTTTTCGTTTTCTTGTCTGTAAATCTATTGTTTGCTTTGTATTTAGAATTTCGTATGAATGAATTTATCATTAAGTAATCATTTCACATATTTTAGCTGATTTTCGCGATTTGGTACGTTAACTTTGTCTTACAACTTTAATAGCATTAAAAATAAATAAAGTAATATACAACACAAATACTCTTGTAGCTGTTTGTCTGAGTCTCGTGGTACGTCTAAGAAATGTTGGCTTAATATCATAGGGGACCAAATCTGTTCGAATAGTGTTTTAAGGAAGTCGAAGGTGACATGTGGAAACGAAAACGTAAAATCACGAAACCCAGATTCCAAAGCGAATGCTTCAGAAGCAACCAGTATTCAACATTAGGATAGTGATGAAATAATAAATATAAATATCAAGTTACCGACATCGCACTGCTACGCTCGGATATCCTCATTTTTAAAGTGAACAGATGGCATGCTCGCCGGGTTATACCAAGGCGGATTGGCAGCTTTAACACATAGGTTACCTCGATGTGTAGGTTTCATCATGTAGTATTAAGTCAGAAAAATTATCAAATTGTAGCATGTATCTCGGCTACAATTAGAATAAAGGTCCCAATGACCTTGATTTTAGTTCTTCTTCCACAACAAATATACTAAAAACTACATATATGTATATTCTTATTGTCAGGACTTGTATAGCTTAGAAAAACAAAAAAAAACATTCTTAATATTCGATACATTACATTTCAGATGCACCAATACTCGTGTACATACATGGAGGATACTGGCAAGAGTTATCCCGGGAGATATCCCGGTATCCCGCACTATCCCTGTACCGGGCTAGGATCAAGACAATCGTCGTAGGATACGATCTCTGTCCGGCTGTAACACTTGCTGAAATCACCAATCAAATACAGAACGCTGCTAGATTTGTATTTGAATATGCCGACAAAATGGGATCACGGTAAGAAGTTTTATTTGAAAGTAGGATATATATATGCCCGCAAGTTCGTCTACGCTTGACTTGAGATTCCCGGGGCAAAAAGTACCTTAGTATTTTAAAAATAATGAAATCGTTTTAGTGAAAAATGTGTCGGAATAAGCTGATTGTTGCAGTCTCATTATTGAAAAAAATTTATTTTTCTTATAAAATAGCATTTTGAATGTGATTTTATTTTTTAATGTCATTTTTTTTTGTTTTGTTGAGTGAAAATTATTGACAGATACACACGTATTAACTATCCATTGTTGTGTTTATTAAGTTTATATAATTGAAATAACACAAAAAGCAGGATATTTGTATATAAAATCACGATATCTCTAGTTCTACGACCACAATACTGACTGATCTTTATGCACACGAGCAACTTGAAACCGCTCCCGGGAAATTTCCTTCGAGATATCCGGGATAAAAAGTAGCGCAAATTTTAAGTCAAAAAATTTGTTGTCGATCAGCGAACACCGAATCGAAATCGGCTAAGTAGTTTTTACGTGAATCCCGAACAAACAGACAAGAAATTAAAAAATGTTGAATCGTGTGGTCTATTCATGTTTTTTTTTTAAATAACTTTAATGAACAGACACGGCATCTTCAGAATCTTGTAATATTTTCAATTATTAGCACGAAAACTATATCAAACTTAAGATTTTTAATCTAAAAAAATTGTGAGTCAGCTCCGACGAACGACTAGAGTTACAAGACCTTTTAATTTCAAATCACCATATGTTACACTGATGGATATTATTTTGGATCCTATTTCACTGCATTAAAGTTTGTATTGTATTATAAACACGTTACGTTTTATTTAGTTAACGCTTATATTATTTCACTCCTCATAAAATGTCCACCATATCGAAGACCTTATTTGAAAATCGTTTATTGAGAAAGAGTAAACCCCAAAAACACAATCCATATAGTTGCCTCCTTTCTAATGAAAATGATCCTATATTTTTTTGTTAGGTATAAAAATATAGGTTTGCTAAAATTTATAGATGGCGTTAACCAAATAATTACAGAAATAGAAAAAATATTTTTGATATATGGCGAATATTGATTTGAAAACATCAACTTGATTTCTAGAAATACTTTCTTGTTAGGATTTCATAGTCATTTCGGCAAAAACATCCACATCAATCTCATTGACTGTCCATCTGTCTTTGTACGTACATTATAGCATTTTTTCTTAGAAACTAGTGGAGCTACTACATGGATATAATGTCTAAAAATTAGGTGGATACCATACTTGTAACTGAGAGTTAAATTACATACATACATAGCTCCACGCCAGTTCCCTTGCGGGGTAGGCACGAACAACAGAGCGCCATTTAGGCTTATTCTTACACACCTCACTTGCTTCTTGACATTCATAACTCTTGTCATGCACGCTCGTCTGTTCTTAAGAGTTAAATTAATTTTGTATATATAATGTATTTTCGATTACATGCTTTTTATGCTTCCGCAGCCAAACACCGAAACAAGTGAATGTTTTTCATCTTTACAAAACCCTTCATAGTTCTTAGACAGTCACGTATTTACCTGACTTTTTAAAAGTTAAGCGGAAGCAAAATTTTCACCCTCGAGTAAATAATTATCCACTTTTGCAGAAGCTAATTTCCGGCTGGAAAGAGTAGGAGGTAACATTTAAAACTGCAATTGACGTTTAGCTGAAAGTTGTATTTTATCCTAATTTTATTGGGTGCCTATATGTGGCACAAAAGTTTTGCCTTACATGCTATAAGTATTATAACGATGCAATGTGACATTTACGTAACTTGTACTATAGTAATGTGAATAAATGCTTTAATTTGTGTTAAAAAAAAACAGTTAACAGAAACGACAATTCACAATACAATAGGTAGTCTCATCGCTATAAGCGATTTGCTTCAGACAATTTGACTAGTGTGGAGTAATCTTAATTGTGGCTTCGCCGATTAAACATTAGATTACCATGAACACACAAACAGTGAATTTTATTGAATGTAATCAAACCACAGTCTACTGGTATGTGTAACATTGTTAATATGAATTTAAACAATGGAGGTTTTATTTATTTCAATGTATTTATAACTTGTGTTTTAATATAAAATTTATCTTTCTGTATTTCTTCTCTATAAAAACTTTAATTGTACAATTATATTTGTTGTATAATTGTGTAGAATTTTTCTGTTCATGTAGGATAAATGTAGTATAATTTATACATATAGTATAATAGTATGGAATTTCAAGTTTCAAAGTATTTTATATATTATATCACTTTTCAGGGGGGTATACTTCGCTGGACATTGCGCAGGAGCACATTTAGTTGCGAAATTGATCGCCAGTGCAGAATTTCTCCACAACACCCCAGGCTCAACGCGTCTCCAAGGTGCCTTCCTAATATCAGGCATGTACGACTTACGGGAGGTCGTGCACACATCATTGAACAAAGTTATTCAACTCCCAACAGAATGGGCGACCCCTCTTTCTCCACAGTTCGACTGTTTCACACATTTACAAGAAAAACGAGTGAGAATATACATATTGGCGGCGCAAAACGACAGTCCCACATACAAAAAGCAATCCAGAGAGTTTTACGAGTTACTCCACAATACTTGTCTCATGCAGAACATGTATTTGGAAATAAAAGATAACTTGGACCATTTTAATATTGTCGAATGTTTTGCGAAAGAGGATAATTACTTGAAGAATCTACTTTTACATGACGTACGAAAGCATTTGTAATTTTTATGACGAAATGACCAACCTAGATAAAAAATTCACCAGTTAATTATTTCGGAACGGGGGTCATTTCGTAAAAATATTCTTTAAGAAAAGTTGTTTGATACTTTAGCGGAAACCTTCTGCTCACCTTAGATTTGACTTTGATCCATATTTTCAAGGTCATTTGAATGTCAACTTGTTTTTTATTCAGCTATTTTTAACTTCAGAAATAAAAAAAAACAAACTATCTATTCTAACGTAAATTTTCCGCTTTAAGATGAGCACAAGGTTCCCCCAAAATATCTAACAACTTTTATTAAGTAATATTTTTACAAAACAACCCCCATTTTGAAATAAATAACTGGTGAAGTTAAAAAGACTCACCCGGTATACCTTAAAGGTGGGGATCAGTGAGTCAATTAAATTTTCAATGCCGTAACAAAAATTTATAACAATCTGGCTGATGGCACTAGTACCAGTATGCCCCTAATCTTTGTTCCTGGACGAAGCAGCTTCTGTTTCCACTTAATCCCCTCCACCATCCACTACTGTAACTTTAAGATACGTAATCTAATACAATACTCATACGATAATCAACCCTTGATTAGGTAGGTTGGTAGTCACCCACCTACCTAATATTAACCTTATATAGGAATTCCCACACGATCCCGTACATTCGAAAACACCTAAATCTCAGTAGATACTTATGTCAGATGACTAGTCATAGATATGTCATCAGAGCGCGTGGTAGATCCAAATGTTGATGGCTTGATGTTGTGTAGTATTTATTATACGAGCCAACAAACAAAGCAAACAACATCTTTCTGGTCCCAGCTATGCTATTGTTGTGTGTTTTTTTTTCTGAATAAAATATTTAAACTTCCTTTTTCGTTCAACGAAGTATGTCAAAAATCTATAAAAATAGAGAAAAGAAGTTAAAAAACGGTTGACGCGTATGGGAAAAAAATCGCACTGAAATATTTATGGTGTACGTACAATATCAAGCATCGGTTTACCCACGGGTATTTCTAGTATACGGACGTAAGAATATTACCTAACTCGAAATAGTTAAAGATATTAATGTTTTGTTTTGAATGATAATTATAATAAATGTTAATTAATACAATTAATTTGCTCAAAATATTAATTTGTGTTTAGAGTTAAGTGTAATAATGAATTATTTTTATGACTGTTAATATTTAAAAGTTGATATTTGGATATTAACTAAAATTATATTAGGTATATAATATGATTATGTACTAGTTTAGATTAAGGTATATATAAAATTATAAAACGGTAATTTAAAATTTGGCTCGGCCACTTATATATGTTTCTTTTGTCTTGCTATTAATTCATTTGCTTTACCGTCAGTAGAAATTTGACATTACTTGTATGGAGCTTATATCAAATATTGTAACCGCTAGTAGGGCAAATGATCGGGTATGGCCTATATCTTACCAACAGTTCCTTGCCTTACTATCGGTTAACGTTTGACATATAAGTAAAGTCAAAATTCAAGCAATGATAAGGCAAGTGAATTGATTGTAAGATATACGAACTCGCCATTAGTCAAATAGACGAAGCGGCCATTAATGTACAGTATAATGTAGAGACCCCGCATTAAACTCCAAAAAATAGCTTGATTAGAATGACAGCTGTCACTAAAATTTATCCATCAATTTTCATATTTATGAGAATGTATATGTACGATCGTTAATCTCGTACTTTATTCACAGGAGATCACTAATAGTGATATTCCGCATCACATTCATCTTAATCACAGACGATATAGATCGATCTGGCAAATTAATTAATCGTTTCTTTTTTAATTCAAAATTGGGATTATATTTTATTATTCAGTAAACCAAACTTTTTATGTTAAGTTTGTACGTAAATTTTACGTCAGTATTTCAGTACTTTCTTAGTAGTACTATTAGTTTGACAACTGTGGTTCTAATCAAACTTGTTATACATGCTTCAAATAACTTTAATTGTACTGGTTAATCTTTTTTATCGTATTTTTATTAATCTAGCATAGGTTCGTGTTTGACGGCTATCTCATTTGACTTTAAGTGGTGTGTTCTATATCCTGTTTTCTCTTACTATTATTTAACTTTAAATGTTTTTCAAGTTGATTGACATTTAAACGTGATTAAATAGTGTAATCGATTGCAAAAATCGTGTTTGTAATATAGCAAAATTATCTTCCAAGGAAAAATAGTGTATAGGAGCAAGCTAACATAGAAGATACCTGTTCGCTCGTGACTTGTCCTTGCTTGTGAAGTCCTTCAAATCACAACTGGAGGTTATTCTAGAATACATATATAATTATGTTTATTCACGTAGCCAGACTAATTTTACTTAAAGGAATTTTACATGGTTATATTATTATGATACAGCACATGTTTTGCCTTTTGACATTATTGATTTTATTTACACTAATGCTGGAACACAACTTAGGGTTGTTATGGCGGCATGTTCTAGACCAGGAGAAATAGCTATCCAGATTGCCAAATGCCTACCACCTGGAGTGTGAAACTAAATCGTAATAAAAAAAATTTTTGATTATTATATACTAATCAATCAATGTCATATAAATTCAAAAACGGAAAAACTATACCTAAGTACCTACATTTGGACAAATTACGTTGATGCAAAAATGAGTGTGATTAAATTATATACTTGAGATCTCTAATATTTTTTAAGTTAATTTCATTAAAGAAGATGAAGGACTTGAAATCTGTTTTATTTTCAAACTTTGTAAAGAGACGCTTGAATGAATATGTCGTAGGGCGCTGGTTCGTCGCCCTATGGTATCTCCTTTATGTGTTATTTATGTTCTTGAATTTACATCCTCAGAGACTTACTTTGTTCTCCACTAGAAATTTACAAGGCACGTTGCTGTTGACAATGGATTTATTCCTTCTTTAATAGTCTTCTTAGGGTGGTCCCTCAGCCCTTTTGGCAGAAAAAGAGGCCTTAAAAAAGAATATAATAACCATAAACAAAATTAAAACTAAATAATTAAAATGAACAAGTAAGCGGTATATAGGCTAAAGAAAACTTTAACAATACTCATTGACACTTGACTTCTTTGTCTTCCGTGATCATGGCTAATGAAAAGTCGGAATAATAAAATTCAAATAAATTACCGCGTTTAAAATCGATAAAACTTTGTTCTATTATATATACTAGGCGCGAAAACTTAAGAAAATATTATAAATAAATTGTCATGATTATACATATAACTAGTCTGACCATAAATACTGTTACATAAAAACTTTTCTTTTTTTCAACTTTTTAATTATTTTGAATTTGAAACTTCTTTCGATTTTGCGCCATTCCACATATTTTGTGTTCATTATCAAATTACAATATGGAATGGGGTGTTAAAGAAAATAGGATTGCAGTGATCGCCTTGCACAAAGTGGGTATGGAGCCGCCGGTCATATTCCAGACACTTCAAAAGCTTGGTATCAGCCCTATGTTCGTATATCGTACTATCATCAGATACAACAACACTTCGTCTGTCGAAGACCAGAAAAGATCGGGGCGGCCGCGTGCTGTTAGAACTACAAAGGCTGTTAATGCTGTTAAAGCCAGAATTCGTCGAAACCCCATTAGGAAGCAAAAAAATCTTATCGCGAGAAATGAAGATTCCCGCTAGGACTCTGTCGCGTATTATAAAACAAGACTTGAAGATCGATTCTTATCGTCGATATATAGGACATTCTTTTTTTTTTTTACCAGGGCAAATCCGTTTGAGGACTAAGCCGCGACAAGGGCAGAACCTTGGGGGGATAATTCGCGACCTAGTGTGGGATTCGCCAGATCGGGGGTGGCACTAGCATGCCCAGTCAAAACTGGTGCCATGCTATTGCCACTCCCCGGTTAGGGATACCCACTAAAACCCCTGGGTGTTCCGTCCTTCGCCTTATGCCAAGGCTACGGGTATATGACCTAGCTTCTCCGCAGCCCTGGCAGGCGTGGGCCTCCCGAGGCCACTTCCACTGCCGGGGGACTACTTTTGTCCCCCAGCATCTTCGAGCTCTCAAGACGTGGGGCGGTCTGTAACTCGCCCCACGGGAGGAGAGGTGAGCGCGCGCGGAACACGCCGCGCCCCCATCTCGACGGCATGTGCAGGTGAGTGAGAACCTCTATACCCCAAGAGGCCCCACCCGCGCCGCCCGCTTACGGTGGCTGAAGGTCCTGGCTGGCCCTCCGGCGCCGACGCGTCCTCCTTTGGCGGGAGCGGAGCAGTGATGTGCGTTCACGCTCCCGGTATAGGACATGCCCTAAATCAATTTTTACAACTAAAAAGAGTGGATCGATCAAAACGCCTTCTGTCGCGATACGCAGGTGAAAGGCACAGAAATATCCTCTTTACCAATGAAAAATTTTTCACGATTGAAGAACACTACAATAGGTTAAACTTTACAATAGTGGTCACTGAATTTTAAGTAGTGGGGAGGGCGGGGCGGGCGGAAGGGGAAGGGTGGGAAAAGTACTTCTCCCTTCTGCAACCCCCATGTCTAGGCGACATGTAGTTTTTGAGATATGATTTTTTTGTAAACATAACTTTACATTTTTTTTTCAAAATGTTGTACTTATTTCTTATGTATAAAGACAAGAAATGCAGAAGTAAGCTAGTCAATGTAAAAAAACATTTAAAACAGTCTAAAAACGCAGACTAAAGCCCACAAGCCGAGCAAGCAAAGCGAGTGTGCCATGACAGCGGTCAGCAAATATTACAACCGATTTGTAACATCATTTAAATAGTTATCAATGAATAAATGGTGACCAGTCAGTTCTCACACTCGCCGGCACCGCGGCACGTTCGCTTCGCTCGCTCGGCTCGTGCGCTTTGGTCTAAAGACTAACCCAACCTAACCAACTCACCGTTTTAGTCACTGGTCGCGACTTTCGATCACCCCTTACAATTTTAGTGGCTATAAATAAACTGTAAGGATATCCCGAACTCAAATTACCATTCATTTACCTCCCGTTTATCTATATCACACCCAAAAATTCAGATAGAGGATTCCGCCAAAATCCAAAGTTCAGTAATGCAATCGAAGTTCAGTGAAAAATCCAGTCAACATAAAAATAATCAATATAACCGATACAACGCAAGTCCTCGAAAAATCCATAACAAAACACAAAGTACATTCATATAACTAAAAGAGAAATGGAATAAAAAAAGGCGGCAAATAGAGTATAGCAAATTATACATCAATTTTTTTAATAAAAATAAATCGTTTAAAAACATACTACTAATTCAAACTCGCAATATGTAAGTTAAAAAAAACAATTTTCGTATTTAAAAATCGAAATTCTTGACATATCAAACGATTTTCGTATTTCAAAATCGATATTATTGACATATCAAATTGATAACATTTTTTTTTTCTTTCTTATACCTATTATCGTCGTAAAGTAAAAAAAAAGTGACAGTACTGTGATTTATTATTTTATGAACTTTAAAATTATAATAACTATTTCAAAACTTGTTTATTAAATTAAAAAACAGGTTTAGTGTTTATATATCAGGTGTAAGTATATTCCTAAACACAAATCAAACTTTTTTTCAACAAAAGTGACATAACCTTGTTATTTTGTTGACTAAACGTATTTTTGTTTTTCCCATTATTCATTCAAAACTTGTTGGTAGACACTAAAATCATGTTTCCTAGCCCAAATAACAGATCTAGTGTCTATATATGAAACGTATGTATACCCTTAAACTTAATTTCCGTTAATCTGATGCCACTCTGTGCAAAAGTTTAGCCCTACAATAAGCAAAATGATAAAGTATACGCTCACAGTTCTAAAGAAGCTGCTCAAGTGGTCGGAAAGGTACAACGAGGTCATCATCCTGCGTCAGTGATGGTTTGGTGGGGCGTGTCTTATCAAGGAGTCACAAAACTACATTTTTGTGAAAAAGGAGTGAAAACTTTAGCCAAAGTGTATCAAGATACAGTCTTGGATCATGTTGTGAAACCTCTCAGCAATACACTTTTTTAAAATATACCGTGGACTTTCCAGCAGGAGTCTGCACCTGGTCACAAGGCACGAACTACCCAAGCCTGGCTTGAATCCAACGTTCCCGACTTTTTAAGAGCTAAAGACTGGCCCTCATCTAGCCCAGATCTCAACACTTTAGACTTCAAATTATGGTCAGTTTTAGAGGACATGGCCTGCTCTAAACGACACGGCGACATTGAGTCTCTTAAAAAATCTTTGGAGCATGCAGTGACGAAATTTCCCTTGGAAACAGTGCGTAAATCTATAGATTCGTGGCCAAACAGATTAAAGGCCTGTATGAAAGCCAAAGGTGGCCATTTCGGATAGAATATTTTTTATTTTTTGGTGAGACTTTAATAAATATGTAGGTATAAATTTTAATAATATTACATTACTTCATTAAAAAAGAAATGAATTTTCATTTGTAACAGAACTTATGGCTGGACTAGGTATTTATCTGTCTGTCTGTTTTCTTTGTATGTCGCAGGTTTTTTTCTTGGAGACTCATAGGTCTATTTGATGAAATTTGTCAGTAATATAAATTTTATAACGCTACACAATTATGTAATAAAATTGCGGAAATATAAAGAATTTTCTGCTATATAATTTAAAGGTCAGAGGGGGCACCATTTTCATGACTTTGTTATAAAAGTCACGAAGAATCATCATTATGTTTTTTCAAAAATCTGACTAGTGATACTATGTTCAGTGAAAACAATTCAACCTTTAGTTACATTTAAGACGGTCAGTCACCCCTAATCTTTACTTTTTTACAATATCAAAACATGACTTATAGACTAAACGTTTCTGACAAATTTCATCTACGTGGGTTCAGTAATTTCCGAGAAAAATAACTGTGACATACACAGACAGACGGACAACCGAACATGGCGATTACATAAGGATTCCATTTTTCCCAAAAGATTTTATAACCTCTAAAACTAACTTCAACGTGGTAAAGCTACGCTGGAATCATTATAATGATTACAGCTCTTAGGGCCAGCTCGATTGGTGTGACACCACGCTCTCACAGAATATCGGCGTGAAACAGCCTTGAGCTAATCGTGTTTTGTACGATGAGTGGAGTTACAATGTCCCACATCCTCCCGCTATCCCATCTCCTTATCCGACCGATCGAATCAAAAAAACAAAATAAACTTACTAAAATCTGCAGACAAACACAGACTTTGTATATTTATATATATGATATACATTATAACGGACCACTCTAGAACCGATCCTAGAAATCTAGATCATAGTAAATAACCGAAAGTTCGTTTCCAAAATTTATAATGCCAAGAATTGAACCCGGAACCTGTGCGTTCCAGCGATTCCGTCCGGCTAAAACTTAGCCCGTTTAACCACAGAGGCCGTTTACCTTTCCCATTTCGTGTATCCCATTCCTTCTATCTGATCTCTCTACCATATCCCCTCTTTATTCCACCCCTCGTATCGAATTCTAAATGCTGGCAAGGCGTTGGCTGAGCCCCTTGTGTTGCAATCGTCTATAGGCGACGTTTACCACTTTCCATTAGGTGGGCTCTCTACCATTTACCAGCTTCGTAATAAAAAAAACTTGGATTTTCTAGTAAATTTCTGTTTTTATTACAGAATTTAATAAATGAGATTCATTCCCAAACTAAAACTGGAAAAGAAATGATGCACTTATTTAGCATAATATTATAAACTAAACAGGATTGTATCTCCGCTGCATATTAAACAAGTCGTCTTCCAGTAGTTTGAACTTATAATAACATAGAGAAGACTAGGTATGGTTAATATTTCTATCTTATGCACCTGCTTCATCCGGATTTAATACGTTATTTGTGATGCGACATCTATAGACTCTATCTATACTATAAGAAATCTGTAAATGGTTCGAGATTCTCAAATGCGTTTAAAAATGTGAAAAAAATAAGAAGGGATAACTCCGACCAGGACATTCCGAAAACGCAATTTTTAGAATTTTTGTCTGTCTGTTTGTCTTTCTGTCTATCTGAGAGCTACCTTGTATCCCGGGACGTAACTTAGGAAACTTTTTATCCCGATAAATGATGTCATGTCTATAAAATAGACAGATTAGGTAAATAGATGGCGCTGCAACCGCGTTTTTGCAATTAATTAACAAATACGTTATCATAGGAAACAAATTCATTCATTGTATTACTTCAAATCAGGTTGGGTTCGACTCATCTCTATGTTTTTCTGGGGAGCTATTTAGACTAAATGAACTTAGTTTCTTTGTTACTGTAGTAAGTTAAACAAGAATAAATATTTTATAGGTCTAATATATATATATATATCCTAATTTAATTTTTATGTGAGTAACATAGAGCTATTATCCTAATATAACCTTAAAACATGGACAAATTTAATAACGAATGTAGTTAATCGTTAATACTTTATTTTTAACGCTAACTTAAGTCGCACTTGGCCACAGTCACTAACACTAACGTCGATAGAGCAGGAGTAATATTAATCAATACAATGTAGCACATTATGAAAACTTCTGCTGATATTTCGACAATAAATACGCAATATACCTACACCCATATACTACAAAGCTAGGCGAAAACGGCGGGCATTTCTTCTATAATGACGGTCAGCACACAAAAGGTAGAGGAATTCGTGCCATGTCCCCCAGAGTATAACAGGCCTTTTTTGCTATAATGATATTGCGTTCATAAACGTTTTGGATGTGCTGAAAATTGCCAACATCGCGTCGAGGTATGCAACTAATCTTGGTAATGTCATCATCTAAATTACTAAGTATTATAAATACCTTCGTGAAAATAGCTTAACAAAAAAATTCAACGGAGCGCTACATGATTTTAATTTAATATTTTTAACCGAGTAATTTTTGCAAAGGGTACAGTGAATTGCTTATATCATGCATTTTCTTCATGTCTTCTGTCTTAGCATTCTTCTTTTTTAATATATTGTATCAAGTATCTAAAAAAATTCAAGTTTTTGAATAAATCTTAAAGCAAAAACCTCAGCCAAATTGTAGATCTTTGACTGACGCCAAACAAGAGAGTTCTTGCGACAGCTGAAAAGGCACATTAGATTGAACAATTGTGATTTTCAACACAAAAATAATTCTTCGTTCCAAACATCAGTGTCCTCAACTATTGTTCACTTTTAACCAATATCATAGATATTTAAATAAATAAAAAATATTTACTTACATAAAACTGCACAACGAAACATGATCCCCTCATGTTCCTACCAAATACTCCCTACCTTTTATCGCTGAAATGAGTGTGAAAATATACTGAAATGAAATTATTCTATTTTTAATTATACATATGTCAGAAACACCAAACATTAAAAGAAATTAAAAAAATAATTATGTCTTTGTTACAGAATCTATTATGACAAAGACTTAATTATTTTCATAATTAGATTATTCTCAGATTAAAAATAAATTGCTTACACCCGTATAAACAATCTTGTTTACTCTGTACACCGACGACGCAAACACTTCGAATTCGATGTTCAAATTCAACGAAAACTCAACTTTCTCAAAACGTTCATTATCTGTGGAAATCCATAATAATCAAACTTATTTACATTCGTCGATTACAGTTAACATTGTTATGTTAACAAAGATTGTTTCATTAGACGTCCAAATATTGAAAAATGCTTTTCTGAAATTCCGAACTTTTTAATTAATATAAACAAAAAATTTTGTCGTTTCGTTTCGTATTTAATTTACAATAATCTTAAACAAATGCATTATTATTATCGTTTTTAATACAAGCCGTTTCATCTCAGTTAGTCGCTGCAAGAACATGAGAGATTTATATGTAAATTTTGTAAAAGACCCAGTAATATCTTAGCCAAGGAAAACCAAGGACGTTGATTTTAAAGCAAAAAGTAAATATCAATTTAAATAAAATTTAATGAATTAAATAAATCGTGATGCAAAATAAATGTAATTCCTTGCTTTTTCTTTCACGATGATTTATGAGATACAAATTTAGTTAAATTTTGTCTTTAGATGACTAATATAAAACATTTTCTACAGTAATATCTAACTTTACATGTGGCTCAATTTGTCTAAGATATTTAAACATCATGAAATAGTATAATTCATTGCAATAATCCTCATTGTAATGTACTAAAATGATTTTCTAAGGAAAACCAATGTGTACAAGCATTATGAACATCGTTAAAATTACTTTAAGTGTTTGACATATCTTCTCAAGAATATGAATATTAAGTATGGAAATATAAGAACAGACGAGCGTGCATGACAAGAGTTATGAATGTCAAAGAAGCAAGTGAGGTGTGTAAGAATAAGCTTAAATGGCGCTCTGTTGTTCGTGCCTACCCCGCAAGGGAACTGGCGTGAAGTTATGTATGTATGTAAGTATGGAAATATAAAGATATACATATATTTAATTTTTAGTATTCAGTGACGCCAACTTGTATGAAAATGGACACAAACTCCTTACGTCAAAGTTAAAAGGCATGTGCGGTTATCGCTAGCAAAACGCAAACAATTATATCCCTATTAATATTATAAATGCGAAAGTAACTCCTTGTAAGTGGCGCCGTCTTGGGGAGGTTTACGTCCAGCAGTGGACTTTAAATGGCTGACGAAGACGAAAGTAACTCTGTCTGTCTGTTGATCTTTCACGGAAAAACTACTAGACCGATTTGGCTGAAACTCAGTTCATACTCGGCATACTTTCGATGCTGAGGATGAACATAGAATACTTTCAATCCCGAAAAATGGGATAGTATTCGCGATAAAAATATATTTTGGGATAGATTTATGTAAACGTTATCCCAGAAAGTAGGATAGGTTTTTGTGATTGGCCATTTTGGTTATTTTGGTCATTTTGGTCACTTATGTAGTTTACACATAGATAGACGGGGGATAGATAAATAAAAAAGAACGAGTTGAAACAGAGGATGAAAGTTTTTATGGGAGACCAATCATTCCTCAAGTTTATAGGTATAAAAATTACAAAAAAATGCAATAGTAACCCGATGTGTCGGTCTGTTACGCCTTCACGGAAAACTACTAGGAGTACTGGATCGGTTTTGCCATAATTCTATTTAAATGTAGTTTTAATACTGAAAATGGACATAAATATTTTTGTTCCCGGGAGATGGGATAGTTTGCGACATAAAATTAAGTAAATCTTCCGGGGACAAATAGCACTAACATAAAAATGTAACCTGTATGTAACAACAGCTGTTTAAACAAGAAGCACGCATTAGCGTACCCGTATAAAATAAAGTAAAATTCATCAAAAAAAATGTCACCTCATTGGTCACCTTGAGATAAATCTTGCTCGGAAAATATTGATATAGTGTCTATGAGATAAGATTCGAACATTATGCGAGCAAAGCGCATAAAAACCCATGTTATCCACATATTTAATATACTATATAACCGTTTATTCTTTGTTGCCGTGATGTCATAGAGACTTGACAAAATGATAAATTTCCTTCCGATTTTATAGCATCATTATGACAAAAGCCAATATGTATGATATGATTTTTTTCCCAATTTATCATCACATGAATGAGTGAATCTCAAAGACTTGAAAGCAAATAAACGCGCTTCGAACTGAACTGTTAAACATTTTGTACATGCCATCCAAAGATCTAAGAGGCATCCCATTTATAAAGAGTTATTGTGGTGTAATCAAAGCATTTGAGCAGAAAATTATGTGACAGGCTGCAGACGACCCTTTACCTTATACATGAATCGATATATATATGTATATCTAATATTGTATTGAGTAGGTGTTACCTATACTGCCTTAGTCTATTGACCTCTGTTACTCATATCAAGAGAATGAAAAGGATATGAAACTAGATATGGGATTAATATGATTAAATATGAGCACGATGGACAAGTCAACGACCGTAACAACTACTTTCTTACCTGATGTATATAAATAATGATTAAAGTAAGTATGTTTTTGTAAATATTTTCACCATATTCAAGTCTAACACAAAAGATTTTTATAATCGACATAGAATATTGTTAGTAAACGGAAATTGGCTAGATTTTTTACTTAATAACGTATTAGGTATTTAATAACAATTAGAGTTAAATATTGCCGTAACCAAATAATAAAAACCTTTTATAACTTCTGTTTTTTCTTCTAGAGTACAACAGTAAGGCTCACAGCCCACCTGATGGATAGTAATACTACTACTGGAATGTTTTAAATTCTTTTACATGATAACAAAGCTTTCTTCACTAAAATTGTCTTTTAATGAAGCGAAATCTCTGTACCAAGATGGTAGCAAATAAAGGTTCATCATCTATGCCTATCCCTACGGGAAACAAGGGTGATAATGTGTAATATATACGTATATTAAAACTTTTAGTAATTGACTAGAGCTTTACGATCATTATCATTACTATCCCACAGCCCAATCACTTTTCTTTCCCATTTTATACAATATTCTTATCCTTGAATCCTATATTACTATGCAACTATACCATACAACAGTATGCGTCAGTTCGTGTGCCAAATTACATTAAAATGTAAAGCGGCTTCTACATGTTGGCTTTCCTATTACAGCCTCAACCAGGTTTTCAAAAAGTTTGGTTCTATTTTGTGGCCGTTACAAAAAGTTAGGAAACACGGTATAATATTGTGTTATAGATATAGGTATTATAAGGTTCGCTCACGCAGACCATGTGGACATCACCTCATAATACAGAATCTAGATTGATACTGACTTCATAGCACACGGCCCAGTGGACTCACCAACGAGCTAGCGGTAGAAACTCCGTTTCCAAACATAAATCAGTCTTTATGTAATCGATCTTAGACATAGTTACTTTTAACAGTAATTTTTTACTATTAAAATAATGTTAAAAATGTAGTCCTCCGTTGGTAATCGTAATTATTTATTTGAATTAGCAAACAAATACAAATTCCATGCTCCCAACCTAAGTATGTTTATATGTAATTATGCAGATATTGTGCGGGATATTTTGGGGTCGATCCTATTATAGACCACTAAATTTCTGGGAACGGCATGCAATAAAGATAAAATAAAAATAGTGTGGCAACCGAGGGTAGAACTTTCTGGCAGCGTAAGACGGTCTCAAGACTTCTAAAAAAACGGAGAAGATTCTGGAAGGAAAAGACAAGGACGGATATATTTTAGAAAAGGATAGACGATGAACAAATGTTCTAGAATAGAAAGTTTGGGAAGGAAAAAACAGAGATAGATAGATGTTAGAAAGGGATAGATGTATAAACGAAAGTTCTCGAATAGAAGGTTCGGGAAGGAAAAGACAGAGATAGATAGATGTTTAGAAAGGGACAGATAGTAAATAAAAGAATAACGAAATTATGGGTTCCAGAAGATTCTTCCGGGTATATAAGCAGCGTAAGAGTTTAGAGTTGAGTTCGGTTCAAGACAGCGAAGCAACAAGTGCGATACGGAAGAGTTGGAAGAGAAGTTTAATAGAAAACAGTGACGAGTTAAGTGGTGAATTTAGTGACAAGTTTAGTGGACAGTTAAGTGAAGGAGGAGTGTAGCGTAGTTCGAGAGACGAACCAGAAGCGAGCTACACGCGGTAATATCGGAGGTGAGCACTGCAGTAGCAGGAGGTGGTCTACGCAATATCGGCGACGATATTCTGAGCGAGACACCTTATCGTCGGGACTGTGCACCGTTAGTCGTGCGTATAGGCGCAACCCTGCAGAGAGGTATTACGTGCGGCTGTGTAAGTCAATAAAAGCGTTTATTTAAAAACTGGTGTTTCCTTCCAATCCTAAGTGCGTACCCCGATCGTACGTAACAATATTATTCTATTTGAATTCTGTGTGCAAATAATTTATTTTATAAGTTCTATTTGTTTATTTTCAGCTTTTAGATAGGAATATACTTTCAAAGCTGGCATTGTTAACTTTTATAACAATATTCACAATAGAACCCGACATCGCTGTTAGACTGCGACGTGCCTACCTACTAAACTACCTTTTTCATTATTCAACTTTTTGCGGTGAAAATATTTTAAATATAAAAAACGAACAGTGTACGAATTATATGCTAGGTTAGTCTGAAAAAAATAGAAAAAAAAATTATTTTACAGAATAATCGTCTTGTGTGGTAGTAGATTATTGACTAAAACACCGGTGTCTTGGTCTTATTCCATTAACCAGGTGTCGAATGTTACGGATACCACATATTTTATTTACAGTGAAACATCTATATAAAAAGAAGCAAATCCATAATATAACTGCATGAAACCTGCCAAATCGCCTTAACGTAACGGCGCCTGTTTCCAGTAGGAGTAGGTAGACAAAATAGGTCTCCACTAGTTACAATGTTAGCACTCACCTTTCAGATCGCCCGTACACGATTGTGTGTGTTGCAAGATCGAGCTTAGCTCATCAGATTTACTTCTGTAGAGCACGGGCCTCGCTTTGGACTATTATACGTGAATCGATTTTGCCTGTCCCGTTCAAATTAGCGTAGTTTATCAGTAGGTGTGCAGGTACCGACCTAGTCAAAAAATCATGAGTCCCGATCTGAAGAATGTAAATATCATAGTTGTTTTATCCTGTAATATGAATGAATTGTGTTATCTAATAATTAATAATGTAAAATTATAACTAAAACTAGTACAGTGAAGGAAACTTAGCTTATATTATATTCTACCTATAATTCCTTAAGAGTATAAGTAGAATACTGAACATAAGTCGTCGAAGTCAATAGATAAGGTTCTTAGAAGGCTGGCTAAGTTACCATGCTGGATTGACATACTGATCCGGAACTAGCCCTTTGATTTCCCGAAGAGTCAATAAGTCGTCTTGAAAGTTAATTAATGATAATAAAACAGTTATTAAACAGATAAATATTGAACGTTATTGTCATAATAATTGCTCTTTTTAAGTAAAGGCTTCTACTTAACAGCATAACGAAGGTTTCCGTTACAATTGTATTAATTGGGACGTACGTAGTATAATTAATATGTATTTTGATTGTGTTAGGATATTATTTATATTTTTCAGTTTTTGTAAAATGACGAATATATAAAAAGTAGCTACCATCGCACAATGGTTAAATGACTCTGGGTGAGTAAGACGTATTATAAAGTATATATGATCTTCATCCCGACAATCTATCTCATCTTCATGAAACTCGGATAATTACAATGATGATGCGCTCACTCAGGCTCAAACATTTCAGTTTATTATTTAAAATGCCCTTTCCACCTTAAGTCAATCTCATAAGATCCTGTTTGTTCGCCAAGAAATGTTTTGACCTTCATAGCGTACTTCACTCGGTATACTAAATTAGTTTTTTGGATAATCTCTTATAACCACCAATCAGCACTACATGGCTATTACTGGTATGAAGATGCAAACTTCGTGTATTACCTATATTGTATTTATGCCTAGTTTGGATATATAAAATTTGTAATAGTTACAATATTCGAGACAATAGACCACGATACAATTAATTGTATGTAGTTTTCTCAAGATGACACCGGAAATTTCGGAAAATGATGTCAAAATTGTAATATACGACCTTAAGTTACCTAAAGTCTAAATTAAAATGTTAAAATTTCGGAAGGTGCAGTTTAGTCGCGGAACCCGAAAGGGTTATAAAAAAGTTCAAAAAGTTAACCTGATTTTTACCGGAATTTGTACAAACAAAAGCGTAAAATGAATTGAAGCGTTTTTTACAAACTTGTGTAGTTAGTGTACTCGTGTTTCGTCTGCGTTGGTAATAGTAATGTATCCACAGCAAACTATTCCACCTTTATCCGTACTAAGTTCTCGCAACGTATTGCGACGCAATCGGCTTCTTTTAGGACTTTATTCTGAGAGTCTGAACCTCGGTCTACCTATATTATTCCTATGAGAAATTACATTAAAGAAAATATATTTTGTAAATTTTACCTGCAGCCTGCTCTATCACAGATGGTTTTCTTCTATCTAGATATTCATTCCCATACTATCTGTACATAAAATGATAGTTGATATTTTTTTAAATCGTATATTAATTAGTTTTTATAAGTAACATTTGTATGTCTTTGTAGACCACGGGCCATAAAAATGGCCCGGACATTTGGAGGGCTTGCGTGGGGCAATGGGAAGGCCAACACGTAGAGGCCCCTTGACAAATTTAACGTTAATATGGCGTAACACTGACCGGCGATTATCCCTGTCTACACCATATAATAATGCACCCAAGGACAAGCACCGGCCAGTGTAGGACTGTTGTGGGAAATGAAGACAAAAAGTACCGGGCTATTGGGGTGAACTGCTAGTGGTACTGGGGGTCTGGGAATATGGGGATTATGGCGTCTGCCCGTCGCAATGTTCAGGGAACATGGAAAAATGGGCAGACGGTGACTCGCCACTCTCTGCATGGGCCCCAAAAGATATGGTAGAAGATACGAGCAACATGGGTGTGAGTGGCTAAGGGGTGTAGAGAAGTGGGCTACAGGTTCACCGAAGCTACTTCTGACGTGATGCCATTTATCACTTCCACCCCTGGAACTTGAGTCTTAGCTCTAGCGACCTCCACTCCGCGCCGGCTGGTTAAGGCAGGCACGGAGGCGGGGACCTTGCCTTGGCCCCCGGAGTCAGGTACGAAGTGTCGCTACTCACCTAAGGCTTCGCCACAAAGCCCCCTTGCGGGATTATTATTATTTAGTTAGATTATTATATTAGTTGTTTAACGAGTATTTTATTTTAATTTTGAAGTAACAAAGTATTTTATTATTGGTTTTATTAAAACGTATTTATTATAATGGGGATTGTTCAAAAAAAATTACCCTCTGATTTTATATTGTTATTATGTAAAATAGGGTATTTTAAGATACTAATTTGAATATTTTTGTGTTTTAAGAGTTAGTATTTTTTTAATTCGATTTTAAAAAAAAATATCCGATGACGTCATTGGGGACAACTTTACATTAATTCCTTTGCCTATAAAAAGAAAATAATCATATTAATCTGTGCTACTATTTAAATGTTACTGTCATTATTCATTATGACACATCGTGATCATTTTAGTGTGGCCAGCTTAGCAATTTTATCGGTAGATTTATTTTATATATTTTGGTGTTCAACATTTATTATTTTCTACAGTTACCGTTAAGTTATTTAAAGTGACCTTTAGTGAAAAATAAATATAATATAACTTAAACTAAATAATGTACAGTTAGACTGAATACCATTAATTGATAATTAGGCATAAATTACCTATTAGACACCATTGCGATGTCATTACTTTTCTTAATTTGTAATAAAGTATTCTTTCGGCGATTACAACAGATAAAGCTCATTCGACCACTAAAATACTTTGATTTGGTATCACATTTGGGTTATCATTTTTAATGTCTGATACCTAGACATGGTCTCATCATCCAATGATGTTATCAATCCAGTTAAAATAAAAAGGTTGTATTGTCAGTTTCAATTGAGGGGGGGGGGAGTATTATTAGTCAGACCTTTAAAAAAAATATCAGTCGTTAGGACTGCACTTCAGAGATAAAAACTTGGTATCAGAGCGTGACGGTCGTGCGAATTCAATGCATTTTCCCTATCCTAGAAGTATCTACCGAAGCTTTCAATTTAAAAATCATGGCGATGTTCGATAAGGTCTTTTTTAAGTCAATATGTTGGGAGTTACTTTCCTACACACACGTGTGTACCTACAAGAATTACAAATTTTAGTAATTTCACTATTATCAACCTGGCAACATTGGGTATTTAGGCTTTAGATCGGCGGTTAATGCAGCATTTCTAAATTCTAATATTATTCATTACAATTAATTTCGTCCTTAGAAAAATCTTCTAAAGTCATTCGACAAAAAAGTGAACTGTTTTATTAATGAAAATGTATTAAATATTTTCTCTTTCTAAACATGGCCGGATCTTCAAATAGGAGTGTTATTTTTGTAAAGGCTGATACGCTAAACCTACCTAACATGTAATGTTATTAGAGTACATAGCTATACTCGTAGTACATATTGGAGAAATAAGAGGAGCTAAAATCCTAATGTAAGTAGTTTTGTGAAGGTCTCTAAATTCAACATGTTCGTCCATAGATCTTCCTTCCTTCTTTCGTTTTAGAACCTGTGTAGTATATTACTATTCCTGTCTGTAAATTTCATCCATATAAGAAATCAGTAATGTTAATTATTAGTTAATATATGATTGATGTAAGTATACTTTGTGTTGAAGTCAAAATTCATCAAAAATGTGCACCTATTTATAGAAAAATAGCTACATGTCTCACTCATTCATTAGAAACTGATTAAAATAATATTAATTACTTATTTGATAATTTGGTACAATCAATAAATCAGCAACCTATATTACTTTCTTAATAATCTATAATACAAGTAAAGTATCTCATATAAATACATACAAATAAAGGAACAGACATTGCACCACTGCCCTGGCGGTTAGATAGTGTGTTTGATTGCTAATGTATGTTATGGATCCGATCTTATACAACAAATTACCGGAAAATATGAAACTCTCCAGTAGTTTTAAATATATTCACTTGCCGGCTTAAAAGTGATTAATTAAGCACATCTATGGCTTGAAGAATTTCATGGAATATGAAGATTTGTGACAAATACCTTAATGATTATAAATCTCTTAATAATATGATTTTGATGTGTAACATAGTTACTAATATGAAAAATTATGAGTTAAATAAGGACTATGCGAGTAATTAAATAGACACTTTATATCTTTTTTTTTCAGGTTCAGAAAAAAATAGCAACAACTTTTCTGCATAAGCAAGGGTTATGCTTGATCATAGAATTTTATGACTTATCCACTGCAGTTTACATTAAAACTTTATGTATAGAAAAAACCAAATGCTAGCCTGCAGAAAAAAGAAAAAGATAAAACCGAACATTTCTGAAAAGATTATATAATATGTCCTAAATTATTATTAATAAGTGTTGTAAGTAAATAAACAAGTTTAACTGCTAAAAGTTATTTATTATTTCATCTTGGAAAATAATAAGTCAAAAGATATATTTTATTAATATACGGCACATACAAATTTATAACTCACAATAGTTTGCTTTCAGTATAGAAAACATCTTATTCTTATAACTCTTAATGTGAACTCTTAAGACATCAGTCAAAGTAAAGCTAAAATATTTTTGGAGGAATGTTAAATATTCATATATTGTTTACATGAATTATAACTAATAACATCTAGATATATAAAATAAAATAATATATAATAATATAGTATATATAAAAATAAGTTATTTAAAATAGCCATCCTTGTTTTCAATTAATTAAGCTTTAAAGATATAGGCCATTCTTCTATGGTGGTACTAATCTTTTCAATCAGTTTCCATTTATTGATTTTGGCTCGCTTGAGATAAATTCAGGTTCTGGTGAACTTTTTGTATGCCATTAGCTCCAATGCAGTTCATAAAGAATACTCCAAAGAATTCAAGTCAGAATTCGACGAAGGCCAACTTATGCTCTGAACAAAGTCTGACAAATTGGCTTGTAACCAATGTTGGATTGAATTAGCTTCATGGGAGGGTACAGAGTCCCGTTGGAAAATCCACTGCTATCCAACGAATAAAGTATCACTTAATGCTTAAATCATTGTTTCCAATATGTGATTTTGGACGTCCTTCTAACTTCTGGCGCAAGGTGTATTGTTTTTTTTTTTTTTTTTTTTTTTTTTTTTTTTTTTTTTTTTTTATTGCAGGAGTTCAGCAGACAGGCAGACGGCCCACTTGATGGAAAGCGGTTACCATCGCCTATGGACATTTGCAACAACAAAGGTGCTACAAATGCGCTGCTGCTCTCTTAAAGGAGACTGGAACCTGGTCACTAATGCCGGAACACAACACAAGGTTGTTATGGCGGCATACTCTAGACCAGGGGTGGTCGCCATCCAGTCGGGCAAATGCCCTACCACCTGGCTGTGGGTTGTTTAGTCGCCTCTTACGACAGGCCGCCCGGCCGCAGGAAATTGTATTCTTTCTCCGTTCCTGCACGGATAAATTGTTTGCCAGTTAAATTTTCTTCCACCGTGATGATCATCTCATCAGTAAACAGGTTATTTTTTGGATCGTATCTCTTGAAAAGATTTCAACATCGTTCCAATCGCCATTTACGAAGACGCTCGTTTATATAATGCACTTTTCTTTGACTTTTAGTTAGAGACCATATGTAAGTATTCTCTTTACAGATATTTAAGAAATATTGGTCTGAAGAGATAATACATACATAATTTTATTCTGGAGTACGTCGAATAAAATGTTTGTTTATGTTGATGTTGTATGACATAACAATGACATAAAAAGGAAAATGTCGGTCCTTTTGTATTTTGAAACTGAATAGCTACGGTATTCATATGCATTTCACCAGACGTAAATGACGTCATAGGATTTAGTAAGGTCAAATAAAGGTCAAACGTATTTCTTTCAAAATACAAGGGGATTGTACGTTTTTTGGAATTTTAACTAGACAGAAATGATTAGCAACACTATTCCTCGAAATGGTTTTTCAAAAAGCTAAATTGAAAAAAAGTGAACAATCCCCATTTAACTAAATTGGGTCGTTTTGGTATTACGCGAAAAGGAAGGTTTGTGTCGGATATAATTCCGGCACAGTAACATGCTGAGTGCAAATCTTGTTTGCTGAAAATGCGGCGTACACATTTTCAAAATATGCTCTGTGTATAATAATGTATAAGAAATGTAATTACGTCGCTATTTCTTCAAATAAAGTTTTTCTTCTTTTCTTTCTTTTATTATTAACAAACAAAAATATTTAATGCAAATTAATGTCATGTTTATATAATTATGTTCATACCCGTAATGTGGTTTTGTGTTTCAAGTTTTAATACATAATTAAGACAGTCACAGACGACGAACCAAAGCGGAATAAATTACTATGTCATCTGTCATAAAGAGGCAATCGGAGATAAGTACCTAGCTGTTCCAATTTTTCACGTAATTATGCGATTTATATTTAGAATACGCTGCATTTCATTTCAATAGTAAGTCATGTTTCTACTTATGTTTTTCAATATTGTTTCGTATTTATGAATACGTCATACATTGGACGTTTATTTATTTAATTTTATCGCTACAATATAAATTATATGAAAAAAAACGTGTGCCTCTCGGGACACCCGCCAAAAGTGATAACTTAAACTAATCTAAGTTGAGCTATTTAATATTGAAATTGTTTAACTCGAGAAAACTTAGGTTATTACTTAAATTTTATGTATATTATTAATATGATAATGTAAGGAAAGGTAATTTATAAATAAAATCTTTTATTGATTATAAAATATATTTTATTCTTAGTTACAATTCTTAAATATGTACATTAGAATTTTGTGTATGTACATTATAATTAGTATCATTATTTAATCTAATTACCGAAATGCGCTTAGCGCTATGAGTTAGAGTGAGAGAGGAGGAGCCTGCCTACCGTTGCCATATGCGTGAGAGAAAGGAAAGCCAGACAGACTGGCGCCGTAATGCGTTACGTAACGAAGCGGTTTGCTCTCCCATAAGAAGTTATCATTTCAAAAATATTGTTATGTGCATATCAAAAGAAGTGAATGTTTAAAAAGGCTAGTTAGTAAGTTTTCGGTTAACCCAATCTGGGATTACCGATTTTGATGAACCTTTCCAAGTGTAGATTAGTAGTGGTTCAGGGTGAAATAAAATGCAGTTAAAATAATTTATTTTAATGGTATTTTCTTGTATTCGATTTATCACCTTTTACCCTAAGTAAATTTTACACCGTTAACAACCAAAAAGGGTATATATAATGCCATTTGCTTAGCTCAGGGGTTCTGTATCAACTGAATTAGCATCGAATTTATTGTATTAATAGAGCATTGAGATCTTTTTGTTTTATTTAATATTAGGGTCTTGAGAAGCCAAAGCTAGTTAAGATAAAGAATGCTGTCTACTACCGGTACGGTATACCGAAGTCAATAACATACGATAAAAGAATACGTATAAATAAATAAGGCGACTTGAGGGATATAAATCAGATTATAAATGGCTAAAAATCAATATCTTCTTAAATTAGAAGGTTTTACACGTCTATTCCATGTCTGATTGGACTTTTTAAATTAATATAGGCCTGTCTCGTCGACCAACGACTCTTATGTCGGTATGCTCGAAATAAACTCTTCATTGTTACTGTAAAAATAGAGGAGACGCTTCAAAGAAAAAAATAAAGGGTTTAGACGACGGTTATTTAAGAATAGTTAGAACTACTCACAAAGTTGAAAAAGTGCACTTTTACACTACAAAAAGACGGACAAACACCTCTTCGTTACCCAATGTCGGAATTCAAAATTAAACGACACGTGCTCTTCGTTGACCGGCTCATGCGAAAACGAGACGCAAACAAGTGACAGTGGTTAGGGACTAATTTTTTATCTATACTTTTACGGTCTTATTCATATTGAGTTATTGAAAATTTCTTTTTATTTTTCTTCCCACCCATTTTAATATTATATAAAATTATTAGAGCTAGGAATGTTTGCAAAGTAAGTTTCTAGGCTTCTTTAAGAACCTTAAGGAAGTCTATAAACTTACTCTAACTTAACATCGTTATTGTTTATATTATT
Organism: Dendrolimus kikuchii; assembly: GCA_019925095.2. Taxonomy (NCBI): domain Eukaryota; kingdom Metazoa; phylum Arthropoda; class Insecta; order Lepidoptera; family Lasiocampidae; genus Dendrolimus; species Dendrolimus kikuchii. Next base: position 9,739,014 of record CM034391.1, on the reverse strand, counting down.
TATTTTTGAAGATAGTTTATATAATATTTTCTTAAGTTTTCGCGACTTGTATACATAATAAAACTACGTTTTAACGGTTTCAAGCGCGGTAATTTTATTTGATTTTGGTTTTTCCGACGTTTCGGCCACTTTTCAGTGGCCGTGATCACGGAAGACAAAGATGTCAAGTGTCAACGAGTATTGTTAAAGTTTTATTTAGCCTACCGCCAACTTATTAATTTTAATTATTTAATTTTTAATCTTGTTTATGGTTATTATTTAATCTATGGGAGCCTAATCTAATTTACTACCGCTTCGCAACATGTTATGGCTTGAAGAGAAGAAGCGGCGCAAGAAACTCTTCAGCAAACATGCCTAGCTCTAATAATTTTATATAATATTAAAATGGGTGGAAGGAAAAATAAAAGTATCAGTCAAGTTGGTTTGTGTTCCGTTGTACGCAGAAAGAGCTCACAGTGTCTTGAGGTCTGGCAGCTGGTTTTTGCAGGGTTTGGGTCTTAATAGTTTTGATAATTGGGATAACCCACAAATCCTCGCGAAAGAGAATCGTTTCATACCTAGAATGATGCGTGAGGCTATTGAAATCAAAAAACACCCAAATTTCAATAGAGAAGATGGTTGGCAAGTACCACCTGTTTGGGATCCAATTATCAAAACGGTTATGACCCATTTTGCAAAAACCAGCTGCCAGACCTTATACACTATGAGCTCTTTCTGCGTACAACGGAACACAAACCAACTTGACTGATAATAATTATTTTTCCTTCCAACCATTTTAAATTATATAAAATTATTAGAGCTAGGCATGTTTGCTGAAGAGTTTCTTGCGCCGCTTCTTCTCTTCAAGCCATAATTGTTGCGAAGCGGTAGTAAATTAGAACAAGTCCCATAGATTAAATAATAGCAATAAACAAAATTAAAAATTAAATAATTAAAATTAATCTTGGCGGTAGGCTAAATAAAACTTTAACAATACTCGTTGACACTTGACATCTTTGTCTTCCGTGATCACGGCCACTTTAAAGTGGCCGAAACGTCGGAGGGCAGATATCCGCGCTTGAAACCGTTAAAACGTAGTTTTATTAAGATAGTTTATATTAAGAATATTTGTATAGATAGTTTGTAATAATTATAATATTTTTGCTTAAAAACAAATAATTATTAAATGTTTTCTTAAATTAATTATGATATGCCGAAAAACCTAACAAATAAAAAAGTAACAAATGTGCGTCGTATGTAGTATCCTTAAACATATCAATGTCACAGCCGGAGACGAATTACAGCACACGATTGGAATTGTAAAGCGTGACCACAAATCCTTTATTGCTTACGAACAGCATAAACCGCTGACGGCCGGTGTTGGTAACAACAGTACACGTATTTTAAATATTTTCATAAACAGTGAATTAGTGCAGTGCTTTGTTTATTATTTATTTTAGAAAATTCTAAACGTTAAAGACACGTTAAAAGGTATTGTGAATTTCAATATTCTTATAATATCCAGTTATTCTCGGGGAACGGCTGCTTACGGGAGGTACCTGTGTCGCCAGTAATAATGCGAGCTAACTTGTCAATATAAAGTGATCATCTGTGACACAATGGCGACGAGGATAACGGCGCTATCACACACTCCTAGGACTGTCCAGCATGGACAGAGCAGCGTCAAGCGACGTTCGTGCCGGAGTATGCCAAATCAATTATTATTATTTGACATTGAAATAAATGGCCGTGGTTCGGTTACCATTTCTCGGGAGCAAACCCGGATGGGAAGCCGTCTCTTTCTTCTGTGAGCGCGTCATGCTTGCGAAGGAGGAGGCGGAGCGGGAGCGTGAGCGGACGTCATTGCTGCGCTCCCGCCAAAGGAGAACGCGCCGACGCCGAAGGGCGGACTTCGACCTTCGGCCACCGTAAGCGGGCGGCGCGGGTGGGGCCCCTTGGGGCATAGGGGTTCTCACTCACCCGCACACGCCGTCGAGATGAGAGCGCGAGTGTTCCGCGCGCGCTCATTTCTCCTCCCGTGGGGCGCGTTACAGACCGCCCCACGCCCGGACTAGATATGGACGACGCTGGGGATTGAATCCCCCGGCAATGAAAGAGGCCTCGTGAGGGAGGCCCACGCCTGCCAGGGCATGCGGAGCCGGGAATCCCAATTACCCGGTATTTATTACTGGCGTATAAGGCCACGTAGATGGACGGATACACCCAGGGGTTGATTAGTGGGAAATATCCCTAACATGGGGAGTGGCAATCAGCCCATGGCACCAGTTTTATACTGGGTTTATCGCGTTTAGTGCCACCCCCGATCTGGCGAATCCCACACACGGGTCGCGAATTATTCCCCTAGGCTTCTGTGCCTGTCGCGGCTTAGTCCTCAAACGGATTTCCGCTGGCCAAAAAAAAAAAAAAAATGGTCTAAAGTAGATAAAATATCGTTTTTCATTACTTTTTAGAAAATAATGTCGTCCAAGTGGCGGGCTTGGCGAGTAATGCACACGCTGAGCCTTTCTAAGAAGCTTTCGGTCACTCTTCTCAGCATATGTTTTGAAATTCATCTTCAACGTCTTCAACGATTCGAGTTTCGACAAATTCCCACAAAAAAAGTCACACGATATCAATTCGGGGAAGCGAGGGGGCCATGAAACATCCACCCACAAAGAGATCAGGCGTCCAGAAAATAGTTCTTGCAAAATTTCGTGTGAACGACAGGCACTATGGGCCGTAGCTCTTGTGGAAACCAGAAAGCTTGTGTCGTGTTCCTCGACATACTTTTCCATTTTGGGACGCAAAAATTAGCTCGTCCAGCTGGTTTCATAGGAACAGCAGATCCTGTGGCCATTGCATCACGGATCCATGTCCGAATGGTTTTAACGCTGTTGTGACTGTTTAACCTGAACCGGATCTGAAAAGCCCTATGCGTCACCAAGACGCTTTGCACCATTTTTGAAGAACGTCTCTTCAATAAAGCCTCGTTGCTCACCCGACTACGGCATGTGGACTACTGAATAAAGAATCACGTAAATCGGATCATAAATCTCGGAGTAATCGGTGAACATACATAAAAAAAGCAAAAAAAAGATCCCGACGAATTGAGAACCTCCTCCTTTTTTTGAAGTCGGTTAAAAAGGGCGTTGTTCCCCCACCTAACGGTACCAGCCCCACTGCCCTATTCGGTCTAAAATTTAGTGATTTCGAATTCAATGCTTTTTGAAATTAGGGAGTTCATTCTGCTACATTCTGTTTATCTGAAATATGTTACAAAAATTTGATATTAAAAATGTCGTTTCACGTATTTTAAATTCGACGGTTTTCTTTTTCTAACATTAAATTGCAAATAGGAAAAAAAATGTTAGGTTAGAAAACCTTATTAATATTGCTAAGCTTAACTCTGTGTGTATTATTAAATAAACAGTTTGAAGTTTCAAAGCAAAACTTCAGTATATTTCATAATATTAAATAACTTCATCATAATAATTTAAATTATAAAATAACACTAGCGTTTGACTAGATGTAGGGGTTGAAATTATATCTCTCCGTCTTTTAGGCTAATATACATACATACATACATAACTGCACGCCAGTTCCCTTGTGGGATAGGCACGAACAACAGAGCGCCATTCAGGCTTATTCTTACACACCTCACTTGCTTCTTTGACATTCATAACTCTTGTCATGCACGCTCGTCTGTTCTTAAGGCTGCTGACATCACCTTCTGCTAGTACACGATCAATTTGATCATGGAAGGTGTGTCGTGGCCTTCCACGACTTCTGCATCCATCCACTTTTGCATTGTATATCTGTTTAGTCATTCTTTCAGGCTAATATATTATTCTAAAACAGTACTCAAACACAAACTTATATGAGATAAAGACACTGTATACATATATTTGTTTTAGAAGAAACATGATTGATATAGGAGTATTTATTTTATATTTTATACTAGGATATGCCCGCGACTGCGTTCGCGCTTGACTTGAAATTCCTGCGAGGTTCTCGGGACACAAAATCAGGTAGCCTTTAAAAAAGAATATAAGCTATCGTTTTAGTGCATACTTTGAACTACTCCCGAGAAACTTCCCGCGGGATTTCCGGGATAAAAAGTATCACAACTTTTATTACATAAAATTTGCTATCGATCAGTGAAAAAATATCATTTGAATTAGATTTTTTTAATCTAGCCATTTTAAATCATTAAAGGAAATTCCCAGGGTAAAAATCAGCGCAGATTTTATTCGAAATCGGCCCAGTAGTTTTTACGTGAATCCCGAACAGACAAGAAATTTAAAAAAATTACATGGTTTATATAGACTATTCTGGTTCCCTTTTTTTAAATAGCTTCAATGTACCGACACGGCATGTTTAGAATTTTATATTATTATTATTATAGAATATTAATTATTGTATGTTTCCCAAATAAATAAATAAAACTATTTTTGAATACGAGATGCGACACAGGGCAGTGTAGCAATTAAATTTTTATTACATATTTATTGATTTACATTTAGTAAAGCAAGCTGAAGTGCCATTAGGCCGGTTACGTGTATCGCAGAGTCAATGATCCATGGAGCAAACGAATTCTGGTGTGGAGACCGCGTATTGATAAATGTAGGATAGGACGCCCTTTGACTCAAAGACTCAATGACTAGGGAAAGGTTATCGATAGGAGCTTGGTTAGGAACGCGTAGATCCGTAATATGTGGTGCAGACTTATAGGACCTAGATTCAGCAGTGGATCACGAGTAGCTGGTGACAAGACCACGCGACATTTAATTGTACCAATTATTATCTCAAACGTCGATTGACGCATGGAATCATTGTTCCATAATTTATTGGTATTAAAAAAAAACAAATTTAATGATATTTATGCATTCCTAAAGTATATAGCCAGCCAGGTGGTAGGGCATTTGCCCGACTGGATGGCTACCACCCCTGGTCTAAAGTATGTCGCCATAACAACCTTGAAATGTGTTCCGACATTAGTGACCAAGTTCCACTCTCCCTTAAGAGTCCAGCAGCGCATTTGTAGCAACTTTGTTTGGTGCAAATGTCCATAGGCGATAGTAACCGCTTTCCATCAAGTGAGCCGTCTGCCTATCTGCTGACCTCCTGCAATAAAAAAAAAGAAAAATAAATATAGAAAAGGAATAAACAAGAATACATTGAAACTCATTGTAACATTATATTAAGAAAAGAATGCATTAAGAACTTTTTATAACTTCACAGGGTAATGAAATAACTAGGCCTAAAAAGTTAAGATGTATAAAGAATTGTAGAAAAATATTTCAGATCATGGCAGATGCGCTGGAGTCAGTTGATTTAAACAAAGAATACTCGCCTAGTTTGTGGTCTAAAAGATTTCTAACGGCGAAAGAACTTATAGAATATCACGAACAGTTCGTCAGTGATGGTACAGTATTATTATTATTATTAACAACAAGGCACTATCATATAATATACATTTTTAGACACATTGTCTTCGGGCTTCGAAATCCATTTTCCTTCTTTGTCTCATCCATTTTTAGTTTGGTTTATATTATATATAATATCAGCCTATAAATGTCAAAGTGCTGGGCTCGGACCTGCCATTATAGGGGAACGGACAGTATACCCACTACGCTTGTTCAAGGCGGCTTGACAGGTTTGACACGTCGGTTATCGCAATGTGTAGGTTGCATCACGTTTTTCTTCATCGTTGTTAGCACGTGGTAATTATGACAATATGCAGATTCGATCAGAAAACTGACTAAGTGGTGCTTGCTTTCCGGCCATGATCGAACCCGCGCCCGTTGAGCATGGGACGCGTGCGCCAGCCTTTACAATACCACGACTTTTTATGGCAACACTTATTCTATAAGACAAAAAACACGGCCATGATCGAACCCGCGCCCGTTGAGAATGAAAAATTATTAAAATTAATTATTTGCGAAAAATGGTGTCCATTTTCTCACGTTGTCCACTCATTTCTTCAATTCATTAGTGCATTCTTTTTAAGAGTAGATATAAAAAAAACAAAGCCACCATGACAATTCTATTCAACACATAAAACAATATGTAATAGAACAATTGATGACTTCGATATCTTTATATTATATTTGTCCGAAAAATTTTAGCCAGCGAGACTGCGACGAATAACATTCCCCACGTATTGGAGATCAAATATGGATCAACCTCAGGACAGAAGCTGGACATTCTTGGAACAGACCTGCCAAATGGTAAGCTAAGGCGTGCTTAAAGAAATACGACATTCTCTAGTATATTATCGAATAAATATTTATAAATACTGCTATGTATTGGCATTTCAGTGTAAATACAAAGAGTGTAAATGCATGTTGATTTTTTTAATAACTTTTTATCAAAATATCAATCAGTAATGGAAATTTATTGATTTTTTTATTTTATTTTTATTGCAAGAGTTCAGCAGACAGGCAGACGGTCCACTTGATGGAAAGCGGTCACCATCGCCTATGGACATTTGCAACACCAAAGATGCTACAAATGCGCTGCTGCTCTCTTAAGGGACTTTTACGGGTGTACTCATATTGAGTAAGCTTGTAAGCTTCTTTAAAGTTTTTTAAGATATCTACAAACTTACTCTAACTCAATATGAATAAGACCGTTATTAAATAATTTGCAAATTAAACAAGGTTACATAAATCAACAATTTGTGTCCACTATACAGTCATGCAAACTTAGTCACCGTGAGATACGTCTCTTTATGTAAATAAACTAAAAAATACAATTACTGCTTACAAACAAATAAACAATAACCTATACGTTATTGTTTGTTTGTTTGTAATATAAACATTATTTATAAATAATGTTTATATTGATAAAACTTTACATTTTTGAAATCAGTGCCTATACTCAGCGAAACATCACTCAATCTCAAGTTCGTGCTACAAATCGTCCGCAATTAACACGTATTAACTTTAAGAATAGGCAAAAATATTTTACACTAGCTAATCCGACAGCCACCCTATCTGAATTTCTATAATTGGTTTCTAAAAAGATGTTAGAAATACGTAAACAAAGTAAAAATGACGGAAAAATGTTATACATATTAACCCAGTGATTACCCAGAAAAATAGCAGAGATAAAGACGTGCAGACGAGCAAACAATTTTATAAAACGTCCATGATTACAGAAATGGCTACAGTACCCTAAAAAATTTACATATATCTATAGTTTGAATCATAAACTATATATATATATATATATATATATATATATATATATATAATATATATATATATACATACATACATAATATATATATACATAATATATATATATATATATATATATATATATATATATATATATATATATATATATATATATATATAATTTATATATTATGGAGAGGTCATACAAAAATCTTAAAGAAAAAGCACCTTACGTTTTTCATAATTTTCCAACTGTTTTGGCATATTTTCCTGTTTGTCTACACCTAAAAACCTATTCAAACTACCAACAATTTAAAACAAAAAATAGCCAAAACGGTGTGGCCTTTTTCAAGGGATTCGCTTACCATTACCAACTAGCATTTTATTATGTTTTTATGTAGATTACGATATCCTACACTTATCTATCTAAATATTTGTTATACATATATTCATCATGTATATTTATTTAAGTATTTACTCATTATAAGATACATCAACCAGTTAAATAATACATACATACATACATAACTTCACGCCATTTCCCTTGCGGGGTAGGCACGAACAACAGAGCGCCATTTAGGCCCATTCTTACACACCTCACTTGCTTCTTTGACATTCATAACTCTTGTCATGCACACTCGTCTGTTCTTAAGGCTCCTGACATCACCCTCAGTTAAATAATGATAATACAACATACCACTGACCTTAAACTTCTTATCTATCCAAGGGTTATTTGGAAAAAATCGCTAACAGTGATTGAATTGCTGTCATTTCTGTTTTATTTTAACCCACAATCTATAATATAATAAAATTCTAAACATGACGTGTCTGTACATTAAAGCTATTTAAAAAAACTGGAATACACTATATAAACGATGGAGAACGATGTAATTTTTTTAGATTTCTTGTCTGTTTGTCAGTTTGTTCGAAACACACGTAAAAACTACTAAGCCGATTTCGATGCGGTTTTCGCTGATCAACAGCTAATTCTTACACTTAAACTCTGCGCTACTTTTTATCCTGGGAATCCCGAGGGAAGTATTCCGAAAATAATTTAAAATGGCCAAATTAAAAAAAATTGAATTCCACTGTGGTTTTTTTACTGATCGATAACAAATATAATGTAATAAAATGTGTGATATTTTTTCCCCCGGGAATCCTGCGGAATTTTCCCGAGAGAGATTTGTGCGTAATCATGTGCCTAAAAATTAGCTTATTAACAGACAGTGTTCGTTAAACGATAGCTTACAAATACTTCATTTTCAAATACTGCGGTATTTTGTGTGCCGGGAATCCCGCGGAAATTTCATGTTTTCTAATGGATGTATAGGTTTTCGTTTGACCACTATCTCACTTGATGTTGAGTGATGATGTAGTCTAGGATTAAGCACGCTTACCTAGAAGAGACCTATTCACTCGTGACTTCAAGCCTTCAAGATTGTATTTGTCAGGAAAAATAGACTCCGGCAAATTATTCCACTCTTCGGCAGAGCGCATCGGAAAAGATGAAGCGAAATACTTGCTTCTGACTAGTGGTTCAATTCAAACGTAGACGAAGTCGCGGCACATCCTAGTAAAGCATATTATTATTAAGCAAAAATAAGCATTAATTCATCTGAATGCGTATAAGACACATAATCAAAGTAACACAGTAACTTAGATTTAACAATCTAAACAAAGTTCCAATGCTGAACTTTCTTTGTTTTATACAATTAGAATTTCGGCAGACAAATTATTTTGCATTTTACAATTTTCGACTGTCAATAACACAATCACATGCGATAACCTTTCAATGTTTATTCACAAGCATTGAGACGCACGTGCATTTCTTGAACGCCTGCAGCTGCCGGAGTCTGTTTTTCCCGAAACCTACAACCTGGGTGTCTTCAAGTCTCGTGTGAATAGGTCGGTACATTCTAGGTAAGCGTGATCGGTCTTAGACCGTATCTCCGCTCAAATCGAGCGAGATAATGGTCAAACGCGGACCTAGACGTGATAAAAAAAGCTAGTAAACCACACAATCCATTAATATAATAGGAGATAGAAACATTACGATATTTCATCTGCTTATCTACGAAATGTAACGTCATTTTGAAAAAAATTATCATGTCGAGGGTTGCTGTGCAAAAAGTTAGTTTCTTGTTTTGATATGTAATTTTTATTTATTCGATGTAAAAATGTATAATATATCTACATTTTGGCTAATTAATATATTTTTATTGTTTATTAAGTTACTAATAAATACATGAATGGTAGATACTTTAATATATTTGGACAGTAAATCATGAAGTAAAAACAATTTCTTATAAATATCACTCACTACTTATACGAACAAAATATACTAAAAAACTAATATATTTTGCGAAGCTTCCCACGATTTCTCTCAACCCGACTCAACCCTTTTGGGAAGATGCGACCCCTGTCTACAAACTAATAAATTGTTTTCTCACTAAATTAAAAAAAGAATGCAGATAAATCACAAAACTATTATCTAAAATATGTACAATGACAATGGCAGATATCAGGATCATCTTTCCTTGACACAAATGGTCTCACAAAGGGCGTTTTTTAAACTAACAGAGAAATTCTGGAAAAATATAAAACAATGGAGGACATTACGGGGGACATTATAAATTATTCCATATCCCAGCATGTGCATTGCCTTTGTGGGAAACAACTTTCTTAAAACTATCTATAAACTACATATTTTGGCATCGTTAACAGATAGGTAGTTATTATAGCTATAGTTGCTATTATTACTCTTGCAATTCACGTAGATAAGATTTAACTGCTTCTTCTTGATTTTTTAATACTGGTTCACTTAAGAAGTAGCTATCTATGGCTACGGAGTTCGTTATCTATTTTTTCTCCTTCTCTTCACACGGTCTTCCGCATCCCTCATTGTAAGATTGCGATTCAATTCAAATTATTTTATTCAAAATAAGTTCTACTGGAGAACATTTTTTCAAGGAAATACATATAAATTGAAATTTACTAGTACTATGCACAGCTTCGCAGCGAGTTATCACTGTTTAAGGAAGAAAGGTGGCTCCCCAGCAGCACGTCTAGCTAAAAAAAATTGGTTATATTTGTCTATCTTAGGCTTTTTTTTAGTATACACTATGTATGTTATATAAACACTTTTTGAAGAATTAATGGAGTTGTAGAAAACAGTACATACATACTTAATAAGACAAAGACATATTAAGAGGAAAGCAAATATGATAATCGTCGGAATAATGACAAGATACACCAAAAATCCAAATTGCACCATGTCTGCATAAATACCTTACATGTGTGGCAAAAAACAACTTTTTTATTAAAATGCAAATCATTTTTCGAGAAGTTAATTCAACTTTTCTTGCCTACCCTTGTTTTTCTACTATTTTTAACCAACTCAAAAAAGGAGGAGGTTCTCAAATCGTCGGGATTTTTTTTGTTTTGTTTTTTTTATTAATGTTCACCGATTACTCCGAGATTTATGATCCCATTTACGTGATTCTTGTTTAGTTTGATGCGTAATAGTTGCCATTTAGTCCCCTAAAAATTTAACATAGTTTGGCCCAGTAGGTTTTATTTTACGAACATTTTTTTTGTTCCCGTTTCTTGGGACCTATATTTTTTAAGGAGCGCGGCACCTTTCGTAGGTCTACCAATATATAGCTAGACACTAAAAAGTAACAAATAAAATAAAAAAACTTCGTTTAAAAAAACCGACTTCAAAAACTAAAAAGTATAAAATAACTTATTTCTAAAGCTATTATTATTAATATATATTATCTAAAACATCTTGAAGTCGGTGCAAAGTAAAACATAAAAATTACTATATTTTTTTGAAAATTACTAAGCACCGACTTTAAGATGTTTTAGATAATATATATTAATAATAATAGCTTTAGAAATAAGTTATTTTATACTTTTTAGTTTTTTAGTTTTTGAAGTCGGTTTTTAATTATATGAAATAATAATTATTCAAGTTCAGAATACTATTATAATTTGATTTTAACATGTGACTCACTTTGGGGCCATCTGCAAATTAGGTCACACGAATTTCATTATATTTTGACCCCTCCCCCGTCCATGTAGCTTAGCTGGCCACATTCGTGAGGCTCCTCTTTCCCTAGTGTGACATCACATATTTTGCAATTTTACATCAAGAAATTATAAAATTAAAACAGCAGTTCCCTAATTAGCTTAAATATTTTAAATTTCAAAATGTGACGTCACGAAATTTAGGACTCCTCCCAACCCTTGTCTTGTCACTCTTCAGCGATCCTGACATGTGGCGTAATTTATGGATGGCCCCTTAGTTAGGAATATAGTACCTACAGGTCCATTTATCCCTCAACGGCTCTCCAAAGTGACTTCGCGCATCATTTATTAATTGCAAATATTTATTATATTCTTTACAGATGCTATAATATTCGTGTGGATCCATGGTGGTTATTGGCAAGCTATGTCCCGGTCGGTTTCCCGGTACCCAGCACTGTCACTACACCCTGAAAAAATCAAGACCATAGTTGTTGGGTACGATTTGTGTCCCAACGCGAGCCTTCCTGATATCGTCGATCAAGTACAAAACGCTGCTAAATATATTCTCGAATACGCCGAGAAAATGGGCTCACGGTAAGCTTATCTGATATTAACTTCCCGGCGTAATCATCACCCAAATAGGTCATACGTTATCTACTAACTAACTAAAATAACATAAAGATAAACTACATATTTCATGACTACCTATTCTGCAGATCTTTTAATCAATATAATAATGAGCGTGAAAATGATCTCATGATAAGGAATGCCAAAGACCACGTCATATCGAGTAGAAAAAGTAGTCGATCCTCAAGCTTCGAAGTGGCCGTTTTAATGCAACCGGTCATTTTTCATTTTTTTTTTGTTCCATGAGTTCAGAAAATAGGCAGAAGGCCCACCTGATGGAAAGCGGTTATCATCACCTATGGAAACTTGCAATACCAAAGGTTTGTAGCAACAACTGCGCTGCTGCTCTCTTAAAGGAGACTGGAATCTAGCCACTAATTAACTAACATTTAACAACAATTTTTTTATTGCAGGAATTCAGCAGACAGGCACACGACCCACTTGATGGATAGCGGTTACCATCGCCTATGGACATTTGCAACAGCAAGGGTGCTACAAATGCACTGCTGCCCTCTTAAGGGAGACTGTAACCTGGGCACTAATGCCGGAACACAATTCAAGGTTGTTATGGCGACATACTCTAGACCAGGGGTGGTAGCCAGCCAGACGGGTAAATTTCCTACCAACTGGCAAAATCTCTATCTTTATCTCTACTATGACGATGTTTATCATGTTTTGATGTTTGGATGGATGTATTTTGTCAGTTAAACAAAATTATTATGAAGTATACTTTTATAAATAGACTTTCGGCAATTAAAGTGTAGTGTGTAGTGTGTAGTGCAACTATAGGATATTTTTTCCCAAAAGATGATTTAGTTTCCTTAAAATACAGATTCGAATAATAATGCCATTGAAATTGTTTTAATAAGTCTGGAAATTACATGTACTTTATGACCTTATGAAAATATGTAGTGTAATGTTTAAAAATGTGAACGTTTCCCCAAAAACATCTCACAAATCTCAGGTTAAAAGATTACTTATACAAAACCATGTGAATAGCCTTAGTTTTACAATAAATATGTTTTGATAGACACAAAATTTTCTGCAATCTGAAATTGTCGCAAAGGGACTCAAAAAAGTAATTTTCAAGACCTTTGTAAAACTTATGTAACAACAAACTTATTTGGGCCTCGGTTTTGTTTGCTGTATATTTATCTTATTCATTCATAGTTTTCAAAGGTATATGGCTCATTAAAAGAGTTAAAAAATGTCATGTCAGCCATAATCACATTCTGAATGAATAATGAGATTAATGTTTAATTGTGTGTCTTCGTAATTTTTTCTTCGTTCTTAATTCCCTATTAAAATAGCAGATTCTGTAAATTAAGTACTTTAATTAAATGTTTTAAGTATATTAACCAAACCCTTTACTGAAACTAATCTAATTTACAGAGGAGTCTACTTCGCTGGTCATTCTGCGGGGGCCCATCTTGTTGCGAAACTGCTCTCCAATGAGCAGTTCTTGAAAACCACAATCGGCGCAAATCGTCTACGAGGTGCATTTCTTGTCTCGGGAGTATACGATCTACGAGACTTAGTCAAGACATACGTAAACGACCTCGTTCGATTACCCGAACAGAAAGTAAGACAAATGTCACCGTATTTCGATGACTATACTCATTTACAAAACATAAATGTGAGAGTTTACATTCTAGCCGGTCAGAACGACAGTCCAACATTCAAAAAACAGTCTAGAGACTTTTACGAGAAACTTCAAATAAGTTTTCTATCAAATAACGTATATTTGGAAATTAAAGATAATTTCGATCACTTCGACATCGTAGAATGTTACGCAAAAGGAGATAATTTCTTAAAAAGTTTATTATTACTTGACTTTGTTAAATAGAAGTTTAATTAAAAACGTGTGTTTTGATTACCAAAATAAGTAGGTCAAGTGCGGCGTGGCACCTAACTCCTGACTCGACACAAAGTTAATTTTTCTTAGAATAAATTTCAAGCGAAAACAGACGATCATGCTGTTCGTGATCCAATAAAGCGTCTACTTTTTGTTGAATGGAAAAACTTTTTAGTAATAAGAAAAAACTAATCATGACCATAAACTTTCCATGTCTGCTGTTCCAGCGGAACGTTTATATACGAAACCCTCTTGACCGAAATGCATTCTAAAATAAATGAATATTTTCATGTTTCCAAACAACGTGTCGTTTAAGTTCAGGTGTTAGTGGGAAAGTCTATGCAGAATAAACCAGAAGTATTTGCTTGGAACTGCATTTCTGCTTATTATCGAACCCATTTTATTAAACTGATGAGTACGAGCGTAAAATAACTTTAGTACTACGAGTTCCTTTAACGACTTCAGAATGTCGTTGTCTGCGGTCTCTTTCAGGCAACCCTTAGCCATTATATAAGTAGTTTTCAAAAGTGACGATCTTTCTATGGGTAACATACAAAAGTTATTTAAGTTAGGAATAGCAGATGTCGTAATTGGTGAACTCGTAATCCATTATAATTCTGGTGTACTTATTTCTACAGAGATGCCAAAAAGCAGTAGTAAATATGTGACGGTGCCACAAGCGATCGTTTCTTTAGAAATTATTTTTATACCTTCAAAAACTCAGTAGTCCAGGGGATCAAACGGAAGTCTTTTTCTAAATCTTTCACCTGTAAGGGTCGAAGTCACTTAAGAAACGCAGATGCTTCACCTTTCGCTGGAGATCAGTAATTTGGACAAAGTATACGCATTCTTGACTTTCCTAACTCATTAAATTGCGTAGCGTACACGACTCCGTGTTTACACGTCATTTACTTTGTGTGATCCCCTCATATTACGAATTCAAGTGGCGTAAATAATTTCGTATGACGTTTGAGTGAGTGACAAGTGAGTTAGCAGGCTACATAACTTAAGTTATTCGTAAAAAGTGCGTACAAAGTTGGGTTGTACGAAGGCGGGCGGCGTAGTCCGGCAGACCGCTTCGCGCCGCCGCCTTGGCAGCACTCCCGCGAAACTCTACATCATGTGAGCCTCCGAAACTATGCGATCGCACAAAAGTCACTTTAACATTTCAGTAATATTTCAATACTCACTATTTTAACTATCGTAGCAATCGAGAGGCTGTAAAGCAATACCATCAATAATCACTTACATAGTATTAAAAGTTTCAAAGTAGTTTTTAGATTATAAAAAGTATATAAAAGTAATTGTATTAACGTCTTGTATACTTTTCGACGTGTTTTAATAAATATTGGTATTGTTTCGTGCTTATTGTCGACTGAATTAAAGGTAAGTTCCAGATTTAAAAGCAAAATTATCATACAAACTATTCATAGGTTTATTTGAACTTACAGTTGTATATACATATACCTCCCTACACTACGATATCTGGTCCTAACCATCATTTTGCGGTAAATCGTGGCTGCTGTAGTAACGTCCGCTTTGAAGACTGGAGTCCCTCTTTTCTATTTATTCTTAGCTTTGAGCGATCTTCGGTATCTCTCAATATAAGTTGTACGCATATCATTCCTCACATTAAGCTAATATTTCTTGGGTCTATTTCTTCTACAGGCATGTAGCCGAGTCGTAAATGGATAGATATGTATATAATCCTTAAAACTCCGAATAACATGACACTTCTTGAAGTTTAGAGTTTTCTTTTCTTTTTAGGGCCAATTTTTCAATCATCAAATAACAGTTGTCAGTCAAATAAATTACAACCTAACTGTATTCAAAATTGAAATAATTCAGCTGTTTTTTCATGCAACTGTCATTTTTTATTTTTCCTTTATTTTATTTTATTCTTATGAATATTTTTTATCTTCTGATTTAAACACCGGTCCTTAGTATATAGTATATTTGTTAGGGATTTATTTACATTATAGTTATATTTAAAATGTATTTTACAAGATATCAAGTTTATTCCTTTTGACAATTCTTAAATATAACTTCGAGTAAGTAGTAAGAAAATTATTTGGAAAATATCAAGTGAATTATTTCTAAAATACTTAAATATTTAGAAAACAAAAAGTTCATACCTCTATCGACGTTGTTTCTATTTCAAACTTTGAACACAAGCCCACGCCTGACGAGACCGAACTTAATAATTGGGAGACATGACTTGAAACGTCAGAATCTATCACGTTAAATTTTAATATTACTTTTCAAAGTATGTTGACAGCAGGATTTGTTAGTTAACTAATTGTACACAATAACTACTTTCTGAATATTATTTGTTGTTTAGTTATTCTTATCTAAGGTATAAAACTAAACTGGTAGGTAAGCTATTTCTTTATACAGTGTTCTACGTCAGAGGACTGGCGAATTTTATATATATTAATAAATTTTATATAATTATATATATGCATAAGAGATTTAAAAAATTTGCAGTATCTACTTTTCAATATACTATTAACTATTTTTTTCTTGGGCATCGCGAATTCGTGGTAACTTAAAGTCAACAACTATTCCAATGATATAGATTCGCACTCTGGCTGAGAGTTCTGTTCCGCCAAGCAATTTGCATTTACCCATTTAAAAGAGAAAAAAATAAAAATACTAGGTATTTTCTAAGTTTTCGCGACTAGCATACATAATAAAACTACGTTTTAACGGTTGTAAGCGCGGTAATTCATTTGATTTTTATTATTCCGAAGTTTCGGCCATTTTTCAGTAGCCATGATCACGGAAGACAAAGATGTCAAGTGTCATTGAGTATTGTTAGTTTTATTTAGCCTACCGCCAACTTTCTTAAGCCCTCTATACCACCCCCTTTTATCTCATTCTTTTTGAAGTGAAACTTCTATATAGACGGGGTCTTAGGATTTTTTGTCACGAAAAAGCGTTACGGCCGCGTGGAAGTGCGGCATAATGTTAGAGTATACTATCGATGTTTTTTTTGGTTCCGGATCGAATCCAGTTTTTTTGTTTGATAAAATAAAATATATTTAATTAAAAAATGCATTAATTAAAATGTACCTAACCTAACCAAATCATAATTTGTAGTAAACCTGCGAAAAATCGAAATATGTATATATTATGTATATAGTAGAAGTAAAACTTCGACAGACAAGTGGAAAAACGAATCGCAACAAAGTTTTAACTTGAAGTTTTACGGGCAGATTGTGAATATACTTGTCCAATTTGAAAACCTGCCCTTAAAACTTCAAGTTAATATTATGTTGCGATTACTTTTTCCACTTTTCCGTTGAAGTTTTACTTCTACTATGTGTCCCAGCACACATTTCGATTTTTTTGTACAGGAGAAATCCGTTTGAGGACCACAGGCCGCGACCGGTGTGTGGGATTCGCCAGGACGGGATGTCACTAGCATCTGACGTATGAAGTGTCATTACCACGCCGCAGTTAGGGATACCCACTACCTAAATCCCTGTCCGATCCTCGAACGACCCTTGTCCGAACTGTGGGTTTGCTCGCGCATTCACCGCCAGCCTGGACGGACCCCTTTATCTCATCCCCTCTATCCCATCCTAAAGGCTGGCAACGTGTTGGTTTAGTCCTTGGTGTTACAAACGTCTATAGGCGACGGTAATCACGTGGGCCGTCTGACTGCTTGGAAGCTTTGCAATAAAAAAAATATCGATATAGAATAATTGAAAAGTGTAATAATTACAAATATAATTATTACACTTTCCAATTATAATTACATCTAAAAATGTGACATTAGTTTTATAGTAAAAAAGCCAATTGAAGTAAATTACAACTAGCCTCAGCCGTTATTTCGTATGCATTTGGATTTTCTGAACCTTACAAGATATTAAAATTAAACATACACAAAAAATTAAGTTTATATTGCTTTTTTTATAGTTAAAACCTTCATTAACGTCCATTTGGCTTTTTCAAAGTCTATTCAGGACAAACATCCAAATATACTTGAGATAAATATTGTAAAAATATTTATGAACTGACATTGAATAATAAATTAGAATTAAAACACCACCAACCAAAGACATACAGTCCAGTTCAGTTATATTGGTATAACATGAAATAATATTAATAATGTTTCATACCGCGCAAAACTATCGGAACATTTAGCAAAGTTACTACTTTATGCATACACTAGAATTCGCCCGTGACTTCGTCTACGATGAACAGATTAGCAAAGATTACAATTGTTTTAACAATATTTAAAAATAAAGAGTATACCAGTAGGACAATGGGTTATTTACAATTAGAGTAAGTAAATCCTGGAAACAATAATTATAACCAAGGAAGTAGAGTAATTGGCAGTGAAGTCAACTGAGATACTTCTTATTTTACAAAACGCAAAGTTGCCTAGATTTTTTACGAGCGTAGTGAGTTATGTTAAGTAGTTTAATGAGGCAAACCGCGTATTAATTAAGATTTTAATTACAATTGTTGTTATCACAATATTTTAAAAGTATAATGGCAATATATTAACGCCAAGTCTTTTAAATAAATATTATTTTAGAATTTATTTGACACCTTTTATTTGAAAGATTAACATAATATAAGTTTCAAATGTTGGTTTTAACTAACGACTACTTAGTTAGTCTTATTTTTATTTTATTATAAAATTACATTTTGTTTGTTTAGTTTAATATGAAAACTTTCCTGCCAGAAAATCCGTTATCACTTGTTATTTTCAGTACCGTGTTTACTTATGCCTAAGGCAGTAAGCGAGAAAGTTACGAAGAAAATGAGTAAGACGAGTATGTAAACACAACATAAATATGTTGAATACGGCATTCTCGCGCTGTCCATTGCTCTCGCCACTTCCGTGCTTGCTGCCGTGGAAGTAATATAAACGAGGGATAATATCATGTTACAGTTTTACACATCTAATTCTTCCCGATATACTTGCGTAGTAAACCAATTTTAGTAGCGCAGGAAACTCGATCTTGTGTTGCGAACCGTGTAAGCGGAAGAGAGCTAAGAATGAAAAGCAAGCAACACTCTGCCATATCTCTTGCGAATAAAGTTCAATATAGATTATTTACATGTCGCAAACCGGTCTGCATTTTTCTGCGCAAACAAAAACTGCCGATTGGAAACATAAGTTGTATAAAACTGTATAATAAATTATAGGAAAAACTGTTAATATAATCTGTAAACTGTTTATTTCATGTGTATGTTGTAATTAACAAAGAGTTTTCTATCTGTCTATCTAACTAATATAGATATAAAAAAATGAATAAGTGCATGGTAGGCTATAAACCACACTGGACTATGTCTACGTACTATTAGAATAACTGTAGAGTAGAGGATCTGTAGAGGTAACAAACGTCTACTATTTTCGTCATCTAGCTACGGAGCATCAAGAAAAGCGTTTATTCAAAAATATCCCATTCCATCTTATACACGGCAATTATTATTGAAATTTGTTTCTAAGCTCTACAAACTATTTTTTTTTAATGTTTCCACGTCATATTTAAAGATAGGACGGAGGGGACACAATTTTAACATCTGTAAGCGAAATATTCCCCCAGGGCTTAAAATATGTTTATGTTTTTCCAAAATTTAAATAGCGATACTCTACACCACTAACACACTGAAAACAAGTTTTCAAACTACACTATGAACCAACCCTAACAGCTTTTATTTTTACCACGAAATCATTACGCCATTGTGTAGCGGCATATAGATTACACATTTCAACGAAATGTCCATATAAACTCGTTACATACTTTCTGTGAAAAATGATTGTAAGATAAAAGAGCAGACTTTTAATCTAAGACTTAGCTGTCAATCTGTAAAAACTGCATCGAAATCGGCCCAGTAGTTTTAACGTGACTCCCGAACAAAGAGACAAATAGATAAGAAATCTTTAAAAAATACATCGTGTGCTCCATCAACTATATAGTATATTCCAGTTGTTTATTTTAGATAGCTTGAATGTACAGACACTGCATGTTTAGAATTTTATAATATTATAGAGTTTTATAAAACATCGTGGCTTCCTAGGTTTTGTACGAACATAGCAAGTTATGATGTCATAATTTCAATAAGTCAAATAACTTAATAATTATTTTTAATATGAATTAATATTATAAAACGTTAGTACGATATTTTAGCGCCCACTCTTTTATATGTAAATAATTTTAGATTTCATTGTAACGTGTGTCATCTAATTATTGTTTAAATGACTAATAACTTATTTGAACACTTATTTTTACTTAGAACTATGGACATAAGTCATTACACTCATATAAAATCAAATAGACTGTGACGTGTTGTACTGTCAAATAGGGTTTCAGTCACGAAGCTTTTAAATTCTGGAACGGTTATTAGAAATTTTATTTTAATAGATTGAACACAAGGTGTACAAACTACTAAGTAAATAAAGTTTCTCCAAACTCATAAACCAACTTAAGCCTTGGAATTTGATCCATTTAACACTTAAAAGCGTGTCAAGGCGAGGTAACATCGCGAGTGACGGCAAGACCACCTTGCGCTTCACATATGTCGCGGTTTTGATTTATAGCCCCATTATACTTACACAAAGACTTTGAAGACTATTGTTTTAAAATAGTCAGAAGAAAGCATTTACCTAATGACCCATGTTTTTTAAATGACACCCGCGTGAAGCCAGGGCGGGTAGCTAGTGATGAATAAATATTGTTTAATGGACAGTTCCTATATCTTACTATTCATTCAATTGCCTTACAATCGGTAGAATTTTGACATGAGTTGTATGGAAATTATGTAAAATTTTAATAGTATACTAGGATATGCGCGCGATTTCATCCACGGTTGACTTGAAATTCGCAAGGGATACCCGTGACACAAAGTACCGCAACATTTAAAAAAGAACGTACGCTATCGTTTTAGTGGAAACTGTGTCGGAATAAGATAGTTTTTATGCTTCCGAACAACTACACACCGCTCCCGGTAAAATTTCCTCGGGATTACCCTTTTCATAATATCACACATTTTATTACATAAAATTTACAGTGAAAATATTACATTGGAAATCGTTTTATTTTAATCCGGCCATTTGAAATTCCTCTTCGCAGAAAAATTCCCGCGGGATTCCCAGGATGAAAAGTAGCGCAGGTTTGAAATCCAAGAATTTGATATTGATCAGTGAAAACCGCATCAAAATCAGCCCAATAGTTATTACATGTATCCTGAACAATCAGACAAACCGACAAACAGACAAGAAATCTAGAAAAATGCAACGTGCTCTCCATCGTTTATAATGTGTATTCCAGTTTTTTTTTTTAATATCTTCAATGTACAGACACGGCCTTTTTAGAATTTTATAATATTTTAGATAAAGTAAAACTATTAACTATTACGATAGTAAGGCAAATTAACGGTCGGTAAGATATAGGAGCTGGCCCATAATAACACAGGTCCTCAAAAAAAGTTGTGTGTGTTGGATATTAGACTAGATTTTCTATTTACTCCTGTCTAAAGGCAGGAAGGAAAGCAGCTGTCTATGAAGGTACGTCTGCGCGGGTCATACCGGATCGGTAGCGTGTATACGAGACAATCCAGTATACCGTACAGCGCTAGCGTACACCACACGGTAAATTGATAATCATTTTTGCGACAGTCGTCCGTGCAGATTAAAAAAACTGCACAGATCTTTCCCCATACACGCTTCGGCCTACCAGCGTAGTCACATCTACACAAGTAGAACTCTCTAAGGGATCGAAGCTAATATGACCACCTTTATGATACCTGCTTTAATACACTGATGTTTCTATTCTTTAGTTCATGTCGTGGTCACACCTTAATATTTAGTATCTTTAACATTTCACTGAAGTAATATATAATAATGTCCTAATAGTCTTCGCGTAAAAGGACTATTACATACACACTTAAGACACTCGGAGGGACATATTAAAATTGTAAGCATTTTGCTATTTGGCTACGGAACCCTAAAAACTTAATCCATTGTTGAGGTTAGATTCGAAACTAATCCCAGCTTGTATAGTAGTATATGTAAATATCTCGAAAACAGAAATTATTGGCCTCTTGCCAAGTCTATTTACAGAGCTAAGTTCCCCTAGAAGTTTAGACCTTAGCAATTCAGTCCAGATAAACCAACCAGTCATAGTACCTACGTGAAGATTTCCAATCAGTTAATCAAATTTCGTTTTCAATTACAATCGAGAGAATTCTGCTTGTAGAACATAGATTTCGAACGTTCGTATCCAATTTAATAATAGGTAAATAAATACATTGGAGTCAATAAATACAAAAATGTTGACGGTCTCTGTGGTTGAATGAGCTAAGCCTTTGGCGGCTTAGCTCATTGGAACTCACAGGCTCCTGGTTCGATTCCTGGCGTTGTGAATTTCATAAAAGAATTTTCCGTTATTTACTTACTCGTAGTGTCTGGGATCGGCCTTAGAGTGATCCGTTGTATATTATCCATAACTCAAGCGTAACTTGCTTAGCGTTGGGATACAAAGTGTGAGTTCGTCTGCCGATTATTTATTTGTAGTAAGTAACACTACGCTTCCATTTTTATCATACGTACCAGTGAAAAGTGGTACTTTACTGTCGTCTGTTTTTCCTGAAACAATTTAGGTGTCTTCAAGTCTCGCGTGAACAGATATCTTCTAGGTAAGCGTGGTTCATCTTAGATTGTATTTCCAACTAACATCAAGCGCAATGTCTGTCAAACGCGAACCTATTCAGTATAAAAAAGCAAGTTCACTGCTTAAAAGTCCCGCGTCACATTCCATTAACGTGATTTCGAAATTTAACCGAAAACATGCACAGTTTAGGCAATTAATAGCAATTCGTAAATTTACTAATTTTTTTTATATGGTATAAACCGGCAAACAAACATACTAGTTACACTTCCAAGTTAACCAAATTATCGCAGTGCTATGGATATTATACAACAGAGAACGCTAGAGGCAATACCATACACATTGACGAGAGTAAATAATGGTACAGATAAATTAGCTTCGAGACGTTTTTGTGTTTATAGTAGTGTACGGTCAGCACATAAATAAATAAACTAATACTTTTATATATAATATTTTCTTAAGTTTTCGCAACTAGTATACACAATAAACGCTTAAAACCGTTAAAAAGTAGTTTTACTTTTATATAATTTTATTACTTTTATACGCAGGTACCTAATTTGAAACTAATAATTTTCAACGACATTAAAATAATAAATATTAACATTAAACATTTTAATACTAACTTTCTTCAATTCCGTACATTTCGTACTCATCATCATCCTCACTTTCATCCGACGAATCATTTGTGTTTTGTTTCTAATTTCTTTTCCTCTTCAATAGCATGTAGACAAATATTTTTTCATTCCTCTACAGTTATGCTATTACATTTTTCCTCAGCTAATGTCATTATAGCATCCATGTTCATTGTGATTTTTTTGCGACGTAAGTTTTCACTATCCCCCATATATTTTCAAATGGATTAAACTGAGGGTGATATGTCGGCAAACGGAGCACAGTATAATAAACTAACGATAATATATAATAAAAAAACATAAATCTAAAAGGTCCTAAATTCGTTTTACGTTTGTTTTGTTATTTATATTTATCAACTACTGTGTTTGTCACTAATAGTTCTATTCTCCTTCCACGATTGCAAGTATAGGTTTGATTGATCGATTTTATTGTCCTTTGCCAATGGATGGTCGCAATAAATGATTGATATTGTGGTGAAACCGAATATCGTGCGGTTAATGAATTTCGATATTTTCACGTAGTAAATAATTTTGATTTAATATACGTTTACTGGATTTTTCATATAGTTTCGGTTACGTAAATTTTATCTTCGAATTTACGGGACTTATTGGATATATTACATTCGAACAATGTCAGGGCTATTTCCTATAGGTGTATGCAGATCTCCAATTGCTACAATTCTGACCTATAACTTTCGCTTCATCTAATTTCATGGATCTCTCCATACAAGCTTATCTGTTTTAAGCGCTTTTTGGCTATATTTTGTTCAGAATTTCTGAGATTAGGTCGTCGTAAGTTTGCCACAGTCTACTAAGACAGACCATCTCTACAAACGACTGTGTAAAATATATGGGTACTGGTATTATTTATAGTATCCAGAGTTCGAAGATTTTCTATAAAAAAAATTCATGCGAGATTGCCACTTAATTTAGTGGAAACGACGACAGACCTATGGACCAGAGTTGCACGGTAGGTATAGAATTGAATGGATGATACCTAATACTTATCTCTTGAGTAGACTTACAACAAAAGGCGGTGCTTACAACTAATATTAGCATATTACCAATAAATAACAAACTAACCTAGAGTGAATTAATTAATAACTAAAAGAATAAAGACTTTTCTTAGTGTGGTTCTATTATGTGGAACCAATACTAATAACTTAATACAATTATAATTCTGATATAACGATTAGTCGTCTGTTAGCCCACCCACGGCTTAACGTGTAATCACTTCCTTAATCCAATAAGATTCGCAAATTGGGATATGTCAATAAAGCCAAATAAACAAGGGTGTGAAGTAGTAGCTATAGTAATAATGAAGCCTGCAGGCTTGGATTAGGGCGAGTCCTCATTTATCACAAAGATGCAAAGAATC
Organism: Dendrolimus kikuchii; assembly: GCA_019925095.2. Classification (NCBI taxonomy): domain Eukaryota; kingdom Metazoa; phylum Arthropoda; class Insecta; order Lepidoptera; family Lasiocampidae; genus Dendrolimus; species Dendrolimus kikuchii. Next base: position 9,714,697 of record CM034391.1, on the reverse strand, counting down.
GGGTCATGGCAATATTTTTATTTTCTAGTCTATCATGCAAATTACACACTAGTAGTAAAGGGGACACAATCGAACATTCTTTTTGAAAGACTGTAGTTTTTTAGTTTTGCATAACGTAATAAACCCTCGTTGGGTATATGTTAATTTAGTATTTAAACATACTATAAACGGTCTAAATAAATTAAAAATAATAATCACACTAGTATGTCACCGCTCACATCTTAGAAATTCTTTAATTATCTTATCATAGACATGTCAGACTGCAAGCATTTCAAATTTGTGGATTAAGTTTTAAAACATAAGAATACCTCAAATTTCCAATGACATGCCTTAGACATAATAAAGCTTAAAAAAATCTACGATATTGCTAAGGACAGTAAACTTAGTTTGCTGATAAGAAAGATTGTACAGGGCTTAAAATGAATGAAAATCCTAATTATTTTGATAATACATCCATTATATGTTAGACCGTAGATAACAATGAAATAAAACTCATTGATGTGAATAAAGAAATATAATTAATTTTGTTGTTAGTAACCGCTCGTTCGTCTGAACTTTTAATTAAAATATGCACTCAAATTACGTATGTACGACACCTTAATACTGACTTTAAACTCGCTTAATTCGACTCGCAAATATTCTTTGGTGTAAAATGTAACGTCAAGTGCCGAGCCCTTCCGACCTAAATGAGATCTTCCGAATGGTGCCCAAGCCAAAGGAATTCTCAAGAAATACCTTCACTCACAATTAAAAGCGGTTAATGACCAACGATAAATTGATCCCTGCGTTTAATTATTCGGAATTAAATTTTACTAATGATTTTGTGATTATCATCTAAATCGCTTTGCGAGTAGTTTAATAAATAGCGAGTTGAAATAGCATTACTGAATACCGTGAACAATACTTAAAACTGTTATCCTACTGTTGTCGTTTACGAAATTAATAATCGATTACTATTATAATATTTATGTTCCGAGGACAATATTTTTTTTATATCTAAAGTTTGTGACAGCGCTATAGACGTTTTCATATAATATCAGGCATTACGCAACTTATGTAGGGATAAGATAAAGTTTAGTGTGTGCTATATACACCTATGTATACATACAATTTTAAACAAGGCATAGTTCATTGGAAATTGTTTAGTTTGAGACACGTTTATTAGAAATGTTTAATATACTTTGGCGTCATCAGCTCTGTTGTGGAAAGGTACCGAACATATACTCTTTGCCCCGGCAATAACTCAAGGAGGACTACCCACTGGTGATGTACTGCTGTAGTATGTCGATGGCTAGTGTTATTCAGACTTATAGGCTGTACCTACACGTATATCAAACCAACAGTTCGTTTGCATTACTATAGGTTAAAATTTGATATAAGCTCCATTCCAGTAATTTTAAAATTCAACTGATAGTAAGGCAAGTGAATGAATAGTACAGTAGAACACAAAAGTACCAAATGGGGTTATTCATGTTATATTTAATATTGCCAATTGAAGGTATTTTCAATTTACTGCCATTTAATTGTGCCACGACTCACTGGTCAAACTCTATCTGTCTAATCGGCCACTTTGTGTCCAACGGTCATATTTATTTATTTTTAATTTTACGATTTAGGATTTTACCTGGTTAACTGTTACGTTTACTCCTTACTACTCGAGAGAAGGGCACATTGTGTTCCGCGTGCATTCATCTCTCCTCCCATGGAGCAAGACACTTACGGCCGAAATTAATAACCTATCTCTAATCTAAGATTGAAACTGATCTTAGATCACTGCCTATCCTTCGATCGGTCGCCTACCAGCGTGCCAATAACATAATTCGGCGATCCTTTGTTCTTACCGCACGGCAGATCACTAACTTAAGGGAGTTACTAGTTCTTAAGGGAGAGAGCTGCGCACGCGCTCCCCAGATGCCGTCGTCAGATTGGCATCGGCAGACACAAGTATGCGCGAAATCTCCTCCCATAATTCCATCGCAGGGATCCGCACATCGCGGAGATACGACGGGTCCAACCTCTGTTGGTGAAGTGTGTCACTCTGCATCCCGGGATGACCTAAGCTTGTTGCACGGTTGAACAATGGGTGAAACATGGTTGAACAATGGTTGGTTCCGCCCAGAGATTTCGCACATGTTGCGCGGCGCTTATCGCCGCGGTCCGGTCCCACCCTTACAGCCGAGAGGGCTCAGCATGGTAGGAAATGTATACCCTCTGCGCATCAAAAATAAAGCTATCTGTTCTTGATGCGTTCTCTCTAATTAATTATACAAAGTGTACTAAAAGTTTTTAGAACAAACTATTTAAAAACAATTTAATATTAAAACTACGTTTTAACGGTTTTAAGCGCGGTAATTTATTTTATTTTTAATATTCCGACGTTTTGGCCATTTCCGACGTTGCGTGCACCGGAAAACAAACCAACTTGATTGATAATTTCTTTTTATTTCTCCTCCCACCCATTTTAATATGATATAAAATTATTAAAGTTCGGCATGTTTGCTGAAGAGTTTCTTCTTGTGCCGCTTCTTCTCTTCAAGACAAAACATGTTGCGAAGCGGTGTTAAATTAGATTATATTAGGCTCCCATAGAATAAATAATAACCATAAACAAATTTAAAATTAAATAATTAAAATGGACAAGTTGGCGGTAGGCTAAATAAAACTTTGACAATACTCATTGACACTTTACATCTTTGTCTTCCTTTTTTTTTGTCTTTTGTAATCACGGCTACTGAAAAATGGCCAAAATGTCGGAATAACAAAAATTAAATAAATTACCGCGCTTAAAACCGCTAAAACGTAGTTTTTTTTATGTATACTTGTCGCGAAAACTTAAGAAAAAAAACTGTTCAATATAATCATATGGTAATAAGAACTAACATAAAATATTTTACGTGAATTCTACAGATAGGTATATAAGGTGTTCTAGAATAGTAGCTAAAATGAAACGGATCATTTTTTTTAACAAATTGAGTAATAGAGTGCATTAATATAATATGAGAAGTTGGGGGTCGAGTCTACAACGAGAATCGGCTATATTGTTTGGAATTTTGTATAGTAATTGGCAAAGAAATATTAATTTATTTTAATCATGGACACAAAAGCTGTAAGTACTATATATACTATATATTGTTACTTATGTGAAATGCGGTTCTCACACTCATCAACTGGATGAGAGCGCGTGTAATAATGGCATTAATGTGTTAATTGTATTTTCATTCCTCTTATAGGTGAAAGGCAAACCTCTAGCAAAAGAAAAGTCAACGGTTTTGCTCAAGTTATATAATTAAAGAAAGTAAATATCACTATGAAAACCGGGAATGCCAGCTTATAACAAACTGATGTTAGAGAAGTTGTTAACTTTGGCGCAAAATCCACTGCTACAAGTATCAATTGCCCGCGAACAGTGTTGCAATTATTATTTACGTAGACGGGCAAAAATCAATAACTCCAAATAAAAACAAAGGGCTTAACTACTTCATACACCTAGAGAAGATTATGGTTATATAAATCATTTTGGATTATTACTTATTTTACTAGTTACAACTCTTATTTAAGTCCCTTTTAATATACTTGTCACTATCTGACAACCTCTATGTTTAGACCACAGTGGCTGTCAGTCCTGGAGATCTAGTGCTTGTTCGGTTAAATTCCTGGTGGTAACATTTGTAAATGAATTTTCCATTATTTACTCTGGTGTGGGTGTTGTCTTTTATATTTTATTATTATGTTATATATTGTACACAAATATTATATTATAGAAAACAATAGCAATATGCAATTTTATAACAATCACAAACTAAAAAGTCCGATTTAAAAAACTCTTAAATCACTTAAGAAAGTCTATAGAATGTAACTTTATATGAAATCAACAAAACGGAAAGCCAATAACAATTAATTTATTTCGTTAATAATATACATAATAAATGTAACAATATACATAATAATAGTAATGGTGTGATCTCTTTTATAAGATGTCAAAAAGAGGACGTACCCAATCACGACAATTGCTTTTAAAACTACATGTATATTAAACGGGAGTCACTGAATGGTTGACATTTACTGCTAGTAACACAAGTGCAGGAACACGTAGCAAATGCTTTTGTAATTGGAAAGAAAACGATACACATCATTAAGGAAAGATACGGGCCCTCCGGCAGCGAGGAAAATCTACTTACTATATAAGCCTAAAAAGAGAAAGAAAAGTAAGCCTGTTACAGGCAATTGATACATTCGATGTATACGCTATTAGGAATCATGTTTATTCTCATTACTCATGAGTATACAACTGTGAGTAAACTATTGATATCAGAACAAGAGGCTAGCTTATTTGCTGGTATTGCTACCTAACTAATAACAATTTGAAAGAGATGTGGTTTAAAGTACCAGAAAACTGAGAAAAGAAAAATTATGATGGAAAGACATGATTTAATATTAAAAAGTATTTCATTTCTAAGAGAAGTGGAAAAGATTGTTGATTGGGACAATGTAATGTTTGTTGATGAGACATGGTTAAATTCCAATCATACAGTGACGCGGTCGTGGACAGACAATACTAAATCGCTCAGCTCCAAAGTGCCATTAGGGAAAGGTGGACGCATAATCAGTTGCCACGCTGGGTCAACCAGGAGAGGTTTTGTAAATAACACTTTACTAGCATTTGAATCGAAAAGTACAAAAGATTACCATAAAGAAATGGACACAAAAAATGCAGAGTGGTTTAAAACCTCCCTGAAGAATCCACAATAATAATGGATAATGCACCTTCCCATTCTGTCCAAATTAATAGAGCACCGACTGAGTCTAATAAAATGGCGGATTTGGTAACGTGGCTGCAAAGAAATGGCGTCCAAGCGGATATAGGACTACTTACTGAAAATAGAATTATTAAAATTAGTTACAGAACATAAACCCGCAAAAGTAAGATATGAAATTGACGAATTGACACTTGAACATAGACATAAAGTTATGATAACACCGCCATACCATTGTCAATGATTTGGGCACAGGTTAAAGGTTATTATTCTTAAGATAACATTTGTTCATGTGTATTTATTTAAACTTCTTTATTTTCACAATTCACTCTCTGTGAATTTATTTGTAGTCGGAGCTTTGTTTTTTTTATATTAATAATTTATATTTTTTATTTAAGGGTAACAACGGTTCCTCCGCCTTTTTAAGAACAAAATCTAAACATATATAGGTACTGTTACATCTATATATATATATATATATATATATATATATATATATATATATATATATATATATATATATATATATATATATATATATATATATATATATATATATATATATATATATATATATCAATTGCTGTGCATTAGCCTCGCTAAAACTCGAGAACGGCTGGACTGATTTGGCTAATTTTAGTTTTGAATTATTTGAGGAAGTCCAGGAAAGGTTTAAAAGGTGAGTAAAAATGAAAAAAAAAATGCTTGGAATATAGTATATAAACAACAATTTCGCTTTCCCTTACAAGCGGTACGAAGTTTGCCGGGTCAGCTAGTTTCATTATATTTAACTGTATTCATATTATATTGCTTTTGTAACTTATTACATTTTTTGCAATCATATCTTTTTTGTAAACCTTAAAATCTAAAAAATGTAGATTCATTCTATATAACGACGCTGAAGGGACTGTGCATTTTATGGCGTTATAGAGAATTGTCGTTAAATGGAGAGAAGTCTGTTATTTTTGTGTGACGTCTTTTGTTTGCTGCACCAGTAATTTTGTTGTATTTTTTACTTATTTTATTCATATCTTGCGATATTGAGGCGTCTTGGTGATAAAGGAAGTACTTAGAAATTCCGGTATTTCGAAATTTCTTAGAAATATCGGTATGCATGATGCCGACAGTCGAGTTTATTACGGGCTAGGATAATAAAGCGATAAAAGAACGTACACAGCTGCGCAGTTTTTACTATTTTTGGCAATTTAAAAGGTACTTTTTATTACTTAATTTTCATCGTTATCGAGAGCGGGTGTAATGCTATATAGAGTGTATCATTATATGGAAGACAAGATTTTTTTTTTTTTTATTTGACCAGGGGAAATCCGTTTGAGGACTAAGCCGCGACAGGCGCAGAAGCCTGGGGGGATGTTCGCGACCGGTGTGAGTGTGGGAAGACCAAGTGTGCCCGGTCAGAACCGGTGCCACGCTATTGCCACGCCCCAGTTAGGGATACCCACTAAAATCCCTGGGTGTTCGTCCTGCGCCTTAAATTGAGTAACGTTACGTGAAGTTTACATAACTAGGTCTATTCCACGCGTGGGGCGGTCTGTAACGCGCCCCACGGGAAGAGAGATGAGCGCGCGCGGAACACCGTAAATATATATTTACGGTGTAAATATATATTTACGGTATATATATATATATATATATATATATATATATATATATATATATATATATATATATGTGTGTGTGTATATAGGTTTAAAATATTATTTTTGTTTAAATTCAAATTCAGAATAAAAACTAGGAAAAAAAATTAAATTTGATTCAAATTCAAAAGTTTTTATTCAAAATCAGTTATTATAATATAAACTTATTCTATACAACTTAAATATAAACATCGCCATTCTCCGCGAAAAAAGTTATGACATTGTTGAAGCAAGCATGTGGGATATAACAAAGGATGATAGAAAAAAGGGGTGGGCAAGACCAGAAAAATTATACAAGAAGATGTCCTTGACAGAGACCTTAAAATTGACATTATAATTGAAAATATTATAATAAGTATAGGCGAAGAATGCGCAACCGACTATTTTGGCTCATCGCCTGCAGAAAGCGAAGAAAGATTCTAACTATGAAGTAATTTGTTTTATTTTGCTACAAACATTGATTTAAAACTACATTTTATCTTAAATAGTAATTGTTATTTATATTACACTCAATAATATTTCGATAAAGTGATATAAACATTTAAATATGTAGAAATTTAAACTCTGTATATTATTATTATCAAAGCATTTATCAGGATTTACGTACACGGTATTTGCATACTACACACAAATCCTTTTTCTACGTACGCAAAATGCGGTGCGAGACAAAACTTTCGCGTTCCATTTCGATTTCAAAGGTATTTGTGTGTCACAAAAAGTAATTAAAATAAAATAAATGTAATGATCACAACTCATATAACATTTAATCGATTTCCCGTCATAATCAAATCGGGCTTCTTATTTCGTGATTATAATGGCACCTTCAAATTCCTCACAATTATATTCACTATGACTGATAAACATCGATGCATTATTCTTTCTTCTTTTAATAATATGAGCACTTCTAAGGTTTTAGGTAATTAGTGAAATAATTATTATATACATACATACACATACATAACTTCACGCCAGTTCCCTTGCGGGGTAGGCACGAACAACAGAGCGCCATTTAGGCCCATTCTTACACACCTCACTTGCTTCTTTGACATTCATAACTCTTGTCATGCACACTCGTCTGTTCTTAAGGCTCCTGACATCACCCTCCGCTAGTACACGATCAATTTGATCATGGAAGGTGTGTCGTGGCCTTCCACGACTTCTGCATCCATCCACTTTTGCATTGTATATCTGTTTAGTCATTCTTTCATCATGCATTCTTTCCACATGCCCGAACCACCGGAGCATTCCTTTCCTTACCTTCACCCCGACACTCTCTTTCAGACCAACTCTCTTTCTTACTTCGGTATTACGAACGCGGTCCGCGAGCGTCACTCCGCAGATTTTGCGCAGTGCTCGCATCTCAACCGCGTTTACTCTACTTTCATGCTCTCTCTTCCATACCCAACTCTCGCTTCCATACGTGAGCGTAGGTACCAGCACCGCGTTGTGTATGGCGAGCTGGGCCTTCTGGCTGAGGTTCTTAGCGCCTAGAAGTTTACCTAACGCTCCATTCAAACTATTCCCCAAATTTACTCTTCTTTCTATATCAGCGGTGTACCTTCCATCCCTGCTAAAAGCACATCCAAGATATACAAACTCATTCACTTGCTCCAGCATAACATCATCGACCATTATCCTTGCATTCGTTCTGGTTTCTTCTCTTTCAAACACCATAACCTTTGTTTTCTTCGCATTCAAATGTAAGCCTCTCGCCTGACAGTCATCTTTCATCATTGTGACTAGTGTTTGCAATTCTGATGGCGATTCGGCTAAAAGCACGGCATCATCCGCATAAAGCAAGGTGCTTACAACTAGATCACTCATTCGCACCCCAACATCCATCAATCTTATTCTCTGGAGACAATCGTCCAGGTATAGGATGAACAGCAAAGCCGACAGCACGCAGCCCTGCCTGACGCCAATATTGACGTCAAACCAGGGCAACAGGCTGCCATCCACTCGCACGCATGCCATACAGTCCTCGTAAGTGGACTGCACAGCACGCATCAATTGGCCATTAATCCCATATCCGGGCAATATGTCCCAGAGCTCCTTCCGCACAACCCTGTCAAATGCTTTCTCTAGATCCACAAAACCGCAGAAAACCTTCCGGCCCATAGCCAGCTGCTTCTCTACGATATTGCGGAGAGAGAAAACTTGATCCATACATCCCCTTCCATTTCTGAAGCCACCTTGTGCATCCCACAGTAATCCATCCGATACCACTCTCATTCTCTTTTCAATAATCTTCGTATACACTTTAGATGCTGTGCTGATCAAACTGATGGCCCTGTAGCTGGCGCACTCCATACGTGGCCCCTTGCCTTTATACAAGGGCACGATGACAGCGCGCCTCCAGTCCTTGGGAACCTTTCCCGTCCTCCAGCACAAGTTGCATAAGGACAGGAAAGCGTCCCGGACACAGGTTCCACCATATTTGATCATCTCAGCAGACACACTATCGATTCCTACTGCCTTTCCATTTTTCAGACTTCTTATCGACCATTCGATCTCTTCCAACGTGATTTCGGATGCTGACTCCTCGGAGTCAGTCACAGACTCAGTCGTGGTGCCAGCATCCGGGATATCATCATAAATTTCTCTAAAATATTCACTCCATCGCGCTAACACCTCTAGTGGGTTAGCAAGAACGTCCCCTGCTTTAGATTTTATTCTTTCCATTCTGGAAGCTGACGAACAACCCCGAGACTTCTTAACCTCTCTCCAAAAGAGTTTGGTATTGGCCTTGAAGTTCTCCGTCAGCTTCTCTTCTTCTTTCAATTTTATACTTTCGCGCTTCTCTTTCACTAAAGCTTTGGTTTCGTTCTTGCAGAGGCGATAAATTTTTTTCTTCATCTCTTTCATACTGTCATTCTGTTGCAAAGAAGCAACATAATCCAGCCAGGCTTTTCTCTTTCTCTCTACGCTGGATTTAACATCCGCGTCCCACCATTCATCACCTTTCATTGTTATGTGCCTCTTTGCGCATCCACATGCTTCTTTTGCGCTTTCCACTATACTTTCTTTCATACTATCCCAGTCATTATCCACATCTAAGTCGGAGAAGTCCGCTTTTGCAAGCCTTTCTTCGACTACATACTCCTTACACTAACATCTTCCAATTTTTCACACTTTATTCTTTCAAGCTCCCCGAAATTGGTACGCACTCGCCAGTGTCTCCACTTCCTGAAAAGGCCCACAAACCGGCTTATCACCAGGTAGTGGTCCGTTTCAAGAGTGGGGCCTCTGTAGGCTCTTGTATCCATTATTGTGTTTCGGAGGCGACTATCTATTAAAATCAGATCAATCATACTTTTCTGATCATTCATTCCCCATGTATACGTGTGAATATCCTTATGATGGAATAAGGTGTTCGACACAAGCAAGTTTCTTTCCATGCATACGTCTATGATTGGCCTACCAGCATCGTTCACTCTCTTGTCACCATAGGGTCCAAGGACAGCCTCAAGGCCGTCTCGTTTGGTGCCCACCCAGCCATTAAGATCACCACACATAATTATTCTTTCATTCCCTTCAGCCAGATCCAGAATTTCTCTCACAGACTCCCAAAACTTCTCGAGTTCTTGGGGATCCGCTGAGCTTACGGGAGCATAAGCTGCGACCAGAAAAACTCGCGTAATCCCCAGTTTTAGACGGACCCAGAGAAGTCTCGGGTTCACCAGACAATAGTCTTTTACTCCAGACACAAAGCGGATTGAGAGTACGACGCCTACACCCCCCCCCCCCCACTTGCACGCTCGTCCAGGTCCACGCCGGACCACAGAGCAAGCATGCCACCGGGGAGGTCATCGATGTCGCACCCCTTCCGCTTTGTCTCTGTCAGACATAAGGCATCCAGGCTTCTCTCATTCATTATATCAATCATTTCGTCCATCTTATCTTTCATTCCACCTCTCACATTCCACGTGCCTATACGGCACTCTGCTCCTCTCGACCCGCCAGGTTTGGCGCTGCGTGAAGGGTGGCGGCCCCCTTCGCCACATGCGCGAGAGTTCACACCGACGGGGGCGCATCGGTGAGCGTCGCCTGCGGGGGACGCCCTATTGTGCACTGCACGTGTGTGAACTCGGGTCAGAATTGTGGCCCTCTGGGCCAGCGGGGATCGCGACGAGCACGCTTCTGACATGACCCCCAAATTATTATATGTCCAAAATAAATGAAAATTACTAAAAACTTTGTTCTAACAGTAAGTTCTAAAGTGATCCGTGCCTGTAATCCGAGGTATTCGGCGGATTGCAATCAAAGATTGTTTACACCGATCGAACGAAACGTCAGAGTGCACGGACAGGTTACTGGCACGCTCAAACTGTCATTTCCATAGAAAAGAAATATTCAATCTCATATTGATCCTCCCAAGGATCGATTGGTTTTAAAGATAGCTACTTGAATCCATGGATTGATTATTGGCACGCGTTTAGTAAAAAATGGATGGATAGCAAAATTTGGATCAGGATTGTTTATTAATTTCGGGCGTAAAGGGAGCCTGGAACTTGACCATTATTACCGGAACACAACTCAAGGCTGTTATGGCGACATACTCTAGACCAGGGGTGGTAGCGATCCAGACGGGCAAATACCCTATGGCTGTGGGTTTTTAGTCGCCTCTTACGACAGGCCGCCTGGTCGCAAGAAATTGTATTCTTTCTCCGTTCTTCCACAGATTTCTCCTCGTTACAAAAAAATGGTAGTCTTACTGCCGCATGAAGCAGTATCACATCCTCTTGAAATCTCCTTAGTCAGCATTATACGATAAATTAAGTTAAATGCTACCCGTTACTTTATCGGCAGTACAACAAATCACATACACTAAATAAATTTCTATCAACTCGAATGAGTGTGTTAATACATCTTGAAACTGCGGCAATCAGCTTGTAATCGCCTCGTAAACAGCGGAGACGCGTGTTATATCCTACTCAAGACAAGTGGGCCCTCGACCGCCCTCAGCAGCGTAAAGGTAATATATCCCTTTTATCCCACTAAATTGCGTCACCCCCTTTATAAAGCCATTAACTAACATTATAGTCAAAGCTTTTATGCGAGCGTTGATATTTTTCAGTAGTAGGTAGTCTTGGTGATTTGCATTGTTATTTATAGATATTTTATATTAGAATATTGTATACATATCACTAAAAAAAGGTTTTGAATTCATAAATATTTTAGTATTGAGCCTGGATTATCCACTGTCCGCCTTTTTACTAGTGCTCTACACTATCTACTATTTTGATAACAAATAGTTCAGACACGAAACGCTTTAGAAATAAAAAAATCTTTTACAGAATACTTATTTATGTTGATACAAAATAATAGTAATCCATACGTTTCTATACGTCGTCGTTAATGTGAAAACAAGCGGCCGTATGCGAGTCGGACGTCTATGAAGTACTACGAGACGCGCGTTTGAAATATCAAAGATTACGAGTGGGCTCATGCACTAGTCAGTCGCTATCAATTTGTAAATGCGCTGCAGTAGACCCATGATTTTTTTTTCTCAAGCCGTACTCAGGTTGGTAGAAGGTAAAAGTGTACCGCTACATTTTTAAAGTCTATCAAAATCCTATAACTAAAGATAATTTCATAAATATATATTTTTTATAAAAACATGATATTTATCACATAAACATAGTACACGTTAATTTAACCTATTTAGAACAATGAAAAGAAATTTACAAGATTTAATTTTTCACTAATTTAGTCAAAAAACATAATTTAAATAATAAACCTGTTAAAAATAAACAGAGTTATTGATTGATCTGTAGCGCCGTCTAGTCATGTAAGATTTTAAAGCTTTTCAGAGATACGAATTTTATTAGGCGATTTTCATTCCTAATATTCATCTACCATGAAAACATACAACTTATATTTGCACTGAATTTTCTATGCACACAGAAAATAATCGATACAAAGTTCAACGATAGCAATTGACATAATAGCTTTCAACTCCTATTGTTATTTAGAAAAGTAGTTGTTCGTAGAAATCACACTTTCACAATAGCATACAATTATACCCTCTCTTACTTAATTTATTTTAAACTTTTGAGTATATTAGATCATTATTTAGATTCTTTATTTTATGAACTAAATTCTACAACATTCGAAACCGAAGCCTTAAGCATTTTATTATTTATCTTTGTCATATAATTTGTATTTAATTAACAATAACAAAACTCTAGTACTTTACGGTAGCAGTAGTCCTTTTTAGACAACATTAAAATCCATTGCAGAGATTGCTCTAACATAGTACCTATACTACAAAAGGATCCAAAATAACAGTATGAAAAAATAATAATAAGAATAACAATCGCTTAGAAAAAGAAATGTAATTCTGAGTGTTCCGAAATCGTACATTACTATATAATACCAGAAGTAATTTTTCTCTTACTTTTGAAGTTTTATTACTTAAATCATATTTTATTTTTTAAACACAGAAGATAAATTTAAGCATTCAATTATTGCCTAATTTTATAATTATATTTTGAATTAAATTCTAGTTCATAGTCACATTCTGAGTGCGATTATAAATACATACATTTATAACGAGCCTGAAAACTTTATATAAACCAATATCCAATACATAAAATGAATGCAATGTTAAACAATTTTCAAAGTTGTAGACCGTAGCTGTGGCTAGGACTTCGTCCGCTTGGAGTTTTTTTCGTCCGCATGGAGTTTTTTTCGCGGAACCCTATAAAAAGTAGCCATTCGGGCTGCTTTTTATTAGCCGAAACAACCAGACAGATAGACAAACATAAAAATTTCTAAAAGTTGCATTTTCGGATTTTTTCAAATATTTATTTTGATATTACAAACAGACATTTCAATTTTATTTATCTGTATAGAACTGTAGATGATAGGACCATTTCCAATGCGGCAAAGGTTCAAAAAATAAACGAAAAAACACTAGCAATACTCTAAAATACTACTCTACTGCTTATAATAAAGAAATTAGTATTTGTTTGTTGGCCTCACAACCGAGTGAATGCGCATAAAGAACACTTTGTCTAGACATGGCCTTGGAGTTCCATCCTACGGTCGACGTCTATAAGAAGTCCTTACACGTGTATTATGACGTTATAATGAAAAGATTCCCCCAACGTAATTACTTTCACGAGTTTGCTGACGATTTATGGGGAAACCTTCGCATTCATTTGTTTCAGTCACCGACAACTATGGCCCGGGACAATGACGGACTTAATTTCACCCAACACAGTATAAGACCTTCATAATGTTGTTCGTATTCAACGAGACGTATTCAAGGCGGGAGATATTAGAACTTATCAGTCGCAGGTAGCAACGCTTGGGAACGCGTTTTGTGAAACCATTTTAAAATTTCTGCGTGAAGCAGTTTTTTCTAAAGTTAATGATGTCGTCTAATGAGGCTCAAACGCATTTAGAGATAGCAAACTGTGTATAAATGAACAAATCTTTTGTAAGGTATCTGATGAAAATTTAGCCCATTCTAATTTAACTTAAAAACGCTTCAGGCTTTAATTCCACTGTTGTAATTAATTTATCAGTAATTAAACCGTTGGTCTTTATGCCAAGAAAGAAAGTCTTCACCACCATTCTTAAATCCCGGTTGCGTTTGAAACGTTCTCTTGGGAGAGCGTCGTCCTCCTCTTTCTTCTCTATTTCGCGCCGTCGTCAGTATACCTTATTGTTAGATCTTTGGCACGCTTAACACCCCTCACAATAGTGACCCAGCATTTACTTGTTTCGCATATTTACTGAAACCTGGCAGAGTCTATTTTTTTTTGCTGATGTAACTACTTAGTTGATCTGCTCCAAATTTCATTTCATTTCGTATAAACGAGACATCTGTCGGATAACAAACATAGGTCAAGGAAGGAATTAATAAAAAAATATTATTTTAAGTACATATTTAATTTTTTAACAGATGTTTCAACCACTTTGTATATGTTTCAACTTCTTGCTGTATATCAGTAACTTTTTAGATATAATCATCATCAGAATTGATGATGTCTGCGAACAGCTCTATGTGGAATCTAGATATTTAATCACGAAATAGTGACAGGAATCTCAGATTTTAAAATGAAAAACCAAATTAAAATCACACATAAAACCGTTAAAATCTAAAAAATACTTTAACAACAGCAAGTTGCCTGCCACAAGCGTCCACGATTACACTGTCAATGTATCCGATTAAGATGAAGAGCTCTCCATGATGCACGAGCACGACTGAACGAGTAGCAAAATTGAATACCCAACTTGACCTATAAATGTTTGTGGTACTAAAAAAACTCAATATGCGAGGTACCTACGGTCCCCAATTTATTGCAAGAGAGCATACGGTTAACTCACGATTCGAAGCATGAATGGCAATCAATTTCGCCACTGGACATCAATCACTTGATAGCTAACAAATCCAGATATGCCAACGCGTTTTTAACTGCAAATATTTTTAAAAGGATCTTAATATCGGTGCGGCTATTTTAAAACGTCAGACTTTATTTTTACTGGTTTTTGTAACATTTGGAAATAAATCCAACATAATCTGGTTTATATTATACCTACCTATCTTTATGTTTCTGCTTCATCTGGGATAATGTTGTAGTTATTGACCGCTTCACTCAGATGTAGTAGTAATACAGATGTAGTAGTAATCAGTAATACATTATTTTCGATGCGATATTTTTATTGATAATTGTGAATGACGTTAAATGCTGAGAGATAACGCATGTATAAAATACTATTGTATCTATTCGTCTACGGCGTTATTTTTGATCTTATAAATAATACGCATTTGGCCACAGTCAATAACTATAATATTGACTGTGTAGTATTCGCAGGTGAAGCCCGAACTTTTGTGGATAATAAAGATTTATATTGATTTCATTATACATTTTACTTATTGTAGTCGTCGTAAGTAATAACTTTTTCTAAAACAACAATAAACGACGTACCATTTGTTATGCCTTCAAAATATTTTGGTAAAACATGAACAGCGTTTAGATAATTATCTACCTTGTCTACGGAAAAGATAAAAAGTGACGATGAGATGACGTTTTATTGAAACAACAAAGAAAATAATACAAAACGTGATGTACATGTTTACCAGAAATAAGCAACTATTAAATATTAACGGGCAAGACTGAAAATGTTAAGAAGAATATGATATCGTAAGTAAATATTGTATTAATAAAACGTAACTTTATACCTATGTTAATGAGAAATCGAGCGTGAGTGTGAGAAACAAGGTAATCTATGTTGCTATATATATTCTAATTACGCCATCTCATGCACAGGCACAAAGTATTATCCCCATTTGACAGTTTGCAGAATACAAACGGCTGCACCACTATAATGGAAAGTTAGTTAAATAGGTTGGGGAAAAAGTCTTTTCGCATATAGTATGTGTGAACTTGTAATAAGATCTCTTTGGCTATACCATTTGTATCTGGCTGGTTTTGGTATCATTAAAAAGTTTTAATTTTAAAGAAGACAATTCCAAATTAAAATTAGAAAAATGTGTGTATTCATTTGTTTTTCTTATTGTTAAAATGAGTAAAATGAGTGAATCTAATGAAGAAATTCGATACATTTTAAAATTTTACTACAAAAAAGGTAAAAATGCAACACAAGCCGCGAAAAAAATTTGTGATGTTTATGGACCTAATGCATTATCTGTGAGAGTAGCGCAAATTTGATATCAAAGATGCACGTCGCTCTGTTACGGACAAAATTGATGCCATTTTTGAAAAATTGGAGCTAGATCGGCATATTAGTAGTTGCGATGTAGTTGGAGAACTGAGAATTGACCACAAAACGGTTTTGGCGCATTTGAAAAAAGCTGGGTACACAAAAAAGCCCGATATTTGGGTGCCTCATGAGCTCACTGAAAGAAACCTAATAAACCGTGTACTCATTTGTGATTCTTTATTACGACGTAATGAAACCGAACCATTTTTGAAGAAGCTGATAACTGGTGATGAAAAGTGGATCACGTATGACAAGGACGTGCGAAAAAGATCGTAGTCAAAGGACTGTGGCAAAACCCGGGTTAACTCGCAACAAGGTGATGCTGTGTGTATGGTGGGATTGGAAGGACATTATTCATTATGAGCGGTTACCGCCAGGCAGGACCATCGATTCTGAACTATACTGCGAACAACTGATGAGATTAAAGCAATAAGTTGAGAGAAAGCGCCCGGAATTAATCAACAGAAGGGGTGTGGTTTTTCACCATGATAACGCTAGACCTCACACATCTTTAGCCACTCAGCAAAAATTACGAGAGTTTGGCTGGGAGGTGTTAATGCATTCGCCGTATAGTCCTGACCTTGCACTTTCAGATTTTCAGCTGTTTCGGTCTCTGCAGAATTCCTTAGGCAGTGTCAGGTTAACATCACGAGAGGACTGCCAAAACCACTTGTCGCAGTTTTTTGATCAGAAACCCCAAAATTTTTATAGCAATGGGATCACGACCCTACCTACTAGATGGCAAAAAGTTATCCAACAAAATGGCACCTACATACTTTAGTCAAATGTAAATAAACTTTATAAAAAAACCTTTTGAATTTTTATATAAAATGCGAAGAAACTTTTTCCCCAACCTAATATGTTAGCCAGGTGGTAGGGTATTTGTGTTCCGGCATTAGTGACCAGGTTTCAGTCTCCCTAAGGAGCAGCAGCGCATTTGTAGCACCTTTGGTGTTGCAAATGTCCATAGGCGATGGTAACCGCTTTCCATCAAGTGGGCCATCTGCCTGTCTGCTGAACTCATGCAATAAAAAAAAATAAAAAAATGTTATTTATAATGGGGTAAATTTACAACATGTAAGTCTAGGGTCGATTTCTGTCACCCCGACCACATTCCTGTTATAATAAAAAATATTTATATTATTTCTCGTGTCCTATTTGTTTTTACGTTAAACGGTGCTTAAATTCTCTGAGTGCGATCAATAACGTACTAAAAAGATTAAATGGCATCTGTAATTAACAGTCTAATATAAAATGAATTAAAAGCTCTGGAATCTTCTCTAGGGATAAAAAAAAATGTAACGAAGTTGAACAAAGCAAATCATACTGAGCTCGCAAGCTCCAATTAAATTATTAACTTTATCGCCTACTTATTTCTTATTCGCTTTATTAACAAAATCACATTATTAAATTAAATGAGCGAGTATTTTATTCCTCAGAGACTAATTTTTGTTGATTAATATAGGGCATGTTCACACGATTTGTTTTCTACATAACAATAACAGCTCATAAACGTTCTACTAATATTGTACGTCGCGTCGTGGAAACCAGGAGCCATAAAAATGGACAATATATATATTATCACAAATCAATCTAAATGTGGCCTGACACTAACCAGCTTTTATCTTTGTATACCTATACCATATAGAAATGCACCCAAGGACAAGCGTCAGTCAATGTAAATGTAGGACTATAGTGTCAAATGGGAACAAATGTAAAAACTTCCATTAGGTGGGCTTTTGATATGGAATGCTAATGAAGCTTCAAAACTGGAACTATGAAATGAAATGGCCCTACCGGTCGCAATGTTCGGACATGAGGATAATACATATTGAGAACATGCATTAAATTGGCAGACCTTTACTCGCCATTCACTGCATGGACCTCCAATTTTTTTTTAAAGAACAACGAGGGACAACACGGAATATCAGGTCACAAAAATCCTATTGCTGGGTTCGAACCTTTTCGTTCCTAAGATAATGGACCTATACGCCATTTTCGTATTGCCATGTTTGGCAGCAGGTTATAAACCGGAGATAAATAGAGGATACATATTATATTCTAAAAATATACAATTACCGTGAAAAAACAAAGCTGAAGTTCAAGTGGATGAAATATTTTATACAAAACACAGGGCGACCTTATCGCATAAAACGTATCTTCCAGGCAATAGTAACTTAATAAATAATCTAAAAAAAAACTAACAATAATAATACAAGTGAAAATATTAAATTTAACCATATAGCTTAATTTGGTCATACTATATGTGACTGGCTTGTGCGTAGATTCTATAAAAATAAATACCTACGAGTACTTGTAATATTCGCGCATTTAATTCTTAGTATTTTTACATTTCATTAGCGCATTACAGAACGGTTCGATGGTAACTGCTATTACAACCAAAAGTGAGATTTCAAAATATAATTACACAGCTGTAATAATCGCAAAATAAAAAGCCCGAGTTGACACGAATGGCAAGGGAACGTAACTTTAAATAAAATCTACAAAACTGAAACACAATAAGAGTTAATTAATTACTTCAGTCGATAGTATGCAAAAATTCAAATAACGAAATAACATGAATTTTTTATTAATTGTGTTATGTTATATTGATCTCTGATGAAATCCCAAACAGTTACATTTTACGGCGTCTTATTGTTAATTTTAGTGTTTTTACCAAAGGGTTGTTGCACTTTATTAACTCAAATCGATTCAGGAAAAAACTTAATACTTATACCAAACCCTTACATTGTTTATGTATTTATACTAAAACATTATACTACATAATTGTACATATGTATTGAAACG
The DNA here is from genome assembly GCA_019925095.2 of Dendrolimus kikuchii. Lineage (NCBI taxonomy): Eukaryota > Metazoa > Arthropoda > Insecta > Lepidoptera > Lasiocampidae > Dendrolimus > Dendrolimus kikuchii. Next base: position 9,695,742 of record CM034391.1, on the reverse strand, counting down.
AAAAAGATTGAATAAATGTATGTTATACGGGTGAAATCATAAAATATTCAATAGATTAATTGTCGTGCGTGATAAACGCACTCGGTACGCAAAAGGCGATTAAGACAAAACTTTCGTGCCCCATATCGATTTTGTAAGGTATTTGTATGACACAAAAAGTAATTAAATTAAAATAAATAAAACGATCACAAAACCGTATTATAACTTTTAGTCAATTTCTCGTGATAATCGGTTGACTTGGTTTACGATTTGGAGGTTTTGATCCTTAAATATCTTGTAATGAGAATTGTCAATTTGAGCCTATTATTTTATGATAATTATAGTTTACTAGCTGACCCGGCAAACTTTGTACCGCCTCAGAATCAATAAATAAAAAACGTTGATTTCTGAGCGACGGGCCGAACATCAAACATTTGATATTCAAAACCAAAAAAAAAGAAAAGAAAACTTCACTTTTATGTTTAATTTGATTTCTGAACGACTTTTAAATTTCATTGATTTCTAAACGACGGGATGAACATCAAATGTTTGACAGGTAGGAATAGTTTCTAAGGGAAAGCGAAATTGTTGTTTTTACTATATTCCAAGCATTTTTTCATATTTACTCACCTTTTAAACCTTCCTTGGACTTCCACAAATAATTAAAAACCAAAATTAGCCAAATCAGTCCAGCCGTTCTCGAGTTTTAGCGAGACTAACGAACAGCAATTGATTTATATATATATATATATATATATATATATATATATACTTAGTCTGGCCATAAATACTGTTACAATTAAAAAGAAACAAAATATTACATTTGAATTTGGAATCTGTAATTTTTATATGATTGTTCATTGTGTTTTCTCATTTTGGCGCCAATACATTCTACAACATTTTGCGATATTAAAATGGAGTGGGGCGATAAAGGGAACCGAATCGCTGTGATTGCATTACACAAAGTAGATATGGAGCCAAATGCAATTTTTAAAACTCTCCATACGCTTGGTATTAGTCAAATGTTTGTGTACCGGGCTATTAATAGAAAAAGATCTGGCCATCCACGTAGTGTTCGTACGAAAAAGGTAGTCAAAGCAATAAGGGAAAGAATTCGAAGAAATCCTGTCCGAAAGCAAAAGATTTTATCTCGGGAAATGAAGATATCACAAACTAACACTAACAAACATTGATTTGAAAGCCATAACTGAATGGAGTGACGCGTATGACCTTAAAGTTAATCCATCCAAAATATAAACAATTATCATAGGGAGCCCTAGAATGATTGCAAAAATAAACTGGACTTCTCTTCTGAAAATAACATTCGAGAGTCTCGAAATTGCAGTCAGTGAAAAAGTCAAAGACCTGGGTATACTCATTGATAGCACATTATCTTGGGGTCCTCAGTTACAAGAAATTAGTAGAAAAGTGTTTGCGTCTGCAGCATCTTTGAGGAGATTGCGTAATTTTCTACCACATGCCACTAAAATTGCGCTTGCACAGTCCCTCCCTTTGCCAATCCTTGATTATGCAGATGTCAGCTATCTAGATCTTAATGAAAATCAGCTAAATAAACTTGAGCGATTGCAGAATTTCTGTATCCGCTTCATCTTCGGCTTACGTTTACATATTTATTACATATTTATATGATCATATCTCCGAATTTCGCGATAAGCTCAAGTGGCTTCCAATACGTCTTCGCCGGAATGCTCACATCCTATCCCTTCTCTACAATATATTGTTCAATCCTAAAACGCCCCCGTATCTTAAAAGCCGTTTTCACTTTCTTCAAGATGGTCATTCCATTCTGAGACCATCTTTGAATTACCGACTACGAATGCCTACACATATTATACAGTTTTATGACAAATCTTTTACTGCTCAAACTGTAAGGCTTTGGAACTCACTACCTTAAAACATAAAACAAGCCAAGTCTGTGCATTCGTTTAATGACCTCGTCAAACAACACTATCTCAAATTTATATCTGAACAATAGTGTTATCTATTTATATGCTTGGGATGGTGTTTTTTGAGGACATACAACTTGTATATTTAGATAAATATGTATGTTTACAATATAATTTAGTAACATTTTCCTTTATATTTACATGTATATTATTATATCTATTGCATACCTACCCCCATTGGAGACGCAATCAGGTTATCTCCGCGGGTAGGGGGTTATGTGCTCAATGTATAGCCATCCCTTATTCCCCAGTTAAGAAGTGGTGCCCGGAGAATATAGAACCTTGCACTTATCTCGCAGTCAGCCACCAGCCCACGATAGCGCTGGTTCAGGGTTCTGCTGTTGCTTTCTCACGTGGCGATAAAGGTGGCAAAGTCCTTCTACACGAGCCCCGGGGCGCAAGGGACGCAGATACACTGATCACTTACGTTTTTTTATGGTTGAGGCGAATGTCCTAGTAATTAACTACAGCAAGACTCGGCGCCGGGTCATAAAGCTCGGTCCACGCAGTCTTAGTTGGAAACGAACGTTTCGGACTTCATCAGAGCTGAAGACTGGCCGTCGTCCAGTCCCGGTCTTAATCCGCTAGATTATGAATTATGGTCAGTTTTAGAGAGTACGGCTTGCTCTAAACGCCATGATAATTTGGAGTCCCTAAAACAATCCATACGATTGGCAGTGAAGAATTTTCCCATGGAAAAAGTGCGTGCTTGTATTGATAACTGGCTTCAACGTTTAAAGGACTGTATTGCAGCCAATGGAGACCACTTCAAATATATTTTAAATTGTTTTATATTTATGTATTAAACTAACACACTGTAAAACTTATAAATGTTATTTGCAATAGAAAAAAAAATATTTGTTACAATATTTATGGCAAGACTAGGTAGATAGGTGCAAGTTTCTTACAAACGGATCTGCATACAACATCATATGAGCACTTGTAAGAAATTTAAAATGTACGAATACTTTATCTTGAACACATGAGAAAACCATTAGTAATTTGATTATTTTATCTACAAGCGTTTAACCTTTTGGAAATTGATAATATTCAATTTAAAAGGCAGTCTCTTTTGCTATGCAAACTATTCAAGAAAATCAAATTTATAAACAAATAATAAAAATCCAATATTTCATGAAAACTGAGCTGCAGTCTTCTTTAAGTGCTCCATTAAGGAGTCCTACTGACAGCCGGCAACTATACTATATCGAAAGTCGATAGATTTACCGACTGCCATGCTTGGACCAACTTATTTCAAAAGAACGTGGTATTTTAGATATTTTGCTTCACCGTCATCACGTGCTAATTTATTTCTTTCTTCGTTTTCATTAGCACAATAGTTCACAAAATCAGGAAAACAGTCTAAGTGCACATGCTGTATACCATAATTCGAAACTGCTTTAGTAGAACGAGATGCTACTCTTAGTCAATTTTTTAGTCACACCACACTGTGATGTCTCACATACAATGCATCGTGATCTAAAGCGACAGCTAAAACTACCCCAATGTTCTTTTTATTATGCCAAGCCAAGTCGCGGAACAATTGTTTTGCTAGGCGCCGTAATCCTAGCAGGTTCTTTACCAAGGCGAGGGTAGGCCCCTTCTGTGTTACGTGAGGACTGTGAATCTTAACTACTACTACACTACTACATTACAATTTGACTTTGATTAGATTAGTTTCTTTATTATTGTGATAGTGGATCATAAATCTGGTAACCCTATCTCATAAAACTTGGTGCTCACATAAAACACTTGCGAGATTTAGTTTCGACTAATGCAAATATCTACCGCTTTTAGTTAGCCACACATGACTGGATAAATATCCTTTTCTTTCTTCTTTGAGGTTAATTTAAAACAACACGAATAAATACAAAAAGGTTTACTTCATAAAATATATCAAACTCACAAGAAAATCTGCACGCTATAAATAACTGCTAGATAAATGCTGTTTTTTTTAGTCTGTATACTATAAAGGCTTCGCCGTTATTTGGTTATGTCGCCCAACGCTGATTTGGATGCATGTTCATTGTATTATATTATTGCCAAAAGCCATAATACAGACACATTCAGGCTATCATAAAATGGAAGTCGCGCGCCACCTAATATGTTAAAAATTTAATTTAATCAAAGTTTATTTATATAAAAGTAAGTCTGGTCTACAAGCAACAAGAACTCATAAATAAGCTGGTCGGATTCTAAGATGGAATTTGCGTTCATCTCATTTACTAGAGATTGCATCTAACTGCATTTATGTTGAAATGATACCTTGACCGGCATTTCGTTTATATTTATCCGTACAATTTGTGCCGGTTTCTAAAACAGGCTATATGGATATCTATATGGATAGAATTAAATAAGCTTTCGTTTATGTATTGTGTTTTAACTATGGAACTTAATATTACCAACGTTGCTGAATCTTACCTACGCACTTACTTACGAAGCCAATTAGTTGAAATTTAATAATTGCCAAATTAGACTAGTCTACCTAATTTTATACAATCTGCCTTCATTGCAACAGGAACTTGATTACAGTTATTGAATAGAATGTGGCGTTTGATAACCTTAATATTATTAATTTATATTATATGTATATGATTAACCTATATGTCCAACCATTATTGGGTACGTTGGCTACGTACCCAATAATAAGTTCCATTATAAAAAATACAAACTACATAAGGAACAATCCTTTTATTACATTAAATGTAAATCATTTTATTAAGTTAACTACCATCAACTACCTACCAATCGATACCTACCGATAATGACTATTTCACGACCTACACATCTAAAGCATTGCGACAGTTCTACCATATAGCTAATACGGACATAGAAAGCCAAAATGAAGGTATTAATAAATACATAGGTAACAATTGTTTAAAGGTGTATTAAAATTCATTTAGTGCTTTCTTAGTGATGGACAAATAGACAAATGCATATTAATTTCAATAATATCAATAAAAGATATAATAATATTCATTAAATTAATAAATTATAAACGAATACAATAAAAGAAAATCTAATTTAGCTATTTTGTATTCCACCTATAATCCCTGAAGGCTATCTATAAGTAAAATACGGAGCCTAAGTCTTCTATGGGTAAGGTGAAAGGCTGCCTACGTTTCCTTGTTGAACTGCCATACTGATCCACTGTCCGAGGTAAGCTTCAGCGCTGTAAGCATCTGAAGAGTTGATGAGTCATTTTGAAAATAAACCTAATAAATATAAGTGAAGCAAAAACTTTGTAAACTTTTTACGAAAATTGTGCGGACGGAGGAGTATGAAATTTCGCACACTTATAGTTTATATAGAGAAGAAGCGACGAATGCTTAGCTAGGTGGTAGGGCATTTGCCCAACTGGATGGCTACCACCCCTGGACTAAAGTATGTCACCATAATAACCTTGAGTTGTGTTCTGGCATTAGTGGCCAGGTTCCAGTCTCCCTTAAGTTCAAGTCAACTTAACAGTGCAGCCTTGGCGAAATCTGTGATTTATTATGGTCGAATTTCGACCACAAGCGACCACTAGTATAGATAATTATAAATTAATATAATTTTTAATTAAATATAAATCGGTTCATACTGATTTGTACATTACTCGCATGAACCTGAAAAAATGTCATACGAGTTTTAGTTTAGACAAGTCGAGAAATCATAGGCAAATATCTGAATGCGATTTGTGTCGTAGTGTGAACAAAACTCTTGGTGATAATTATACATACTTTTCAATTATCGTATGACATACTCGTAGGCTAGTTATGTTTTTTGATTGGATGTAAATACATCAATGCGATTATTGTCTAAAGAGTATCGCCTATGAAAATAGTATACGATTTTCGCCCCAAAATGTGCGATAAACTCTTTCCATGTAAATGGCTCTCAAAATAAAACTACAAATTACAATCGGTCCAGCGCAACCAGACCACTGTCGCTGAGAATTTGGTAATAGACTATAACAATGGACGTTCACCCCGATGATAGGTTGTGAGGCGGGATTTTTTGTTGTACCCGCTTCATACAAATACGAAGCGACGGACGAGGCGATATAAGTCGATTGGGTCGGGTTGCGATATCACGAACAATATCCTTTCAAAGGTCTTTATAACGATGTTCTAGGAATACCGTCATAATCCTTGGAAATTGTTGTTTTATTATGCTATAAACCACTGTAGTGACTTAAAAGAATTTGCATGAAACATGTCTGTGAAATATGTACCTATATAGACTCTGAATCCAAAAAAAATCCTATTATTTTACTTACTAAATACCAGAATAAACCGCCACAGATAATTAAAGTAATAAAAACTATATAGTTTCTTTTAGTTTCATAATTAGAATTCATTATTGCAAGTATTATGTCACAAAATAAATCTTTAACAAATATTCATTGAAAAAATATAGATTATTTCCTTACACTTATGTTTTTTTATGATTAAATCCCCTCCAACTATAATTATGTCGCAACTTTATCCAACTAAAAAGTTATGTGCGATCTTATATTCTAATTTTTATTATTTTTATGTATATGTTACAATTTAGTTAAGGGTCATTTTAAATTTTAGTTTGTAGTAGGTATTTATTTGCTCATTCAATGTTAATTTACTACGTATGATCTGCCGGATATAAGGGCTGCCTTGGCGGTGTTAGCCTCGTCGAAAGCCTTACCCTGTCGCTTCCACTAGGTCGTCAGTCCATCTTTTAATTGGCCTAATATTCATGTAATTACTAGCTGTCCCGGCAGACGTTGTTCTGCCCTGAAGAAATAAAATTTAGAACCCGATTCCAGCGCCACCTACCGGGTCCAAATTTAAGCTATCCTATCTTTCAAGTCGGATCAAACTGCACACGGTGTGCAAATTTGATTAAAATCGGTCAAGTAGTTTAGGAGTCCATTGAGGACAAACATTGTGACACGAGATTTATATATATTAAGATATTACATTACATTTATTATTATAAACTATAAGAAAATAGACGGATTACCAATTAACTCAAGTTAGTTTATATCAAACTATTTTAATTTCTTGCACATAAATGTGTTATAGATAAAGCAGAATTAAATAATTGTGTATTCTCGCTATCTAAATATGTGTCAAAGCCCTCGGCGCAGTATGCAATCGATAGTGTAGTGAGGCATTAAATTTTTACGGCTGGTCGGAGCGTAGAACATCGGCGCCCGCGTTTTATTGATTTGACATTAATACATTTTGCGTCGAAGCACAGTTGTTTTAGTAACTTTCTAGAAGTTCATCCGTTCCACTGATTAATTCTTTTGGGGGCCTGGTAGCTATTGGTAGAAATAAAACCAACAAAACCATTATAAATAATATTATAGTCCTGTCTGTCCGTCTATCTGTCTATGACCCTATGTCGTAAGGGATTTTCACGAAAACTGATGACTTTATATGGATAAAACTTTTAAGAAGCCCCTCTTAAAAGGCGCTATACTAGAAACTAGGTGGTTTGTGAAAAACAAACAAAAATTAAGCATATACCTATATGTAACTGAGGTATGAAAAAATAATTCAATGCAATTTTCTACTTCCATTTTCACTATGCAAAAATGTAGATAAAAAATAATGAAATAATTTCAACATTGCATTTAAAAATCTTAACATCGATGTACATATTAGAATTAGATTATATAGATAGAAACACACAGTTATTTAATATTCAAAATATAAAATTATATTTTCATTAAAACAAGGCAACGATAAACAAACAGTCTAAGAAAATTGCTACTGATGTCAGTATAATTTATTTTTCTATAATTTTATCCTTGTTGCCCAAGACGAGAGAAATTCAATAAAGACAGCTTAGATTTTAAATTTGGAATTAAAAGGTGCGTTTGATTTAATTAATTGAACGATATGTTGGTTGTGCGTCTACGTTCACACTTCGTTAAATAGGTTCTACAACATCAAAGGTGCGCTTCGGGTCACTTGCTCATCTTTTCGGATTAATCACCCAAACATTTATATATTCTACTCTACCAAATAAATAAGATGGCACGTTCTATGTAGTCATATAGAATTTAAAAGCTATTTAGACATATTTTTACCGAATGCATAAGAAATGGTGAGTAGCTCAGTATAAAACGTGAGGCTGAAAAGGTCCTAAATTGTACTCGACAAGCCTCCTGAGGCCACCAGTTTTATTTCCGGAGATAAATATTCATATATTGTATCGTACCGTTTGTCCAGTATAAAGCAAAAATTAAGAGATGTTATTCCGACCTGAACCTTAATTTAACAATTACACTACTACATGATATATTTCTGCATTCAACTTGTAGAATATTTTGACAACTATACCTTTAAGTTTCAGGAATTTATTCTTCTAGTAGTACTGATCATTGGAGTAGCGGTTCAAATTTCAATTTAGTAGTAGTTAAAGTCATATGTTACAACTTTGTAATCAATTTATTACCGACTCAACCAGGATATAATTGTGAGTATTTTTTATCAGCAGTGACGTTAGTAAAACCCAGTACGTTGAACCATAATTATAAAAAGAATCTTACTAAGATTTGGTCTAACAATATTTTAATGGTAAAACAAAAAAGGTAGGAGAAGAATGTCCTGTAATGAATTTTAGTTATTACGGATTTAAGAGTATTCAGAATTACTAATCATTTATCATTCTAGTTAATTTTTTCATGGTAGTATAAAATGCCATAGATTACCATAAATACCCACGATTATGTTGTGAAAAATATTTGAGCGAGTATAAATAACGAAGAAAAAATATATATAGTTATATCCGTATGTGTACAAGATCCAAAACCTCCAAACATTATTACAGCATCAAAAGCAAATGTTATAAGTTCAAACCTCTATTTACGTAAGCGGCCGGTCACACATTGACGAAAAGGGATGTGAAATATACGAACTTGGCCCTAAAGGGAATACAAGTTTAACTGCGACCTGACATTTATACATTTTACTAGCTGACCCGGTCACGCGTTGCTGTGGGTCAGTAAAGAAAATTTTTGATTATAAAGTAAAATCAAACCTATGTCCTAATTTGGAATAAATGCAGCAAACTGAAAAATCATCAAAATCGGTCGAATAGTTTCGGAGTTCATCGCGGTCAAACACTGTGAATTTTGAAATCAAATTATACTAGTATCTATACCTTGTATTATTTTTTTTTAATTTTTGGATAAATTTTTTGTTGAATTGTGTCTTCAGATGATTAATATAAAACATTTTCTACCGTAATATCTAACTTTAGACGTGGTTTAAGATGTCTAAGGACAATTTTTCAATCACCAGATAAATAAAGTATAAAAAGAAAAAAATTGAATGCATAAAATGTTGCATGAATAAAACAGTTGAATGGTTTCACTTCTTAATTCACTCAGGTTATAATTGAATCGACTAATAACTTTTGTCTGATGATTGAAAAATTGGCCCTAAGACATTGAAACATTATTAAATAGTGTAATTCATTGCAAAAATCCTGTTTGTAATGTACGAAAACAACCGTCTATGGAAAAACAATGTACATAAATGTACTTGAAGTGATTTCAAAATAAATTTCAAACTGTATGCAAAAAGTGCTCTTTATACGACACCTAATCAAAAATTACTATTTTTAAAAGTTTTGTCTGGTTGTCTCGCTGAAAGTTGTTTGAAATTTAAACGGTTAAAAGAGAAATTTTATATTACACTTTCATGTATTTTCCATATCGATATCTCGCAGACTTTAAAAGATATGAAAACAAATGTTTGTAATTAGTAGATAGAAATAGTTGCGGTATATAGTAAACAACACACTGTGCTAAAGCCAGCTTGAGTAAAAATGTTCAGAGATCGAAAGCTTTTTTTATAGCCCCTCTCCTAACGGCCAGGTTGGTTAGGATCTTTTTAATTTTAAAGTATTGTTACAACCTAGGCGTCGACAAAGACAAATTCCATGTACAGATTTGTAGAAGCACATTTATTACCCGTCGGCATTTGAACTAACTGTAATTCTTTTATGATCGTCTTCTTTTGTTTACTTATTGATTGGCATACGTTTCTAGAGAACAGCCCATTGCTTTATTGTACTCTTTTATGGCTACTTGCGGCCGAATCATTATCCAGGTGTTGCGGAATAAGTCGACTATGATACGGGCGCATTTGTGCAGTATAAAATGTTGGCCTGATTGAGGGAGGGGGGGGGGGCAGTCGAGCGAGAACAACGATCAAAGCGAGACGTGTGTACTACAATCGGGAATCTAATAGTGACGGACTTTGCGCGTTTTATTTAATTACGACCTTCTGCATTACGTTTGGACTTGTTGTGTTCGGTTATATTTGTACCTGTGTGATACATGTTTGTATAATTCTAATATACATACATAACTTCACGTCAGTTCCCTTGCGGGGTAGGCACGAACAACAGAACGCCATTCAGGCTTATTCTTACACACCTCACTGGCTTCTTTGACATTCATAGCTCTTGTCATGCACGCTCGTCTGTTCTTAAGGCTCCTGACATCACCTTCTGCTAGTACACGATCAATTTGATCATGGAAGGTGTGTCGTGGCCGTCCACGACTTCTGCATCTATCCACTTTTGCATTGTATATTACTAACATGACATCGAGAGCTTAGTTTCACATGACCTGGTTAGATAAATGCAACTTAGTAAAATTCTGTGCCTATTGGCTCCTTTTTAGGGTAAAACAGAAAGAGCTAACTTAAATAGTCTCGCGCCAACAAAGTTACGAACCGCACTATTATTATAATAACAGCCTATTAACGTCCCAATGCTGGGTTCGGGACTCCCACTATTGGGGAACGGACAGTATACCTGGCACATCGGTTATCTCAATGTGCAGGATTCATTATGATATTTTCCTTCACTGATATCACGTGGTAATTGTAACAATTTGCACATTACGTCAGAAAATTGCCTAAGTGGTGCATGCGTTCCGGCCAGGATTCGAACTCGCGCCCTTTGAGTTTGGGACGCGTATGCTAGCCATTACTATACCGCGATTTGTCCATATATTATATATCTATACTATATATAATAAGTCTGTAAATGGGTCGAGTTTGTACGTACATTACATTTACAAATGTGAAAAAAATTACGGGGCATAATTCAGACCAGAAGATTCCGAAATTTTTTAAATTTTTTGTCTGTCTGTCTATCTTTCTGTATGTCTGTCTGTTAGAGAATCACATAAAAACTAATGAACGGATTGAAATGAAACTCGAAACGGAGCTAACATATGCCACGATATGTAACTTAGGATACTTTTTATCCCGATAAATGACGTCGTTTCCATGGCACTGCGATCGCATTTTTTTTTGGAAACTAATAGGAAAGTATAGGAATGAAACTCGACATAGTGCTGACTTATATAATCCGATTTAACACTTACAATACGTTTTATCCCGATAAATGAAATCGTTTCTTTAGAAAAGACAGATTAGCAAAATAGATGGCGCTGCAATCGCGTTTTTTCAATGCATTAACAAGTACCTACGTTGTCATATACAACATGTCATTCGTTGTATTACTTCAAATCAGGTTGGCTTCGACTCGCCTGTATGTTCTGCTGAGCAGTTGTGTATGTAGACTATAATAATAATATATGGTCTTAGTTTCTTTTTTATGTATTAGATATATGTAACGAACCGAATAAAGTTTTTGTTTAAGTAAAATAAAGCTAAATAAAAGTGAAATGAATTTGTTTGGATATTTTTTCATTCTATCTTCGCTTGCATAAACGCAGTTGTGTATTTAGTCTCACCTTATATGTCCAATAGGTTGTAGAGTAAAGAAATTGCGTGTGAAAAATATAATAAATTCAATTATATCATGTATTCCGCGTTATCCGTTGACCCACGTCAAAGTCAGGTATATTTGAAGCTTCAGTCTATTAAAACGTGTTTATAAATAAACCATGCTATTTCATTTCCATATTGCTAGAATAATTTTTGTGTTGTTTAATATAATTTGCTTGCAAAATGTATTGAACTAAGAGCCAATCAAGCGTGACTTGGTTAATCTATAAGCGTTAACAAAATTCTAGTCATATACACCACCACAGTTTGACCCACAGGCTACTTACTAGCTTTTGATAGAAAGCAAGTCACGAATTATGGATGATTTTTTTTAAACTCAAGGTTATAGAATTTCATAATATATCTATCAAATAAGAAACGGACTTCAGAAGTAATTGAGAAAACAAAAAGCAAATATAATTATTTTCTACATCATTTTGAAGTCAATGTAAAGTTAAATAAAGAAATTATGGAAATTAAGAAATACAGAAATTATTGTTTCACTTGGCACGGACTTCCAGATATTATAGAAAATATTTATTTTTGGCTTTTTTTGGATCACGTTGTTTCCTAGGTAAGATTTGCCGGTGAAGAATTCGTCTTAATACACAATAATACTCAATGTTATAGTACCTCGTCTATCGGCAATTTCTTGACGAAGTCGAAATACCCATAATACACTCAGCCCAGATATGAATCTCATAGAGCATTTATGGGTGAGCTCAAACGAAGAGCGCAGACTAGAAATCCAGTCTCTTCGAACGTAGAAAAATTTAAGACATCATTATTAGAGGAGTAGGACGGTACTGCGGACTGACTGCAAGACAACGTCAAAAAATTAGACATTTCAATGAAAACTGTAAGCTGTGTTTACGATTAGAGGGGGTAATAATTTTGTTTAATTCTTAAAATACGACATCACGACAACTTTTCCCAAATTCCCATTTTTCTTACCTTTGTGTTCAGATATCAATAATTAAAATATTAATAAATGAATATTAGTAAATTAAAGCTGAAATTTTAAGCTTTCAAATGACATATTACTTTCATAAATATCTTTTATATTTGTAGTAAAAACTATGTATGTACATTCTGTCAAAAAAGTATCGGGAATGGACGATTTGTTTATGGTTCCAAATTCATTTTTTTTTGTTAGATTGGCACAACTGTTTTTCATTTTGGCGCGGAGTTTGAGTTGCATCGATCATTTAGATCAAATACAGTGCGCTTTTTAGTTAGATCATATCTGGTGTGTATTGCGAATTTCATAATGGACAAAAACATCGAAGTCTTTAATTTTGCATCGCCAATGGAATTTCGTGTTCGGAGACACAGAAAATGTTACAGAAGGTTTAGGATGGAACGGCTTTATTAAAAACACGTGCTTATGAGTGGTACAAAGCGTTGAAAAGCGGTCAAGATATGCTGGATATTTGCCTTGCCCTTATAGGCCATCAACGTCTTCAACTGAAGTTAACATCGCAAAAGTGAGGGAAATAGTGACTGAAAATCCTCATTCAAGTTAGAGAGAAATAGCCGCTAAACTTTCTGTATCTAACAAGTCGATCCGTATCATTTTAAATAATCACTTGGGTATGAAACAACATGTTGAAAACACAAAACACAAACATGAAACGTGTCCTAAAAGACCTGAATTTTCTCCAAAAACTCAATCGCATAAGAGTCGCTGAGGACATGCTAGAACGCGTCTATTTCAGCCCAACATTCATGAAACTTATTGTTACTGGTAACGAGACGTGCGTTTACGAGTTTGACATGCAAACTAGTCAACAAGATTCGGTTTGGCGCCTTCCAACTGAACCGAAACCGAAAAAACCACGGAAAAGAATCGAATCGAATTCGATCAAAAGTCAGTCATGTTGACTGTTTTCATATCCTACTATAGCTGTGTTGTCCACTCGGAATTCTTACCGGAAGTTCAAACGGTAAGCAAAGTATATTTGAGCGTTATGCGGCGTTTAAGAGAGCAAATTCGACAAAAAAGGCTAGATTTATGGAAAGAAAATTCTTGGATTTTGCACCACGATAATGCGCCTTTGCACAAGGCCGTCATTGTAAAAGAATTTTTGACCAAAAACTTAACAAATAGCATTGCGCAACCACGTTATTCATCAGATATGGTTTCAGCCGACTTCTTTTTTTTCTTAAACTCAAATTACTACTTCGTGGGACCCGTTTTCAATCGGTAGAAGACATAAAGGAAAATTCGCGACGAGAACTAAACTCAATTCCGGAAAAAGCATTCAAAAAATGTTTTGATGATTGGATTATTCATTAGCATATGTGTACTGTATCGTTTCTGAAGGAGCATACTTTGAAGGTGATAAAATAAATTTGAATGAATAACTAACATTTTGTGTATTATTGATTTTTTCCCGGTACTTTTTTGACAGAGTAGTATGCAGAGTTAGAGGTTGAGTCAATTTGGCTGCACGCGAGTGTAGTATATGTACGTATTGCTAAATGTTTAGTCCTAATAAAAACCATCGACTTCTCTACCGAACTAATATAGTCTTTAAATTTTACGATAAACTATCTCCATTTTCATTCACCTTCTCCCAATTATTTGAGGTTGGCACAATATTTATTTTTCTTCCATACTCCTCTATTCTGAAATACATCCTCTGTTACACCACAAACTAATATATCCTTCACAACACACACACTCACACAATACATCCATATCTTTTGTGGTCTACCTTCATCTTTGTACCAATCAATCTTACAGTTTAATATTCTTTTTGTCACGTGATTTTCGTCCCACCTCATTACATGCCCAAAAATCACCTTATGTCCTTTCTCAGCTTATCCATTTTTGTAACACCACACATCCATCTCAAGATTCTCAACACAACATCATTCTCTCTCATACATTATTTTACAGTAAAATAGTATTCTTAAATATAGATGAGTTAACCAAATAGTTATATGTAGAAAAATACTTGTTTCGAACATTTCTCATCCCTCGCTTGAAAATTTGTTTCTTTCAGTTAATACTCTGTTCATCTAGATTAATAATGTGTGTACAATGCAGAATATGTGGTCTGCATGCAATGAGTCGGCTCCTTTGCTTAATAAACTCGTCTTGGTCAACGTCACGTTCTTTCATAATGAAACTCATTAGCGCCAGGATCGAAATGAATTATTCACTATCAACCCCTCTACATGTCAGCATACGTGACCGAATCTTTCTGGAACAATCCATATGAAAATTAATTTGGTAGGTATTAACGTAATGGCAGGCAATCAATTAATAATCTTTTTTGGGTTCTGTCAAACGCCTTTAGCGATTATTCGTTTGTTTTTGCTTTTAATTTGATATTATTCAACAAATCTGCGGATAAGCCACGGTATACGTTAATATAATAAGGATAGGCTTAGCACGCACTGCTATTAAACGCGAACGGGTGTAAACCACAGAAAAATGTAACACATATCAATAGAAGCGCACTAATTAGCGATTTTTTTTCAGTGGCTGATTTAAAAAACATAATTTGTTAAATTTTTAGAGCGGTTCGAAAACGCACGATTTTTTGTGTCTCGTATATTAATTAGTGTGGTGGCACATGCACGGCGTTTAACCATGTTACCAGCACAGTGGATAGCCACAACACTCGCTGCTCACTAGAAAGCCACTGCGATAATGATATAAAATTAAACAAAAATTCCTACCGCTGTGCGTGTTCTTCCGCGTTTTTGGCCTTCCAGTTATTCCTAAACCACTTGCGTTTAATCGCGGTGCGTTCTAAGCCTTAATCCCAATCTTACATTTTCACGCCATTATTTCGTATTTCTTCGTATAGTATTTATTTGACAGTAATCATAAATATACGGTATTTGAGGAACGATTGTGACGTGACAATAAAGCAGATTGCGAGCAATTTGCGTTCGAAAATGTGCCAGGGGGAAACATTTCGTAAATTGTATTCCCAGCGGATTTTCTTAAAAGCAAGCGAATTGATCAATGAACACAGAAATGTTGAACATCGAAAATAACGGGACAGGAAAGTAAAACATTTGTTAAAAGGTTAGCTTCTTCACTGGATACAATGTAGTTGATTGACTAAAGCGAGGAACGTCTATTGGTTTTATCATTTAGTTACTGTACCTCAAAAAACATTTAATTTAAAATTCCACTGCTAATCTTTATCTATACGGAATTTCACTACACTATTGTATAGCAGAAAAGAGAATATACTCACCTTGCTACCCAAGTTCGACTACACAGAGCCGTTCATCTTCATATAACGTAAGATAACTTTTTGGGATCCGTAATCATTTTAGCAAAAGCAGAACCGTGCTTTTCTCTATCTCTCTATGGAAGAACTCCATAGTTTTCAGACTGCCACGCTGGCCCTGGCCGGCGCACTGGCTCAATTTTTGTACATTATATAAATTCTTTAATGTCTTTAGCCGTAGTTCCGCTACTGATACGAATGCATAATATGTCTTATACTCTTTCAAACTTAGACGATGACACTGCTTATTGATTTACTAACTGATGCGGCTCAACTACTCAAAATTAATCCTGACCTCCGAAATGAGAATACGCCACTCTTTTCTGTTCAGCACTGTCTCCTACCAGTCGATATTGATTTACTGTAAAAAACAAAATTCTATAAAATGGTTTACCACCGGAGCTCTCAATTACTTGTTGATTTAAATTAATAAAATTTAAACAAATTGAAATATTTCAATTAGAACCAGAAGTCCTAAGCCGACGTGATTCGACGACGTGCCTTATCTTTAGTGAGATACTTTTTTAAATTAATAAGATTTTCAATTTAATTTTTGCCAGTAATTTTGACCCCTCACGAACTCAAATGAGATTTTTTATTCACGCTTTTTAGCCGAATTATTTTTTATCAAATAAGATGGAATAATAAAATTGTATGAAGCTATTGAGTTTCTAAAATAAAAATGGTACGTACTTCTCGGTTGCATTATGCTGACTTCCGTAGCTGCGAGCAGGAAAGTGTAAATGGAAATTACTATGGTAAGATTGCTTTCGACATCATGTCATTTAATGTTTTATTCGAATGCAGATAAACCTTAGAATAACCTTTAATCTACAAAGTCTAGTAGTCTAGTTTAATCTTCCTTGACAACAACATACGAGCTGAACGACGTTATCGGTTAAGAACGTTTAAGATTGCATAAAATAAGTAGGACTTCGAAATTCTTCGAAAAGGTTCAAATTAGTGTTTTAAAATTATTATTATTTTAGAAAATTATGAAAATGATCGATAAGGTAGACCTTAAAAGTATTTCTAAAGAAGTTTAATTCGTCACAGTAAGTAGATTTTGAGATATGGATTACTTTAGATTAAATATTTTTGTAGTGTGCTAATTCAAAATATTAATAGAAACAGGAACACAATTAATAACAAAAACCTCTCTATAAAACCTTTCAATGTGCTGGGACTAACAGCTACTTGACCAATTTTTACTAAGAATTTTATCCTTGGGACAAATTGCTAATCGGTTAAATCATTGTCTCCTCACATAAGTCCGTGGAAAGTTTAGGCATAAGTTCTAATACGAATTTTATAGCACAGCTGGCTCGATTTTCACTTTCGATTCGAATTCATTGTCATGCATAGAATAATCTAAAGTTTGTAGGCGTCTGTCGCTGTCTAAGGTTTGATTATGCCTGCTCTTATAATTGGTCTGCTTATGTTTTATAACATGTTTCGTAAACATTTAAAAACATTTTACTTTAGGGAATGTTTCTACCTCTCGTGTCTCAGTCATGATTATTCACTAATGTGCTTTTATTCTACTAAAATAAAAATCATTATGTTATATTTCAAGCATTGATTTCCTTCATCCACATCTCCTCGACTTAAGATAACGTCATCGCTGCATTAAACTCCCTCCAACGGTTTTCCTACAGCGCTATAATATATGGCTCTTCAAAAAGGGCATAAACAGATTTATTTAAAGTCTTTACGAGGAAGGCAGTGCATCGGGTCCCTTCGTGTTGCAGATGTCCATGGGTGACAGTAACCACTTGCCGTCAAGTGCGGGTGCACTTGATGGCAAGTGGTTACTGTACTGTACTTTACCAGTTTGCTTACTTACAAGCAAAAAAATAAATTGAAAAGACGTCGTGGTACCATAGTAGCTGTTAAAATGAGGTCTGTAACTTGGCATTGGCACCTCAGATGTCAAGTTACATTTAAATATATTTGACACCACGTTTTTCCCGTGTATTCTTTTGTCCCGTCATGTCTATCGTCAATCGTTTACCAATAAACTTATTAAATGCCTTTATATAAATATATGAAATCATGTTCGTGACTTCCCCCTATGGGAACTGGCGTGAAGTTATGTATGTATGAAATCATAGTGCTCATTATTTACAATTCACACATTCAACCACTGCCGATCCCGAATTTCTACAGTATCTAATGCTAATTGCGTTTTCTTTAAATAATGATGTGGTTGCGAATCCTGGTCGAGAAGTAAGCAACACTTGCCCAAGTGTTAGTGTTTTTATGATCTTAGTTTCATACTATATACTATATATATATATATATATATATATATATATATATATATATATATATATATATATATATATATATATATATATATATATATATATATATATATATATACGTTTACTATTAATAATAAATTGTATTAGTCGTAGCTGTTGTTTACTTTTTGTATGTAATGTATTAAGTTATTTATTATTGTACTGTAACTTCAATTTCCGAAGGTGGTGCGGTGCTTATGGCCTACTACAGAATTTCAACATTTACAGTAACACAATAGCTATTGTTATATACTTTGGTCATGTATTTCAATTTGTATGATTTTTAGGAAAATAATTAATAATGGATAGCAAAAAAATGGTAGTCATGTTCTGGCGGTGAAAAAATAAGTCCTGGTGTTCTAAATACCATGCCGTGTTAAAGAAAAACTCGTTTGCCATAATGTTTTAAGGCTTGAAGTAGAGTAATAGTATAGATATTCTGAGTATTACAGAGAATTATTGAGAGAGAATTATGAAGTCGTGTTCAGGTGTTCACCGTTGTGCTACATTGCGCCATAAAGCGTATAATGAATAACTTGGATTCAACGTCTACGCGCAGTACGTTATTTTCTTGTTTAACTACAAATATGATTAATAGCTGTAATTAGAATTGAAATTATTTTTACTATGATAATTTAGACACCCCTTAAAAACTTTCTTTAATAAAAGTCCTTCAATAAAGTATGTATTTACACAGCTATATATTTATTACTACCTTATTAATATTTGATTCATAAACAGTGCGCGCAAATGCTCTCTATTAAGTAATATCTAGCCTTCCAAGGGTTGCCTGTAAGAGACGGCTGCAAGCAAAAAGGCTGTCTTTCGTATTATTTACATATTTATATTGTTCTTATTCAAACTAATTTTGTTAAACGTTGAAAAGATTTTAAAGCTAAATAAAAAATGTCACTAAATAGTTCAAAGTTCGAGGAGAGAAACACTTTTAAGACTTTAGAAGCACATGTTTCCTCGTTTATTTATTGAAATAACAAATCAATAAAAAGCATCGTTACAAGTTTTAAGACCTCTCTAAATAAATAATAACCCTGATACCTACATAAAAAATGTGTATATCCTAATAAAAAACTCACCCCGCACATATTTTTTTTGTGATTTTGCTACACCATTATGGTACGATATTACACACGTTCCTGCCAAATTTCATCTATAGATATGCAGAAAATTCCATCAAAATATATTAGTTAACAAATATTGAAGAGCTAGGGAGTCGTACAAAGTGAAATGTATTGTTTCGAAAGGTACCGAACTCACCTATGACATTTCATTATCCAAGGCGTCAATGTGTCCTCATCTCATTCGGGCCTCGTATCGTTGAATGGTCCTGATTGAATAATGTTGGGCTAAGTGGATTTTAAACACTTAGAGTTTATTGAGTTACTGTCCTTAAATGGATTCAGGCCATCCTTACGAGCCAGATATGTATCTAATATCTTAATAATGTTATACAGTTTAAATAGGGTCTACGGAGTTAAATTACCATTCTATTACGTAGCGTGGATAAAAGAATTTATTCGATACTATTAACATAATACACAGATACAATTTGGTATCGCAAACAACTGCTTTATCGCAAACAGAGTAGAATCATTTTATACGAATTTGCAAAATTAGGTATGTTTCATTACATGATTTTTTTTTTTTTTTTCAATTGTCATTTGACTTATTTGGCCACTTAGTGTGTGAACTCCAATGAGCCATCATACATCGAAGTGTCATGATTGCTCGGCAAAATTAACAATTACAAAAATGTATAGTCGTAATATTTTCTTGTTTACACAAAAGACGGCCTTATGGCTTGAAGCGATTTCTTCTAGAGTCAAAACAATTCTCAGCTAATTTACACGGTTGATACCCATTATTAAAAGCAATAG
Organism: Dendrolimus kikuchii; assembly: GCA_019925095.2. NCBI lineage: Eukaryota > Metazoa > Arthropoda > Insecta > Lepidoptera > Lasiocampidae > Dendrolimus > Dendrolimus kikuchii. The sequence goes on along the minus strand of CM034391.1, from coordinate 9,675,551 downwards.
TAGTTTTCTACTCCACAGTTTCACAGTCGAAGAAGCAGTACGGCGTCTGAAAAATAAATCGACGTTAATGATTTATTATCACTACATTGACTTATTTCTCCCCCCAACGTCCTCCACCACCCCGATATAGTGTGGTTATAGTCTCGACCTAGACTCTGGACTAGATTGACTGCACTTTACATAACGTTAACTAGGTCAACTTGATTTTCTTACATTACAGTTCTAGGTCGTCCCTAAAAGTACAGTATTTTGGGCATGCGGGCAGAGAACTTGCACGACAATATAATGAGCCGTTCATATAATTATCATTATCATTCGAGTGTTAAATCCCGGTTACAATCAGTGCGTTCACTCCGACGCCCAGGATCCGCTTTCCTAAATTTTCTTCTACACTTCCCGCGAGCTTCAGCATCCCCTGTTTTCTGACCATGTCATCCTTCACAACGTCTTGGGCCTACCCCTTCGACACCGGTCGTAGTACCTGGCAGAGGCTGCATAGCCTGACATATCTTCCTCACATAATTAGCCGGTTTCCATACCAGCGTAGGCGACTCTCTTGCAGTTTGTCTGCTATGTCACAAACATGATCTATTTCTATATATTACTATGTCTTGCTATTCATTAACTTACCTTACTTACTATGGGTAGAAATTTGGCATTGTCTGTATGGAGCTTATGTCAAGTTATAAATAAAATATATTACCTGGTAGAGCCGTGCTGGAATTATAGCTCTTATCTTGACACAGCTCTTAGAGCTGGCTCGATCGGTGTGATACCACGCTCTCACAGGATATCGGCGTGAAACGGTTAGATTTAAGCTAATTGTGTTTCTCGCAATGGCTGAGAGTTTCGATGTCCCACTGTCCCCTCTTTTTATCCCATTACCTATTCCAATCCCATATCCCATTCCTCCTGTCTGATCTATCTATCTCAAGTTTCTATCCCAGCCTCTTTCTCTCTCTTTTCTTTTACATTCTCCCAATTATTTGGGGTCGGCAAAATATGTCTTTTTCTTCCATACTCCTCTATTCTGACATACGTCCTCTGTCACAGTACGAATCTTCATATCCTTCACACAATCCATCCATCTCTTAAATGATATTACTCTTCACTGAAATATCAACGTATATCGTCGGAATGTAATTTTCAAAGGACAAGGATTTATAATAACTTATATTATCTTTCGTCCTTACTGTATTTTAGCACTCATTTTATCAAAATATGTAGGTACATGCTAATCTAGCGCTTTTTAAGAGTTGACTCAACACGTTTTCTCTAGCGCGTGCAGGCTACACAGATTAGGTTGAATACATTTCTGTAATCAGAAATCCTTTCTAAGCTTTTAACGGATTTCATATGGTTGGATATATAATTTTCTACCTAAACACAGATTCCAAGCACTCGAAAAGACGCGCGCTCTAAGTAGATTTATGCTCTCCATCTTACGACATGTTCATCAAAGGCGCGAATGCGACATATTCATAGATGTGATGTAAAACGAATAACACATTCTCAAAAGACAGAATGATTGATGAAATGCCAGACTAATTCCGTGGGAATGTTTTCTGAACGGATATTTTTTTATCAAGAATTGCAGTTTCGTCACTTATTATGCAGGAATAAGACGAAATTAGACGGGTTCATTTCTATTTTTAAACTTGTATAGAAATGAGACATTATATTTTAAACAAATCACTTTTAATTGTTAAAAAGTCTTTATAAGTGACTTTTTAGTTTATTTTAATTGTAAAAGGTTCCAAATTTTGTTATTTGCATTTCTATTAGTTATTTATACACGATAATATTTTATACTTTAAACACAAAACCCTTGGAAATACTCCATAATCTAACAAACAGTGTTAAATAAGTAAGCAGATCGACAGTTAAAAAGTCACCTATAAAATCTTAATATCTAGGGTACGGGCGGTACTTCTCAACTCCAAGAACTCTAAAATCTAAACCCTAAGTCCAAAGTAGTCAGTATTTTAAATAAAATGTAAATGTACACCTTCAGGTAATATGCAAATAAAAACATTTAATACATATTCATTTAAATGTTATTTGTATTTTGTACACATTGCAAATTTATATACAGAAATACAGGAAGTATTAAGAGATTTTATATGTCATAAAAAATAATGTACGAGGGTGATACTGAAAGTTCTTAGAAAATCAAAAACTGAGCAAACTAGCAAGTTATTATTTTTATTATATCTTTTCAAAATAGTTTCCGTTCACATCAATACATCGCTGCATTCGATAGAACCACCGAGAAAAGCACTTTGCCCATTCGTCCTTAGGGGTCTCTTCGATGGCCTTCTGGAACGCAGCCACTGCTTCCTTGGCGTCCATAAAATGTTTTCCTCGAAGTTTTTCTTTTATTTTCGGGAATAAATAAAAATTGCAAGGTGCGAGGTCGGGGCTATATGGCGGGTAACCCAGCAATTCCACGTCTGACGACGCCAAATAGTCGATCGTCCGCCCGGCGGTGTGCGAGGAGGCGTTGTTGTGGTGAAGGAGAATCCTACTGCGAGGTCGTTTCTCTCGAACTTTTTCCAAGACAAGTGGCAAACATTTGTTAGTATACCACTCTGCAGTAACTGACTTTTGATCTTCTAAAACAATTGTCGCATAATGACCGGTCTTTCCGAATAATGAGGCCACCATATTTTTTCCTACACTTCGACCTCTCTTCAATTTAGTTGGCAACTCCTCGGAAGGAAACACCCACTGAGCAGATTATCTTTTGGTTTCCGGATCATAGCAATAAATCCAGCCTTCGTCACCCGTAAGTATGTCGAACACAGCTTTTGAGTCACCTCCGTTAAATCTTTGTATCATTTCACGGCACCAATCAACACGACGGAGTTTTTGGGCCTCAGTCAAATAATGAGGTATCCACCGGGCACAAAGCTTCCTAACGGCTAAATGTTTGTGGAGGATTTTGTGCACTTGAGTCATACCGATGCCTAAACTTGTCCGAATCTGCTGATAGGTTACTCTTGGATCAGTCTCTATCATACACCGCACAACACTGATGTTATCTTCAGTCGTCGCCGTAGAAGGCCGTCCCTCACGCAGAGCATCATTGAGATTGGTGCGACCACGTTTAAACTCATTAAACCAGTTATAAACAGTGGCCCGAGAAGGGGCTTCATCGTGAAAGGCCAATCGAAGTCTGACATAACATTCTTGTTGACTTAAATGACATCGAAAGTCATAAAAAATCATAGTACGAAAATTTTCTCGCGTTAAGTTCATACTGGCGTGACACAGACAAATTTCAATTTGCCGCCAAATCGTAAAACAAATGACAAATGAATGCAATTAGTACTCAATAATGTTAGCAAAGAGTTCTATTTTCAAAATTTAAACTTATTTTTTTATTATATTTTTTAAAAGTGGCCCATTCTAAAAATTATCAGTGTCGCCCTCGTAACAGAATAGGCTAATATGTGGACTTGGCTTAATTTATACGCGCACTAATTAACATTCTGATGGAAAAGCAAAAAATATTTTCCAGCTCGTGATGAATATTAAATTTATTTCGGGTAGGATTTTTATACGTGTACACACGATTTAAACTACGTTTTATCAGTTTATAGCTGGACTTGTATTCAAATAATTTTTAGATTGACTTTTCCAACATTTTTACGATTCAGTAAGAAAAATGGACTTTTATAAAATTGTTGTTTGTCTGTGACTTTAAAATATACTGAAAATTTTTAAATGTACTGAAAAGTGTTATTTTTATAACTCCAAATCAAATGACTGTTTTTAATTACATTTTACTGTCCATCTTTTTAAATTTTATTCGCAAAAAGACTCTGAAACGATTCAACGACATACAATGAAAATCATGGGGGCTTCGAACAGCAGTTATATATTAAACTAGAATATGCCCGCGACTTCGTCCACGCTCGACTTGAAATTCCCGCGGGATTCCGGGACATAAAGTACCGTAGCATTTTTACGTGAATCCCGAACAAACAGACGAGAAATCTAAAAAAAAGTGCATCGTGTTCCCCAGCGTTTATATAGTCTATTCCAGTTGTTTTTTTTAATAGCTTCAATGTACAGACACGGCATTTTTAAAATTTTATAGTATTATAGTTTTTCAAGTTTGATTCATTGCGATGTTTTATAGTTTTTCAGTAGATATAATAATAAAGATGAATATAAAGCGTAAGTCATGCAAGAACTACGTGGTGTGGACTGTATTAGGAAATAAAACGCAGAAGAGAAAGCCAAATGCATTTTTTCTACTTAACCTCAAGGCAGTTATTTCTTTTTATTTATGACAGCAATAAAGTGTCCATTTCACTTTTATTCCGGTGGTTTACGATGATCAATCTGTTTTATTGTCCACAACCTGGGCACGTACTAAAGTATAATACAAAATGTTACGCGGTGACGCCATGGTTTTTATGCCAAATGGCCAAATCTTATGATTTTATCATCTCCTTTTTTCTGGAAGATTATAAATTATTGGATTTATGATAATAAAATTTGGAAGATACGTTACGACCCCTATATATTGGTGCAGTGAAATTGCAAAAGAAAATTGGAGAACATACCATTCATGTAACTACCGTAAGTTATAAGTAAGTAAAGAGCCAGAAATAAATTTCGTCAACGTACGCGTTCTGAAAGTTGTTTCAACCCTCTACGGAATCTGTACGTGGAGTCAAACGCGATTAAATGTCAAGTTAATACAAAACAACACATAAATTCACCAAAAATCAGTTGAACAATTTGTTACTAATTATGAAGGTTGGTACCTATGCTCGCCATGAAAATTCTTTCGGCTATTCATGATTTTAATCCAAACTCAAGCTAAAGTAACGAATATCTGCGAAAGCACAATTTCAAAGAGTATTTAAAACAAAAGACGTCTGCTTCTATTCATAACTTTAGATGGAAGCGCGGACGTATTAAAATATAGGCACTGTGACGACATTGTTTGACCATTGGTCGCTTTTTTGATAAGAATAACAACAGATGTATATTTTAGTTGCTTTTATTGGATTAAAATTTGTCGTATTTATGTAGGTATCGTTCCAATTTCCAACATTCACCTATAATGGTTACAAACAACGTTTTGTATTTAAGTAAACATCTATCTATATTTTATAAAATTGTAAACATGCCAGGTCTGTATATTAAAAGTATTTAAAAAAATCAATAAACGATGGAGAACATGATGCAATTTTTTTAGTTTTCTTGTCGGTTTGTCTGTTTGTTCAAGATTCACTAAAAACTACCGGGCCGATTTCGATGCGGTTTTCGCTGATCGACAGCTAATTCTTAGACTCTCTTAGAAGTTGTTCGAATGCCTAAAAACTAGCTTATTCCGGCACAGTTTCCACTAAAACGATAACTTACATTCATTGTTTAAATGCTGCGCTACTTTAAGTCCTGGGAATCGCGCGGGAATTTCAAGTCAAACGTGGACGAAGTCGTTGGCATATCCTAGCTGATAATAAAACTGGTGCAATTGGTTTTTTTATCAAGAATTATACCGGCAGTGTACCCTGTTGCAATAATTAAATCAATCAACAATCACATACGTACGGTTACCGTAGTAATTTGAATAGAATTCACCAAGTAACAACCTTTCCAAGTGATTAGCTTTTCCACAGTGCAACTACGACACAGCAGTACCTATACAATATGTACCTAGTCAAACATATTTCGATTTAGTAATCTTGGCTACACATTTTATGTTAACATCTTTACAGAATACATGGACACAATTAAATTTGAATTAGAATGGTTATTAAGGTTCCGGATTAATATGGCAAAAACCACCCTTACAATTTCGTCATGGTTGTAAAAAATGACTTTACATATGACAGTCGTTTCACTGGCTGCGGAAGAGATTTGAAAGAACCATGTCTTCTATGCCACTATAAAATCGGAACAAAGTAAAAATTATGAAGGTGTAAAGAAAATTGCACATATGTAGGTACAACACAACATATGTAACGTAGTGTCCGAGTATGATATTTTTTTTGATTTATATGTCTTTTAGGATTTCTTCGCCAAAGAGAGTGGATATAAACAGTGACGATAAAACTCATATTGGAATGATATTCGAGTGTGTTAGCCAATAAGCTACCACGATGAAATTAGTAAGAAATCTCTTTTCTGTGAATCAAACCACTTTTTATATAAAGTTTTCCTGAAAACCGCTCAACACACGTTTCTTATAATGAAGTACTCACGTGGTCAAATCTAAGCGGTATCTCAATGGATATTCCTAGAATATTACGAATGAACTACGCCCGATTCTAGGCAACTTCTTATGAAATCATTTCTTTTAATTTATTATCGATATATGTGGAATACGTTAAAGTCATTAATTAGTATTTAATAAATACATTAACAGAGAAACATGTAGTCTTATTGTATAAACTAGCTTCTGCACGCGACTTCGTCTGCGTGGAATAGTTACTTTGGGCTAACTCTAACCTTAACCCGCGACTTTGTTTACGTAGGAGGTGAAAATATTTGATCATTATTTTGCTGCGATGTTCATTGAAATCGAATGATGTAAATGGCAATTTTGTTTTAAATTAAATACTTGTGATGAATAAGGTATTTATTTGGATAAGGATTAATATCATGTTTATAAAAACACCTTCGCAAACATAAAAAAAGTTATCGTGAGCCAACCTTAAAAGATAGATATATGCTGTCGCGGACTTTTTCTTAGAACTTTTAAAGGGGAACAATTCTGTCAGACATGATTTTTGCGAAACTTTAACTGTTTACGCAGCGCACGCCGCGGAAGCTCTCAAAAGGAAAAAAAACCCCGATTTTGAAACATTCTTCATTGGTTCTCCGCTCCTATTGGTCTCAGCGTGAAAGAATTTTGCTAATCAGACCAGTAGTTCCTGAGATTAGCGCGTTCAAACAAACAAACTCTTTCGCTTTATATATTAGTATAGATTAAAAAATAAGTACTTTTAGAACTCTTATACTCCGTATGGGGTATGGTTTTAATATGATAGGTATTATGTTGGTACGCAAATTTTCAAACAAATGTGTTGTCTGAAAGTCGGTGACAATTAGGTTGGCTAATTCCATTACATCGTAGATTCGACACATACAGGTCAAGCTAATAAAAGCGGGTTGAAAATATCATTAGGCTTCAATATAAAACCAAGTTATTAATCGATTCATACATTTGAAATATTATAATGGATAAAATAGATGACTTTTAACGATAAGGCCACCTAATTTCTTTACAAAGGAAGTAATTTGCAGTTTTGTAATTGTTAATGGGGTGAGCAATAAAGTGTTATCTATCTATAATAAAAAATGTGTTTCATAAATTAACCTTTATTACACTACACTTATTTACGGATCCAACATTGAGGATCACATGAACATGAGGATTTATTACACCAGCCTTTTTCAAGGAAATCGACCCTAAATGAGCATTGTGTAATACCCGCTTTAAATTAAAATAGTCTTTGACCCCATATAATCGCCCAATAACTAAATTTATTAATAACAGAAGGTTAATGAAATTGTCAGACCCCGAAATTCGGACTAACTAGGGTGTCAAAAATGCAAGCTGAACACAGTTCCACAAGTTAGATGGAGGGAAATTACCTGTCCCCTGCAGGTTTATTAACCCCCACTCATCCAAATATTTGTAGCCATAATAATTTTCAGCACTGTTACTCAAATAAGCACTGCCTGCAACATAGTGATGTTTGATATTTTTAGGTATATTTATGTATATATATATGTATATGTATATGTATATGTATATGTATATGTATATGTATATGTATATGTATATGTATATGTATATGTATATGTATATGTATATGTATATGTATATGTATATGTATATGTATATGTATATGTATATGTATATGTATATATATATGTATATATATTATGTATGAAATATTAGTAGGTTTATTTATATATGTCTATTAAGTATAATTCCTACTTATATAATATTTTATATGTTTATAAATGAATAAAATATACGTAAGTAACTGCATATTCTCTAATAATTATGTATACCACTTTTGACCTATATAATCTCTTTTATTCCTGCCACGGGATGTCTGGAAGAGATCGCTTCTTAGCGATAAGACCGCCCATTGTGCACATTTAGAATATTTTTAGACTATAAGTTTTCTGTTTTCTGTAATTATGTACAATAAAGTGTTATCTATCTATCTATCATATATACTACTTATTCGCCAGATAAATTAAAAATTTCCTTTAAGTTATATTATATTAGATGGTTCATTTCCATGTCTCAATTTTGGATCATACAATCAAAGTAATCCATGTAAACATAAAACTGAATTATTCAATCTTGAAATGACTTAATTCTGCGCCTTCCCGATCCGTCTAATCAGCATTGGATTACCTGTAATATCGCTTTTATCGATAAGTCCGCCTATTGTTTTGCCAAAAAATACTGTAAATTATTAAAAATAGGTATTATGCACTTTTATAATTCTTTATTTTGCAGACCCAATAAATTATTATCTATCTATGTATGTACTTATAATTTAATGTGTTAGTTTTTTGCCAGATATTTGCACGAAATTCTTCTGCTTATCTTATAAAACTTCAAGATGAAAAGTACAAGACTAAAAACATCTGTATTACATTTTGCATCGACGTTTTTAGCTTTCGTACTTCAATTATACACATGTAAATTATATTTCAATTATTTGAGCATATAGACAAAAAGTATATTACAAAATTAAATAACCACACAAATTGGTTTTGACAATTATATCTTATTATTATTGTACTTTCTATCCTGGAAATGTGAGGGATCCCCTAGATATATGTAAGCGTCATCGAAACTTCGCATAATAAATCAATAAGTACATATATCGTAATCACCGAAACAATAGAAATAATAACTATTTAATCATTCGATACTTTCGGATATATAACCAAGATGTCATAAAGAATGAGCCCAGGGGAAATCCGTTTGAGGACTAAGCCGCGACAGGCACAGAAGCCTGGGGGGATGTTCGCGACCCGTGTGAGTGTGGGATTCGCCAGATCGGGGGTGGCACTAGCGTGCCCGGTCAGAACCGGTGCCACGCTATTGCCACGCCCCAGTTAGGGATACCCACTAAAACCCCTGGGTGTTCCGTCCTGCGCCTTATGCCAGGGCTACGTGAATGCGGGATTCCCAACTCCGCGTGCCCTGGCAGGCGTGGGCCCCCCTCACTGGGCCTCTTCCTATGCCGGAGGACGTATCCCCCGGCTACTGCTAAGTCTGGTCCATGCGTGGGGCGGTCTGTAACGCGCCCCACGGGAAGAGAGATGAGCGCGCGCGGAACACTCGCGCTCTCATCTCGACGGCATGTGCAGGTGAGTGAGAACCCCTATACCCCTAGGGGCCCCACCCGCGCCGCCCGCTTACGGCGGCCGAAGGTCACTGTCTGACCTCCGGCGTCGGCGCGTCCTCCTTTGGCGGGAGCGGAGCAGGGAATTACGCTCGGTGGAGCTCCCGACCATGGTGCGTACCACGGCCGGGAGCGAGGTGTCAAGTCCGGTATGGGCGACGAGCTCCCGGCGCTGCTCCGTCCACTCAGTTTATTGAAGAGCGCAGCGCCTGACGAATGGTAGAATAACTGTGTCGGCCTGGCTTCGCGCACCGCTTAAATACTATAAATTTTTTGAAAGTACCGTCAATTAAATGTTCGCAATCTAAAATGTCCAGCAACTTGTTAATACCTGGTATAAATGCCACGAAAAAGTTTAGTAATAAAAGTATCGTATTCTCTAACTAACCTTGTTATCCACTACAACAGATTAATAAACATTTGCCTTAAAATAGCTACTGTTTCGTGATATCTAACAAAATCTATTATGATATTATTATACGATTAATTACTACAACTGTAGCTCCATCTCCTATAAATACATATTAGCTGTCATAAATTTAGGTTGCCAACATACAGAACTTCCGTTTATTCGAACAAAGCCTCATGGAGTCTCTAGTAAGTCAATATAGCTATTGAACTTGTCTACAGCCATGTATTTATTAAAATCTGTGACCGATGGAAATCTCCCAGACAGGATGTAAGCTCGAAAAATACAATTAGGAGACTATCTCTCACATTCGGTCCCTCAGGCGACGTGACGCGTATTCAGTCGTAGAATAAAATGAATTTTATTTCAGTGGAAGTATAAACCTACATTTCATATTCAAATTCTTGCTAAAAATCGAAGGACTATTTGGCGAGTAGTTGAAAAGTGTTTTTAATGGATTTTGTGGCTTGGCAACCAATAAGCAAGTATTATTTAGTCTTTAATCGCAAACAAAAACATAGATTCAGTTTTTTTAAATAGACATGACGAATTGAGAACCTCCTTCTTTTTTAAAGTCGGTCAAAAACTACTTAAAATTATCGAGTAACTGTATCAAAAGCACGTTTCAAAAGTATTTTTATGTTTCGACTTAGGTATGAATATAACCAAAATGAAAATTTATATTTTTTTCGCTATTTTACTACAGCATTGCATGTATTATAGAATAACATTTTTCTGTTAAATTTCATACAAAACACATTGGAAAAATAGGCCTACGACAATAAATATAATGTTTTCTTATTATATATACACTAGCTACTGCCCGCGGCTTCGTCCGTGTGGAATAGTAAAAAAAGGTAAGTTAAATAAACCCGCTGACTTTGAAACATTCTTCATTGGTGCTCCGCTCCTGTTGTTGTTAGCGTGATTTTATATAACCTATAGCCTTCGTCGATAAATGGGCTATCTAAAACTGAAAAAATTCTTCAAGTCAGACTAGTAGTTCCTGAGATTAACGCGTTCAAGCAAACAAACAAACAAACTCTTCAGCTTTATATATTAGTATAAGATAATGTTTAAATAAAGCTTTTATTTTTGCCAATTATTGCTACAGAACCATAGAAAGAGTTTTAAAATCTTCAATCATTCTAATGCAGCCTCGCTTGATGAACAAAGTCAACGTGTGTAATGTGCATTCAACGATCCGCAATGAGGGGAGGGCCATTTTACTATCTTTAACTGCGCATAGGAGAGAATTATGTATGTAGGTATACCAGCATATATTTTTAGTTCTTTTGTGCTGCAATATAACTCAATATTACCATGGTAAAATAATTTACCTAAAATTTGTAGAAAATATACATTTTCTGTAATGATAGGTTATTTACTGATATGCGGTCTTATTCATATTAAGTTAGAGTAAGTTTGAAGGCTTCGTTAAGAACCATAAAGGAGCCTTCAAACTTACTCTAGCTCAATATGAATAAGACCGTACATTAATAAATAAAAAAAGGGTCTCTCTGTGATTTCACAATAGATTAAGTACACACTGATATTTATATTATGCCTAATAATAGACGATTTATTGTAATACAATTCTAAATAATAAATTCTAATTAGGGTAAATAAATTTTATATATATACTATACTATATTTATACCTACTAATAATAGTAATTGTAGATAAAGTCTAGGTACAAGTGTTTTCTTGTAATATAATGACAGCACACGGCAGTTCAGGAATAAGTTGAGTCAAAGGTCATCATTGCTCCGCCTTATTCCTTTTCCTGGCGTCCTGTACCACTTTTGTGCAGTATGTTTCCAGACACGACCTGGTTTCTCTTCCAGCCAGCGCTAATTAAGACTTACAACTTATGACTTATTTAAGTGTAAAAAATATGTTTTAAATAATAACGGTCTTATTCATAGAGAGTTAGAGTAAGTTTAAACGCTTCTTTAAGAACTATAAAGAGGAGTTCAAATTTACTCTAACTCTCTGTGAATAAGACCCTAAGACGTCGACTGAAAATTTTGACAAAGACTTTCTAAATAAACAAGAAAGGACCGATGGCTCAAAATTCAAATTATGATTAGATATAGAGTATGTTACGAGCTACGTTTTTTTATTAGGCGATTGTTATTCCTTCGTATTTTTTCCATCGTTATAGTAAAATGTGTTATTTCTATACGTCTTATTCGATCGAAATGCACTTATTCGATTTTCACAGTTAGTTTACCTATATATTTAAATAAAATTGTTACGCCTTTTCCCCCTCATAGGAGTAGAGACAGATAATCGATCTCCTCTCCTAAGAGTAGTTTAGACGCTAGACGGACACCTATCGCTCCATATATTTTCATTAATCTCTTTATACATACACCTCTGTTTGAGTATAATTTATATATTAATACGTGAAGCAAATACACAGCAAAAACTTTTTACCCCTTTTTACGAAAATTGCACGGACGGAGGAGTATGATTATGAAATTTTACACACTTATAGTTTATATAGAGAAGGAATGCAGAATGCTGATTTTTTTTATTATGCATAATAAATACATTAAAACAATAAAAAAATACACACACTACCATGTATTTGACACACACATGCATATATTCTCTTTTGTTTATTGTTAAATTTAAATTAACAGTGTAGCCTTGGCGAAATCTGTGATTATCAAAGTATATAGTCTTTGACAACAGAACCTTAATAATGTTCAAACTTATAATTAGAATTAATTATTATGGTCGAATTTCCACCACGGGCGACCACTAGTAATTTATTATTAACTCTATAATGTATAATATTATCTCTATAGTATTATAAAATTGTAAAAGGATAGTCTTTTGATTCTTATATCCCGAGAATCCTACGGGATTTTTTAGGGAAAGTTTTAAAGTGGCCAGGGCGAATTTTTTTATTGCGATGCTAAATTTTCACTGATCGAAAAAATCTTTAGTAAAACAATTATAGTTGTGTACGCCTTTAGTAACATTTCTTATCCCGAGTTTTTACGGCAATTTCCGGGATTCATGAATTTTCATTTAAAAAATCCATTACCCTGCTAAAAATATCCTTTGGTTTTACCTATATTAAGCAAAATAACTGTAATCTTCGTTACCTGTCCAACGTGAACAAAGTCGCAGTCGGGCAAATTGCTAGTTATATAAATTCTCAAGTTATTTCTTTGTCACTAATCTCCTCCTAAACTCCTAGACCGATCTTGTTGAATTTTTAACGTGTATTTCAGTGGGTCACCGGATGGTTTAGAACTAGATGCATAATTGGAACTGGTAGGCGGCGCTAGAAACGGATCCTAGATTTTTATATTTTCCGGATAGGAAAACTTCTGCCGGGACCGCTAGTATTTTTTATGTTTCATTACTTTTTGTCTAATGGTATAATTGAAGGCAGGAATTGTATGTTAATTCATACTTATTATTAACGGGGATAACAATATCTTATCCGCTTTAACTGAAATAATTTTCAAGAGACCGATCCGTAGTATACGGGAGAAAAAATTCGCGTGGAAAGCACTAGTACACCAATAACTGAGCAATCAGAACAGATTAGAGAAAATCAAGATAAAATTAATTAATTGTCTTAAAACCTTTGAATAAAATGTTCAAATAAATCAATCTAAGAGGACAGTTCTATGAAAAAGTCGGCAGTTTAATTAGATTTTTAATTATGCGGATTAATTAATTTCGTATATAAATCAATTTTGAAACATCTGCTTCCACTCTTTCTTTTTTTATATTCTACTTAGACATAAAATTACCAACAATGTATACTGCCCTTAGTTTTAATAAATTTCTTTATACATGTTATAATCTATATAAATAAAAATCAATTGCTGTTCATTAGTCTCGCTAAAACTCGAGAACGGCTGGATTGATTTGGCTAATTTTGATTTTGAATTATTTGTGGAAGTCTAAGGAAGGTTTAAAAGGTGAGTATATATGAAAAAAAATCTTAGAATATAGTAAAAACAACAATTTCGCTTTCCCTTAGAAACTATTCCTACCTGTCAAACATTAGATATTCGTCCCGTGGTTTAGAAATCAATTAAATTTAAGTGAAGTTCTTTTTTTTTAATGTCCCGTCGTTCAGAAATCAACGTTTTTTATTTATTGATTCTGAGGCGGTACGAAGTTTGCCGGGTCAGCTAGTATAACATATAACATTACAGTCCTTATATGTAAAGGCGGATTTACATTGATCCAGCTACTGACTTAGGGAGCAGATTGACTTCAAAATATTCAATCAGGAATATTGAAGCCAGCCAGACTTGATGGCGCTGTACTTACTTCAAATCAATTTACACGATGCCAGTATGAAGTCAGCACTGGCTTCCTTTGAATGTGAAGTCAGTAGCTGGATCAATTTAAATCAACTTTTATGTATGTGCATGTGGTCATGTGTGTATGTTTGTACTTTTTGTAAGGCCGTGGGCGCACCATGAATATTTCGGTGCGACTTTTTCTCCGCAACATTTGTACCCCATGAATCTCGATAGAATCCCGCGCAATTAAAAAAATCAAATTCAATTTATTGCCAATAATTATACAGAAATAATGCTTATATAGGTTCCGCACTAGGACTAGCCTGTATCGCGGGGCCCAAGTACGTGTGAGACTGACTTAACAAATGTTATCCCTAAAATTAAATTATTTTAAAAAACCGATGTTAACTTCTTTGTGTGCGTGTGCATATGACGGACAACAATATTCTGATATATTTAATAAGATTGACTAATATCATATTACTAGCTGTACCCGTCAGACGGTGTCCTACCCTTAAAAAATAAAAATCTAGAACCCGATTGCGGCACCGGTTGCGTTCTCATCCCTGCTCCGTGCTGTTCACGAAGTGATAAGTGACACCGGTAGACGCCTGGCGGGAATAACTGGTCGAGTGGTAACTAATCAATTATCGACTGGCGAGAATAGAAATTTATTAAAGTACCAATATCGCTATTGAAAAATAGGGGTTGGTAGTAGAAAGGTGAAAATTTAGAGTTGTATGTATTTAATGCCGAATCATAAAATAAATAAATTTTGACAAAAAAGTAAAAAGAAAATTTAGGGGTGGGGTCACCCTTATCATTTAGGGGTATAAAAATTAGACGTTGGCTGATTCTCAGACCTACCCGATATGCACACAAAATTTCATACAAATCGGTTCAGCCGTTTCGGAGGAGTTTGGTAACAAACACCGCGACACGAGAATTTTATATATTAGAAATAACATACAGTCAATTATTTCTGTAACGGATTTATATTCTATATAGATTGCTACAGATTTGATGCGAGTTATGGTGTTAGATCATTCTATGAAAGCAACGATTGTAAAGTGGTCCATACGTAAAAGTGAAACGCTCGTTTGAGTTTAGTTTTTAACGATCATTATAGTTTTCAAAATTATGCGATTAATGAATCGGTATAGAATATACTGGTAACCAAGCAACAATTATCGACAAAACCAACATCACCTTTTACATTGAAATAAAAACAATTTTCAAGAAACATCAATGACTCACTAGAGAACAATTAACATTCTTGGAAATACAAGGTTTTAGTATCATGATTAAGCAGCTATATTTTGGAGTAGGCGATTTCTATGAGGCACGGAGGCTCTGATTATACAACAACATTACAACACTCAGTCATAATTTGATATTCGAAAGAATAATTGGTGAATATTATAAGTCTTTCCGAATGGATCGGGCGCTCATGCAAGCACGGCATGACATTTTAATCGAATCTACGCTTTTGTTTCAAAATTTATTTCCGAGGTTGCCGGATTTGTTTATTTATTCTATAACAATGAAACTGAAATGTCTCTTTGCAATTTCAAAATAAACTGAAAATGTAAGTGAAATATGCTATTTAATCATAAAACATTGTTGTTAGAATTTTTATACATTGTATAAAATTTGTTGTCTTAAAGTTGATCTCGAATACTCGATCCCAAACTACCAGGCAGCTGGTGGAAAGCCGTTACCATCGCTTATAGACGTTTGTAACACCAAAAGTGCTACCAATGTGCTGCCGCTATCTAAAGAGAGCCTGGCCACTAATGCCTACTAATACTCTAGACCAGGGATGGTAGCCATCCAGACGCGCAAATACCCTACAACCTGTCTGTGGGGTGTTTTGTCGCGTGTGTGTTGTGTCGACAGGCCACCCGTCTGCAGCAAGTTGTATTCTTTCGCCGTTCCTGCACGGATAAAAACTTTCCATAAAGTGGGCCGTATGCCTGTTTGCCTGCTTAAAGTAATAAAAAAAATAGACTCCGAAACGGCATAATGGATTTTATTAAAGATTTATGGATTCAAGAACCTGTCTTGAGTCTTGTCTTGTCTATGTTTCGCTTCGATATCTTGTAGAGTTCAGAAAACATCAAAATAAAGTCCAAGTCCCTCGCCAAAGAAGTACCGGGTACAACTAGATTATAAACAAATCAACACACTTTGTATATTCCTAAGTTAGGCAAGTTACGCTTGTGTTATTCATATACGGGTAGATAACATTGAACGGACAACACCAGGTGTGATTAGACAGATCAGATTAAATAATACAAAGTCCTTCAATTAAATTTAAGGGAAACAATAAATAAAGTAAGTATTGTATCAATTCACAACAAAGCACAGGTCTGAAGTTCGAATCCCGGCAGAGTTAATAATAGACAGTTATGTCGCAAAGAAAGTGATCGCAATACTTACATGTAATCGAGGTTTAAAAAAATATTTTTCCTCTACTTAATATTTATTTGGAGTATCGTGAAATCTTGAAAAATCATAATGTTCTTGAATGACATAATGAAATCGCGATGGCGAGATTTTAGCTTTTGCTTTCTTCTTTATGCTTGGGATTATAACTAGAGCTGAATTTGAAAAAACAAACCGAAGTTGTACAAAATTGACCACCCTCCCATCTCCTCTCTAATTTCTGAAATATAAAAAAGAAAAATTCGGAAAAAATCAAGATGGTACAGCTTAAAAATGTTTTAACGAAAATTGCTTTCAAGACCCGTTAAACACATTTTGTGGTATTTTCGGCTCAATGTATATTTGGGTTTCGTAACCAATTCACAAATATAATGGATATTCATCTCCTTTATGAAACCTTTCAATTTACGTACACACATATGACCAATTTTTATTTTATTATTATTTAACAACTCATCGACACGTATCGCGGCTGCGAAAATACAAATAGAAGAACTCAACCCATTGAGCTTTTCATAACCACAAACAAAATGAAAGTTATTCATAGGCTATTCTTTATGTAAGTTGTACTAATTAAGGCAGGGAGATTAAGTTTCAATATAAATAAAAATGAAAGAGCCCTCTGGATTTCGCAGACCGTAAATCATGTAATATTTAGAGATAATTAAAAGCAAGCAAATAAAATATTTTTAACTACAACAGCTACTGCTAGCTATTTTGACAAAAATGGAATACTCATAAAATCGACTCTTTTAAATATATCCATTTGCATAAAACCTTCTGAGTCCACTTCTATATCTATACAGAAACTACTTGTAGAGACATATTATCCATATTTAATGCATTAAATTTGCATAAATCCACTGAGTAATTTTTTAAATACAGATTATTTCTGATTAAATGCTTTTTTAAGGTTCCGTAGCCAATGGTGGAGATTCGTTGCAACTACGGAACTCTTTTTATACGTGGTTCGATATGTCCTTTGGTCGGTTTTTATTTCTTTTTATATTATTTTATGTTCAAATCTGTTTTGTATTCAGATTTTAGCCTGATATTGGTATGATTAGTTTATTAAGCAACATAGGTACTATGCTTACTACTACGATATAGATAGGTTGGGGAAAAGTTTCTTCGCATTTTATATAAAAATTCAAACGGTTTTTTATAAAGTTTATTTACATTTGACTAAAGTATGTAGGTGCCATTTTGTTGGATAACTTTTTGTCATCTTGCAGGTAGGGACGTCATCCCATTGCTATAAAAATTTTGGGGATTCTGATCAAAAAACTGCGACAAGTGGTTTTGGCAGTCCTGTTATTCAAATCTTGTCATGTTAACCTGACACTGCCTAAGGAATTCTGCAGAGACCGAAACAGTTGAAAATCTGAAGGTGCAAGGTCAGGACTATACGGCGGATGCATTAACACCTCACAGCCAAACTCTCGTAATTTTTGCTGAGTGGCTAAAGATGTGTGAGGTCTAGCGTTATCATGGTGAAAAACCACATCCCTTCTGTTGATTAATTCCGACCGCTTTCTCTCAACTTTTTGCTTTAATCTCATCAGTTTTACGCAGTACAGTTCAGAATCGATGGTCCTGCCTGGCGGTAACAGCTCATAATGAGTAATGTCCTTCCAATCCCACCATACACACAGCATCACCTTGTTGCGAGTTAACCGGGTTTCGCCAGTGTGTGAAGCCTGACCGGCCTTTGACCACGTTCTTTTTCGCACGTTCTTGTAGTATGTGATCCACTTTTCATCACCAGTTATCAGCTTCTTTAAAAATGGTTCGGTTTCATTACGTCGTAGTAAAGAATCACAAATGAGTACACGGTTCATTAGGTTTCTTTCAATGAGCTCATGAGGCACCCAAATATCGAGCTTTTTTGTGTACCCAGCTTTTTTCAAATGCGCCAAAACCGTTTTGTGATCAATTTCCAGTTCTCCAGCTACACCGTAACTACTAATATGCCGATCTTGCTCCACTTTTTCAAAAATGGCATCAATTTTGTCCGTAACAGGGCGACCAGAGCGACGTGCATCTTTGATATCAAAATTTCCGGATTGAAAACGTTTAAACCAAATTTGCGCTACTCTCACAGATACTGCATTAGGTCCATAAACATCACACATTTTTTTTCGCGGCTTGTGTTGCTTTTTTACCTTTTTTGTAGTAAAGTTTTAAAATGTATCGAATTTCTTCATTAGATTCACTCATTTTAACAATAAGAAAAACAAATGAAAATCACGCTTTTTCCTAATTTGAATTTGGAATTGTCTTCTTTAAAATTAAAACTTTTTAATTATACCAAAACCAGCCAGATACAAATGGCTGGCAAATACATACTATATGCGAAAAGACTTTTTCCCCAACCTATTATTTAATGTTTACAACTTTGCTATTTGAAATCTATATTACAGTAGAATTGCATCTATAATGTAATATTTTTATTTATTTCGATTTTATTTGTGGACTTTAATTAATAAAAGTGTAAAGAAATACGTGGGGAAAATCGCTAAACGCGCTAAATGAATTGTTACGTCACGGCACACATTCAATTTATCAGTAAAGGCGTATTTTCTACGTTTTTACACTAACTTGGAAGTAAGTCTAGCTAAAATTGTGCTATATATCCGGGTTTTTCAATTTCCTCGTACCGTCCGACGTAATATTGCCGGTAGCAATATAACGTCTGCTTAGACATGATCTCTACACCAAAACTATTCACATAGAAAATTATGAAGATACCTTCAATAAAATAAAGTAAAGCGTCAGTTATCAGGCAAAGTTGTAATATTGCTGTAATTCTTAATTAAAGAGCATTGTCTTTTAATTGACCAGAGCCTCAATTACAATATAATAATATTATCACTATCAATTAATTACAATATACGTAAATTACAAATTCTATTAAAACAGTTTACACAAGCATTCCATCCATTATCCATTACAATTTTATTAGGTAATTCTACCAAGTTGGCCTAAATTAAAACCACCATATTCAACTACAAATATTTTATTCAAACTAACTTAGTTTTCAAATATTTCTGACGTAACTAACACTGACAAGTTCCTGACAAACATTTTAACGTAGTGGAAAAAAAACTTGTAAAACTAGAACGCCTGTCTTAGTTAATTGCTGCCGCTGAAGTGTCCATTAATAATCTTTATCTGCCCTTCATTCAGACAGTTTGTAAGCCAATAAATGTTACCAAGGCATAATAATTTCTTACACTAAAACAAAAATAAAATAAAAACGGAAATTGAAAAACCTGAACCTTTATAAATAGGTATGTTCTGTCATCTACTTTTCTGTCAATAAGTATCACAATATTTTATCATAGATTTTGGAAATATATAGTTGATATTTGTAAGGAACATTGACACCAAATATGTCATTACGAAACATGCACCCTCTTATGTTCACCGTCACTTGTGCGGCCACTAGGCAACCTCGCCGCGGTACACAGATTAGACAGCATCCAAAATATTTAACAACCAAAGTAGCTAATACTGCTTTACCAGTCTCAAGTGCAAATCCGACTCGTACAAGTCTTTAACAAATAAACAAAACAAAAGCAACAATAAACATCACAACACATCTAACTGGTTAATGAACAAAATACACAAACTCAAGTTTCCATTAACTACTTGGGGTTCAGACCGAATCACAGGCAACCTTGGGTACTTGGGTTTCAAAGCTAGTTTATTTGAGCGTGGTGATGTTAAACACTCTCTAATAATTATCGTTTACATGGGATAATTGATTTAGTTGATGCATATCAACTGTTACATATAGGTACGCACAGACATAAATTAATATGTGTTGTTAAGTTTCAACTGTTTTGAATCATCGTCATCATATCGTCATATCGGGATTGCATCATAGCCAAGGGATGTTTTTCTTCTTATACTTTTTGGTTGCAATCCTCTTATGTTTTATGTTCCTTGGGTGAGGATTGCTGCCTATGAGGATGAAAGTTCAGCTATTCTACTCAGCGCAGGACCTCCATCCAGGAAGTCACGTACTGGCAGTGGCTAAACTAATTTTATTAATCTTAGACGTGATCGAGTAAATCAGTCCTTAGATTGCATATTGGTTCGAAGTGTGTCAAATTGAATTGCTGACACTCCTCCAAGTTATTCCAGTAGTCAAGCCATCTTTCAAATATAAACGTAAAATTTTGAACATACTTGTGATAACAAATATCTAATTAGCATTTCAAATCTGAATGTGCGCTGTGCATATATTCAAAGTTTTACTTTCAACTTATGTCTCTGTATAAGTTCATTGCACATGACCAACTATTTTAACATTAATTTAAGCCTGCTTTCTACTGTTAGAAAAGAGTTAATTTTAAATAATGAGGTTCTACAGAATCTCAAAACTAAATTATTTCATCTTATAAATGGTTCCTAAACCTTCAATGGCGCTTATGAAAAATAATTGTAAACAGTTTCAAAATCTTTTTAGTATATCATCCAGTATGGGTGTACTAAGATCGCCCTAGAGTTGTTCACTTTACATGTATAGCATAGTATATAGCTTAGAAATATACGTACAATGAATGTGTTTGCATTAAAATTTAATTAAACAATAGACAGTAATTACTGTTGATTTCAAAACAACAATGAGTTTATCTTTTGTTCCGGTCTATAGAACACATTTCATATGCTAATGTTTCTGATTTGGAAAGTTACATAATAGTATAAAACAAGTCCATATATGTCTTCCGCAGGATAGTACATATACCATTCTTATCCAGGGAGGATTAGTGAGTATCACATAGCGGTAATCTAAATATGCAGGATTGCACGCGATGTTTTCTTTATCTGTCACCACGTGGTAATTGTGAAAATATTCACATTGGACCAAAAAACTGTTAAAACTTCTTTATTTTCTTTTTCTTTCTTAAATTCTTAATTATATTTCAATGACTTCTTTAAATAACGTTTCTTGTGCATTGTGCATACTTCACTATAAAATAATATCCGATACAAATATAAAATGTACTTACGTTTATATATTATACGTAAATTACACATATTTTCCGCTCTTCTCCAGTTGGAACATAAACTTTGGAATCTGTTCGCTATCAGAGGTAAACTAGACGTAAAGATATGCAAATCGCGGCTTTAAACCTTTAGTAATGTACTCTCACCTCAACTCCAACAAGGGTAACTAATCTTCGTACACTCCGGACCGGGCGAAGTTAAATTAACTCAACATTTGAATAGGAATGCACACAACACTCGGCTTATGGGGATTTATGCGGCAATTGTTTATTCAAACTTCTTATGTTTTATACTACACTTTTTATGCGATATCGCTTGCGTAAAATTCCATATCCCGCGGAAAATAACTTATTTTACGAGTTCAAAATTATTATACATATTTATCCCTTCGATATAAAATACAAATAAATGTAAGCAGAAAATTGAATTGTAATTATTTATGTTCAAATTCGTGAAGAAACGACGAACAGACATTCACACAATGCCACTTTTTCATAATAATAACTGCCCATAAATTCCCATTGTCCTATTGCTCGGCTCCTCTAGGAACTTTTTTTTTATTGCATGAGTTCAGCAGACAGGCAGACGGCCCACTTAATGGAAAGCAGTTACCATCGCCTATGGACATTTGCCACACCAAAAGTGCTACAAATGCGCTGCTGCTCTCTTAAGGGAGACTGGAACTAGGTCACTAATGCCGGAACACAACTCAAGGTTATTATGGCGGCATACTCTAGACCAGGGGTGGTAGCCATCCAGTCGGGCAAATACCCTACCACCTGGCAACACTTCACCATTCAACTTCACCATTTCTATATAACACATTTATTTATTTATATACTTTAAAAAATTACTTAAATTTTAAAATAAATTAAGATTGTCGCATTATTTATAGGCATAAACATAATAATCGGTAAACACACATGGGTACATTGCAAATTCCTAAACAAAGCAACCCTTGTATAGCTTTGTTTAGGAATTTGCATATTTAAATATTTTAAACTCAACACAATGGACAAATCCTAGGCTGAACCTGTAAGACTTAGACCAGGCAATAACCCTTAATTCCGATACCGCAATTAATTGTAATCTTCATCAAATAATATAATATTTCTACCTTCAATAAGTTTTTTCGAGTACCGTATCTATTTTGGCAGTCTTCATGTACGTCCGTCCGTTTGTCCGACTACGTCTCATTTGTTTTCCTCAATAACTTCTGAGTCTACATGGATATAATTTTACTAGATGATGTAATCTGTATATCGCTACAAAGTTATGTAGCAGTATAAGGAAAATAATAAAGATTGGGATAGAGCAACCGTCATACATGTACTTATTAAGGATTGAAAATGTTTTTGGAGTGTACATAGTTGTATAGGATATCGTAATTCAGATCTTGAAACTATAGTGATGTTTGTTAATCAATATATAACCAGATATTAGTTCTCAAAGTCGTGAAAATTATGTCCCTCTAACATTCAAAATATGAAGTGGAAAGGTAAAAAAAATCTATCATTTAGAGCTTCAAAAATACTTGTTCTGAAAATTGTTTTGAATAATATCTGTCTATACTATGAATTTTTATTACCTGGACTAAAATGACAGCTGGGGTCGACCTTTCATTGAATCGAATAATGAAAACAAGAGTCATACATTATCTCTACAGAACCCTTCATTGTGAGCGGACTGCCAAACACTTTTTCAATTAATTACTACCTGCTCTCATTCCAACTATATATAATTTAATAAGAATTTTAATTATTTGTTACAGATGCGCCAATCTCTCGTTCCTGTGTTACTTTTAGCAGCAGTAGCGCTATCGTCAAGCAATATACTTCCAGTACTGTCCATAAGTCAGATTAAGGCAGAACCCTTCAGTTTTGACAACCAACAAAATGACAATATTTTCATTAGTGATAATAGATTTCAAACTAGAGACATATTAAAAGATAAATACCTAAAAACACCACACACTGACGAAGATGATATACAAACTAGAATCAAAAGGTTACAATTTGATTACATTGATACAGATAGTAATCCAACTGATGATCTTTACAGTATAATGGATAAGAACAATAATTACAACGGTGAAGGGTTTAGACAAGAACAATGGCACAACTATCCCAGACAGCTAGATCGCCTTAACAATTATCTAGAAGACCATCAGAATGCTGATAAAAGGAACCTCGACCCTGACGACCTTAGCAAGGAAGATTATCCAGAAGACACCATTTCAGATAATAAATTTAGAGATAAAAGTAACATGATAGCCAACGAATTTCAAATAGACATTAACCCTGATACCCGCAACTTTTACGATGCAGTTGTGGCGGCTACTAATCCTTTATTGATACTAAAAATTCGCTTAGCATATTTGAGTAGTAACTTAGTAAGCGCAGATGCAAAGCAATATCAAGATCTAATATCTAGAGTTAAATCAAATAATGAAAATTTGAGGGCAAAAGAAGAAAATGTATTTGAAAATGGAATAAACCCCACATTGAACATGAATAAAGTCAAACGAGAAGGCGTCAATACAGCCGAAGACAACGACGTTGCAGGTTGGTATTTAACTAAATATTTGTGTAAGGCCTTTTATTACTCTTTTTCACGCAATACCCACACAGAGTAAATATAATCTTTGTATTCGCGGCACGCGTTTGTTTTTTTCTATTGCGTCTCTCGAGAAATTATTTATAGACATTATTATTACTCAAGTGCTAATTTTATTTTATTTCAGAAAATACCTCCTTAGAAAATAAATCTGTCAAAAAGAGAATTTTTTCGCTATGGAGTCGTCTTCAGGGCCTCAACCATAAGGGACACGAACTGCATCATCGGAGGCATTTACATGCCTTCTACGGAATGCCAGATAGTGAAAGTGGTGGAACACTCACTGCGGAGACCAGAGCCACATTGATGAGACCTCCAGGCTCACCCTTACGGTGGGGTTGAATAATCTATGTTAAAAGCCTACGGTTTTGTTTTGAATATGTTTGCTAAAGAAGGTGAAATCTTAAAGGAAGAATAATTACCCAAGACTATTATTAGTCGGACGTACAGATTACATTATCAATTATTGAAGATGGGGTTTCTGTAACACAAACGGTATAGTATTTCTTTATAAATAACAAAATGTTGAAGTAGATTATACTAATACAATATAAGTAATGGACTTATTTTGTCTTCAAATGATTCTTTCTGGAAAAATTACGTTTATATAAACATGGTGGAAATACCTTCGTCTTTTACTTAAGTTCGAACTAATTGGCAGAGAAAAATGTTTATAATATAAAACATTTTGAACTCAGTCTAATAGTTATAATTAGAACTAAGCAGAATTTATATTGTCATGTCATGTAACCATGAAATTAGTAGTGACTGTAAGACGTATCTCGCGGTAGAAATTATACGATGTATGTGGATTGCTCTGGAATAATGCTGAAAAGTACAATAATATGACCAAATTGTTATTTAGGTTTGATCGCCTGGTAGAGAATTATTTACGATGAGTATTCGAATTGACTGTTTTGTAGAATGCAATATAAAATAATACTATAATAAATAAATCAATAAGAAATCGACTGCGAAAAATGTATTTGTTATGTACCTGTCGCCTTCATATTTTTCTGCTTTGTCTTCTGACATTACCCGCAGATTTTTTTTCATAGAAAATAAAATTATATTTCGTAGTCTAAATATGCGTAACTTTACAAACTAATAAATATTTTATTGACATTATATATATTGATATTATGTAATGATGAATATTAAAAAAACTTATCATTATATATCATATGTAAATAAATACATGTTTAACAGCGTCGATGTTTTATTTGAAGCTCCCGCCATACACAATTATCTTCTCTCAGTTGTCAAAAATGACGCCATGATGATTGTAGATAATATTATGTAGGTACACAGACAGTAGAAACATCAGATCATAAACTAAAATATTTGGTTAGTTCTGCAGTAGAAATTGAAGAACTATTAATTAAGAAAACAATAATATAAATTAAAATTATACAACAAAGAGACAAATTAAAAAATAAAACATCATTACATGACTGATTTCAATTTCCTAGAAAATTAACACAGATAAAATATACGCCACATTTCTTATTATGTTATGTGTTATCTATAACTATTCGTACCGTAACTAGTGCATGTGCAGTAGAAGCAATAGACATATTAAAATGGCTGTGAGTAATTTTTATTCAAATCGTTTATGTTAAAGCTAAGCAAAGTTATGATAAAAGTATGAAACTTAAAACAATCGTGAAGTTAGAAACAAAAGACGCGGAAATTAGTATACATCATTCATGTTTTAAAGTTATTATCGAAATGTATTATTGAAAGGATAAGTATTTTTCAAAATAATTCTTTTAGTAGTAGTAAAAGGATTTAACATTGAGTTTTAAATAAAAATATTTGAACTTCACTTTTTATAATAATAGTGATAACCTCAAAATATCTCATAAATAAGTTTTAGTGGGCAACTAGATAGATTTATTACGAAGTTAAATTAGTTACGAAGATAAAATAATTACTGTGACCTTTATTAGTTACATAATATTGTTTATTTTACATTATTGCAGTTTATACTTTTAAATTTCAATGATGCTTTTATATATCAAATTTTATGTTCTTTTGTAATTTTTGTAAAATATTTCTATCAACGTTACCTACCCCAAAAAACTTGTTTATTATTTTGATAACAAATTATACACTACACAAGAACGATCTTGTTATTATTTTGCAATATAATGTTATATCTTAGCACCTAAACAATATTTTACCATTTATAATGTTACGTATAGTATACCTAAATGATAATATCTATTATCAGGAATGCACGAAGTGTTTACTTTTTATCAGCATTCCGCAGCCAAGTGCATAAAATGGAAGCCTTCTAATTTCGTCTTTTCACGTTCCGTAATCAAATGGCAAAAAAAGTCACTATATTTTTGTTATAACTATTCATCAGTCTTTATGCCATATTCCTTTTACTTAAAAATATTTGAATTATCATTATTATCCCGCTATGCAATTGTGATGCCACTGGCGTCACTGGGTACACTGTGAGGACACTACGGAACTTTCGCTAATAAAAATGACACAGTCATATTATGAAATTATATACCTAATTTTCAAATAACAAGCTTTATGTAATTGATATTTGGAAGGAAGATGTATTAGATACGCTATTATACAATGATGTAATCAAAGTTACAAAAAGTATCAAAATTACGAACGGTGCTAAACATTCATGTGACAAGAGAAAGTTGAAAAAAAATCAGCTAGTAAATATAGTTGTCTATCGTGTATAGCCGAGGTATCGTTAAAAAACCTTGAAATATAATAATTGTTATTAATATCGTTTTTATGCAAATTAACTGGTGCTGAGATATATTATGCTTCTTAAGTCGTAAAATAAACATGTTGATAAATATGCGTACTTATCCATTATTAATGATATTAAAATTCGCCGTTAAGTTAAACAGTTCACCGAACTAGAACCTATTTGTTAGAAAGGCATTTGGTTATGTGATGTTGATACTAAACGAATAAACTAATTAAAATCAATGTGGTTGAAAAGAACACAACTGAAAGGATACGAAGACATAATAGCATTCAATAATTCAATTGTATGTTTACACAGATGACTGTTTTTTCAATAAATTGAAAAACAGAAGTGAATCATATAATATCAGCATAAAGCCGATAGTATACGATTCATTGTGTATTTCAATTTGGATGAATCAACGAAAGCGATTCATTAAACCGTAAACCATAATCATTCAATTTCATTAAATATCGTCGTGTCCTTTCAGTTCTGTGTTTTTTTATTGAATCAATTTGGTTGAGTTAATTTGATTGATTGGTTTATTGTCAATATTACGAAGATCCGATTAAGCTGCTTTTATTTTCGTATTTTGAATTATTTTTTAATATTTACATCCTCAAGGCCAAAAACCCAGCAATACTCTATGCATACTGGCTATCATCGTGTTCGTGGCGGGTACGAGCTGCTCTTCACGCCAAGAAAATATTATTTGAAGAGAGATCCGTTGACATTGTGCAGGATAAGAAACAATTGTCGGAGCAGTATCGCACCATTAATCCTGCTCAGAAAGTGCCAACATTAATTATAGGTAAGGAAAGAAGGAAGGATCATAAAGCTTCATCTGGGATAATATTACAGATATAGGCCGTAACGATCTGATGTTGCAATGGGTTTTATGCTTTATTTGTAAAGCGATATTGTTTTTATTTGTTAATAACAGTGTTTTTCAATCTGTGGGTCGCGACCCCTAGGGGGGTCGCACAGCCTTGCTCGGGGGGTCACCGGAAAAAGGGAAAAGGCAATTAAATTTTTTAGCTCGTACTCAGGTACTTTCTAAACTCAGCAGCTTTTTGCAGAGTATAAGGCCCTAATAATGAATACGAGTAACAAAAGAGAGAAAAAACATGAACATAGTCTTTTAAATTACTAGCTTTTTGTCTGTCTATGACCCAAGGGGGTCGCCAAAATTTTTCAACCTGTAAAGGGGTCGCATATCCAAAAAGATTGAAAAGCACTGGTTAATAACATTATATTCACATATAAGGTATGTATATACATTAAAGTGTGAAATAAGACGCATTCGACCATAATCAATATCTTTACCATCGTCGCAGGTGCAGCCGCACCATAAAGTAAAATTCTAGAAATGTCAAGTGTCCACTATCTTTAGGTTCAAAAATATCCTAAATCCTCCATGGCGCTACAGGCTATGCCTATGTCACCTTTTGACTTTTTAAGCATTTTTAGATAAATCAGTCAAAATTAAAAAACAACATCTATTGATGGTCCAAGAAGCATCATTGAAATTATTAATGTGAATGAGAACATATGTTGCAATAAATTCTGAAATTATTTACTTTTAAATAATATATTATCATCATACTTTTAAAATATTATAATGGAAATACTCTAAGGCCTACCTTAAAAATATAATAAAAATTTCAAGTATAAAAGAAGTACAGAAGAGGTCTACCTTCATCCTGAAGGAACAATCAATTTACTACACAATAATAAAATACCTCGCAGTTGAACGTACTAACCATGTCCCAGAAGGTCTAAATCATAATTTCCCCTAGGCAAAAAAATAATAAGTTCTTCCTGCAAAATATGTCGACAGTACGTAATTAAATATTGTGTTCCTAAAATCAAATTACGAATGGTGACAATACTTTTAAGAATATCATGTATATCGCCAGATTAGCTAAGAATTTCCTTTAATTTAGGTCGTCTGGAACAGATCGTTTCATAAGGGGTAAGGCCGTACAAGTATTGCCTAGAAATTATTGTAAATATAGTTTATTTTGTAATTGTTTATTATGGTGTGTAATAAAGTTATATATATATATATATATATATATATATATATATATATATATATATATATATATATATATATATATATATATATGTGTGTGTATGTGTGTGTGTGTGTTTGTGTGTGTGTGTACGCGTGTGTATGTATATCAATAAATAAAAGTAAAGTGTTTGTCTGTGATTTCGAAATATAAATAAATATGTAAGTGAAAACCGCTATTTATATTTTAATAGTATCCGAATCGACTCCACGGATTTCAATGAAACTTTTAGGGATGATACAATGCAATAGAATACAATACTCTTTATTGTACACCAACATTACATAGAAAAAATACACAAAAAACTTACTAAAAGGTAGTACAATGGGCGGTCTTATTGCTAAAATCAATCTCTTCCAGGCAACCTTTGGATGGACAAGAACTAATTACATAGATAGCGTTGGCGTGCAGTTGAAATAGATAATAATAAAATACTTATAATACATATATTATACTTATAAAAAAATATACGTACATAGACATACAAAACAAACAATAAACACGTTATACAGTTAAATAGTGCTCCTTCACAAGTCTGTTAAAAGAATGGATAGATTTAGCAGACCGGACATCTGCCGGCAGAGCATTCCAGAGATGCACAGCCTGAACAGAGAAAGATTTTGCGTAAATCTATGTAGTACTCGTATGTACCGGTGTCCTAAGTCGCAACCTCTCTGACGTTCTCAAAGACCTCAAATCACTGTGAAAGAACTGAAAACGTTCTTTAAGATAAGACGGGGTCCTAGGATCAAACAGTACGTTATAAAGAAGAGACAGAACATAAGCATTACGGCGAAGTCGAATTGGCAACCATTTGAGCTTTGTGCGAAATTCAGATATGTGATCATATTTGCGCAAGCCAAATATGAATCGTATACAGAAATTTTGAAGTCGCTTAAGTTTATCTAATTGGTTCTGGTTCAGATCTAAATAGCTGACGTCACCATAATCAAGTATAGGAAGAAAGAGACATTGCGCTAGTGCCATTTTAGTGGTGAATGGTAGAAAATATTGCAGACGGCGTAGAGATGCAGCTGACGCAAATATTTTGTGAAGATGAAGGCCCTACGATAACGATTTATCTATGTGAATTCTTAGGTTCTTCACTGTATGACTTATAGGAACTACACCATCAAACGTAATTGGTGGTAATGAGGACCAGCCAATCCTAAAAATCATTTTGTTACTTCCAGTGATAATAGCTTGGGTTTTACTAGGATTAACACTTAGCCCATATTTCCTACCCCAATCAGATATACATTTTAAGTCGGCGTTAATAATGACGATAGCATCAGACACGGTAACAATAGGTGCGCTGGTGTAAATTTGCAAATCATCTGCATGTAGGTGGTAGGAACTTTGAAGTTGTTCAGAGATGGAATTCATTAAAATCGCGAAAAGTAGAGGAGATAAGACGCCACCCTGAGGTACGCCGGCAGTAGTATTACACCAAGAAGAAAATGAATCTTCAATGCATATAAGCTGTCGACGTCCAAACAGGTAAGTACGAAACCAACCAACCAATATGTTAAGAGAGCATAGCATGCCGAATAAAATATCAAAATCTACTGTATTGAAGGCGTTACTGAAATCCAATAAGGTGAGAACTGTCACTGTACTCTTTTCCGCTGCAAATTTGATATCATCAGTAATTTTTACTACTACTTTTACTACAGTAATTTTTATACATTGCAAGTTAAATATTTATGTATCATTTCGCTACACACATATCACACACAACACAGATAACATCAGCGTTCCCCGTCAATTATAATTATTATTAATTGGTTATTGATTCGGCCATGATCTAATTGAGATACACAAACTGATCGCTAGAAACAAATATAAACTATTTCTTTTTCTTCAAGAATATCCACAGATCATTTTTCATACGATGATTGAATGATGAAATGAATTGATTTGCATTCTGTGACCCGTTCATTAATTAATCACAGGAAGGTGAATTTCCACAATACGCAATAGTTTGACGTGTCACAAGATAAAGAATACAGTAGAACTACTAGTATATAATATATTCTGTCACCAACTAAAACGCATATTAAATAGTATATTTTACCTGTACTAGGTAGGATTGCCTTTTGTTGGGAATTTTCTGGACAGGTTCCGTAATACGGGTCTTTGATTTGTATGACAACCGGAGCAATTAATGACCCACCCAAAATTCCCAGTTTTAGAAAGAAGGGAATAAACAATATACCTACTAAGGCACAGACACGTTTTTATCTCTCTTTATTTATTTGGGACTTTTGCCACATAGGCATGTCAGCTCATCATCTCCTAACCATACAATACTTTATATAGTACCTCTTGTTTAAAGAGCAGGCGTTAATACAAGTTACATTGTATTATATTTTTTTGTCGGTGCTATTTGCCCTCGGAAGATTTAACTTCATTTTATATCGCAAACTATCCCATCTCCCGGGATGAAAAGTATCTATGTTCATTTTCGGTATTCAGACAGACAGATCGAGTTACTATCGCATTTTTTTTATAGATTATGAATTTTTATATCTACTTATATACACTTGAGAAATGATTGGCCTCCTGTACAAACTTTAATCCCCTATTTCAACCCGTTCTAGTTTTATTTATATATCCCCGTCTATCTCTCTGTAAACTACACAAACGACCAAAAGTGCGAAAATTACCACAACTACCAAAACAACCGAAACTACCAAAACAATCGCAACTACTAAAACTACCACAACTACCAAAACAACCGAAACTACCAAAATTACCAGCCAAAACTACCAAAACTTCCACTACTACCAAAAGTACCACAATTATCAAAACAACCAAAAGTACCACAACTACCAAACTACCAACCAAAAATACCACAACTACCAAAACTATCAAAACTACCACAACTACCAATACTACTAAAAGTAACGAACCTACTAAAAAAACCTAAAGGACCAAATTATATATAATTATAATATTTTGTGCGATAACCTTTACATACATCTATCCCAAATCTATCTTATATATAATCCGGGATGAAAAGTATCCCTTGTTCACCCTCGGTATAAAATTTACATATATACCGCATTTTAGCCAAATTAGTCCATTAGTTTTTCCATAAAAGCATAACAAACAAAAAGACAAATATATTTTTATCCCGGAAAATATCCCATTTTTCAGGATAAAAAGTCTCCTACGTTCATCCTGGACATCGAAAATATATACTTAGTCTGGCCATAAATACTGTTACAATAAAAAGAAACAAAATATTACATTTGAATTTGGAATCTGTCATTTTTATACGATTGTTCGTTCTCTTTTCTCATTTTGGCGCCAATACATTGTACAACATTTTGCGGTACTAAAATGGAGTGGGGCGATAAAGAGAACCGAATCGCTGTGATTGCATTACACAAAGTAGATATAGAGCCAAATGCAATTTTTAAAACTCTCCATACGCTTGGTATTAGTCAAATGTTTGTGTACCGGGCTATTAATAGGTACAATGAGACCTCCTCTGTTTGTGACAGATCTCGCAGTCCACGTAGTGTTCGTACGAAAAAGGTGGTCAAAGCAGTAAGGGAAAGAATTCGAAGAAATCCTGTCCGAAAGCAAAAGATTTTATCTCGGGAGATGAAGATATCACCTAGAACCATGTCGCGATTTTAAAAGATGACTTAGGACTTGCAGCCTATAAGAGACGCACTAGTCATTTCTTAACTCATAATTTAAAAAAGAATAGGGTGGTAAAATCGAAACATCTACTGAAGTGGTACGCAAAGGGAGGTCACAAAAATTTTTTGTTTACGGATGACAATTTTTTACAATTAAGCAACATTTTAACAAACAAAATGACCGTATTTATGCTCAAAGCTCTAAGGAAGCTTCTCAATTAGTCGATAGAGTGTAACGTGAGCATTATCCGTCTTCAGTGATGGTTTGATGGGGTGTTAGCTATGGAGGAATGACTGAGCCATATTTTTGTGAAAAAGGTATCAAAACATTGGCACAAGTGTTTCAAGATATCATTCTTGAGAAGGTAGTTAAGCCCCTTAATAACACCATGCTCAATAACCAAGAATGGTCCTTCCAGCAAGACTCGGCGCCGGGTTATAAAGCTCGGTCTACGCAGTCTTGGTTGGAAACGAACGTTTCGGACTTCATCAGAGCCGTCTGGCATACTGGCCGTCGTCTAGTCCCGATCTTAATCCGCTGGATTATGATTTATGGTCAGTTTTAGAGAGTACGGCTTGCTCTAAATGCCATGATAATTTGGAGTCCCTAATACAATCCATACGATTGGCAGTGAAGAATTTTCCCATGGAAAGAGTGCGTGTTTCTATTGATAACTGGCCTCAACGTTTAAGGACTGTCTTGCAGCCAATACAGACCACTTCGAATAAGCTTTTTATATTCTAAATTGTTTTATATTTATGTATTAAATTAACACACTGTAAAACTTATAAATGTTATTTGCAATAGAAAAAAATTCTTTGTTACAATATTTATGGCAAGACTAGGTATACTGAGTCTCAGCCAAATCGGTCCAGTAGATTTTTCCTTGAAAATAGAACAGACAGACAGATAGAGTTACTTTCACATTTATAATATTAAATAGGGATTGACTTAATTTCTAAATTATGTGTATGAGATTCATAAATGTTCTCCAACTGAACTCAATTTGAAAAAACTTTTGAGTTATCAAGTAAGTATAATATACCCTATTTTCATTACAAGAAATCCCAGATTTTTTTTTAATACCAGGACCTTTTCTTTTTTGATCTATTAACACTTAACAGAGTCTAACTTGTTTCTTAAGTATGCCCGATATTCTGATACTATCGACGTTTTAAATTAAATCTATAAAGTAACTCTACGCCATAAAATACGATTCAAACTTATTCTATCAAGCAGTTATATTTGACCTGCAAATTTTGGTTCAATAATCGCTGATGTCACCATGTATGACGTCGGCCTATCGTCCCATCTCGCCACAATGGCCCCTCGTCTCAGTTAAGTGCACTCACCACACCAAGCCACGCTAATAACCATGTCATTAACACGCTTAGCATATTCGATATTCGCGAGATCGTTTATTAATCATTTTCTTTTATCTATGTATGATTTCTGTTTACTCTACGTCAATTGTCCCCAAACTATTTTATCTCATAGACTCCTTACCAATATCTACCGTATTCCGTGGACCCACTATCTTTTTCATCGTCAGCCAATCACAGTACTCCGCTGAAAGTAGGCCTACCCAAGTCGGCGCCTCTCTTCCCGATCCTCCGTCTTCCGCATCCAGCGCCTACCAGCGACCTTGCGTAGGTCGTCAGTCCATCAGGCTGGAGAGCACCCGAACTACGTTTAACTTGCTAATTTTGTGAGCTATGTCGGTTACTTTGGTTCTCTTACGGATATCCTCATTTCTAATTCTATCCATAAGAAAAGCATCCAACAGAGCTCGCTCCGTAGGCCGGTGAACGACTTAGAATTTGTGGACCAGTCCTGCCGTCAGTGTCTATGTCTCGGCCCGGTAAGTCAGAACGGGGAAGACGTACTGCTTGAAGATTGTCTTCAGGCATTGCGGGATGGTCAACGAAAACACTTGACGAAACTTACCGTATGCTGCCCGGTCCTGACAGATATTCTCCTATTGGCTTCCCCATCGAAGTTGTGCCTACCTATATGTATTTTCTATCCAATGTAGACATATTCCTGCACAACTTCAAGAGGGGCGCCATCGACGTTTACCGGTCTTGGCATAACGTCTTCATTGAACATGACTTTCGTCTTGTCCAAATTCATGCCAAGACCGACTCGTCGGGATGAATAATTTAAGCTGCCCAGCATCTCTGTAAGTTCCTCCAAGGTTTCTGCAAAGATAACGATATCGTCGGCAAATCGGTCTACCTTTTTAACCAACTTTAAAAAAGGAGGAGGTTCTGAATTCGTTATGTAAATATTTTTTTGATATTATTATGTTCAGCCATATTTTTTTTATGAACTGATTTTGACAATTCAAAATTTCGTCACGACTTGTCTATAAAGAATTTATTATTGTAGACTTCCATTTGCAGCTCGTGGACTCCTAGAATTTCTTTTTGCTGACATGAACAAGTTGAAGTTCGATATGGACCACTTTGGGGACCTGTGCTTTATACATATTAACACGTTCACAGCGGCTTTGTTTATTCAGTACTTTCCATTTCTGGGTACGGGGTGTTTTATACCTCGTAATAAAACTACCATTGTGGCGACATAAGGCCTATCGAGCCCCGTAACGTGTTAAAAACTAAAATCCTTTATGGCTTATTTATGAAATAGTTTACGGATTTTTGCTTCGTGTTGTGCAGGTCAAGGTAACCCCGTATTAAAGTAGGTAGATGTACCACGGAACGTACGAACGAACGTACAGCTTAGATATATAATCATGGTATTCCTACTCTGAACTGAAGTTGTGACCTCCGGATCACAGAGAAGTCTATGTTTTTCATAACCGAATCGCAAGTAAGACACGTTCGGGGCTATTTAGACCCCATTTCGTAGTGAATGTATTCAATCATAACCAGCTAATATATAAATTGTATAGTTGATTAAAAAGTACTACCTACCTATAGAGAATATTGAAGAAAGCCGGCCAAGTTCGTCAACAGAGTTACCGTAGTAATGACAAAGATACTTTTACTGTTTATTTACGGCATTCTATAAAAGCGGGTAACCGATAAGGTCGTGAAACCGTTTTTCATTGAAAATACTTTTTGAGAACTTACTTAAATTTTTAGCACCTTAAACTGTTATATACTTACTTGTATGAATTATTATATACTTAGTATATATGCTCAAGAGCTAAATATGAGGAAATCACTTTTTACGACTACTCATAAATAGGTATACCTCTTTATTCATAATAATTGCACGAAGTTCATAGGCTTGTTAAAAATAGTTATTTGTAAAACACTTCTTTAAATTATTAACATTAGAATGGACTGTAAATATTTTAACAATTAAAACTACATGTGCTAATATAAACGACGATGTAATATGAATAGTAGTACTAGAATTCGTCACAAAGGCACTCAAGGGAATTTTAGTTCATACAGCCTGATACAGACAATTTTGATGTATATAAGCCTTCGTATAGGTAGCGCAGTTGAAGTTGAATGGTAGGCTACAACTGACGCCATTCAACGGAGTTCTTGTGTAAACTCGAAAGGCCACATTTGACTATATAGTTCATATTTCTCACAAAAACACATAACACAATTAAAAAACTATAAATATCCTACAACTATTGTTCATTTCATAATAATTTTACACAGTTCCAGATAATAAAACTGCACAGGACAACGGCGCCTTTCAATTCTCGCCAAAAACTCCGATTTAATATGAGAGAACAATTTGGCATTAAGAAACAAATAAACATCGATAACATTTTTAATTCAAAAAATATATAATGTGGCCAGTCGCAAGCCTTAATAAGCACAATAAAAACTTTTTGGTGGAGTTTCCAACATTTTCATAATCATATTCTGAATGCGTAACAGCCTACTGTAAAATATCGTTGTAATTACCATGAACCGTCACATATGTGGCTAAATATTTTTGTAGTTCCTGAGTTACATATATAAAGACATACTTTTCTCTACACCATTGTACAGCGACTGATAGACGAAGTTTCCCCTACCAATTTGGCCTATACCCTCGAGTGTAATTACTGTAACATACGGGCAGATAACATGCGTGAGGTAGGGATTGGACAAGACAATCAGAGTGCCGAGATTTATGGTAGAAACTTTGACATTGATCCACAAAAAAAGTTTTATTTAATTCACTGCAATTGCAGGCAAAGAAACTAAGTCAATATAGTATTTTCAGATTTATTAATATCATGTAGATTCTCCTTCAAGCTCGGCAGCACATCAGCAGCACCTCTGGTATGGCTAATGTCCATTGGTGACGGTAACCAATTTCCATCACAGTTGGACCTGCCTGTCTGCTGTGCTTCAGCAATAACAAAAAAAGGGCTTTGACTGACATCAAACAGCGGAGTACTTGTAAGCACTTAGCCTCTGGGATTGAGTGGGCCAAGCCTTTGCCTGCGTAGGTCACTGGAATGCAAAACTCCCGGGTTCTATTTCTGTCATTGTGAATTTCTTGAACAAACTGGGTATTTTTTTTTTAAATCCTCCCTTCGATTCCTGACTAGGTTAATAGATATTTTTCAAAAATGTAATTACTGATTTAGCTTTCATCAAAATCGGCCCCGACAGTTTTAAAAATTCACCTGTATACTAACCATGGGTTTGAATGTCAAATACCTATTACTAAAAATTTCGATTTGAGTATTCTTATTATTATATACATATTCATTATATCGTTATGATATATTTAAGCTATAAAAGACGAAATTTGAAGTTCTAACGGAAAACTTCAAAACATAGTGTTTAAATTCTTAAATATAATGTATTCTATCTCATTCTCTCGCAGGCTTAGTCCTATAGATTAATCTGTTTATCTCTTTTTAGTGTCGCTTTTCCGTTTCATCGAGTTTCAAATCACAATGATTCTATAGAAATTTCACTTCAATAAACAAATTTGATACCTACTAAACTTTAACTTTTAGTGAGTTATCCTGAGATAGTTTATTATTATCTATTATCCTGAGTATGCAAGATATATCTTGGACTTAATATTTCATTAAAATTCATGATATGTAAATTAAAAAAATGTATGAAAATCTTTGTATGTGTACATTGTAATATTACAGGATTATAAATACGTATCTAATATGTATTGATAAAATTAAACCTGAAAGTACAATTAAATGTGCTTCAACTGTAATAGTAAGTTCAACGGAAAAATTTAGATAGGTATCTCGGGTTTTTCTTTTTTTTTTTATTGCAGAGTTCAGCAGACAGGCAGACGGCGCACCTGATGGAAAGCGGTTACCATCGCCTATAGACATTTGTAAAACCAAAGTTGTTATAAATGCGCTGCTGCTCTCTTACGGGAGACTGGAACCTGGCCGGCCACTGATGCCGGAACGCAACTCAAGGTTGTTATGACGGCATACTCTAGACTAGGGTTGGTAGCCGTCCAGTCAGGCAAATACCCTCCCACCTGGCTTTGGGTCGTTTTGTCGCCTTTTACGAGAGGCCGCTAGGCCGCAGAAAATTGTATTCTTTCTCCGTTCCTGCACGGATGAAATTGCCTATTGGCTATTGCCTGTAGCACCCAAACTAGTGGCCCACCCAGTAGAATATGGTTAATACATCCCCCGAAGACGACGCAACGACGCCGACGCGTTGTTGATATCAAAGACAAAATATAATAACACCCTTCAATCTTAAGGTTACAAACAAAGTTGCAAGAATAAGAAATATACTCAACAATGTTCTAACTAGACGAAACGGTATGTGCCTATTTAGTCTTTCACCGAACTATTGAAATAATAGCGACAAATGCTCTCGTTTAGGAACCTTGGTCAACATACAAAGGATTCGCCTACCTTAAACCTAATTATTCAATTTGATTATTTTATCTGAAAATGTTAAACCCTAGAATTTGCGAAAAGAAAATAACAGAATGAAACAATAAAAAGTCGAAAAATTAATACAACTCGTGCTTTACTGAGAGTCCTGCGAGCCTAAAGCGGACGCTTTATCAGATTCGTATTACGATACGATAAGTATAAAAATACAGTCGAACTTAATGCTATATCTTACACTTATATCGTGTCAATTTTACTAAGGAAATCTCCAAAAGCGGATCTTTACACACACACCCGCCTCCCTACTTTTAGAAAATGAGTTTAACTTTTCTAACATAAGCAGTATACTTTTTCGAAAATTTGAAACTATCCTAGATAAGGTATCCAGGATAAAGCTACGATATATTTATCCTCGTTATTTATACGTACATATGTAACTTTCATGATAGTTGATTGTTTCTCAAAGCCATAACAAATAAACAAATAATAAATGAAACAAAGTTACATTGTATTTTTTAAGTTTTCACGACTAGTACATATAATATATAAAATATAAAGTCACATTGTATCATAATAATCGTATAAGAAATATCTTCAAAAGGCGAATCTCTTCAGCTTGTCTAACGTCTCAGAATCATTTACTTGCGTAGACGCAACCGTTCCTAATAGATCGGTCAATAACTCTTCTAAACATCTATTTAATGAATATGTCGCCACTTCTATGAAGCACACATAGAAAAATTGAATTGAGAACTATTTAGGTCATTGAATCTTCTAGGGTTAGTCACCTATAACCCGTGTAATATAGCCAACTGCAATTTGGCCATAGGTATTTTGTATTTATACGACACTACAATTTTTAGACAATAACGGATTCTTTAAGAACCTTAAAGAAGTCTAAAAACTTACTCTAACTCAATATGAATAAGAACGTAATCATTTAAAACCACCACCAAACGTTAATCCACTATAAACACGTCGAAACCAAAAAGACCAGCTTTGTTTATTTAAAATCTATAATATTATAAAATTCTAAACATGTCGTGTCTATACATTGACACTATATAAAAGAAACAACTGGAATAGAGTATATAAACGAGGGAGAACAC
Source organism: Dendrolimus kikuchii (assembly GCA_019925095.2). Taxonomy (NCBI): domain Eukaryota; kingdom Metazoa; phylum Arthropoda; class Insecta; order Lepidoptera; family Lasiocampidae; genus Dendrolimus; species Dendrolimus kikuchii. The sequence continues at coordinate 9,635,973 of CM034391.1, read as the reverse complement.
GATACAAATTTTTTTACATTTCTTGTCTATTTGTCTGAGATTCCCGTAAAAACAACTATGTCTATGTCGATGTGGTAATCGCTGATCGAAAGAAAAAACTCAGGCTTAAAATCTGGGCTACTTTTTATACTAGGAATCCCGCGGAAATTTTTATGGGAATGATTCAAAATGGTCAGATTTAAAATTTTCCAATGTGCCAAGCCAGACCAGATTTCCAATGTGATTTTTTCACTGATCGATAGCAAATTTTATGCAATAAAATGCGTGATATGTTTATCCCGGGAATCTCACGAGCATTTTCCCAGAAGCACATAAACATTAAGATTGTTTATGAGATATGTTACTTTTGGTGGGCAAGCTTGTGATATTTGAATTTTCCTAATTTTCTAGTACTGAAACATCTCAATAAAACTACGCTTTAACTATTTTAAGCGCATTAATTTATTTGATTTTTATTATTCCGATGTTTTTATTTCGATTTTTATTATTATGTATCTAGTATACACGCGAAAACTTAAGAAAATATTAACTGAAATATCAATTAATTTTCTTATAGTTGTATGAGCCAAGTTTTTAATATGATTTTTTTTTAAGTTGAAATCTGTCTTTTGCATATTAATTATGTATTAATATATTGTAAAAATGATATTTTATTGTATATTTCCTAAATTAGATGTACAAAATTTAAAATACACTGGTATACGATTGTCGTATAGTGCCATTCCAGAGTACCCGTGCGCGTAACGCCCATGCCGTGATAGCGACCGATAAGAGAGATGAGTATGAGAGAAGAGATTTATTGTATATTCAATCTAGCCAGTGTCAAGTACTCGTGAATATTCAAGTTTTAAATAATCTTGAAGCAATTAATAAAATGAAAGCTCACGTCTGGCCCACACAGAACACGGCTTACATGAACTGATAACAGAAGTTAGAAACTGAAGACCGGTCAATCGGAAAATGGTCAGTTGTTCTAAATGTGGCTAGATTTGGCTAAAATCACTGAATGTACACGAATTGGGTAAAATTATAATTGGATCGTAGGCCTCCGCAGTGCGCACCACATATTCCAGTTCACTGCATTTCACCATCAGTTTAAAATTCATACCTATTTCTAATCTCATACTTATTCTAAATTCCTACTAACTAGGTTTTTACAGTTTTAAGCGCGGTACTTTATTTCATTTTTAAAATGTAGCTTTATTATGTGTAATAGTTGCGAAAACTTAAGAATATACTCATAAGTTTAAAAAAAAAACCTCATCGCTCAAGTGGTATCCGATATATGGTAATATAATTATCGACTAATTTCATCCAAGTTATCTAAAGTGTACATATAATCTTTACAAAATTAAATGGTAATCGATTCTTTGTTATCATTCATAATAGTAACGGATAACGATTAAAAATATAGAATCACCCACATAAAGTTGTTTTCGTATTTTTAACATTAAATATTATATTCAAAAATATAAAATGTAAGACATTACTAAAAAGTTATACACAATTTCCACAGCAGAACTTTAAAAAAATGTGTGTGTGTGCAGTTCACACGCAGTAGAAGTGAAACTTCAGAGAATATACTCACAGATAATTTTTGTTTAACTTTTATAAATATAGCCTACATCCGTGAACATATAATAATTCATAATAAACTTCTTAAGTTTAACTTTCAATTTTTCACTGTTTTAATCTAAAAAATATTATTATCTTCTTCACTCTTATTCACTCTCTAATCTGTGCTGCATAATGTAAAACTCGAATCTCATTCATTCGCAGGCTTAGTCCTATAGATTTATATGTTTATCTCTTTCTAGTGTCGCGTTTTCGTTTCATCCAGTTTCAAATCACAACGGCTCTAAAGAAGTGTCACATCGAAGATTAAATTTGAACTTGTTTTTAGATCTTCATTCACATTGGAGCTTAAATTAATAAAATATTTTCTTCTTACAAACGGGTAGTCGCAATAGTCGCAACACGCGTATCATGACATTAAAAGAAATAAATAAGACAAACTACTATTATTTAGACTGTTTTTACCTAGACAGGCAAATAAATTGGATATTTCAATTCCATTGATCCAATGAAATTCAATTAAGACTGTACTGTTGAAAATGCGCCCTGTACTAAATACTTAATTCTGTCAAATAACTTCTTATCAATTAATTAATATCCACACTATAAAGTAAATTATTTAATCAATTAATATAAATAAGACTACACTAATAATAAAACTAACTTTAAAATATATAATATATGTACCTACAAAGTAAAAAAACCTACACTAAAGCCTGTCTAGCCCCGCCAGAACACTGACACTGACCAGTGTATCTAGACGGCTGTCAGCATTACTTCGCAGAATATGGAAGCTAATCCTTTGAAAGAGGTAAGCTCCAGCCATCCCGTCTGCTGTTGCATCAAACAATTTTTTTTTCTATATAACAATTCGGGCACTTGGCCCCCATGGATCCAAAGTCCCTACCCCAAACGGCTCAAATATGTACCCTGTTCCAAACGTTGCTTGCAGTTTTGATATTTGTTTGTTCCTTCTACAAAACTTAGAGAATTGTTTTTACTTTATATAAGGGCGATTGCCTTGGACACTTATGCCGAAAAATAAGTTAAGTACTTTCAATGAGATAACTCGAACTTAACGATAAGGAAATCTAATCTGAACTTTCAACATCGGAATCGAACATAACAAACAAAAGTCAATTTATTGTCATTTTTTTTGTTTCTTTTTCACTGCATTAGGAATAAACTGAGTAACACAAAATAATACGTAAGTACTTCTGCCGACGGGAATAAAATGAACATATTTTGTATGTCGAATGGAATGGTTAAGGCTTGATACGGATCTAATATTATTAAATAACCATATACTTGTATAAATATGCCGATTTGTAAATTTATCTAAAAAATAATACCAATCATTTGTAGCATAAACACATATTGTACGTATCTAACCCAGCGAATTCATGAAGTTTTCAAAATTAAATATGTTAAATAAAGCGAATTTCAGGAATCCGATGAAAGGGTTGACTTATTTATCAACAATTGTTTGTAGTCAATCAAATGGTCCTAAACGTGCTTAGCATACAATTGGGAAAATTTACTGAATTGGAAATCCTTTACAATTTTTATTTCATTGCTATTTTGAATCGAATGTTACAGTACTTATCAATGAAAATCCACCATCATGCCTACATAATATATCATTATTTTTATATGTAAAATATTTCTAAAAACATACGTAATGCCACAGTATAAATAATTATGTAAATTATACACCAATACTTTTAACTGGAGAAAACTTGTTTCCTTGTCAGATAATACTTTTTTTTATAAGCGCGCTTTTAACCTGTAGGTACCGTGACAGCTGTTTTTGATCTGTAAAAACTATCGGTAGAAGATTAACATCTTATCAAATAAGTAATTCCCTGATATGCAACTATATTATAACGTAGCAGTTTAAAATGGTCGGCATAAAAACTTATAAACATTCATTATTTCATTGTCAATATGTACGTCAAGCCATTACTGCCATTTTATCGTAAGCGTATTTGTTGTACCTAAGTATATTTTTTTGTTATTAAGATATTTCAAAAGATTATTTTGTTTTAACACTTTCAATTTTAGTTAGATAAGACCCTACTGAACCAAAATTTTAATCTTTTGAAACAAAATAATAGTTCAAAATATCTTTTGTAAAAAAAACTATGTTTAGGTACAAATTTCGCTTACGATAAAATAGCGGTAAAGGCTCGATATTTAACCAAAATAGACCGATACGACTAAACCAATACTAAGGGATAAGGTAAACAGTTTATTATATAATTATAAACCTTTGGTATTTCCTTTGAAAGACCTGAACGGTAGAAAAGCCGCAGACCTTGTTACCTTCCACAGCAAATCTTTACGGTTGAATAAGCAGTTTCACCTTAGTATCACACGTTTTGTAATTTGCCAAACACTTGCGAAGCTTGTTTGCTTAATGTTTACACATGAAAGATTTTATATGTATACATACATAGAAATTGCTTAATTTCTCCTGTGAAGTTGGCGCTTCGCTAATCGAATTGATTGAGTTTCATAAGGCATGTATTACTTCTAAGCAATTTATGTGTCCACATGTTTCTAAGGTATTAAGAGATTTTACTTTAGTTTCAAATGCATTAGTAAAACCGTCGATAAAATATTCTCAAACAGTAGTTACCTATCCTTATGAGTTAGGTATAACCATGGAGGAAGAGTACTATCTTTTTCCATGGTGTAACGAACCCCTGAGAAATATATTTTTCTATTATCTTAACCGGACATCAAACAGTATGCCATAAAATCAATACTTAAGATAACATGCATCATAATTCAATAGTATTTCCAATGCTTAAAGTTTTACGGAACAGTATGATTTTTCAATTTTACTGACAGAAGTCAAGTCTAGTCTACAAACATAATGGTATAAATAAGAAGTAAAACAAAAATCACATCAGAATCGATATTTGAAGATATTTTTAATTTTTTTGTTGATATAAATTGAACGTATTGCTTTCCATTTAAAATATAGTATCTTATTGTTTACCTTAAATGTAAAAATTCACCTTTGAGATGCATAACCTTCGATTTCACTTTTAAAAGATCTAAACTTCAACCCCTTGAATCAGCATTTCTCATCAATCAATTTTGATAGGGAATATAAAACTGCAACTTTAAACTTACTTTATAACGTGCCAACTCCTACATATCCTTCGTTTAACTTCTGTCAATATTCTGATTGTGATGTTAAGAAGAGCTTAATATCTATCAGGTCTAATGCAGTCGGCAGCGAGAGTATTAGCCGCAATTGATCATTCCTATATTGGACGATATAATTCATGTGATCACCAACATCTCTAATGATTTTATAATATCTTCTAGTACATTTCCTAGCGCCTGGAATCAAGCTCTAATAATAATAATGCCTTTACCTAAAAAACTCAATCCTTCTTCCTTTTCCGAATATCGTCCCATTTCCATCCTACCTTTCCTCTCTAAAGTTCTGGAGCGCCTTGTGCACACGCAACTCGGCGTCTTCCTTAACACCAATTCCCTTATCAATCCTTTATAATCCGGTTTCCGTCCAGGCCATAGTCACATACTGCGCTAGTTAAGATCACTGAAATTATCTGTTATGGTATGGAAAATGGTCTATTGACTTTACTGTCGCTGCTTGACTTCAATAGACCTTTTTATAATGTTGATTTTTTCATGTCTTGGAATCTTGACTTCTCTTAACAAGCTGGTTTCGTAGTTACCTGTTTGGACGGTAGCAACGCATTCGCATTTATGATTTTTTATAATATATTATAGATTTAAATTACTTAATAGTCTTGTTTCTTAAATTAAATTGTAATTTTAATGTTGTATCTTTTAAGATGCAGCGTTTTAAAAAAATGATCAGTTATTGTTTCATTTATACTAAACTGTGAATATAACGCAACGACGGTCGACAAATATGTTGATATGAACTCTCCACTATAGTTTTTACATGCATACATGTTTGTTAAATATTAGATATTTCTAAAGAGATTAACTGTAAAATAGATGGCGTTACATTGGTCGAGTCATTGGCGATTATTGAATATTTAGAAGAAACCCACCCTGAGCCAAGTTTGTTGCCGAACGACGCATTACAAAGAGCACGAACAAGAGAGATTTGTCAGGTATATATACTAAATAAATATTATAAATAATAAATATAAATAAATAAATATTATTCATCGTCATTCATTTCCTTACAAAAAAAATCAATAAATAATAATCGACAGACAAACACACAAATTGCATATGTGCAAACTAAACAAGTTATGCTTGTGTGCAGACACCCAGACTATAGCACATAACGGAAAATTAGTTTCCAAAATGTACGAGCCAGGAATCGAATCCGGAGTCTCTGCATTGCAGCGAGGTAGGCAGGGAAAGACTTAGTCCGCTTAAACTCAGAGGCCGTAATATAAAATCATTTTGTTTATTGTGTCCAACATAGATAGATAGATAGATAGATAACTCTTTATTGTACACCAATACAAGTATGAACTTAAAGACTAAAATTATATCTAGTTATGTACAAAGGGCGGTCTTATCGCTAAAAAGCGATCTCTTCCAGACAACCCCAGAAATGAATTGAGATGATAATGGCGATGGTGGTATACGTAACATATAGTACAAAATACTTACATTTTAATAATAAATACATACATTATATATATATATATATATATATATGCAGAAATATTATATATTACATAGATATATACTTAATATACATACCATACAAATACATATCTACAAAATATATAAATATTTATAAGTGAATTTAAATATTATATTCCAACGACAGGTAGTATTTTTTGATCATAGTTTTAAATATCGCTAGCGATTTTGCTTGTCTGATTGTAACAGGAAGCGCGTTCCAGAGCTGTATAGCCTTAACAGTAAAAGAATTGTTATAAAAAGTTGAGTTATGCGCAGGAGTGTTCAATTTAAGTTTAGTAGAAGGGCGTAAATTATGAGAGCACGAAAGAAATTCAAAATTTTGTTTAAGGTAATCAGGAGTATTAGGGACAAATAAAATACTATAGAGTAAAGCAAGGATGTGAGTATTCCGGCGAAATCGAATTGGCAACCACTTGAGTTTTTTTCGGAATTCAGAGACATGGTCATATTTGCGTAGTCCAAATATGAACCTTATACAAAAATTTTGGAGGCGCTCAAGTTTATTAAGTTGTTCTTGGGTTAAATTTAGATAGCTGGCGTCAGCATAATCAAGGAGAGGAAGTAATAAGGATTCTGCTAGCTTCATTTTGGTGGAAGTGGGTAAGAAATTCCTCAACCTCCTAAGGGATTTGGATGAGACATAAAGCCGCCGGCTTAATTCGGTGATATGAGGTCGCCAAGACAGCTCGCTGTCAAATATAACGCCAAGGTTTTTTACCTTATCAGTAAAAGGAATGATTGTTCCGTCAAACATCACATTAGGTATGGTACTCCAGTCGACCTTATTAAGCATCCGTGAGCTACCGATGACGATGGCTTGAGTTTTTTCAGGGTTCACATGAAGCCCAAAAGACTTGCCCCACTGCAGAATGCATTCAAAATCTACGTTTATGATAGAAACTGCTTTGTCTAAGGTGGCGATAGGTGATTGTGTATAACATAATACAGCGGGAAGAATTAAACTTATTTCTATAGGACTCTCCTGGAGCTTTAAAGCACAATTATATTATAATATTATATATAGTTCCTTACATATGAAGTTGGCGTTTTGTCGTACTGGCCACTTTGATCTCTAATATCTCCTCTTTGGTTAGGGATTCCAATTTCAAATTTATACAACTATATACTTATGCTTTTGTGTTTTGAAAACCGTAATGCATTTGGTTTTTCCTCTTTTGGTTTTTTCTTTGCGTCACTCAGTTTACAAGATGGAAAACTTGAAATATATATATATAATATTTACGAGTACGAGTTCCATCGTGGCACCAGTGCTGCCGAAACGGCTCGAAAGATTAATGATGTGTACGGCGGCGATGTCACAAAAGAACACACAGTGCGTTTTTGGTTCCAACGTTTTCATTCTGGAAATTTCGACCTGCAGAACAAGCCCCGTGGACGGCCGGAGACCAAAGTGGATAATGCAGAATTGAAGGCTATTGTGAAAGCGGATCCATCGCAAACCACGTCCGAGATAGCTGCAGGCTGCGGTGTTAGTGATAAAACTGTTTTAATCCACTTGAAGTAAATTGGGAAGGTGAAAAAGCTTGAAAGGTGGGTACCTCATGAATTGAGTGCAGCAAACCGACAAACGCATGTCGACTGCTGCGTTACATTACTCAACGGGCACAATAATGAAGGGATTTTAAATCGAATCATTACCTGCGATGAAAAGTGGATCCTGTACGATAATCGGAAACGCTCATCGCAATGGCTGAACCCTGGCGAACCAGCCAAATCCTGCCCCAAGCGAAAATTGACTCAAAAAAATTACTTGTGAGCGGTTGATGGACTAGTGCCGGTGTCGTTCAATACAGCTTTCTTAAATCTGGCCAGACGATTACGGCGAATGTCTATTGGCAGCAACTGCAAACCATGTTGGAAAAGCTAGCTGCTAAACAACCGAGGCTGGTCAATCGCTCTAGGCCACTGCTGCTTCAGGACAACGCTAGACTACACACTGCACAACAGACGACTACCAAATTAGAAGAGCTTCAATTGGAATGTCTAAGACATCCACCGTACTCCCCGGACCTTGCTCCAACAGATTACCATTTTTTTCGAAATTTGGATAACTTCTTGCAAGGGAAAATATTCAACTCCGATGGGGCAGTCCAAAGCGCCTTCAAAGATTTTGTGATTCCCGTCCGAATGGTTTTTTTAGTAAAGGGATCAATGAACTACCTATGAGATGTGCATAGACAGCACTGGTACCTGTTTTGATTAAATAAATATATTATATTTTTTTTAAATTAATAAATTAAAATTAATAAATTAAAATAAATTACGTTCCTCCCTTACAAAACGCCAATTTCATATGTAAAGACTAATATTTTTATTTGTAGACAATGTCAGTATTACAACAATTTACTACGGCATTCCCTGGAATTACGTCCATATCCTTTTCTTTTTACTATAGTCTTTAATCTAAAAAAAAACATTTACATGGAATTCATAAAAATCTATTTAAATGTAAACATAAACATGAGGTTGCCCCTCATGTATTTTTACTTTACTCTTACGTCTTTATATTGTGTATATGTATTTTGTAAAAATGTATTGGACTGTGTGGTCTTTAAATAAGAACTATATTATATTATTATTATATTAGTAAAGCTAAATACAATCAATTCATTCGTTCGAGTCATATTTGTATATGACTGTAACGAATGAATTGACTGTATTATTGTTAAAAGAGTATTTATTCTTAGTGGTCCTTTATTCTAAGCAATATTGCTACAGGACTTAGGGTACTTCAATGGGTTGTTAGGTAAACAGCTAGCTTGTTTTATTAGATTTCATGCATTTACACTGTGGGCTATATGACGGTGATAACTAGAAAATTGACAAAATTTACTATTTATTTATTTAATAAAATGTAAGTCAACTGTTTTATTATTGAGCAAACCTAAATTAGTCATAAGAATCATCAATTTAACAATAATTATCTTCAACTAGTAGTGTAAGGTATTAATATATTCTGCATCGCTAGGCAGACAAATAAAAATGAAATTAATAGGAACGACGCGGCCTTTGTAGCGCTTTGTATATTATTAAATGCTTTTTAAAATAGCCAGAGTATATGAATATTAATAGAATGTGCAAACTAACAACCAAGTGGAACTGAGTCTCCAAAAATAATTCCTATCCAAACAAGAGTTTCTAAGGTGGATGGGTATCTTGTCTGTGCCAAACATACGATTATATCAACCGTAAAAAGAGTTTTTGGCTTTTTATAATAATGTAGGTACCTACCAAAGAAAGTCACAAACGTTAATACTGAAAACATAACACTTCCTTTGTGTAGTCTGAAGTAAGAATGTAAGCCGCTTTAAAGTTGTCTCCTGAATTCAACAGAATTCTGAAAATCTCTTATATGTCGATAAGATCTTGGAATTAACAGGTACAAAATCATTTAAATTAATTTATATTATAATTTACATAAAAAAGTGTACTTAAGTGTTTAAAACAGAAGTTATAAGGTATAATATAATATGATCCGGGAGAACTCTGCTGACAAACTGCGCTGCAGTTTGGCAACGTAATTATTAGTATAATCATAGGCGAGGCATCTGTAAACATCCACTACTTAGATTTTCTAACCTAATGTGCATATTGTTATTATAACGATTGTTATACGTTGTTCAACTTTACCATCAGGAACAACGTACGAGAAACTAGCAATATGACAAAGTGGAGGCAGGTATGTATACCTACTATTTCCCAAAAATAAGAAGACTCAAGCCCGCAGTGGGAGCAGTGGGAAGATTTTATAAAATAATGAATGAATGAATTTTTAAAAGTTGCTATGGACAAAACTGAAAATGTCAAATCAATTTAACATCTTATATTTGATTAAAAAAAGAGAATATTAGGCCATGATTATTTGAAAACCCCTAAACATACGTTACATTCCATTTTTTTTCGTCTTATGTGTGCCAAACTCTTTTTCAAATAAACGTATCTGTCTTGATCAATATTTCAGCACAGTAGCAGCAGGTAAAGTCAACGAAGTAAGTACTTAATCAAAGTTTCACTAATGTCGGGAATCAAGATTTAGAATACGCTTGAATCTTTTATTACCCACCATGAAAAAGAAAACAAAGTAACAATAACGCCCCATCTTAATACAGCCAAAAATAGGCCTTGTCATTCTATGAGGTGCAAAGGATATTTCGATCTTAGTGTGGTAATAGTACATTATGGTACTAGTGTGTAACATTGGTGATTACCGCCGAGGCGCCATTGAGACTCGAGCCGTAGGCGAGGGTCTTAAGAGAGCCGAGGACGGTAATCATCAATACACACGTGTATCATACGACGTTTTTCAACACACTTGTGAATAAAATAACAACAAAAACTCATTTTATTTAGTAGATAAAAAAAAGTTATATATGACGTGAAAGTTTTATTTATTAAACACGTACGAGTTAAAATTATCTATTTAAATAAGAAGTTGCATGAAATGAGCAAGCAATAGGAACATTAATTTATTTGTTCTATAGAACATGTTTTTTTTTTATTAAAATTTTTTTTAAGAACAAAGCAACTCAACCAATAAAATTTAAAAAAAAAATCTATAACTCACTTAGTTATAAGTAAACTCGATTCTTTATGTTATCGGGTAACTTTACATGTCAGCTACTTAGTTATAATAAACTCGATTCTTTTGTTATCGTTCAATAAAATTTGCTTTTCAATCTCGAATAACGGTTTTGCGGTTAAGGTAGGTATAGGTAGCGTCCACCTCCAGACAGTAGCATTATAGTAGGAGGCATCCGCATCGGCATCGGGGAGACCATGAAGTACCTGGGATTGGTCCTCGATGGCCGGTGGGATTTTTCGGCACACTTTCGGCAGCTGCTCCCCAGACTATAGGGGGCGGCGGGCGCACTTTCTCGCTTGCTCCCCAACGTCGGGGGGCCTAACGTCACGTGCCGAAAACTCTTCGAAGGCATCGCACGGTCGATGGCCCTGTATGTGGCCCCAGTTTGGGTGGACCGCCTGACGGCCCGGAACGCTGCGCTGCTTGGCCAGGCGCAGCGTATATTGGCCGTAAGGGCTATAAGAGGATACCGCACGGTGTCCTTCGAAGTGGCCTCGCTACTCGCCGGATCCCCTCCATGGGACCTGGAAGTCAGGGTCCTAGCGTCGCTGTATACGTAGCACAAAGAGGCCCTGGCCAGGGGCACCAGACCCTCGCCTCGCGAAATCGAGGCGTGCCGGTCGGAGCTCCGCTAGGATGCCGTGGGGGTCTGGGAAGAGCGCCTTAGATACCATTGAGGCGGTGAGGCCCGTCCTGCATGAATGGCTTGGTCGAAGTCACGGCACTCTGACGTACAGGCTGAGACAGGTCCTCACGGGGCACGGTTGCTTTGGGAGGTACCTGTGTCGCCTCGGCCGTGAGCCTACGTCAGGGTGCCACCATTGTGATACAGGCGACGAGGACACGGCGCTGCACATACTCCAGGAGTGTCCAGCTTGGACGGAGCATCCCCGGGAGCTCGTCGACCATACCGGATTTGACACCTCGCTCCCAGCCGTGGTACGCACCATGGTCGGGAGCAAACTCGGATGGGACGCCGTCTCCTCCTTCTGCGAGCAAGTCATATTTGCGAAGGACGAGGCAGAGCGGGACCATGAGCGGACCTCCTTGCTCCGCTCCCGCCAAAGGAGGACGCGCCGGCGCTGGAGGGCGGATTTCGACCTTCAGCCGCCGTAAGCGGGCGGCGCGGGTGGGGCCCTTTGGGGTATAGGGGTTCTCACTCACCCGCACTTGCCGTCGAGATGAGAGCGCGAGTGTTCCGCGCGCGCTCATCTCTCTTCCCGTGGGGCGTGTTACAAACCGCCCCATGCCCGGATAAGACCTAGGAGAGCCGGGGATTTAGACCCCGGCATTGGAAGAGGCCTAGTGAGGGAGGGCCACGCCTGCCAGGGCACGCGGAGGCGGGAATCCCATATACCCGCAGCCCTGGCATAAGGCGCAGGACGGAACACCCAGGAGTTTTAGTGGGTAACCCTAACTGGGGAGTGGCAGTATATGTATAAGTTTAGTATTAAAATTAGAATAAATTAATATAATAAGTTATTGTTAAAGTACACCACAACATAAAAATCACTAATCACACACAGTAACAAAAATAAACAATAAGCGTGTATGAACTCTAAAAACTTTTATAGAAATTAAGTTGCGAAAAAGGGAACGGAACTCGAGTCCGTAGAGTTGTTAAAAAAAAACGGGAGTGGCAATAGCGTGGCACCAGTTCTGACTGGGCACGCTAGTGCCACCCCCGATCCGACGAATCCCACACTCACGGGTCGCGAATTATGCCCCCAGGCTTCTGTGTCTATCGCGGCTTAATCCTCAAACGGATTTCCCCTGGCCAAAAAAAAAAGGTATAGGTAGCGTTAAGATATGGGTAAATCTCTTACAGAATTCTAAGTCACGTCAATACGTATTTGAATAAAGGTTTATCTAATCCACTTTTTACATTGACTTTTAAATTTAACATCAACTGTTACGCGAAAAGTATTTGAAAGGTTGCTTATTATTATTGCCTTACTTTATGGAGCCCTTAAAAATGAAACGTAATTAATTAAATTAATATTAAATATTGCATGTTGCATTGGAAATATGCGAAAGGCATATGGCATGTCTAATAAGAGTTTTTATGAAAACACAGTAAATTTGTATTTATGCGTTGAAATTAAATGAAGATAGACACATTCGTATACTCCTATAGCAAATTACACTTGTGTTTTGATTAATATACAAAGGACAACAACTCTGGGACATATAACAAATACTCAGACCATAAAAAATGATTGAGAGTTCATGTATGAAATTAGGAATTGGACCTGGGACCTACGTTAGAGAGAACTAGGTGTGCCAACGCTTAGACCACTAAACCACTGGGGCCGTCAAATGACAAATTCCAAGACTCAATCTTAATATTGCTTATATCGAAAATTTAAAATATAAATGGCTTTGGCTTTCGGAGTTGAGACCCTGGGACTGAATGGGCTTGGAGCTCATCATATCGACCAAGGTCTCTCGCGACCAAAGGATTGGCTTACACCTGGGGGCAACGAAACGATTTGGAGTCAATATTTCACTTACAGATTTATAGACACTTTATTGTACACCATTACAGAAAAACTTATAGCCTAAAAATATTCTAAATGTGCACAATGGGCGGTCTTATCGCTAAGAAGCGATCTCTTCCAGACAACCCGTTTATTTTGTAGTTTTAGTTTTATTTATAGTATTTATACACAAATCTATAAATATTATTATCTTTTTTCCAGACAGTTGTGGCAGGCATCCAACCACTTCAAAACTACGGCTTGAAATCCCATTTTCCAACTGAAGAGCAATTCATTGTGTTTACGAAGTACTGGTCTGAACGAGGATTACAAACTCTTGAGAACTTGCTCGAGAAATCAGCTGGTCGATATAGTGTCGGAGATCAGATAACCGTCGCAGATATTTGTGTTGTTCCGCAGTTGTACAATGCAGTGACGCGGTAAGATAATATATTCAACGCTTATCAATTTCTTTCTTTTTATTACCTGTAGTAGAAAAACAACAAAGCGCCTAACCTGTTGGAATGCGATTACCGCTGTCCATCGGTGCTCGAACATTTCATAGTTAAGTTTTTTACTAGACCATTTTCGTTCCGTATTAAAACGTTGCAATAAATAATAATTATGTGCTAATTAATTCTTGAAAACCTTACAAAAGCATACTATTATAGTATACTAGCTGATGCCCGCGACTTCATCCGCGTGGTGCGGTTATTTAACTATCCCACGGAAATTCTTTAATTTTTCGGGATCAAAAGTATCCCATATGTTGACCAGGGATATAAGCTACCACCATACAAAAGTCGTTTCGGATATTAGCCGGTACAAACAGACAGATAAACAGAGAAACAAAAATTTAAAAAAAAATCTAAATTAGTTTTATTTCACTTCTTACATCCTCCTGACTCGGTTTTTAGCATTTTTTTCATTGTACAGAAATTCGACCTCTACACTTTTATTATATGTATAGATGTGTAGATAGATATATATATATATATATATATATATATATATATATATATATATAACTGCGAAAGTCTCGGTACATGTAGCGTAGGACGCCCTTCAGCCCGGTGTAACAAGGACCTGCGTAAGGTCGCCGGTAGGGGCTGAATGAGGAAGGCGAAGAAAGGGAGACCGGGATATGTGGCGCAGACTTAGAGGGGCCTATGTCCAGCATTAGACATTGATTGGCTGAAGAAGAAGAAAGTTTGGTTGGATGATTGTTGCTGAATCACGCCAGAACATCCGAACAGATCGGGATGAAATTAGGCACAAAGACACACAGAGTTTAGAATAGCACTTAGACTACTTTTTATCTCGGAAAATGTACAGCTCCAGTGGAATAACGTTTACGCGGGCAAAGGCTAACCTCGAAATATTTCTTTTGATAATTTTAAGGCTACAATAAATATATCCTCTCATTGTCATAGAATTGGAGTAGAAACTTTTAAACAATAATAAAATTTATATAAAGAACAAAACTAATGCTGAATTAAGCCTGTAACGTATATAATTTGTTCTTTTTCAGGTACAAAATTGATATCTCTAAATATCCTACGGTGTCAAGAATTTACAACACTCTCTTAGAGGAGGAACTTTTCAAAAACACTCATCCAAAGAAGATCAAACACGAAAACTGAATAAATCATGATAAATAACACACTTGAAAACAAACGCTCTTCAATTATGAACGAATTATATCCAAACATCACTTACAAAAATAAAGATGTTCTAAAATACTCATCTAATGGAATTTATTAATTTCTGAGATTCCATTGTTAAATAAACATTCGTATTTGCTTTCATTTTAATAACTCTATTCGCTACTTTACTCTATTCATTATTGACAAAACTTTGATTAAAATAAAATACTTTGCAGTTAATAAGTTTTATTATATACAACTAGCTGTCCCGTCAGACGTTGTCCTGCCCTGAAAAATAAAAATCTAAGCCCCGATTCTAGTGCCACCTACCGGTTCTAATTGTGAATCTAAACCATCCGGGGACCCACTTAAACACACAAAAACAAAATCATCAAAATTGGCTCAGGAGATTAGGAGGATCATAGAACCCGATCCCAGCGCCACCTACCGGTTCGAGTTGTAAATCGAAACCATCCGGGGACCCAACCAAACACACAAAAAGTTTAATCAAAATCGGTAAAGTCGCTCAAGTTATGTGCGCACATACATTTCTACGATTCGTTTTTATATTATAAAAAAATACAATATTCATATCATTTTGGAGACATACAAGCGAATAAATTGCCAAGTCCTTTTTCTTCACACGGCTTCGCTGACGTATTAAGGTGAATTTTTCAAGTGGGCTTTCAGGACCAAATCCTAAACTAAGCGAAATAGCAAAAAACACTCAAGGGAGTCTCGATGCCGCTTTCGATGAAGATGAAAGTGCTACATCATCATTACATTTTAGAAATATCAATTACCCTTGTCAGGAATTAAATCGACTGATTTAGAAAAAATAAACACATCTTCTATTATTAATATACCAAATCATAGTTTATAGGATCAATTTCCGTGAAGGAATATGAAACGCCAAATCAAGAGAAAGGGTCGATTTTGAACGAAATGTCGTAATTTCCTCTCATTAATTAAACATTAAGGCCTCAAAACCAAATCCAATTTATTTGTTCAAAACATGGTTAAACAGTTGGCATATATGTTATAGTGTACACATGTTTTGCTCACATAGGAGCATACAAATATTTATAATTTTTATTAAATTATATAATGTTAAATGAAACATATGAAAAGAAATACTGATAAGAACATTCATAAGTCAAGGAAGGTATTTATTTACAATTGAGGAATTCGTCCACCGAGTAAAACATTCTATTTAAGAGCCATTCTTTTAACTGAATTTTAAATTTATTTATCCTAAACTCTTTTATGTGGATTGGAATTTTATTGTAGATATGAATGCACATGTTATATTAGTTTCTGATAAAGAGGGTTGTTTTTCCCTGTGGTTGAAAAGCAAAGCCTTTGCCGGCCGACTTCACTACAACGCAGGGGCTTAAAAATAACTAGTATATAATACATTAAGATGCCCGCGACTGCACCACATTCCCCCAGAACTCCCGGGTCAGAAAGTACCTACTACAGAATTTAAAAAGAATGTAAGCTATCGCTTTAGTGCAAACTGTGTCGGAATAAGCTAATTTTCATGCACCCGAACAACTACAAACCGTTCCTGGGAAAATTCCCGCGGAGTTCCCGAGGTAAAAAATATTACACATTTTATTACATTCTTTTTTTTAATCTGACCATTTTAAATCGGTCCCAGAAAAATTCCCACGGAATTCCCAGAATAAAAAGTAAGGCAGATTTTAAGTCTAAGAATTTGCTGTCGATCAGCGAAAACCGCATCGAAATCGGACCAGGAGTTTTTACGTGAATCTCCAATAAACAGAATAACAGACAAGAAATCTAAAAATACGCATCATGTTTTTTTTTAATAGCTACAATGTACAGACAAAGCATTTTTAGAATGTTATAATATTGCAGATAGATAGAAATCGTGGTGGTATAATGGCTAAGGTACCCGCATTTTATACCAATGAAAAGGTTCAAATCTTGCTGCAGAGTATAACTACTGGAAATTATTATATTGTTAAATAAACAATGTGCTGGCAATGGAAATTACCGATGTGCCAAACACGTTAAATCGCCTTGTACAAGTGTAGCCGGTATATTGACCGAGCCCAAGAAATGAATTGTGCAGTATTTGCAACAACACAGAAGGGTTTATGGTAATAAACGTACAGCAACTGGTCATATATTTATAATCAGGTACCTTACGGTTTTAACAAATTTTATACACTGACTTTTTACACTCGACAAGCATTTTTAGAACACCTCGCCATCCCTCCAATAATGTTACACTATATTAAATAGCAAATTGGCACAACCGATAGCGGATTGAAGTAATTGATAAACTATTTTAATTAAAGGATAACCCTTTAATGAAAATAATTTAATACATTATTGTTTGGAAAGTTTAGATAATATTGTATGTAAGATATTATATAAAATATTTTTCAACACACTTGCTCATAAAGTGGCTCTATGGTCACCGCAATTAGGCACAGAATGACACCCATTATCAAACTGTGAGTAAAAAACATTATAACTCACTAGTGAGTTATAGATTTTTTTTTTAAATTTTATTGGTTGAGTTGCTTTGTTCTTAAAAAAGTTTTTATTAAAAAAAAAGATCGTGTTCTATAGAACAAATAAATTAATGTTCCTATTGCTTGCTCATTTCATGCAACTTCTTATTTAAATAGATAATTTTAACTCGTACGTGTTTAATAAATAAAACTTTCACTCATATATAACTTTTTTATTTACTAAATAAAATGAGTTTTTGTTGTTATTTTATTCACAAGTGTGTTGAAAAACGTCGTATGATACACGTGTGTATTGATGATTACCGTCCTCGGCTCTCTTAAGACCCTCGCCTACGGCTCGAGTCTCAATGGCGCCTCGGCGGTAATCACCAATGTTACACACTAGTACCATAATGTACTAATACTTAAAGTTTTACATGTCGTAAAATAAACCGAACACAGTATAAATCCATCGCGTCTGCAAACATGAAAATGAAATGTAATGAATACCGTCTATATACAGTTGAGGGATTTTAAATTATAAACTACACAATTACCACATCATATAAAGGATACATATTGTTACATCAAATTATGGTAAATTATAGACAACTCTATACAAAACAGGCGCTAATCACAGAATAAATAAAAATATAACATTAATATTCAATTAAGGAAATGGCCGATTGTATCGTTTAGAAATAAGAGGGTACATAACAAAATTAATTATTAACTTTAAAAGGAAACATGACAAGAACAACTATGCTACTAAATAACTGTAACAGTTTATATGAATGAAACTGAAATGAAACTATTATATCATTGACTAATGTTTTCCATTCCTTTGAATACTAAAATCTCTTTCAGTCGTATAATTCCTTAGTTTATAGATAAAAGTCAAATTGTTCAAAGGCGTTATATTTTCACAAAGAAATCAATCGCGTGTAACTTGATATTTCAGCTATAAAATTAAGCCTAAAAGGCCCTAATAAGAGTACAAGATGACTGTACTCATTTATATACAATGTATATAATAAACTCAACAGAAAACGTAAGTGGTTGCGACGAGTGAATTTATATCAGAAGTTCTGGTGTTTACCTAACTTGCGCTGTTATTCGTGACCACAATTCTACTAAACTATTTCTGACTCCATAGCGCGTAGATTTGATAAGAAGACATTGCTGAATATTAAAATGTATTCATAGCACATTTGTTGTCGAATAAATTATCTTAGAACGTAGGTACACTGTGAACGTAGCATTAAAGACTTTAAAGTTTATAGTTTTCCATTTCATAAACCGGTGAAGACTGATTTAAAAAAAATGGTGAAGGGTGCTCTGGAATGGTCGTTGTGAGATAAAAGGGTACGCACCTTGCACAATTTGCAGTGTCCTTCGATGGCTTAAATGAGCAGGCACCAGTATAACACTCTCGCATCTTCTAAATTTGATTATTTTACAATTTAACACGCGTCGCGGCGCGGATGGATTAATTTTGAGCTTCTATTCAAATATTTTGAATAGAAACTTTTAGTTCGTGTGTGCTTAGCGAGCGAGTTTTGCAACGTCTCTTTTTTTGAACGGGAAGCGGGTAGAGAGGGGAGATTTTGGTTACGGAACAGGAATGAACGAAAGAATGGAATGAATGGCGCGTACAGTTGTTATATTTTATCATTTAGCCACAAAACCCCATTATAGGTCAAAGTCACAAATTTTCATGTTTCTCTTCAGAATGTCTTTATATATACTTAAATCATAGACATTGTTTC
The DNA here is from genome assembly GCA_019925095.2 of Dendrolimus kikuchii. Taxonomy (NCBI): domain Eukaryota; kingdom Metazoa; phylum Arthropoda; class Insecta; order Lepidoptera; family Lasiocampidae; genus Dendrolimus; species Dendrolimus kikuchii. The sequence goes on along the minus strand of CM034391.1, from coordinate 9,616,731 downwards.
CTGTTTTGCTTTGCATTAGTTCAAATAAAAGGATGCTTTTACATATTATTTCAAACATATTGTCAATCTTTTTATGCCAGCAAATTCTTCAACTATACTCTGAGTGCTGTTAGCGCCATACGTGTTCAATATAATAATATCTTCAGGGTGCTGCTGGCTCGGCCTCGATTCTGCAGTACATCCATCATTTTCGTAGAGGCGAGCACTGATAACGTATAAGAAAGCCCCATCCCGTCTTTACTGTTCAGAGTCCAAGCTAGCACCAGCAATACCCTGAGGATTTTCGCAGAAACAATACACTCTCCTTCCCTTCGATGCAGGGTATGGTTACTTATCTAGTGTTGGCAAAGGGATGGAGCCATTGTTTCTGCTTTTGTGTTATTTATTCTGTTGTATCTGCCCCTACTAACATAGATTTTTATTTTTATTGCATGAGTTCAGCAGACAAGCAGACGGGCCCATTGATGGCAAGCGGTTACCATCGCCTATGGAAATCAACACCAAAGGTGCTACAAATGCGCTGCTCCTCTCTTAAGGGAGCAGATTTAATATTTATAATATCTGAAATGAAAAATAAATTATTAATTAATCACATGTGACATTATAAAAACATGACCGCAGCAGGTAGGCTACCGTCGCATACAGTGCCGCAGATAGGCACAGTATTATAAAGCCCAAGTCTCAGCTCGACGTAGCACTTCAGTGTTTCATACATACGCCCTTAGACCAGTTTACTCTCATGTTGTGTCGAATACAGTGCATAATAATGAAAGCTGTTCAATATATATATATATATATATATATATATATATATATATATATATATATATATATATATATATATATATATATATCCGATGAGCAAAATCAAAAAGTACACAAATATAGATAAGTAATACTCGCTTACTCTATAGACTGACTTGTTTGTTGCCAATTTAAAGTCATGTCAGGGAAATAATCCGTTAGACTACCTCACATTGCTGTTTCTACACTAATCCAAGGATTAATCTCGATTTCGAGGTGTGTAGTTTAGAATTAATCGCACTAACATAGAGAAGCCATTCATTCAGCAAACACGTAGATAAGTCCTCAGCCCAAAAGTCAGATTGTATCAGAATTCATCAAGCACTAGCCTTTTTCAATAGTACCTATAAGAAATCCCACAGAGAAAGTTGCCTAAATCACTTCAGATAACAAAGTTCTTTTAACTTTCAATGGAAAAGTTTTATTAGGAACGTTTCTATCCTTTGATCGTTTTAATTCAATACAATAAAGACCAATACTTATTTCGCCACAAAGCCACGCCGAAATCTTTACTTTGTTTTATAAATGATCCGAGGTGAACGATAACAGAGTCCTCTTACTTTTTTTGGATTCCGTACCCTTTCGCTTATGCGAAATGCTGCTTATGCAGCATTCGGCATAAGCAGAATGAACCCCTATGAAATCGCCATGTCTAGCTGCTTATCTATCTTTGTCTGACGTAGTCATTATTCTCGGCAACTACTGAATCTATATGGATTACGTTTTTGCAACATTTACACTTCGTTTGCACATTTCTAAAAACTTTCACAAATTCAAAAAACGATCATAAACAAATTAATGAAATTCAAACAGGACAACATCCGTCAGGCCACAAAACATCAAAACACAAAGCGCATAAACTATTACACCCGGATGTAAAAAGAAAAAATAACATACACGGCACTGGGATAAGCAAATTAGTATGTAAGTGTATGCTCCCCCCATAAAAAACCCGTTGGAGCACCACATACCCAATATGGCATTCCTATTCGCTTTAGAGAGCAGCGGTGCATTAGTAGAACCTTTGATGTTGCAAATGTCCATAGGCGATGGTAACCGCTTTCCATCAAGTGGACCATCTGCCTGTCTGCTGAACCAATGCAATAAAAAAAAATAGAGGAGGACATACACCATTAGTGTAAGCGGTACACTATATACCTATACATACACTTCTCTCACCACACAAACATGTAACAGCTATGCTCCACATTAGACTGTCTGGCAGAAAATATTCACTAGAAATCATTATTAGTAGGGCTTTTCTTGCGGGGACACGCAGTGCCCTTAAAGGAAATTTTGAAAATATCGAAAAATTGCCATAAAAACTGAAAAGTAAAAAAAAAAAACAATTTTGGTAACCTTTACAAAAGAATAGGATTTTTTAATAGGCTTTTTGGAGTGGAGCTACAAACAATAATTATGGACTTACATCTTTCGAGAATTGGCGTGCCCCAAAAAAGAGGTGACAAAAAAAAGCCTGATTATTAGTATAATCTAAATTTAAGGTACACCTCAACATACTAACAAATCTAACATAATATGTCATAGACAACAACACAAAAATAATATAGCGTGTACAATTTAATACTTTTTAAAATTATCTCTATGTAAAAAAGGTACGGAACAAGAGTTTCGGACTCTTGGACTTTCGGGTTTGTTATAAAAAAAGAAACGTCTATCAGGTCAGTTAGTATAGGGAATAAATACCTATAAAGAGTAATGGATTAAATAATAAAAAATATGTACATATAAGGTAAATAATTATTAAGATCCACCAGATCGTTCCCAACAAACTATGAAGTTTCGGAAAGAAAGCATTAATAAAATACTTATACTGCAAAGGTCTTATTCATAATGAGTTGAGTAAGTTTGTAGTATTCTTAAAGAACCGTAAAGAACCTTCAAACTTGAGTTAGAGTAACTCAATGTGAATAAGACCGTACTTTATAAAAATAAATTTAAAATAATAATTGTAATATTGCTGAGGTTTCAGCGCAATGAACCGACAAATAAACATTTTCATGAACTCAAACACGGAACGATACGGAACTGTCATATATCATCATATTCTCATAGATCGTTTCATTACAGCTTGTTCCACATATTTGGGTCACAGCTGCACGTTTGATACAATGGACAGAACTGGCAACAATAAATCTTTGTAATTTTTACTCCCAAATTTGAATAAGAAGCGGCCCTCTGTTGTGAATAGGATCGGTATACTATGTAGAATTGTAAATCTTAGATAATATGTTTTAAATAATAAAATGACATCATGAGAGAAAAATGATACATGGCAGGGGGAACCGCCTTTTTTATCATGAATTGGTTCGCGTTTGACTAGCATTGCTCCTGATGTCAGGTGGAAATGCAGTCTAAGGTGGAGCACGCTTATCTAGAAGATACCTGTTCACGCGAGACTTGAAGACACCTAGATTGTATTCTTCAGGAAAAACAGACGACGGTAAAGACCTAATGAAAAGTGGTTACCGTCCCTTATACACGATTGCAATCAGGGCTGGATCTAAGGGGGAAAGCCGGAGCCCATGCCCCCGGCGGCCGATTTAGAGGGCGGCAAATGCAAACTTCGCAGACAAATACACAACTCATCATTAACGCAACTTTGACCACTGAGACCAGTACTTTAAGCACATAAATTAAACTTCGCGGAGCTCTTAGACATAGGTTAAAAACCGCAGTGAGCGTCTGATGGCTGAAATGATGATGACAATGATTAAGGTGAAAATATAGGCGAACGGAGATGGCATTCTTCAGTTTTTGTCCCCCTCGGAAACATTCAAGATCTGGGGCTGATTGTAACACACGGAACGAAGCGAACATCTTGCCAGTGTTAAGAATAGGATTCAGGGGAATGGAATACGGTATAATAATGGGGGAGATGAGAGTGGGCTATCAAAACCCTCAAGCGTCGTACAATACACGATTAGCTCAAGGCTAACCGTTTCACACGGATATTCTGTGAGAGCATGGTATCTATCGCACCGAGCCGGCTCAGAAAACTGTAATCAAGATAATAATTCTACGCTCTACCTCGTGGCAGACACGTAATACCAACTAGTCATATAAAATTTAGAAGTTTTTCGGAGTTTAAAGTTTTTTGTTGCAGGGTTTGTCCCACCTATTATTATTCTTTTGTGGTTTATTCTGCAATGCATTTATAAATTTTATTTACAAAAAACAAAAACGGAAAAGTCAAAACCCTATTTAATGTGTACGTATATTGATGCATGATTTTATCCCGAGACTGGAATAACAAATCTATTACAGTGAATACTTCTTCTACAGTTGAAATAATAATTATGACAAAGCAAATTTAAATAGTTTGAAAAACTGTTCTGATTGTTTCTTTGAAGTTTTAAGATGACAAAACGATGAAGATACGAAGGGATACAATCTATAATTTAAAATTTTACATTCCTTAAAAAATTGGTCCTTATGCGCTTTACTATAATTTGGTATAAGTAACAATGTATTATTAACCCAGGTTGTGTTTATTTTTTCAATATCAGCTGATTCGATTCCGGAACAAAAGTAATGGATTTTTCAAAAATCTAATGATACTATATTACTTTTCATCAAAGTCGGTCTCGAGACTCCATTGAGTCTTTTTCGCTATTTAGCGTAGTTTAAGATTTGACCCTGAGATCCCACTTGAAAAATTCATCTGTATATTCAAGATAATTCTAAAAGAACATAAACTATACTATACTATATCAAAATGAAATCTAAATAATAACAAAGCATAAACACAATAAATAAATCTTACAAGAATCACGTCATATTTATTTTGTTAATTAAAATCATGGCCATTAATCAAGCAAAAGCTTGCCTAACAACTTTATCCTATTTTAAGATCAGCGATAAATTGTTCCAAGGATATACACTGACTAGAGATTAGGATATTAACTTTAATGTTTCTTTAATTGGACACAAGTGAATATATTATATACGTTGATAAAAATATTTTTACTATCTGTTTAAGGTTAAGCGATAATTAATGCGCTATTTGACTCGTTTAAGTAATTATTTCATTTGTCTTGTTATTCTCGTACAAAACTACAACTACTTTATTCTAAATAAGACATAAAGTGAGCAGATTTTAAAATCTTACTTTAATAAAAATTTACGAGCACAAACGTGAATTATTACAGACGAAACACTGAATTGGGCTTGATCTAAATAAGTCAGGAAAGTTCAACTTTTTCCTAGAATAAGTAATAATAAAAGTAATATTTAGAATATAGGTCATCTTAAATATTGATATTATTTAGCAAATATTGATACGTTATAGAAAATATAATATTACTAGTACTATATGCACAGTTGCACCCCGTTGTTTCACATTTCACAGTTATCATTTTATTACCTAAAATTTGCTATCGATCAGTGACAAAATTGCATTGGAAATGATTTTTTTTAATCTGGCCATTTTATATTATTACCCGAAAAATTCCCAAAGGATTCCCAGGATAAAAAGTAGCGCGAATTTGCTGTTGATCAACGAGTACCGCGTCGAAATCGGCCCAGTAGTTTTTACATGAATCCCGAACAAACAGACAAACCGACAAACAGATTTTTTTTACATAGCTTCAATGTACAGACATATTTAGAATTTTATAATATTATAGATATTAAAAAATATTTTGTAATTCAGGAGCCACTTACTATGCGCCTCTGCCTTCATTGATCTTCATTAGCCTGACATCGATGCAATAAACATGATGTGACGAAGCAATGTGTTCGAGCGGCGAGGCCTGTTGGCAGTATCATCGTCGCCGCTGCCGACTCGGCGACATGTCTTAGCGGAGCGAGGTAGGCGGCGTGAGGCTGCAAGCCAACAAAAGCAGCCTCTAGCTCATCCGAAGCAAGAAACGGGATGGGACCGCATGCAAATATACCTCCTACGTATTTGTTCGGGCCGAAATGGCTCTACGGAAATACGCACTATTCCTTCTACTATTGTTTTACGTACTCAACGAGGGAAGCGGGGACGGTGAGTAAATATTTTTTATTTCATTTAAATACTTTTAGGTACTTTCGTTTTCGAGAGGCATGCCTCCGCATACATTTTCATACCAAAAAACTCAGGTTGAGTGAGATATTGTTTACACATGAATATCAAAATAACCTTAATATATTCATCTTAAAGAACAGAAAATCTTCGATAGCAGAATTATTGATTCTATTGCTTTTTTTTTATTCTACTAAAGATTAACGGCCCTGTTCATATTGAGTTAGAGTTAGTTAGTAGGCTTCTTTTCAGGATCTTCAAGAAACTTGTAAACTTACTCTTAACTCAATATGAATAAGAACGTAACAGATAAATTCTTCTTTTACATGCAGTACAAGTATAGTTATTTCGCTTTTATTAAGTTAACTTTTTTCTGTTAAATTTTCATTGACTATAACCAAGTATAATTATATGTACTGACTTTGTATTGTTAAAAATAGTTTATACAATTTTGGATTTTTATACTACTACAAGACAAAGAGTATATATACCTAGTCTTGCCATAAATATTGCAACAAAGAGTTATTTTTTTTCTATTGTAAATAATATTTATAAGTTTTACAGTGTGTTAGTTTAATACACAAATATAAAACAATTTAAAATATGAAAAGCTTATTTGAAGGGGTCTCCATTTGCTGCAATACAGTCCTTTAAACGTTGAGGCCAGTTATCAATAGAAGCAGGCACTCTTTCCATGGGAAAATCTTCACTGCCAATCATATGGATTATTTTAGGGACTCCAAATTATCATGGCGTTTAGAGCAAGCCGTACTCCCTAAAACTGATCATAAATCATAATCCCGCGGATTAAGATCGGGACTAGACGATGGCCAGTCTTCAGCTCTGATGAAGTCCAAAACGTTCGTTTCCAACCAAGACTGCGTGGACCGAGCTTTATGACCCGGCGCCGAGTCTTGCTGGAAGGACCATTCTTGGTTATTGAACGTGGTGTTGTTAAGGGGCTTAACTACCTTCTCAAGAATGGTATCTTGATACATTTGTACCGATGTTTTGATACCTTTTTCACAAAAATATGGCTCAGTCACTCCTTCATAGCTAACACCCCACCAAACCATCACTGAAGACGGATAATGCCCACGTTGCACTGTGTCGACTAATTGAGAAGTTTCCTTAGAGCTTTGAGCATAAATACGGTCATTTTGTTTGTTTAAGTGTTTCTCAATTATAATAAAACTACGTTTTAACGGTTTTAAGCGCGGTAATTTTATTTGATTCTGGTTTTTCCGACGTTTCGGCCACTTTTCAGTGGCCGTGATCAAGCTTGATTGTGAGGGTGGATTGTCATACATTGGGCAAACAAAGAGGAGCATAAAAACACGAGTAAAAGAACACATTGCTGACATGAAACACACAAGGTCTACGAAGTCTGCGATCAGTGAACACACGCTGGATAAACCCAACCACTACATCAGATTCGATAACCCACAAATCCTCGAAAGAGAATCGTTTCCCTTGATGCGTGAGGCTATTGAAATCAAAAAACACCCAAATTTCAATAGAGAAGATTTGGCAGTACCACCTGTTTGGGATCCAATTATCGACCCAAACCCAGCAAAAACCAGCTGCCAGACCTCAAGACACTGTGAGCTCTTTCTGCGTACAACGGAACACAAACCAACTTGACTGATAATTACTTTTATTTTTCCTTCCACCCATTTTAATATTATATAAAATTATTAGAGCTAGGCATGTTTGCTGAAGAGTTTCTTGCGCCGCTTCTTCTCTTCAAGCCATAACATGTTGCGAAGCGGTAGTAAATTAGATTAGGCTCCCATAGATTAAATAATAACCATAAACAAAATTAAAAATTAAATAATTAAAATTAATAAGTTGGCGGTAGGCTAAATAAAACTTTAACAATACTCGTTGACACTTGACATCTTTGTCTTCCGTGATCACGGCCACTGAAAAGTGGCCGAAACGTCGGAAAAACCAGAATCAAATAAAATTACCGCGCTTAAAACCGTTAAAACGTAGTTTTATTATGTATACAAGTCGCGAAAACTTAAGAAAATATTATGTTTCTCAATTGTAAAAAAATTGTCATCCGTAAAAAAAAACTGTGACTTCCCTTTGCGTACCGTTTCAGTAGTTGTTTCGATTTTACCACCCTATTCTTCTTTAAATTATGAGTCGAGATATGACCAGTGCGTCTCTTATAGGCTGCAAGTCTTATGTCATCTTTTAAACTAGGCGACATGGTTCTAGGTGATATCTTCATCTCCCGAGATAAAATCTTTTCCTTTCGGACAGATTTCTTCGAATTCTTTCCTTTACTACTTTGACCACCTTTTTCGTACGAACACTACGTGGACGGCCAGATCTTTTTCTGTCACAAACAGAGGAGGTCTCATTGTACCTATTAATAGTCCGGTACAAAAATATTTGACTAATACCAATCGTATGGAGAGTTTTAAAAATTGCATTTGGCTCCATACCTACATTGTGTAATGCAATCACAGTGATTGGGCTCTCTTTATCGCCCCACTCTATTTTAATATCGTAAAATTTTGTACAATGTATTGGCGCCAAAATGAGAAAACACAATGAACAATCATATAAAAATGACGGATTCCAAATTTAAATGTAATATTTTATTTCTTTTTAATTGTAACAGTATTTATGGCCAGAATAAGTATTATATATTACCTTTGTCTCCACAGAAACATTTGTTCGGAGTAAAATATGCTGTACTTTGTTCATTTCAAGTGTTCATATAAATAAGATAATTACTTAAATAAAAATTATTATATGTAAGGTTTATTACATATAATCATTTTTATTTAAGTAATACTTGGATAATTTTCTTGTTTTAACAGTGACTTTTCTGATTTAATATAGTCTTCAACTAGGTATATGCAAGCAAGATAAACAATAAGAAATTGAAATCCTTTAAATTAAAAAAAAACAGTACTTTAAAATATTTGTATAATACAACGCACATTTAGGATTCGCTGAGCTCAAACAAAATCTCTTATTCAAAAGCATAAATATGCAAATCCCTCAATTTTTTGTTCAACGACCCGTTTAGGTAAATATATTTTTATTAGAACCTCATACCAAAATTACCAGTTTTAGATATTTTTTACTATAGAATTTTGCACCCGCATAAAACCTATGTGATTTGAAAAACACTTAAGTATGAATAAAGTAAGTAAGAAAATACAACTTGTTTCCTGACATATTTTTTTAGTATCTCAATTTGATCGTTTATAAAGTTTTACGCGAAATTGCCTGCCGTCAAATACTTGTAAGTATACTACAAGATTTATATTTTTTGATATCAAAACTCTATACTTCAATACTAATATTATAAATACAAAAGTTTAGATAGATGTTTGTCGCTCAATCACGCTAGAACGGCTGAAGGGATCTGGATAAAATTTAGCATAGAGATAGATTATAATCTGGAATCGGGTCATGTGGGATAATATTAACGCTAGCGACGCCGCGGGCAAAAGCTAGTAGCCTATAATCATCTTCAGTTTCTAAACTACCTGCAAGCCACATTTCTTACGGTTATAACTTTTTATTACTCTAAACAAAGTCTAATATTTCTGTATTACATAGATGCTGGGGCTTCGTCTACGTTACTGTTAAAACATCTACGGGTCTTATTCATATTGAGTTACAGTAAGTTTGTAGGCTTCTTTATGAAGCTTACTTTGACTCAATATGTATAAGAGCATTAGACTGGCCGAATGGGTCTATAATTAAAACGTTAAAAAATAACGCCGTTAACGCATAGCCACATTAGTGTATATATAATACATACGTTATCCGTCAATACTTAACGTCGCTAACAATGTCGCAACTTAAATAACGCAGTAAACCCATCGCCATATCTGTGTGAATCGGCCTAAATCTTTAACACTAACGCAAATGAAGCTCTACCTTGAAATAAAATATAAGGCAAATGTCAAAAAGACTTATATAATTTGCAAAGTAGAATCTTAGTACATTTAACTCCAATTAATACACAACTTGCTTTAGGCACATAAATTTGACTTTATTTTAGCTTATTCAATATAATTTTTGTTGATAGGTCAATTAGAATTCTTCGATGTACTTTCTACCCTCCGTATCAATGGGCTTCCTGATGGCGTCACACGCATCCCTGGACGATGCCAGTCACCGTTCGCTGAAGAAAGAAGATATAGCGCGTTCAATCTCGACAGAAATGCTACCTTGCATCAGCTCGCTGCTGGCATGTTCTACAATACATTCCCGGAGGACTTTTCTATTTTAGCTGTTGTCCGAATGCCAGAAGGTAATTTTTTGAAAAAATAGGTTATATTGAAACTAATAAAAGTTTATTAGTTTTACAGTCGTAGTCGCTTATTCATAACAGTTATACAAGGTATATAGACTGTTTAAAGCAGTGTTACACATAATTTCGATATTAACGCGATTATGGTTTAATATCAAACTGCTTTAGTAATAAAATTAAAACCTGTTTTCGCATTTTAGGAATTACGATTAAGACCCTAAGGACCAAATAAATAACTTTAATTATTAACATTCTTACGGCAGGCACAGACCAAAATCCCCTATTTGTTTTATACTCTGACGCCGGCGATGAACAATTGCAATTGGTTCTGGGAGAGATGGTTGAGTTGTATTACGAAGACACTCGTGGAGATCCGCAAGATAATGAACTTCTTACTTTCCGCGCTGATATCGCCGATGGTAGGTAAGTAATAGTAGTAATAGTCAGATAAGAAACCGAAAACCTTAAAGCCTCTTGCTTATAGGTAGGTTGTATTATATATTTTTTTAAGTCTAAAGATTTATATTTATCTCGATATTAAATAGGTAATTACACTAACGTAAAAATATACAATTAAATATTAAAAATAAACTGACTGACAAATAAATTAAAATAATGAAAGATTGTATTATAAATGTTAAGAATAATAATCCTAATAAAATCTTTGACTAAAGCTTTTGTTAACAATGCTTTATGGTTACGTCAAATGTAAAACTCAAATGTATTATATTTGTGTATTATCTTTCAAAAAAGTCGTGGTAGCTTAGTGGCTGCTGCAAGCGACCCAAACGCAAAGGGCGTGCATTCGAATCCTGGCCGGAAAGCATGCGCTACTTAAGCACTTATCTAACCTAATTTGCAAAGAATTACAATTACCACGTGCTAGCAGCGAAGGAAAACATCGAGGTAACCGATTTGTTAAAACCGCCATTCCACCTTAGACAAGGCTGGCGGGTATACTGTCTGTCACCCTATAACTAGGAGGCCCGAGCCCAGCAGTGGGACATTTATGGGCCGTTAGTATTATTATTATATTATCTTTCAAGAACTAAACACTCTCATAGTCGAATGACGTTTTAGGTGGCATCGTCTGGCGCTTAGCATCAAAGGTGATTCTGCCACTCTTCTAGTGGATTGCGAAATCAAGGAAACACTCTCCTTGGATCGTAAGCCGGGAAGCACTTTTAATTTAGCTGGAGCTCTAGTTGTTGGTGTTCAAGTCACATCAGACCAATATTATGAAGTAAGTAATGCTGTTATTAGACGGATCAACCAAATTGAATCAATTTGGTTGAAAAGCGCTGAATTAACAGGGCACGGCGAATTTCAATAACATTGAATGATTCAAGTTTATCACTTTTGGTTGATTCATTCAAATTGAAAGATTATACATGAACCACCTAATATCGGCATGAGACTTGTTTTGGTACATAATCTTACGAATAATGTGGAATTGTTTAAAAAAATTCTAAATACTATTGCGTACACTCATGGGAGGTTCAATTTAATTAACTGTTTAACTCAACACCGGAAAAGTTCTACTGACATAAGTACTAAAAAGCCATTTTAATTAAATACAACTCTACCTTGTAATATCTTCTTTTTTGTGATTTGTGTCTAAGAATAATATAGATACTTACTATGATTTTAGGGAGACATCGAGTTACTACAGTTTGCAAACAAACCAGACATAGCTTATGATATGTGCATAACGATAGCACCTGATTGTGGACATGGGTTCAGAGGCCGCACTGCCCCTCTGAACAATTTGCATGTAACAGAACCCAATTACCAAATAGACAATACTGAAACCGCTACATTTAGACCTGTCACACAATCAACTAGTCCTGAAATACAAACTGCCAGAATGTACATTCCTATAAGAACTAATAATTTGGATAGAAATAATAATAACGCAGTGAACCGTACAGATGATCTATGGAGATCTGCAAGTAGTGATCTTTCGCCAATTAGATCGAATTGGCCAATCGACAATTCATACAGCAACTTCGCTGGTCAATTTTTAACATCAACGGATCCTGGTAAGAGAATTAGTACTATTTCATTTTTAAAAAAACATAATGGTTGGTGAACCACATGTAGTTGCTATTGCAGAACACTCTATAAGCAGGAGTTAGAAAATTAAAATGATATAAAATGTTATTGACCTATTCATTATCCCAATTGATCATATTATAACTTAAGAAGTCCTTATATTTGCCATTAACTCCTAGAATATCGGACTTCTTTTCGTAAAATGAGGTAAACAATAAAAAAATATTTATAAGAATAAAAACAATTTTTTCACATTTTTTTAAATTATGTTTCACAAGAAACGTAACTAGTAGTAAAATTTGGGATTTTACCATTACCCAACAGTGGGCACGCAACATGAGGGTAGCTGAAAAGTTCACGACACGGACAAGTTTGTCGCTAACATTCCAGATTTAAATTGATAATATAAGTAATTAATATAAGACAACTGTTTTAGATGAAAATAGTATTTTCGGTCGTTTTACCGGAATCGAAGAACTGCTGCCTGCAACTCCAACACCCACGACATTAAATACAGCAATCACTACTTCGGAAGCTGTTGAAATAACTACGGATAAGGTAAAAACATTTAAGTAAAACTGAAATATATTTTAGTGAAGACGTAATTATTTTGAAACATTGGGTTAACATCAATTTCAATATTACCAAGCAGTTATGAAAACAAAGTTACAAATCTTTAGAAATGTGAAGAATAGTTTAATATTATAATTGCGAAAGTTTGGATGGATGTTTGTTGCTCAATCATGCCAGAACGGCTGAACGGATATGGATGAAATTGGGCACAGAGATAGATAGTCTGGAATAGCAAGTAGGCTACTTTTATCCGTGCAGGAACGGAGAAAGAATACAATTTCCTGCGGCCGGGCGGCCTGTCGTAAGAGGCGACCAAACAACCCACAGCCAGGTGAAATTGGGCACAGAGATAGATAGTCTGGAATAGCAAGTAGACTACTTACTACTACTACTACTACTACTAACTTGTAGTAGTATCTCAGAAAAATCTACGGTATCTACGGACCAACACGTAGAGCCCCTTGACAAAAATCTAAATGTGGCGTGACGCTGACCGGCGATTGTCCTTGACAAGCTCCGGTTATTATAGGGGATGAGAACAAAAGGTATAGGTATATTTGAATGAAATGCTAGTGGAATTACGGATCGGGGACTATGGGGACTATGGCGTGTGCTCGTCGCAATGTTCAAGGAATATGGAAATAATGGGCAGACGGTGACTCACTGCATGGGCCCCTAAAAATGCCGTACAAGATTGGCACGTAGGTGCCATTCTTGTACAACATGGGTGTGAGTGGCTAAGGGGTGTGGAGAGGTGGGCTGCAGGTTAACCGAAACTACTACCGACGTTATGCTATTTATCACTTTCACCCCTGGAGCTTGAGTCTTAGATCTAGCGATCTTTACTCCGTACAAGCTGGCTAAGGCAAGGTCGGAGGCCAGGGGGGCTTTACCTTGGCCCCCCGAAGTCGCAATCGAGGTGTCTCTACTCACCTAAGGCTTCGCCACAAAGCCCCCTTGCGGGTCATATTAAATATTATTATATTATTATGATGTAGAGTTTTGACATCAAAAAGATATTGTGATCGAGTCTGTCTTATAACAAAGTTTGAATAAAATAACAAAAATACCACTTTGTTTTTGGCACAGACATTCTAGTATATTTTATACAATCAAATAAAATGTGAATAACGTATGATCTGCTACATTACACAAACACATCTAACTTACCCTTTCTTATAGCTTTTCGTTACCTCTCACGTACGTACAAGGCTATAAGGTTAACAACACCCACGCTTACCTAATGCAAAACCATCATTGAAATTATTTTCTTCAAAATCTGATTTACATAAACATATTTCTCAAGAATTTTTACCGCATACGTTATCTCATAACAGGCTTCACGTTCACACGTCTTAATGAAGTTATTTCCTTATTTTGTATCAAAGAGTGTTCTATGTATCAAAAATAATGTTTTAGGCGAAGCGTGAAGACAGTAAAGAAGCGGATGTTATAACGGTTGTCACCGAAGCACAGTACACCCCTATGACGACTACCGAGGACACGGATTGGCTTACCCACCCTCCGGATATAGCCGATGTGAGATAACCACTTTCATAATAAAAAGCAAAGGCTTTTCATAACGACAAAGAAAATAACGTTACGTAACAGTAACAAAGGTTTCGTAGATACAGATTGCTGCCGGCTTATCTTTAAAAATAAGACAATTATAAATGTAGCACAGTAGTTTTCAGTATTTCAATATTATTCACGCAATTACATCACAGTTATAACAGTAGCAATACAGGTTAAAAATATGTGGTCTGATTCATAAAGAGTTAAAATAAATTTGTAGGCATCTTTAAGATTCATTAAAAAAAGCTTACAAACTTACTCTAACTTAATATGAATAAGAGGGTAAAACTATCATCTGTGATTTTGTTACTTATAAGCAAAATATTAAAGGGGCTACCAATTATTATAATACCATTAGTATATAATAGTACATATACATGTTAGATTATAATTATTTACCCGGCTTTTTTTTCAAATATTCACTCTTCTCTATTATTATATTATCATCATTATAGTATCATCAACAGTCGGTTTCTGAACTATAACGTGCAACGAATTACGTCATATTAATTTGTAAGTTCATTAATTATTTTATGCAAAACTAGTGACCCCGGCAGACATTGTCCTGCTCTGAAAAAATCAAAATCTAGGACCCGATACCAGCGCCACCTACGGATTCCAATTATGGATTTACACCACCCGGGGACCCACTCAATAACACAAAAACAAAATCACCGAAATCGCTCCAGCTGATTAGGAGAATTCTAGAACCCGATCTCAGCGCCACCTACCGGTTCCAACAGGATAAAAAGTATCCTATGTCCGTCTCCTGGTTCAAGCTACCTCCCCACCAATTTTCAGCCAAATCGGTACAGCCGTTCTTGAGTTATAAATATTGTAACTAACACGACTTTCTTTTATATATATAGATTGAAACCGGGGTGGATTCAAGTATATTGTGGTTAAACAAAGGGTTTATTTTATGGTAAGCCCTAATCGTTATGTAAAACTGTAATGTGCAAATAATTTGTTACCAAGGAACGTTGTGGGCAGATTTTGGACATAATGGCCTGATTAAGAGAATTACTAACGTAGACCTGAATACTGACATTCGCAATTTTTCATTTTTTTTAATTACACAATAGCGTCTGGTATGATGGAATAAATAAAAATTATCAGTTATTCAATTAGTCAAAGAGCCTCTGTAGTAATTTGTCAAAACACACATATAATGCAAGCCAATTGCAATTACATATAATTAATATGCAATTGGACAGTATTATAATGACAATGATTTATTTTGTATGAATCTTACGTCCATAGAATTTATTAGTATCCAAGAGATTTAAATCCTATTTTTTAATAAAAGCGGACCAAACGAAAACATAAATAAAACAATGAAACACAGAGTAAAAGTATTATTTGATGAATTAAAGAAAGAATTAAAGAAGAAAAAAAGAAAAAAATTGGGTATATGACAAATGTCGCAAAAAATACTAACATAGATATTACATACATGATAAAAATACGCGTTAAAATGCCATTTTATCCTCTTAGTTTTAAGATCTATGAGGCTGCGACGTGTTGTAAGATAATAAAAAGTATCTCAGTTAATTTGACTGTCATCTGTCCTATTGTATTTTTACAATAATTCATCTACAATTTCCTTTTTAGTACAACACGACGATAGGCTACGACTCATCCGAAACCTATTATGACTACGGAAGTCCCGGTGCATACATGGGACCACGGGGTTACCCGGGTCCACCGGGATTACCAGGACCACGGGGACCTAAAGGAGAACCGGGAAAATCTGGGGCTGAAGGACAGCAAGGATATCCTGGACCACCTGGACACGTTTTTGTAGTGCCGGTATGTTAATATTTTTAACTTATCATATTACTAATGGATGTTTTGCACCAAATGGCTCGCATCGCATCGGATCGGAATGTATTTTACAATCTTTTAACGATATTAAATCGTGTACACAGTAAAAAAAAGTCTATATTATCATGCCGCGCACAACAGCTTGACTGCGAGCGTCTTCCGCGACACGCGATCGTAACCGAAAGTACGCTCGCTGCGAGGCCGACGCGCGATCGGCTCCGTTCGCATGTCGTCTTATGCGATTGGATCATGGATTTTTTTCATATCAAATCCTCATGAAGTGTATGGAATACATCAACTTCAACCATTTTCAAAAATTAGGACACGTCAACAAGGTAGGAATGAAATTATTAGACTAGGCGCAGAAACGGATATGTTAGCAAGTGACGGTACGGAGCCGATCGTATGCGTGGACATCCTGCGACACGATCGGTAGTCGCCGCATCCGTTCGTATCCTTTCCAATCCGATGCCATGTGTACTGTTTGGTGAAAATCACCTTTAGAATCTAATAACAACAACCCGTTAACAATAAACGGAGGTCTTAAATGAAGGACATGTTATATTGTCATTAAAATAAACAGTATGAAAAATTATCGGAAAATATTTTCTAGCAAAACTTATTTCATAATACCAGTTTATAAGCAATGTGTAGTCCTACAAAATATACTATCAGCTTCTCAAAAACAAACAGATTATTTCGGAGTCACTTTCTTATTGTAATTATGGCATGGTTACCTTAAATAGACATTAAGCACATAAATGAGGTAATTTATAATTAAAATTAATTTCCTATATTTTCAGCTTCATCAATCTGGCAATGATAAGGGACCAGACGCTCAATCAGAAGCACTACGCCAAATGCTGACCCAACACATGGTAACTTTAATTTTATAATTTGGTTTATGCGTTTATACATAACGCATGAACTCTATTTTATGTTGAAGTAGTCTCAAGAACCTCATCAAAAGGAAATCCATCGTGGCTGCCTACCCCTATGAGAAACAGGCATGATAATATGTAATTACGTATGTATTCTTTGTTTAGTCAGCAATGCGCGGTGCTCAAGGACCTATGGGTATGACTGGACAATCCGGACCTGAAGGTGCCGTGGGCCCTGAAGGTCCTAAGGGGGAACAAGGTGAACAAGGCGAGCCAGTAAGTAAAATCATAAATATACATATACAGTATAATCAAATTAGACT
Source organism: Dendrolimus kikuchii (assembly GCA_019925095.2). NCBI lineage: Eukaryota > Metazoa > Arthropoda > Insecta > Lepidoptera > Lasiocampidae > Dendrolimus > Dendrolimus kikuchii. Next base: position 9,599,370 of record CM034391.1, on the reverse strand, counting down.
AACTGATATATTTTCTATACGAGAAGATTTTAGACTGAGCCGTAACGTTTATTATTTGTAATCCATAACTCCACGTCTATTTTTGTTTTTGATTTAGAATGAGTTTTCTAACTGATCAAATATTCAAACGCAAAAATTCAAATATATGTTTTAACATGATTTTTATGAAAGGTACCTATATATTTTCCATGATGAATGAATAATTCTTATTAAATGTGGTATATGTCTGCCATCGGTGAAGCGTTATAGAATATTGTTATAAGTAGTTGGTACAGTAATGGTAGTCAGAATATGGGTTCGAAGTATACGCACGCGATTCTGAAAAATCTACTTATTAACGAGCACATAACAAAAGCTCTGAAACGTTTATTTACCAGGGCTCACCAGGTCCAAGAGGACTACAAGGTCCACCTGGTCGACTGGGCCGTCGAGGCCATGCTGGGAGAGACGGTGAACGTGGATCAACTGGAGCTGTAGGTGCTAAAGGTGAACAAGGTTATCCTGGAGTACCTGGTATGCCTGGAGATAAAGGAGAACGAGGTACACCGGGATTACAAGGCGAACCTGGTGCTCCGGGGCAGGATGGGCCAGCTGGGGATGATGGACCTTCCGGACCTCCGGGACTTTCCGGAGAACTTGTGAGTACTTATAAAAAACATTATTTATACCATGCTCATTTAAACTGATCTAAAAAAGCATAATTGCAATTATTATCGTGTCATAATTATGAAGAAAAATATCATGACGAAAGTTACATAAACATCGAGTTTATTTTCGATTTTTCATTTTTATGAAAGATATGATTTCTTTTTATCTACACTATTATACTTATATCTCAATTTACAGGGTCCTAGGGGTTTTATGGGGCCAAGAGGATTTCCAGGGTTGATCGGATATCCAGGTATACCTGGTATTGAAGGACCTCAAGGAGCTAAAGGTGCATCAGGGCAACCTGGACCATCTGGTCCACAAGGTCAACCAGGTCAAACTGGTCCTGTTGGATCTCCTGGGCCACAAGGACCGATCGGTGGACCAGGAATTCAAGTAAATAACTTATTTTTTAAAATATTGCTACAACTTAAGCCCCGACAAAGACAAATTCCATGTACAGATCTGTAAAAGCACATTTTATTACCTGTCGGCATTTGAAATAATTGTAATCCTTTTATGATCGTCTTCTTTTGTTCACTTATTTATTGGCATACGTTTCTAATTATTGTGGAGAACAGCCTATTGTCCTATTGCACTCGCTCAGGAGCATCATTAGCCAGGTGTTGCGGATTACAATTACAAGCTAATTCTAGGAAATTGTGTCGACGTTGCCGGGCGGCACATTAGCATTTGTGAAGTATAAAACGACGGCCTGATTGAGAGAGGGGACAGTTGAGCTAGAACTACGATACGGGCGTAACGTGTGTACATCCGGAAATTTAATATTGACGGACCTTGCGCGTTTTATTGAATTACGACTTTCTGCATTACATTTGGATTTGTTGTGTTCGGTTATATTTGTACCTGTGTTATACGTATTTGTATAGTTCTAATAACCTCTATAATAATTCTAACGGCATTTTAAGTCGATTCCCACTAACTCGTAACATATCTTTATGTAGTACTGAATTTCTCAATATTTGGTAATATTGTTTCATTTATATTTTATTTTAACATGTCATATAGGTACAATAAGAAATACTTTCCGAGGAAAATTATAAAAATTTAAATTTTATTTTGTAATTTCTCAAATTAGCTTTAGTTTCTATTTCATGCCCATAGGGACCACAAGGGAAACCGGGCATTTCAGGACTGCCAGGGCCTGAAGGTGTTCCTGGAACACCGGGAAATCCAGGCCAGCAAGGATCACCTGGTGAAATAGGACCACAAGGACCTCAGGTTACAATTTGTTAATCGAGTAGCTATGAAATCGTTAAAAACCTTACAACCTTTTAGGGTGTGATGTTATATGGTGTGTGTCTCCTGTTACAATAATATTTAAATCTCTCTAAAAAAGTCTGTACTCGTCTCCTCTACACATTTATTGTAGAGAAATATTAATTCATTATACAAGTAAAGAATGTAAAAATGAACACAAAATTGGAAGGTTATTCCGGAAAACTACTAAACGGATTTCAATGAAACTCGACACAGCTACCTTGTATAACCATGTCACTTACTTGGATACTTTTTAAAGAAATAAATGATATTGTTTCCCTAGAATAGATGAGTATAGCCGAAAAGATGGCGCTGCTGTCACGTTTTCTGGCGTTGCAATTCACTAACAAATACGTCGTTATGTAAACGCGTAAGAAGTTTCGCTGAAAAAGATAGTAAAAAATAATAGCAGCTCGTGAACATCCTATTGTTGGGCGGGGCCATTTTATAGGAACAGATGTTAGAACAGTTTTTGTGGGTGTTTTTCTTCACAGTCAACACGAATTACTTGTAACAACATGCACATTAAGTCGCAAAAAACTGCCTAAACGCTACGTGTTTCTCACTCAGGATTCGAACTACCTCATTGAAATGATATGTCAATACATTAGCCACTAAACTACCATAATTTACACTTAAGGGTTCCGTTTGTACGGGTGCGCTTTATTAGAACGACTTTTTTATTGTATGAGATCAGCAGACAGGCAGACGGCCCATCTGATAGAAAGTAGTCACCATGGCCATTGTCATTTGTAACATCAAAGGTGCTATAAATGCGCTGCTGCTCTCTAAAGGGAGACTGAAACCTAATGCCGGAACACAAATCAAGATTGTTATGGCGGCATACTCTAGACCAGGGGTGGTAGCTATCCAGAGGGGAAATACCCTACCACCTGGCTGTGGGTTGTTTTGTCGCCTCTTACGACAGGCCGCTCGGCCGCAGGAAATTGTATTCTTTCTTCGTTCATGCACGGATAAAACTGACTGACTGACAAAAGTGCGTTACACTGTGAACTAAATGTGTACTTTGAAACTAAACAAAATAAGATTTAGGCTGAATTAGAATGATATATACCTACAGATACGAAGTAAGTAGTTTCACAATTTCACAAAGTTGCAACTGCATAAAAAAAATATATGTAGTACATGTTACTTGCAGTGGCTAAACTGTTAAACGTAAGGGAATATTCAAAATTATCAGCAAAATGACAATTTACTATAAAACCTGTCATTGCCGTCTGGAAATATTTTAAAAATATCAAATTCCATCTCATAATCTACGAATAGTATCTAACTATTTAAAGATAATTATACATATAACTATCACACGAAAATTTTCAGACAATAAAAGTTTAAATTGTATTTCCACAGGGCATGCTTGGATTCCCTGGTAGTCGTGGTTTAAAAGGTGATGACGGCCCTCGAGGACTGCCAGGTGACAAGGGTGATAAAGGAATTCGAGGTTAGTTTTACAATTTTTACATTATATGTGCGGTACTGTAAAAAAAAGCAATAAGAAACACATTTTCAGAAATTAGTATAGGTAATATATTTTTAATGGTCTTAATGTTTCATGTTAGGTATTGAAGGCGAAAAGGGTGAAACCGGGCCTAAGGGGGAACGAGGTCTTCTAGGAGAACCAGGTTCTCCAGGCATAGAGGGACCTGAAGGACAAAAAGTACGTATAGTAATACTAAGTACTTGAAATTACTGTGACACATGTGGTAAACTAACACATATTCAATTCAACCCCTTAAAGGGAGCTGAGGGTCCACGCGGAGAGACTGGACCAATAGGTCCATCAGGAGAAAAGGGTGCAACCGGTCCACAAGGACCTCAAGGCTATCCTGGCAGTCAAGGTGAGAAAGGGGACAAAGGCTCAACAGGCAGGCGAGGGAGACGAGGAACTAAAGGTGTTATGGTACGTTTTGTTAACCACAACATTTGCTCATAATTAAACAATTAAAACGAAATTAAACAAAGAAATAGTTTTCGGTTTTGTACACTTCTTTTAGTTTTTAGTAGACATGATAATACAAAACTAATACTAAGAATGAGTATACATATCTACACGCAATAAAAAAAACTTTCTCTGAATTTATTTACAGGGCTTGATTGGTACTCCGGGAGATCGAGGTGAAACTGGACCGAGAGTAAGTAATTTTGTAATATAAGGCCCACACTCTAGAATAGAACTCAATCTTAATCAAAACTATAGGTAATTTTTAATCTACATTAATGAAGCCAGCCTTTCTAATAGCAGTATATCACAATTTTATTCCTGTTTAAATTTTAGGGCTATAGGGGACCACGAGGTCGACGTGGGTCAGATGGTCCTCCAGGTTCCAAAGGTGACACAGGCCAACCAGGAGCACCTGGTGCGATTGGGGAACGAGGACCACAAGGCGTAGAAGGTGCTCGCGGATTTCCTGGTCCTTTAGGGCCATCTGGAGTGGATGGCAAACCTGGTATACCAGGACCTGCAGGAGAACGAGGACCTACGGTACTGAATATTTTAAGTTTAAAAACTACATAGAAAGAAATATTAGCTTTCAATAGACTACTTTCGTAAACGGGCTATTTAACTCAAAATGAATTTTGAAAATAAATTTAGCCTAGAATTAGTCTGCACGAACTATCAGATTAGGAAAACTATTTTTTAGAATTATATGAATAAATGCTAGAATTAACTTTATACATTATATCGTTGACAGGGAGAACCTGGTAGTCCTGGCTCTCAAGGACCCACAGGACCTATAGGACCACAAGGATCAACCGGTGAACCTGGTCCTCCAGGACCACCGGGATCACCAGGAATCCCAGGAACGCCTGGCGATGTTGGTACCCCTGGCGAAGTTGGGAAGGAGGGACCACCAGGACCACTTGGACCTGAAGGAAAGGCCGGGCCTGTCGGATCACAAGGACCTCAAGGGCATGCTGGAGAACCCGGCTTGCCTGGGACCCCAGTTAGTAAAGCTTTTGATAAATTCTTAATAGTGTATATCCACATAATTATCGTCTTACCCTATTAACAATGTTCGTACTACATTTTCGCTTTTTTTGTGTCACTAATGACCTTCAACTACGTTACTACCGTTATATTTTTATCTGTTAGTAATCATAGTACTTGTATTGCAAACATCCCGTAAGTTTCAAATACCATAAACTAATTTCATTTGGTTATTACTTTCTTCATATTAGGACCTTTAAAAGGCTCTCCCTGCAAAAAGTAGGTTTTACATTATTCAAAATTGTTAATAGCATGGGGTGATAATATAATGTAGAATTGTTTATACGTGTCAACCGTAATTTTTTCCGTGAAAGCAAACAGAGTTACTTTCGCATTTATAAATATGGATAATACCTAAAAGAATAATCATTTTGAATCAACTAAGTACTTAATTTAGAAAGAAAAAAAGAATAAATTTATTTGAAAAAAGACACGTACTTCCATTACTGATATGTATCTTAAAAATAAAAACATAATGGAAAAATTGTACGCTGCATTTTCAGCAAACAAGTTTTGCATTCAGCTTATTGCTGTGCCGGCGTAATATCCGAGACCAAGTTGATTTTGAATTACCTATTCCTTAAAGGGAACACCGGGTAGTAAAGGAGATATGGGACCACCCGGTCCTCCAGGATTGAGAGGTGAGAAGGGAGAACCTGGCGAACCAGGTCATGAAGGCCCACAGGGAGCGCAAGGTCGTGAAGGTCCAAGAGGTTCTCCTGGTGCTGGAGGACAAAAAGGAGAAGTTGGGGAACCTGGACCTGTTGGTAAGCGTTTGTTACAAAAAGTAGTGATACTGTAACATAACATGTGTAAAATCAAAACAAAAAAAACTCAAAACGCGTGTTCATCCATTAGGTCCAATTGGGCGAGACGGTCTACCTGGACCGCGGGGATTAATAGGATCACCAGGCCCAGTAGGAGCTCCAGGCGAAGACGGTGATAAAGGTGAAGCCGGACCACCGGGAGAAAAAGGATTTAAGGGAGCGTCTGGTGAACCTGTAAGTCAATCATTTAATTGAAACTTGTAGTTCCCATAAATAATAACCAATTATTTCAATTTTTTGATAAATGTTTAAAAAAAAACAATAGGTCTTTCTGTACCAGTTTTTTAAATGTTTTTACTTTAAACGGAATTAAAAATTTAGATTAGACTAGAGTTTACCCCGCGGCTATGCTGCGGGTCTACCTCTTTTTTAAAGAGCAGGTGTTAATACAGATTATATTGTATAAACATTTTATGTTAGTGCTGTTTGCCCACGGAAGATTCACTTCATTTTATATCGCAAACTATCTCATTTCCCGGCATAAAAAGTATTTATGTCCATTTTCGGGATTAAAACTGCATTGAAACAAAATTACACCAAAAACGATCCAGTACTCCTAGTAGTTTTCCGGTGAAAGCGTAACAGACAGGCAGATCGAGTTACTATCGCATTTTATAGATGAATTTTTATATCTATAAACTTTAGTAGTAATTGGTCTCCCATACAAACTTTCATCTTCCATTTCTACCCAAACACCTATTCTATTCTAGTTTTATCTATTTGTAAACTACATAAATGATCAGAATGACCGTAATGGCCCCAATTATCAAATTGACGAAAATGACAAATCACAAAAAAAATCTTTTATATTTTCTGGCATAACCTTTACATAAATCTATCCGGAATGAAAAATGATGAGGGTGGACAAAGGATACTTGTCCAGCCTCGATATTAAAATTTCATATATACCGAATTGCAGCCAAATTGGTCCAATATTTTTTCCGTAAAAGCATAACAAATTGAGAGACAAATATATTTTTATCCCTGAAACTATCCCATTTTTCGGGATAAAAAGCATCCTATGTTCATCCTCGGCATCCAAAATATGAATATACTGAGTTTCAGCCAAATCGATCCAGTAGTTTTTTTGTGAAGGCGTAACAGATAGACAAACAGAGCTACTTTCGCATTTATAATATTCTTTAATAGGGATTTCTTAATCACAATTCTATAATTAATTATTTATGCGGGGTATCTACATGTTACTAGCGTTTAATTTAACTTCTTCAGGTTAAAATTTGACATTAACACCATACAAGCAATGTTATTTTTCTACTAAAGATAAAGTAATAGTAAGGCATACAACCCTGGCATTAATCCAAAAGGGACATAATCTTAAAATTATGCTTTCAATATTATATACAAAAGCAAGACTGCTTTAAAGAGTTCACGATAAGCTATAATATACCTTAATGTAATTTATTTCTATATCTAATGCCTACTGAAGGGTCCCTATATCTTGATATATAAAAATGAATGTCTGTCTATATGTCCTTTACAGATTCGTAAACTTGAAACTATACATCCGATTTTGATGAAATTTTGTGTGTGTGTTTGAGTGGGTCCCAGGATGGTTTACAGCCACAATTGGAACCGGTAGGTGGCGCTGAGATCGGGTTCTAGAATCCTCCTAATCACCGGGAGCGATTTTGTTTTTGTGCTTGAATGGGTTCCCGGATGGTTTAGATTCCCAGTTAGAACCGGTAGGTGGCGCTGAGATCGGGTTCTAGAATCCTCCTAGTCACCGGGAGCGATTTTGGTGATTTTGTTTTTGTGCATGAAACAAAGTCTTTTAGGAATTCAGAAAATAGGCGGTACGAAGTTCGCCGGGTCAGCTAGTAGTATATATTAGTAACTTAAAAATACAAATATCGAATTATTAACAACGTTTAAAATAAAATAAAGATATTTATTATGTATACGCAGACACATAATTATTATACATACATAAAAACTATAGAGGCGTTTCAAAGGTGTGTTATTTGATATTTATGTTGCCTAACAAACATTCAATAAGTTATTCTAATTCCTCTAATATCTTTGATTTAGCGTCGATTTTTCAATCGTCAGATAAAAGTTATTAGTCGAATAAATTATAACCTGAATTAATTGAAAAATGAAGCCATTCAATTGTTTAATACACAAACTGACATTTTTAATTTTTCCATGTTATACTTTATTCTACGAATAACTTTTATCGGTGATCGATTTAAAATTAGTTTTGAATGATATAAAATATCTACTTCATTAAAGTTTTTGTTATGTTGCAGTAAGAAGAGCAAGTACTTAATTTAAGCCATAATAAATAAATATTATAATAATTGTAATATTATTATAATATTACCTAGTTTTGCCATAAATATTGTAAAAAAGATTTTTTTTTTCTATTGCAAATAATATTTATAAGTTTTACAGTGTGTTAGTTTAATACATAAATATAAAACAATTTAAAATATAAAAAGCTTATTCGAAGTGGTCTCCATTGGCTGCAATACAGTCCTTTAAACGTTGAGGCCAGTTATCAATAGAAGCACGCACTCTTTCCATGGGAAAATTCTTTACTGCCAATCGTATAGATTCTTTTAAGGACTCCAAATTATCATGGCGTTTAGAGCAAGCCGTACTCTCTAAAATTGACCATAAATCATAATCCAGCGGATTAAGATCGAGACTAGACGACGGCCAGTCTTTAGCTCTGATGAAGTCTGAAACGTTCGTTTCCAACCAAGACTGCGTGGACCCAGCTTTACGACCCGGCGCCGAGTCTTGCTGGAAGGACCATTCTTGGTTATTGAACGTGGTGTTGTTAAGGGGCTTAACTACCTTCTCAAGAATGGTATTTTGATACACTTGTGCCGATGTTTTGATACCTTTTTCACAAAAATATGGCTCAGTCACTCCTTCATAGCAAACACCCCACCAAACCATCACTGAAGACGGATAATGCCCACGTTGCATTCTGTCGACTAATTGAGAAGCTTCCTTAGAGTTTTGAGCATAAATACGGTCATTTTGTTTGTTAAAAAGTTGCTCAATTGTAAAAATGTTCCCATCCGTAAAAAAAAAATCTGTGACCTCATTTTGCGTACCGTTTCAATAGTTATTTCGATTTACCACCCTATTCTTTTTTAATTATGAGTTAAGAAATGACCTCTTATAGGCTGCAAGTCCTAAGTCAACTTTTAAAATACGCGACATGGTTCTAGGTGATATCTTCATCTCCCGAGATAAAATCTTTTGCTTTCGGACAGGATTTCTTCGAATTCTTTCCCTTACTGCTTTGACCACCTTTTTTGTACGAACACTACGTGGACGGCCAGATCTTTTTCTGTCACAAACAGAGGAGGTCTCATTGTACCTATTAATAGTCCGGTACACAAACATTTAACTAATACCAAGCGTATGGAGAGTTTTAAAAATTGCATTTGGCTCCATATCTACTTTGTGTAATGCAATCACAGCGATTGGGTTCTCTTTATCGCCCCACTCCATTTTAATATAGCAAAATTTTGTACGATGTATTGGCGCCAAAATGAGAAAACACAATGAACAATCATATAAAAATGACAGATTCCAAATTCAAATGTAATATTTTGTTTTTTTTTTAATTGTAACAGTATTTATGGCCAGACTAAGTATATTGTTATTGTTTTTATAATTATGATATATCATATCATAATTATAATGATAGTAATAAATAATATTTATTTTCCCTTTAAGGGTCCACCCGGAGCGACTGGCATTCAAGGACTGCGAGGCGAATCAGGTCCAGTTGGTCTGCCAGGAGAGAAGGGTCCGCCAGGTGACCCGGGACCACCTGGTTCTCCGGGTACTGACGGAGTTCGTGGCCCTCCTGGACCTGCAGGATTGATTGGACTACAGGGAGAAAAAGGACAACAAGGAGTGAAAGGAGACACTGGAGATACTGGACCAATGGGTAAACTATATAAAAACACAAGTTACTGCCACAACTGCGAAAATGCCCAAGTCATTAGCTTATTCGACAAAGGGAACCAATCAATCATCATAAAGACTTAAGCCTATGTCAAGGTCGATACAATACGCTTATTTTGCTCTAGATTTTTTATAATTTTATCTTAAAAATTCCAACATTTAACGGAACTGATTCTATTAATTAAAATAAAATGAAAAATTAAGAGCTTTTTTTGCAGGTTCCACAGGACCAGCTGGACCGTCCGGACCTCCAGGTCATCGCGGTGCAAAAGGTATCCAGGGTGAACCAGGACCAAGAGGTGCAGAAGGTCAACAAGGAGATGTAGGGAGTCCCGGTGCGCCAGGGCCTCCGGGTGCAACAGGGCCTGAAGGAAAAATGGTATTTAATCAATCATATCATTATATCATTGATACTTTCTCACAAGTAAATAATAATTTTGAATTATTATGTACATATACTTCGGGAATCCAATACTGGCACTGCAAGTATTAATACAACAGTAACCGATTTCTATTATCGGGGCAGATGTAAAACGCACGCTAAACACTTACCTCACCACCGTAAGATCATGAGACATGTCCATAAATAAACCTAATTATAGACATGTCTAAAGTACATAAATGTCCGAAAGTACATAAATTTAATAATTATTGATTAGGGGGGGGGCATTCATAAATTATGTCACACGTTAAGATGGGGAGGGGTCGACGGAGTGCGACACTTTGTGACAAGATGTGGGAGGGGTCCTAAATTTTGCGACGTCATATTTCAAAATCTTATATATTTAAGCTTTAAAACTCGAAATTTGAACTATTAACGAAAAACTTCAACATATTTCCATCTCTATTGGTTGAGCATAGTATTTATATACATTTCATATTCAGGGACCACGTGGACCCATCGGTCCAAAAGGTGACGATGGGGCTCCAGGAGTTCAAGGAGATACAGGTGCAAAAGGTCCACCGGGACCTGAAGGTCCGAAGGGAGACCCTGGACCCGGAGGTTTTCCAGGAGACCGTGGAGAAACTGGCCCCCAAGGTATTAAGGGTGAACCAGGAGCTGATGGACCTGAGGGAAGTACTGGACCACCGGGTCCGCTAGGTCCGGTGGGGCCTCCAGGCAAAGCGGGTGAAACTGGCTTACCTGGAAACCCTGTAAGTGAGCTAGAGTTCATTTAAATCTTATTGTTAATTTTCTGATGATTACTACATATTTCGCTATCTTCAGGGATCAGAAGGCCCAGCAGGTTTACAAGGAAGCCCTGGATTACCTGGTGAAAAGGGAGACATTGGTCCGAAAGGAGTCAGCGGCGAACAAGGACCAACAGGTCCCGCAGGACCCCCAGGTCCTGAAGGCCAACGAGGAATTAGAGGAACACCGGGTCCTAACGTAAGAATCAATTTTATACTTAAGCCTATTGTTACTTTACATAATACACACAATAACAGCTTAAAACATTTGAAAGATACATTTAACATTGCCATAGATAATTATTATTCTAACTAATAATGCTATAGCATCATATCATAAAGTAATAACAATATTAATCAATTTCGGTTATAGTGACCGCTATGTATTTGTGTTGCGAGTATTGGAGCTCTAATGTTAGAACCACTTGCGCATATGCATGGTGCCTTAATTAACTTACTTACCTGGGATAAACCAAAATACCACTACATTACATTACATTCCTGTAGTTAGCTACAGGATATGTTACTGCATACTTACTGATGGACAGGCCTTTTCTTTGTCAAGTCTGACATCGAAGTCCTTTTTCGCTTGCCTTCCAAATTATAGATTTATGATTTAAACATTATTCTCTATCCAACAGGGTGAAGTAGGACCTCCAGGATTAATAGGCCCCTCTGGGCCACCCGGGAAACCGGGGCCGATAGGAGCTCCTGGCGTAAAAGGTGACAAAGGCAATAAAGGACCGAAAGGGCACATCGGTGACACTGGGCCAATGGGTTTGAAGGGAGATCAAGGAGATATTGGAAAACCAGGCTTATTGGGACCTGTAGGGCCTGCTGGACCTAAAGGAGATATGGTGAAGAATTTTTCATTACTAGTTTTAAATAACACTTTAGTCAAGGTGTAAAAGTTTTCAGCGCTTCATTTTAATAATGTAGGTGAGTAGGTTGAATCCTGATGGAAAGCATGAGCATATTATAATTATGCGCTTTGTTACAATCCCCTGAAATAGAAGGCACTTTCTTCCTATCCGTGGAACTATGTACATACTAATCTTATATACAATAATATTGCAGCATGACTAACACACTCTTTCTGATATAAAAGGGACCAGCTGGACCAACAGGATTGAAAGGAGAGACCGGACCTGCTGGTCCACCGGGGCCAGAGGGTCCTTTAGGTCCCAAGGGTCAACCAGGTCCCGAAGGTCGACCAGGCGTGTCAGGGCCGCCAGGAGCTCCAGGGCCACCTGGTCCTCCTGCGCCAGCACCACAACTACCTCCTGAGCTTTTCACCACGTACACGCGACGCCGTCGAAGTATTATGACCTCTATGGAATCTGCCACAGAGGATAATGGCGAAGACGGTGTGTAAACTACACATACATATTTAGTATATACTTCATATTTATTTCTGAAATTCCATATATTTTTGCGAATCTCGTGATCTGTATCAGAGATTAATGATTTTCATGCAGAAATGAGCCATTGAGAATTAGGTATATTTTACTACTAAAAATCAGAAAACGTTCACGGTGTTATGACAGACAAACATATGTAAGTCAGAATTTTGTAAATAGCTATGTCGCCTTTAGGATGAAACTACTTTATTAATAATCTAGTTGACCTGTGCCCACTTCACTGGGCATCATTAAAAAATACAGACCCACGCACGCACACACGAGCACAAATGTACACTTTAATTAATTCATAAACACGTGTCAGAGAACAACAGACGCTAATTAACTTGGTTCTTAGAAAGCATTCGCAGTGCCTTGTACGAGGATGCCCGCTATTCTCCCGTGGAACGTTATTGCTGTTACAGATTTGCCCACTTCGCTGGGAGTCATTAAAAATTTAAAATATTTATTAATCACAATCAAATATAGTCTATTACTCAGGAATAAAGTAGCTTTTCAGTGGTAAAAGAATTTTCAAAATTGGTTCAGTAGTTCAAGAGATTACTTCCTACAAACAAACAAACTCAGAAACTTTACCTCTATAATATTAGTATAGATACATAGGTATTTTTAGGATTTTTATAGCGCAGTTTTTACTAAAATCTTTTTAGGGATACGTAAAATTTAACCCTTATTATGCCGTTATGTCAAGCTGTTACCACGGCATTTTCGAGTTTGGCTATAATATAGATAGATTCGGAAGGTAGACATCTTAGAATCGCTGGGACAAAAAAGGTCATCGTTCATTGCCTCTGTCATTACCCTCCAGTGTATGTGACCCGACACGTAATTGGCCGTTTTTATATTCACTTTGCTGAAATATATTATTACCCTTAGATGAAGAAGTTGAGTGGACCAAGGAAATAATGAGTGGCGTGTTGGCTGCTCGCACCACGTTAGAATCAGTAAAACGACCGCGGGGTACACGCACCAACCCAGCTTTATCTTGCCGCGATTTACGCGTCTCACATATTAATTTTACTGATGGTAAGTTATCAATTTTGTAGATGTGCCGATTAGTCGGCGACTAGTCGGTAAAGCCGACTATTCGGCCACTATCGTAGTCGGTGACTAGTCGGCACTATTCGGCAAAGAGCGCCGACTATCCGGCATCTTAATTTGTAATTTGTAATCTATACTTTACTAATACTTTGTAGTCCTTTTGACATTATTAAATTTTAACTGAGCTCTTTCACTTTAATAAACAATAACAGTATTATTTTTAAAATAAAATATTTTTATATTTTTACACAACAACACCGCCCTGGCCTGTACAAAAGCAAACATCAAGAAACCCATGCGATGGTTGCGAATTGCGCGCGAATCAGCTATAAACGAAGCGTCACGGAAATCCCCGAAACCGTGATCGGCTTGGCCGAGTAATCGGCCGACTAGTCGGCCTCTTTACAACCGACTAATCGGTTAGTCGGCTAGTCGGCCAAAGTCATAATCGGCACACCTCTACAATTTTGTTAAAAGATATAATAGCTTGTAGAAAGTATAGTTTCGTCTGTGTTAGACTAAGTTTTGTATACCATAACAACCTACATATAAAAATTTAAGATCTATAACATATTACTTAAGTTAGCATGTTTTGAAATCTTATTGATTTGTACATGTAACATATTTTATTCTCTATTTCTTGCACGCAGACTCATACCTTTATTTCATATTTTTATAAATTTCACTTACAGGCTTCTATTGGATTGATGCCAGAGGAGCAAACGGCATAGGACGTCCCATTAGGGTGTACTGCAAAGGATACAGTACTTGTGTAAATCCAGACTCCAGAGAACCCGCTGTGTTCACTCCAGAAAACAAACCCACCAAGTTTTCTCAACAAGGCGATGGATATCGCGTAAGTACTTGAAGTAAAATCTCAATGATAAGGTTTCTAAAAGTGATATTAAAATTTAGTATAAATACTCGTATTGAATAATGGGGATAAACATAGGATACTTTTATCTTGGAAAATCTAAAGTTTTGCGGAATGTAAATTCGATCTTTACGCAAGCGAAAGCACGTAAAAAACTCGTGTTCAAATATATTTTTTTAATTTCAATTTTTTACTTGGTCGTGATAAATCCAAACAATAACCAAATAACTTTAAAATATTTTAGATAACGTACGACGCTGAAGGCTCTGGTGGAATACAACTTAGATTCTTGAGGTTACTTTCTAATGGAGCAAGGCAGAATTTCACGTATAGCTGTATTTACGCAAAGGCGCCGCAAAGGTAATAACTAATATCATCATTATCAATTTTTTATAGTATATGAAAATTATTATTGTACGGTCAGGTTCCGTACATCAATTTATCTTGACATAGCAAGATTTGACCATGGAAGAAGTAGTATTCTTTTTCCATGATTTGACCACCCCAAAAACGTGATCATTTTAATATAGAACACGGTCTTAGATAACTACAAGACTAATTTTGTTTTCACTATGCCCACGAGTACGTCCAATCACAGTTAGAATACCAGGTATATGTTTTCATCACATCGCTGATAAATAATCGGACTCCTATATAATATGTATAGAGAATATATAGACTTAAGTTAAATGTTTAGTCCTCGTATTATTTGTACTACAAACACATAATAGGAGTTCCATTCGCGGTGTATTAATAATTCGACATTTAACTCAATATAGTTATAATACATGTCTATCTCAGATGGTAGTAGGACTGTATTATAAGTTTTATCTATGCTATATATTTTCTGAATTAGAGTAGACTGTGGAGTGGCAACTTTTATACGTTATGATAGCTGTCTAAAATGGCCGCTTTTGGAAAATTGCTTAGTGAAAATACCATGTGTCTAAATACAGTGGTAGTTGTAACCCGTAGTATTTCCACTTTAGTACTTCTTATATTCATACTACGAACCTGCGAAAGCGGCCGCTTTAGGTCCCCAAATCTATTTAAATTAATGCAGAGAAGGTAAAGTAATAAGAACAAAAACTTATTTTAAATATTTTCAGATCTGATATCCCTTCCGACGTGATAAGAGCGAGCAATATCAAACTATATGGAACAAATGGTATAGAATTTAAGGAGCCGCAACTAATTAAAGATGACTGCAAGGTAAGCCGCCACAAATAAGATAAATAAGCATATTTATAAATGTATATTGATAATCGCAATTTATTATGTACGTTTTAGGATTGCGTAGCTATATTGTCATTAAACGGAACCCGTTTAAAATTCTTACTGGATTATAGTTTAAGTGTAGGGTAATAGTAATTTATTTTATTATGGTTCTGTAGCCAATTTGAAAAAAGGAACCTATAATAATATTTTTCGTCATGTATGTCAGTTTGCCGTTTTACCTATGTCACGGTCAATTTTCTTAAGAACTATAGCGGCAATATGGACGAAATTTAACAGGACAGTGTAATGTAGTATATTATTGCGCTACACAGTGATGCAATCAAATAGTGAAACTAGAAATTGGGGGTGGCCGGTGACCTTAGAAAATATATAAAAAAATTGTCGTGTATGATAGATGTTTAGTAAGATTGGAAAGATATGACGATATTCTTTAAAAAAATATCTACACGACAAATTGACAACCTCCACCTTTATTGAAGTTGGTTAATTACTTTATTATTTAAATCGATAGGTGTGGAGATTCTACCTGTATGAAACCATTCATAGAGCGTGGACTAATGCGAACTTGCCTTATTTATTTTTCATTTCTCAATTCCAGGATGGGACGGGTGAAATAGTCATCGAAATCAAAACATCCCGAACGGAACGCCTACCAATAAGCGACTTCCAGCCTCTGACATTCACTGAAGCCGAGCATCAGTTTGCATTCAACGTGGGGCCAATTTGCTTTACGTAAACCTTTTAAATTTGTAAATAAGGACAATTTATACATTATGTACTTAAGACTGGACCTTTGTAAATATGTAAATAAATGTTGTGTCGATATAACTTTTATTTTTTATAAATGTTTAGGGTTTCATGACCAAACATCTATACCATTCATTGCGCCCTAGTAATTGACAGTCAATTTATTCAATATATAAAAAAATCTTAATATTTTTATTTTGTGCCCATACCATATTATTATAATAAATTAAATCTTATTCAATAATAAAAACATCAAGACTTCTCAACGTTTTCAACAAAATAATCTGGAGCTAAACATTGTATTGTGTTACGAACATTAGTAGTTTCCCCTATAAATTCATCATAACCATCTGTCACTCGGTTATATGGTAGTCCGTTTTCGCGACTTCAAAATCGTCAAAATTACTTTGTTGAATAATACTTTTAGGGATAACATCAGTTTTTAGGGTTCCACAGGTAAATAGCAACAGTGGACCGTACACGCGTTCGTCTCCTCTACGGAACCTTTCCTTTACCTTAGGGAACCTTTCCTTTAACTTAGGAGAACTGGCTTCAAGTAGATTTTTTAAACTGTCCGCCACAGAAATATAAATGCAAAAACGAATATGTTTCAGAATACGCTGGAGGTATAGATATAAATTGAAATAAAACACTTTTTCTCAAATACTATTGTTTATTTCACAAATACTATATCCGTCAAATTATTATATGCATTTTTACAGATAGATTTATAATAAAATCAAGATGCATGCATCTTAAGGCTAAAAGGCAAATAAAAGCTAATTTACACATCGCTAACTTCGCTAAGTAACAATAGCTACAGGTGGAACACTAAATTTTAAATAGACTTAATACGTCAATTATCTGGGAAAGTAATCGTTTATATTTGAATTGTATTTCCACTCGTTTTGTTCTTTTGCTACATGCCCTGTTAATTACACACAATGACCATAATATACGAAACTTATCAGTTCTAAAACGATTCGCATCACTCAGAGAGCTTAAGGAATGATTAAATTAATGAACAGATTAAATAATTATAAGTTATATTGCAATGCATTTCCACTCCGTAAAGCAACTATTAGATATATTACGTTTATAATTTATAGATCAAAAATAAAAAGAAATATATTGTATATTTCATATAATGAGCTGTGTTAAACCCTCCATGCGCGAGTTCGAATTGCACGCGGCTGCTTTTTGAAATAAAACAATAATTTGGAATTTATACTACGCACAAAATGACAGAGTGTAGCATATAGATAATACATTACACATAAGTTTTTAGCATAGATAATATATATCTGTATAGTGTGAAAGAGACAATATATAAGCCCGGATATATAGAGAGTGCAACAATCTCATCTCTCGTCTAATCTGTATACATTTTATAATTGTGTGATACGCAATAACTTGTACGAACTTCAAGGACGCATTTTAATGTTGTTCGTATTATAAAATAGGGAAATACACTGATTTCGGTTCACGTTGCGCATCATAACAAATCTCTACATTTATACAATATCTCACGACCGTTATACTTTCTTACATGACCGATACACTAACTTAGTTTCATAGCCATAGCCAATTCATTATATATAAGCGCGTGGACCTAACCTTTAGGTTTAGACATTAAAAATCTTAACAATATTACTTAATTAATATTTTCAATCCGTGAGACATTTGCCTCCAAAGACGTAAAAAATATGCCATCTTGTAACTTTTAAGGTACGAAGTGAAAAAGTTTGAAAAATGTTAAGCTAGTAGAATTTAAAGTATAATATCAAGGATTTTTTTACAAGATTCATTGGGAAGTTTAGGGTAGTATTTGCGAGTAGACCCTGTTTTTATGGTTCCGTAACAAAGTGACAAGAACAGGAGATGTTCATAACACCTCTCTCTGTATCTGTTCCAGGACCGACTTACAGTTGGCCGTTATTTAAATCATTTTGCGACTGTAGTTTATTTCATATAAGATCATTGTATATCTAAACATTGGTGCTAACATATTTCTTCTTACTTTCTCATCGTTTTATGTTTCTCGTAGTATCGTTACCACCACGTACTATCGAGTTATTACATACCTTAATCGAATTAAAACAAATCATAAAAATATAAAAATCATATCTATTACAAATTTAATTATTCGTTCCTATAATACAGATCAGATACAAATAAATTACGCAACAACTCTTGGATAAAAACAATATTAGTAAATCTTAATAAAATACATGAGAATATGTAGTTTAGATTTTTCACACTGTCATTTTTATCAGTATCATATGCCGGATTCTTAAATCTCAAGCCGATATTAGACAGTTCATTTCGGACTTTCAATTTGGTTGAAGCAACCAAATGACCCATGTACTCATAAACTTGAATAATTCAATGTAATTGAACACTGACATGTCCTTTCAGTTCTGCGACTTTCAACCGAATTGATTCAATTCCGTTTATCCGTTTATCAGTATGATATAGAAACCTGACAGTATTCAAGTGCTGTACCAACACAAACTATACCAACATAAAATATACCAACAGATATAAATGGCTTATAAATACAAGTTGTAGTAAGTTAGTGGGTTACATAGCTACTCATTCCAATGACTTAGAATTGAATCTGGCTGGGAAGCATTCACTTTTTTCTAACCAAATATGACATTCTTACCATCTTTACAAGAAGGTAGCTATTTTAAAAGCCAGCTAATTTCTTAGTGGTTGTTCACAAAATAGCCAGCTAGATTGTCGACCACTACTTCTCTGCCTAATGATTTTCGAATATAACCGACAATTGCTAAGTTTACAGCTTAGCCATCAGCCATCGCCGTCAAATTCGCCAGCTGGCTAATGGTTGTCGAATAAAACCGAAAAGCGACAAGTCGACGGTTTACCCATCAGACATCAGCTGCCGATTGACGAATCATTCACTCATTAGCCAAAAAGCCATCAAGTGGTTTTTAGCTGGCTAATGACCAACCATTAGCCAGATGGCTAAGTTTTTGGAATTTTGGATGATTACTCATTTAATATTTTCTTAAGTTTTCGCGACTTGTATACATAATGAAACTACGTTTTAACGGTTTTAAGCGCGGTAATTTTATTTGATTTTGGTTTTTCCGACGTTTCGGCCACTTTTCAGTGGCCGTGATCACGGAAGACAAAGATGTCAAGTGTCAACGAGTATTGTTAAAGTTTTATTTAGCCTACCGCCAACTTATTAATTTTAATTATTTAATTTTTAATTTTGTTTATGGTTATTATTTAATCAACATGTTATGGCTTGAAGAGAAGAAGCGGCGCAAGAAACTCTTCAGCAAACATGCCTAGCTCTAATAATTTTATATATATATTATATATTAATTTTATATATATATTATATATATAAAATTATTAGAGCTAGGCATGTTTGCTGAAGAGTTTCTTGCGCCGCTTCTTCTCTTCAAGCCATAACATGTTGCGAAGCGGTAGTAAATTAGATTAGGCTCCCATAGATTAAATAATAACCATAAACAAAATTAAAAATTAAATAATTAAAATTAATAAGTTGGCGGTAGGCTAAATAAAACTTTAACAATACTCGTTGACACTTGACATCTTTGTCTTCCGTGATCACGGCCACTGAAAAGTGGCCGAAACGTCGGAAAAACCAAAATCAAATAAAATTACCGCGCTTAAAACCGTTAAAACGTAGTTTTATTATGATTACTCATTATTAACCATTCACATGCAGACGGTAAAGGAAACCATTATAAAGAAACCTGTGGAAGTTTCTTTATAATAATTGAAACACATCTTCCAGTTTGTTACGAGAAGTATATTTGAAAACTTCAATAAACAGTGGGCCTAAAGAGATTGTTATCGCAGATTCGTATGATGTACATGACAAGTATCAACATAATGTGGACTTTATGCTATGTCTCAAACTACCGGTATATCTAGACACTTATCAATTTCACTAAGCGATTCTCCAAAAGCGACCGTTTTAGACCCTCAGATCTACAATTTGGCTGTTACATAATGGAATATTTTAAAACTTAAAAATTAATAAAATTAAAAAGACTGGCTAAATCCATAAAGTGTACCAATCTATTTTTAAATAAGATATTTTCAATAAGATTACCAACATTTTACTATGAAGAAGGGGTAAATTAAATCTAGATTAAGTTAATTCAAGAATCAAGTATTGGGTGATAAATGCTTCATAACAGTAAACAGAAGCCAGCATTTAGATGACTATAGCACGAAAGAAGAATACTTACTAGGAATGACAATCGCCTAGTAAAGTATGCCATTCAAATGTCTAATGATACCACTTTATTTTTCGTTAAAATCGGCCTCGAGACTCCTTTTCTGGTTTTGACTATTTTGTATAGTTTAGGATATACCCCTGAAGGCCCTCTTGAAAAATTCACCTGTATATATCATCATAAAAATAACTTTGATTACAGTTTTACACAACTTATAATTCCAATTAGCAGTGTTAGTTTGCGCAGAAACATGCAAACCAGTTTCCAATCTGTAAATCTATATAGAACTTTGTTCGAAAGAGGAAATAGCAGTGTTGCTTGTTATGCCTTCTTAGGTCTGGGTCGCTTACACAATTAGTTCATTGTCGCGTGCTACTAAATTTGGTTTACTGCGCAGGTACATCATCAGGGGGAATTAATAATTGTGTAAAATTGTGCTATTTATACAATAATAAATATGCTACTTGACTCTAAAGTTATGACTCTCTGTATTTATATCTCCCAGTTTACTAAACAGTCATCTACTTATTAATGTTGGTTGAAAGGTAAAGGTCTAAAGTGTTTTGCTATATCAAAATGCAGTATTTAGAAATGTCTGTATGGATCTAAGGGTTTTCAGATTAAAATTTTAGATGGGGCAATTGTCATTTGTGGTATTTTTCTTCCATGGTCACTGTTTGCAAGATATTGAGCTGTAGTACATATTGTGAAAATCATAAATTGATACTTACTGATTATTACAAAAAGTTCTATAACTTTATCTTTGTCCATAATAATCCAACACTAAATTGTATTGTATTATGTTGTACAAACACCCAATATACAGCGCTGCATAAAGTATACATGTATTTATAATCCCTTAATAGATATGTTACAGCTACCCTTATATATAAAATCAGACTATTATGTCGGGTGATGTATTACTTGTTACTTTATCTACTTCCATATTCGAACTTAAGCTTTCCATTGAAGCAGTATCAACCCGCCTTTCAGTTTCTGATGATTTATCAATTACTTCAGTGTTTATCGTTTCAATAATATCATTTATATCTGTTTGTATACTAGATTTATTACAACATGTTTCCTGTTCATCTGTTTTCATTTCTTCTACTGGACTAAGCTGTTCTACAACATTGTTTGACATATCAGTCATGTCTATGTCTTCGTTTGTTTTGTCAGTATGTTTTTCAATTATAATTGAGGAATCTTTAATAGGTTTGAAATCATATTCTTGTTCAATAAGTACCTTTTCATTGTCAGCTACAGATTTCTTGTTAGGTACTGATTCTTTCTCTACATCAAATCTATCTTTAATTACTACTTGTTGGTGTTCAAACATGGTGTCTTCAATCGAATTAGAATCTTTATTTAAATCAATACTAATATCTTTGGATGCTTGTTTAGACTCAACCACTGTATCATGTGTAAAGATTGATTTATTCTTTAAGTTAGTTCCATCTTCATTATGTGGTTGTTCACTTGAAATCACAGTACATCCAATTGACTTAGAATCATTAACCAAATTACTACTGACTTTAGTATGTGGTTGTTCACACTCATTAGCAGTAGATATTGTATCTATTTCTAAATTAATATCATCTTTTAACAGTGGCTTTTCACTCTCAAGCACATTTTTTCTAATATGTATCGAGTCTTTGGCTGAGTCACAATCATCTTTGTTAGATGGTTGGTTCTCGTTAGTTACAGTATGTTTAGAAGATATTGAATCTTTTTCTAAATTATCATCTTCAATAGGCGTTTGTTTATTTGGGACTACAGAGTCGTCGCTAGAAATTAAATCATTTTCCAAATTGATGCAAGTAACATCTTCCATACTTTTACCTTTTACTGTATTTTCCTCATCAGAAGAAGCTAGTAGTATATCCTCAACTGACTCGTTATATTCATTATTATTAGTTTTCTGAATATTTTTTTCAGCCTCGACAGGTGTATTTGAATTATTAGCGATTTCAATTACATTAGTTTCGACTTTCTCAACCTCTTCATCTACAGCTGCACAAGCCTCAGATTCAGAATAACTAGAGTTCTCGATACTTATTACATCACTTGCTTGCTTTATATTATCACCACTTGATAAAGTATCGGAAATAGCTATTGGTGTCTCTGAGTCAGATGACTCAAGTGTAGATGTGTGCATTTCTTTTTCCGAATGCAATTTTTCTAGGAGATGCAACTCATCAATGTCAGAATCAATATCTTTGCTGTCATCACTTAAACTATGAATTTTATCTTGACTTGATTCTATATGTTTGTCATCTGTTGCTTCATTATCTACTTTATTTTCTTTATTTTCTGATGTAGTTTCCTTTGAATCATCTCCCTCATTTTGTTTAATTACTATTTCTTCTACAGTCTCTTTTGTATTACCTTCAGATTTTGGATTTTCCATTTTGACTGTAGATTTTTTAGACTTCTCTTGAAGTAACCTTTTCAGCCTTTCTTTTCTTTTTTCCTTGTTTAGTAATGACGTAACTTCATCATTGTTTTCTTCTTCTTCACTCTCAACAGGTGATTCTTCGGCTTCTTTATCGCCAATTTCCTCTGCTTCCAGTTTTAATAGATTTTGTCTGTCCACATACCTGTAAACAGTAAATTTAAGAATTTACTACAATTACCCAAGAATCAGTACAGAAAATAGTCACAAGCCCTAAATGACAGACAAAAATTATTTACTGCATGTTCCCTACAAAGGCAATGGAATTAGAATTATTATATAGAACATTTACTATGATAAAGACTATTAGGTAAATATTTTATAAGAAACAATCTTAAAGTTGAAAATTAATAATCTTTATTTTTATTATACCTCAATTTGGTTACAAATTAAAGAAAATGACAATAAACTTAATTATCACATGAGACCATATATAGATTCTTACTTGTTGAATACTTCAGTTTCCCTCTTGGCAGCAACATGTTTATTTAATTCAAGTTTCTTTTTTAGATCTGGACTTGTCTCAGCTGGATCTTCATCTAAAGTGATTCTGGAAGCCGCCAATCGCCACTCGTTCTCCTGTCTACGCCTTTGCAACTTCTTACCACATCTTGTAAATAAATCTCTTGCTGAAATCGGAAATATAGAAATCATATAATATCTTATTTGTCATAAAAAAAATGGTTAATTATTTAAGCAGTGGTAAAGTAAAACGGTTGAAAAGATACCACATTTGCGAGCTCTAAGGCCGACTTAGCAAATGTATTTCTTAAGATATGTCCTTTAACTCCAGGATCAATCTCTACATTGAAATCTTCTCACATCACTTCTGCTTAA
Source organism: Dendrolimus kikuchii (assembly GCA_019925095.2). Taxonomy (NCBI): domain Eukaryota; kingdom Metazoa; phylum Arthropoda; class Insecta; order Lepidoptera; family Lasiocampidae; genus Dendrolimus; species Dendrolimus kikuchii. The sequence continues at coordinate 9,575,598 of CM034391.1, read as the reverse complement.
GTGTCGCCACTGATCGCAGGAAACAAGAAAATAAACATTAAAAAAACCAGTGGTAAAGGAAATACATGTATAGAAAGATATAGTCATGTACTGACTGTTAAACTATACTAAAAGTGATGTGTTTAATTTCTTACATACCTTCTTCCATTATATCAACTTCATTCCAACCCAATTTATCTTCTTCATTGGCCTCCCTGACACACCTTAGCACATCATGGAAATCAGGGAAGGGAAGGGGCGTTCCAATGGGGACCTTCTGATTGATCCACTTCTCAAGCCTCTTGGCCGGACCATCAGGCTGGCTTGGCCGAGAGTCGATTTGAACACGTGGCTCAGATGGCATCTTGGTGTTTGTTAACTGGCAAAACTTTGCATGAACACGTACCATTCTTTCTTTGTATCTGAAAATTTAGAGAAAATCATCAATATTATCTTATGAACCTGAAATTGAGCTTATTTATTCTTTGTCCACAGTCCAAGGTCAATAATGTTAAATACTGATTTTAACTCATTTTTAACCATGAAGTTTGCTTTCCATGTTAAAGAATATAGTAAAGAGTTATAAGCCAAACTAAATAACATACATAATAAACAAAATTCTGTGAGGTATTTATAATCTCCAGTAGTAGAATACTTAGACTTGAATAAATTCTAAGGGTAACAGATGACTAGCAAAAACACAACTTCTGAAAGTTGTGAAAAATGTACCTAAATGTGCCTAAATCAATTTAGGGCAAATCTGACTCTAACTTAACATTAAGCATAATAACTGTTATTGTTACTATGTTCTGAAGGAAAAACCTACATAAAGATTACCGATGGATGAGAGCCTCTAATCGGTCTTAGACAAGTGTAAGGGGTAAACCATTTATCCGTGCAGGAACAAAGAAAGAACAATTGCCTGTGGCCGGGAGGCCTGTCATAAGAGGTGACAAAACAACCCACAGCCAAGTGGTAGGGTATTTGCCCATTTGGACGGCTACCACCCCTGGTCTAGAATCATCATCATCGTCATCCGAGCTATAAATCCTGGTTGTGTTTGGAGTGTTCACTCTGACACCCAGAATCTGCTTTCCTACTTTTTCTATTCCACTTAGTATGGTCTCCAGCATCTCCCATTTTGAGAGCATTGGTATGCATGTCATCCTTCACCCCTGATCTAGAATATGCCACCATAATGACCTTGAATTGTGTTCTGGCATTAGTGGCCAAGTTCCAGTCTCCCTAAGAGAGTAGCAGCACATTTGTAGCACCTTTGGTGTTACAAATGTCCATAGGCGATGGTAACCACTTTCCATCAGGTGGGCCATCTGCCTGTCTAATGAACTCATCAAATAAAAAAAATTGTTTCCGTAAATGTTTATCTGGTATTTCTGGAATTTTATACATCAACTCCAAAGGCACCTTGCCACACAATAAGCACCAACATACAGGATGCTGACACACTATAAAAATGATAAATCTCATGCATTATTAAAAAAGTTAAAAATCTCCATATGGCTGAACTTTGTTCAAAAATATGTGTAGAAGATATATAAAAGTTAACAAACATTTGGACACTCATAAAATGAATAACTGTTGTTTTATGCCATCCTGAAAATAACACTTTGATTTTAATTACTGTTTTTTAATATACATACATTGAAATAATTATTACTGTTTAACAGTGTAAAGCAGAGATTCCCAAAGTGGTTGATATTGACCCCCTGGGGTCGAAATCTGTTCCATATAAGGATCGACATAAACGAGAACTGACTTTAGGGGGTCAACAAAGTCTAAAAATTGACCCATATTTTAATTAATATAAGTTCTCATTTTAAACTTTCAAGATACTGTATAAGTCGCGTTATGTGTGCAAGTGTAATTTTTCAAAAAATAATTACCTATGTAAGTATTTATTAAAAGGGGTGTCTTGCCCAAAATAGTTTGCGAATCTCTCCTATAAAAGAACATAAATAACATTTTTATCTCTAAAACTACATGAGTTAGCTATGAAAATATCATAATAGATTATTATTTAACAAGTTTTCATTACTTATTTAATGTGGTTATCCATAAACATTATCATAGATAGTAGTATTTATGATGCAAGTTGCCAAGTGGCTTCTCTCAATAGACTAAACATATTGCACAAATAAAATGCTTAGGTCACTTAAAGACCCTCTCAAATGACCTGGACAAAGCTGTGTGATACCAGATTTTGTATGAAAAAGCATTTATTCTACAGCTATCTTGTAAACAGACCATAGTTATAGGTATAACAAAGTGCTAAACTGAAAAAAAAAAAATGTATTTTGTATGTGTATTCTGCACCTTAAGGGTTTCATTAGAGATATTGTTTTCTAATTGTTGATTGTAACTTGCAATAAATTATTTTCAAATTTTGAAAAATATTACAACATATGATAGATTTTTGAATTATCAGATAAAAGTTACTAATGGAATAAATTATAACCTGTATATATTCAAAAGTAAAACAATTCAACTGTTTCATTCACGCAATAATCATTTTTAATTTTACCATGTTGTACTTTATTCTATGACTAACTTTTGTCTGGTGATTGAAAAATTGGCCCTAAAAAGAATTATATAAGGTTAGTTAAGAGTAGTCATAAAGTAGCAAAGTATATATATTAAATTATTTAAATTACCTTTCTGTTAATAAATATACAGAATCATCTTCATCATCAAAATCAACTTCTTGTTCTTCTAATAGTTGGATAGCTCTATGCAATTTTTTTAGAGTCTTCTCCAATTTACGTATCTGTCGCTGGCGCTTGGAATCAAATTCACTATCTTCACCATAAAGGAACTTATTTGACTCTAAAAATGAATTAAATTGTATTACAAAATAAAAATTATATGCCTAAAATTACAAACAAGACTGTCAAATTAACTAAGACACTTTATATCATCACACAATACCTCACAGTCTCCTTGATTTTTATGAGAGTACTGCCTTATGATGTCACAAATTTAATTAGACAAATAGCTTATTCATTATTGATTATACTATAACTAAAACAATTTATATAGTTAACTGTTGAAAATGATAATAGCAAGGTATTTTGACACCAACTCTTTATAAAATTTGAATTTATTGTAATATGTGTACCAAATACCAAATTTTCAGTATGTGTTTCAACAATCACTATACACACTGCTTCTCAATCTTCTTTATTAAAAATAATTCCTGCTACTATATATGAAGGTGGCTTTTTTAAATATTTTTTTAGTCATGTAAAAATATGATAAGGAACATTGTGATGGGGGACCATTTTGGATTGAAAGAGGGTGTAGTGAAGAGTTGAAAAAGGAATATTAGGTACTTTGGACATGTAGAGGTTATGGATAAAAGCAGAAACACACAACAAGTGTGTGACAGCAGTGTGAGTACAGCAGAGTTGGTGCAGGTAGACCACAATATTATGTGAAAGAGCCGTCATCTACCCGGTCCACGAGGGATGGAATCGGCGAGCTATGGTGTGCGGTGTTCCACAGGGGTCGGTTCTAGGTCCCCTCCTGTGGAACATCGCATACGACTGGATATTGAGGTGTCGGGTCCTCCCGGGCGTCAGCGTCGTATGTTACGCAGACGACACGCTGATCGCCGCACGCGGGAGGACCCATCGACAGGCGTGCCTTCTAGGCACGGCTGGGGTGTCGTCTATCGTAGGCAGGATCCGGCGTCTTGGACTGGAGGTGGCGTTGCAGAAGACCGAGGCCGTGATGTTTCACGGCCCTCGTAATCGCCCACCTCCAGATACCAGCATAATAGTAGGAGGCATCCGCATCGGCATCGGCGAGACCATGAAGTACCTGGGATTGGTCCTCGATGGCCGGTGGGATTTTTCGGCACACTTTCGGCAGCTGCTCCCCAGACTCAAGGGGGCGGCGGGTGCGCTATCGCGCTTGCTCCCCAACATTGGGGGGCCGAACGCCACGTGTCGGAAACTCTTCGAAGGCATCGTACGCTCCATGGCCCTCTATGGGGCCCCAGTGTGGGCGGACCGCCTGACGGCCCGAAACGCTGCGCTGCTTCGTCAGGCACAGCGTGTATTGGCCGTCAGAGCAAAAAGAGGATACGGTACGGTGTCCTCCGAAGTGGCCTCGCTACTCGTCGGATCCCCCCCATGGGACCTGGAAGCCAGGGTCCTAGCGTCGCTGTATACGTGGCGCAAAGAGGCCCTGGCCAGGGGCACCAGACCCGCGCCTCGCGAGATCGAGGCGTGCCGGTCGGAGCTCCGCCAGGTTGCCGTGGGGGTCTGGGAAGAACGCCTTCGACGCCCCAGCGCGGGCCCCGCCACCATCGAGGCGGTGAGGCCCGTCCTGCACGAATGGATTAATAGACGTCACGGCACCCTGACGTTCAGGCTGACGCAGGTCCTCTCGGGGCACGGCTGCTTCGGGAGGTACCTGTGTCGCCTCGGCCGCGAACTAACGTCAGGGTGCCATCACTGTGACACAGGCGACGAGGATACGGCGCTGCACACACTCCAGGACTGTCCAGCATGGACAGAGCAGCGCCGAGACCTCGTCGCCTTTACCGGATTTGACACCTCGCTCCCGGCCGTGGTTCGCACCATGGTCGGGAGCAAACCCGGATGGGACGCCGTCTCTTTCTTCTGTGAGCGCGTCATGCTTGCGAAGGAGGAGGCGGAGCGGGAGCGTGAGCGGACGTCATTGCTCCGCTCCCGCCAAAGGAGGACGCGCCGACGCCGGAGGGCGGACTTCGACCTTCGGCCACCGTAAGCGGGCGGCGCGGGTGGGGCCCCTTGGGGCATAGGGGTTCTCACTCACCCGCACACGCCGTCGAGATGAGAGCGCAAGTGTTCCGCGCGCGCTCATTTCTCCTCCCGTGGGGCGCGTTACAGACCGCCCCACGCCCGGACTAGACATGGACGACGCTGGGGATTTAATCCCCCGGCAATGGAAGAGGCCTCGTGAGGGAGGCCCACGCCTGCCAGGGCATGCGGAGCCGGGAATCCCAATTACCCGTAGCCCTGGCATAAGGCGCAGGACGGAACACCCAGGGGTTTTAGTGGGTATCCCTAACTGGGGAGTGGCAATAGCGTGGCACCAGTTTTGACTGGGCGCGCTAGTGCCACCCCCGATCTGGCGAATCCCACACACGGGTCGCGAATTATTCCCCCAGGCTTCTGTGCCTGTCGCGGTTTAGTCCTCAAACGGATTTCCCCTGGCCAAAAAAAAAAAAAAAAAAAAAGGTAGACCACAATATACCCACCATGATCAAATTAAAGATATTTTGAAGAAAGTTTAGGTAAAAAGTAGCTCAAATAAATGTGTATGTATAAAGAGATTAATGAAAATAGATAACACAAAAAGTGTTTATCAGCTTTGTAGGAAATAGAGATCCATTGCCTCTACCTACCCCAATGGGAAACAGGCAAGACAGTAAGTGTGTATACACAAGTTTATTTTTCCTTTAGTATTAGGAGTGAGATGAATTTATTAAATTTTGTGATAAGATTATGACTTCAATTTTAAGGAAATAAATAAACCAATTATAAACTCACATTTTACTGACTATTATTTATATTGAAATAAAAAGAGTAGCAAGATAATGAGATGGCTCCTAATTAAAAAAATTGATTCACCTCCTACCTTTTCATGTATGGAATATCCAAGTTAGAAAAATTTTCAAGACAGCACTTTTTAATACACTTTCAATGGAAATTGGGTTGTTTTTTTTTTCAATTCAATACTTTTTAAGGTTTTTTTAGCCATATAACAAAAGCCATGAATGTTTATTACCATTCTGGAGCCTGAGTGAATGTGTGAATGACTCACATTTGTCCCAAGATTCAAAGATATTTTTATTCAATCCATTAAGAGATTGTTTAATAAAATGAATATAATTTTTAAGGATATATATAAGATCATACCTTCTTTACTAGCTGTGTTAGCAGCTGCTTGTGATGCAGATTGTGATTTGGCTAACTTCCTTTGTAAATTCAGCTCATCAACAATATCTTTTATATATAAGTACATTTTTTCAGGACCAGCTTTCATTGATATTATTTTACTAGAAACCATATCAATAAATGCTTCTGACTCAGTGTATTCTTTTGGGACCTGTATATAATATGCCTTAATTTTCTTCTCAACTATTTTTTTCATATCAGTTGAGTCTTCTAACTTGAAACATAAATCAATAAAACTTTGGTAGACCGGATGAAACTCATTTCCTTCTTTATCTTTAATTTCAACAACTTCCGAAGCATCTAATTCAATAGTTGCCTCAGTATAACAGTTCTTGGAGGCCTCTATTGGCAAAGTTGTTTTCTTTGATGACTTTTCTTTAGTTTCAACAACATCTAAAGGATCCAATTCAATTGTGTTGTCAGATTTACTCTTCTTAGATGCCTCTGTTGGTAAAGTTGTTTTATTTGATGACATTTCTTTAGTTTCAACTATTTCTAAAGGATCCATTCCAATTGTTGTATCAGTTTTACTCTTTTTAGATGCCTCCATCGGTAAAGTTGTTTTGTTTGATGAGTTTGCTTGTATTTCCACAAAATCATTGTGAAAGCTCACTTCTATTTCTTCTTTATTTTGTTCACCAGTATCTTTCTTTTGAATATCTAATACTATAGGCTCTAATTCTATTTCAATAGTTTTAGCTTGTGGAATATCACCCTTAGGATATTCCAATTTTTTCTTACTATTTCGTGATTTTCCATTAACAGTTTGTTCATCATCACTACCACTGTCTGATGGGTTCCTCTCTGCCAATGGCTTTATAGGACTGTCCTCAATAGTAATTGCCAATTCAGCACCAACTTCGAATGTTCTTTTATCATGTATCATTTTTACTGGACTGTCTTCAATAGTAATTTCTATAATTTTCGATTTACTTGGCTCACTATTGTTTTCTTGTTCTAGATTTGGTTTTGCTATTTGCTCTTCTGGACGTAAATACCACTGAGGGCTTATAGTTGTCGATGGAGAACAATCATCATCATCATCCAATTCTACAGTTGGTACTTCAGTAATTATTTTTTTTGGGATTACCTTTTTTAGTTTCGTAGTTATAATATTGGGAGCTTTTGATATATTAGGTTTGATAATATTTGATGAAGTCCTCTTAACAGTTATATTAGGTGGCAGATTACTTATAGTCTTAGAGTTTTGAATCTTTATAGGTTGCTTAATTAGTCTATTTACAGGAAACTTATTAACAGACTGAATGTTATTAGGTTTCAGTCTCGGGACATTAAGAGTAGGATTACAAGCTTTCATGGGAATTATAAGCTTTTTAGGCTCAGGCCTCAATATATTTTTATTGCTATTTGCGTAAGGATTTACATTTGACTTTATTACTTTAGTAATTGTTATAGGTTTTGCAGCTAATTTTTCCAATACCGGTGAAGATTTGTGTTTAGCTGGTTTGATTGTTACACCAGGTAATTTTCGAGGAATATGCACCATTACATTTGGCACTGTTTTAGCCTGAAACGATAATATAAATATTAAATTATAATGCATTATACATAACTATTACGGGCATTCCAAGCATAATAGATGAAAATTTAACCTTCTTGGGCGCCGGCTCAGCGTCGTCGTCTGATGAGTCCAATTCAATTACATCCATATTTGCTGTCATGTCTGGGCTTCGGTAAGTATAACACTGAGTTTGAAATTATTTTACAGCAAAGTCATTGTATGTAAGTGGTGTCTAAATTTACCGTATTTCAAGAAAATCGGCAAGGATTTATCTATTTTCAATATAAAAGTTAGTTTAAATATAGCGAAATGTACAGTTATCAGCAGTCAGACACGAAAACGAAATCTAAATTCACAGATTACGTTCAAATTACAATAGAGGTAGACGCATTTGATACAAACGATATATCGATATTTTCAAATATTTACGATATGATATATCGCTCTTATAAACAATGTTGTCTAACTTATTTTTAAAGGTTATTATAGAGAATAGAGGTAAGGAAAACCGTCTCATATGGGTGGAAAGTTAAAAAATTGTCCAGCCATAAACAGTAAGTAATAGTTCAAAAACCCTCCGAAATGGCGCTAGAGTAGGCAATTGGTGTGGTATGATTGTAGCAATTGTGAATCGATTGATAGTAGTACACTATTAAAAACGTCAAGTATTTACGTAGTACAAAATAATTTAGTAAATATTAAATAACCTCTAACAATTATTGTTATGTGAATTTTAAAGGTATAGTTGTTTAAATTCATTAAATCAAATTTAAAGGTTTCGTAGCCCAATGATGAAAAACGATGAAAGTTTTTTAAAACCCTACAATGAGCATGGTCTGACGGACACTTAGCTGATATATTTTCTCTAATATAAAATAGCGATATACAGTTCATATCAGTTTTTACAAAATCGACATTTTAGTATTGAAAAATGCCTATTCTAAAATAGTTTATCATGTTTTATGTGCTATATTGAATCTGTAGTTATATTATTAATTTATTATGATTTTAATTTGTGCTTCAAACGATTACAAATCATGAAGTCAATATTTTTCTTAATATAATTATTTAAAATTCCATATGGCATTCACAGACATGTATAATTATAGTATCGATATTCTAATTATCGCCTTTTAACTCTACTAACAGGTCCGTAACGTTGAAGGAAATTCAATCTTATATTGCCGAAACTTCAATTCCCCTTTACGAATGCCATTCTAGACCTACAAATCTAATACACAAAAATAACACTAGGGTGACCATCTTCAGCTTGGCGATTCATTCGGTCATCGAATCACTTAAGTGCCGAAATTCAACATCTGGTATATAGACTATAGGACTCTAGGCGGCGATGCGGTGAATGTACTTCAATACTTGTAATATATTCTGATTTCAAATAGTCTATAGTTCAATTTCCCTTCATGTAAAATTTCTGTCGGATAATTTACCTTTAACCGAAAGAAACAACAACAGCAAGCAAGCAAGCAGCATCAAATCATATTACCAATATGTTTAATATTGTTGCTCCCGGTATTAAGGTACTTTGAGAGGGATTTTCTTCGCTTGCTTGGAGCCGCCATCCTAGATGTGGCCATACCAATTTGTTTGTCTGACCAATCAGCTAAATTTGACTGATGCATGATTGGTCAAATTTAGCTGATATATCAAACTTTTGACATTCACTCTTAAATAGCATATCACGTTATTCAATATTGCCTGTTTGTACCTCTTTGAAGATTTCCTAATGTTATAAGACCCTAGATGAGCATATTAAAGATGTCTTAACCAACATTTTAAATTCCGACCTTTCTGACAGCTTTTGGACCCTAGCTTCCCTACCCATCCGATATGGAGGTATAGGCTACTGCAAAATCTCTAGCATTGCTCTACTGGCATTTATTTCTTCAGCTTATAGCACTATCGTATTATTTCAAAAACATATGCACTTATGGGATAATGTTAGTGTCCCATTTTTTAATAAAGCGTTAAACCACTGGAAAATGGCTTGCCTTGGTGAAGATATTCCCGTGGCTATAAATTCATAAGGATACTAGAATGAACCCATTTGCAGAGGACTAAATTCAGAACTGTTAAGTTCAACCAACTCTGCAGGCCGCACCCGCGTCGTTGATATGCCTTGCAATGAGTCTGGGTTTTGGCTCCAAGCTATCGTTTCCGTAAATACTGGTACACTAATGGATAATACATTCTTTTGTTTAGCCCTAAACCTGCGCCTAGGATTTCGCATATGTGCACCACACAGATGCATCTGTTGGACAGAGATAGTCGATCCAGGATACCACGGTCTTCCCTGTCACTGCATTGCCGGCAGATGATAACGGGACGCCGCCTTAAATGACATCTTTGGAGAGCGCTTGCTACCGCTATCGTACCGGGTCTTTTAGAGCAGAACGGTATTGCACGTGATGACATTAGGCGTCCTGACAGAATGACTCTAATTCCATGGTGACGTGGCAAACGTTGGTAGCGCCCCATTCACCAAACACGTCTAGTTCGGCCAGTGCGGCGGCGGAAACAGCTGAATCACTCCATCAGCGAAATATGTAACCCTCCGTGAGAGTTATATGTTTGTGCCGTTTGCTGTTGAAACGCTGGGACTGTGGAGTTCAGAAGCCACGAGCCTCTACAAAGATATTTCAAAATGACTTATTGACTCTTCGGGAGATAAAAGGACTGGTTCCTCTACCGCGAACAATGGATCAGTATAGCGATCCAGCGATATAACGTAGCCAGCCTTCTAGGAACTTTACCCATTAACTTAGGCTCAGTATTTTACTTATAGTCTTAAGTATAAGTAGAATACTGACTTAAGTCAGCAGTTCTACAATATAAGTTAAATTTCCTTCATTTTACTACTGTCTTCCCAAAATATATTATAAAGAGTTAATTTATACTCAAAATAAAATTTAATTACATTTATTAAATATCTGTTGTTCGTGCCTACCCCGCAAGGGAACTGGCGTGAAGTTATGTATGTATGTATGTATGTAAATATCTGAATAAATCAATATCTTTCATAACAGTTTCTATATTTTTATCACTTTGAACTTTACTAATATCGATATTTTGTTTAGAAATAGGCATCCCTAACAGAAGTAACAAATACACAACTGATTGATTGACAATGACACATACAGATTTCAATAAAAACTTTAAAACAATATTTTCTTACTTTAGTTTCGGGGCTTTTGGTGATTTATGAGAATTTAAAATGAAAAATTATTTAATAACTTGCTATGTCGTCTTATTTTTAAACACAATAAAGGAATGAACATTGTTGAAAAATATTAATTGCTTTCTACATATTTGTATAATTTGAATTGAAAAAAAAAACTTTTCAAGTTGCCATAAAGCTCCGTTTTTTTATTACTTATTTTTATATAGATCTCCAAATAATAAAAATTAATACGTACCAGTTGTTTTGGATGTTACTTTTTGTAATAATATATTTTATTACCAAAAATTACTGTGGGATGCACAAGGTGGCTTCAGAAATGGAAGGGGATGTATGGATCAAGTTTTCTCTCTCCGCAATATCGTAGAGAAGCAGCTGGCTATGGGCCGGAAGGTTTTCTGCGGTTTTGTGGATCTAGAAAAAGCATTTGACAGGGTTGTGCGGAAGGACCTCTGGGACATATTGCCCAGATATGGGATTAATGGCCAATTGATGCGTGCTGTGCATTCCACTTACGAGGACTGTATGGCATGCGTGCGAGTGGAAGGCAGCCTGTCGCCTTGGTTTGACGTCAAAATTGGCGTCCGCCAGGGCTGCGTGCTGTCGGTTTGCTGTTCATCCTATACCTGGACGATTGTCTCCAGAGAATAAGATTGATGGATGTTGGGGTGCGGATGAGTGATCTAGTTGTAAGCACCTTGCTTTATGCGGATGATGCCGTGCTTTTAGCCAAATCGCCATCAGAACTGCAAACACTAGTCACAATGATGAAAGATGACTGTCAGGCGAGAGGCTTACATTTGAATGCGAAAAAAACAAAGGTTATGGTTTTGAAAGAGAAGAAACCAGAACGAATGCAAGGATAATGGTCGATGATGTTATGCTAGAGCAAGTGAATGAGTTTGTATATCTTGGATGTGCTTTTAGCAGGGATGGAAGGTATACCGCTGATATAGAAAGAAGAGTGAATTTGGGGAATAGTGTGAATGGAGCATTAGGTAAACTTCTAGGCGCTAAGAGCCTCAGCCAGAAGGCCCAGCTCGCCATACACAACGCGGTGCTGGTACCTACGCTTACGTATGGATGCGAGAGTTGGGTATGGAAGAGAGAGCATGAAAGTAGAGTAAACGCGGTCGAGATGCGAGCACTGCGCAAAATCTGCGGAGTGACGCTCGCGGACCGCGTTCGTAATACCGAAGTAAGAAAGAGAGTTGGTCTGAAAGAGAGTGTCGGGGTGAAGGTAAGGAAAGGAATGCTCCGGTGGTTCGGGCATGTGGAAAGAATGCATGATGAAAGAATGATTAAACAGATATACAATTCAAAAGTGGATGGATGCAGAAGTCATGGATGGCCACGACACATCTTCCATGATCAAATTGATCGTGTACTAGCAGAAGGTGATGTCAGGAGCCTTAAGAACAGACGAGCGTGCATGACAAGAGTTATGAATGTCAAAGAGGCAAGTAAGGTTTGTAAGAATAAGCCTAAATGGCACTCTGTTGTTCGTGCCTACCCCGTAAGGGAACTGGCGTGAAGTTATGTATGTATATATGTATTACCAAAAAAGCAGAAGAGAATTTTCAAACATGTCAAAGATTTCTTAATCAAAATGTCATAGAAAAGTGTTCGTACATGCGAAGCTATTTATTATATAAAAAAAAGAAAAATGTCTCTTTGACTGTCTATTTTGCAGTTTGTCCAAAAAATAAGCTGTCAAAATAGATTGTTAATTTTTCTAAATAATTTCTATTTTATTGATTAGTTAAGACAATGATTAAACTTTTTTCTTTAAAACAACAAAAGAAAGATGAAGAAGGTACAGCGAGAGCAGGTGGTTCACAAAAAAAAGCATCAGCAGCACAATTGCGGATCACAAAAGGTATTTTGATAAAACGAAGTAAACCGAGCACTATACCTTTAAATAAAAGTTGTTGACTCATCTATCAAAACCTGATAATATAATGTTCTTGCACCCCTATAGGTATATAATGTGTTCTTCGATTCCTAGTCACAAGGTTACTTGACATAAAATCAGCATCAACAATGTTTGTTTCTAAGCTTTTACTGTCGTTTTCATATTAAATCTTCCTCTGATCTATTATAATGATAAAAGCCGTTTTTTCTAATATTGTCATTACTTTCTTTCAGATTTAAATGAATTAAATCTACCTAAAACATGTAGCACAGAGTTTCCTGACCCAGATGATTTACTTAATTTTAAATTGATTATATGCCCAGATGAGGGGTTTTATAGAGGAGGAAGATTTGTATTTAGTTTTAAAGTAAGTAAAATATTACAGTTTAATGTTTTGATAATTTTAAAGAACAGAGAAATTGAATTTAAATATATTGTACTGGGAAATTTGCATTATTGACTTAAAAGAAGTAAACAATTTTAACAAATATAACTGTAACACATACATCTATATAGGGTGAGTGTAAATGTGAGTAGTTTGACTTGAATATTAAATATTTTTTTATGATAATATATATAATTTATTACCATATTGGCTTCTGTTCATTCAGTTTGACACTGTAACTTATAAATTACAAAAACAATAGATAAATTGTTGAAGACGGAAATTTTTGAAGCAATAGCTAGTTTTGTGAAGGTACATAATGAAGGTGTTTATTCCAATTAATAATTTAATTTCTAGGTAGGACCAAACTACCCTCATGAACCGCCTAAAGTGAAGTGTGAAACAGCTGTATACCATCCAAACATAGATTTAGAGGGCAATGTATGTTTGAACATCTTAAGAGAAGACTGGAAACCAGTGCTTACTGTCAACTCTATAGTTTATGGACTCCAATATTTATTCCTGGTAAGTTTCACTGAGCCTTTACAAGTAATATCAGCCTAATTTAAACAAATATGAGATATATTTTCTGTTCTCAATGTAACTATGTCTACGAAAAGTATAAGATCAAATGTTAGTTAACAGCTAGTTCCAATATCTTACTAACTGTTTATTTGCCTTACTATGGGTTAAAATTTGACACAAGCGCCATACAAGTAAACTCAAATTTCAACCAAGAATAGGGGAAGCATATTAATATTAAGATATAGGAACAGGTGATATGTTACACAATGTTATTAGTGGTGTGAATATAACATGTGTTAGCACTGGGCTAAAACAATTTTTATACTATTTTTTTTATGTCAGAGTATTTAAAAACAGGTGATGTAGAAATATCAGAAATTATATATAATTGTGTTAAAATACATCTATAATATTATAAAATTCTAAACATGCTGTGTTTGTACATTAAAGGTATTTAAAAAGCAACTGGAATAGACTATATAAATGATGGAGAACATAATTTAAAAAAAAAATCTTGTACACTATATAAAATTAATATTATGCACTAGGATATGCCCATGACAATGTCCACACTTGACTTGAAATTCTTGCAGGACTCCCGGGACACAAAATAACACAGCATTTAAAAAAGAATGTAAGCTATTGTTGTAGTGAAAACCATGTCTGAATAAATAATTTTTTATGACCCAAGCAACTACGCCGCTCCCGGAAAAATCCCTGCGGAATTTCCGGGATATAAAATATCACACATTTTATTACATAAAATTTGCTATTGATGAAGTGAAATTGAAAAAATCACATTGGAATTCGTTTTTTTTTAACTTGGCTATTTTAGATCATTCCCAGAAAATTTCCCGCGGGAGATCCAGGATAAAAAGTAGCACAGATTTTAAGTCTGAGAATTTGCTGTCAATCAGCAAAAACCACATCAAAATCGGCCCAGTACTTTTTACATAAATCTTGAACCAACAGACAAGAAATCTAAAAAATTGCATTGTGTTCTCCATCGTTTATATAGTGTATTCCAGTTGTTTTTTTTTAAATAGCTTCAATGTACAGAAGTGGCATTTTTAGAATTTTTTAATATAGATTAATAGAAATTTACAAAATTATATACATTTTTAGTATTTGTAAGGGTTAATTAAGAGATTCATTTGTATTCACATGAGAATCAAAATTCTTGAAAATATTTTTTCATACTGATCAAACTAAATAAAATAAAAATTTACAGACACAAGACTACAACTTAGTTTATCCAAACCTAATAAAATATTCACTAGAATAGGTGATTTGTTCATAGATACCAACTTAAATTTTAGTTAACTTAAAATACACAAATATGTGTAATTAAAGTGATTACCTGTAATGTTTTTTTGTAGACAATGAATAAATAAATAGACAATTAACAACTAGATTCCATTTGATTATTTTCTTGCCAAACAATGTATTAATTAATGATTGTCATGAAGGTACATAAACAATACAAACAAACAAAACAATTTAAAAAAAATACTTAAATTTATGAATTTCCTATTATAATTTACCTTCATTTATTCAACAGATCTATAAGGCAATCGCACCAATCTAATATTTATCTTGCCCCTGGAAGATTTACTTAATTATATATCTCAAACTATCCCATCTCCCAGAGTGCAATGTTCATTGTCGGTGTTAAAGCTACATATATGCCATATTTCAGCAATAATTGTCCACTCATTTTTCAGTGAAAATATAACACACAGAGTTCCTTTTGCATTTAAAATATTCCAGTATCAGTAATATATACTACTTATATACCATATATTAGTAATAGTTTTTTTTTTAGTAAAATCTAAAAAGTCCAAACACCTCAAAAAGGATGAACAGGGTAAAACACAACAACAAAAATAACAAAAAATTACAAAAAAGACCACCAATTTCAAGTTCCAAAAAGTCAATAGTCCCTAATTAACCATTGGTCTTGTAGTTGAAGTAATAGTTGCTATCCGGAAAACTATCCTATTTTTCGGGATAACGTTTACATAACTCTATCCTGAAATCTATCCCACTATCTGGGATGAAAGTATCCCTTGTCTATCCTCTGTACCAAAATTACATATATACCGAATTTCAGCCAGTCCAGTAGTTTTTCTGTGAAAACGTAACATACACACAGAGTTACTATTTCATTTATAATATTAATAAGGATTACTAGAAATTTTAACATTTTCTGAAGTTTTTGCGACTTGTATACATAATAAAAATATGTTTTAACGGTTTAGGGGCCGTAATTTATTTGGTTTTTATTATTCGGACGTTTCGGCCACTTTTCAAAGGGCCTGATCACGAAATACAAAGATATCAAGTGTTTAGCCTACCGCTAATTTATTTTCATTTTAATTGTTTAGTTTTAATTTTGTTTATGGTTATTATTTACTCTAAGGGAGCCTAATCTAATTTACCACAGCTTCGCAACAGCTTGTGGCTTGAAGACGAGAAGCAGCGCAAGAAACTTCAGCAAATATGCCTAGCTCTAATAATTTTATATAATTTTAACATGGGTGTAAGGAAAAATAAAAGAAAATATCAATTAAGTTGGTTTGTGTTCCGTTGCACACAGAAAGAGCTCACAGTGTTCTGAGGTCTGACAGTTGGTTTTTGCTGGGTTTGGGTCTTAATAGTTTTGATGATCGGATCCCAAACAGGTGGTACTTGCCAACCATCTTCTCTATTGTAATTTGGGTGTTTTTTGATTTCAATAGCCTAACGCATCATTCTAGGTATGAAACGATTCTCTTTCGCGAGGATTTGTGGGTTATCGAATCTGATGTAGTGGTTTGGGTTTTTCCAGCGTGTGTTCACGGATCGCAGACTTCGTAGACCTTGTGTTTCATGTCAGCAATGTGTTCTTTTACCCGTTTTTTATGCTCCTCTTTGTTTGACCAATGTATGATAATCCACACTCACAATCGAGCTTGTGAAAAGTGGCCGAAACGTCGGAATAATGAAAATAAAATAAATTACCGCGCTTAAAACCGTTAAAACGTATTTTTAATAGAAATTTTAACTTCAAATTCTGCTAAAAATACCTATCCCATTTTCAGTACTAAAAGGTATATCCTTTTACTCATTATTGATAACACATAAAATATAATGTATTTTATTTCATAAGAATTATATTTTCTTAAGTTTTCGCGACTTGTATACATAATAAAACTACGTTTTAACGGTTTTAAGCGTTGTGAAGTAGTGAACATACTTATATATAGAAAAAAAAAGTTACACGACGAATTGAGAACTTCCTCCTTTTTTCAAGTCGATTTAAAATAAAAAGCATCCAGACAGAGATACTTTTACATTTATAATTATGTTCAAAAACGTTCAAATACTAGAATATCATTCTGCTTTGAGGCGTACTTTAAAATAGGGTGTTTTTTATAGAGGTATAGAACTTTGAAATGGAATAAAACAAAGATGAATTTTTTAAATTGATATGAAATTTTCTTTATTCGAAAGATAATCTTTTGGCATTATAATTTAAATATGACTTCTGGCGTATGACCGCCACGACTGCCTCAGACGTAGTCTAATTTGGAGGTCCAATTTTCAATTATTTTTTCCAACATTTGTGGCCGTATATCGGCATAGACTAGCAACTTCACATATCTCCACAGAAAATAGTCTAGCGGCGTTAAATCGCACGATCTTGGAGGCCAATTCACGGGTCCGAAACGTGAAACTATGCGGCTACCAAACTTTTCCTTCAATAAATCAATTGTGGCACGAGCTGTGCAACATATTGCGCCGTCTTGTTGAAACCACAGCTCCTGCACATCATGGTTGTTCAATTGATAAACGAAAAAGTCAGTAATCATGGCTCTATAGCGATCACCATTGACTGTAACCAGGGTTGGGCAGTATTTGAAATACTTGTAATTGAAATACGTAATTGAAATACAAATACGTATTTTGTATTTGTATTTCAATTACTTCTTAAAAATGTAATTTGTAATTAGTATTTCAAATACCTGACGCTGAGGTATTTTGTAATTAGTATTTCAAATACTTATGGTTGCAAAATACATTTCATAAAATACATTTAGCTATCTTATTGATGGGTGTGTTTTTCAGAAAATAGCGCTCGATAACTTTCAAAAGCAAAATGGTGACCGCTAAATATTAGGTATATTCTGCAGTACTGGCCATTTAAAATAAATATTTTTGTTTGGATAAGATATATAATTTTAAATTAATTTTACTTTGAAAACATGAAATTCTTTTTTAAAAATTTGTCATTTATTTATTGATAAGCATTATGTTTTCTTCGCATTTGAATCTTTTTCGTCATCATGAATAGTTAAAAATTCGAGTAATTATGGAATAAGAGTACCGTCGTGGCAGCAACGCGGCAAGAGCGACAAGCAATATCAATGACCTTTATGAGCGAACACTACAATAAACGCACCACTTGTTATTGGTTTTCCCACTTCCATTCTGGAAATTTCGAACTTTTTTTATAGCTGGAGTGCAGCAGACAGGCTGACGGCCCACCTAATGGAAAGCGGTTACTGTCGCTTATGGACATTTGCAACACCAGAGATTTCATCAACCCGCTGCCGGCCTCGAAGAAATTTTATAACACCCTTTTTGAAAAACTCCATATCGTAGCACTGTGAAAAAACCTCGGCTGGGAGCTCATTCCAAATCCCCACGGTATGCAAGAAAAAGGTTCTACAGAACTGTTGCGTACATGAGCGAAGCGGCTTAAGGAAGTGGGGGTGAAATCGAAATCAGTAGAAAGAGGACGAATACACCATTCTATACAGTTCTTCCGAATACTCCCTGTTATACAGTCAGTAGAATACGCAGAGAGAAGCGAAGTCTTTCATAAGGCCAAGCGTATCTAGACCGTCTGTGAGTATGGGATCATCAACAACGCGAACGGCTCGACGTTGAATACAGTCTAGAGGATCGAGTTGGTAGCCAGGTGCTCCAGCCCAAAAGTGTGAGCAGTACTCCATATGCGGGCTCACCTGGATTTTATGAAGCACAAAGCATTGCCGCGGTGTGAAGTACTGCTTGGACCGGTTTAACATTCTTAGCTTCTTAGAGGCAAGTTTTGCCTTGCCTTTAAGATGACCCCTGAATATCGATCGCGATGTCAACACTGAGGATCCCAATACTCTTGGAGGTGGTAAGGGGAGTTCCTTGGAACTGAAGTGATTGCTCGAATGGAGTTTTTTTGGCAGAGAATACGTAGACTTATGTCTTCTTGGGGTTGAAATGGACAAGGTTTTGTCTTCCCGATTCAGAGACTCTCTCTAAGGAATACTCTACTTCAGATACAAGTCTAACCCAACTTTCCTCCACAAATGATCGAGGGACGTTTGCACGACCAGAGTAGCGGTGCTGTCATCCGCATTGGAATGAATGTTGCGAATAGACAACATATCATTGATATGTTAGATGAACAACGTTCGCGATAGCACATAACCCTGGGGCACACCAGCGTTGATAGGCTTGAAACTTGAGCAACAACCGTCGACAACGACTTGAATGTTGCGCTTATCAAAAAAGCTGGATAGCCAGGTACAAGGCCCTACGGGTATCCCATACATTGCCGCTTCAATAGAAGAGCCCTGTGCCAGACCCGGTCGAAGGCCTTAGCAATATCTAAATTCTAGACTAGCTGCCTGTACTTTCCCTTTGCTCTGAATGGCTTCAGCCCAACGGTGGGTTAGGTAAACCAAGAGATCCCGAGTTGAGCGAAAGCCGTATATCGTTTAGCAACTGGGAATCTTCGAGGTAACACAGACGCTACGCGTTGTAATGATCACCATTGAGAGCCACCTATTCGACTGTCCTTCCCTTTTTTGGGGACAAGGTGCACATGGGCAATCTTCCACGAAGTTGTAGTAAGAGAGAGTGAAAAGTCGGGCAATTGGGGACAGCTCAGCTAAACACGTCTGCAGCACAATGGCAGGAATGCCATCAGGGCCAGAAGACTTTGACGTCGAGGGAGAGGAGAACACATCGAACTGTTTTTGAGTAAAGCGCACCTCCGACATTCTAGACTCACACTCAGGGATTGTAGGTGGAATTTCTAAGAAGATTGACTTTATCTTTGGCGGCATGTACCAGACGGTCGTACACTGTGCGCAGAGGTGGAAGAGACGCCCGACAAAAGTTTTCTTCGACAGCTTTGGCGAGGGCCCAAAAAGCTCTAGTCCCAGAAGAGTAGCTAGTTCACCAATTCTGCCGAATTTTGCTCTCGCGAGCAGGGACCTGGGGGCGTTGTGTCCCTTTTTCAAGAGGAACTTGTACGGCCCACACTGCAGTTCATCGATAAGCCTGTTGCTTTAGCTTTACAGCCTCACTGCAGACTTATCACCATGGTGGTCTACTCGTCCACAGTACAGTACAGTTGAGTTTGAAATAAACGGCAGTACTACATCGTCGAGTCTGTGCTCGGAAAAATCTTCCGATAACTGCCTCCATGGGAAGGATGCATAGAATTCACGGAGTCCATCCCAATCTGCTGACCTGTATCGCCACACCTTCCGTCGTCCAGCGAGACGAGTCCGATCGGGAATAGGAAGGGGCTCTACCGAAGATACCAGAAATGACGAGGTTCCCAAGGACTGATGGAGATTGGTAGTTAGCAGAAGATCCAGCAAAGAAGGCTCATGACCACTCTATCCGGTATTCCTCCCTAATTCAAGAGCAAAATCGTAGGCAGTAGTCCCTGGCAGATCAGTTCTCGGGGAACCTAACCACTCAGCGTGATGAGCATTAAAATTCTCGAGTATGACTACCTCTGCTAAAGGATACTGCCCAAAAACTTTGTCGGTCACCTCATGAAAGTGTTAAAAAAGCGACTGTAGTGCGCCCATGGCAGGCATGAGACCGATATAAGCACGCATAGATCCGGGTGGAACCACCAAAATCTACGCGTACCTACAAAATGGAAATGTCTTTATCTTCGAGGCCGTGGAGGTTAGAATTAAAAAAATATAATAAAATTAGGTTAACTTATTTCAGAAAAAACGGCAATTTCATAGGCAAGGACCTAATAATAATTATTATTTGATTTTTGTGAGTATATTATTTACATAACCTAACACCTGACGGTATTTTGTATTTTGTAATTTGTATTTTAAATACATATAGTTGAAATGCTGTATTTTGTATTTTATATTTCAAATACTCGACTTAAAAGTATTTTGTATTTCGAATTTTAAATACATGCGAGACAGTATTTTGTAATTTGTATTTCAATTAAAGGAAACCATGTATTTTGCCCAGCCCTGACTGTAACGTTCTGACCAGCATCGTTTTTAAAGAAGTACGGACCAATGATTCCACCAGCCCATAAACATAAAGCACACCAGTCAGTTTTTCTGGATGTAACGGTGTCTCAACATACACTTGAGGATTATCATAACTCCAAATACGGCAATTTTGTTTATTGACGTATCCATTCAAACAAAAGTGAGCTTCTTCGCTATACCGTAAAATTGACGTAGTGCGCGATACGTATTTCGAACAGGACCATGATTTTCAAAATAAATTTGCACAATTTGGAAGCGTTGTTCAGGCGTCAGTCTATTCATGTTGAAATGCCAAACCAAACTAAACATAAATCACTTAACAGCGGACAAAATGGTCGCCAATTAAAAAAGTGTTGCCAACTTAAAGTTTTATACCTCTATAAAAAACACACTGTACATTATACTTTTTTATATTCTTTAAATTACCTGTGACAATATTTGATAAGCATCTCTTCTTTTTGAATAGGCTTCTTAATTTGATTATCATTAAAAAAAATTTCGTCGCCAGCCAATCACAGTCCACTGCCTAGATGTAGGCCTCCCCTGTCCTCCGAGTTCCTAATTCAGCGCCTATCGTCGACGTTACGTAGCTCGTCAGTCTTCGGACTGGAGGGCGTCCGACACAACGTTTACCGAGATGCGGTCTCCACTCGATTATCATTATGTCAAGCACCAATTCGCCACTGAGCTAGACGTTTAGAATACAATCTTAAATTTCCAAAATGTATGTTCAAATCATATAAATTTTGAATATAATACAGAATTTATCTCATGTTTTGAGGATAAAAAGTAGGTAATCTCTACTTTTGTGTTCTAATTGTAAGTAAATATAAATATCAAAGATCAATTAATACAACTTGGCTGATATATCCTATAAATAGGTGTCCTGTAGAAATTGTCTTATTTTTCAGGATAAAGATTTACTATGTTCGTCCTCTTTGTGAGAAGTTCTACATACCAAATTTTATGTAAATCGAATTTATCCCAAGATAAATCCCAAATGGACATTAGTTTTACTATAATTTTTAAATAAATTACTAATGTTTTTAAATGTGCTAATAAGGTCCTTCACTCGAAGCCTCACTTGACATTGTTTAACTTTCAAATTTCTGTTGGATCCCCACTTTTACTTTCGAAAAGATGTTTTCGCTAATTCACACCATATATTTGTAGACACACGAGATTTAACTAAGTGCGTCATTTCATATTATTATTTCTATCCTTAATAGTTCCAAAGATAAAATAACAGCTATGAAATACATAGAAAACCCACCGAAACGAGACAATTCAACTAGAACTACATTCGGCACACTGGCCATTTTCGTCGATCTGGGCATGACAGAGCTCATAGCGGCCACTTGTTTAGAGCGTCATTACAGTCACGCAATCGATGCGACGCCGCTACGTAGACAACGCCGATGTAGCGATCCCAGATTTTCTTCGGATAGTAGATGTGTATGGGCAATTCACATCATAGGCCCCAACCAGGTTTTTTTTAACTAGTGCTCCATCATTCATGTTTGGCTACAATTGACTGATTAGCGCCTATTAGTGTTATCAACAAAGCAGTTGAAACGGAAACCTGTTTGCAGCCAATGACGCGCGCGATTGAACGCTGGAGAATCACCCTGACAGCGTATACATAGTGTAGCTCTATATCTCAAACGTCGAACGCGTTGTTACCCGAGCGCATTCAAGAGAAGAATTTGCTACAACCAGTGTAAAATGTGCGACACACGTCATAGAGGAGCGCGAATATGGTCTGTCCACGAACATTCCACGCATAAGACGTCACAGAGTTGTGCGTCGGCCTAATGTGGTTTACGTGGATTTTTGTTTACTTTTAGGTACAACAAGCCTAAAAACAAACATTCAAATGTAGACACTTTTAGTATTGTGTATGGCTAATACCATGATAGATATAGATGTATTGCCCCATAAACATCCTACTGCTGGGCTTTAGCCTTCCTAGTTCTATTTAGCGGTAGTGGACGATATATTCTCCACGCTTGTTTGAAACGTATTGGCGTATGACACATCCGTAATCTCGTCGTACATTGTGTTCTCGCAGTGTTTGTTTTCTCCATCAGCACACTGTAATTATAACAGATTCATATTTGTTCACACATTTCATAATGGTGAGATGCTTAGTCAATTTGATTGCAATTTATCTTATTTGTCTTTGCAGGAGCCAAACCCCGAAGACCCATTAAATAAGGAAGCCGCAGATGTTCTTCAAAGCAATAGACGATTGTTTGAACAGCACGTACAAAGAGCGATGCGCGGGGGATACGTGGGGTCTTTGTACTTCGAAAGATGCCTCAAATGAACAATGCCACACACTCAACTGTAAATTACTGCTACCAATCCTATATAAATAAAATAATCTCAATTTAACATTAAATACTTGTTTGTGTTATTACATTTGATAACTAGAATCAAGGTCTAAATGTGGCTCTCATAGAGATTAATTAATTTAAAGTGCAATAAAAAAGTATTATTAAAGTCGTTATTAGCATTTTAGCATTATATTCTATTGTTATTATTAGATGGCTCCAACACTTTCTAGAATATGTGCTTTTGTGATGCCATATTCATTAGATAAGTGATATTTTACGCTTTTTACCTTGTTTTTCATAGATGGCGCCTAATATAGCATTTTTTGTTATAGTCAGATGGTATTCAAAGTTTTGATAAGTTATCAGTAAAATATAAATAGTAATAAACCTACACACAACAGTAACTAAACTCAAAAGATAATTTGAAATTGAATTATTTTTTGCTGTTGTGCATATTGGACATTGTGACGATTGCTTTGTGAGTACAACCATAGGGATAAGACTAATCTAAGTACCAAAATGGAACACGTTGCTTTTGCTGTAAAGGTCTGTTGCCTAAGCAAATAAGTGAACGGTACAGTATGTATTACATACGTTTCTGAATAACACCATTGACAGTTGGGGACAAAGCGATCATGGGGGCATGGCATGGGAGAGGAGGACGGTATAATGCAGTGCCGCGAAGTGAGCAACGAGGCGTGCGAGGGTCGCCCGCGTGAGTCAGTGAATGCGACCAAGCCAATGGTGGTCGAGCAACCGCCGCGTCAGTGAGCCTGCCGTTGCCAGTGTTACTCCGAACGCCGAGCGGTCCGCGCACTCCTCGCTTTATTACGCTTTCTCCACACGGCAGCGTGCTCAAGGCAAAGCTGTTTCGACACGCTACTCGGTTGCGAAAGTCTGCGCGATGATATACAAGTGAGAGCCGTGATCGGACGCAAGGGTAACGCTCATCGCGCACGGTGAGCCAGTTTATTCAATAAGAGACATTCGAAACTCGCCAGCTGTGAGGGACGGGGGGCGCGCGACGCCGACGGGTCACACACGCGGGAGCAAAGTTTCCACATAGTTACTTATTGTGACAGAGACGAAAACCAATTTTTAATGTGTCAAGTCAGAATAGCTTATTGCTGCTACGTCAGATCGTTGAACGCCTCGAGCAGGAACTACAAGGTTATGCAAATGAGTTCTGAACGCTTCTATACAAGGGGTAATCAAAAGACCATTCACAACTTCAATAAACTTTAACGATCGGTTGCAACCGTACGGTGTTTTAAGTGTTTATCTATCGTTTCTCTATCCTTAATTATCTTTCGAAGTCGCGATCGCTAATTGCTAATTACTGTGAGAGCCGAGCCGATAAGGTGTCGCAGTGTTGTCAGTTGGTGGTGTGCGGTGAGGGAAATCACAGCGGTATCAGCTGACGACAACAATGGCGGCCCCGCGTGAGGAGACCCTGATGTCGCGCTGCGAGATACCCATCATCGACCTCGCACACATCGGTGAGCAAAACAAACATTCCCCTCCTTTAAACTACTCACACACACTTGCAGGTACCATACGATATTCATTGCAAATTTAAGGACACTAACATAAACGATCGCCATGTGGAATAAATAATACCACGCTCTTTCTGAACACTTCGGTTAAGCCAAGTACAAAAACATTTATTTAAAAACGTTAGCTTTGATTATAGAGGTTATATAATCAAAGGACGTTAGTCTCTACCTGAGTCAGTCCCTGCCAAGAGGGTTGTCTCCACTAACATACAACATGCAACAGATGAATGGCATCCGATCGACAGCTGTACACCGATGCCTATTTTGCCTTATTTGTTGTCATTAAACAATCTCTGCATCCATCCTGCTCTGTGCTCGAACGGGTTCAAAGACCGACTACCAGAATTGAACCGTTCATCGCAGTTCATCCACCCAGTTACCCTAATAAATTAATCTTTATATTAATTTTATACATACTTAATGGTTTCTTGAAAACGTTATCAATCAGCACCTGGCAGCGTCTTTGTTGAAAGGAACTGTATAAGATATGTAAACAAAGGCCTGAAAGATGACTAAAACGTCAGTTCTGTAGTGTGTTTGTACATTTAACTGAAATGAATCTACATTCAGTATTACAAGCGTGTCATAGAATGAATCAACGACACACAAATCTGCATCAATAATGATCAATCATTCAGATAGAATTACGTTCACTATCGATAGACTATAATGGGTTTCTTGATTTAGCCAAGTATTTTGCGAAAACAGTTATGTAAAAACTTAAAAATCATAAATATTCTCTGAATTTAAGACGATGATTTTGAATTCTAGTTATCAAAGCCCTAACAGATCCGACAAAAACCCTAGCGCTACGAGGGCAACGGCCGATCGTCCCTTTGTGACGCCCAGACACGTTTCGCTCGCATCGCATTGCCGATGGCGTTTCCCTGTGCACGCACTTCCACATCCTATTACACTATCTCATTTCAATAGTTAACTAGCTACCCACTAATTATATTATTATGGCCAGGACGTGCACAATAAGCTTAAAAAACTGCAAATTGTAAGTAAGCTATTTGATTTTTCCAAAGAGAGATTAATTGAATATGGACAAAACGGTCACATTGATTTAGTTTAATATTTTTTTATTATCAAGTAAGCTGGTATTTTGCAATTTAATGATAGCCAGCTATTATCTTTTAAAACAGTTTTAAGGAGATGTTTATCATTAAACCAGATAGGTAATTAGTATTTCGCAAATCGCAGTTGGTATTGCGATGCAACTTTATTAAACTGTTATTCTAAGTGACAGAATAAATACATACCTACAAAATTATCACACCTGTTTCCCATAGAGTTAGACAGAGATGATGTATCAACACTCGCTAAGATCATAACAAACACCTTTCGCTTCATTTACTTTCATTAATCTTTTCATATTTCCACGTTTATTTGAGGTCAGGCTTTTTACCTGTCCTTTCTTTAACATATTTGCGATTTGATCACGGTGAACACATCATAGTCTACCCAACATTGGTTATGGATGGAGCCGCGTCATAAAGGATAACAGCTTATTTTCCGCTTTCGGAGATATATTCGTAGATTTATTTTTCCCGTTGGTATAAAACTGATTTACATTTATTATTGTTTTACAAAATGAAATGTATACTGTACAATAGGCAGGCAACTAACTCGGATAGTCTAAATCTCGAAAAAATAATCTTTGTTATTTAAAACATATTAAAAATTTTGCAATATTTTACTCTTCTAAGTTCCAAAAACTTATTTTTCCTCACAAATTATCAAATATTTCCGGTCGATGTTAACTTTGCGTATATTTTAGGTTCTTTTTCGTTGATACATATGCATGGTAACAAATGCAAACTACCATAAATGCGGCTATAAAGCAAATCAACGTATTTCTCGCAAATCAGAGTTCGAACTCGCACGTTTGGCGAGTGGCCGTTAAACAAGTTTCATTTGTTAGCCACTTTTGAAGGTCAGAATTTTATAGCAACCAAAGACAGATAAGTATAAAGGGACCGCATACACGATCCTGAATTGCAGTCCTGCAGTTGGTGGAGCTCGCAGGATTCAAGAGGCATTCTATTTGGTGTTGCCGGACGCAATGCAGGCTGCAGCAACATTCACGGTATTGCGCTGTGGTCTGCTAGGTGAACTGCAATGCAGGACCGTAAATGAGCCCCTTTAGATAGTATTTGTGATATAAAATGACCGTAGTCTCATCACAAATCGAATAAGCACGTACAGCTGATTTGTAAACCGTTTTTCATAAGATTTTAATCACCTAAATGTATTACGCAAGCGCATTCGAGGAAGCGATAATCGAAATGACATCTTTATTTTTATCGTTTTGACTTCAAAAAAAGGAAGAGGTTCTCAATTCGTTGGGTCCTTTTTTTATGTATGTTCACCGATTACTCCGAGATTTATGATCCGATTTACGTGATTCTTTTTTTGTTCGACGCGGAATAGCTTTCATTTGGTCCCCTAAAAATTTGACATAGTTTGGCCCAGTAGTTTTCATTTTATGAAAAAAATTCCATTCCGTTCCATATGTACACCGATTACTCTGAGAGTTATTATCCGATTTACGTGATTCTTTTTTTGTTCGACGCGAAATAGCTGCCATTTGGTCCCCTAAAAACTTTACATAGTTTGGCCCAGTAGTTTTCATTTTATGAACATTTTTTATGAAAAAATTTCCATTCTGTTCCATATGTACACCGATTACGCTGAGATTTATGATCCGATTTACGTGATTCTTATTTAGTTTGATGCGGAATAGTTGCCATTTGGTCCCCTAGAAATTTAACATAGTTTGGCTCAGTAGTTTTCATTTTACGAACATTTTTTTGTTCCCGTTTCTTGGGACCTATATTTTTTAAGGAGCGCGGCACCTTTCGTAGGTCTACCCATACATAGCTAGACACTAAAAAGTAACAAATAAAATAAAAAAACTTCGTTTAAAAAAACCGACTTCAAAAACTAAAAAGTATAAAATAACTTATTTCTAAAGCTATTATTAATATATATTATCTAAAACATCTTGAAGTCGGTGCAAAGTAAAACATAAAAATTACTATATTTTTTTGAAAATTACTAAG
The DNA here is from genome assembly GCA_019925095.2 of Dendrolimus kikuchii. Lineage (NCBI taxonomy): Eukaryota > Metazoa > Arthropoda > Insecta > Lepidoptera > Lasiocampidae > Dendrolimus > Dendrolimus kikuchii. The sequence continues at coordinate 9,547,837 of CM034391.1, read as the reverse complement.
CACCGACTTTAAGGTGTTTTAGATAATATATATTAATAATAATAGGTTTACAAATAAGTTATTTTATACTTTTTAGTTTTTTAGTTTTTGTAGTCGGTTTTTTGAAACGAAGTTTTTTATTTTATTTTGTTAATTGAACAAAATTGCTTAGTTCTTTCTATGCACAATGCACATATCACTTACAATCACATATATATACTTATCTACGTATCTGTAAACTAATCTTAACCATAAGCTTTAAAATATGATAGTTATTTTAACCATTCTAAAGTAACTTTAAAATATCACGAAAATAAGAAATTCTATTGTAGTTTAATTGACACTATATACGACACAACCCTAGATCATACAAACGTTTTCCTTTATGATAAAAACATTTAATGATTTTGAAATTACGCAACAAAAGGAAATAGAGTAGTCGAAACTAGAAGTGGTACAAGGAGACTTCTTCGTGAGTTGTGTTGGTAGAAGTTATTTTAAGCGTAGGACTGTTGATCAAATGATTAACTTTTTTGCAATCAAGCGTAGGAAGAATAGCACATACACACATTAATAATACATTGTTAATTATTATTGTCTCGTTTGATCCTAGTTTACTACCACTGCCCTAAATCCGAGTTCATTCATGACTAATTTGTTTGGCAACTCAATACAATACATCTTAACAATACCTGCTGTCCGATGTTTCTTTACTTATCTGTCTTATTGTATTCACCTTTATTATTATACTAGGATATGCCCGCGACTTCCTCCACGCTTGACTTGAAATTTCCGCGGGATTCCCGGGATAAAAATATCACACATTTTATTACATAAAATTTGCTATCAGTAAAAAATCACATTGGATTTCGATTTTTTTAATCTGGCCATTTTAAATAATTCCAATAAAAATTCCCGCGGGATTCCCAAAATAAAAAGTAGCGCCAGATGTTAGGTCTAAAAATTTGCTAACGATCAGCGAAAACCGCATGGAAATTGACCCGGTAGTTTTTACCTGAATCCCGAACAAACAGACAAGAAATGTAAAAAAAATACATTGTGTTCTTCGTCGTTTATATAGACGATTCCAGTTGTTTCAGCATGTACACACACGGCGTGTTTAGAATTTTATCTTATAGATATTAATATAAAAAGTAATTCTTAAAAATACCGCGATATACAGTGGCAGGTGAAAACTAGGAAGCGTGCTCATAAAGGCTGGCTGCATTGCCTCGTATATATACTATGTATATTGTTACGGGGCAAATTATTGAATAAAACTTAAGTTAAATTGTGTGTTTAGATAGTTATTTTTTTACCTTAGTATCTAACTTTAGTATACCAATGTAAATTCGTGAACCTAGTTCTGCTATTTCGACATTTATGCTTTTAACAGTAAGCATTGTCCTCGTTATCTATAATTATTCATTTCTTGTATTTGTGCGTTCTTATAATTTAAAGCTGCCTAACATCATAATCTTCAATTTAAAACCCAAAATTCCATCTATTTAGCGATATTAAACAATAGAAAACCCAGTACATCAATTGTCGTTTGTCTAATCTGTAGTCTTCCAATGTGTAGCAGATTATGTTCTCAGCACCTTATTGAACATAACAAACACAGTCATAACTTGAAAAATAATTTCAGGATCAACTTGTAATTAATATTCAAGACTATGCTAAGAATTTTGATAGCCTAGTTTATTGCAAACAATATTGTTAGTCAGATTATTGCCCTGATTTCTACCTTTTGCTAATTGTACCTATTTGAAAATTGCGTGTATAATTCTTGTCTGTACTTCGTTAGAAGATAAATACTCAGTACGGGTATATTATTAACAATACATGTGCTTAGTTATATGAAATACGTCAAACTTAATTCTTCTGTTGGCCTTCATTGTATAAAGTTTATTGAACATATACCTAGACTTAGTCATAATATCCGCGTTGAGCGCACAAGTTTAGTAAGTTAAAGAAGCTCCAAAAACAGGTCATCAGCTTTAGGAATTCTTTTTTTATTTTAGATATATGTATGTATTGTATAATTTTTATACTTCTTATTTATATACATACATACATACATAACTTCACGCCAGTTCCCTTGCGGGGTAGGCACGAACTTCTTTATATATGTATTTAATTTGCACACCGGCGCCATACACTTGTGATCCTATTCATAAAATTCAAAGTCCGGGTTGTCTGGAAGAGAGCGTTCTAAAGCGATGAGGCGCCACCCATTTTTCCTGCCTTTACTGTCAAATATGACTAGTGTAAATTGCTTATTTCATGTATATATGGTGCACAATAAAGAGTTTCTATATATTGAATATGTTTCTGTCTATTTTGTACCAGCTTGTATCAGTACTTTTTTTAAATAAAATTATATATGCAGTAGCCTGTTGCTACCAGTGCTCGATTTCACAACGACGTGAATTAGAGACGTCAGAGCTCTCGTTTCTCCGTAGCATCAAAACGAGTTACGTCACTTGTTCGTCTATATTATTATTCTTTGTACAATTATACATGACACAAAATTTTATTAAACCATCCACCAATTTTACTGTTTGTATCTAGTTATACGCCTGCGTTTGTGACTATATAAATTTCCAACGCTTTCTAACATAAATCGAATGCGCCGATTACCTACTTAGCTTCTTTGTTTATAAACAAATCAATTTACCTATCACGAATTATTATCTGTCGTAGTTAGTGAAGGGAATTTATAAACATATTTACAAAAATCCTGATTACAAATTTCTCTCCATATAAATTTAACCAAATATAACATTTTGTATTAAATACCTATGAGAATCTACAATTTGCCCCAAAGACACAAGTATGACCCAGTAAGACCCAGTATGCGGGTTAGGGTGATGATATTGGCAATTTATATACATATATGTATATTTATTTTTAAAATGTCTATGTTACTATATCTGGCTTTTACAACAAATAATTTATTATTATTCATAAATACAGCCGAAACATTGACTGGCGTTATGATCCCAATAAAAACACGTCATCCGAAAACCGTAATGATGAGCCGCTTATACTTCCACGAATTTGTTGGTCTCGATATTTTTCTTTTTATCTTATGGTTCACTTTACAAATGGTGAAAAGTCGGTTAGTCGGCCAGGCGGTTGTTCACTTCAGTTTGGCGCCACTTATCCAGCTCACTAATGATCCTGTTATCCTGAATAAACATTACAAGTGATGTGGAATAAATATTTTAAAATATAATTCGTAGGACTAGAACAGTCGTTTCCTTGTTGATAGTGACGTTATTTTTTTACTGTTAGCCCATAGGTGTAATATTTGAAACATCGCGCAAAGTTCAAGGAAATCACGACAGTTTAAAATTCTAAAAGCACAACTGAAATATTTATGTCATGTCATGTCAAATTTGTACTACTGGTGGTAATTGGTTTTGTACTAAAATAACCTAATTGCACTCCTGCTAACTAGATACGTAGAAAATTTCGAAATACCTTTACTTAGTTAGAATATCGATGGCTAACCTATTGTAATTAAAGAAAAAGTTAACCCTTTATCAAGTAGGTATATTACATATCTATGACGAATGGAACTCAAACCAAACTTCAAATTCAAAAGAACGGGACTATGAAAATTAGCCAATGTGGTTTTAATTAATCATATTTTGTTAATGGCTAATTAGTAAGTATCAAATTGTATAGTAGTGTGTGCGTCTACTTTTAACGTGAACATTTCGCATTTAGATAAAATAATTATGTTAAAAATAATTACGTCTTTTAAAATGTAACGGCGGTACACGGAAGCGGAACATTCTTGTAATTAAAAATATGTAACAAATAATGAACGTGCATAAACTTTGATGCATCTTATGCAGCATTAAATTCAAAAGTATTACGTGTTATACTAACACTCATTCAAATTAATCGAAAAGATAGAAGCACACAGCAAATTAGATTTAATTATGTTCATGGAAGAAGCAATACTCATTACTATAACTTGATACATAACATTGATTCTTACACCATTGTCTCATAATCTCATGTGTAATATTTTAAATAGTAATTGGATAGCTATAACAAACGCATGTTACCGAATGTCGTATACACGACACTTTACGTCATATTATTATCTGGTTTATTTTAAATTTTACCCCGAACTCAATAACTAGTCATCATGTTCTGCCAAGCGTTAAATATGACGATATAATTTGGAATTTTCTGGGTTTTACTGTTCTGAATTTCTATTACTCGTTATATACTTATTCTAGTAAAAGGTCAAGTTATACGTAAAATAAATCATACTTAGTTGAAGCATATTCAAAGATTAGAAATGTACTCCAACTGTCGCTTGTGTATCGGTCGTGTTCGTAACGGGAACCTAATGATTTATCCAAGACACTTATAAAAGCCCACGCCACTTTTGCAGAAACGGGTCTTCCTATAGTGAAAGTACGCAAAACAAAAACCCCTAGTGAGTAATTGAAAACTTTTTGCAGTGATTATTGTCATGTGTATTTATTATGTTCGGTAAATGTAGTTGAAAATACTAAATGCTTTTGTTATATCAGAACTCTCTTATCATACTGTCAGAACTCTCTTATCATACTGTCAGTTTGAATATAATTTTGCATAACTACTACTATTATATCTTATAGTATAAATTACATTTATGATTTATATAGTCTCAACAACTACAAGTGTATTTATATACACTCCACTATGCGGGGACACAAACACCCATTTTTTTTTTTAGCCAGGGGAAATCCGCTTGAGGACCATAACCCGCGACAAGGGCAGAACCTTGGGGGAATATTCGCGACCCGTGTATGGGATTCGCCAGATCGGGGGTGGCACCAGCATGCCGAGTCAGAACTGGTGCCAAGCTGTTGCCACCCCCGGTTAGGTTAGTTTAGTTACGTTTAGTCACCTTGTTTGTGTCCCGCACCGTCGGGACACAAACACCCTGTCTCAAGGTGATGGATGAGACAACACCTCCTTGAGACAGTGTCGCGGGGCAATGGCTTAAACCCTTATTATTATTAATTATTATACTACATTTACTAGAGGACCCGGTACATGGTGTAGCAAAAGATTCCGATTCTTTTTTATTACACCACCTTGATAGACAAATGGCCTCTAAATCAGCATAGTGTAGTAATCGTTTTAGTCGACACAGCCACTGTTAGGCTGACCCGCCCACGTCTACCTACAACAGCTGGTATGCCCTATCCACTTTGGCGATGATGTAGCCTTTAGATTAATCTTAAATCTGAGAGCCTTTCAATTGGGTTCCTTCTTTCACAGCGACTTTGTGATTAAAAATAGCCACTTACGCAGATTGCTATTACGAATACGACAAGTATCAAAATAATGTGGAACCTTGTACCACTTTCTTCCACTCACCAGTATATCTAGATATTGTCAATTTCACTGATTCTGTAAAAGCAACCGTTTTAATGTTTTCTGTTGTGGATATCCTTGAAAATTGTCTCCCTCAGATAAGTCTGTCTTGAAACATTATTAAATAAACCACAAATACGAGTATAACATGAAACTCTTGTATTAGCAGTATATGCACGAAGTAATTGCGAGTGCCAACAGACCATACCTACAACGAAATCACCTCGATTTAGCGACAGCCATTGTCCTCGGTTGTAATGCTGTGTACATCCTAGTGACGTATTAGAACCATTGTATATATCGCCAACACCTTACCATCTGTGTACATCAAATTTGTAAAGAGTATTTACATTAACATGTTTGTCGAGCGATAGTCACATCATACGAGTCAGAAGTCGAGTCTTCGCACTTTACGTACCATAAAAATTTACAAGAATTCAACCTTTTTATCATATATCCGTAAAGAGTAAGAATATTCCAGCATTTTGATTTTCGTATAGAAATCGATACCTATACATGCCTATTTACCTGTATTGTTGTGGTGCCTTACATTGGAGAATTCATTATAGCACGCTGTATTACCCTAATATGTTAAAAAGCTTAACAAATTAGTAAGAACGGATTCAGCAAAAACTTGCAATCCCAGGTGTGGAATGTTGGATGTCCAATGATCCACTTTATTTTAAACTACAGAAATAACACGAAAATATATAAATATTAGTTCAACCATGTTTCTTGAAACAAACGCTATTTGAGTCTCAACCACAAATTACATAATACCAACTCTACATTACCATAATAAGATCTGTTGTTACCATGCTTGCACAACCACCATTATTACAAAATCGCTCAGTTACTTAATATTATATTTGTATTAATATTATCCAAATATATAAAATAGTAAAGAAAATACAAGTGTAAAAAATACTTTATTTTTGCCGTTGTATTTATTTCGCAAAAAAAAATGGAGAGCTGTTTTAAAAGTGGCCACATTGAATATGAACCTCATCTGCAACATGATACTAAAACATCATCGAGGGTAGTGTAAGTTTTGTTTTCGGTGTATTAAGGTCGCACGCACAAGTCATCCTTTATAGTACATCTCAATATTCGATTCGTTGCATGTCTAATGTTTTCAGGTTTGTCGAGATTACAATAAAAATCTGCGAAATCGTGTCAAGTTAAAAATGTATCAAATTTAATCTGGTGACCATAGACAAATATTAACCAGTAACAAAACCACTAAAGGGCCATCCACAAATTAAGTCACACTTTAGGGGGGGGATGTGGCATTGTGTGACAAGGGGTGGGAGGGGTCCCAAATTTCGTGACGTTACATTTCAAGATCTTTAAGCTTTAAAACACCAAATTTGAACTACTAAAAAAAACTTCAATATTTTTCGTAGGTCACTCAGGTATATAAGTTATCTTAAAATAGCAATAAATAGGCATATACGTATTTTTAGCCCATCGAAAGGTATTTCATAGAGAAGTGGGGTAAGGGCTAGGAGGGTCTGGCCTTACTACCTGTTATTTCTTTACATTTTCTGAGAACATTTACCATAGTAATGTTTTACAACATCAGAAAATACCTATAAATTTCAACGAACAAAAAGGCCAAAACGCTAATATTTTGAACGGAGAATTTTCGATTGAAAATTAGGGTGCTTTTTCGACATTAGGTCAAAATAAGGTGAAAAATAAATATTTAAAATAAAAAAAACAGTGTGTTTGGGACATAAATGGGTAAGTTTTTACCAAATTTCGTGATTTTTTTTCTAAAAAATATAAGTAAAAAACGAAAAACTTGGTTATTTGTATTTTTCACTAAATTTGGGATTATGTAAAAAAAGTGTAAATACAAAAGTTGTAGATCTTTTTTTTACCTATAACTTTGCCATTTAACTTTTTTCCATAGGACTTGTAGTTTTGCCGGAAATCGCGATAAACCGTTTTTTACCCTTAAAAACTCACCCCCTTCCACTTCCCGAACTCAGGTCGCCCGTAAATTATTTTTACTTTCATTTTTGTTATATTCTTCTCCTTTTCCAATGGGTTTCATCCTACTATTTGACGGCCTCTGTGGTTGAGCGGGTTAAGCCTTTGCCGGCGTACCTCACTGCAACGCAGAGGTTCCGGGTTCGATTCCTGGTATAGTAAATTTCGGAAACGTATTTTCTCCGTTATTTACTATGGTCTGTGTGTCTGGGATCGGCCCCAGAGTAGTCCGTTGTATATTACCCATAACACAAGCGTAACTTGCTTAATTTGGGGATATACAATGTGTGTGTTTGTCTGCCGATTACTATTAATTTTTTTTGTGTTCAAAAATTATCGACCCTAGTCTAATAACGCTTTCTCTTGTTCATAATAAGAGAAGAGTTCTTCTTGTCTTGTTTTTATGAAGAATAAGAGCGCAGGAAGTTGCAGTTATTGATATTTGTTTAAATTAAAATCTTAAACAATCCTTAAAAGTTAGGGTAATTTTGGAATAGGTACGACTAGACCTCAAAAGAACATAATATAAATAGGTATTTCAGAAGTTTTTCATTACATAACGACAAGGTAACACCGTGCGTTTAAATTACACCAGTGCAATCTCGCATATATTGAATGCTATGGAACCAATTCAATTTATTATTGGCTTATTAAAGTGGCACGTGTATTACACGCGGCTCCTTGATAACGTAAATCAGAAATACAATGAAGCGTAATTTCAATTGCAATACTTGGATTTTTATTCACCTAAAGGAAAACGTTCATGTTCATATATTCATGTGCAATAGGACTTTATTTGTGTAGTATTCAACAGATTTCATATTTATTATTGTGATTAAGAAGTCAAAGTACGCATTCGAACTCGCGTTCTACGAGACGCGAAGTGTTGAACCACTAAGCTTCCAAGGCTTTATATTATAATAAGTATTATTTGTTTGAAGAAATAATTATATATTTTGTATGTGTATTATATATTTATACAGTCTGACTGATTAACTCTTTAATAAATATAAGTAGATAGATAACACTTTATTCCTTAACAAAATAAACAATTACAAAAATGCATAATCATAATGCTTCGTGGCAAAACAACAGGCGTCTTTATCGCTAAAAGCGATCTCTTACAGGCAACTAATCTGGTGATGTAGGTGGAGCAAAAAAAAAGATAGTACTGTACAATTACCATATATATATATATATATATATATATATATATATATATATATATATATATATATATATATATAGTAACACTAGTTTATAAATTTAATACTACATCAATCTAGATAGTGATCGTGTACTAGCAGAAGGTGATGTCAGGAGCCTTAAGAACAGACGAGCTTGCATGACAAGAGTTATGAATGTCAAAGAGGCAAGTGAGGTGTGTAAGAATAAGCCTAAATGGCACTCTGTTGTTCGTGCCTACCCCGCAAGGGAACTGGCCTGAAGTTATGTATGTATGTATGTATGTATCAATCTAGAGACATTGATAGAATACCATTAGCTCTTACGGTCTTATTCATATTGAGATATAGAGTAACCCTCTATAAATAAGACTGTGGAGCTCAGATCCTGCCTCCAGATCAGAAGCTTGCGTGTTCAAATCACGTCAGGGTCACCAGTGTGGGACTCATATGTAAGTCGTCAATGTGGGTTCTGTACCTTGGTGGAGATGAAGACAGGTGTACTCTCGTAATACCTTAATGTCGATATCGCTAAACCAATGGGCACTGCGGAGTGCCGGCGCGGACTGACTCTATATAATACAAAAGAAATGGTCGGGAAATGGGAAGAATGCACACCACTTGATACAGTTCCGTAAGTGCAGTAGGTACTCACACAACCGTTTCGGTGTATGTGTCCCTACAAAGACCGTTACTCTTTACTTTTAGTATTGTTTTTGGCAATAATTTGTAGACTGTTGCTCTGCAGTTGCAGTTTTACTTATTTTCCAAAGTGTACAAAACCAGCGTTTTACAGAAACAGTAGTTTTTGATTATGCAAATATTGTGTTTACGTAGAAAATCTTAACGATTTAGTGAAACTTTTTTATTGGTCTAAAATGTACGTATTAGAAATCTTTAGTAGAGCAGTAAACAGTTGTAGTCGTGCATGTGTTTAATAACACTTTTTTTTTGTTTTTAACTTTAATTCCCGGGAATCATACAAAAAATCCCACAGGCCTGCTAAAAGTTCCCTCTGATTTTAAATATTGACAAATGGACGTACAAAATGAAATATCATTTTGTATGTTCATATATCTGAAATATACTGTGGAAAATGTTTCATATAGGTCAACTTCGGAGTCAAAGACATAATAAATGTCCAGTTGACAAAGCTGTCTTATTAGTCACGCATATTATTCTGATTTCGTTTTGTCATGGGACATTTTAAACTCTTGGTGCTCTCTCTTTCATTTGAAACTATTAAACATCAAATTGTAATGGAACTAATTACTTACCTTTATACTAGACATGTTTATCACTATCTACTACCTACCGAGAAGTATTTACCAAGGTTTACTTATGGCAGCTTATCTAATATTCTTTAAGTATCTATGTATTTCGTGATGAAAATGACTTAAAAATAGGACAATTAAATTAATAATTCCATCTAATTTTATATCGTAAATCTAATGTTGCTAAACATATATTATAATAATACTTGACACAGATTAACATTAATAAAAATGTTAATATTTTACAGTAAAGTACTGTTAGAGAACAAACATTTTCATATTTACCTATAGGTATGACGATTCTTAATAAGTAGATGTTTTTTTAATCTATAAAATGGCATGTATGTAGCCATGCAGCGATTAGAGTACATTTTTTAAATTAAATTTTCTCTGCAGAGTGAAATAGGCCGTAACATAGATACGAGATAACGGACATGGCGATTTTTTTAAAGTTCTTTTTTGCCACAATGGCTACGGTACACTACAATAACTGATATAATCTTGTTGTTATAAATAAAGAACCTAAATTTAGTAAAAAGGAACAATGAGACAGAAAAAACTGTCTGTAAATATAATGTAGCTGCGGTGCCGACTGGTAATATGCAATCGGTGAACGGAGCCTCTAAATAGATTTCACTTTCTATCCTTGTCATGTTACCTTGGAGGCTTTTTACTGTATAAGCATTATAAAGATTACAAAGACTAGAAATTTTGAAACGATTTATTTGAATTCTTTTTCGGAAGAGTTTATTTCTTTTCGAGTAGTGGGCGGTGCTTTTGTTTTTCAAAGATTCTTTCTTTGTCTTTATGAGAAAGTTCCTATGAGGGTGAATCAAAAAGTTCTTGGAATCAATATTAAAATATGCAAAAAATGTAACAAAATATTTTATTTTTCTACTTAACCAATACAATGTATTTAGAATAACGCGTTTCTAACGTTCCTTGCGAAAAAAAAATTTTTTCTTGAGTCTCGAAAAACTCTATGGCAGCCATAACTGCATCATTATCGTGAAATTTAGTTCCACAAATTTCCTCGTTTAATTTTGTGAATAAGTGAAAATCACTTGGGGATAAGTCCGGAGAATATGGTGGGTGGTCAAGGAGATTGAAGCCAGCCCAGCGGATTGCGTTGAGCGCAACTTCCGATCGATGAGAGGGGCGTTATCGTGAAGAAACAACACGTCCAACGACAGTTTTTCACGACGTTTTTCTTTAATCGCTTCACGCACTTTCAAAATTACATTTGCATAATAGGATCCAGTCAACGTCTGGCCTTTTGACATGTAATCATTAAAAAGGACTCGTTCACTATCCCAAAACACTGAGACCATAACTTTGCCAGTGGTAGGAGCAACACGAAATATCATAATGGATGGAGAGGATGGTCATTTCCAAGAGATGCTTTGTCTCTTAATTTCAGGATCGAAAATGTGGACCCACGTTTCATCCTTGGTGACAAGGCGACGGCGAAAATTATCCGTATCACGCTGGAACATCTCGAAATTACGCTTATAAATTTCCAAACGACGCTTTTTTGAACCCGAATGAATCAATTAAAATGGATTGAACGCTACCAAAAGATATCTTTAGGATCTCAGCTTTATGTTTTATAGTTATTCTTCTGTTTTCCAAAACCAGATTCTCACCGTTTTTCACATTTTCTTCCGTAATGGAGGTTGAATGCCGCCCAGAACGCGGATCATCTTTACTGCTTGATTTACGTACCTCTTCTAAATTCAGCCACTCAGTACCCAACCGTAGAATATGGTACAGTATCATCCCGTAATGTCTGCTAAATGTACGAAAAAAAATTATTTCGTAGACATTTAACTGAGATATTTTATCACCGCACTCAACTTAACTCACCTTTATCCATATTTTTGCGTTTTTAGCAACTCAATGCACAAAATAATCTATTACGTGCGAACGAACTAACAAAAACAAGTGATAATTGGCATAAATATTGTGTGATTGACACTCTTTAATTTACATATCGAACTTTTCCCAAAAAGATTTTATACATATATATGCTAGCTGTGACAGCGACGTCGTCCGCTTGGAATTTGCTTTCGAAACCTCCCGATTTTGAAACATTCTTCATTAGTGCTCCTCTCCTATTGGTCGTAGCGGAACGATGTATAGCCTATAGTCTTCCTCGATAAATGGGCTATCCAACACTGAAAGAGTTTTTCAAATCAGACACAGTAGTTCCTGAGATTAGCGCGTTCAATCAAACAATATTAGTATATTTGGCTACAACACTAATACTTACATTTTAAATATCGCGATATCTTTTGAATGAAACGTCCGAATTTAATAATTCAAAAAGTTCTAGAAAGGCATTGAATTCGTCTTGAATATGGAGTAATTTATTTTGATAATGATTAATACCAAAGTACAAAATAAAGAGTTTTTGAAGCGACGGCATTTTAATTATTTTAAAAAATAAAAGAAAACACTTATTGTGAGATAACTACAATAGTTAGACATATGGTCACGCGATATTTTTTGTAGACAATTATATGTTCTGCAAAGTGGTAGTACATTGTTTTGTTCTATAATCAATAGTTTTCGCAGCGCACGCCGTGTAAGGATTTTTTCGGGTCATTTTTTTACACATTGGGTTACATTATTGGACTTTTAGTAAGGATCCCTAATTTTTTTTGAAAATATAATATAGCCTTTCTCGATAAATGTACTATTCAACACTGAAAGAATTTTTCAAATTGGACCAGCGGTTCCTGAGATTAGCGCGTTTAAACAAACAAACACTCTTCAGCTTTATAATATTAGTATAGATAAGATGCACTTCTAAAAACTTTTTGATTCACCTAGGTATAGTCAAAAAGATTTAGTATCTTAACAATGATGTTCAACAGTATATTTACTTACTTAAAACTATGGCTCAAATACATATTATCGTTTTTATTTTTAAAAGCCAGGTAAAAGTAAGTCGACTTTATTTTCATGTAAAAGAATAATAGTAAAACAATGGATGTCCCAGACTAATGAGGACTGACATCCTTTGTGCAGATCTCACTATTATTACTTTTAGCACCATTCAAAAACTTAAGATAAATATGTTGTTTACATTTAAAGTCAACCAATCTTCAAATACATTTAACACTGGATATATACGTTCGACCAACTGCTTATAGATAAGTATTTCTTGCACCTGTTAAGTGAAGTAAGCATCTCTTTAGTTTTTAGGGTTCCAGCAATTTTGGCAAAAACAGGGCCCTTATAAGATAGCCATATTTGACTGTCTATATACGAGAACTCACTCGTATGTAGAGAGATATTTTTTTCAAAAACTAGGTACCAGGTACTCCAAATTATAGGTAATATGGATGTTTGGCAGAAAACGTACACGGCTATACTTAATTATAGGGCACTACGGGGCAACGTCAATAAAACTTAAAGATAACCGCCATATACATATATAGATTTTTTCCCTCTACTATGTATAAATGCATATCGTTAGAAAAATAAACATAAAAAGTATCCCCACTTCTTTAACTTTTCATTGTGGTGTGGAACATTAGGAAAAAAACTCACCGTGATAAATCTTAATAAATTCTTTCCATGAAAATTAGTTAAAAATATCCGATCACTAGCTTTTAAGATAAATCATAATCCCTTTTGGGGTAACTTGAATCAAGATTAAGATTTGTATTACTTGTTATTCTATTTTTTTGTTCCATAATCAAATATCAAAAGCAATGAATAATCTTCATTTCTATGGAATCCGTTCCTTATGTCCGAATTTGGAGTATTTTTCCTCTTCACGGCCTAAAACATCACAATCTTAAAATATAACAAAGATTTTCTATAGAGGACAAATATACCTACACTTATGAAGCCCTTGTGTTGGAAGTCAACCTGGGCTGTAAGCGAGCTTTGTATACAGTCGCAAACTGTACACCAGTACAGTTACTTCGAGTAGTAGGAAATTTGACTCATCAATGTTTAATTTAAGGACGTTTTGAGGGCGCCACTTAATTTCTTGGAACGTTCATGCATATTTGAAGTGAATCACTGCAATAACTTTTCTTTAAATCATGAGTTCCAAAACAAAGTTAACTCGAAAACATATTGTATGACAGGAAACTGCACGTGTAATGAAAAGATATATTTTTAGTGTTCTTATGGCCTGTTCCTACATCTCATTACTATTCATTCGCTTGCCTTTCCATTGGTTGAATTTTGAAATTACTTGTATGAAGCTTATGTCGGTAAGATATAGGAAACGGCCGTTAGCTGGTACAGGTGAAGATTTAAAAAAGCAAAAGTGTCAATCGAATTACTTATAGCATGGGAAAAGATAGTATTCTTCTTCCATGACGTATAGTAAAGCTCACAGACTACTATAGGATAGTGAAGCTTTAAACAGTGGTGAAAAGAGCCAGAGTTCCATTCAGGAAAGTAGCTACTGAACAATACAATTAGTTTTCGCACTCTTAATGGCAATACAACATATAACAACTCTTAATATTTTATTCTTTCACTCAAATTTCTATCTTTACAATAAGATCTGAACCATCCAAAGGTTGTTTGGAAGCGTTATCTTTAAGCAATAAGGCTGTCCAATGTACTTACTACCTTTATGGTATTTAAAATATTTGTGTATTTCTTTTTATCATGTTGGTGTAAAATAATAAATGTATACACAATAAAGAGTATTGTATTGTATTGTATTGTAATCTATGGTGCTCCAACCTTAGTTTTTATTACCAATGTATAGTGATTTATAGAAGACACCTTTCATTCAATCATTACAAAATGGCTGTGACGGACATGAAAAATTACTAGGGCTCTAATTTAGCTATTTGGCTAAGTAACCTTAAAAAAAATGTAAAAAGCGCGTAAGTTTAATCAAATTTTTACTCATTCCGATATCGCTAATTTGATAAGCCGATAAACCAGGGATTTGCGACCGATAGTATGAAAGCAAACAGACAAAATATCAACAACGTATTTATATAATAATATTATGTATACTAGTCGCAAAAATATAATGTATATATATCAAGAACTGATACAGAATATAGGCGCTAAATATATTTTTGTATGCCATAATACAGTTCATAGGCGTTTTGATTTCTTATATTTTTTAATAGATAGGCAAATATTATATTCAACAAACAACTCTGGACCCCTACTGATCTCAGGCCGGGTATGAACCCTGGGAGATTTAAGTTCCGTGAGCAACTCGTTTGGTTGAAATTAACAATGTTTTTTTAATAATGCAGCAACCTACTTATATAATTATGTATATAATTTTGCGTCTGATTAGCCAATTGGCATAAGGAAAACCAGTATAATAAAATAAACATCCAAATAGGTAGACATCAAGTCGGCTTAGAACACATACGGTCTTATTCATGGGGACTTAGTTTGTTGAGTGTGAGTTTAAACGTTTCTTTAAGAACCATAAATAAGAGTTCAAATTTATTCTAACTCTCTATAAGTAAGACCGATAGAGTATAAACATTTTTTTTATTGTTGGAGTACAGTAGACAAGCTGACGGCCCAACTGTGATGGAAAGTGGTTACCGTCGTCTGTAAACGGTGCTTGCACTAAAGGTGCTTACTACCAATGTATTGTTGGACTCGTAGATGGGGCTGGAACATGGCCACTAATGCCGGAACACAACTCTAGGTTTTTATGGCGACACGCTCTAGCCCAGGGGTGGTCAGTCATCCAGACGTGCAAACATCCTACCACCTGGCTGTGGGTTGTTTTGTCACCTCTTATTACAGGCCGCCCGGCCGCAGGAAATTGTATTCTTTCTCCGTTCCTGCACGGATAACTTGAAAACGAAGAATTAAGCCATTTTTTTACTTTTAATAAGTTATATTATTTATTAAATCTACGTTTCATTGAACTTACTAAATACTTTGAGTTTTTGGCGGGAACTGAATGGAGATGTTGTGCTGTGCAGTTTTATTTTCTAAAAATGTGTAAAATTACTCTAAAATAAACAATAGTTGTAGGATATTGATAGTTTTTGAGTAGTAATTATGTGTTTTTGTGAAAAATGTGAACTGTATAGTCAAATGTGGCCTTTCGAGTTGTCACAAGAACTCCGTTGAATGGCTTTAGTTGATAACCTACAGTTCAGCTAAGATATACATAGGCTTAAGAAAATGAAGAAACTATATTGTAATCTAAGTTCGGGCTTAAAGGCCTTGCTGCCAAGCCATAAACCTAAATAGTAATAAGACTAAACAATTTATCGTAAATAAATCGTAAATGATAATTATCTACATAAATTTAATGATTGATGCATCTGTATTATAAAATCTTACTTTCTACAAAGAGACTATTTTTTCGTTATTTCATTTTAAATATATAAGGTCAAACAATCTCTAATATACTTAGTTAATTCGAAAATAAATTACCTACACGAAAAGTGTTTCTGATATAGTAAAAACCGTAAAAAATTAAAGACAGGATTACGTTATGTATTTACTTTCTTTTATTATTTTTTAAATATAAACCTAGCAAATTTTGGGCCTGTAATAACTCAGATTCAGATTAAGTAAGGGATAGGTCACCTTCGTGAATATTTTTTCTGGAAGTTAAACCCAGGATCCATGCTCTGAATCTTTGTGTTCTAGTGAGTCAATAAAAATCTGTCTTGAACCATACTTATTAAAATTATCAAAGCAATAAACGATTATGTCCTTCACAACCGCAGGTGATATAGCAATCAAATTAATTAAATCAGATACTCAAATGATAGAGTCTATGTTGTTTATTTTAAACAAAATGGTCTAGGTAGTTTATTTTAATTACATTTCACTACAGTTTCTATTCGTTGAGCAATTACTGCCGGTTAGTACCTATTTATTGTCGACAATGGAACTTCCTTAATGACGTAAAGTCAGTTTATGGTATGCATATATTTTCTTGAACATAATTGCACACGTCCTATGTACAATGATTTACTAAATTATAAAGCATCGCTTTACTTCATAATCATTATCGTCATAACTCACGATTGTTAAGAAATCTATTATGTCACTATCATGTGTCACATGTTATCTACAATTAATTGAATGCATAATACGTTAATGTAAATTATAATTAATTACAACGCAGGAGCAAGAATTATTATTACTCATTACATTTAAGGCCTTCGGTCCTTAATTCCGTACAAATGTTCTCATAACTGACGAGAATGGTATTAGTTCTAAATATGCAATTTCACGAAATTGGACGTTGAATTTTCGTTTTAGAAGTAGAACATAATTATAATATATAAGAGCAGATTATTATAAGAAATATAGTTTTTTAGAGATGTTACCTTAAATTATATATATATATATATATATATATATATATATATATATATATATATATATATATTATTTAAGTGTGAAACTGACGGATTGTTATTTTTTATGACAGTCGGAATGATTAAAATGATTTCCATTCGCGCGTTACGGATTCAAACTGTACACTAGCCAAACAAGCTTTAGTACTGATAAGCTCTGATAGCCTTTAGCGGTTATCCAGTAGATTTAAGGATCGTGTATTGAGTGCTTATACAACCATGTAGGTAGATAAGATTAACGTATTAAATTTGCATTATAACGTGATCCACCTGCGAAAAATCCTTGCGAACGAGTTAGTAATCAAATGGATTTCACGACCTCGCGAGAGACACGAAGTGAAGGTGCGGAATACACAAAAGATCCTTAACTGGCATGTCAAGGCATATTGTATTTAGTCGTTTTTCATTTAAAAAATTATTGCATACATACATCCGTAATATATAAAAAAATAGAAATTGCTTATTGTGTTATTCTTAGATATTAAATTGCATGGCATTAGTAAGGGACTATCTATCACTTTCTATCACAGGTGGCTTCTACAGATAAATTTCTAATTTGTTCTGATATTATATCTAAAGCCTCATCCCTGCCTTGAAATTTCTTTTCCTCTTCAATAGCATGTACACATTTTTCCATTTCTCTACAGTTACGCTATTAAATTTTCCTCAGCTAATGTCATTATAGTATTCATGTTCATTGTGACTTTTTTTGCGACGTAAGTTTTCATTATCCTCCATATATTTTTAATTTGATTAAACTGAGGGTGATATGGCGGTAAACGCAGCACAATATGACCGTGCTGTCGTAATATTTCGTCTATCTTATAGTCTACAAATCTCGCCTTATTTTTCAGAATCAGTTCATATAACTGAACCTTAAACATGTTCGATGAGGGTTCTATATTTTGAAACGTCAGCATTTGCTGGTTTTTAGAATTAGAATTTGGTACAGGATTTTGGATTGAAGTATGGTACGGTACATTATCAACAACAACAACGCTATTAGGTTTAAGGTTGGGTATTAATTGCGTTTGTATCCACTTTGAATAAATATCATAATTTATATAATCATGGTAATTACCACTTTTTTGGTTGGCTTTAAACTACAAATAATAACACTGAAAATCAATTAATTCATTAACTATCAAACTAAAACTAAATAGTCAGACCTCGCAACAATTAGCAATGTAAATAATTATTACCTATTTGACTTTCACCATTCACTTTACATTATAATTTTTTTTTTTTTCAAAATGTAACGAACCTTTTTCCTTGTTTGTATAAGAAAATTTAAATTTGAGTTTAGAATTCCTGTAAATATACAAATACTACAACAAACCCAAAAACGTCTCGAAGCTAGTATACCTGTAAGCCTGTTTTCCTATATTTTGTAATAAAACCAATCTGTATAATAAATAGTGGGTAAATAAAAAATAGACTCATAATCTGCGCATACCCTCTTGTTGTTAATTTAGGTATCATTTTTTTCCTAGATTAGATATACGGATTAAATATTAATTATGAATGTATGCGAATTTTAGAATACTAACAAGCACTTTACTAAATACACATTACTAATCTAGCGAAATTCTTAATTTGGCAACGCTACCGCCTTTGTGCTAAACTTTCTTGCTAACTACCTACCTACCTGAAATTCTTTTAGAGTATCCTCTATTTTTATGACTAGTACACATTGCAACAGTGGTCCTAACTAAGCCAAGGAAACCACAGCATCGCTAGTATATAGTAATAACTTTGTATAGTGTATTTGTGTTCATATAACAATAGAGAAGAAAAAAAAATAGAATTTAGTTTTAGTCAATTTTTCAGTTAGGACATATAACAGTTCGGTTGTTACTGGAGCGTGGAATATTACGAGATTTGAATCGTAAAGAGGGTGACTGAATTATTTATACCTACACTATTCATAGTGTCGGTTAATCTTGTCTGTCCCTTTATGTGATCGTCTCTTAAAAATAGAATATTCGCTAGCTTCGTTGTTTTATCCGTGCAGGAACGGAGAAAGAATACAATTTCCTGCGGCCGGACGGCCTGTCGTAAGAGGCGACTTAACAACCCACAGCCAGGTGGTAGGGCATTTGCCCGACTGGATGGCTACCACCCCTGGTCTAAATTATGTCGCCATAACAACCTTGAGTTGTATTCCGGCATTAGTGACCAGGTTCCAGTCTTCCTTAAGAGAGCAGCAGCGCATTTGTAGCAACTTTGGTGTTGCAAATGTCCATAGGCGATGGTAACCGCTTTCCATCAAGTGGGCCGTCTGCTTGTCTGCTGATCTTATATTTTGTTTATAAATATTAGAAGAACTTAATTTTATAAATATCTGGGATTAAAGCGAGGATGTTGATTGCATCATCACCTAACTGATTTTCAAGGTCCCGATATCTCAAGATAAAAATTCGGCCGTGCGTTTAGGTCTACGCATATTGAAAGGTTTCGTAGGTTGACGACATATCCGAGAACCGTAGAAAAAGCTATTTATCGAAAATATTCCATATCTCACAATCAACATAATTTCTTAGAATCTATTTTTTAAGCTCTATCACTTGAAATATTTTCACATCGTTCAAAAATAAAGGGGTACGTTTACATTTTACCGGGGATAAAATCTCTATGAAAATATAAACACATTTATTAAAAAACCAACCCTTTCCCTTGGTTTGTCATTTACCTTTCCTTTATAGAAATTGACCCTTACAAGTTACAGTAGATCTAGTATAATAAATAATATATAGACGTATTTGTATTTTTTCAAAATCAGCCGTTTCGATTCCTAACAAGGATATTAATGGATTTTTGAAAAACCTAATGATATCACTTGGTTTTCGTCAAAATTAGCCTAAAGACTCTTTTGAGCATTTTTTCACTTTTTCTTATATCTTAGTTTAGGATTTGGTCGTGAAGGTCCACTTGAAAAATTCAGCTGTATAGAATACAGTTTGTATCATTTGTACGATCTTGGAAACTAATATCTTCCCAATTATAAGCTCAAATTAAAATGTCATTACAGAATTTTGTAATGATTTGTTCAAGGTCTGATTAATGAGGGTCGGTCTAATCTTGAAAAATTATGGCGATGTTCTTTAAAACACTATTCTCGCACAACTAAGAATACTACGACCACATTTTAAAAAATGGTGACATACAAACACACAGACGCACTTGCGTTCCAAACAAGAAGCCGTCGCTTAGTATTAACGCATTTGCGTGTCAAACTCAAATGTCGCGAGTACGAATCCTAGATGAAAAAAGCATGCACCGCATAGACAGTTTTCTGACCTAATTGATATGCATGTGCTGGCGGTGGCGTAAAACATCGTTATAAAACCTGCATATCCAGATAACCGATGTGTTAAATCCGTCAATCCGCTTTGACAAGCGTGACGGCTTTGATTATGTATATATAATAAAAGCGTGGCGGGTACACTGTCCAATCCCCTAACAATTGGCGCCTGGGCCCAGTAATGTCACGTTTACAGTTTTGGAAATCATAAAAAGCACAGTTTTTATACATGTTTTTGGAGGAATATAGGCCTAGAATATAAATAAATTCCATTCATTTTTTACCAATAGAATAATGTGTTTTTTTTTATAAAATACAACAATGTGAACTAGAGGTGACGCAGCCTCTGTGTGAAATCTTACAAATTGTTATGTTTTTGTCGCGGTTTCTACTAAAATATCTCGTAACACTTGCTTCAACGAACACATTGGAAACAGTTTATTTTTAAAACTTATTCATATTTTTTAAACATCAATGACTGGAAAACACGTGTTTGATATCCAAATATCAGTTTAAAATATATCACTATTAGAATTTAAAAATATTTTCTTTGAACACACTTTTATAATTAAATAACCCCACGTGAATAAGCTGTAGAGCGAACAATTAACAAATAGCTAAGTGCGTGTGATTTACATGCTCAGAAAGGGTTCCCTAAAGACGATGATCCTCCACTGTTTTTGTCATTTGGCGACCAAATCGCAAAAATAATGTAATCGACAGTGTGGCATATCTCAAAAACTACTCAGCGGATTTTGTCTAAGCCGATTTTCGCTGGAACTATGCTAGTTGTGAAATTTTAAAACCTAGCAACAAACATTGTGTTTTTTTAAATTAATGTTTGTGCATTTAATGTCTTATTATGCATTTGCTGATTGATGTATTCTGCTTACCAAAATATGTAAAGACATGTATGACTGTATGTATATCGTTTAAATTCATGACATTTGTTTGACACCTTTAAATTTTCCTGAAATGCATTTGCTAGGTTTTCAAATTGCATAGCTGATATTTCAAGCTGTATGTATCACCTTGATTATTTCAGAATTTTCCATTTTAAAGGTGAAAAGTTAGTGGGGGACACAATTTTACGATTTTGCTATCTATCGGCTTAAATAAAAGGTACCAACAAATATCGTTTGTGATTTTTCTAGATCTGATTAACGACTCCCCATAACTATGTACACCATAAAAAAATAAGGATTCTTCAACCCTGATGTACATTGAATATGACTGCTAGTTATTATTTTTATATTTTTTCACGATTTCATTACAACATTGTGTATCGGCATATAACTTTCATATTCATATAAAATTTTACTCAATGACTCAATAGTTTCGGAGAAAAATGTCTGTAACTTAGAGAGATAAATAGACGAAAGGAAATGATATATATAAGAATTCAGTTTTTAGCAAAATGGCTACGAAACCCTAGAAACAATCAACCATTCGAAATCAATGTTACAAAATAAAACACAGCAAATGCTTATAGAACAATAAAAACAGGAACAATGCGGTTTACTTTCATTTTTCGCTTTAAGTACTGATAAGTGTTCACGTTGCGCTGGCGCACATGTGGAATGTCGTACAAATGACGTGTAGTATAACATACGTCACAATTTACCAAATTGTAAATTAAAACAAGGCAATTGAGTAAATCGGTTGCACTCAGAGAGATTTAAAGTGTGATTAAATCACACATTATCTAAGCGAGCAGGTAAGTAAAAAATGAATTATCACTATTAAGGTTAAATAGGTTTGCGTTTGACCATGATTACGTCCAGTGCCGGACGATGATGCGGTCGAAGATGGACACGCTTACCTAAATAGTACCTATTCACACGAGATTTGAAGATGCCCGTATTGTACTTTTCGGGAAACACGGACTCTGGTAGTGCATTCCACAATTCTGCCGTACGTAGAAGGAACGTGGAGGCGAAACGTTTAGTACACACTGGTAGCGTTTCCACTGTGAAACGATGGCGTAAACCCGAACGTCTTGTGGTCCCAAGATGGAATGGTGTAGGGGGGAAGAATTAAGTAATAGAAAGTACCTTTTAACTTGCCAAAATTAGTAAAAGTGTTACAGTATGCCATGTATATGAACTTTTTTGATAACCACCAGTTTTTATTCTTTATTGTACTGACATGTTCCATTTTTATATAAGTTTGCTTCTCTCATATTTTTGCCTTTACCGTGTCAATGTAATTTTTACCAAAAAATTATATTTTATTTTCTTTTAAGGTTGTAGTCTATGATTAGTAGGCGCATTCAGCACCTACAAAAATCTGCGCAGCTGTGTACGTTCCTTTATCGCTTTATTATCCTAGCCCGTAATAAACGCGACTGTCGGCATCATGCATACCGAAATTTCTGAGAAATTCCGATATATCGGAATTTCTAAGTACCTACTTCCTTTATCGCCAAGATGCCTCAATATCGCAAGATATGAATAAAATAAGTAAAAAAAATACAACAAAATTACTGGTGCAGCAAAAGACGTCGGACAAAAATAAATAACCTTCAATTAACGACAACTCTCTATAACGCCATAAAATACACAGCCCCTTCAGTGTTATTATATAGAGTTTACGCTGTAGTTATTTTAATACATACATACATAACTTCACGCCAGGTCCCTTGCGGGGTAGGCACGAACAACAGAGTGCCATTTAGGCTTATTTTTACACACCTACTTGCCTCTTTGACATTCATAACTCTTGTCATGCAAGCTCGTCTGTTCTTAAGGCTCCTGACATCACCTTCTGCTAGTACACGATCAATTTGATCATGGAAGGTGTGTCGTGGCCTTCCACGACTTCTGCATCCATCCACTTTTGCATTGTATATCTGTTTAGTCATTCTTTCATCATGCATTCTTTCCACATGCCCGAACCACCGGAGCATTCCTTAATCATTACGAACCAGCTACTGTGGGAGCTTAACGGTTCTACTCTGCTAGGAGGGGAGCCGCCAATACTGCAACACACGCCCAGTCCGCCTTACACCGTCCGGCGATGCTTACGCATATAATAAACCACACATCGTTTACCATTTTCGCGTATAATATCTATACTGTGGTCACAATAAAGCTCATACAATTAGAACAGTCCACTGATTACTACAGGAACCCATACCATCCAGGGAGGAGCCTAGACAGCAGCCAGCTACAAACTGGTCCTTCGAGCCGGATCTAATATATGTACTTCAATCGGGTTGATTATAATATGTGTAGCTTATACAACCAGACAGACCCTTTAGTCGACCATCCTGTTTAATTCAGTTACCGACTGCAAAGCCGGCCTCTGTGGTTGAGCGCGCTAAGCCTTTGCCGGCGTACCTCACTGCAACGCAGAGGTTCCGGGTTCGATTCATGGTATAGTAAATTTCGGAAACGTATTTTCTCCGTTATTTACTCTGGTCTGAGTGTCTGGGATCGGTCCCAGAGTAGTCCGTTGTATATTACCCATAACACAAGCGTAACTTGCTTAATTTGGGGATATACAATATGTGTGTTTGTCTGCCGATTATTATATTTTCATTATTAAATTCGAAGGAAGCCAGTGTTGACTTCATACTGGAATCGTGTAAATTGATTTGAAGTCAGTATAGCGCTACCAAGTCTGTAAGTTATTTTATGCTTATCTAGTTATTACTATTATTTTATGTGCATGTAAGGTTTTGTATTCATGGACTGATATGGACGCTAGTCCAAGTCTTTAAAATAAATTTAAAAAAAAAGTCTGACCGACTTCAATTTTCCCAACTGAATATTTTGAAGTCAGTCCGCTCCCCAAGTCAATAGCTGGATCAACTTAAATGAGCTTTAACTAATGATTTAGAATCGCTCTTACAGAGAGATGCCCGTCTCTCTGCGTATTCTTCCGTCTAAAATGGGAACTGATCTGGTGCCAACATATTTCACCACCACATCGCTCGCCATCAGCTGGATTTTCTCCATTTCCTTTATTTTATTTTTATTTTTATTTATATTAATTCATTAACAAAAAATATTTGTGTCTGAAATATAATACGTAGTCATAATTACAATTATAAAAAAATAAAAAAATCTAATTTACAATAAACATTATTAATTTTACAAAAATATGTCACTAGGAAGGCATTTTTATATAATTATATTATTATTTAAGCACAGAAGTAATCGTCAACTGAATAATATGCTTGTTCAAGAAGAAACGCTTTGACATTACGCTTAAAAGATTGCATTTTGTATATATTTAGCTTTAGGTAAGGGGGTAATTTGTTGAAAATTTCAACAGCCTGATATGTGAAACTGTGCTTGACAACATTTAAAGATGGCATTATTTTATTTTTTAAATCTTTCCTTCTTGTAGCTTCTCTAATTTTTCTTTCTTCCTTCGTCTCAAACTGTGTAATATTTTTTGCGAGAAAAGTGAGGACAACCAGTATATAAAGGCATGGGACTGTAAGTATACCCAATTTTTTAAAATGTTCTCGACAAGACTGTTTGTGGTATACGAATCATAGTTCTTACACATCTCTTGAGCTACTATGCAACGGTTCTCTTAGAACGTTTATTATGATGTATAAGAATGACTTCGAGGGTACTTTCCGCGGTAGTTTTCCCTCCCCTACGACACGGGGGCGATTATAAAATTTCTTCGAGGCCGGCAACTACCCCGATATTGCAAGTCCCTAGACAGTGGTGAACGTTTTCTAACAGGTGGGCTTGTTTGCAGGTTTTTAGCAAAAAAAAACACTTCAATTTTATTATAGACTAGCTGATGCCCGCGACTTCGTCCTCGTGGTGGGGTTTTTTAACTATCCCACGAGAACTCTTTAATTTTTCGCGATCAAAAGTATCCTATATGCTATATGTTGACCAGGGATATAAGCTACCACCATACAATATTTCATTTAAATCGGTACACTCGTTTCGGAGATTAGCCCGTACAAACAGAGAAACAAAAAATCTATATTAGTTCTATTTCACTTCTTACATCCCCCTGACTCGGTTTTTAGCATTTTTTTTCATTGTACAGAAATTCGACCTCTACACTTTTATTATATGTATAGATCAGTGAGTTAAAGAAACACCAAATTGTTAAAGTTTTAAATAAAACAAGCTGATTAAATTTCAATCTTTTATTTCGGAGCGTGCAAACCAAAACAAACTTATCACAGTTACCATAATATTCTTAAACAAATTCCATTTATTGACATCGACAACAATAGAAAGCCAATCCATTTATTATTCCAATCACGAATCTTTATATACCCCTTTATTCATAACAGTTATACAAGGTTTATAAGCTTTCTTTAAAATGTGTTTATTTTAACGAACCTATAAACCTTGTCTAACTATTATGTATCTTGATTTTGAACATCAAATTGTAATATTAATTACTTGCCTATCTCTTACAATATCGTCAACAAAAGTCGACTTCAGTAAATTAGTCAGTATACGATCTTGATTAAATGCAGTTTTACATGCACAAATCAAACTATACTTTGATTTTTAATTACCTGGACTAAAATGACAGCTAGCTGCGGTCCACCTTTTTTTCATTCATAAGTGAGATGTGCGAGTTAAATCAGCTCACTAGTTGAATCCTACACTGGGGCGTAGCTACTGCCGTATCAGCCGTATCAATGATACAGGGGCCCCGAAAATGTGTAAGCAAAAATTCCTAAAATGTATCTATAATCTTTTATAGAATAATAACATTTTTGAGAATAACCGCTGGGCCAACAGAAACGGCTATCAAGCTTGTCATTGTTGTGTATAGATGCAGAAATTCTAGAAAAACTGAAGTCGTTTTCAGCTATGGATGATTTGATAAACAAGCTTGCCGGAAAAAAGCGAGAAAAGTGTATCTTTGAATTGAATTGTTTGTTTAACTTAGCTCCTAGGAGCATTAAGTAATAACTTGTAATTAATATATAATTATTTTTATTCAATTCGAGCATTTTTTGTTTCTTTTATAAAAAAAAACTACCTTTTCTTTGGGCCCCCCAACACATTTTGATACAGAAAAAATATATATTATTATAAAATATGTGTAAATTATAATACAGACAATTAAAGCGATAAACACATACAAGACAACCAGGCTTAAGTTTAATTAGAACATGCCGTATCGAATGGCATCCAAACCTTAATCTCAGTTATAAACCAATAAAGTTTATCAAAACTACTCATTCACTACGATAATTATGTTCTATTAATATGTGCTTACGATGCATCATAATACTTACATTAAACCTTTCAAAGTAGATCTGCATTCTTATGTTTATATACCATGGAAAAAGAGTAGATATTAGGAATGAAAATGGCCCACTATAAAATTCAAAGAACCTTCTTATATGGAACCGGCCATTAATTATTTTCTTTAAACATTTAAGAACAACAAAAAGACAAAGAGTTACTGTTATTTAAAAGTTTTTTTTTTCGGACCAAATTCCATTGGAGAACTTTTTAGAATATTGCCTACTCTATGATACTGCATTACTACTGAGCAAATATAATTCTTGGTATTATTCTTTTATGATTATACCTACTATATTTCAAAGTACAAGTGCAAATGCTTGTTTGCAATGCATGTTTGTTCGGCCTTCTAAAAAATATATCTGTGATGACTACAGCCAGCTTAGTAATTACAATCATTGACCGTCAAAACCAATACAAAGGGGAAAATCTTTAAAGTTTCCTCGATTGTGCAATCTGTGTTTGGCTATATGTCGCCTACGTTATATTACAATATTATTATTAAATTAGTACACATTTTTAAAGTATTTTACGGTTCTGACTGAAAAACCCTATGAAATAGTGTTTAATAAGTAATCAAGCAGTAATTGTATTTAAAGTTGTGAATTTGAATGCATCACCAACTATATTTCAATGTTTTATAACCTTAAATACATCTCTTCTGGCGTAGCCATTGTAGTAATATCAATATCATATCATATGTGTACATATAAAATTGTAAAATGTAATTGGAATTGAAAAGTCTAATACAATAAAGTTTAACAGTCGTAAAACAAGCCTTTTATTATACAACCAAAGGTGGTCCTTCCAGCCAGGTATGACCGTGCGACTTATTGATTGATACCTTTTATCAACAGTATTTTTTTCGTATGACTATAAAAACTTAGTCAGCTAATTATTGTGATTAATAATATTAATATTGTGATATTTAAATTATATAAGTATACTACATATAAGCATACTGACAATTTTTAAGAAGCATTGTAATTTCTGACACTACAAATTTTTTGCACTAGTAACATTGCGAACGACGCTGCCCACAGAAAATTAAAAGCAACGTAAAGTATTGGTTTTGCGGTGTGTGGTTTTACCCAAAGTTTACAACTAAGAAGTAATAATGAAGAAATGATAGCTCTTGTTTCGAAAAACAACAACAGGAAAATTAATATACCTCCTACTGCTTCAACGAAAAATAATTCACATATAAATAGGTAGAAGAGTGCTTCGTAAGTAATTTCATCATGTATGCAATTTACCTTCTGTATTAAATTTCAACACACACAAAAATTCACAAAAAATCTGCAAATGCTCACAAAATTCTGTTTCTACAAATTGTTTATTTAAATCTTATCTAAATATTGTTCTAGTCAAGTGACACAGGAAACACTCTATAAAGCAGTTTGCACGACAACGCTGTTGTTATTAGTCATAAAACTAAAGACATAATTGTTTAAATACAAGACATGATGATGACTTCAACTGCGGCGATATGTTAGATAGTAGTTTTACTCACTACTTACATTTTTCGTCAGTGAGACATAATGGTTATTTATGATATATAAAAAAAAGACCAATTGCGTGTTAGTCCACGCACAACGGAGGGTTCCTTCGAGTTATTATATTCTGTAGGTAAGTACATTATAAACCGTAACCATAATCACTTTTCGTTAGAAATATTTTTTAAACTGGTATAGGTAGCCTTAAATTTTTACAGAATTTTCCACCTCATAATTAAAAGTTTCATCATTTTGGTCACGCCCCTGTTATTATGTTATCGTCTTCGGTTTTACTACACCTTGTGTTGTGGCACACATAAATATATGTTTTCAGCATTTTTCAGGTAAATTTTCGGGAAAATCCCGCAAAGATATAAAGACACGACGAATTTATAATGGTTCCGTTTTTGCCCAATTGCCTACGGAACCCTACAAGGACGATGAAATAAAACATTTTTAATTGCTTCCAGCAAGAAAAAAGTACTTTAAAATACAATATCATTCTTTTATTACGAAAGAAGTTGTTTTCAACGTCTGAAACTATTGACAATGCCAATTTATAAGAGTTTAGCAATGTCATATAATAAAGTAGTGCAGTAGTAGTAAATAGTGCAGGTGCATAGGTAGGCATGATCTAGCCTTGACTATATCTTCGCTTCACATCAGGCGAGATCATGACAAACCGGCGGGCTGATGTGAACCTATACTACAATTAAATAATGCGTCTAATTTCAGAGACATTTATTCGAATGTTGGTCAGGAAATATATTCCGCTTAGGTAGTTTTCTGATTACTGCGTGCTAACCGTAAACATCGTGAAGTTACCAATGTATGAATCCCGTCAATCCGCCTTAGACAAGCGTGGTACTGCAATATCGAGCCTAGCTATAAAGGACGCTTATAGGAAGCTATTATGAAAATGAATGTATTTATTTCAAAAGGGAATTTTACAAATCTTGAGTCTACTACCGCTTCCAAAGTATTTAATATTTATTAAACGACAAAGTAATTACAATAACACAATTAACGAACTACAGGTTACTTATTGATCCTTTATTCTAACTAAACCTTTCCTGTAGTTAATAAAACAGTATGTTTAAAAATATTAATTCGAAGGACTCGTGACGAAATCGTGACTATTTCACAACTTTATTCTTTTATTAGTATTACGTAACTGCCTACATTATTTTGAGTGTATTTTGCTTCCGCGATTCTTTGTTTGCACCTACATATAAACAGGCAATCTTTGTGTCGTAACACCAAGTTTTATTGCAGCTTAGAATACTTTGTTTTAGTTCTATAATAATCTGTACACATTAGACAACTTGAAGTTTAACGGTCTCTGTGGTTGACTGAGTTAAATCTTTGGCGTCTTAGCTCACTGGAGCGCAGAGGCTCCGGGATGGATCACTGGCGTGCCATATTTCTTAAACGAAGTTTCCGTTATTTACTATGGTCTGGGTATCTGGAATTGACCCTAGAGTGGTCCGTTGTATGTTTCCCAGAACACAAGCGGGACTTGCTTAGCTTGGAGATATACTGTGTGTTTTTGTCTGCCGATTTTAAAAAAGTAACAATTAATACATACTCACCGGAGTATGCATTTACTTCAATTCAAGTTGAAACATAATGTAAGCTAAAGCGGATTTTTATCAATATCACTTCATAAGTGTTCGGCGATGCATGTCCAACGCGGATTTCACACTTTGGTAATCTCAGTGCATGTGCAGGTTTCCCCACGATGTTTTCCTTCACCGTCAGCACGTACTTAATAAATGTGGTAATTATTGATAATACAAACGCAGTTTTTTTTATTATGACGGTGTTACTTAAAAATAATAAATAGCTCCTCTACTTTCCCAATTTTATGAATGTATTAATTAATTTTGCCTCTGAAACTTAAAAAAATCTTAACTAGTATTGTATTAGTAATTTAATGTGTAATTACCGCATTTGTTTATATTGTAAGAGCCCAGGACTGCCAGATCTTCGTCATTTTATAAAACCTGAAAGTTTTTCTGTGCATGTCCCCAGATGCAGATGCAGATTAGAGTATAGAGTTTGGGTTGTGGTTACTTGGGCAGGTAACAGGTAGTAAAGGTGTATAAAATAGTACCTTAAATTCGTTAAAGTATAAAGCTCAATTTTTTTTTATTTTCTTCGGGATAACTTTAGAAATCTCGTCATCCATTGCCGGACACTTGTGACAGTTGCTACCACTTGCCAGACACCCCTAAACTTTAAGAAATTATACTTTCGTTATAGTATAAAAGCTAAATTTTATATATGTTACTTGGGGACCTATAAAAAAATGTTACCTCAATAGCCAGACAGTTTCAATGGTTTTTACATCTTGCCAAGACACATTGAAAGTCCGCTGTAGGTGAAAACAGAAAAACTTTCAAGGTTTTATAAAATGACGAAGGTCTGGCAGTCCTGGGCTCTTAAGCTATTATTTCTTAGAGTATTAAAACAAAACCTGTTTTAAATCGGGGATTCGTTATATCAGCGGTTATGATGATTGGAGCCTCATACAAAATAGAATTGTTCTGAGATTGGAGCCATGTCTAAATAAACCGTCAGCCATAATTAATGCAAAGAGTTCAATATTCGTCTCAAAACCCTGCTTAGCGGATGCTTTTTTATTTGCATGGCTGAACGGGGGCTTAACGAAATAAGGATAATGTGAGCGGTGCGATTGCGAAAATGTAGTTATGGCACCAGATCAATAATAATCCGATTAAGAATAACCCTGTTTTTAAGATTTTTTTAACGAGCCAATAAACCTCGTATAACTTTTATGAATAAGGGGGTTAATAATTATTTTGAGGCTGACACTGCCTTAGCTCGAATCACGTTCAACAAAAGGAAAAGGGACCATGACAAGTGTCAAAATAAAGTGGAACATTAGGCTATGTCTTACACCTACTAGTATATCTAGACACAGATCAATTTCAGTCAGTGACTCTCCAAAAGTGACAGCTTTAGGCCCTGAGAGCTTTGTTAATATTTTCATATACAATCAATGACTGCTCTTTTAAAGTCTACAGGCATATTCGTAATAGTTATGCAACTGAGATTTGTAATTGCTCTCATTTCACGTCTCTATCTATAAACAAAAAGATTGTTACATGTAGGTTTATGTTGCAATAACAAAAGTTATAGCAAAGAACAAAGTTCACGAAGTTAACGAGTATCGCAATATTATGTGCTGGCGAGTTAATTTTTTTTTTTGCAGGTGTGTATATTGCGCTTGTTCCAAAGATTTAATATTAAAAATATAGCGTTTACTTAATTACATTTCTTCAAGGAGTTTATGCAGTTAGTCAGTTTAAAGAAATTAGCAATTTCCTAAGTTTGAAATTGTCTAAAAAATATTTTATCAGGTATTACGGTAAACATAATATTATGTTCATCAGACAACATTACCAGTTTTATATGACATAATGTTAAATGTCACACGTGTGTTATCATTAAGTATATCTTTATTAATCTAAATATTTGAAGTAAAACTATCGCATCGATCTTAATAAAGGATATAAATCACGAACTGAAGAAAACAAACGAATACGGAACGCGTGTTTTCTTTTAAAAAAAAATGCTGACATACAGTAAGTACATGCAATGAAATTTTAAGAATGATAAGCAAGACTAATCTATATATAACTAATCTGGCCATAAATAGTGTTACATAAAACTTTTCTTTTTTTTTAACTTTTTATTTATTTTGAATTTGGAACACTTATATTATTTTAAAAACTTCTTTTAAAGAAACTGCTCAAGCGGTCGGAAAGGTACATCGTGGTCATCATCCTGCGTCAGTGATGGTTTCGTGGGGCGTGTCTTATCAAGGAATCACAAAACTACATTTTTATGTTAAAGGAGTGAAAACTTCACCCAAAGTGTATCAAGATACAGTCCTGGATCATGTTGTGAAACCTCTCAGTAATACACTTTTTCAAAATATACCGTGGACTTTCCAGCAGGACTGTGCACCTGGTCATAAAACACGAACTACCCAAGCCTGGCTTGAAACCAACGTTCCGGACTTTATAAGAGCTGAAGACTGGCCCTCATCTAGCCCAGACCTCAACCCTTTAGACTTCAAATTATGGTCAGTTTTAGAGGGCATGGCCTGCTCTAAACGATATGGCGACATTGAGTCTCTTAAAAAATCTTTGGAGCACGCAGTGGCGAAATTTCCCTTGGAAACTGTTCGTAAATCCATAGATTCGTAGCCAAACAGATTAAAGGCCTGTAAAAGCCAAAGGTGGCCATTTCGAATAGAATATTTTTTATTTTTTGCTGAGACTAATAAATATGTAGATATAAATTTTAATAATATTACATTACTTCATTAAAAAAAAATGCGTTTTCATTTATAGCAGAACTTTGGCTGGACTAGGTACTATATAAAAATCACTTGCTGTTCGTTAGTCTCCCTGAAACTCGAAAACGGCTGTACTAATTTCGCTAATTTTGGTTTTAAATTATTTGTGGAAATCCAGGGAAGGTTTACAAGGTGAGTAAATATGAAAAAAATGCTTGGAATATAAGTAAAAACAACAATTTCGCTTTCCCTTCGAAACTATTCCTACCTGTCAAACATTTGATGTTCGTCCCGTCGTTTAGAAATCAATTAAATTTAAAAGTGAAGTCTATTTTTTCTTTTTTTTGATTTTGAATGTCAAACGTTTGATGTTCGTTGCGGTTAAGTATTGACCACATTTTTTACAGTTGAAACATTCTGCAATTATCATTCAGCTTTTTATTTATTGATTCTGAGGCGGTACGAAGTTTGCCGGGTCAGCTAGTTTATAGATACATTTTAATTAATGTAAGCTATTTGCTACTTCTTGATAACATTTGCTATTGTTTTATGAACACCATAGATACTTATTTAACGAAATACAATAATTCATACCTATACATAATTATATTATATTGCTATAGCTTTCCTCGTGGCTTCGCTTGTGTAACGTATACCGAGAAGCCATTTTTCAGAATTGTCGAAAGCAATTTCAACAATCTGTATCTATATATAATTATGTACTTCCATCAAATTTTATGTAATACGTATATCAGGAACATATTAGGTTGGGGAAAAAGTTTCTTCGCATTTTATATAAAAATTCAAAAGGTTTTTTTTATAAAGTTTATTTACATTTGACTAAAGTATGTAGGTGCCATTTTGTTGGATAACTTTTTGCCATCTTGTAGGTAGGGACGTGATCCCATTGCTATAAAAATTTTGAGGCTTCTGATCAAAAAACTGCGACAAGTGGTTTTGGCAGTCCCCCTGTGATGTTAACCTGACACTGCCTAAGGAATTCTGCAGAGACCGAAACAGATGAAAATCTGAAGGTGCAAGGTCAGGACTATACGGCGGATGCATTAACACCTCCCAGCCAAACTCTCGTAATTTTTGCTGAGTGGCTAAAGATGTGTGAGGTCTAGCGTTATCATGGTGAAAAAAGACATCCCTTCTGTTCATTAATTCCAGCCGTTTTCTCTCAACTTTTTGCTTTAATCTCATCAGTTGTTCGCAGTACAGTTCAGAATCGATAGTCCTACCTGGCGGTAACAGCTCATAGTGAATAATGTCCTTCCAGTCCCACCATACACACAGCATCACCTTGTTGCGAGTTAACCCGGGTTTCGCCACAGTCTGTGAAGCCTGACCGGCCTTTGACCACGATCTTTTTCGCACGTTCTTGTCGTACGTGATCCACTTTTCATCACCAGTTATCAGCTTCTTCAAAAATGGTTCGGTTTCATTACGTCATAATAAAGAATCACAAATGAGTACACGGTTCTTTAGGTTTCTTTCAGTGAGCTCATGAGGCACCCAAAAATCGAGCTTTTTTGTGTACCCAGCTTTTTTCAAATGCGCCAAAACCGTTTTATGGTCAATTCCCAGTTTTCCAGCTACATCGTAACTACTAATATGCCGCTCTTGCTCCACTTTTTAAAAAATGGCATCAATTTTGTCCGTAACAGGGCGACCAGAGCGACGTGCATCTTTGATATCAAAATTTCCGGATAGAAAACGCTTAAACCAAATTTGCGCTACTCTCACAGATACTGCATTAGGTCCATAAACATCACAAATTTTTTTCGCGGCTTGTGTTGCATTTTTACCTTTTTTGTAGTAACATTTTAAAATGTATCAAATTTCTTCAATAGATTCACTCAGTTTAACAATAAGAAAAACATAATAAAACTACGTTTTAACGGTTTTAAGCGCGGTAATTTTATTTGATTTTGGTTTTTCCGACGTTTTTTTTTTAAAAACACGAGTAAAAGAACACATTGCTGACATGAAACACACAAGGTCTACGAAGTCTGCGATCAGTGAACACACGCTGGATAAACCCAACCACTACATCGGATTGGATAACCCACAAATCCTCGCGAAAGAGAATCGTTTCATACCTAGAATGATGCGTGAGGCTATTGAAATAAAAAAACACCCAAATTTCAATAGAGAAGATGGTTGGCAAGTACCACCTGTTTGGGATCCAATTATCGAAACTATTAAGACCCAAACCCAGCAAAAACCAGCTGCCAGACCTCAAGACACTGTGAGCTCTTTCTGCGTACAACGGAACACAAACCAACTTGACTGATAATTACTTTTATTTTTCCTTCCACCCATTTTAATATTATATAAAATTATTAAAGCTAGGCATGTTTGCTGAAGAGTTTCTTGCGCCGCTTCTTCTCTTCAAGCCATAACATGTTGCGAAGCGGTAGTAAATTAGATTAGGCTCCCATAGATTAAATAATAACCATAAACAAAATTAAAAATTAAATAATTAAAATTAATAAGTTGGCGGTAAATAAAACTTTAACAATACTCGTTGACACTTGACATCTTTGTCTTCCGTGAAAAGTGGCCGAAACGTCGGAAAAACCAAAATCAAATAAAATTACCGCGCTTAAAACCGTTAAAACGTAGTTTTATTATGTATACAAGTCGCGAAAACTTAAGAAAATATTATAATAAGAAAAACAAATGAAAATCACACATTTTCCTAATTTGAATTTGGAATTGTCTTCTTTAAAATTAAAACTTTTTAATGATACCAAAACCAGCCAGATACGAATGGTATAGCCAAAGAGATCTTATTACAAGTTCATACATACTATATGCGAAAAAACTTTTTCCCCAACCTATTATTTAGATCGTGAGAAAGGTTAACAAACAATTATGAGGCTAAAATTTACTTAATAGTCTAAACCCGTTTAGTTAGTTGGAATAGAGATACTAAAGATCCCTGGTAAGGTTTACCCTGTGTACCCTTAACATACGTTTTCAAAATTTATTTTGAAAGCGAACTATTCATTATACACTTCTCCGCCAGATATGCGTGTAAATAAATATGTCACCTTTCTTCTCTGATTGAATAGTGCCCACCGATTTTACGTAACAAGTGCTGTAAAAATAACGAACTTATTTGTCATTTAGAACGCATCTCCTCTCCTCTCTGCTCCTCTACGCTTTGGTGGAAACCGGGTCTAATGTATTTCATAGCTGTTACACTAATAAGGATTGAAAAATTCTGATTATTTCAGCTGTTATCATTCTATATTTAAATAAAACATTTACGTCAAAGGCTTTGAAAACAAAATTCTAAAAATAAAAATGGCGTCATAAAATAATAAATTTATGAAGGCAAACAAATTTGAAAAATACTAGCATGTTATTGTCGTGTAACAATTGTTATTTTAAATTTATTTAAAGCTATTGTTGTAACTGAATATTGTTAATTGATGACGATTTGATGAAAAAGATTTTAATAAGGTCCGCTAAGTATTTTTTCACATACGTGATATTCCTCTGAAAAATCTGAGTGTTTCTCACAAATAATTCACAGTTCACTGTATTTAAAACGACATAGATAAACAGCTGAATTTTTAGTTACTACCAAAGGAATATAAATATAATGCTGGCTATCTATTGCATGTTAATACTCAAGATATATTTTATGCTATATTATTATACACATCAGTCTCCTCTTACGTGGAACTCGATACTCTTGAGAAGCCATGTCTAACCGTGAGGAAAGAACTATGACAATGGGTGGGCCTGCATAAAAATGAGTGATCATGTTTATCATTTCACATTTAAAAAATAGTTTTCAATTATCGAACTCAAAATATTACTTCCGATATATCACGTTATTTTCGGTAAGAAGCAATATGTAAGTAAATAAAATAACATGTAAATAAACATAAGTAGGTACCTATTAATATTGTAATATCCATTGACGTTAATTTTTTGGTATTACTTTAAATAATTAAATAAACTTGTGGTCGCCCGCAGTCGAAATTAGACCACAATAATTAATTTAAATTATAAGTTTGAACATTATTAAGGTTCTATTGTCAAAGACTATACTTCTATAATCACAGATTTTGCCAAGGCTACACTGTTAATTTTACTTTAACAATAAACAAAAGAGTATATTTATGCGTGTGTGTGTCAAATACATGGTAGTGTGTGTAATGTTTTTTTTTTATTGATTTAATGTATTTTTTATACATAATTTTTTTTTAAATATTAGCATTCTGCACTCCTTCTCTATATAAACTATAAGTTTGCGAAATTTCATACTCCTCCATCCCCGCAAACCAGCTTCACGTATTAATATATTAATAAACCTAATTTTCAGATACCTACCTACATATAGCATATTATTATACCCTACAATCTACATTACACTCTTTCAAGATCACGGGGCATGAAAATGGCTCGGACTTTTGAAGGGCTTGCGTGGGGCCATGGGGAAACCAACACGTAGAGGCCCCTTGACAAATTTAATGTAAATGTGGCGTGACACTGACCGGCGATTATCCCTGTCTACACCATATCGTAATGCACCCAAGGACAAGCCCTGGTCAGTGTAGGACTATTGTGGGAAATGAGGACAAAAAGTACCGGGCTATTGGGGTGAACTACTAGTGGTACTAGGGGTCTGGGAATATGGGGACTATGGCGTCTGCCCGTCGCAATGTTCAGGGAACATGGAAAAATGGGCAGACGGTGACTCGCCACTCCCTGCATGGGCCCCAAAAAATGCCATAGAAGACAGGGGCAACATGGGTGTGAGTGGCTAAGGGGTGTAGAGAGGTGGGCTGCAGGTTCACCGAAGCTACTTCTGACGTGATGCCATTTATCACTTCCACCCCTGGAGCTTGAGTCTTAGCTCTAGCGATCTCCACTCCGTGCCGGTTGGCTAAGGCAAGCACGGAGGCCGGGGCCTTGCGTTGGCCCCCGGAGTCAGGTACGAGATGTCGCTACTCACGTAAGGCTTCGCCACAAATCCCCCTGCGGGTACATTACACTTATTATTATACATATAATAATATTCTGTACAACTTAAATTATCATGTTGAAAATACCTCCAAACTTAAATACCTAAATGTGTTTTCACGGACATAATTTTGAAAACCGGTCAATGCCCGCTTACGATGTCTTCATGCACAAAATATATGAGAACCTGTTGGGTTAAGTATGATTATGAATTATTTCAATGTGTTAGTTCGTTATTTATTACCTGCTTTATTTATCAAATAAATTTGTCACTT
Organism: Dendrolimus kikuchii; assembly: GCA_019925095.2. NCBI lineage: Eukaryota > Metazoa > Arthropoda > Insecta > Lepidoptera > Lasiocampidae > Dendrolimus > Dendrolimus kikuchii. The sequence goes on along the minus strand of CM034391.1, from coordinate 9,510,020 downwards.
GGAATTTCCGTATGCCTTTAATCATAACAAAAACTGTTAGTACCTATTATTAAGTTTTAGAATTGGAACAATGTGTCATTTATACCTATATTAACAGCATAGAAGAAGAATACTTGATTAATGGCCGGTTCCTATATCTTACCGACCGTTCATTTGTCTTACCATCAGTTAAAATTCGACATAATTTTCATACAAATAATGTTAAAATTCCACAGATGGTAAGGCAAGTGAATGAATAGTAAGATATAGGAATAGGCCATAACAGTAGGTAATCGTTAAACACTTGAAACTTCAAGAGTCCTTATATTATTATACTGGCTTCCTTTTTGGGTTAGTAGGTTAATTGTCCCAAAAATAACTCTTTTGCTACCCAATAAGATTTTCAGTGTTCGTTTATACATTTCAGCTTTTATACATATGTATATTTTACGTGTAACGTGTCTATATATTTATGGTAATGTCACAAAATTGGGTTTCTATCAATCTAGTTTTGATAAGTTCATACTATCATGATTATCATTATAGTTTGGAAACCAAATTGCATCCTGAGCAGCGGTTTCAGTTCCTAGGGTTCACTTATCTTCTTTTTACTTCCACTTCGCAAGATTCTTGGCATTCCGCGTTGTAAAATGATTAGTTTACAAAGAACACAATCGAAAGTTCTAGCTAGCATTTCTTATTTATTACCTGGACCTAGCGGAGGTAGTATGGCTATTTGGCTAGAGCTATACGTTTGTTCTTAGCATTACTTACAAATTGTACAGTAAACCGTATTCGTACCCAGTGAATATTTTGTATAATTCCTCAACTAAATAATTACAATTATATTAGCAAGTGTTTAGAAGAGTGTTTAATATATTTAGGGGTATTATCGTAATTCTTCTCAATGATTATGATTATTCTAATAAACCAATTTCGCTATCAGTTATGATTTTGCAGCTTTATATAGACTCATAAAAGTTAAATATTCAAACACGTAATAAACCTATTATCCTTCTATGATGTAGTACATTATATATGTAGAAGTATTTTCCTGAACCATAACGGAAATGGCATAGAAATGTTAAGCCAAATACCTACTTCCATGCAGTGATTAATATTGTAATTATAGTAACGTTAGTAAGGATCCCCATAAAAGTGTCACGCCAACCTTCATGCATCATAAATAATAAACAATCATAGAATAATCGGTAATGGTTTAGCGGTAAAAGTGACGTCCCTATTGTAGAATTTGTAGACGAGCGTGAATGAGCAAACCTTGCCATTACAATAAATACGGTTTTATGTATCACATAAAACCGTATTTAAGAAGAAGTATGGGTTTTACTAAAAAACAAAACAATTAAATAAAGAAAACTCAAAACTGCATAGGTACAATACTTAGGGCCGCTTGCATAACGATCGCCTTTAAATAAAATTAGTTAATCATATTAAACTGCCTAAATGCAATAAATAAATTTGGTGTTGCAAATGTCCATAGGCGATGGTAACCGCTTTCCATCAAGTGGGCCGTCTGCCTGTCTGCTGATCTTCTGCAATAAAAAAAAAATACGTTTTACACAAAAAGTATTGAGAGTTCTTTAAACGTATTTAGCAGCATATTTTGCGTTGTGCAAGACGCTAATTGTATTTAAGGGTGTTAAATACGTTTTGTGTTTCTTAAATAAATTTAAGCAACCTTATGCAAGCGGCCCTTACTATTTAGTTACATGTGTTATAATTTAGAAAATATACACGATGTTCCAAATACAACAAGGTCATTTAATTTATAAAGAACAAGTTTGCCTTCATTGTCTATCGACAAAGGACATAGTTGAAATGAAAAGCAACAAACATTTTGACGGCACTTTTAAATACAATTATTGATACAGTAATTACCTCCAATTTACGAAACTCTTTCTTCAATTCATATAATATAATAAAATTCGTTTTACTAATGAATATTAACTATAACAGATTGATGATCATATCTAAATGATGCGACGACGATATTAACAATGTCATAAAATCGACCAATGTGTCTGTTAAAATTAGTAATGGTGAATGACGTCACGAAACCTACTAACTAAATAAAATGGCGACTGTTATCGGTTTGATTTATCTTTGGGCAATAAGTGTCTATTTCTATTATTATATGACCGAAATAATTAATACTCTAACTACTGTATTTTATTTTTATTTTTTACTCTTGTGGAAATATTAGTTTTTAAGTCAATGTTTCTTGGTCTAATAGTTTTAATTCTGTATTGCTAAAAAAGATTTTCCACGTGGCTTGGATCTGTACTTTGTAGAAATTATTCAGATTTCAAGTAAGATTTTGTCATTTCTTGACTGATTTCGCGTTTCGCAAACAAGCGAGAGAAGGATTAACGACCACCTACTCATGTAGGATTTAGAACCTTCTTAGAGTTGTATTCTTTACTGGATTTACTAGTGAATAGTATCAACTGATTATTGGATTTTTTATTTATAATAATTATATACTAAACTTTATACCTAATAATATTCAGCTTTACGCGCGTATATTTTGAACACGTATCCTCGAAAACTATCCATTTTCCTAGATAAAAAGTATCCTATGATTTTTTCGTTATCAGAAGTACATAGGTACGTATAATGTACATATATAGTACCAAATTACACCATAGTCAATTTACTTAAAATTACGAAGAAGTAAGAACAAACAAAGACACTCACATTATATTATGTAGCGACTACTGTCACAGTAATATTATTTTGGTAACAATAAATGTCGTATCAAAGTAACTTATTTACATAAATTAGAGGTAACCATAAATATAGTAGGTAATGTTTGTCATAAGGAATAACAAAAAATACCCGCATTTTATTGTTAAATTTGTACAAGATATATGTCAGAGAGTATGCCATCGGCAGAACGGTGTCACGGCCGGACCTTCAGCTAACTGGGAATGTATGAACAGTAGTATATTTTATTCATATTGCGCAAGACGAGGTGAACCGAGACTTTAAATGCAACATCTTCCAGATTACAACATTTGAAGCAAAATCACTCTAACATTGATACTCATTTGGTTCACCCGGACCTTAGATAGATTAAATTGATAAATTGAGTCTTATGATGCTGGTTTGACGACGTAAAGGATGGAATGCATGCCAATGAAAAAGCGATGCCCAAGATCACGCGACTTGGAGAAGAAAAAATAGCAGTCTTTGGGCTCCTAAGCAAAAGTTCTAAACGCAATTGGCATTTAAGACTAAGATGATCATGATTGACTACTCATTTGTTTTTTTTTATTGGACTTGACTTTATGTTGTTGGTCCGAAGACCTTACAACTTTACCGGGGTTTTCGGGGCGAGTGTCTTCGCGAAGCGAAGGCGCTCGAGCCCGCGGGGGCAACTTGCTCGAGGGAGCTCCCTAAGGAATTTTACCTCGGCTGGACTGTTACCATGAGAGGGGGTGAGTTTAATGATGCCCACCATAGGGCGACACAAAGCACTAATTGAGAACGGGCGACAAGTAATATAAAGCCCGAGGGGAAGGATCCCGGCGGGCCGGGATCGGTGGTTCGCGGCGGCCTACGCTATCTTACTGCCGTTTCGCAACGTGTTATGGCTGGAAGAAAATAAACGACGAAAGAAACTTCCCAGCAACACGCCTAATCTATCCCGTGGGGGGGGGGGGCTATGTCTCTTAGCGTCCCTCGCGGGGACGAGGAGAGGTCTTGATTGGCGGTGTCTCGACGCCGCCGTCTGTGTCTGTCTGTCGGTGCCTGCCAGCCTGCCGTTCTAACCGCGGGCGGACTGATCCGGGCCAGCCGTTTCGTAATAACGCCAACCTTGTCCGTCAGGATGTTACTCGGTCGTTGCACGAGAGCCTTTCGACGAGGCTTGTAATCGGACGCGGACACGACGAGCGGATTTCGATGGTGCGGCGCGAGATCGAAATACGCGAGAGCGACGTAATGTAGTTTTTGATGGAGGGAAGCTCCAGATCGCGGTGGAGGTCGCCGTTACGTATATAGAGGGGAGACCGATGGCTCTGCGCATGAATTTATTCTGCATGATTTGCAGTTCATCTAAAAGGGCAGCCTTGCATGGCCGAATACCACACTCGCGTATGTCATGATCGGGCGGATGCATGTTTTATACAGAGTAAGCTTGTGTCTGAGGGACATTTTGCTTCGTTTGTCTATCATGGGTGCTTGACGACCCATCACAAATCGCGCTCTATTTCGGACTATAGTGATATGCTCGTTGAAGCGCAAGTTCTGATCTAGGGTGACACCCAGGTATTTAGTGTACTTTGCCCAGGGAATTTGTTGGTCGTAGAACGAAATGGTTTTTAGACGAAGGCAAGAGCGTTTGGGAGAGCGAAGCGTGTCCGGGGAAAAGAACATTGCTGCGGTTTTCTCCGGGTTTACCTCTATCCTCCATTTGCGAAACCATTCGCCTAGCTCTATGACAGCTGCTTGCAGCCGGAATTTGGTATATGTAATATAATCTGCCCTACTTATAGCAAACGCAGTGTGCGGCGGATACATATAGGGGACGGGCATGCCCCCACCCCTTGCGGGGCACTAGTCAACTCTACTTCACTATAAAATACACGACTGCAAAATATTTTCTAGTCTACCTGTATCTACTGCTGCAGTAGAAAGAATTTTTTCAACAATGCGGCGTACAAAGACATGGCTGAAGTCGACAATGATGGAGGATCGCCTTATGGCTTAGCACTATTGAATACTCACCCTGATATTGATTGTCCTATTGACGATGATGTAATTAACCAATTTGCCAGGAAGAATAGGCACATACAATTCTTCATTTAAGGAAGAGAATAACAAATGTAATGAAATATTTATTTTTTATATCATAAGATGGTATTGTCTTGTATTAGTAAAAGCTTTCTTAAACTTTGCATGTGGGTTAGTTATTTTATTATTATGATAAAAGTAAAGGTAGCTAGAGGTAACTGTATCGCCTCCTTCAGTTTTTTCTGTATCCGCCACTGAACTCAGTACTTGCAGATGGCGGTTTTGAGAAAAACGCGGTAAATATATCTTTAGATATGTAAATAAACATCCAACGTCCATGTTATGTGACTTTTTAGTGTAGGTATCTAAAGAACAATTTTAAAAATCAAACTTTATGTATTAGTTTAGATTTAGCACGCGTTATGGTAACTACATACAATTTCTGCAAAAAATGAAAAACACAAAAATGTCGATTACTGCAAGTGCAATTAGTACGGCAGTAATATTATCAATCATTAACCATCATACTATTAAACTCAGGATTATTTTACGAGAATGGACGGTATCCCCGCGACGGTGGTATAAAGAGCATTAACGGAATTTCAAGCACGGTAAATTAATATCGATATGTAGATAGTATACTACGTTAACACATTCCATGAAAACACGTTTTTAATTTTACAACTGTTCTACAATCGATTTAGAACGTATAGGTAGTATAACTTTGATAAGAAAAGTAGGCAACACAAACATAATTTTACACAATCGCGCAGCTATAACCAAACTAAAAGAGTGATAAGTTATTTTGAGAACTGTAATCCGGAACCTCCGTTCTTAATATTCAAATTTAGTTTAGATCTTTATCCACATACTTTCGATACATGTGAGTCGTCCATCGACCTTGGCGCTTGCTTCTTCATGTCATACATGCCCAAGTTGTGCTATACTCCTTTCTGTGGTTTTCTCAGAGCGTTACAATATGAGGCCCTTTCTACGAGGTAGGCAACGCATCCATTCCCTTTTTTTAACGAATGGAAATCTGTTTGAGTAAATACCATCGGGAGTGAGGGAATCGCTGTAGGGTGTGGAATACGCCCACACATATTGTATATCTCCAAATTAAGCAAGGTTGCTTGTGTTAAAAACACATTTGTGTTGTGTTGTTTGTGTGTGTTGTGTTGCCATTAGTAAACCCGAAGAAATACTACTGTCACCCGACTCGGGAATATCCACTAAATCCTCTCGGTGTTCCATCTTACGCCTTTATGTCAGAGCCACGGATAGATAGCCTGGCCACTCGGCAAGGCCCTGTTAAGCGTGGGTTCAACACATCAGTTTCCTGCAACGGCCACTTACCATAAAATGCACTGTCCAACATAAAAAAAAAGTTCTACCTGAAATACAAGAACCACAATTCTTGTTTGCCGTTTTGAAGTTATTAAGTAAAAGTATGAAAGCAAAACAAGCTTATTGAATTGAATAAATCCATAATCCATTATTTAAATATATTATGCCTGCTTGGTATTCCAGCCGTGATCCCATTTGCGTCCTACATGTTCACATGATAATATACAGAACGGAAAAATTGTAAATAAATTATTTAAAAATCCTTTCTGTTGTTTCAGGTACCGATCTGTGTCCTATGAAATCTGTTGTTAGGCGTATTGGCCAAAAACTATTTACTGCCCTCAGCACCAAAGGTCTTGCTGTACTTGTTAACCATGGAATCGCTGATGAAAAGGTAACGAACGATTATATAATACCATTTATATCTCGATAACTTTACATTACAATGACAACAAATGTACTTTAATTTTTTATTATTGCACGAATTTAGCAGACAGGCAGACGGCCCACCTGATTGAAAGCAGTTACCATCGCCTATGGACAGTTACAACACCAACGGGTGCTTTTAATAGGTATGCAGGAACTTAATCAAACGCGAACAGCGCTTTGGAAATATTTCCAACCGACGACCCATAATATCATTTAGGTATATTTTTTTCAAATAAATTATATAAACCATGTTTTTAATTTTTATATATGTAATAACACTATAATTTAAACTTAATTTTCAGTCAAACTGTAAATTGAATAAATATAAACTAAAATGATAAATTAATAATCTATTTTGCCAAAGTAAAAAAATATTATGCAATATTCGTAGGATAATCCATAGTTATAAAATTTCACTGTCATTTCTAATCAATAGCACAAAATATTATTGACATTATCAAAAACAAGTTGATATCAGAGTTCTAGAAAATCAAGGCTAAACGAATTTTATACGATAAGATTAATAACAAGTATTTTTTATTACAAAACCTTGAAGTTGGACACTCAAAATGTAAATATGTAAAGAAAACAAACTATCATATTATCAACCCATAAATTTTGCACTGCTAGGCTGGAGCAGCCTCTTTTAATTAAAACCTGGGAATGTCGGCGACACAACCGTCTCGTGAACTTTTAAGCTACTCTCATGTTGCGTGACCACTGTTAGGCAATGTTAAAATACCAAATTTTGCCACTGGTTATATTTTCCATGAAATATAATGAAGAATTCAACTAAAAAGTTTTTTTTTTATAAATAATATTTGTTTATTATTAACCTCATTTTGCGAAAAAAAGTCGGACGTTCCAGGAGGAACGGAATATACCTGCCACAGTTGTCCATGGCGCATCGACGGGTTTCGAACATAACTGTGTACCTTTCCATATTACATTTTCCTTCACCGTCAGTTTGCGGTAATTATAACAACACGCAGCTGCAGCTAACTTTCGAATGGCTTTTTCTCAAAAATTGTAAATCTCAGAGAAAAAAGTATAAGGACAATTTATATAGATAACTACCGGATCTACAATTTTGGTTTGAACTATTTTTATCGTAAAACTAAGTAACCGTTTGGCCAAAAATTCCAAAACAACCATTTTTTGCGACCTTAAAAAAATTTGCACACACTGGATCAATGGGGACTTTTCAGGATTTCATTAGAGTGGTATCCCTTACGTGCCCGTAAATTTTCAGCTTGTTGTGAATTTATGCAAGGGTCAATGTCTATTTTAACTGGACTATAGCTACCAAAACTGTAAACTCAAGTGGTCTTATTCATAGAGAGTTAGAGTAAGTTAAAAGTAAATAAAAAATAAAATACATTTATTCATGGCCACAATAGATAACAATGGAGAAAATAAGATAATTTCAACGGTTCTTTATGGTTCTTAAAGAAGCGTCCAAACTTTACCAGTACGGAACCGTCCATATGACTTAAATACATATTTCCATAAAACACTTGATACGACCGCATATACTGAGAATATTGGGCGAAATTGTAGAATAATGATGACTGGGGTCTTCTGGAGTCTTCAAATTATACAGACATCTTAAGTTCTTTTTATTGTGTACCATTAAAATTATACATATTTTTTTATGTTTATGGCATCGCAACTAGGCCTTTGAGCCAGGCGCAATTGTATTGTAGGCTACAATCAACGCCGTATAACGGAGTTCTTGTGAAAACTCGAAAGACCACATTTGACTACACAGTTCACATTTCTCACAAAAACACATAATTACTACTCAAAACCTATCATTATCCTACGACTATTGTTCGTTTTAAAGTGATTTTACACATTTTTAGAAAATAAAACTGCACAGCACAACGTCCTCTTTCAGTTCCCGGCAAAAAATTAAAAAATTATACATATTAAGTAATAAGTATATAAGGCTCTAGATAATACACTGCGAACACAGATACAAAATCAAAAACCAAAGACTTACAATCTTACCAGTATACTACAGAATATACAGTTGCCAGGTCTAAAACTAAATAACACACAGAAATACAGTCCAGCCGCTCGCAGCAACGCGAACGACGACGACCTCTGTGGTCTGTTGATCTGAGCGTTAGCCTGTCTCGTTCAACGGAACACAGTGGTCCCGGTTTTGATTGCCGGCACGGTACATTTAATAAAAGTAGTTTCCGTTATTTACTTTGGTCTGATGTCTATCATCTGCTTATATTATAAATTTAGTAAAAAAAATTAGTTAGCCCTCCGAAGTGATCCATAACACCCTATAGTCTACAAACGATTAGTTACCATTCACCTAACCAACTTTAGTGCTCACTATTACTCATAATTCCCTTTGTTATATTTTCAGTTGAAAGCGGTGTATGCTGATTTGGACAATTTCTGTGCGCTTCCTGAAGGTTGTCAAGCTCAGTATCTACGGAATCCCGTTAGCAATCATGGCTACATCCGTCCTGGCATGGAACAGTTCGACACCACCAAAAAGGTATACTTACATGCGACTTTTATATTACAAATTGTTTATTTATTGTTTTAATATGTTGCCGGGAAATCCCTACGTAGTAACCGGTTTGAAATCGTTTTAGGTTTAAATTGCTCTTCAAAAATAATAATTGTAATTTATAACGTTCGAGAAATTACCTGAACACGAAACTGTTACATGATTAGCAGACAGAATTGAGGAAGACGGGGCATCACGTCATATGATGACGTTTTTATTTAAATTTTGGCCACAGCTATGTTCTTGTCGGTGGAGCCTTCTCCATAAAAAAAAAACAACGATAGACCTGCTTCATATCGTCTTTGTGTGTATGACAGGAGATACAAGCTTTCACTTAATCTGATCGAAATATGGTCGCCCTTTCCTCTCCTTCCTTCCACTGTCTTTGCGATTATTGTACATAAGAAAGTTCGTATCGTAATAAATGTGGTAAGAAAGTCCCTATTTTTTCCTTAATTCACTTTCTCTTCATCCAACCCAATCCAATTCAATCTATTCATTCGTCTTCTTTTCTTCCCAACAAGTTTTATGCAAATTAGATTATTAAATTTAAAATACTGATATTCTTAAAGGTCAATAGCGTTATTTGTTGAGATTTAAGTATGATTGCGACTGTATGGCTTAGTAGGCGGGAAACAGTTTTACAAAACCGTTCCATTGCATAATTCTGTTGAAACAAGTTCAGCGTGCACTTGTATATTACTCAAATCACACCTAATATTTCACAACCATATTTTTGCTGTCGTGGCTGAATTCAGATTGTCCCCAGTTTCTAAAAGTTAGTTTCGTTATACACAAACGAAAGATTCACCGGATGGTTGAGTGTTAGCGTTGCCTAAAGTTAACAAACAACTCAGGGATAATCTTCATCCATAATCTCGCAAAATCTTTAGTGATTGGAATTACTTGCATTATTTTAGATTCATTGTCCAAGAGTCTCTACGCTAGACATAATATATAGAACCCGTCCCAGTTTTTCACGGGTGGTTTACCTACAGCTAATTTGTTTTACACCTTTACATTATTGAAGTTTTAGTAAGGATCCCTAATTTTTTTCTAGTCATAAATATAGACTATGTTACTCAGGGATAATGCAGCATTCTAATGGTGAAAGAATTTTTGAAATTGGTCCAGTAGTTTTTTGAGTTTATTCGTTACAAACATACAAATCTTTCCTCTTTATAATATTAGTATAGATATACACTAACAAGCTGTCATACAAAAATCCTTAGGGAAACGTGTTATAATGAGCAGTGCCCCTCGATACCTACATATATCTTTTTTCAACGTAAGTGGTAAGATTATAATCTGCACTAAATAATACCCTCCAAATTACCTGAAGACTTAATAATAGTTCTGAACTTTGTGTTAAAAATTGTCTATTGCACAGCTGTGATGCTAAATAAAGGAAAGCAAAATGTTACGCCTATGACTGATCTTTTTATAATGTTACGTTTATACGTAACATTATAAAACTTACTTATGTTAAGCATAAAAAGGAGCATCTATTATTATATTGTAATGTTTGATTCTGAGTAGATTGTTAATATAATACTCAACTTGGTGTAACAAAAATCGAGTTCTTTTTATCAGACCGTTAGCCTATCTGCGTATCTCTAGTAATTAAAAAAAAAAAATTATATATTTGCAGAATCAGTGGATTTGACTTTTATTTTTACTTTTATTGTGGCCGAATTCTGCTATTTAAATATCTTGGTGTTGCAAAGATATCCAAAGTAAGATTCCATTACGACAGTGTAAAAAATTCGTACTCTACTAAATTCACAATATCTTTTCGATATCATCGCGGCGGAATAAAAGTATAAAAAATTTGCATTCCCATTAGCAGAAATGACCTTAGTCGATATTGAAGAGCTACTTATAATTTAAACATTTATATCGCTAGTTTTCGAGTTATAAATATTTATAAAGATGAGTGGCGTGAAATTAATAGAATACAGAAATCGAGTAAAACTACGATTGAGATGATAATCTCCAGCGATTTTGACGAGATAGTAATAGCAGAATTGGGCACCAGGTCATAGACAAAGTTAACACGTTTATGATCCTTTGACTATCTGTAGATACATAATATTAAGATCAATCGACGCTTATATTGTATGCAATATAGATATAGCCCAAGGATAAGTCCCGTCCAATGTAGGACAGCTAAGTGCAACAAAATGAGACTTTAATAAGCACAGATTACACAAATACCATTTCACAAAAACCTCATTTGAAACGAATACCTTTGTGTATCTGTTAAAGATGCCTCCTCACGATTGTCTAATGAACTAGCTCATTAAGTTTTTGTATCGAGAACGTGGGAATTGATTGTCTAAACGGATTGTTTCCAGGAGCTGCGTCATTCGTTCAACATCACAACCTTGTCCGCATCAGCTATGCCTGCGCAGGAGGAAGTACCGGAGTTCACTCAGCACACAGTTCCGCTCGCCCATGACCTGACTAACCTATCTCGTGTTCTACTTCAAGCTCTCGCTTATGCTTTAGGTAAATATTTTAATGATAAACACAACAAATTACAAACAAACTAACTCATCAAATGTATACATTTCCGAGGGTATTTCTCGAAAAACAGAAACAAGTGAAGCTAGTCAAATTAAAGCAAGTCAAAGTCAAACAAGTAAGATGATCGATTAGATGAGAAGTATTAGTAAATAGCTCTAATGGCACATTCTTTATTCACATATTATAATAGTCAAACTTTTTTGTTTCTATTCTCGTCACAGGACTAAGATGTGGGCTTATATTCTTAAAAAATCTTTATATAAATTTTAATATTCTTTTCAACACACTTGCTCATAAAGTGGCTCTATGGTCACCGCAATTAGGCACAGAATGACACCCATTATCAAACTGTGAGTAAAAAACATTATAACTCACTAGTGAGTTATAGATTGTTTTTTTAAATTTTATTGGTTGAGTTGCTTTGTTCTTAAAAAAGTTGTTATTCAAAAAAAAAAGATCGTGTTCTATAGAACAAATAAATTAATGTTCCTATTGCTTGCTCATTTCATGCAACTTCTTATTTAAATAGATAATTTTAACTCGTACGTGTTTAATAAATAAAACTTTCACTCATATATAACTTTTTTTTATCTACTAAGTAAAATGAGTTTTTGTTGTTATTTTATTCACAAGTGTGTTGAAAAACGTCGTATGATACACGTGTGTATTGATGATTACCGTCCTCGGCTCTCTTAAGACCCTCGCCTACGGCTCGAGTCTCAATGGCGCCTCGGCGGTAATCACCAATGTTACACACTAGTACCATAATGTACTATTAATATAATATTTATAATTCATTCCATTAGACCAATTGGTTAATTTCTGTTAACGTAACTCATGGAGAGAGATCTATACTTTCATAGATTATCACGACACATACGTGACGTTTCCAGCTCTTTTTATTTGATACATTCTGTGAATACAGCTGCCGTAAAATTAAGTCGATTTTGTATAAAACTATTATTATATAATCTCTCGTGTAGGTATAGATAGTTATTTTATTAAAACCATAACATTAATTTGTTTTTCACAATCCGACATTTTCTTATCATTAACTCCATGGGTACCCACCCTCTCGGCTAATGATAACAATCTAAATTATATTAATTAATTTTCATTTGACTTTCTTTGTCATTATACTGATTATAGAATTATTATCGGTTATTTTCTATCTTTATTTGCAACTAAATGAAACAAAGAACATCATTGACAAATGAATTCGTATAAAATTAGAACGTAATCGGCATTTATGCACGTAGTTAGCACAGTTGTGCCGCAAGGTCTTATTTTTAATGTTTCTAAAATAATGAATTATTGTTAAAAAAAATATTGCGTCGATATTAATATTTCAAATGTAATTCGCAAGTTTTGAATCATTGTTTAATAAAGAGCGCCAAATTAATTGGCCTCTTTAGCTTGGCTGTGGAAGGCTGCATAATAATTATTTTTGGATAAACACTTGGTTAAGTGAATTAAAGAAACAAATTATTTAGTTAAAGAGTTACTCCGGATGGTCACCCTTTTTAGTTTCAGAAGCGTATATTTATTGGAAAATCTTTTAAATGGAAGGATTGTGCTCTTTTATATCAATATTTTTTTATAGAAGTAATTCGTTTTAAATTTATGTTTCGTGTTCAATTTGTCCATGACATCACATAAGGTTTTACAACAATATCTCTCTACCTATTGATTTGAACAGAAAAGTCATACAAAAGACACAATAGTCACTTAGTTTTATAAATTCTGAGAAAGAACACGAACTCTTAGGCAGTTTTTCTACTTAGCCGTAAACTGCTCTGCTTCCGATTTAGAGGCCGGAGACCAATTTCTATATTTTATTTTTCACTTCATCATTATAAAAACACTGCCAAGAATATCGTTTCTTACAACGTTACATTTAGTAGGGTTACCAGAATCTGATATTTATTCAAAGTTAATTCAATTGATTCTTTAATAACATGTTGTAAGGTACGTACTATTAAAACAAACTGATAATACGTGTTATAATGTTAAACAAACGTAACATAAATAAAGAATTTGCTTAGAATTAAGTAAACGTGACCACGTTTATTCCCTGTTAAATTGAAACGCTGTCAAAAATCTAATTTCAACGTTATTCTTGATCTTGAGCAATATACACAAACGATTTAAAAAATATTAAAGTAAAAGTTTTTTATGTATTTTACATAATCAATATTTATTATAGACAATATTTCAGTTTTTATTCAAACTATGTATAGAATATTTTTGAAAATTATAGATAACATAGATACTTACAGTAAAATTATACCTCCTAAACTACAGCAAAAAAAAATATAGCTGTATTGTCTTAAGAAGAATATAGGGAATGAAAATGTGCCAATAAACAAGAATAGCGATGGGCGCCATGTAGTCAGTTTCAGATTCAGGTTTTATAATGAGCTACTGTTATTCCTAGTATTGTCCTTCCTTGATATTGTTGAAAAACAACTAGTACTTTTTAGAATCACGTTTGTCAATGATATATGGGAACTTGATTATATCTGGTCAAAATAGAAAGCCTATAGCCATTTAACAAATTAATTGTGTGACATAAAAGTTCAGGTTAATCATGATTACGTTTCAGGATCATACTAGCTATAAATTTACTTGGCATACAGCTATATTTGCAACTTACTAGTTGGTAGGTTTGGCAACTCGCATTTTATAGTTCCATTTTACGAAATGCAAGTGAAAATCTTATCCTAAAATCCATATCATCCAATGCTTGCATATAATTAATTAATGCGTTGTTGAAACACAGAATTCCTTCGCGGTCAAATTAATTGATACATAAAATCATCTAATTCGTCTTCAATGGTATTAAATATATCTATTTTACAAATATACCTTCATAAATAATAGTTTTAAAAAAAAACTAAAAAAATACGCTTTTATAGAAAATCCAACAAAAAAATAGGGTAAGAAAAAAATATTTTATTGTAAAAAAGCGTGGGGTGCTTTTTAGGATATTATCAAAATAACCCTTCTACTCATATCTGTTCATAAAATATTTATAACTATTGATACCATGCACCCCACGCTTTTTTTACAATAAAATCATTTTTTCTTACACTATTTTTAATTCAAATTTATTAAAAATTATTTTCTATTTTTTAGTTGGATTTTCTATAAAAGCGTATTTTTTATTTTATTTTTTTAAACTATTATTTATTTTTCATTTTTTAGTGATTTAATTCCCTTCTCCGTGGGAATTTTGAAAAAAGAATTAAATACACTCTTATGATAAAATGGAACGTTATGTAAAAATAAGCTTTTTTAAAAAGGTTTTTAAATACGAGCTTTTGAGATCCTGCATATCATGTAGCAGCAGAGTGCTAGCCAAGACAAGTAAAACGAGCCCAAACACGACGGGTCTATCTTGTTTAGTACACGAGTTCCTATAGCCACCTTCCGACTCCATCATCAGATCAGCTCCATGGTATTATATATTCATATTATTGCATTGTCAGGCGATATACACATACGTGCAAAATTTCAGCTCAATCGGAAACCGGGAAGTCGATCAAATTTAACTTGGAAGATTCCGTTACATACTAACATACGTATGAAGCTAATAAAAGCGTATTAAAAACAAAAGTTTCAACAGTAATTATTCGAATCACAGCTGTCAACGAGATGTTATGTCTGTCGACTAATTACTATGGCAGATAGACTTGCTATTGGGTACTTGATCTGACATATTTTACAGGGCACTTTATTTGCCAGCTAGTGCTATTTGTCAGTTGTGAAACGAAGTTGCAAGTAGCTTATTGGAAACTTTATTTGGACTTCGTGAAACAGACCCTTAGCTAAATAATATGGGAGACCGCCTTATGCAAGTCATATTAAATACGTTTTGTGTAAAACGTATTTAGGCAGTTTGATATGAAACAAAATTTTATTTAAAGGCGATCGTTATGCAAGCGGCCCTTAGAGTTTAGACTTATCGTAGAGCAAAAATAATTTTGTACAATAACCCATGAAATATAACTTTCATTCGGGTGCGACCAAAGACATAAGAATATTTAATCTAAGGGTGCAGCTACACGTGTTGCCATCGCGCTACCTCATTTTTGTTTTGGGAAATTAATAACATCATAATTATGTTTGTGACTGAGTAAAAAGTCGAGTGTTATTTCGTAATTGTATAATACTCACTCTCTATCATTTTGTAAATTTTTAATATTGCGTTTCAGGTATACCACCATCGACTTTGTTGGCTTGCCACTCTGGTATGCTGCAGAGCGATGGCCACAATCCGTCTTCGATGCGGCTGCTGTACTATCCCCCGGTGCCCCCCGAAGACGAGGGCCCCTGCTGCCCCAGCGACGTGGTACACTATACCCGCTGCGGCGCACACTCCGACTCTTGTACCTTCACCTTATTGGCCCAGGATTCTGAAGGCGGACTTGAGGTCCGTTCTAATTTTGTTACGATATTTAATCAAGTAATTACTAAGGCCGCGTACACACGGGACCGACGAAAGCCAACGACAGTTCGTTGTCGTTCGACTGTCACTGCGGCCCGGCCACGATTTTATCGCTGTAACCGCCAGCTAACACCGATGCGAGGGGCTACAAAAAAGTTTTAAGCGCCTAGCCCCGCGGCGCGTCTATCAGCATACCGCCTGTCGCTAAGCCTAAGTTTGTGGCCGAGCTGTAACATTCAAGAACCGTTTGACGATACTTACACAAAAGTCAACGAAAGCCAAAGAAACTCATACGATGGCTTTCGTTGGTGTCTGTCTATACCCAGCATAAAGCGAAAACTGTCCACGTTAAAAGTTGGGTATAAGACGCCTGCTAATAAACAATTAGATGTTGTTTGTAGGTAATTTAGAGATGCCATATTTTATACAGACTATTTAAATACTTCATGTCCACATTAAAACATAAATTGACGTAGTTGGATAACTGAAATGATAATGAAAACAAAGAACACAGGTTCACAGAAGACAGTATATTCGCTTAATAACAATGAAACCATTAAAAATTTCACACAAAGCTTTTGTTTTCTTTTCTTTTGTCAGACTTATAGTTTATACAAGCGCCAAAAATTAATGCAGTTAGTAACACAGTCATGAGAATGACATCAACAATAAAATAGGAATTGAAATGGCAAAAACCTGCTATTCTATTAAATGCATATATGTTAATTGTCAAGATATATACAATTTTATATGTTTATAAAAAAAAGCTTTTTTAAAAAGATGTTTAAATACAAGTTTTTGAGATCCTGGATATCATGTAGCAGCAAAGTGCTAGCCAAGACAAGTAAAACGGGCCCAAACACGACGAGTTTATCTTGTTTAGTACAGGAATTCCTATGGTCCCACCTTCCGACTCCATCATCAAATCAGCTCAATTGTACTATATTATTGCATTGTCACGTGATATACATATTCGTGCAAAATTTCAGCTCAATCGGAAACCGGGAAGTTAGTCAAATTTAACTTGCAAGATTCCACCCGAACTTACATACATAAATACATAGTATCCATTGCAAGTTAAATAAAAGTTTGTAAAACAAGGATTTAAACAATATGGTACAAATAAATTTGGTTTACGAATTCGAAGCAAAAAAAACAAAATATATAGTTATTAGAAGAATAAAATATTGTAAAGCTTATAAAAATGTTCTTTCCTTACAAACAATATTTGACTAAGATCAGTATTATCAGACCTCAGTATTTAATACTTATACATCTTTCCTGTTCTACCCATAGATAATTAAAACTACAAGTAGAATATTAACCCTACGTCATGTTCTTTATTAGAAGATAAACTGGCTAAATTATTTTTTGTTACATTATTAATATACTTAGGTACTATAAAGATTTCTTCGACTACAGGTAAAGTTGCACGACAGCGACCAATGGCAAGCTGTTGGACATTTACCAGGCGCAATACTCGTCCAAACTGGTGAATTGCTCGCTGCCTGGACCACTAACCTCCTTCCAGCGCTTGTAAGTTAATACAAAATATCGCCCGATAGAACATTGTTTTACATTATATTGTAGATTCGATCTTCTTTGTAGGCCAAACGAACAAAGATCAGAGACTATGTACTTTAAAACTTAGAGGAAATCGACCCAAATATTCCTATAAAAAAACCTGTCTTCATAAACCTATGAATATATTTCTTCTCTTTTTATATAGTTTCGCTGTCAACACAAGGTTCTATTACTGTTCTGTAAATAAAATATATAATTGTGTAACATAGTAAGCAAATATTTAACACTTAATAGAGTGACCGCTATAAAGGACTTGCAAAGTATACAAAAATGACAATTGGGTAGTGTGTAATGTGTCATGCATTACACAATTTATACTAAAACAATGTGCATATGAAATAAGCGAATGTTAACTGTGTTTCTACAGATGCACCGCGTTGTGGTCCCGTCAGGGGCGTACGCGCGCGCTCGTGGCCTCCACTGCGTCGCGTTCTTCTGCCACCCCGACAAGGACGCTGTGCTGCCCACGTTACCACTGAAGGCCGCCCCCGTCGCCCCTCCGCCCACCTTCACCCCGCATACCCACCTTACTCTTCACCACCGTCTATTGAACGCGGCTCACCACATCCAAAAGCGATTCAGGGAGACGTACGCGTGACTAGCACAAGTCGGCGGCGAAAAACACGCGACGCACAAAACGCCTCTAGCTCGCCGTCATACAGCACCTTAATCGAAATACGCAACAGCGCACCAAGGTGAGCGCGCAATTATACGCGCCCGAAAGAAACGCACGTAATTATCGTATGCCCTTAGAATTTTAATGAAAATCTGCTTATAAATGTATGTTGGCGTCATTACATTAGTAGCATATAAAAAAATGCGTTCTGGATTTACGGCGTGTTTAGGTGCGCTTTCATCTAAAACTGTTACATGACATTGTAGTTAATAATAATATTGAAAGAATGTACCGTACCACCTTTAAATTTTATTTTCATAACTGTCATGGCAAATGCGCTCTACAGTTTACATTCTTTAACAATGACAAAGGTACGTACAAATGCAGCAGTAGTAATTGTGCTCGAGTAGATTCAATTTAATCTTTATTTATGTTAACATTGAACAGTTAGTGAAATTAAAAACATATCACAAAATATTTGACAAAACCTATGTTTTTATTGTAATCGCATTATAAACCTAGCAGTGTGAGTAATTCTATAACAAAGACAATGATTTGACATTATTTAAAATTCGAACTTATTCCACCACAATGACATTTGTATAAAAAAAAACTCACAAATTTAAACATCTGTTTTAGCCATTTATATTATGTTACAATTATATTATTTCTTATAAAAACAATTTTATATATTTTAGGACAATCATCTTGATTTATATTTTAGATATATTTTTAGTATCGTTTGCATTTCGTATCTACAATAAATATTAAGACATATTACTTACCTATTATATACCACCAGAGAGTAAATATAAAGACTTGTTTTTCTCTATCATTCCTCGTGATTGGCATTTCGTAATTATTGAAATGAGAGGTCCCTGGCTGTATATGCAAGGTTATATTATGCAGTCTGTGTTTAAACTACTTAAATCTTTTTATGAATATTCCTTATATAAGTAAAGTAGCAATTAGCGACGCGAAGTAACTTAATAGTATTCTAGTTTAATACTTTGTATCTTCCATAACCTTGTGTTCTTGCTTTAGCATTCTATATTTAGATAGGATTAATTTATAATTTTATACTCCTTTCTTATTTATTCCGCTGTCTATTTTCACGACTACTTATTGTATTATATTAAGTAAATCGTGCGATTACGTTGATAGCTCAATTTTTAATGTGTACTTAAGTATACGATATTCTGATCGAACATCGAAATTATAGGATGTATTAGACAATTTTTAAAGAGCTGACTTTGCACCTATGTGGTGTAAGGCCTCGCGAACTTATGCTTGTATTCTAGAATAATATTTATTGGTATGTAAACCGGCGTTTGAGATAATCCGTCCACATTAAAAGTACTTACGATTGCCCTGGGTGATAGTGATGCATGGCATTTCAATTTTACCGGTTATATGTCAAACGTCAATTTACTCGTAAATGTTGTCCCAGAATATCTGCCGTTCCTATTTACATGACTACCTAGAGTGTTATGTTTTAAGTTTTTGTAATAAATCTGATAACAAAGCCATCAGATATTCGGGAAATCTTGATAAATTTGAATGAAGTCGCGAAGAATTGTATTTAAATGACGTCTGTTTTACGCTCAACCAATCATTGATATATTGACATTACCGAAGTTGTGTGCTATTTTTTTATTATACTGAAAATTATACCGATTATCTTACTGTGCTCAGTCTGAAATTTATTATTGTACTTGTCCTTTTAATTTTAGAAATATTTTGTGTTATACATATCAAAGACGAGAAAAGAATTATGAATTTGTCATATTGCATAATAAAGACCGTATTTAAGACGACTTGAACTTATATGAAGTACTTATTAATATTCCCAGTAAAATAAACTACTTAAACAATGATGATTAAATTTACTTAAGTATTTACAAAGGGTATTATTATTTATGTATATTGGAAAGAGTGAAGTGAAATCTATTTGTTATTATTTATAGACCACAGTTACCATGAGTACGCTTTTGGCCCTTTGTTATGTCTAATTAATTATGGTAATGATAATTATAATTACTAAGAACTAGAGAACCAATGATAACTAAACCTATATTTCTTCTTATCATGTAAGCCCACACTTTACTTGAAAAGGTGTGATATACCTAATTATAGTCTGGCTGAGCAATACCTGACTTTGTTTCAAAATATTAATATTACACAGACATCTGTTGTAACTAGCGAGTATAATGTATATGTCGCGGAATAACAAATACTTATCAATTTATGTGTTCGATGTTCATTTCAATGTGCAAAATTGAATAATCTACTATTCATGGTAGCTGTGCTATATTAACTGTGTGATTGGCTTTAAGAGTTGCAGTTAAATCGAGTCCTCATATATTATTATATGCTCCTAAATATGAAATTCATCCGATTCCTGTTTACAGCATTTTTGTAATACCTATTTATAATTTTAAGGCAGATCCGATGGATATCTGTTCTAACTAAATGGCATTGTGATCAATAAATCATCGTTTTGCCACGATTCTGATCTGCGTAACTTTACACAATAAGCAAAGACGTTGTTTAACGACATTGGCGGTGATAAAATTTTAAATAACAGCCTATAGCGGAATTGCTATAATATGATTGAAGCAAATGAAGAAAGATTATTTAATTTTATATCCTATGAGATTAAAGAATTTAAAACAGTGATATTACATATTCGAAATGTGATAATTTAAAGGACGAAATGCATATTTGTTTTTCTTAAGAAATAAATATAAACATTTGAGGTATATATAGTTTACAATAATTTTGCTACATCCTTAACACATTACGAACGTAAATCAACTGTTAAAAATTAACTGCCACGGTTTCACCAGAATTTGCATTAAAATTCACGCTAGTACTTACACAAAAATATATCATCTGTTCAAATGTAAAATTTGCCAAAAATATCTCTTGTGGATGAAGGATACATTGAAATTGTTGCTAAATATACTTTAAACGTGTTGATTTCGCTCTAAACCCTGTAAAAAAAATTGAAAATGCATTTACGATCACAATATCATCTGCTTACCTAGAGCAGACATTCCACGGATTACAAAATATCATTTAATTTAAAATTTACAAAATAGCAAAATACCCTTTTACCACGTAAGAAGAATACCAAGAATGACACATTCGACCAGTAAAAAACGTAATAAATCTGAAACCTCCAAAATCCTACATGATTAGACGTGCCATTCTTCTTTTGCTTATCGCCGTTTCTCTATTTAAGACAACATTAGTCAAAAATTGAATGTCTATAATACAATAAATTTCATTTCCATTTTTGACTTATTTGTTCTATAAAATAGGTACCTATTCTATGTAATAACAAATCAACAAATAGATAGAATAAGATGTTTTGGGGCGCTTATCTAGTCATGTAGAGTCTAGGAGGTATTCATAAGTACCTTTTTTAGTAGTCGAATTTCGTTCCTAGTATCTATTCTACTTCCATGCCTTTACCAAATAGTTAAATTCATATTTTGTGAACGTCGATATTTAAGAGATTTATTTTATCTAATAAACCTTACATACCTCTGTTTTTTGTTATTCCTTTTGGAATCCAGGATCGTTATATGAAAATAGATAATAATATTATTCAGATATGACAGTACTTATATAATATTCATATTGAAATAAATGTGCCGATTTTATAATTTAAACAAATTGTTTTATTTTGTCACTCTTTTCTATGAATATCAAGGCATGTTTGCAACTGCGTTGCATACATTTCTAATTTATTTTCTTAGTAATCTTACTTTTTCGGACATAAATGTTCTATTGCCTGCCCAGTGCCGTAAATAGGGCGGTGCCGCCGGTGCTTAGGCACAGAGCGTAGACTCTGGGGGGCGCAAGAAAGGCGGTCAGACCAGGCAGGACTATTATTTTTTCTGTTTTTTTAATGCAGGAGTTCAGCAAACAGGCAGACGGCCCACTTGATGGAAAGCGGTTACCATTGCCTATGGATATTTGCAACAACAATGGTGCTACAAATGCGCTGCTGCTCTCTTAAGGGAGACTGAAATCTGGAAACTAATGTCGGAACACAACTCAAGGTTGTTATGGCGACATACTTTAGACCAGGGGTGGTAGCCATCCATGTGGGCAAATGCCCTAATATCTGGGTTTGGTCCTGATAAGTTCCCGCTGCGCCCCTAGTGCTCGATTCCAACGTCTGTTAAGTTAGACAAAACATCGCGCTCACTTTTTTTGTTCTAGTTCTTTAAAAAAATAGATTTTTCTTCCAAAATATTAGATAAATGGTCCACCAACAACAAGGTCCTTGTGCGTTATTTTATCACCCTGAATGAAATAAAGTAGGCCTGTACATAGCATTGCTCTAGGTAGGGTACCTATAATATCTAAAAAAACAAGGGCGCAGTTATAGAAGTTCGCATAGGGCGCATAAAAGGCTATTTACGGCACTGTGCCTGCCTACAGTTTTTAAAGTTCGTAGTACACTACAAACTACGGATGGATTACTACATGTCGTAATGATACGTACTACCGTATTTTAAACAAGATAATACATATTTTTCACTGTACCTACACGGACGTGTGTATTGTTAGGTCTTCAAAAATAATATTTCTTAATGACTTTATTAAGATGCCATTTTGGTAAAAACGAAACCATTATGAAATCGTAATGTCCGTCTGTCTGTGTATTTTATAGGCAATCTTCTGTAAAGTTTTGAAAAAAAGAGTAAGACCTACTGAGTCTGTATAGACGAAATTTGACAGAAACAGTGGGTAGTTTGTATAGCGCTACAATGTAATAACTAGTAACTAGTACTAAAATTATTTATTTACTAAAGTCAACAGGTGGCAAGATAATTACTCCGAAAATCATAAATACAACTGTACTTAAGGTGGAAAATTCTGATAAAATCAATGCTTTGATTACTTTTGATATATGTGGAATTTTCGATTGCATGCTTTGATTAGAAATCAATTACAAAATAATGGATATTAAAAACAATAAATATAAACGTAGTATCCATAGAGGTAACGACCTCTACGTCTAGAACATTTCGTTTTGCGTGCAGTGACACCTACTTCAGGTATTTATTACAAACGTATAACTTCACAGTACTCTATCTGTTTATGGGAATTAATTCCCGCTAAATATTCCTAAATTTCATTTCAGTGATCAGAGGGGTTAAAGTCTCCATGACGACACGAATATGACAAGTATCAAAATAATGTGGAAATATGTACTGTCTTATACATCTACCAGTATATCTATATATGTGTCGATTTCACTAAGCGAGCCCTGTAAAAGCGGCCGCTTTATGCTCTCCGGGATCAAACCTGGTAGAAACCATGCACCCCTTAGACAGCCTTTCTGGACTAACGTCCAAATTACTATTACCGAAGTGAAAACAATTAATCTGAAGACAAACGTAGCGGCTATAGCGTACTGTTATGGGGGACCGGGTTAACCCCTTTTTAAAAAAGGATAATTGAAAAACAAGTTGTTATATTTAAGACACGACCGTCTTGGTTGAGGACTGGATGAAGACTGGCGTGTATTGGATGGGCAAAATGGGAAGCTAATATATGAATATGATGACTAAATGGAATAGGTATGATGTCAGCTGAATAGGGTGCATAGACTATCTATAACACCTCCCCGGGGTAGACTAAACTTCGGGGTTGAAATTTCGAAGTTTAGGAAAACAATAAGAAAAGTTATATATTTCTCCTAGTACTAGGAGATGGAATGACTTCCGGATTTTGAGATTTCCTGATTTTAAGAGGGATGACAGGATCTGGATTTGGTGTTTGGTGTAGAGGTTCTGGGGAATTTACTGGAGCTGATCGGGTAAATATGGGAAGTCTATAGGAGAGACGGTCGTGCGATTTAATGCACAAAATACACTTAATTACAAAAAATAAAAAGACAATACAAAAAATTAAAACTAACAGAATAGAATAATGAGTCTCGTATTTAATTATTTGATGTTGGTTAATAATCTCGTCTGTCTTATCTGTCATAGATTTCAATCTCGACTTTGTTTCCGGTGTGAAAATATCTAAGTCAATATTTTGTAATTTTATACGAGGTTCATTATTTATTTCATTTTTAAACTTATCTAAAGTACAGCAAGAGTCATCTATTATATTAAAGTCGGAATGTGTCTCGGTAATATTTATTTTTATACTATTCGATTTGGGTATTAATTTAGTACTTTTACAGTAAGCAAAGCAATTATTCGGTATATTCAAAATTCCCGTTCCGACAATATTTAACTCCAAACTTTTCTGTTTCGGGCATTCTATATATAATTTATTGTTTTGAGATTGTACATAGATCCAATTATTATTGCTAAGTGGTTTCCATAGATCTAAATCTCCGTAAATGAAGTCGGTTTGACACTGCGTTGGTAATGTACTTATTACGTTAGAGATTAACTCACTTTCACAACTCGGGTTTGCACTGGTAGGGTACACGGTAATGACGTCACAGATGAACTCGCGAGCACTTATCACTCTGCATTCTTTCAGTGATTCAAGTGTACAATATTCCGATTTATCTTTAGTCATTGCGATGTATTTACTGCTGGGAATTATAAAACTAAATGAATTTGGTTTCATAATGTTATGTGGAGTTGGCAATGCTATGTTATGATACAGACTATATTCTTTAGGTGATACTAAAGGTATTCTTAATATAAAAACAATTTTATTATTCAAACTATAACAAACAACATTTGATATATTCATTAGTACATGAATGTAACTTAATTCCAAAGTGACGGGCAATTTCAAATCAGCAGGTAAGTATCTATAATTATCAACAAGCTCTTGGTACAACTGTGTGGGAGGTAGCACAGCTGGGTGAAGTATATTTTGACTACTAAACATAATTGCATTTGTTAGGTCTTCCAATTGGAATGATAAGGTGAGTACAGAGGTTTCCAAACTTTTTAATATTAGATTAATATTTGCTTTTATTTTCAGTTCTTCGGTAATGAAAGACAAGTTTTTTAGTTGTAACGATAGCTTGTCGATACCTTCATTTAGTCTGGCTTCGTTAATTTTTATTTTATGCAAGGTTTCGTTAAATTTCGACAAAGTTGAAGTTGTAACTAAAATGTTTTCTTTAATTAATGAACCCAGACTTTTTTCATTATTTTGTATGCTTTGTATGGCGTTGTCATATTTGACAGCATCGTCTTCATCTAGAGTCCCAAAAATAGTTTTGGATAGGGTGCCTATGCCACCTATCCACGCCGCGCGTTTGAACCTATTGCTGTTTGTAAGATGGGCTATGGAAGAGTACTCAGAGACCATATCTTGGTACCTGATAGTGAGTGGTTCTAATATATTATGGCATTCCAATTTACTTGTAGTTTCAATTTCAATTTGACCACATAAGAAACGAGTTGTACCTAATACCGAATTAATGTTTTGAATATGGGGTCCAATGTGGGAAATATCAAATGGAGCGACTATATCCAAGTACCCAGTGTTAATTTTGAGTTCGCCAATTGGATCAAAATATATACCGGAGCTCGAGCTGATCGGTTGGACATACTTCTGGTGACCTTGGGCCACAGCGCTGCAAGAAAAGAGGTATCGGAGTTACCAATCACTAGTACTTTCTTATAATAGATTTTCTTACTCAATGCTAAATTAATGTTATTCTATTCTATTTATTGTAATTCTAACACTACAATTGTAATATTAAATGTTTATTTCTGAGTTTTGGCCTTTTATTTATTTACTCCCTTATGTAGAAGTTTGAACTTCAACATGTTTAACTTCGTCATAGTGATGTTTCACATGACGTCTGTTTATCAATAAGGTTAATGTATGGTTTCCATTGATTTTTACCACCTTGTATGGACCTTTCCATAAAGGTGATAGAGCTTTACGCAGCCTGAGATGGTTTTTCAACATGACATAATCTCCAACTTTGTATTGGATAGGTTGGGTATGAGAATCGTAATAAGTCTTGGAATTTATTTTTGATTTATGAATATATTCTAGGGCTTTGTCTCGCGCGTGCTTTATGCGGTGTTGTAGGAGTTTCACATATTCGGGATAGGTAGTATTATAGGAGTTGTCTTTATATACTGAATCTGGGATATGAGGCTTATGCCCAAATAGTAATTCATATGGGGAATAATGCGGTAATATGGCGGTGTTGTATGCCAACATAGAAGTATACACATACTGAGGCCAGTTATCTTGGTTTTCGTTAACATAAGATTTAAGGTACTCCTTAAGAGTGGAATGCGATCTTTCCAGAGCACCTTGTGTTTGTGGATGATACGGCGATGACCATAACTGCTTGATCTTTAAGAATTCGCATGTTTTCTTAAATAATTCTGCTGTAAAATTGGTACCTTGATCGGTAAGTATTCGCTTGGGAATTCCGAATAGTGATATAAAATGAAGGAGACAGTCGCTCGCTTCTGCTGCTGTGTTACTGCGAAGGGGATAAGCTAATGAGAATTTGGTAAGGTCATCTTGCATAGTTAAAATATATTTAAGTTTGGCCGTGCCGGATTCAGGTAGGGGACCTACGATATCGAGGGCTAACCTTTCAAAAGGGGATGTAGAAGTGGATGTTATGATCATTGGTGCTCTATTTACTTTACGGAGTGCTTTGTTGGTTTGGCACGATGAGCATTTCTTAACATAGTCCTCGACATCACTACACATATTCTTCCAGAAGTATCTTTCTTTGATTCGACTAAGCATTCTTGTAGATCCTAAGTGTCCTGCGATGGGGATGTCGTGATTTTCTTTCAGGATTTTCGAGATTTCGCTAGGCGAAGGATATATGATATTGTTATGATAGATATGTATATTTATGTTGGTATTGTCAAATAGATAAGCTAAGATATTGTAGATTTTTGCAAAGGAATGTCTGTCAAATGGATTTTTAAAATCTGATATACCTATTTCGTTAA
The DNA here is from genome assembly GCA_019925095.2 of Dendrolimus kikuchii. NCBI lineage: Eukaryota > Metazoa > Arthropoda > Insecta > Lepidoptera > Lasiocampidae > Dendrolimus > Dendrolimus kikuchii. Next base: position 9,482,850 of record CM034391.1, on the reverse strand, counting down.
CAGTGGGATATGACATAATAATTTGGTCACGAGCATGTTTAAGGCAATTGAATATATCGGAATATGAATGATCGTCGAAGTGATGGACTTTTGTAAATAAGAAAAGGTAAGTTTTATTTCCACTTGTAAGGGGCAAAAATGTGTATAGGGATCTTTCCATTTTCAGGAATTCATCGCGCTCGGGATTTGAACAATTGTCGAGTATTTCTTGGACATAAGGTATGGATTCGTCCATGTCTATTGTGGTCGGTACAATAATTAAACTTTGAGTTGCTTTTAGTAAGTCTTGGTTGTGTTCTGTTATATGAGTGTTATATAATTTCGTAGGTGATTTTAGGAACTTATTATAGGTTTCGTCGGATAAAGGTAAGTTTTCAGATACTGAGGAAAGAGTATCCGGATTACCACGTGGAACTATGGCTGCAGGTAAGGTTTCAGGATATTGCCAACTAGTTGAAGGTTGAGGGTTCGGTTGTGTTTCAGGACATGGTTCAGGTAATATAGGAGGAGGATCTGTTGCAGAAGCTTCAGCCGGAATAAATGGATTCAGAGGGCTAAGATTGAAATCTATATTGTCTGCGGGACTAGTATCTGTTCCTATTACATCATTTAAGACTTCTTGAGGTATTTCAGGTAGAGATTCTAATGGGGATACAGTGTCAGAATTCAGGTTAGTATCATTAGTAGGATTTGGGTTTAAATTACTTTTATTTTCAGGATATATAGGGTTCACGGGATATCTAGACAGAGCGTCAGCAGCAGAGTTCAGTTTACCCTTACGATATATGATTTCATATTCGTATTCTTCTAGTTTTAATCGCCAACGTTGAAGTTTACTACTGGGATCTTTATGATTAAAAAGCCATTTTAATGGTTTGTGATCCGTTATGATCTGGAATTTATTTCCATAAAGATAAGGTCGGAAAGTTTTGCACCCGTGGAGTATGCCTAATAACTCTTTTTCAGTTGTACTGTAGTTTGATTCACTTTTATTTAGGGTACGTGACGTGAAAGCTACAGGTTGATCTTTACCAATAGGTCCTTGTGAGAGAACAGCGCCCACAGCATAATTCGAGGCATCGCAGGTAAGGATGAAGGGTTTGGAAAAGTCGGGATATATGAGTAGTGGGGCTGTTGTTAGGTTATGTTTCAGTGTGTCGAAGGCAAGCTGCTGTTCATTGTCCCATTTAAAGGGAACTTCCTTTTTCAGAAGAGTGGTTAGAGCCTTAGCGGTCTTAGAAAAATCTGGAATAAAACGACGATAGTAGGAAACTAGACCTAAAAATGACTTGATGTCTTTTGGGGATTTTGGAACTGGAAAATCAGTAACACATTTAATTTTGTCTGGATTTGGTTTTACACCTTGTTCAGTAATAACATGGCCAAGGTAACAGACTTCTCGTCGTAGAAACTCACACTTATCCGGTTGTAGTTTTAGATTGTGTTCTCGGATTCTTTGGAATATGGACCTGAGATTTGAGATGTGTGATTGCATATCATATGCGTAACAAACTATGTCGTCTAAATATACAAAACAGCGGATACCCTGGAGACCTGATAAGGTGGAATTCATTAATCTTTGGAATGTAGCAGGGGCATTTTTTAGCCCAAATGGCATTCTAAGGAATTGGAAATGTCCTTCTGGGACATTGAAGGCTGTTTTGGCTTTATCGGCTTCGTTTAATAAAATTTGATGAAACCCAGATGCTAAGTCCAAGGTTGAAAAGTATTTACTGTTGCCGAGTTGGTCGAGGATTTCGGTGATTTGAGGAAGTGGATAAGTGTCACCTATTGTAACGTCGTTAAGTTTCCTGTAGTCAATGACTACACGCCACTTCTGGGTATTGGAAGCATCAAGTTTTTTTGGAACGACCCATATGGGTGAAGACCAAGGAGAATTGGAAGGTTCTATAATATTTTGTTTAAGCATTTTATCCACTTGGTTGCGGACTTCGGCTTTGTGTATCTCGGGGAATCTGTAGGTTTTTGTGTGGATCGGAATTTCAGTCGTTGTTTTAATTTCATGTTTCAAGGATTTTGTAAAAGTTAAGCTTTCTCCTGGGAGATGGAATATGTCTGAAAACTCGGCGCATAGTTCAAAAAGTGCTTCTCTTTCTTCATGGTTTAGATGTGAGACTCGTAATTGTTTTAAAACTTCGCCAGTTCTCACGGCACAATCGGTAGTAGTATATATATGTTTTACAGGAACGGCGGGGTATTCTTTAAATTGTAGGGCTTCGATTGGAAGGAGTTCTAGATTTAGATTAGATTGCAAGGTTACCGGTTCTTCAGAAGTGTTAATTATAGATATGTTTATTCTGTTGTTTTCTTTTACGCGGACTACACAATTTGCAATTAGTAGGGTTTCAGAAACTTTTTGATCGAGGACGAGTCCCTCTTTTATTTTAGGATTTTGGACAGAACATTCAATAATGGTTTCGGATCTAGGCGGTATTAAATAAGCGGGATCGTGGAAATGTAACTTTATAGATGATTTACCAATATGGAGTAAATTTTTCGTATAGTCGATGTTGCAGCTGTGGGTGTTGAGCATATCTGAACCGATAATGCCATCATAGGGTAAGCGAATTTTATCAATAACATGAAACTGGTGAGATATATTGGAATTGGATACTATCAGCTTGAGTTGGAAATGGCCAAGAGTTTGAATGGATTCATCTGATGAGTCAATACCTTTTAACTGTATTTTCTCTTTGAAAAGTTTAGGTAGTTTTTTCATACAAGAATGTCTTAATAAACTTACAGAGGAACCGGAGTCTACTAGTAAGGATAAAGGACTATCTGACACAGAGGATTCAACTAGGACGTGAGGTAATAACATTAGTGCAGGGTTATTAGTAATTTCGAATATGTTGGTTTTAATTGGATTTTGCAGGTATACGTTCTGTTTGGATACTGTGGGCTTAGGTAAGATTTTTTTTTGCATAGTGGGTTTTAGTAAACTATGATGCAGCGATAGTTGTGAATTTTTATTTTGCACGGATACAGCGGATACAGTGGACCTTAGCAAACCATCATGTAGTGATAGTTGTGGATTCTTATTTTGCACGGATACAGCGGATTCAGTGGACCTAGGCAAACTATCATGTAGCGATAGTTGCGAACTTTTATTTTGCATGGATACATTGGATACAGTGGACCTAGGCAGACTATCATGTAGCGATAGTTGCGAACTTTTATTTTGCATGGATACATTGGATACAGTGGATCTTGGCAGACAATCATGTAGCGATAGTTGTGGATTTTTATTATGCACGGATACAGCGGATACAGTGGATCTTGCCAGACTATCATGTAGCGATAGTTGCGAATTTTTATTTGGCACGGATACAGTGGATACAATGGTTTTAGACAGACTATCATGTAACGACGGCTGTCTGGATTTAGGAATGAGACTTAGGGTGTCGTTTTTTAGATCTTCCTGTCCCGCACGACACCGGGACGAGACAGTTACTCGTTTTTTGCATCCGCATCAACAGTATCGTAACCGTCTTTAGGGTCGGCTACACAGCCGTTTTCAGGAGTGTCAGATACAAAATGAACACGTTGTGATGTTCCAGGCTGGTTTTGGTTAAATTTAAAACGATTATTGTTATATTCGCGTTTACGGCATTGTTCCAGGGTATGACCTGGTGATTTGCAATATCTACATATTACAGGGATATCATTATTAGAACGGGTAGGATAGAAGTGCGTTTTAGGTTGATTGATGTTTGGAATAAATCGACGATTTTCATCACGACGTAGAGGTTGGAAATTGGGCCTTGGTATATCTGGTCTTTCTTGGCGTGAGCTAGTATTTGGTCTATATAGGAATTGCTGTATTTTCTCTTCGGAAATGGCCATATTGGCAGCTTCGTTAAGCGTTTTAGGCGTTTTACATCTAATTATATTAGATATACGGGGCGTCAGCCCCATTTGGAAGTGATGAAGGGCTAATTCCTCCATGGCTGCAGTGCGTCCTATCATTTCACGGCTCTTATGTCCGTGTGAGATGGATATCTCCGTAAGTAATTGTGATAAGCATGTTTCTATTCTAAGCGCATACTGGCTTACGGTCTCGTTGTTTCGTTGTCTAGATTCCTGAAGGTCTGTCAACAAATGGGCATAGTGTTTTCTCTCACTAAATTGGGTTTTAAGGAATTCTTTGAGTTGTGTCCAATTGGTAAATTCTTTAACAGAGCAGGCAACTTGTGCCTTACCTTGTAGTTGGCACAGAATATATTTGAAAAGGGTATCCTTTTGTGATTCAGAGGCCAATTCATAGGCGTTGTTACAGTTGACTAAAAAGGAATTTAATGTTTCTCTACATCCATCGAATGGTTTAATAAATTTTAGCAAGGTTGAAAGATCGAGCTCGGATTTGCCATTTCCAGCAGGAAGTTTCTTTTTATTTTGTGACCTTGTACTTGGGCCGGAGGGCGGAGGACAAAGGGCATCGTCGTCTGTGTCTGTCACAGCAATATCTAATTTTCCATATTTCGGACTTGGGGCTCTACTTTCGGACATATTTATAGTATTTATTATTTTCCTAAATTAAATGAATAATATAACAATGGTTACGTAACGGGAAATGAAATGCACGTACACAAAAAAAATAAAAATAAATGGGATTGACTATAATAATATTGGCAGTAAATAAAAGTTTGAGAATCGCAATGACTAAGGATCACTTACTTGAGTACGGACAGAGTGATAATGAAGACGGCTAGCATTACTTGGAATTCTCGCACGGTAGGTAGAATGTAGATAAGACGTTGCACGGTGAGTCGTATCGGGTTTCGATGCTCGGTCGCATAGATTATGGTTGCTCGTTTTTCCGATGACCAATACCGGTCACAGCACTAGGTTATGCGTGACAGTGGGTATGGTGGATTCTCGCTCGTCGGATGGCAAATACCGGTCACAGCACCAGATTATGCATGACAGTGGGTATGGTTGTTCTTCGAGGAGCGGGCTACGGCACCAGCAGTGAGTAGCAGTACGCCTCTAAACAAGCCGGGCCAAACTCGATGCACTGAAATCCTGGTCTTCGCGGCACTTACACGTACCACAGGCACTCGCGTCGGATTCGCGTGTACTTAGGGCGGAGACGGTACCGGGGATTTCTGAAAATCCCTTTACGCTGCCACCAAAATGTTATGGGGGACCGGGTTAACCCCTTTTTAAAAAAGGATAATTGAAAAACAAGTTGTTATATTTAAGACACGACCGTCTTGGTTGAGGACTGGATGAAGACTGGCGTGTATTGGATGGGCAAAATGGGAAGCTAATATATGAATATGATGACTAAATGGAATAGGTATGATGTCAGCTGAATAGGGTGCATAGACTATCTATAACAGTACGTTCCTGTGGAATAAAGAAACTAAAGTCCAGAATAGGGCGTTTACTTAGTTAAGAAATGTTGTTAAGAAACTGTTAAAATTTGCGCTAAATGTTTTCTTGAAGTTTACATAACCATCCTACAGCACTCGAAAGTATAGTAAGTAGTGAATAAAACATAGATATGTTTTATTCTCTAACTATCCAGTTGTACGTACCTTTACTCAGATAATCTGATTAGACCTGCAGATTTTTCTTATATACTGTTTGCAGATTTAAATCGCACCCCATGAAAACTCTGTAGGGGGGAAATCGGGCTTACGCAGTTGCACGCTTCTACGTAAATACGTATGACTATTTTAATAACGCCGCGGTATAATCGCGCTGGCTATTTTCGAGGTTTTATTTTGGCGTAGTTCGCGTGTGGTCGGACTGTTGATGATCTTTTGGCGGGAAAAGTCACAATATTTATCTGTGACCGACCGAGCCGGCAGACGCTGCTGACCACTGCAGATTGCGCTTTTCGATTTTTAAAAGAATACAGAAACTTTTATACAAATGGTAAGTCGCATTTTTTGAACTAGTAGTATAAGTATTTGGCATGGCTCTGAACGTGTCAATTATTTTATTATTATCAGAAACAGACTGACGGCCCGCCTGATGAAAAGTCCTCTCCGTAACCTATGAATGTTTGGCATAACCATTTTAGCAAAAAGGGAACCCTTACACAATGATCATGTTCGTCCGTCTGTTTGTCATATTTGTCTTTCTCGGGAACTAACTACTGAGTCCAAATCCATTATATTTAGCAAAAAGTTATAATGTGTACAACGCCGTAGTATAATCGAGAAATCTAGCTGAAAGACGAACATTTTTCTTAAATATACAATATTGTTTTTCCTTCATTATTTTGGTACTTCACAGACGCGGTTATTGCAATCAATAACAATGTCTAATGACATTATAATGTCCTTGTAGGAACATCTAAAGTTAGCCAATTAAAGAGGGAAATGTTTTAAATTAACTATCTATAATAAATACACAATTTAATTCATATTCTAGTCAAAATTTATAATATTTTTATATATAAAAGAACAGGTGTTAAAATGACACATCTTCTAACTTTTAAAATATCATGATAGACATAACTTTAAATACTTTACATGCAATAATTAATAAACTATTGGACTGAATTATAAGGCTGCGACGTTTTATAATGTCCCTGTTACACCTTGGTTAATATTAGCGTCAGTGGCTGTGTCCAAATGCGATTTACTTATCGCTTTAGAAAATAACGCCGTTAATGATTAGCTACATTAGTATACACATGAATTATCTGTCAGTAATAAAGCTACATCTCAAATAACGCATTAAACCCTTGGCTAACCGCAAAGATTAAAGCTCCTTTAAAAATAAAATAAAAAATACTCTTGGCTACATCCGCGTGACACAATCTGTAACATTATCCTAGGTGCAGCAGGGACATAAAATGATAAAGAGTGTCTTAGTTGATTTCGCTTCTCTATTGACGTCGCCGTGTCGGTCATCTCTATTGTAGTACTCTTCATTAGGGTACACTGCCTGCGTTTGGCCAATCTTTATTTTTAGGTTTAGTGCCAACGTGGAAGAAAAAACTTCTATAGTATAAGTAGTGGTGGTAATATGTGGGACGTTCAGCCCGATATTCAAAATATATTTTTGAATTATATAGTAGTTAAGTATCATAAAATATTACTATGACAAGCACCCAATAAAAACATAAATCGGAAAAGCTTCTATACCCAAACACCGACGGTGCTACTGAATGGAATAGAATATTCTATAACTTCTAGGTAGGCGTGCTTGATCTTAGACCATATCTCCGCTCGAAGTCGTGCGGGATATTGATCAAACGCGAACCTATACAGTAATAAAAAAAAGATGAATTGAGCATGTTACAAAATATATTGAAAAGTACAATTTTAATTATTTATTTATTTCATATCCAACAGCTTACAATATTTATAACATAGACAATAAACTCTGTTTAATATGATTTTCGCCAATTACTGGATACTTTACGCTTTACAATGTTACATGTCGGTTATAAAGAGTTCATGATAAGCTCTGATATAAATGTAATTTATTTATTAACATAATCGCTGCTGAAGTGTCCTCTATATAGTATATTAATAACTAAAAAACAATAATGTCAGATATTCATATTATATATATTTATATATGCATATGTATATATGTATAATAATACACAAATACATATTATACATACATAAAAACAGACTATAGAAGCGTTTCAAAGCCGTGTTGATTGATATTAATGGTGCCTAATAAATAGTTAAAATGTCATTCTAATTTCTCTAATATCTTTAGATTTAAAAATTAGTTTTAAGTGGTAAAAAATATCTACTTGATTATTTTTTTTGTTATAAGTCTCCCTTAAGAGAGCAGTAGCGCATTTGTAGCACCTTTGGTGTTGCAAATGTCCATAGGCGATGGTAACCGCTTACCATCAAGTGGGCCGTTTGCCTGTCTGCTGAACTTCTGCAATAAAAAAAATAAAAAAAAGTCGCAATAAGACGAGCAAGTACTTCATTTAAACTATAATTAGTTCTGCTACAGGGCACGTGAAACAATTTTTTAAGGCTAGGGCGTGTTTTGAGATTTGACTCTGCCAGGGATACAGATGAGGTGAGAATAGGACAGTCTAGGCAAGAATTTACGATATCGTAAAGGAAAGACATGTCAAGGAGCTGTCTTCTATTTGTAAGGCTTGTGATGTTATAAAATTGGCAGGCTTCTTCGTACGTAGCAAAAGTGTTCTTGCTTTTGTAATTGAGATATTTTATAAACAGTCGCTGGATTCTTTTGATCTGATTCCATTGATTCCATTGATTATGACAGTACAGTCGGTCATCGGAAGTCTTATCGCTGGGAGCGACTCTTCCAGACAACCTTCGAATGTACAAAAACGTAGTAGGGCAGAGGGGGTAGGTATGCAAGAAATACATATTTTTTTCGCTTTTTGACGATTTATGATATAAAACATTTTTTTTACAACATCAACCATAATTCGATAGTGTTAATTTTTTAACTTTCGACTTGATTTATAATCGCAACTTTATCCATTTCACGTGATATTCAAACATTTTAGGTAACATTCATTTTTAACTAATGCTCAATTGGCAAGATATCTTTCAGGATGACGTACACAAGTTGCAATCTACTGCTATTATGATGATAAATCATGAGTCTAGACAACACAACAATGTTGCAGAAATCCTGATTACGTGATTGATAAATACACATCGACCTTCGATATGACCGCAAACCAATCTCTAATATCTTTAAAATATTTTTTTATACCTAATATCACAGAAGCACTAGATGATACAAGGAATGACAATAATGTGTTGCCTTGAAAATTAGTTCCTTCTTCTTCACTAGATGTCGCTACTACCGATTGATTTTTACGAACGTAGTATCCGTGGAAAGTTATTGATTTAAATGTGATACTCTCTTTGCTCGAATCCTGGCTAGAAAGCAGTCATCGATTTAGACTGTTTTCTAACCGAATGTTTGTTGGTATTAAAGAAAAACATCTTCATGAAATCCACCTATTGAGAAATGACCGACGTATGAAATCCGTCTAGTGGCGGGAATAACGTCGTTCCCCTAAAAAACAAGGACATCCGAGCCTAACAATGAGGTAGATTCTTTTTAGCGATAAGACCGCCCTTTGTACATAACTAGATATAATTTTAGTGTTTAAGTTCATTTTTGCATTGGTGTATAATAAAGTTATCTATCTATCTAGATGTTAGAGGAGTTACTTTTTTGCTGGGCTCCTACTGTAATTCTAAATATCTTTCTGCACTAATCAATAAATAAATAATAATAGCCGTTACTATCTTTATAAGTTTTCTTACTTAGCAACGGTGGGCCAAAATAACCACTTTCGTAGATTTCTATTACGAATATCACCAGTTAAAACAATGTGGAAACTTATGCCATGACTTGCACCTACCAAACTACCAACATATCTAGATTTTAAGCACATATCAATTTCATAAGGCAATTCTAAAAAACCGGCCGCTGTATTCTGAACAATAAACGCATTTTCATATAAATTCGGATAATTCGCAACCGTAAAATACTAATAATTTAAAAATCTCTAAGTTTCTAAAATAATACCAAAAGTAGCACTGATCTTATTCTACTGTGAAGTTTTATTTTCATAAATATATTGCTTTGACTATAGAGTGCCACGGGTCAAATCCTAGAGCGTGCCTATAGTTTAAAAAGCAAGCATTAATACAGGTTATGTTGTATTAAATTTTCATGTTAGTGCTATTTGCCACTGGAAGATTCACTTAATTTTATATAGCAAACTATCACATCACCCAGAATGCCCATATCCCATATATATGCCCATTTGCGGTATTAAAACTACATAATTATGTACAAAGTTAAGGCAAAACCGATCCAGTACTTCAGTAGTTTTTCTATGAAAACGTAACAGATAGACAAACCGGGTTACTATCGCATTTTTATATCTATTAGGTTGGGGAAAAAGTTTCTTCGCATTTTATATAAAAATTCAAACGGTTTTTTTATAAAGTTTATTTACATTTGACTAAAGTATGTAGGTGCCATTCTGTTGGATAACTTTTTGCCGTCTTGTAGGTAGGGACGTGATCCCATTGCTATAAAAATTTTGGCGCTTCTGATCAAAAAACTGCGACAAGTGGCTTTGGCAGTCCTCTCGTGATGTTAACCTGACACTGCCTAAGGAATTCTGCAGAGATCGAAACAGGTGAAAATCTGAAGTTGCAAGGTCAGGACTATACGGCGGATGCATTATGTTGGCGGTGCAGTGGACTGTCGGACTGTAGAGGGTTGGTCGCTGGTTCGGGTAACTGAGCTTCCGAAATGAAACCACCGAAAACGATGTTACGGGAGGCTTGAACTTCGTAGGCGTCGGCGGGAGGGAGCTTCTTCCTTAGCTTATCTCGAACTGCGGCTTGTCACGAACTACGAACTAACGAACTACAAAGTGCGCCTTCAAGGCGTCTCATATTTATAGAAGCTGCCTCCGCCAACCCCCCGCTTCGTTGTAATACCCCCTTTACTTTATTTTCCGCAATATTACATAAACCAAGGCTTTTTCTAACTTATTACTATTACAAATTTTGGTACACCCTAGATCCTAGCCTATCCTGAGGATCCTTACATTGTTACGACCCATGGTTTTCGTTTGCGGGACGTCGTTATGGGCATTTTCCCCGCCCCCCGCTTCATTACAATAAATATAAAGCACTGAGCGCTCTTACAGTTACCACGGGCTCGAGCGCCTTCACGGGTTCGAGCGCCTTCGCTTCGGGCTCGAGCGCCTTCGATTCGCGAAGGCACTCGCCCCAAAAACCCCGCTAAAGTTGAGAGATCTTCGGACCAACAACATAAAGTCAAGTCCAATAAAAAACTTACAGTTACCTTATTCCAAAACCATGCGCTGTCGCGCGCGGACCTCTGCCTGCACTAACATTACGGCCTACTCGCTCACGAAGTAGGCAGTAGTGCAGGCATACCTCACGGATCCCGGGCTCCGGTTGCGTTCTGCATTCCCGTAGCCCGGTTTCCGCTACACTTTGGGTCCCGGATTCCAGGCTGCGTTCTGCACGCCTGTAACCCGGTCCCCTTTTCATGTGGAGTCCCGGGCTCCAGGCGGCGTTCTGCACGCCCGTAGCCCGGTCTCATTTACCAGGATCTAATAGGGGTCCTACTTTCAATGAAAGACAAACGCTATAACATTTATTTCCTAGCAACTTAAGGCTATTATACATTTTATACATTCAACTCTAATACTGAATTAATAATAATTTTAAATTAATAACTTCTCAAAAATAAACTATATTTGTCTCAGTCCGACCCGTCTATTTCCTGCGTTTAACGGTCGCGTCTATATTATCTACGAGGCTTAGCAAATTATACCTATGTTCTTATCGCCTGTTTAGACGGGTCGGTGAGTTATGACGTGTGTGCAGGCGAGGGATTACACAGCTCCTTAGTGCCATACTTTATTAGCTACAACAAATTGCTGCGCAATATACCTGTATGCGTTTTCATACAGATATTACGTAGCCGTATGTACATAATCTGGAAAGTCATTATGTTTGGCAAGAACTACTTGACTGCCTTTATTAGAGTACACGAGTTATAGTCGTTTTAGTAAAAAAAAAACTTCGTTTAAAAAAACCGACTTCAAAAACTAAGAAAGTAAAAAGTATAAAATAACTTATTTCTAAAGCTATTATTATTAATATATATTATCTAAAACATCTTGAAGTCGATGCTTTTATTAATATATATTAGGTTGGGGAAAAAGTTTCTTCGCATTTTATATAAAAATTCAAAAGGTTTTTTTATAAAGTTTATTTACCTTTGACCAAAGTATGTAGGTGCCATTTTGTTGGATAACTTTTTGCCATCTTGTAGGTAGGGACGTGATCCCATTGCTATAAAAATTTTGGGGCTTCTGATCAAAAAACTGCGACAAGTGGTTTTGGCAGTTCTCTTGTGATGTTAACCTGACACTGCCTAAGGAATTCTGCAGAAACCGAAACAGGTGAAAATCTGAAGGTGCAAGGTCAGGACTATACGGCGGATGCATTAACACCTCCCAGCCAAACTCGTAATTTTTGCTGAGTGGCTAAAGATGTGTGAGGTCTAGCGTTATCATGGTGAAAAAAGACATCCCTTCTGTTATAAAACTACGTTTTAACGGTTTTAAGCGCGGTAATTTTATTTGATTTTGGTTTTTCCGACGTTTCGGCCACTTTTCAGTGGTACGAAACGTCGGAAAAACCAAAATCAAATAAAATTACCGCGCTTAAAACCGTTAAAACGTAGTTTTATAATGTATACAAGTCGCGAAAACTTAAGAAAATATTATCCCTTCTGTTGATTAATTCCAGCCGTTTTCTCTCAACTTTTTGCTTTAATCTCATCAGTTGTTCGCAGTACAGTTCAGAATCGATAGTCCTACCTGGCGGTAACAGCTCATAGTGAATAATGTCCTTCCAGTCCCACCATACACACAGCATCACCTTGTTGCGAGTTAACCCGGGTTTCGCCACAGTCTGTGAAGCCTGACCGGCCTTTGACCACGATCTTTTTCGCACGTTCTTGTCGTACGTGATCCACTTTTCATCACCAGTTATCAGCTTCTTCAAAAATGGTTCGGTTTCATTACGTCATAATAAAGAATCACAAATGAGTACACGGTTCTTTAGGTTTCTTTCAGTGAGCTCATGAGGCACCCAAAAATCGAGCTTTTTTGTGTACCCAGCTTTTTTCAAATGCGCCAAAACCGTTTTGTGGTCAATTCCCAGTTTTCCAGCTACATCGTAACTACTAATATGCCGCTCTTGCTCCACTTTTTAAAAAATGGCATCAATTTTGTCCGTAACAGGGCGACCAGAGCGACGTGCATCTTTGATATCGAAATTTCCGGATTGAAAACGCTTAAACCAAATTTGCGCTACTCTCACAGATACTGCATTAGGTCCATAAACATCACAATTTTTTTTCGCGGCTTGTGTTGCATTTTTACCTTTTTTGTAGTAACATTTTAAAATGTATCGAATTTCTTCATTAGATTCACTCATTTTAACAATAAGAAAAACAAATGAAAATCACACATTTTCCTAATTTGAATTCGGAATTGTCTTCTTTAAAATTAAAACTTTTTAATGATACCAAAACCAACCAGATACAAATGGTATAGCCAAAGAGATCTTATTACAAGTTCATACATACTATATCCGATGAAACTTTTTCCCCAACCTATTATTATCTAAAACATCTTAAAGTCGGTGCTTAGTAATTTTCAAAAAAATATAGTAATTTTTATGTTTTACTTTGCACCGACTTCAAGATGTTTTAGATAATATATATTAATAATAATAGCTTTAGAAATAAGTTATTTTATACTTTTTAGTTTTTGAAGTCGATTTTTTAAACGAAGTTTTTTTATTTTATTTGTTACTTTTTAGTGTCTAGATATGTATGGGTAGACCTACGAAAGGTGCCGCGCTCCTTAAAAAATATAGGTTCCAAGAAACGGGAACAAAAAATGTTCATAAAATGAAAACTATTGGGCCAAACTATGTTAAATTTTTAGGGGACCAAATGGCAACTATTTCGCGTCGAACAAAAAAAGAATCACGTAAATCGGATCATAACTCTCAGAGTAATCGGTGTACATATGGAACGGAATGGAAATTTTTTCATAAAAAATGTTCATAAAATGAAAACTACTGGGCCAAAGTATGTCAAATTTTTAGGGGACCAAATGGCAGCTAGTCCGCGCCGAACAAAAAAAGAATCACGTAAATCGGATCATAAATTTCGGAGTAATCGGTGAACATACATAAAAAAAAAAACGAAAAAAAGATACCGACGAATCGAGAACCTCCTCCTTTTTTTTAGTCGGTTAAAAAGGGAACTTTTACGTTTGTGTTTGTATAGAATAGTTATTTTTTTCAGAAACTACTGGACCTTTATGAATAAAGTTTACAAGAGGGTGAATTGTGCAAGGTACAATTGTGTAGTAAAACAGCATAACAGCAAAAATTAGATGTGACCACCACAAATGTAACTGAGAATTAAAGATTATTTCGTTGTCCATGATTGTGTTGTATTTCGTCTGATCTTGGAAAATCGTGACGATGGTCTAACTTTTTTATTAAAAAAATTGCATAAAGTTTGTTGTAACCTGGTACTCCGGGGATGTAAATAAAATAAAATCATCAAGGTATGGTAATCTAATTATTTATTTATAGGCTGAAGTAACCAGAATAAAAGTAGGGATTTTAGACACAAAAGAAACACTACAAAATTCTTAATAGAGTAATTGAGTAGATACTTAATTGAGTAGAAAGATTTGACGGTCTTCAAGTAAGTTTAGAGAAGATTCGATAAATAGTGATATTGTTAAAGGGAAGAATTTCAAATGTAATCTGAAGTAATTAATTAGTAGAAAAGAGAATGTGAGGTTGCAAGGCGATCAGACTGTCTTCGAAGTAAGATTCTAAAATTAAGTGCATTATCAAATTGAGTAAGATTGTGATAATAAATAAGATTGCAAAACTAAGTAAGATTCACAACAGAGAACTAAATTAATGATATATTATATTGCGAGATTAAATGTGGTGAATACTTTAACCGGAAAGGCCAACCGCTGCTAAACTCAGTTGCCGCAGACAAGTTATTACACAAATGAACATTTCTATAGTAAATATTAAAGAGGTTTCTTAGCTTCCAGGTGTGTTTGGTCAGAGACACCTCAGGCGATGCTAGGAAACCAGGTAGTCATTTTAAAGTAATCGATATTTGTGTATTATGATTATGACCAAATAAATGATAATGTTCAACAGAAATATGGCAAAATACATAACAAGTATTAGTTTATTTATTTATGTACTGACCGTACAAACGCAAAAACGTCTCGAAGCTAATTTACCTGTACAATTTTTGACAACAAATTAATAAAGTTTTGTGATGCGATGCGCGATGGACAAAGTTTCAGTTCTGTCTTCAATTATTATTAATATTTATGTTTACTTGTTTATTAATTAAAAAAACTATCGAGTGTAATTTCAATAATTATTTTGAAAACTTTTTTCCTTTTAGAAGAAAATGTAGCAAGGGGAAATTCTCTTGCAAAGTACGGTAGGGGCGAGTGGGATTCGCCATGTTAGGGCTGTAATAGCATCTCAGAGGAAATGTTATGACCACCGGAAACGGGGGAAAGTGAAAAAAATACAAACCTCGCATGTCTCTCTCTCACTTATAGAATGAATAGGGCGCCCACGAAACACCTACCAGCTCATATCTCTGCACCCTGCTGCGACGTACAGCTGCCGAGGACATATAGTATTATCTATACCAAGGACCGTCATCTGTGGCAGTGCGTTCATGGCGCGCGGCGGTTGGAAGTAGTTACGTCTTCCGGTGCTGTACATTACTGTACTGCAAAGAGACGACCGTATCCCATCCGAGTTGCCAGCAAGTCATGTCCTTCAATCACAGCCGGAAGCCATATTGCGTAATGGTATAATTAAAAATAGTATGGACGAAGTGCGAGTTTACCATCACTTTTGTTTGGCCGTTTATACACACTTACTTAATGAGGAATCTAGACTATAGTGATTAAATAGATAAGTTAAATTAGAAGAATTCTGAACAAACCTATTTTTACTCTCAAGTTATCCACGTTCTGAACGTTACAAAGGTTGCAATATATTGACACGATATTTTCACAACTTGTTATTATGATGAAATATATAAGTACTTAATTGCTGATGTTCCGAACCGCAAACTTGTACTCGATACCCGATAACCTATAACTGGTAATATCCAGCGATCAGTGGCGAAATGTCATCATGCCCCCGTCGGAAATTACGATAGGAACGACTGTAAACATACCCAGAATGGCCGCTACGTAGATACACACAATAACAAATTCAAACTTTAAACTCTATTCTGACATTGCCATGGATGTAGGTACTAAAGATCAGGTCAGGACATAGATTCTGTCACGCATATTTTGATATAAGTACCTAATTACATATTTATACACATCGTGCTTTACGGTAGTAAGCAAAGTTGAATCAGATTGTGGTAACCATGTGGTGAGGTAGTAGAGCCTTTCTCCTAACTTCTATGTTATGTTATTTAGCACCGAAAGTGCATTAACGTTTTCTTTTTCATGATTCATACGCCCTTTATATGTTTGTACAAGTCTTTTCGTAAGCACATTAAACAGATATTGGGCAGCCTTCTGGAGGTATCAATTACTTTGACTGGATCATAAAATTTGGCACAGACGAAATTAATCTTAAGTAAGACCTGATTAGCCCCGACTTGGAGAGGCCTACGTCCAGTAGTGGGCTGCGATTGGCTGACGACGAAAAAACCTAGCTTTGTCAGATTTAACTGTGTTTTTTTCTGTAAGAAACAACTGTAATAATCAGTGATGAGTGACAAGTGTAGACCACACAGTAAGCAAAATACATTAAAAATGTATCTTGGAAGACAAATTAAATTAATATTGTAATTAATCATAGCGAATATGTGAAACGTGTCACATATTTTATTTAGTCCTTCAAGATACCAGCCGTAGTCAGAGACGACAACAGCACAGCGACAGATAAGCGAACCGGCTGTAACCGGCGCACGCGCCGCCGCCGGCCGCAGGGGGCCGACGACAGCTCACACGTACACAACCAACCGCCGCGCACACGCATACTTGCGCGACTCCTTTACTGCTGATAACAGTAGAATCACATACATACTGAGTATAAAAATGACGCACAAAATTGCAACATATTTGCATAGGAATTAACATGGATAAATTTAGTTGCTTGTAATGTAGTCTGAAAGATTATACCTAATAGCATCATCATCCTTTAATGTATTCTTTAATTAGGTATTTTTAAACATATCGATTAGTACAACTAAGTAATAATAGTTTCATATTAAGCTTTATATCAACAATAACATAGGTATAATTTGCTAAGCCTCACAGACTATGTATACGCGACCGTTAGGCGCAGGAAAGAGACGGGTCGGACTGAGATAGATATAGTTTATTTTTAACCGTTATTAATTTGAAATTAAATAAATAAATTATAATTATAAGAATTGAATATAAAATGTAATAAGCCTTAACTCACTAGGAAATAAATGTTGTAGCGTTGTGCCTTTTATTGACCAGTAGGACCCTATTAGATCCCGGTAAATGAGACCGGGCTACAGGCGTGCAGAACGCCGCCTGGAGCCCGGGACTCAGCATGTAAAGGGAACCGGGTTACAGGCGTGCAGAACGCCGCCTGGAACCCGGGACCCAAAAGGGTAGCGGAAACCGGGCTACGGGACTGCAGAACGCAACCGGAGCCCGGGATCCGTGAGGTATGCCTGCACTACTGCCTACTCCGAACGCGAGTAGGCCATAATGATGGTGCAGGCAGAGGTCCGCGCTCGACAGCGCACGTTTTTGTAATGAGGTAATGGTAAGGGCGCTCAGCGCTTTATATTTATACTAATGAAGCGGGGGGCGAGGTAAACGCCCATTACGACGTCCCGCTAACAAAAACCATGGGTCACAACTGTGTAAGGACCCTCGAAATGTACTAAGATCTAGGGTGTACCAAAATGTATAATAGTGGTAAGTTAACATAAGGCTTAATGTATGTAAAATTAAGGAAATAAAGTAAAGGGGGTGTTACGACGAAGCGAGGGGTCGGCGGAGGTAGCCTCTATAAATATAGGACGCCTTTGGGGCGCATTTTTGTAGTTCGTGAGTAGTTCGTTTAGTTCGTTCGCAGTTCATAAGAAGAAGCTCCCTCCCGCCAACGCCAACGAAGTCGAAGCCTCCCGTAGCATCGTTTTCGGTTGTTTTCATTTCGGAAAATCGGTTACCCGAACCAGCGACCAACCCTCTACAGTCCTACAGTCCACTGCAACACCAACATCGTCTGGTCAGCTTCGAGCCGTATTGGAAGAACTGAAGTATGCCGAATACGAGAAGCAGAATCGAAAAGGACGCTGCGCAGGCGAACAAGAAGAGTGCGACAGAGGTAGCAACAACCTCAACGACAACTGGCAGTGTCACGGCGGAATCCGGAACAGAGACTAGCTCAGTAAAAGCAACGACCGTAAAAGCAACGACAGTAAAAGCAACTGCCGTAAAAGCAACGCCAACGGCGTCGGCAACGACAGTAAAAGCAACAATGCCGGTCTCTGTTACGGATTTGCAGCCACAACCACCGCCAGTTTTACGCGAAATACTTCGCAGAAAAGAATGCACTCTAGAAGAAACTTCAAGACCGCAGTCACTACGCTCCACGACTTCCCGCAGACGACTTGCCGAGCTGGAAGCCAAAGAGAGACTAGCCGCATTGAAGTTGAAACAGTTGGAGGCAGCCGTTGAACTCGAACAAGCGAGAATAAATAGGCTACAAGCCGAATCATCGGACGATGATGACGTCATCGAAGAAAGCGAACTACCATCAAGAAGAGTAGACATGTGGTTCGAGAGACTGCCGCAAACGCAGGAACCACATGCCACAGAACCCCCCCCCCGCCCCAGCGACGTTAGCCAGCGATATAGGGAGAATGAATGAACGGGGACAGGGCGTCCACGTCGGAAATATGGCACGCGGACAACGGGTCTCAGAACGAGGCCCGCCTGCACGTTCAAACGTCATGGATGTGACGTCACTGGCAGAAGCGATCACTGAAGCGGCGCGAACGAGCACAAGACAGGCGCAGCGATACATGCAAGAACTCCCGACTTTTAATGGAAATAGTGGCGAATGGCTGTCCTTCCAGGCAGCCTTTCGGGAATCGGGAGGGAGCTTCTCAGCAGGGGAGAACGTCGCGCGCCTACGTAGAAGCCTAAGGGGAGCCGCACTGGAGGCCGTCAGTGCCCTGCTGATTACCCAGACGGGGCCTGAAGATATTTTGAAGGCATTGGAAAGAAGGTTCGGCCGTCCAGATGCCCTTGTGCTGGGAGAAATGGAGAAAATGAAGACATGGACACGAGTCACCGACAGCCCTCGGGACTTGTGCCTATTTGCCAACAAGATGGCAAACCTAGTAGCAACAATTGAAGTATTGAACAAGCCGCAGTATTTACATAGCCCAGAGATGCTACGCGCGGCAGTGGAGAAGCTGACTCCAATCGTAAGGAACAAGTGGTACGACTATGCAGCTATGAAGACCGAAGGGGTTCCGGAACTTAAGAAACTTGCGAGCTTCCTGAATGAAGAGGCAGACAAGTGCGCCGCGTATGCACCGATCGAACGCGAGAGCGAGATGGCACGATCGAAAAGGAGGACGGAGCACATACACATAGTGAACAACGACAGTGAACGCGTGAATATGAGAAAAAGTGAACCGTGCCCAGTCTGCAAACGCGATCATAAACTTAGCGATTGCCGCAAGTTCGTCGGTGCGGATGTGAGCGCGCGGTGGGACTTAGCCAAAAAGTGTAAAGTGTGCTTCCGCTGCCTGCGAAGTAGGCATCGACGTTCTTCGTGCCGCGCCCCGCCGTGTGGGGTGGAAAGGTGTACGCTACACCACCACCGCTTGCTGCATCACCAAAGGAGACCTGAAGTTAACGAGGTAAGTCCAAGTGCAGTGAGTGTGACGTCAGAACCGGCGGGAGAAGTGTTAGCGTCCGCGATCAACAGCGTTATCAATGATGGAAGAAACAAACGACGTGCCTATCTGAAGGTGGCCCCGGTCGCTATAACCGGACCGAGGGGCAGTCGTCACACCTACGCACTATTGGACGAAGGCAGCACCGTGACCATTATTGATGCGCAGCTGGCCGAGCAACTGGGACTTAGCGGACCACGGGATCCCATGAAGATGCAGGGAGTCAACGGTGAAGAATCATCGCATGACTACAGCATGCGAGTGTCCGCCAGGATAAGAGGCTCATATGAAACAGAAGAACACACACTGAGGGACGCTCGCACAATAAAGAACATGAGCTTCTTCAGCCAGACCGTTCATCGGAGCGATGTGCAGGGCTGTGCACATCTGCAGGAGATAGAAAATGTACTCATCTATGAAAAAGCTACACCGAAGATACTAATCGGCCAAGATAATTGGGAGCTGATTATTTCAAATGAAGTACGTAAAGGCCCGCGTCACCAACCGGTCGCCTCTCGTACGCAGCTGGGTTGGGTGCTGCACGGCTGCCGCACCTCAACCACATCGCCGGTCGTGTTCTGCTCACACTTGAGCATGATGGAAGAAGACCACGACCCGCTTGAAGAAATTATGAAAAAATATTTCGCGTTGGAATCACTGGGAATCGAACCCAGAACGCAGGTTAGCGATCCGCAACAACGCGCCTTGGAAATATTAGAAAAGAAAACTCGTCGTTTGGAAAATGGACAATTTGAAACGGGACTTTTATGGAAAGATGAAAGTTCACCTATGCCAAATAATTATGAAAATGCATTGAAGAGACTTCAGAACTTAGAAAAAAAATTGGATCGCGATGAAGAGCTTAAAGCGAAGTATGAAGAGAGAATTGAAAATTTAATGTTGTCAGGCTACGCCGAGCGCGCCTCCACTCCCCCCACCAGCGGGAGGACGTGGTATCTTCCCCACTTCGCCGTCGTGAATCCAGACAAGGAGAAAATAAGGGTGGTCCACGACGCAGCCGCCAAGTATCATGGCAGAAGTCTGAACGATATGTTGCTGCCTGGACCCGACCTTCTTCGATCACTACCGGGAGTCATCATGAAGTACCGGCAGTATCCAGTGGCAGTGTCTGCCGACATAAAGGAAATGTTCATGCAAGTGAAGATCATAGAAGCCGACAGGGATGCATTACGCTTTCTGTGGCGTGGCAACCGCCGCGATAGCGAGCCTCCAGAGGAATATAGAATGACGTCGCTCATCTTTGGTGCAACGTCTTCGCCTTGCGTAGCCTTGTACGTGAAAAACAAGAACGCAAGGGAATTTGAAAATGAAGACAGAGAAGCGGCGAGGGCAATAGTGGTCAATCATTACATGGACGACTATCTGCAAAGCCTTCAAACAGTTGAAGAAGCCAGGAAAATGACAGCTGCCGTTGACAACATACAGCGGCGAGCGGGTTTCCAACTCCGAGGGTGGACCTCCAATTATAAGGAGGCGATTTCAAGCTTCGCGCCATCCGGTCAAACCACCGTTGAAATCGGCGGGAGCGAAAAAGAAAATAACGTTGAAAGAAAATTCAAGAAAATCAACGGGAAAATGTTAATGTTGTCTGAGCGTAAACTCATTGCGCTCGCACAACGCGAATCGTTCGGCGATAAACCGCTCGATACGATACGTCGACGTCATAACAAGGGAGAGCTCGCCGGTTTAACTATAGAAACCGACGAACATAACATATTGCGGCTGCGAGGAAGAATCGACGAGGCGCAAGAAATAAGCTACGAGATGGCCAATCCTGCCATCTTAGACGGGAAACATAAATACACAAAGTTGTACATACAACATGTACACGAGAAACTACACCATGGTGGCGTCGAGATGGTGGTCAACGAGCTACGACAGCGGCTGTGGGTTATGAAGATACGGCCCTCAGTCAAAGCAGTGTTGAGGAACTGCCTCCAATGCCGACTGAGGAGGGCCCAGCCAGCGAGTCCATCGACGGGGAGCCTGCCTGCAGCTCGCCTGGCGCATCACTCGCGCCCCTTCACCTTCACGGGCGTAGACTACTTTGGCCCACTGGAGGTGACCGTGGGCCGTCACCGGGAGAAGAGATATGTGGCGTTATTCACATGTATGACGTCACGGGCACTACACCTCGAGGTCGTCGCGTCGCTGAGTGCTGACTCAGCCATCAACGCGCTGCGCCGCTTCATAGCGCGGCGCGGCGTCCCCACCGAACTCTGGAGCGACAACGCTACGTGTTTCCGCTCGGCCGACCGCGAACTCGCGGAGGCTGGGCGCGCCGTCGAAGAGGAAGCGTCGCGCCGGCAGATCGCCTGGCGGTTCTTACCGCCGGCGGCACCCTTCATGGCCGGCGCCTGGGAGCGCATGGTGCGCACCGTCAAAGAGGCGTTGCGCGTCACCCTGCGCGAGCAGCGCCCGAGCGATGAGACGCTCGCCACACTGCTCGCCGAAGTCGAAGCCACCGTGAACTCGCGGCCGCTCACTCATGTGGCCGTGGGTCCCGACGAGCCCCCAGCCATCACGCCGAACCTGCTACTCCTGGGGCCGAACTGCCACATGCCGGCCCCCGGGAACTTCGAGGCCAGCGACGTGACTGCGCGCGCGCACTGGAGACGCGCGCAGTACCTCGCCGATGTCTTCTGGCGACGGTGGGTGCGGGAGTACCTGCCGCTACTACAATACCGGCGGGAGCCCTACGCAAGTGGTGACAACCCTAAGGTAGGCGATTTGGTTATTATTTGCGACCCAAATCTGCCCCGTAACACATGGCCCCGAGGACGAGTGACTGCAGTGCATCCCGGCAGAGACGGCGAGGTTCGAGTCCTGGACGTGACGACGGCCAGCGGACGAGTGCTGAGGCGGCCTACCAAGAGAGTCGTCGTGCTGCCCATAGGAGAATCGCGAGACGCGACGGCGGGAGAATGTTGACGACGACAAACACAATGTATGAAACTCACCGACCCGTCTCAATAGGCGATAAGAACATAGGTATAATTTGCTAAGCCTCACAGACTATGTATACGCGACCGTTAGGCGCAGGAAAGAGACGGGTCGGACTGAGATAGATATAGTTTATTTTTAACCGTTATTAATTTGAAATTAAATAAATAAATTATAATTATAAGAATTGAATATAAAATGTAATAAGCCTTAACTCACTAGGAAATAAATGTTGTAGCGTTGTGCCTTTTATTGACCAGTAGGACCCTATTAGATCCCGGTAAATGAGACCGGGCTACAGGCGTGCAGAACGCCGCCTGGAGCCCGGGACTCAGCATGTAAAGGGAACCGGGTTACAGGCGTGCAGAACGCCGCCTGGAACCCGGGACCCAAAAGGGTAGCGGAAACCGGGCTACGGGACTGCAGAACGCAACCGGAGCCCGGGATCCGTGAGGTATGCCTGCACTACTGCCTACTCCGAACGCGAGTAGGCCATAATGATGGTGCAGGCAGAGGTCCGCGCTCGACAGCGCACGTTTTTGTAATGAGGTAATGGTAAGGGCGCTCAGCGCTTTATATTTATACTAATGAAGCGGGGGGCGAGGTAAACGCCCATTACGACGTCCCGCTAACAAAAACCATGGGTCACAACTGTGTAAGGACCCTCGAAATGTACTAAGATCTAGGGTGTACCAAAATGTATAATAGTGGTAAGTTAACATAAGGCTTAATGTATGTAAAATTAAGGAAATAAAGTAAAGGGGGTGTTACGACGAAGCGAGGGGTCGGCGGAGGTAGCCTCTATAAATATAGGACGCCTTTGGGGCGCATTTTTGTAGTTCGCAGAAGTCCGTGTAGTTCGTTTTAGTTCGTTCGCAGTTCATAAGAAGAAGCTCCCTCCCGCCAACGCCAACGAAGTCGAAGCCTCCCGTAGCATCGTTTTCGGTTGTTTTCATTTCGGAAAATCGGTTACCCGAACCAGCGACCAACCCTCTACAGTCCTACAGTCCACTGCAACACCAACACTTATGCTATTGTGTTTTGAAAACCGTAATTAATTTGTTTTTTTCTCTTTTGGTTTTTTCTTTGCGTCACTCAGTTTACAAAATGGAAAACTTGAAATATCGCATTATTTACGAGTACGAGTTCCACCGTGGCACCAGTGCTGCCGAAACTGCTCGAAGAATTAATTATGTGTATGGCGGCGGTGTCGCAAAAGAAAACACATTGCGTTTTTGGTTCCAACGTTTTCGTTCTGGAAATTTCGACCTGCAGAATAAACCCTGTGGACGGCCGGAGACCAAAGTTGATAATGCAGAATTGCTGCTATTGTGGAAGCGGATTCATCGCAAACCACATCCGAGATAACTGCAGGCTCCGGTGTTAGAGATAAAACTGTTTTAATCCACTTGAAGCAAGTTGGGAAGGTGAAAAGCTTGAAAGGTGGGTACCTCATGAATTGAGTGCAGCAAACCGACAAACGCGCGTCGACTGCTGCGTTTCATTACGCAACGTGCACAATAATGAAGGGATTTTAAATCGAATCATTACCTGGGCTGAAAAGTGGATCCTGTACGATAATCGGAAACGCTCATCGCAATGGCTGAACCCTGGCCAACCAGCCATATCCTGCCCCAAGCGAAAATTGACTAAAAAAAAATGACTTGTGAGCGTTTGGTGGACTAGTGCCGGTATCGTTCACCACAGCTTTCTTAAATCTGGCCGGACGATTACGGCGGATGTCTATTATCAGCAACTGCAAACCATGATGGAAAAGCTAGCTGCTAAACAACCGAGGCTGGTCAATCGCTCTAGGCCACTGCTGCTTCAGAACAACGCTAGACCACACACTGCACATAACAGACGGCTACCAAATTAGAGGAGCTTCAATTGGAATGTCTAAGACATCCACCGTACTCCCCGGACCTTGCTCCAACAGATTACCATTTTTTTCGAAATTTGGATAACTTCTTGCAAGGGAAAATATTCAACTCCGATGGGGCAGTCCAAAGCGCCTTCAGAGATTTTATTAATTCCCGTCCGAATGGTTTTTTTAGTAAAGGGATCAATGAACTACCTATGAGATGGCAGAAGTGCATAGACAGCAATGGTACATACTTTGATTAAACAAATATATTATATTTAAAAAAATCGACTTTATGTTCCTCCCTTACAAAACGCCAATTTCATATGTAAAGACCTAATATTAAACAAAAGACAGTTTGTCAGCAAATACAAAATATTTGAACTCAGTCACTAAAAATAATGATTCTCCCACTTAAAAAGAGTACGATCAATGGGGTTATATCATGATTTGCTTAAATTGTAATTGTATATGATAAGTAGTAGAACTTATTACACTTGTTTTCACAGAACTAGGAATATTTTAGTTACAATTTGCTGCGACCTTGATATTATCTATACACTTTTCGGACTGGCATTGGGTCACCTACAGAGGCATCTGATTGATGGTCTCTTATCAACCATGTTTCCAATATGGGTTGCCAGTTGTGTACGAAAAAACCGGACAACTTTTTAATTTTATTTGTTAATTAACTTTTTAGTTATTTTTTGGATCGTCTGCTAAATTAAGAACCAATATACTTTTTCATATATTTAGTACTCGATGCTACTGCTTTTAATAAAGTTTCATTGCCTGAGATGGCATCTTTCAATTAAGTGCAATTAGCAGTTATATTAAAGGCGACGCACAAATCACTTTTTACAGTATTTACGGTAAGATACGAACAGAGTTTGCCAGATAATGAACGAATTTGCTTTAAAACCAGGCAATCTTTTGTCTTTTGTCCGGTTTACCAAGATTTTCTTGACAAACAAAATTACCGGACTTTCCGGTCAAAAACCAGATATCTGGCAACTCTACCAACATGTCCAAATCGCCTTATATTATTCTTCAACACTTTTCTTATCCACAGAATAGTTATTTTTACGAAAGTGATGTATTTAACTATCGGCTACAAAAACTGTTTTAATAGTTCGTTCTGTACTCTAAATATAAGAATATTTCAATCTATCTATACCATAATAAATCTATAAATGGTTCGAGTTTGTACAATGAGTTTAAAACGAAAAAAACCAACGACGATAATGCGGAGCAGGAGATTCCAAGACCGCAACTTTCAGAATTTGTGTCTGTCTGTTAGAGCATCACGTGAAAGCTACTCAAAGAATTTAAATGAATACTCGACACAGAGCAAGCTCATATATCGGGGCGTAACTTAGGATACTTTTTATCCCGATAAATGACATCGTTACCGCGGGATAGACGAATATAACGAAAAGGAATGGCGCTTGGATCACATATTTTTTTTAAACTACAGAACGTATATCAACAAAACTCGACAAAAGATGGCTATATCTCGAATCACCACTTAGGATACTTTTTATTCCGCCAAATTATGTCATTTTGAGCAAACTCTAGTCAGACTATAAAAACCATAACAATGCCAAAACAGACATGACGGGCCAGACAGTTTTTCACGTGATTAGATAAGACTACCACGAGCAAAGCCTCGCCCACAGCACGCACCTGTCTCGTAAAAATTTTCCAAACACCCGATTAGTATCAGCTAACACAATTGGATTGAACGCTTAGATAAGAAGTTAAGATTGCACTCAGAACAATGACAGACAGCTTAGAATTTGCAAACTTCGCAACTGAGAAATAAATCTTAGATGCCGTATTGTGTTTTATGCTAGCTACAACAAACTTCTTACTAAAATGTTCCCACTGTGCCACGAAATAGGATTCTTTAAGGAACTCATTGTTTTCATGTATTCGAATCCACTACGCGTTGACTACGCCGTCCGTACCGTTGACCGAACCGTCTATCTGTTTCCCTGCCTTTGTAACACCAAAGGTGCTACCAATGTGCTGCCGCTTTCTAAAAGGAGGCTGGAAACTGACCACTAATGCCGGAACTCAACTCAAGGTTGTTTTGGCGGCATACTCAGGGGCAAAAGCCATCAAGACGAGCAAATACTCTACCGTCTGGTTGTGCGTTGTTTTGTCGCCTCTTACGACAGACCGCCCTACCGCAGCAAATTGTATTATTTCTCCGTTCGCTTCAAGTAACAATAAAGAAAACTCAAATGATACAATTAGAGAGCACCCCTATCTTTACGGTTGCTAAGTTAGGCAGGCACAATATATATATATATATATATATATATATATATATATATATATATATATATATATATATATATACCTGGACGATTGTCTTCAGAGAATAAGTTTGATGGATGTTGTGGTGCGGATGAGTGATCTAGTTGTAAGCACCTTGCTTTATGCGGATGATGCCGTGCTTTTAGCCGAATCGCCATCAGAACTGCAAACATTGGTTACAATGATGAAAGATGAAAGATGTCAGGCAAGAGGCTTACATTTGAATGCGAAGAAAAAAAAAATATATATATATATATATATATATATATATATATATATATATATTATACAATTCTACACATACATGCCGTGTCTGTACATTGAAGCTATTTAAAAAAATAACTGGAATCGACTATATAAACGACGGAGAACAAGACGAAATATTTTTATTTCTTACCTGTTCGTTCGGGATTCACTTAAAAAGTACTTGGCCGATTTCGATGCGGTTTTCGCTAATCGATTGCAAATTCTTAGACTTAAAAGCTGCGCTACTACCGGGAATCCCGCGGGAATTTTCCCGGGAGCGGTTAGTAGTTGTTCGGGTGCATAAAAATTAGTTTATTCCCACACAGTTTTCACTAAAACGATTGCTTACATTATTTTCAAGTCAAGCGTAGACGATGTCGCGGGCATATTCTAGTAAATATATAAAGTACCTAATTATAATGATGGTTACCTAAAACCGACGTCATCGCAATAATAATTATAAAATTTGTACATCACCTAACATTTTTAGTCAATTAATTCTCTCTGAATAAGATTTTTAATACATTAATTTTCTCTGAATAAGATATATAATCACCATAAAAGGTACTTAGATAAATATGTGTCCCAGCACACATTTCGATTATTCGCAGGTTTACTGCAAATTATGATTTGGTTAGGTTAGGTACATATTAATTAATGCATTTTTTATTTAAACATATTTTATTTTATCAAACAAAAAAACTGAATTCGATCCGGAACCAAAAAACGCATCCATAGTGTACTCTAAAATTATGCCGCCTCTCATCACGTCTAGTAACGCTTTTTCGTGACAGAAAAATCCTACGACCCCCGTTTACATAGAAGTTTCACTTCAAAAATTTGTTAAATCGAGAAAATCTTTATATTGAGATTCGTTGTAATAAGGTTTCGCTGTATGTAAGTATATGGTTTTAATACCGAAAAAGGATATTGGATAGTTTTTCTCCTGGGAAATGGCGAGTTTTCGGAATAAAACTACGTAAATTATCCACTTGCGATTAAAGGCTAGATAAAAATGTATTGTAATGTCATCTGTTTTAATGGGTTTCTCATAATAAATTAGGGTTAAAACATTAGTTAAATAATATGTTTGTCCGGGTGTACCACTGAATAACTAGAAATACAAGATAATAACAAAGCAACTATTTAAGGTTAATGGATCATTACTAAACTCTGAGTGCGGCATGTCATTGAACGTAGAATACAATAATTAAAATAGTCATTATAATCCCAAGTTTGTGTGCGCAGTTAGTGTTATCTATATCAGTATCGGAACAATATCAGTTTATCTAGTTGGGATGACTATAGACTAATACTTCTAGGGCACCTGTTGGGCTGACTCACGGTATAACATTTGTTTCTATGCTATTATATAAATACACTAGTATATGCCTGCGATTTCGTCCATATTGGACAGAGAGCAAGTATCATAGTTGTTTTACCAATATTTATAATCAGAGTATTTCCAGTAGGGCAATGGGTTTTTTCAGTATGAAAATACATCAACCCTTGAAATTTCCGTAAAATCACGCGATAAGAAATATTACTAAAGACAAACAACTGCAATAGTTCTGCTAAAGATTTCTGATAGAACCTACAGAAAATGTCGCAATAAACGAGTCTTAGAATCACGAAGTGACTTCAGAAAACCATGTCAAAATTGGTCTAGAGGTTTTGAAGTTAGAAAATCCCGGGAGATTTGAAAAAGTCCCGGAATGTATGAAATATATCATGTAGTACCAGACTATCGATTCTCAGATAGAAACCGGCATCTTCCCGAAACGAAAGTAATTAAGCAGTTAATAAGAAGCTATCGTTCTATTAAAAATCGTGCAAATATCAATTAATTTTTATGCACCTAAGCCGCTCTCGGAAATTCCGGGATAGAAAGTACTTCAGATTTTAAATGTGACAAGTGTCTATTGACTATGAAAACTTTCTCGAAATCGGCTAAGTCTATGTAAATACTTCAGAAACTGGAGGTCAATATAGGACTTTCTTTCTTTTTAATTTTTCTGTATTTTCTCGGAGTGTGAAGCTATGTTTATGTCTAATAATATACGGAACTAAACATAAATACTGCAGACACTGCCATTATTCCCGAAGCACGATACCAAAGGTATCCTCCGAGTTATTGCATGAGCAAAGAGCACACGTTGGAGTCCCCAACTAACTCTGTTATCAAGTATCAGAGCATCATAATTTTACGTACTTAATAATAATGGTCAATTGTGACGCCCCGCCAGAAGATTTTATAAAGAAATACCTGTTTAACAGTGAGATTATCATTCTTAGTATTCTTCTTTAATACATAGATATAGAAAAGACTACATAGGATAATAGCATATCCATTAGGCTTACTGTTCAGTGTTATATTTAAATTAAATGTACGAATTAGCCTCTACGTGCAGGGCCGGCTTTACCCGTGCGTAGCACCCGAACGCAAGGATCTAGGAGGCGTAAGCCGATCGCCATATAGCATGCATAAGATGTTAATTTTAAACAGACGATATCAATAAAATATTCCAACTAAAAACCAATAAATTGGTTTCACATGTTTGAAAATGTATCTAAGTTCATTATAAGTTACATCAATTTTAAAAATCTTTTTTTTTTTGTTGGCGTGGGGAGCTCAGGCTGATTTTTGCGCCCCGGCGTCCAATGCGCTTAAGACGGCCCTGTCTACCTGTTGGTCTTTCCAAGACTTTGCATGTCCGGGACTAAAAGCCCGGGGCATTATTGTTGTATAATCTAAAATGACTACAAATAGTATATAGCAGCTCATGAACATCCCACGACTGGGTTCAGAGAGTTCAGACCTCCCGATTATGAACTAAATTAGACTACCAATTAATTTACTAGTAGCTTAAGACTTACCTATGGCTAAATACGTAAATGATAGCATAACATATTCTTTCAAATAAGAAACGACAATAAGAAAGATCAGAATGATGATAACTTAAAAAGTTAAGAAACATATTTGAACAGAAGATGGAACACAATAAAGAAATGAATATATAGGCTCGTCCATAAGAGGGATAGAGTAATGAGTTCGTAAATAAGAACCAGTAAGAGGTCGCTTCACACCGACACTGTGATATCAGTCACCTATTGAACTTGGGGCTATCGGACCGGTATTAACCGGACAGCAGCCGCGGCAAGCAGCTTCTGATAACGCCACCGCATTACACATTGCCCAGCCAAGTCCGGACTCCAAGGAACACACGAATGTCGACCCTATTTATGTGTCTGCTCCACTTTCTAAATTTGTTATAAAGCAATCTATATTAAATATATTAGAAAACGTTTTGCAATTTATGGTACATATTTGGTCAGAGTTTCAATATCCAAATACGCATCAAAATTTCGATAACCAATTTCTCACTTTTTTAAGATATTTTAGTCTAATACAATTTTTGATGATGAATTCCTATTTATAACAAATTTATTCAAACAATATTTCTATGGTGTAACTTTAGGAACAATTTTTTTTAAAGGCAAAATGTTCGCGGGGGACTCGTGCTCTTATCAGTGCGTTGTCACTCAGAGAAGTTTTATAAGTAAGATACACACGCGCCCGCCATCATTGTCCGCAGCGACCGCGCTGTGACCACAGCTCAGTTTATTTTTGTATTAAGTGAAATTTGTGTTACGATGTTGGTGTTTCCGCAATGGAGATCGGAAATACCGGGTGAAGGGTGCAGGGTGCCGAGGTGGATGCCCGCTGAGAGATTCGCACCTTACCTCGCTAGGCCGGTGCCTTTAGCACCTCTACCGCCACAGGTGAATGTTTACTCTAACATAAATCTTTTTATTGAACAAAAGTCATCAGCTAATGATTTCAAACGTCTAATCATCTATCTGGTGGCATCATAGGCATAGTGGTTATGTTATTCGTCTTGAGTAGATTTGTTTGTAGGTTCAATCTTCTTCACTTGTATGTACTAGTTTGTTTCTATTAAAATACTATGTGCGAGTCATTCATGTTTGTAACACACAAAATAGGTTCCTGGCCTGATACAGGAGTTATTTAAAAAAACCTTAAGATTGACATTTGGTTTTTGTATTTTCTATAATTTCCGAATACATAAATCAAATATATAGGTGGTTTAAAAACGATTATTTTATACTACAAACATGATGAAGACATTCTATTTTTCAAAAATTTTCCTTATTTTTACCATCAGGTAGAAGACGAAGATTCATTGGGTAGTTCTTCATCCGAACGCCACTCTTACGAGCAAGGTGAGAATATCGAAGGATTTTGCGGTTGGCGCGGTTGCGGCGCTCGATTTCCGAGTGTGGCGCGTCTTTCTGCGCATGTGACGCGTACTCACGCCATCGCACATCGCGACGGCCTCTTCTACTGCGGTTGGAAGAGTTGCAGCAGACCTCATAGAGGATTCAATGCACGGTAAGAACAATCTTACAAATCCAATTTTTGTTTAATGTTATATACGACAGTGATCACCTGAATTGCCTTGATTTAGGACAGTAATAGCTGAAAGTCATGAAGTAAGATATGAAAGTCGATATACTAATAATGAAGGATACTAAAGAAAGATCACGCAATGTATATTCGAGTAGATGTAGTAGTAGTACAATGATATACAGACCGCGGTCGGAATAGTAATAATAGAGACTAAATTGAGATTGTAATGAAATAGTGGATTTGCGGATATAGTAAAAAAACTATAAAAAGCATAAAAATATTTAATATCAAAACAGAAATTTACTGGACTGTTACTGGAATTCAGATATTCAAAACCAGTTTCCAAGCAATTTTCTGGGTGGTACATATCCGAACTTTTTTTAATATAGGTTAGAATAGGGTTCGTGGTTATTTTTTTAATATTCCAAAATTAATTTTATATCTCAAATAATTAATAAATGTGCCCTATAACTATACCACACCCGTCAATTAGATTTTGAAAAATCATCATATAACTTATATTTAACTTACATTCCTTGTAATTTAACATTTCAAATCCTTTGAACAAATAACAATAGTTTAGATAAAGTGATATATCATTATCATGTCTTTAAACAAAACAAATGACAATTCATTAATAGAAATGCTTGTTTAACGTATTCAAACATTGTTCTTTATTATCAACAGGTACAAGATGTTAGTACATGTCCGCACACACACAAACGAACGTCCCCACACATGCAGCCAGTGTAACAAAAGTTTCTCCAGGGCAGAAAACCTGAAGATACATTTACGGTCGCATTCGGGGGAAAAACCCTACGTCTGTCCATATGAGGTGAATATCTATCTGTCTCAATTCATTAGTCGTTATTCATTACCGCATACCTATATATATATTATTCACACACATTACATGATAACTATTAATATTATTATCATGTTATTAGCTTAATCATTGAATGATGATGACGCTAAGTCTAAAAATAATTTATGTACGTAAATTATTATGTAAAAAATATACATTTTACTATTTCTAATCAGGAACTAGTTCTAGTTTACAATCACCTTAAATTATCAAACAGATGACGTTACATCTTTCTTTAATATTAAGATACTAAGATTTGCCCGCGACTTCGTCCACGCTTGATAGATAAGGTAGATTACAAATATTTTGCTAGTATTTAAGTTCAAAGGGTATTTGCAGCAGGGCAACAGATTGTTTAGTATGCAAATACTGAATGAATAACAAATTCCGAAGATTCCCGTAACACCTGGGATAAGTAACGGTACTAAAGATATACATAACTACAACTGTTCTTCTCTTAATGTCTAATAAATATAGAAACTGTCATATTAAGACAATCACGTGGTTTCGATGTTAGGAAATATCGGGATTTTTATGTACACTGCCCACTTTCAGTTTATTACGAAAGATAAATAAATTCTTTGTCATTCTAAATGATAATTATGTTTAATAAAACTACGTTTTAACGGTTTAAGCAAGGTAATTTATTTGATTTTTGTTATTCCGACGTTTCGGCCACTTTACAGTGGCCGTGATCACGGAAGACAAAGATGTCAAGTGTCAACGAATATTGTTACAGTTTTATTTAGCCTGCCGCCAACTTATTCATTTTAATTATTTAGTTTTAATTTTGTTTATGATTATTATTTACTCTATGGCCTAATCTAATTTATTACCGCTTCGCAACATGTTATATGTTATTCATATTTGATCATTATGTTTGTCAACAGGGCTGTGGGAAAGCCTACTCAAACTCAAGTGACCGTTTCAAGCACACACGTACCCACGCAGTGGAGAAACCTTATTGCTGCAAAGTACCCGGTTGCAATAAACGTTACACCGATCCGTCCAGCTTAAGGAAACACGTTAAGACTTATAAACACTCCACGACAGAGCAAACAGTCAGACACGAATCATCTGATGAACTCAGTCCAGAATTTTCACCGTCTAAAGAAAATTGTTCATACATTCAACCTTATGATACTCCAAGAAATGTATCGCCAGCAGTTTATAATACAGTATTACCAGATGCACCAGTTACACAGTTATACTCGCAAATGGATTCCCATGTACCACAAGTGAGGTATATAAGGCCTTTGGAACCAGTTTACCAAATGAGAGTACCTGCTGAAGAAATGTCGTATATAGAATATTCACAAATGTATGAACATGCGTATAGAAGTTACTACTCAAACGTCCACTATCCAGTCATAACACCGATCAATGAGAAAGTGTATGCTTATGAGGATCAATCTAGCATAGACGATAAAATAATGGAAGTTCAAGTATATAACCCTATTGAAGAAGACATGCCTTTAAATTTAATATGCAGTAAAAGAATAGAGTGTAAACCAATAGAGGAACTAGTCAGACGGACAGACCTACCGTTAGATTTAAGTACTAAAAGTTGATGAATGGAGATTTGTATTAAATTATTTATAACCACGAACCTACTTTCATTTCCATGACAAAGTTTATATGTGAGACACGCTTACCATTAAACGTTAAAGTTGATTCTATCCAAAGTATTACTTGTATACATAAAACTCTCTAATGCTTCCTAGGCAATACCTAATTCACAAAAACAAGTACATGTAGGCACCTAACCATTACGACGTCTTAATGTCTTTTTAGAGCTTTTTCTGCAACATTAGTTGAAGGATATCTAATTTTCAAGGATAAAAATGATCCTATGTTTATCTTCATTATGATAGTACACAATATACCAAATCTAAAATTTGAAGGCCGCTATATTTTATATCTTTATTTAGTTTAAAATAATAATATTTTGGACAATGAGGTAATTTCGCTTTTATACTTTTCAGTTAGAAAAATGAAAATAGACTCCCATTCATTAAAATGCCGATTTATGTAAAATAAAGTAATAGAAAATAATAATCACAAAAATGTCAAGAACAATAGACAATACAAACATTTGCAAACTATTTAACATTATTCAGCACATGTTAATCAATGTGCAAACACGGTACGTGACAAGACAT
The DNA here is from genome assembly GCA_019925095.2 of Dendrolimus kikuchii. Taxonomy (NCBI): domain Eukaryota; kingdom Metazoa; phylum Arthropoda; class Insecta; order Lepidoptera; family Lasiocampidae; genus Dendrolimus; species Dendrolimus kikuchii. The sequence continues at coordinate 9,448,423 of CM034391.1, read as the reverse complement.
AGCATCGCCTCGCAGATTACACTTCCTTATCTAGTACTGCTTAGTACATTTGAAGAACAAACGACGGAGATCCGTGCTGTAAGGTTATAGACCTTAAAAACTAGTTTAAAGCATCTAAGCTAATATTCTAGAACTATCCGATGATAATCTCTCCAAATTTAATAGCAGCTTCGTATGCACCAGGCGTAAAACCTTCTGGCGTGATTGCAATTTAGCAGATATGCTACTGTAGTCCTAAACCATAACTAACTCACAGGAAAATGGTTTTGATATAATTAAAAGACTGAACAACCATGGACAAAGAATACTATTCTTCTTCCATAGCCATAATAATAGCCAACGTTTGCTTAAAAATATGTTGAATAATAAAAACATTAAAGATAAATATATCTTGGATCTCCTTAACACATTCAAAACAATAAGTAATATAGGGGATTCCGAGCTCCAAAGGCGATGCTCCAGATGCAACCGGAATTATAGTAATTCGCCTTGCATGGAAGTATTACATTCTAATTCCACTTGGACTACAATATTTACTAAGCTGCAAGTTATGAATTTCTGGTCTAGGTCTTTTTGTGTCCGCCATTCCGTTTGAAATGTTATCCATTACAGTGTTATTAACTTGTGAATAAAGTCCAAGGGGAAGTGTATTTTGAAATCAAAAATATACGTACTAAGGATTACAAAATTAACTTGTCGAGATATCGGACTAAGGATCATACTAATGATGCCATAATGAATATTCTAAGAATAAACAAATACATATTATCAAAATAACTTTTATTTTCAAAGGAATATATCTTACAAAAGTTTTTCAAATCAACTTCAACTTTCATACATACAAATAAAATATGTAAACAATTACATATACGTAGGTCAAAGATGGCGAACCAATGGCACGCGATAAAATAATTCGGGCACTAATAAAGGCTTATAAGAAACTCGTGGAAAATAATATTTTTAATACACAACTACATTTATTTCAAATCTTTATTACCACACAATCCCACTTAGTATAACGTTATTATTGGTTTGCATTTTAATTATGGATTTGGATTTCAGATAATAAAACAATAAAAAAATCACAAGAATTTTAATATAGCAAAACGCTCTATTTGAGTCGTGATGGAAACGTTTAGTTGTCGACAAACTCTGATTAACGGGTTTTTTTATATATTACAGTATACCAATTTTGTCTTCTGACTCAAGGGTCGTTTTTTTATATTAAAAGACACTAAAATAGCTGCATTAAAATGGTCTGAATCTGATTATAGTTATAAAATATTTATTTTAATGCAAAATTTTAACGATTTTTCAAAATTATATTTTACATCTATCATTACAAATATCAATAAATCATTAAAATACAAAAATAATACATGCATATTCCCTAAATTTTGGCTTATAAGTAGAGTTTTAAGTTAACATCATCATCATCGCCAAAATTCTTAAATGGCCTGGGCACGGCCACGTATTTTTTTTAAACGTGAAACGTACGTGGTTTAAGGTTCGCCATCCGTGACCTAGACTGTTCCAAATAGTTCAGAACATACATTATTATAGAACAAACTTATCCCTTGGAGCGCGGTACACTAGCGAGTTCGTGACAAGGTGAAGATAGGGGGCATAATTCCCCAGAATTTTTTGGTTAGGGTCAAAAAAATGTTGAAGTAGGCATAAAATGTTGCCTCTTGGATGTAATAATTCGAGCTAAATATTAATGTATGTAATAATGATAACAGTCTAGATGTCATGTTACCTCTGGCCTAAGAAATTCAAAGATCACAGAATAAGTTATACATTACATTAAACCCAATAATATAATAACGGTTTCATAAATCGCGACCATACTCGCCACCGCACCTTTGTGTTAACGTGACCAGGCATTTAGATTCCGAATAATAAGTTTTTCAGTACGTACTTAGGTTTTAGGACTACTGATTCCTAGAAGTGTTAGGACCTGACCAGCTGCGCCATCCCTTCGGCTATGGTGTTGAGTGCGGTGAGGTCCTTCCGCGCCATGTCCATCAGGTGAGCCATGCCACGCTGTTGCAGCGACAGGAACTGTTTCACATCTTCTTGAGCACCTAATATAAACAAATATTAAATTTACACATTCGCAAAGGAACAAGCAACTACAAAATGGTATAAAAAACTTGGTAATTGTTTACTTAGGGTCGATTTTTCAATCATCAGATAAACAATCAGATAGGGTTTATTCGACAGATAATATAAAATTCAATTTTTCAATCGGCCGTTAGGCTTTATCCGACGATTAACTGGACTTCCAGAGGAATTCTGCCGTTGTGAGGGAGAGATAATCGGCATTCAACGGATAATTTCTAAACAAAACTATTGACTTTAACAGTCTAGTAATTAATAGGTATATTGAGTTTTGTTTCTAGATTTTGCGTAATTACGAAAATTAAATACGACACTATTTTGAATATTTTTGATAGTATACAGCTGATTTGGTAATTAAATAAGAAATTCTTATAAATGAATTCATCAATCCATTTGAGAGAAAAATTAGAATAGTAAGATCCATGTCAGATCATTTCACTATAGGTGGGATTCAAAAAAATTCCACTGTCGATTCCGACTTTCAAGAGTCTGTGCAATATTTACTTCGTATGATCATAATAGATAAAATCAAACACAAAAAAGGTAAGTAATAAGGCTAGGCACATTAAATAATTCCCCAGTTCCTCGTACTAAACTTGTCTGCCCTAATTCCTCAAATAAGAGTCATTTGCCAAAATCGCGATACAAATCCCCAAATCTGGAGACCCTGACTGAAATTGGAATTTTTATCGAATTTGACGCTTCATGTATATGGAAATAGTCTATCCTGTTCTAACGTGTGTTTAATCGATATATTTGTTTCACCTCGCTGAAGCTAGTATTGTCTCTACCAATCACATGATCGTACGGCTATTCATTAGTTAAATATCAATTAAAAAATCCATAGCCATCTATTAGACAGATAAACAGTCCGATAACTTTATCCCTTAGGCAGTTATTAAACGATTTATCTGACTATTGGAAAGTCGACCTTTCGTCGAATCGTAAATGTAACTAGTCAGACATATTCCATGTCGATGAATTAAAATATTACATATCCAGTAAGCAGGGGTCTACCCAAAATCGAAAGACGTGCCTAATGTCATAGGAAACGAAGTTTAGGGAGCCTCTATTCTAATATATTACCAGGATCTAGTTGATAGCGTTCATACGATGCACCAGCGCTCGCACTGCGTTGAAGACGAACCGCACACAGCAATTCGTTCAGCCGACCCTGACAACAACAAAATTATTAATTCGATAAAAAAAATAGTTTAAACTCAAGAGCAGAAATAGACTACATTAGGACATCTCAATCATTTGATAAATATATGTAACGTTAAAAATCAAACATGGCCATCTACTTCAATACCATTTTTTAAAGTAATCACCTTCTCCACTACAACATGATGTAAATTAAACCCTTAATTATAAGTGTTTCAAACTAGATTCAAGTTTGAAAACTTATAATTAATTGTCGAATCAGTACCCAGTAATTGTCGAATCAAATTCAGTCAACTTCAATTTAAGTTACGCTTCGTTAACGCTAATAGGTAGCGTAATGCCTACCGTACATTTTAAAATAGTACCGATACATCTGTAATTAAAACTGAATTAATATGGATTCTTATCCATATTAATTCAGTTTTAATTAGATATTAACGCTCTTGCGTTATATCGATAATTTAAATTTCTTCATACACAACAAACGCACTCAACATTTTGTAAGTGCATTATAGACCGGCAAATATGTAAGTGACAGTACCATGGATCCAGGGCGACAGAGGACGCTTTAACTCTACTACTAAGTGTCCCTGTCATCAGCTACCGTTCGTCTCCCATCGTTCGCAATTCATGGAAGTGTCAAATAAAAACTTGTCGGCCTATATATTATATTCAATAATAAATAAATCTATAATAATATTCATAACCCGCAGGGGGCCTTTGTGGCGAAGCCTTAGGTGAGTAGCGACACCTCGGACCCGACTCCGTGGGCCAAAGCAAGGCCCCCACCTCCGTGCTTGCCTTAGCCAGCCGGCACGGAGTGGAGATCGCTAGAGCTAAGACTCAAGCTTCAGGGGTGGAAGTGATAAATGGCATCACGTCAGAAGTAGCTTCGGTGAACCTGCAGCCCACCTCTCTACACCCCTTAGCCACTCACACCATGTTGCCCCTGTCTTCTATGGCATTTTTTGTGGCCCATGCAGGGAGTGGCGAGTCAATCTCTGCCCATTTTTCCAGGTTCTCCTAACATTGCGACGGGCAGACGCCATAGTCCCCATATTCCCAGACCCCTAGTACCACTAGTAGTTCACCCCAATAGCCCGGTACTTTCTGTCCTCATTTCCCACAATAGTCCTACACTGGCCGGGGCTTGTCCTTGGGTGCATTACTATATGGTGTAGACAGGGATAATCGGCGGTCAGTGTCACGCCACATTTAGATTAATTTGTTAAGGAGCCTCTACGTGTTGGTCACCCCATAGCCCCACGCAAACCTTCCAAAAGTCGGGGCCATTTTCATGGCCCGTGGTCTTCAAAGACATACATGTAAATTCAAGAATAATAAAGTATTAAATTAAAAATCAATTAAAATAATATTAATCTTAGTGGCACGACCACATAAATCGCGAAGGCAAATAATGACTTTGGCCAAGTTGTATGCGTTAAACTCTTCTTTGACTGACGAATACCGAAACTTCGCATATGCGAGTTATTTGTGTACTTACATAACCTTATCACAATAAAGAGCTCACCACATCCTCCGGAGGTTCTGGCGACAATATGCAGCGCCTTAAATCGAAAAATCTTTGCTGACGCATAACATTTTAATTCATTAATTAACAATGATAAAGTTCATAAATATTTAGGTAAATTACGTCAAGTAGTCATAATGTCGCATGTTAGATTATAATCAATGACTTGTATTATAGAAATAATTCTAAAAAGCAAGACAGGCTCAAAATGATTATTTTGATCATACTTCACATGCATGATAATCAGACTAAACATACATGGCCGTACGATTTAACCAGATTAAACCGGTTTAAAACTAAATTTCGTAACAAATCCTACATTAAAATTACTTGTCTGCAGATAAAAACGAGATAAAAGCAATTTATTTTATTATCATCGTATAAGACCTATTTTGGTGTGTCGTTACGATATGTCAAAATGAAATAATCTTTCGACTGTCTGGGACAATGCAGCAAAAGTTTTTATGGGTCTATAAAATCCATTTGAATTCATAAATATAAGTTTGTTTGTCTTTAATCCGTCATGTTATTGAACAGATTTTAATAAAATATGGAATTAACATGTATATTAATTTATAAGGAAAGAAATTACTTTAATATATAAATATATACATACATACATACATAACTTCACGCCAGTTACCTTGCGGGGTAGGCACGAACAACAGAGCGCCATTCAGGCTTATTCTTACACACCTCACTTGCTTCTTTGACATTCATAACTCTTGTCATGCACGCTCGTCTGTTCTTAAGGCTCCTGATATCACCTTCTGCTAGTACACGATCAATTTGATCATGGAAGGTGTGTCGTGGCCTTCCACGACTTCTGCATCCATCCACTTTTGCATTGTATATTTGTTTAGTCATTCTTTCATCATGTATTCTTTCTACATGCCCGAACCACCGGAGCATTCCTTTCCTTACCTTCACCCCGACACTCTCTTTCAGACCACCTGTCTTTCTTACTTCGGTATTACGAACGCGGTCCGCGAGCGTCACTCCGCAGATTTTGCGCAGTGCTCGCATCTCGACCGCGTTTACTCTACTTTCGTACTCTCTCTTCTATACCCAACTCTCGCTACCATACGTGAGCGTAGGTACCAGCACCGCGTTGTGTATGGCGAGCTGGGCCTTCTGGCTGAGGTTCTTAGCGCCTAGAAGTTTACCTAACGCTCCATTCACACTATTCCCCAAATTCACTCTTCTTCAGCGGTGTACCTTCCATCCCTGCTAAACAATTCTGACCAGGATTCACCCGAGTGCAGTGCATCCAGGGCCACAATTCTGACCAGACATAGGGCGTCCCCCGCAGGCGACGCTCACCGATGCGCCCCCGTCGGTGTGGATTCTCGCGCATGCGGCGAAGGGGGCCGCCACCCTTCACGCAGCGCCAAACCTGGCGGGTCGAGAGGAGCAGAGTGCCGTATAGGCACGTGGAATGTGAGAGGTGGAATGAAAGATAAGATGGACGAAATGATTGATATAATGAATGAGAGAAGCCTGGATGCCTTATGTCTGACAGAGACAAAGCGGAAGGGGTGCGACGTCGATGACCTCCCCGGTGGCATGCTTGCTCTGTGGTCCGGCGTGGACCTGGACGAGCGTGCAAGTGGGGGGGTAGGCGTCTTACTCTCATCCCGCTTTGTGTCTGGAGTAAAAGCTTATTGTCTGGTGAACCCGAGACTTCTCTGGGTCCGCCTAAAACTGGGGATCACGCGAGTTTTTCTGGTCGCAGCTTATGCTCCCGTAAGCTCAGCGGATCCCCAAGAACTCGAGAAGTTTTGGGAGTCTGTGAGAGAAATTCTGGATCTGGCTGAAGGGAACGAAAGACTAATTATGTGTGGTGATCTTAATGGCTGGGTGGGGACCAAACGAGACGGCCTTGAGGCTGTCCTTGGACCCTATGGTGACAAGAGAGTGAACGATGCTGGTAGGCCAATCATAGACGTATGCATGGAAAGAAACTTGCTTGTGTCGAACACACTATTCCATCATAAGGATATTCACACGTATACATGGAGAATGAATGATCAGAAAAGTATGATTGATCTGATTTTAATTGATAGTCGCCTCCGAAACACAATAATGGATACAAGAGCCTACAGAGGCCCCACTCTTGAAACGGACCACTACCTGGTGATAAGCCGGTTTGTGGGCCTTTTCAAGAAGTGGAGACACTGGCGAGTGCGTACCAATTTCGGGGAGCTTGAAAGAATAAAGTGTGAAAAATTGGAAGATGTTAGTGTAAGGAGTATGTATGCGCGCCTAGTCGAAGAAAGGCTTGCAAAAGCGGACTTAGAAAGAATAGTAAATTGAAAGAAGAAGAGAAGCTCCGACTTAGATGTGGATAATGACTGGGATAGTATGAAGGAAAGTATAGTGGAAAGGAATTTTCTGCGGTTTTGTGGAAAACTACGTTTTAACGGTTTTAAGCGCGGTAATTTTATTTGATTTTGGTTTTTCCGACGTTTCGGCTTTGCTGTTCGTCCTATATCTGGACGATTGTCTCCAGAGAATAAGATTGATGGATGTTGGGGTGCGGATGAGTGATCTAGTTGTAAGCACCTTGCTTTATGCGGATGATGCCGTGCTTTTAGCCGAATCGCCATCAGAACTGCAAACACTAGTCACAATGATGAAAGATGACTGTCAGGCGAGAGGCTTACATTTGAATGCGAAGAAAACAAAGGTTATGGTGTTTGAAAGAGAAGAAACCAGAACGAATGCAAGGATAATGGTCGATGATGTTATGCTGGAGCAAGTGAATGAGTTTGTATATCTTGGATGTGCTTTTAGCAGGGATGGAAGGTACACCGCTGATATAGAAAGAAGAGTGAATTTGGGGAATAGTTTAAATGGAGCGTTAGGTAAACTTCTAGGCGCTAAGAACCTCAGCCAGAAGGCCCAGCTCGCCGTACACAACGCGGTGCTGGTACCTACGCTCACGTATGGAAGCGAGAGTTGGGTATGGAAGAAAGAGCATGAAAGTAGAGTAAACGCGGTCGAGATGCGAGCACTGCGCAAAATCTGCGGAGTGACGCTCGCGGACCGCGTTCGTATACCGAAGTTAAAGAGAGTTGGTCTGAAAGAGAACGGGGTGAAGGTAAGGAAAGGAATGCTCCGTGGTTCGGGCATGTGGAAAGAATGCATGATGAAAGAATGACTAAACAGATATACAATGCTTTGATGGATGCAGAAGTCGTGGAAGGCCACGACACACCTTCCATGATCAAATTGATCGTGTATTAGCAGAAGGTGATGTCAGGAAAGAACAGACGAATGACAAGAGTCATGAATAAAGAGGCAAGTGAGGTGTGTAAGAATAAGCCTAAATGCACTCTGTTGTTCGTTAAAACTGGCGTGAGGTTATGTATGTATGTACGTATATATATATATATATATATATATATATATATATATATATATATATATATATATATATATATATATATATATATATATATATATATATGTTAGTATGTATGTATATATGTATATATATATATATATACATATATAAATTTTTAGAAGTAGATTACATGATATTTTACGTTTCTTTAATTTAAAAAAAAAATCGCACTGGCCAACACGTCAACATCGCAAAAGAAAACAAAAACATTTTAGTGGCGCGGAAAATTCTATAAAAACAAAATTTATGGTGTAATGTCTTTAATTACTGAGAGCCAGATTTTAGAATGGTATCTATCAAATTTTAATTAGGTTGCTTAAAAAATCTATTCTATTTATTTTTAGAGACAGAAACAAAGTCCTATTATAGCTTCTTAGGCAGAATTGGATGACTTTTTCATAAGCACATTTTGAATAGGTCATTGTCGTTTTCTGAATTTTTCTTCTATGGCCATTGGTGAGCAATAAAGTGTTACTATCTCTTTTTATATGAAAAAGATGGATATCAACCAGATGGACACCGAGGATACTCCTGAAGGTGGTACGTGGAATTCCTTGAAACTGATGCGTTTGCTCGAATTTGCTCGAGTTTTCTTGGCACAGAATACGCAGACTTGTGTCTTCCTGGGGTCGAAATGGACAAGATTTTGTCTTTCCCATTCGGAGACTCTCAAAACTTCTCTAGTTCAGACAACAAGTCTAACCCGCCTTTCCTCCACAAATTATCGAGGAACGTTTGCACGACCAGAGTACTGCGCATAGCCTGTGCTGCCATCCACATAGCAATGAATGTTGTCAATAAACAACATCTCATTGATATGCAAGATGAACAACGTCGGCGACAGCACACAACCCTGAAGCACACCATCGTTGATGGGCTTGATGGTAGAGCAGCAACCTTCGACAACTACTTCAATGCTGCGCTTATCAAGAAAGCTGGTTAGCCAGGTGCAAAATCTCTTGGGTACCCTGTAAGATAGTAAGCTATCGAAGTAGCAATATCTAGGCTAACTGCCAGAGCTTCCCCTATACTCTTAATGGCTTTAAACCAACGGTAGGGTTAGGTGAACCAAAGACATCCCCAGCTGAGCCACCATGGCGAATGTTTGCCTGTTTTAAGACATTACTTATTTAGTCTCAATGCCGCTAATGTCATTGCCAATCCGGCCTTGTTTCCGGAACACAGCGAAACTGTTTGGCGGAAGAAATAAGCAGGATAGTGTACCTATGCAGGCAGGCATTTCATTGCATGGTAGTGTCGGCCCCTCAGTACAAGTCACGAGCCTTGTTTATGGGCGTTACTTATTACTTTGTCTTTTGTATAACAATCTACAAAAGTACGTAATTAATTGGTGGAGGTTAGGCGTACTCATCGGATTATGATAAAAGTACCACCATAACTGTGATAAGTACAAATATGTGTTTTAAACACGTCTGGAGTCTGAAGATAAAGAGATAAGCAATCATGTGTAGGACGAGTGTAGTCAAATATTCGTTTACACTTACAAGGCTGCAAATAATCGCGAATTTAACGTCCCATCAGACAAACCTGCGTATCATCTGATCTTTTCATTACATAACATAAAAAAACGCTGTATAACATTTTACGATATGATTCAACACTTTACACAACACACTTGAATATAAAACAGGGACTAAACTTTAACGTGGTTCTTGTTTATAAGTCATTTTTTCTTTCGTTTTTACTGTAGAAAAGCCTCACTAAAATTCCACACCAAGATATAATTACTTAAAATATATTTTTGGATCAAAATTTTTCTGACAAAAAAGAAACGGACTCCAAGACTAACTAAAAAGTAAAAAATAAAATTTCCTACAACATCTTGAAATCGGTGCCAAGCAAAACAAAATTTAATATATTTTGTAATATGAATGAATGAAAACTGTTTATTGTTCACCATAAACTTAAATCTAGACAATTGATATGGATACATTTGCATTACAACAATGGGCGGCCTTATCGCTTATAGCGATCTCTTCCAGGCAACCGAGTGTCTAAGGAGATTTTAAACAAAATTTCAATATAAGATATTTGGTGGTGTATTACAAAAAAATAAAATAAAATATAAATAAAGTACTATATACTTATATACACAAATATACTTATATATACAGATATACATACAGATATACATATATAATTAGATATACGATGATATTATAAATATTTATACGAACAATAGATACATTCATTTAATGCAACAATTTTTATTTAATAAACCAATAATGGTCAGTGACCATACGTTTAAATGTAGTAATTGATTTGGCTTGTCGGATGGGAAAGAGGAGGGAGTTCCACAGTCGAACAGCCTGTACGGCAAAAGAATTTGTAATATTTTGTTGTTGTAACAATTCATATGGTAATTTTTACTACATTTTGCAATATTTTGTTGTTGTAACAATGTGTATGGTAATTTTTATGTTGTATGTCAAAAACTACACATTTTTAGCCGACTCTAACGAATTTTTTACTATATCTTCGAAACCCAAAGTCCGATGGCAATGAAATATATGCCAGATTACTATGAAGATACTCTGAATCAAACGCAAAAGAAATCATAAAAATTGGTTTAGAAACGAAAGAAGTTACAGACGTCAATCACTAAAACATTTTCTACTTGATTTTATGGATTTATTGCTATATCTTCGGAAGTCAAGATCTAATAACAATGAATTTTATATGGAATCATTCGGAAACTATAATGAATCGAATGCAAGAAACATGACGAAAATGGGTTCAGAAACAAAAAAGTTACGTCTAGAACACCGCAAAAAATTTCACATTTAAACCTGATTTCAAGGGTTTTTGTGCTATATCTTCGGAACCCAAAGTCTGCTAGCAATAAAATTTATATGGGACCATTTTGAAGCTTACCTAAATCGAACGCAAAAAGAATTATTGATTTTGATAGTTCTTTTTGCGTTAAGAAACAACAAAGTTATGGCGGAACATACTTAAAAAAAAATATTTACACGTCAAATTGAGAACCTCCCCCTTTTTTGAAGTTGGTTAAACATAGCCATAAATTGGTCTCAATAAGTTTGTTTTAAATTCATATTTATATACTGTAAATATATAGATAATAGAGTATAAGATTCCACAAAAATGTTACAATATGTTCAGTATACGCAAAACTTTCATACGTTTCGTTACAAGTTAGCTCTGTAGGTAAATTTGCAAGTCTAATCAAGCGACAAAGTTTGTTGGACATGAGAATGTATAGTGCGAAAGAAATGTCATACGAGTCCGAAGCGTTAGATCTCTCGAGAGAAACCGCAACACTCTCCTTTCTACTCTGTACTTCATGAAACTTACAGTGTGTTCTACTCGATGTTATGTACGAACTTCAAGCACGCATTTAAGTTTTGCTCGTAATATAAAATTACCATGAATCGATATTAGTATGAACAACTGAATAAAGTGGCACTTGTCATTAAGGGGCTACCTAAATACACGCTATCTCTCTGGCGCATTATATATCTCACGATATAAATTGAGAGAATTTATTTACGACACATCTGTATTAAGCAAATTTCAACAATAAATTTATTAATGTTTTACGTAAATTTGATTTTGATTTCATATATATTTCTACATATAAAAATTCATTCTTGTGAATAAAAAAATATTATATGAAAGTTATCTGAATCAATTTTTTCTTGTAAAATATATTTTTAATATGACTCTCCATTTAGGTAAGTCCTTAAGGCAATACATTAAAGTACTATGGCCGTGAAGTACCGTTTTACGCAAATATAGCGATGAGTTTAGTGCGTAATTTGTGATGTCATTCCGTTATTAACTATTAATGATGTCAAATATTGACAAATAACGTATGTATGTATATATACTATGTAGGTATTCGGTTACGACGTTATTTATAATGCTATAAATAATAGTATACAGTAGACTCCATTAACCGGGCTGATTGTTGTCATAATGCATTCGGATAATTCAAAATCCGGATAACTGAATATATGAAGAGAAGCAGTTTTTGTGCATATTATTAACTCAATAAAGATAATATTTACCGCATACGCGTGATTATTCAAATAACTTAAACAAAATCTGACATTGACTGCCAATCCGGATAATCGAGTTTCCGCTGTAAACAAGCCGCATTTAGCCATAGTCCATAACCATAACACTATGAAAGTGAAGCCCGACCATCAGTGTACTCCTTTCATTACAAGAACTTACATTATAAAGAGGGGGCGCTGCCAGTTGGGTGGCGAGCTCGTGCAGGCGAGCCCTTGTCGCCTCCTCTTCGGGACTCAGCGCTGCACCCACGCGGCCGACCACCTCTTGGCGAGCCACCACCTGATGACCATGACGACAACGGTATGTTCAAAATAATATTGTTAACTTGCAATATGGTTGATGACAATCAAATTAATTGAGACACATCTTATAATCTCACAAAACGCCGCGGTCTCATAGATTTTTTATAAAGGTACAAATTTTATCTATCAATCTTTTAAGAACTGTGCTCTTGTCGGTGGAGCCTCCTCTAATCTTGTTTATTTATTGAATCCAATTAAGATGATGATGATTAATACAATACAACTTAGTTTTCTTGCATTGTATTGGATTATATGTAAAAATATTATATTATAAAAAAAAGCCTTTTTTTATAACTCAGTTAAAAAGATAGGGAGTCCACCGCATGCAGTAAAAATTGGTAAGGGATATATGAGAGAAAATAGTTTGAGGATCATTGATTTAAACAGTAAATAAAGTTATTTCTTTTTAATAACAGTATAGTAACTCTTTAACACGGAAATTGTATATTTTTATTGCAGGAGTACAGCAGACAGGCTGACGGCCCAACTGTGATGGAAAGTGATTACTGTCGCCTATAAACATTTGCAACACTAAAGGTGCTACCAATATGCTGCAAGACTCGTAGATGGGACTGGAACCTGGCTACTAATGCCGGCCAGAACACAACTCAAGGCTGTGATGGCGGCATGCCCTTAACCACGGATGGTAGTAACATGGGCAAATGCCTAAATGCCCTGTATATGACAAACGGTTATAAAAACGTGTATAACCTGTAAGAGGATGTGCCTGAGTTGATGGGTGCGCGCGGCTAGTTGCGCAAGGCGCGCCTGTGCGGCCGCCTTGCGCGTGCGCAGCTCGTTGAGCGTGTCGCCCGCCTTCTTCAGCCAGCACTCCTGCAGCCGCGCCTGCTCCACTTGGCCCAGGCAACGGAACTTTATCTAAACAACACATTGCATACAAACACATCGTCACTCCTGTTACTCACAGAGGTAAGCAGACAATGAATCTCTGCCTGCTACAATCCTGATAACCAATTTTTCACTTCAATTATTTTTATTAATCTCTTTATACAACCTAATGGTTTTCCAAGTGATTTTTATACAACCTTTTTTTCTATACGACGACAACTTTAACTTAAAAATATATGTCGCGGTTGAAGATCAAAGAATCTTTTGACATAATAAAATTATATAATATTTATTATGTAGAAGGATCCCATTTTATTAATTAAATAAAATACATCTATACAGATAAATAAAATTGAAGTGTCTGTTTGTAATTACAAAATAAAAATGTGAACAAAATTAGGGGGTATAATTCGGACCAGGAGATTCCAAAGATAGAAGAATTTTTGTCTCTCTGTCTGGATGTTTCGTCTAATCTCTGCAATGGCTGCATAGATTTTTCTGGAACTTTCACTGTCCGACAGCTGATGTTATAAGAAGACACTTTTTTGAGTTCCGCAAAAAATTCCACGCGAATTAAACCGTGGGCGCAGCTAGTAAATAATAATAAAAAAAGAAAATACATATTCCCGCTATTTACATTAGAAACAATAAGTTCCAAAAAACATTGTAATTTATTTGTTTATCACTTGATTGGGTTATTTGTAACTAGTTTAATCGTGTTATTCCTTGTCTATGGTTTTATAAAAAAAATATGCATGGCATTGTGATACTGCATCTCAACTTTTTATTTTGGCCAGATTTCCAGATATCTCAAATTCAAAAGATTTTATACAAATTAATTTCTTATGAAGATCATTACAATTTTCACATGTTAAACTAACCTCAGAAAATCCAATAATAGGCATTGGAATATAGTTTTTCGGTTCAGGGTTGTCAGCCTGTGCTTGTTTCCAAAGCCTCTCGTCCATTCCTATAAAAGAGGACAATGTACCACCAGAATAGACACAGTGATGAATATGCATATAATAATATAACAGCCCATAAACATCCCACTGCTGGGCTCGGGCCTTCAGCTATTTGAGAACAGATAGTAAACCTGCCATGCTTGTCCAAGGCGGCTTGACAGGTTTGACACATTGGTTATCTCGATGTGCAGGTTTCGCCATATTTGCCCTCACCGTGTTAGCACGTGGCAATTATAACAAGATATACATTAGGTCAGAAAATTGCCTAAGTGGAGCCACTGTATATGGTGAAAACAGTGGATTTTCCCCCCTGTTGGATGAAGTGGTACACACTACTCCCCGGGGTGTACCAGGCCAGTGCACAGGGTCGTCACGGTAAAGTAACACTATTCTAGGTCCCGTGGCGTCCTATAAAAACAGCGTTAATGGGGCGTAGGTTCAGGTTTCGTGGACAGTTTGTACATAAGTCTCTGCACGAATGCCTCCTTGCCTTGGCTGGGCACGCGTGCGGGGACCGGTCGCCAAGAATCCCACACACGCTCGATCCATCCCCCCTCATGGCCCGGGTATGGTATCCAAAGATTCCCTCTGCACATCAAAAACAAAATAGTTCATGCAGATGTTAGAAACACCCCCAAAGTGTATTTAATAGAAGACTGACAGTCTAGAAACTTTAGATCTATACTCTAGACTCAGAAGTTGAGCGTTAAATGGAAGGTCTTCTCTCAATTGACATCAAAATATCTTTGACTGGTATTTAGCCAAACCAAAAATAAAGGTTGACGTGGTACAGCCATTTTGAAATCATTATCTTCACACTCTCACAGAATAACAGTGTGAAATGATTAAGTTCGTGCTGATAAATTTGGTTTTGTGTGATAAGTGAGAGTTCTGATGGCCCACTACTCCCTGCCCTATCCCATCCAAAAGGCCAGCAACGCGTTGGTTTCGCCTCTGGTATTGCAAATGTATATAAATGTGGGTGACCATTTCATTAGATGGGCCGTCTGCCTGTATGCCAGTTTTACAAGAAAAGTTCAAGTTCAGCAGTTGCTCCTATACAGTGTGTACCTGGCGGTGGCGCGTGCAGGTACTGCGCGAGCATCTGCTGCGAGGGCTTGGTGACCGCCGTGAGGTTGCTGCAGCCGGCGCCGCTCAGCGCGGTGCGCGGCGCCCCGTTCCAAAGGAAGGCGCTTAACTCGGACGCACTCACGTGGGACCCGTTCGCAGCTTTGTCCACCACATATATTACCACCTACATTTTATTCCACTTTAGAGAACATTCTTGATCATAGAAAAATTATACAATAATTCATTTATGCCAGGTTACTGTCTTACTCTTCGTTGATTTCGCTTACTACAGGTTAGTTAGAAATAATTCCAAACAAGTTTTTCTTCCCTTTATTTATCCACATTCAGTCGCAACTATGAATAGATGGTTTCCTATTGAAAGCACTAATTCGTTTCTTATGAACATTTAGGTCTGGTCTGACAATTAAGGAATGGCAATACATCTTCAGATGAAAGGGTTGATAAAAATTATCAGCAGACAAACACATATTGTATATTCCCAAATTAAGCAAGTTAACAGACTACTCTGGGGCCGATCCCAGACACCCAGATCATAATATTTAACGAAAAATTTTGATTCCGAAATTAACCATACCAGCAATTGAACCTGGAGCCTCTGCGTTGCAGTGAGGTAAGCCGGCAAAGACTTAGCCCGCTGAACCACCGAGGCCGTCTATATACAGAAGGAATTTATCGAATGGTCCATGGCCAAACTCCACACTATAAGTTATAATTAAAAGTACTCAAAGAAGGTTAAGTCGATTTTGATGAAAACTAAAATGGTCACATTAGATTCTTTAAAAATCTTTTTTTTTCATTTTTTTTTCAGTCGTTTGACCATTATCTCGCGCGATTTCGAGCGGAGATATGGTCTAGGATGGAGCACGCTTACCTAGAAGGTACCTATTCACATGGGACTTAAGTCACCCAGGTTGTAGGTTTCGGCAAAAACAGACTCCGTCAGTGAATTCCACTCCTTTGCGGTGTGCATAATGAGGAGTCAATGGGCTTTGCTCGTATAGGTGGTATGTTTCCCATATAACGGTGCCGCATGCCAGTGTGTCTGGCAAATCAATAATAATTTCCCTGTTCAGGAATCGAAATGGCTTATTTAAATAAAAATACATAGTTATGCTTTATTCCATCAAATGACAGTGTAGTTTGTAAGGATTCATTTCTGTGATGGAATATTAAACATCAAATTAAGGGAAATAATTGATTTAGAAACATACAACCTCTGTGGATGCTTTGAAGTTTTAAACATACTTATGGTAATTTGAGTCGGATATGAACCAATGACCTATAGTTACTACTGGCATATATATTTTATATAAACAGTTAACTATCAGGACCTCGTATCTGACATAAACATTTAATATCTGAAATGAGCAGACATATATTTTGTTTGCCCACATTTGCACTTTTTTCAATGAATTTTTTCTAGCTCCTTAAATTAGGATTAAGTAACGTTAGGTCTTGATATTTGCAACATTGTTATGTCTCCTTCAGAAGGCACCATTATTCATATGTTCTCCTTTTTCTATGTAAATTGTATTAATGATGTTTTCTTAATGTGCTTAAAGAAAGCAAAAGCATTCATTACCTGACTTTTATTATCCGTGACAGCTTTGACAGATTCTATATTCACAGCTAAATTTGGTTTGTTTCCGAGTAGACTTTGTAATGAATTTATAAGAGCCTGTTGATTATTCCTGAAATAATAATAAAAGACCTTTGAACAAATCATACAAACATTAAAGCCAATTGAAAAATGTAAACATTTGAACAAATACTTGCATGATAATAAATGTTGCTTGCCTTGATTTTAGTCAATCATGTAGTTTAAAATTATTATATTTAAAATTGTGTTACTGGTTATCATATGATTATATGCATATTATTGCATATACACCTTCCTTCAATACATAAAAACCATTGAAATTTTTTATGTTACAGACAAGTATATCAACCTATGTATTTGAAAAATAAATTTATATTAACATCCAACCGAAACTATGATAATTTCCAGAAAAATAGCTATGCTATACTCTTTCGGAGCGTTTATTTTACTTTTGACGCTTGCACATTCATCAAGTTACATATTTCTGACAGTAAAACCCACACGAAACAACTGACATCTTTGTTGTACTTTATTGTTGTAGGTGACGTATAGTGATGTTCCGTGAGTCAAGTAACGCACGGACTACTAAACCATCGACACTATACATGAATAAATCGAAAGTAATTGTATGTATGTCACCGAACGTCAAACTGAAAACTATCTTAAAATTTTTCCTGAATATTTATCAAATATTAAATATATTTCGCTTAATATTGCTTTCTGCAAATCAGTGAACAATGCAAAAAACTATCATACGTATCTAGTGGATCACAAAAATTCTGAGAATATACCTCTGTTTCTGTTCATGTTAGTACCAGACATTTCCGCCTCAACAAATATATGAAAAATCCAGTTTTTCGATGAATGTATCATTTTGGCTAAAAGATGCAAGCAAACTTGTCGCTGAACCCGACCAATGCACAACTCATCGCATGCCAGATTCACCTGGCCTAAGGACCTCCTACATTTCAACTCTCAAGATCATTTTGAATCAGGAAACAGACTTTGTGAAACTCCCTCACCATTTTTAACAAAAATTTTTTTTCTTAATTCTATAGTCTTAGTTCTTCTTTTTTATTTTTTTTAAGGTGAACTATAATTTAGGTATTACTTTACACTTTCTAATTATATTAATTGTAGTAACATGTTTTATAGATTATTTGTAAGTTCTGTTTATCTTTAATTTAATTGTATTGCATTTTATGACACAGTCCCAACCTGATGTGGCGTCGTTGGAGAACCTAGTTCAGTGTCCTAAATGCTCACAGGCTCGTTATTATAAAGGTAATAGAGGTTTGAAAATTCACTTCGGCAAAGCCCACAGGGAACAAGATGTATTATCAAGCTCAGCCACGCCCCAATAACCTCTTTCTACCAATATTAATCTTTTTACCCTTTCGGAAAACCTAAGTAGATTAAAACATTCGGTCCAAATTATAAAAAGAATTCCACGAGGAGCTAGAATTTCGGTATACCAAATTTTTTCTAAATTTATTCGAAATACTGTAACTTTAAATTCTTTACGAGCCTGGGAGGATTTATTACAGCTCCCTTATAAAATTTTAAACATTAAGCACAATGAATCTAGAAATCTCACAACTAAAATTAAAAAACGATGCCAAAATCTTCCAGAATTAGATGATCTTCGTACAAATAGGAATATTAGAAAAACTGACTAGGAGTCTGCATACCCACTCAATAGATTTGTGGAAACAAAACTGATGGAGACATCATGGGGGCGGCTAGAATTCTGTTTTCCAACGACACCATTGCTCCCAATAACGAGACCACTCTGCGGGCTTTAGAAGAAAAACATCCACATTCAGATGCAGCTCTAGGCTCCAGCTTAGTATGTCTTGAAGAAAGCCTAGTTGCAGCACCAAAATCGGTTTTTCATTTGTTATGTCTTTCAGAAGTGGTTCAGCCGGTGGGCTTGATGGCTTGACCCCCCAACACCTAAAGGATTTGTTGGGAGGAGGTACAGGCACAGCTGGTGAGACTCTTTTGAAAGACATAACAGACCTAATTAACCTAATGTGAAAGCATTAGGTTAATTAGGTGCAGTAAATAACGACGTTGTTCCAACTTTATACGGTGCCAATCTATGTGCCCTAAATAAAAAAGACGGAGGCATACGCCCCTATAGCAGTCGGTACTACATACCGCCGCCTTGCCGCCAAGATATGCTGTCGGGAGATAGCGGATTTAAGCTCTTCCTATTTTGCAACACGCCAATTAGGCTTTGGCGTAAAGGGCGGCTGCGAGGCGGCGGTACATTCACTTCGAACCTTTGCGTCCAGAGACTGTTGCCAAGCTCTTCTGAAGGTGGATATAAAAAACGCTTTTAATTCGGTCAACAGGGTCACCTTGCTCGCTCAAGTGCGTGATAAGTCCCCAAGAATTTTCAATTTTATCCACCAATGCTACTGTGATAAATCAATTTTAATGTACCAAAATCAAAAACTTTTTTCAGAAACCGGTTGCCAGCAGGGGGGACCCCCTTGGGCCGGCCATATTTTCACTCACCATTCATCCCATAAAAAATAAATTCTAAATTCAACGTATAGTACAGTCAGCGTCTTATAGAAAGAAGCAGCCAAGATGATCAAATAGATAAGAACATCGAAAGTGATCATTAGTATCGGTACAACCATTGTCGTCTAATAGATCGAATCACCCGTCTTGACCAAATACATCAGTACACCGACAACGCCAAATACATGAGTACATTCAGGTCACCATTAATATGTTAACAACCATCTCGCCAAAACAAAGAGACACACTAGAAAAATGAACTCTATTCTAAATGTGATTAGTGTCAAATCGAGATGATTTCATACTAAACCAAAATTGTATTTCGAATTATGTATTTCAAATTGAATTACTTATTGCTAAATTTGCATTGAATGAAAAGCACCTTTCTTTCCTAATGTGAAATTAATGAAATCAATTCTGAAGACGTTTGAAACTTAAAAAAAACTCCTGATCACAGCAGTGTGATTGACGAAGAGGATGATATGTGCATAATAATATTTATTACGTTTAATCGAGGGTAAACACTGGGATTGGAAGTATCACTTATTGACTACTTACAAACATTGTTAAAACTTCTAACCCATAAGGGCAGAGATCGAATCTTTAGTATTTTTGACTGACCCACCTATGTTTTATTACTAACTCTATGGACACAGAACGATTTCACGTCGATAGATTATAATCTATCGGGAAATAATACGTTAAATTGTAAGCAGTTTGT
The DNA here is from genome assembly GCA_019925095.2 of Dendrolimus kikuchii. Lineage (NCBI taxonomy): Eukaryota > Metazoa > Arthropoda > Insecta > Lepidoptera > Lasiocampidae > Dendrolimus > Dendrolimus kikuchii. Next base: position 9,428,069 of record CM034391.1, on the reverse strand, counting down.
TCCGGTTCACAATATTTCAATAGCTCTCGAGATAGATTATAATCTAACGGTCTGTACAATTTAACCATGACATATATACTCTAATATAGCCAATTAATAACGGCGTTCATTTTAACTTTATAACTAAGTTGCATTTGGCCACAGTACCTAACTATAATATTATTTCAGATGGAACAGAGATATTAGCCGAGCCCAGCTAACTAAAGATATATTATTAACCTACAAATTTTATAAATAGTCTCAAGTTCCTGTTTCTAACCAGATATTTCAGTTCTCTTAATTAAATCAGGTTTTTCATACTTTTGTTTACATTCTTTAATACTTGATGACACTGCTTTTCAGCTTTGAGTTTTCGTTTTTACTAAATACTAACTGTCTTATTCATAGAGAGTTAGAGTAAGTTTGAACGCTTCTTTAACCACCATAAAGAACTGTTCAAACATACTTGACTATCAAATGTACATCATCATGGAAACGCGAAGGAAGTTTCGCGGGCAGACGATAGTCTATAATATTATAATATGCTAAATATGTCATCTCTCTACATTGAAGTTATTAAAAAAAAAACACAATTGGAATAGACTATATAAACGATGGAGACACGATGATTTTTTTTAGATTTCTTGTCTGTTAGTCGGTTTTTCTGTTTGTTCGGGATTTACGTAAAAACTACTAGGCCGATTGCGATTCGATTTTCGCTGATCGTGAGCAAATTCTCACACTTAAATTCTGCGCTACCTTTTATTCCGGAATCGCACGGGAAATTTTCCGGGAACGGTTTAAAGAGGCCAGAATAAAAAAAGCTTTCTTATTTCGATGCGATGTTTTTACTCATTGATAGCAAATTTTCTGAAATTAAATCTGTGATACTTTTTATCCTGGGGATCCCGCGAATTTTCTCAGGAGCTGGTTAAAGTTGTTAGGACGCTTACAAATTAGTTTATTTATTCTTACACGATTTTAGACACGATACATAATTTTTTAAATACAGCAATACTTTGTGTCCTGGGCATCTCACGGAAATTTTCCCGAGGGTGGTTTCTAGTGGTTAGTATGCATATAAATTAGCTTATACTAAAACACAATGCACTTTCTTTTTCAAATAAGTAAAAATAGAAAAAGTATAAATTATTTATTTGCATAACAATTAGTTGATTCAGATTCAATTGATACTAAAACGATGGTTTACGTTCTTTTCCGAATGCTTTGTTAGTTTATATTCCGGGAAATTCCTATTAAAGTCGTTATACTGCATAAAAATTGGCTGATTCCGATACGATTTCACCAGAACGTTAGATTAAGCTTTTTTCAATGACTGGGGTATATTATATATATGTATAGTATGATCTCAGTATAGATCATGAGAATTCATATACGTATTAGACATTAAAATAGTATCCAAGAAACATCAATTATTCATTGCTGATAAAAAAAGGTTTATCTCGAATTCTAAATTTCTTATGTATTGAAACTCTTTAGTAGATATTTCAACAAACTCACATATACATAGAAAATATACTCACATATACATAGTGTATTATGTCAAATGAAATGTTAAAATTAAGTTAATATTGTAAAATAGCTTTGTCTGTACATTGAAGCTATTAAAAAAACCAATTGGGATCCAATTGTTTGATTGATGGAAAATTGAAACAATTAATGTTTTTTTTTTCATAAATATGTTAATTTCTATGAGGTTTTCACTATTATACAGACATTTTTTACTTAAATGCTGAAAAAGCTAATATCATGGGAATTCTAGTGTAATTTGTCAGGAAACTGGATTCACTTTTTCATGTTTTTACTCCTATACTTTAGTGACGGAAAGTTCTAAAATTTTCTTGGGAATAATGCGCCTAGATATAGCATGAAAACTATTCGTGTTACTCTTATTACAGCATAGTTTAATACTTTATGACATTTTTATACATGACCATATTGGGACTCTTGAGATTTCCCGGGATTTCCTTCCACTTCCAAACCACTAGATCAACTTTGACGCAATGTTCGCAAATCACAAGACACTGTCTGTAATTATTAGAAATCCTTAGTGAAGAAACATCTGTAGTTGAATAAGTCTTTAGTAAATTACAAATATCGGGAGTTTATGAATATATCCAGGATTCATGTATTGTCATATTAAATATTTATTCAATTTTACATATTGATAAAATAACTTTAATCTTTGCTATCTAAGTAATGAAAATGAAGTCGAAGGCAAATACTAGTTACGTTATAAAAATGAAAAAGATTTTTATAACAGTAATAATACTATTGGAATTTGATTTAGTATGAAATCATCTCGATTTGACACTAATCACATTTAGAATAGAGTTCATTTTTCTAGTGTGTCTCTTTGTTTTGGCGAGATGGTTGTACTCATGTATTTGGCGTTGTCGGTGTGCTGATGTATTTGGTCAAGACGGGTGATTCGATCTATTAGACGACAATGGTTGTACCGATACTAATGATCACTTTCGATGTTCTTATCTATTTGATCATCTTGGCTGCTTCTTTCTATAAGACGCTGACTGTACCTCGACCACGGCACCCTTGGAGGAGACATTGATACTCTTAAAAAAGATATACAATATTTAATTTACGAGTTTGATAAAATTGGTTTAGAGCTAAATTATTCAAAATGTGAGATATATTTCAGTGACAAGGTGCCAAATATCCATAATATTATATCAGATTTTCATAGTTTGGGACTAAATTTTAAAATTGTTGACAAAAATAGCCTCAGCCTCCTTGGGTGCCCCGTTTTTGAGGAGTCTTTTTCTACTTTCGTTAGTAACAAAATTCAAAATTTCCAGTCAAAGATAGAAAGCCTAAAAAGTATAAGTTTACATAGCGCATATTATATTATTCGGTACTGTATTTTTACGCCAAATTTTATATATATTTTGAGATGCTGTCCTATATGGCAAAACCAAAATATTTTAAAAACTTTGGATAACGTTATTCGGTACTCGCTCTCATCGATTTTCAACATTCCTTTTGATGACCGTACATGGACTCAAGCCTCCCTACCAATAAGGTATGGAGGTTTGGGTATACGCAAAATTTCTGCAGTTTCTTTACCCGCCTTTCTGTCCTCAGTGTACAGTACAAAGGACCTCATTGGTGAAATATTAAATCCGTCACTTGGTGACTTTGAGGTCCTGTATTTGACTGAGGCCAGAAATGCTTGGTCTGTGGTCTGCCCATATCAAAATTTACCCATAAATTTAAAGTCACAGAAGCTATGGGACGGCCCGCTTTGCTCATTGGTGCATAAAAATCTTTTGGATACGTGTGCCAATGAGACGGAGCGTGCTCGTCTCCTAGCTGTCTCGCGTTGGGAGTCTGGCTTGTGGCTGCAGGCACTCCCCTCGGCGAATTTGGGCACTTTTCTAGACGATAACGCGTTTAGAATAAGTGCTTGCATTCGCCTAGGGGCGGCCTGTGTTGTTCCACACCGCTGTCAGTGCGGAGATAAGGTCGAGCGCCTCGGTCACCATGGGTTATCATGTAGCAGGAGTGCCGGCAGAATTTCACGTCATACAACACTTAATGACATAATCCGTCGGGCTCTTGTCACCGCCGGGGTACCTGCCGTCCTAGAACCGAACGGCCTGTGCCGCGACGATGGCAGGAGACCCGATGGTATGTCATTGGTGCCCTGGAAGATGGGTCGCCCCTTAGTATGGGACGCGTCTTGCGTCGATACTTTGGCAGCGTCCCATCTTCCAGCTACTAGCATGTCTGCCGGTACAGCTGCTGCACAACAGGAGGCCCTAAAACGCCGCAAATACTCGGCCATCGGAAATGGCTACATATTTGCGGCTTTTGGGGTCGAGACCCTGGGATCATGGGGGCCTGAGGCGCACAAGCTTTATCGAGACATAGTCAAACGTCTGGTGGATGTCTCACGTGACCAAAAGACTGGTTTATACCTCGGACAACGCATCAGCATTGCCATTCAGAGAGGCAATGTGGCCAGTCTTTTGGGCACGTTTCCGCCTGACAGCGGTCTAGAACTAGATTTTATACTTTAATTTTAGTTTGTATATATAGTTTATTTTTAGTTTAATTTATTGTATAGTTTAATTTATTTATAATTTAGTTTATTTATAATTAGATCAAGTCAATGCATTAAGACATTACTAATTGATCTGTCATCGTGATGTCAAAAGTAAAATAAATGCTTGGAAAGGGTATTAAATAGGTTTATCTTGGTTATTATAAGAATATATTATATACTAAATTTCATCATAATTGATTCATTTGTGAAGAAATAACTAATTTGGGTCTGTTTGCAATTGCAGTTACATTTTTGCAAATATAGCAATATAAATTATTTACTACTACTAGATATAAGCATCTGCTACTGTAAGATATGAAAAAATCATAATTGACACAATGATTTCGCAATTACTAAGGCATTAAGACATACTTAATATATGTATAGATTCCTGGAGTGTGAATAGATCTTATATTAAGTGACCTCTACCTTCAAATAGTTTTCATATTCAGTTTTATAACTATTTATAATGCATTGTAATCTAAGTAACAGAATGTATGGACTTACTTAATCTCTTGCTCAGATTTGTTGAAAAGCATGGCTACATGGCCATCCTTGTCTTCACGGCCACTCAACCTAGAATAACCTACAGCCTTGAAACGGCAAAGTGGGTTCTGCTCATTCAGCTCCAATGGGGGTGCATTGCGACTATAGTATGCAACACCTAAATATTTATTATATATTTTATTTTCATAGAAAAATAAAGTTGCCATAATTCAAGATTTAAACTGTTGTATATATGAACTGCTAGAAATGTGTGTAAATTTAAAAAAAAGAGGCTGTATATGCGAATACTGGCCTGAAGCAAAGGGGTGAATTCTTTATTCCCTTTTTGTCAGTATTCTATATTTGGCATTATAATTGTCATGGGCAATAAGTTTTGACAGATATTATACATAAAAAGAATCTAGTATAGATTACTAGTATAGTGACATCTGACACTAAAAAAACACCTATAAACTTACCAGTACCCCATTTTGCTTGCAATAGATTCCATTTTGCGAGTACCTGATCTCGTTCATCTCCAAATACGCAACAATTGTACACAGATGCCCTTAGGGCTTCATTAGCCGACACAGGGCCTTGCTGTTGCTGTTGCTGAAAAAAAAAATATTACTGATGGTGTTGTACAGTATACAACATAGTAACCACTAAATCATACCCTTTTATTAGTTTTATTCAATAAAGGTGTATAGGTTTTGTTTATGGGATAGATAGAGTAAGATCACTTGATGATTAATACTTTCTAGTGTGTTACTACAATAAAGAACAATTATGCATTTTTACATTACATTGTTTTTATAGTCAGTAACTGGTGCTGAGAACTGAGTTACACTGTTTAAATGCAGTCAATAGTCTTGGTTATTTAATTAGACCTTAGGGTGTATACATCTTAATGAATTAAGCAGGGAAAACGGGCAGAATAGATGGAATTATTTGTTGAGTCTTCTTCACCATAGATATATGGTATATTCTGCTCCCGAAAAATGGGAAACTTAAGCTGAGCAGTGTGATATTTATGAACTGATATTAACTTTAATTTACTGTACAAAATAGTTTTTATTTTATTTTATTTGTTATCCAACAGCTTAGCCATAAATTTCAAAGATAAACATCATATAACATTAATTATGCGAATTATATGAAACTTAACACTTTAGAATATTTTTATCCAAAAACAAGACCTCTTTAAAAGATTCACTGTAAGCTCTGTTGGAAAAACAATTTATTAAAAGATGATATCCACCAAACGGCGCTCATCACATCGGATCGGAAAGGATAAGAACGTATCGGATCACGTCCTGCAGGATGTCAATGCATACAATTGGCGGTCAGCTCCATACTGGTGCTTGTGAACATATCTGTTTCAGCGCCTAGTCAAATAGTTTAATTAATACCGTGTTGGTGTTTTAATTTGAAGGAAAATATGCAATGACAACTGAAAGGATCCGATTGGATATGACGACAAACAAAGAGAGCCGATCGCACATTGCAGCATACTTTCGGCTACAATCGGATGTTGCTGGAGACCACTATGGCTAAGTTGCTGTGAGCGACTTGGTGATATAAACTTTAAATACTGTACACACAATTTATTATTGTTTAAAGATTGCAAAATGCGATGCAAGCCCTTTGGTGGAAATCATCCCTAAGATAACTTAATACCTAGTGAGGTATCCTATAAATATATCATAAAATAAATATATAATAATTTATGTATAATTGAAGAAATATATGAAAACTATAGAAGTGTTTCAATTATGTTGTTTTATAATATCTATTTTCCATATGTGTCTATACACTTGACGTTTCTTGACCTTGTTGGAGGCTCCCCCCATTCTTACTAAAGTACTACTAAAATGCAGACACTTAGCAGCTAATGGAGTGAACCACATATTCACATTAAGCGGAGCATGAGGGGTACGGGATTTTCGAGGGAGAGGTCAGGGGGGTGATACTGTCTGCAACAGAAGTTTTTAATACAAGTCACAGTAAGACAGGCTACCTAAGCATACTTTATTTTTAAGTTATATAATAACACATATAACCAAACACACACATTCCATGATCAAATTGATTGTGTACTAGCAGAAGGTGATGTCAGGAGCCTTAAGAGCAGACAAGTGTGCATGACAAGAGTTATGAATGTCAAAGAAGCAAGTGAGGTGTGTAAGAATAAGCCTAAATGGCACTCTGTTGTTTGTGCCTACCCCGCAAGGGAATTGGCATGAAGTTATGTATGTATGTATGTATAATGACACATAAATTAGATAAATTAATATACTCACTTGTGCTTGTCCAAATGCATTAGTGGTGCCAAGTCCAGTGCCAAATCCACCAAAGCCAGTTGTGGCTGGTTTACCAAATGTGGAGCCAAATGTGTTTGTGCCAAATGTATTACCACCAAAAGTATTGGTACCAAAGGTTGGGGCACTTCCGAATGTGGATGTACCTGTCCCAAATGTTGGTGGGCCTGCACCAAAACTTGTTGTCCCGGTACCAAATGTAGATGTGCCCGCTCCAAAAGTTGAAGTGCCCGTTCCAAATGTTCCAGTACCAAATGCACCTGTCCCGAAACCTGTAGTCATTTTTTGAATAATATTTTACTTGATATTTTGTAACTATAATAATACTTGAAAATTCCACTTTATTGATAGGCAAATTGCAATAATACCTGTAGTTGGTTTTGCAGCTGTATTTCCAAAACCAGTACCACCAAATAAACTGGAAGCAGTTGAAGCAGGTGCTGAGCCTAATCCACCAAAAGGTGTAGCTGAAATATACAAGTTTTATTTATAACAATTTCATATTTTGTAGAAACAATATTGCATTTTCAACAAATAGCACTAAAATGATCATTAAAGATTTATAGCTTGCACTATCACACTACAGATATAAAGCGTGCAGCTCATCCACAAAATATATTGATATGGCTATGATCTACAAAATAGTTAATTTAGAGTTTCTGGTGTAGTATGAGATTGACCACTAACCAAGTGCAAGTAAGTAGACTGCAGGAAATTACATAATTGTTTATAGTCACATGTAGGTTTGTTCTCTAGTCTGTTTTAGGCCTACTATTATACATACATAATTAAACAAAAAAAATTATGATAATAATGTGGAATAATCATCACCCGTACTAGTCGCAGTTGCACCAAACCCACCAAAACCTGACGCTGTAGTTGTAGTACCAAATCCGAAACCGGTGTTACTTGTAGTAGCAGTGTTTGTACTTCCAAAAGAAAATGAAGCTGTAAAACCAAAGATGCAAACTATTAGATATATCGCAATTATTCATACTTGGTTATTAGATTTGTGAATTAAATTCGTATGAAACAACTAAAATAGCAAAGAAAACCTACGTTTTGCTGTAGCGCCGAAAGGTGCACTTTGTGTAGTAGTCGCGCCAAAAGAAAAAGACATGGTCAGACTAATAAACAAAGTGATACAAATATTAAATTACCAATAATAATGTATATAATTAATATATAAACAAAATAATGCTTTTAATTTAAAGTTTTAATTAGTTTCAATCATATACGGTTTTTTTTAGTTTATGGCTTGGCAACTAGGCCTTTAAGCCAGGCGCAGTTGTATTGCAGGCTACAATCCACACCATTCAACGGAGTTCTTGTGAAAATTCAAAAGGCCACATTTGACTATACAGTTCACATTTCTCACAAAAACACATAATTACTACTCAAAAACTATCAATATCCTACAACTATTGTTCATTTTAAAGGTATTTTACACATTTTTAGAAAATAAAAATGCACAGCACAACGCCCCCTTTCGGTTCCCGCCAAAAACTCCATATACGTTTCACAAGTTTCACAAATCAGAATCACAACGTTCATATATATTTTTTTGGAATTTATAGCTCGGCAACTAGATCTTTAAGCCAGGTTCAAAACTCGCTGAATACATACGTAGTATCCATAGTAGTTTGTGATGAATACTCAAGGTGATAGGCGAATGCTACACGCTCGATATGTATCGCGATATTTAACATGATATTTATCTAGTAATATTTTCGTATACTACAAATACGATACTAATCGATACGATACGAAATATTGGTTTCAAGATAGAGAAAAATATACACATCTGAATATATTAAATCAGATTCGGGACTACCAAGAAATGGATGACTATGAAAATTATTTTCGCATGCCCGATGCACGCTTTGAACATCTGCTGGAGTTGATTATAGCATATTTGATTACAAAAAGATACATCACTGAGAAAGGCTATTACTATGAGAGAAAGCTAGCTCTGACTTTATCTATCAATAAGGAGATATTTTAAAAATATGAGTTTTTTTTTTAAATTTCACGTAGTTGCTCATAGGCATTCGCCCTTTTCACTTTATTTAAACTGTTGGCACTTGAGCTGTCCCATACCTCTGGTAGTGTCTCTAATACTAGTATGAATTCTTTCAAGTGCTTTTGGTCGTTTATTTGAGGTACGGCGGGCGCCGCCGCCTCAATATGCGCGTCCTCTTCCATCGCTAACAGAATTAATACTGACGCGATAAATATCGATCAGAGACTAGACGCTCGATATTTATCAACGATATTTGATACAAATCGTGGATTTTTGGATTTCTAGAAATCCAGCGATCCGTATCACGATAGGTGATACGCTATACTACAGACTCGATAAATATCGTGATCCTGGATTACGATCCAAATACCAAGATAAATATCGAGCGTGTAGCATTCGCCATAGAATAGTTTAATCACGGAATATATTTAATAAAACTACGTTTTAACGGTTTTAAGAGCGGTAATTTTATTTGATTTTGGTTTTTTTGGTTTTTGTATACAAGTCGCGAAAACTTAAGAAAATATTACGGAATATATTATTATTTATTTAGGTTTATGGCTTGGCAGCTAGGCCTTTAAGCCAGATCTTAGTTTACAATATAATTTCTTCATTTTCTTAAGCCTATGTGTAGCGCAGCTGAACTGTAGGTAATCAGCTAGTGCCATTCACTGGAGTTCTTGTGATAACTCAAAAGCCCACATTTGACTATACGGTTAATATTTCTCACAAAACACATAATTACTACTCAAAAACTATCAATATCATACAACTATTGTTCATTTTATAGTAATTTTACACATTTTTAGAAAATAAAACTGCACAGCGCAACATCTCCTTTCAGTTCCCGCCAAAAACTCCAGAATATTTTTTTCTTTTCTTCTGTCATGGCTTCCGCGGTTAGCGTTGAGCCAACAACAAATCTTGATCATCTTGATCAACTTATTCAACGTATTCAGTATCATCATACAGGTAACAGGGTTTTTACTTTTACGGTAGAATTAAAACGAGGAAATTTTTATTGTAAATACAAAAAAAAGCATAAACAACGGAATTTGGAAATGGAGAGGTTCAGAGAAGGAACTGGAAAGATTAATGATAAGTATTATATATTTATGTACAATGTATTACTAAATGAAAATAAATAAACAGTTAAGAGAAAAAAAAAATCTTAATATCTTTATTTACAATAAACATATTACATACCTACCAAACGATCAATCAAATGATTATTTGATGATAAAAGAATTTGGATAGAAGTCGGTAAAGGAATGAGGAGCTGTGTGAGACCTTGCAACGGCTGTGAGTGATCGTATTTTGTACATTTCAGGAAAATGTGATTCACATCCTCCACTTCACCACATTCGCATAATTCACTGTTAACTATACCAAACTTAGCTAGATGGGCAGATGTACAAACATGACCTATTCTCATACAAGTTAAGATACACGACACCCTTTCAATTTGGAGAACCAAGGTTTCAAAGGAATTTCAAATTGAACTGATTTATAAAATCTACCTTTATTATTAGAAAGATTAGACCACACCTTACTCCACGAACTACGTAGGTGAATTTTAGGTAGGGCTGCGAGGTCATGAGCGTATAATTTATAATAAGTTTTATCGTCACATGCAGTAGCATCATTAGCAAGCCTATCAGCTCTCTCATTTCCTCATATGCCTGTGTGACCTGATATTCACGCAAAGATAACAGAATAACCGCTTTGTATACCTACATTTTGTAATCAAATTTCGAGTGTCTATAATTAACGGGCTAACGAGTTTAGTTTTAAATAGATATTTACTTAAAGATTGAAGAGCACTCATTGAGTCCGAAAAGATAACTGTCTTTTTTAATTTTAAAAGAAGAATATATTCTACCGCTATAAACAAACCTAAACATTCACCGGTGAAAACTGAGCTTTCAGGAGGTAATTTAACCTTTTTAACTATATCATACTGTGAGTGATACATTCCAACCCCCACCATACCATCTGTGGAACGTTTGGACGCATCACTAAAGATATGATGCCAGTTGTCATCAGTGTTGCCGATTTGGCATTTTTAATGCTAAATTTGGAATATTTTTAAACCTGTTGGCATGAAAAAATGAGCTTTAGCATATTGCATATTTTAGCATTTTCTGAAATTTTTGTATCTTTCGAATTTCAAGTACTATTGATAGCAATTTTTTTATTTGATTGACTTATTGTTCTCACCCCTGTAAGATATTTACTCTGTGCAAAAGACTGACAAGCCCATAGACAATATTTTTAAAATATTTAGTGGTATGGTAACTCTGTTATGAATTAGGGACTTTCCCGAATACACAATAGTAAAAGATTTTGTTTACATTCGGATTCGGATCTTACAACACTTTCAAGTGCACGTTGGTACCGACACTTGTATTGTGATAGCTTTAAAATAAACGTTTGTTCCTATGTCCTGTGTGTGTGCTTGAAAAGTAGTTTTCGATTGACTCTGGAGAGATAATATGGCTCCAAAATATGAACAACATTATCGAGAAGAGTGAAAGAAGATGAGCGAATTTAAACACTGGCTAAGACGAGCTAAAGAAGATTCGACCAAAGCTTACTACAAATACTGTAAGTGCAACATTATAGCCAAAGTATAGAGTCGATTGTGATGCCTTTGACTATTGATTTTGAAGTTGGCCCTTCAACATCACAAGCACAAGCCCACGACGACGATGATATTGATCTACAAATATTATTTGATTTATCTTCATGATTAAATATACTTAAAAATTGCATTGCGTTTTTAATTACACTACCTAATTACAATTATTTTCGTTTTTAATTCATTTAAACAAGATTTGGCATTTTTATTAGCATATTAAAGCTTGATCTCGCACATTTTTAGCATTATCACCGCCAAATTCTAGCATTTTTTCCATTTACAAAACGGCAACACTGGTTGTCATTAGCGCTGTTGAATTCAGAATTCAAAACAGAGTTGAAAGCATGACAAGATTCAAAAGTTCTTTTACTTATGCCCAAATTCAGACGAACATCACGCTTAACAATCAGAGCTTCATATACAGAAGTGTAGAGAGGAAAAGGTTTTGAGTTATGAATAGGGGCTTCAATAGATAACAATTTATGAAAACTTTTGATTAAGTAAGGAGAAGACATTTGGGACCAAAAACTAGATGAGGTAATCTCATCGGAAAGGGATCTCAATTTGGATAATAATTGATGGTTACCAGATTGTATGCAGCGGAATAAATAATTATCGGAGAGAAACTGCCTTCTAAGATGCAGAAGGGGATCAATACATTCCACTTGCATAGAATTAATTGGACTAGTTTTCATTGCTCCCAAGGCTTGAATTTTGTCTAATTTATTCAAAGCAGCAGTACTACAGGGTTCTAACAAGAAGGAGCCATAATCGATTACACTTCTTATTAAGGCATTGTAGATTAGTCTCAAAAAGAAGGGATGAGCACCCCACCATACACCCGTGAGACATTTCAAGATATTGATGTTATTTTCACACTTGGAATGTGGAATACCAGTTAGCTTAGTATCTAATACAACCCCCAGAAATTTACATTGAGTGCTAACAGGCATAGGAATATTATCACAAATAATATTAGTTTCAGGAGAAGTGCTTTCTAGAAAAAAGAACTACAGTACTTTTAGAAACAGATAGTTCTAAGCAATTGTCATCAAGCCAGCCCTTCAGTAACTCAAGACATATGGTAAAAGAATTACATAACCTAGAAAAAGATTGATCTGAACTATACAGCAGTAGATCATCTGCATATTGTAAAATGTTAACAGAATGATTTAAAGCTATTTCTAAGTCAAATGTGTATGTGTTATAAAGTATAGGACTTAAAGTGTTAAGTTGGAAGGATTTACCTCAAGGTTCAGTGGAACCTTGAGGTATACCCTTCCAAATAAATCTAGATAAGTGAGAATCATCTTGCATATTAATGTTAATATATATCTCTGACAACATTCCAATTATAAAGGAAGTAAGCATTTCTGGCATGTTAAGATAATTTAGTTTTTTGTGAAGGATAGAAATTATAACATGGCACCTTTTATGTCCAGAAAAGCTGAAAGGACAGATTTATGCTTTGAAAAGGCCACTCTAATATCAGTGACAAGGATACTCAAGCTGTCAGAAGTACTTCTACCTTTTCTGAAGCCAAACTGGCTTTCAGAAAGAAGTATGTTGCTTTCTAGAAACCATCCTAATCTATTCTTGACTAGGTATTCTGCTAACTTAGCCAGCACTGAGGACAGGGCAATAGGCTGGTAGGAAGATGCATCAGAAAGTGATTTCATTGGTTTTAATATGGGTATAACCATTTGGGACTTCCATGGCTGCGAAATGCAACCAGAAGACATAACGGAATTTATAAGATTTAAAAAATAACTTACAGTTACATCACTGCTGTTATAAAAAAGGAATAGGGAATTCCATCTTGTCCAGACGAGGAGTCTTTTAAACTTGTTAAAATGCCTTTCAATTCAGACATGGAGAAAGGAGCATTTAGTCCTGTGGCATTATTGGGAACTGAAATAGGTAATGAGCATTGCATTTGCAACTCAGAAACTGAGGAAGGAGCCAAATTGTCAAGAAACTGTTCAGCCAGTTTAGGTGACAAGCTACCTTTAGAAGATGAATTAACACCCATTCTATATCTTTTAATATTTTGCCAAAAAATTGAAGCATTAACATCTGGGCAGATATTAGAACAGAAATTTCTCCATCATTCAAACTTCTTCCTTTTTAAAAGTTTACGAGGGTGACATGCTACTTGGTTATACAGCTCAAAGTTGTCAGATGTCATTGAACGTGAATAAACTTTTTCAGCTTTTCTTTTTTTAATTGCCTCTGTGCATTCTCTATCCCACCAAGGCGGGGATGGTATTCTATTGGATCCACCTTTTTTAATTGCAACCTGTCATGAGTTTAGTTAAAGCATCAGAACAAATTGCCTCATTGCTAGGACAGATAGAAGGGAGATTAGAAATTCTATTTTGAACTTCCTGGACCTGACTAAATATTGATCAGTTATTTGGCAATTTATATTTCATACGGGGTTTAGGTTTCTGAGTTATATTTGGGTGAAAAGAAGGAAAAGTAATAGTAATAGGAAAATGATCACTGCTGCATATAGAAGGGTGAATAAACCAAGAAAGTATACTAGCTAAATTTGGAGAACATATTGACAAATCTGGTGCACTGGGCTCTTCATCAAGTCGAGTATGTCGTATTGGAATTCTATCATTTAAAAGGCATGAGTTCAGTGAATCTAGAATATTTAACATTTCTTCACCATAAAAATTATTTCTAGATGAACCTCCTCATGCCTGATGTTGGCAGTTAAAATCGCCTAGAACTAGAAAAGGTGTTGGTAATGATTGTAACATATCATTTAGCTCACTATACAAAGATACGGAAGGATGAGGATTATATACAGAAACTATACAAATATTATTTACAGTAATAGCAATGGCTTCAATACCATCACAGACAACAGCCAACAGAGTTTAATACATAAATACTCGTTTGGGCACAAATTGTCCGTCAAAAGTTAAAATCACTGTTTCAGTGTTAGTAAATTGAGAAGAACCATTAATAAACTTTTTACTCCTTATTCGTCTAGTTTTAATAACTCCCACACCCTATAGGAATGCAGAAATTTTCCAAGATCTCCTGTTCTGACCAGTCCATAGGGACACCCATTCTTGTTACATTAAATGTTGGAATGTAAGCTCTGAACTTATGGGAAGTGAGACATTGGCTATCTATAAATGCATTAACATCAATATAGGAAGAGAAAGCTAAAGACGATCTATTCCTACCGATACTTTTTAAACTTCCATTTACAATATTTTTAAAATTATTTTTCTTAAGAAAACTGCCAAACTGTATTGGATGAAGTGTGACAGGATCGGCAGGAGATTTCTTTTTGTACATAAACTGCATGGAGCAAGGTCTGTAGATACATTTTTTCTTGCAACTTGACGTTGGTGGTACTGATGGTTGGTGCACAAAGAGGATCGGGATTGATAAAAGAGGTTGCTTGCTTTCGTCAGAATCAGCACAATTACAACCGCCAACAATTAAAATGATTTTCCCGCCCTTCTTCTTACGCTTTTTATTGCACTGTTTACATACTTTACGCAAGGCTCTCACACGTTTCCTATCAGATTTCTGCTCAGCAGAAAGCTGTTGACAAGATCCATCTGTATCCATAGAGGATGTATCATCAATAATCACCTCCATTCCCACATCAGGCACTCGAAAACGATCCCGGCCTCCGCCGGGGTCGTCAGGGGGATCAACCCCCGTAATAAAAAAGAAAACTAACTAACTTACCACACTAAACCAGCCACTAATATATTAATATATAAAATAAATAAAGAATAGATAAACTACTTAAGAAATAACTAAACTGAATCCTCACTAAATCAATTAATTAAATTTTCTCTAAAAAAAACACGACCGTCAATTTCGGAAGTTTCCCGCGCTTTCCCAGAATATTTTTTTTTTTTATGTTTAAGGCTTGGCAACTAGGCCTTTGAGCCAGGCGCCGTTGTATTGTAGGCTACAATCGACGTCATCCAACGGAGTTCTTGTGAAAACTCGAAAGGCCACATTTGCCTATATAGTTCACATTTCTCGCAAAAACACATAATTACTACTAAAAACTATCAATATTCTACAACTATTGTTTATTTTAGAGTAATTTTACACATTTTTAGAAAATAAAACTGCACAGCACAACATCTCCTTTCAGTTCCCGCCAAAAACTCCCAGCTAGCGTGTTTAGCGCCGTGTCGGGCGCGCCGCACTGGCGGCAGTCCGGGGAAGGCAAGCAGCCCACAATGCGATACAGATACTTATCGAAACATCCGTGTCCGGTAAGTATTTGCGTCGTTCTGAAGGTCAGGGTGCCGCTGGTGCGGTTGACCCATTCCGTCAGCTGTGGCCTGATTGCATCCACCGTGTAGCCGCCATAGGCCGCAGGGTTGTCGAGCTCTTGAGACCAGACGGCGATCATGGAGGCGGTTTCCCGCTTCCTGATCGCCTCGATTTCGACCTGACAGAAGGTCAGGCCTCTAGCTAGGGCATCCTGCCGGGTGCGACGCACCTCTGCCAGGACGTTCGCCTGGAGATGCCAGGGCGGATCGCCTGCCAAGAGGGTGGCCGCCGTCCGCGACACTGTGCGATACCCCCGTATGGTCCTCACGGCCAGAACCCGCTGCGCCCGGTGCAGCAGGGTTCTGTTGTGGCGGTGAAGTGCAGTGGACCAGACGGGAGCACCGTACAGTGCCATACTCCTCAGGATGCCAGAGTAAAGTTTCCGCGTCGCACCCCCCGGGTCCCCCACGTTAGAAAGCAGCCTCGAGAGTGCGCCCGCGGATTTCACGAGTTTGGGAACTAGCTGCTCAAAGTGCGCTTTGAACAGCCATTTCCCATCAAGAACTAGCCCCAGATATTTCATCTGGGGCCCTACTCTAATCGCCACCTCTTGGACCGAAACGGTCAAGTCCGCGGGGGGATTGCGAAATTTCCTATGGAACATGACGGCCTCCGTTTTTGCGGGGGAGACCCTCAAGCCCAGCCTAGCTATTCGATCTACGACAATCGCCAACCCGGCGTTGGCGACGTCCACGGATTCCGCAAATGACGCAGCGCGTGCCGTGGGTAGGGTGTCGTCCGCAAAGCAGATCAGCCCTACCCCGGGCAGGACCGGAACCCGAAGGATCCAGTCATAACCTACGTTCCAAAGAATCGGCCCGAGGACCGACCCCTGTGAAACGCCGCACGCGACGCGTCATACAAAGTATCCATAGTAGTTTGTGATTAATACACCGAAACCTGACAAGTTCAGCCGTCAACAGGCGGCACTTCGGCAGTCAGTTATTGTTGTTATTCACTCACTCGTTGAGCTAGAAACCTGTCATTTTTGTTTTTTAGCCGGCTATTGAAATACCATTAGTCAGATATTTGTTTTTGAAATTTTTAGACATACACTATGTGATCTGTGCTAAAGACTAAAATGATCCGACAATATTTCATTCGTAGACGGAGAATACTATAGACACCGCTATAGTGTGCCGCAGAAAGGGACAAAAAAAGAATATGTCACTATATGTAGGGATACCGTGTGAGGAAAAATTAACTAAATTTGTGATAATTAGAAATTAATATGTAAGGAAGCCTGTAAAATGAACCTGATAAATCGATTTTCATTGATAGGTAAAGGCATACTATGCGGAGGAGAAAACATGCTGCCTAATTAAAATTAATTGTGATGAGGGCAGGAGAGTGACGATGGATAATAATGACGTGGTTCTAAATAACTGCCATTTCTTATGTGATAGTAGGTTTTGGCTTTATGGATAAATAATAGAAAATGTTTATTTTTAATTGGCTTTTATTGATTTTACAAATTTTTTTCACGCGGAACAAAGCTGTGTAGCAAAAACAAACGACAGCTTTGTGATAAAGAAATCCCACTCCGAAGAGACTTTTAGAATCATGTGTTCAGCTCGCCGCTCGATACAATTCTGTTCTCGATTGTTTTGGGAGGCGTTTTACGAATCAATATCAAAATATATTTTTTATAATATTTTCTTAAGTTTTCGCGACTTGTATACATAATAAAACTACGTTTTAACGGTTTTAAGCGCGGTAATTTTATTTGATTTTGGTTTTTCCGACGTTTCGGCCACTTTTCAGTGGCCGTGATCACGGAAGACAAAGATGTCAAGTGTCAACGAGTATTGTTAAAGTTTTATTTAGCCTACCGCCAACTTGTTAATTTTAATTTTGTTTATGGTTATTATTTACTCTATGGGACCCTAATCTAATTTACTACCGCTTCGCAACATGTTATGGCTTGAAGAGAAGAAGCGGCGCAAGAAACTCTTCAGCAAACATGCCTAGCTCTAATAATTTTATATAATATTAAAATGGGTGGAAGGAATAATAAAAGTAATTATCAGTCAAGTTGGTTTGTGTTCCGTTGTACGCAGAAAGTGCTCACAGTGTCTTGAGGTTTGGCAGCTGGTTTTTGCTGGGTTTGGGTCTTAATAGTTTTGATAATTGGATCCCAAACAGGTGGTACTTGCCAACCATCTTCTCTATTGAAATTTGGGAGTTTTTTAATTTCAATAGCCTCACGCATCATTCTAGGTATGAAACGATTCTCTTTCGCGAGGATTTGTGGGTTATCGAATCTGATGTAGTGGTTGGGTTTATCCAGCGTGTGTTCACTGATCGCAGACTTCGTAGGCCTTGTGTGTTTCATGTCAGCAATGTGTTCTTTTACTCGTGTTTTTATAGCTTTAGCTTTTCTGGATGTGCTCATCCTAAGGAATCCTGACAATACTCTTGGTCATACGGTGTATAGGAAACCTACCCATACAGATAAATACCTTAATGGTTCGTCTCACCGCCATCCTAGTCAGTTAGCTACCGTAGGCAAATCTTTGTTTCAGAGAGCACAGAAAATCTGTGACGAGAACCACATAGCTGGATACCTTCAGCATGTCAAGCGAGTTCTACAACGCAATCAGCTGAAGACTCCACACCAACGTCACAAAGGCCCCAAACCACCTTCAGTTGAGCGGTGCCCTGCTACCCTACCCTACATCAAGGGGGTCACAGACAGAATTGGCCACATCCTCAGGCGAGCTTCAATCAAAACATATTTCAAGCTGCAGAAAAAGATTACCCAATTTCTGAGACCTGTGAAATGCAATATCCCACTCCAGGATGCAGGGGTCTACAAGCTTGATTGTGAGTGTGGATTGTCATACATTGGGCAAACAAAGAGGAGCATAAAAACACGAGTAAAAGAACACATTGCTGACATGAAACACACAAGGCCTACGAAGTCTGCGATCAGTGAACACACGCTGGATAAACCCAACCACTACATCAGATTCGATAACCCACAAATCCTCACGAAAGAGAATCGTTTCATACCTAGAATGATGCGTGAGGCTATTGAAATTAAAAAACACCCAAATTTCAATAGAGAAGATGGTTGGCAAGTACCACCTGTTTGGGATCCAATTATCAAAACTATTAAGACCCAAACCCAGCAAAAACCAGCTGCCAAACCTCAAGACACTGTGAGCACTTTCTGCGTACAACGGAACACAAACCAACTTGACTGATAATTACTTTTATTTTTCCTTCCACCCATTTTAATATTATATAAAATTATTAGAGCTAGGCATGTTTGCTGAAGAGTTTCTTGCGCCGCTTCTTCTCTTCAAGCCATAACATGTTGCGAAGCGGTAGTAAATTAGATTAGGGTCCCATAGAGTAAATAATAACCATAAACAAAATTAAAATTAACAAGTTGGCGGTAGGCTAAATAAAACTTTAACAATACTCGTTGACACTTGACATCTTTGTCTTCCGTGATCACGGCCACTGAAAAGTGGCCGAAATGTCGAAAAAACCAAAATCAAATAAAATTACCGCGCTTAAAACCGTTAAAAAGTAGTTTTATTATATATTTTTTAATATATATTTGATCGACTAAAAAGGTTAGTCGTCACATCCCGCGGGCCTCCGAAAAAATTTTCAACATTTTTTTCAAGAAGTCTTTATTGGTAAAGGCTACAGATTCCCCACCTTCCCCAGTTATTATTGACTTTGTTTTCAGTTCTGCAATAACATTTTCTAGTTTAGCTACCTTTTTCGTTAAACGTCTACTTTTTTCTCGAAGAGCTCTTAATTTTTTCAGTCGTTCGGATTATTGTATTTTCGAGCTTTTCCATTTTTTCGCAACGTTCGAGGTGTGTACTCTGGAGTCTTGTCCTAAAATTCAAAAACCCGTTTAGTAAACATAAGTTTGCTGGACACAATATTTTTTGTTTGTATTACTTACTAGTGATGATTGTGGAGAATATACGAATTTATATAACGAAAGTAATTTATCTTAATACTGTACATAGCAAAGACTGTATTGATTGCGGGAAAATCATATTATTTTTATTTAATATAGTGCACTTACAGGAATGTTGAAATTATTTTCAGTTTCCATAATTGTATTTTCATTTGAACTGTAGGAGGAACATGATGGAATATAGGCCATTTTTTCAAAAAAAAAAGTTAATTATCTTTTCAATTTATACAAAAAAGGTGAAGAAATTGTTTACAGAAAATAGTACTTTAAGGAACGTATATAGCTGCGCCGCTTTTACTAATTTTGGCAACGTAAAAAGCATTATTACTTAATTGTTGTCTTTATTGAGAGTGGGTGTAACCCTATATAGAGTGTATCATTGTATGGAAAACAATCTAAACCAACCAAAGCCAAGGGATTTCGACGCTTAAAGGAGTTTGTCGTTAAATCGAGTGACGTTACATGGAGTTCACACTGTAGTTTTAAAAACACTAAACGTATAAAAATCTTATAAAACCTGGTTTGAAACTTAATATATTATTAATTGAATATTTACCAGAATAGGTACAGCATTAGGGAATAGCAGTGTAACTTTCTTCTTTTTGATTAACAATTTTTTCTCAAAATGTCTACTGCAAATTTTTGATGATGGTTTTGGTGTCCAATCTGTCCATCCTGTAGCTAAAATCCAATTCCGACGTAAATTATCAGGTTCAGGAAAACTACAAGAAGACATTAAATTTTTCAGATATTTCATTAATACACGATGCAGAATAAATTCCTAATTGTATTTCATATAATAGTGGGACATAATTTATTAAAATGTTGGCCACACTAAATTTTAAGGTTAAAATTTGTATTTGATTTTTTTGTGCTATTTTAACAATGAATTTACGTCTAGAGTACATTGTACACAATATATGAACATAATAAAATGTTACTGAATGCCTAGTAACTGATAAACAGTGGTATACTTACGAGTGAAAAGACAATCGTGACGTTTTCGTTCCGCTATCACTTTTACACCCTTTAACGCTACACCGCACCATGTTTTTAACAAAAAGGTTGAAATAGGAAGTTTAAATTGTTGAAAACAAAATATAATATGAATTACTTAACATAAACTACGTAAAAACTGTATTTTATAGGACAACGATAGCTATCAACACAAACGTAGTATCCATAGTATTTTCACTATCTGCACTTCAGCTTGACAGCTTTGTTTAGCAAAAGCAAATCGTTCTGTCTCATTTCTTTATACGACATCGGCATAAGTTGCTCTTTTTCTTGTGTGAATACAACGTAAGCTATCAATTTGTCTATAGGTTTCTCTGTTTACGATTTCATTGGAAGAAGTTCCTTTGCCTGCCATTCTAGCACTGAAGTAGGAAACCTATAGAGGAACTTACAGAGTTCCATGCATTCTAGTGTCTCCTATTTTAATTTTATAAGGGACATAATTAAAATTTGAAATATCACTTTTTTTAGTAGGTACACAGAGTACAAATTTTACAATTTTATTTAAAATCACAATGAATGATGAAACATACGTAAATATCCTATAGTAGTCTGTAGATAAAACCAATATTTTCTAATCTAATCGTAGGAATTAGAATTGAAATACATATTAAGTCTTCACATCACAGATCACATAGAATAACTTCACATCAACATTATTACACAAGCTGTTACCCGCGACTCGTCCGCTTTTATTTTTATACGTGTAATACATATTTTTTTATCAAAATCCGTTTTTTCCGTCCGATCGATTCGCTGGGCAGTGTGGTCCAGGCAATCATTGGGAGGGAGCATCCAAATTCTGCGAGACAGTAATGTCTCAAAAGGAGGCCGCAAAACGAGAAAGGAAGAGAGGTGCGCATGCGCCCCGCGGCTACTGACATTAGTCGGGGTCCCAGAGACGCAGGTATGCGTAAGATCTCCTCCCGTAGGTAATACCGCTGCAGGGGTCCTACAGCATCTGGGGAGCGAAGGATCAAACCCCTGCTGACGAAATGAGTCTATCCTGCTTCCCCGGGGCATTCTCAAGCACCGATGCGCAGGATCAGCGTAGGAGTAACTATGTACCAAATCTCACGCTCTTCCTAGCATAAGCGTAGAAAGATCAAGATGTAGAAAGAAGGTGGTTAAATATTTATTTATAGTTTGAAGTCAGTTTTATTCTTTTTAATCCACAGGTAGCATACCTATGTACCCTCAGGTTACAATCTAACAAATTTTATTAAGATGTTTTTAGCCAGACAAGTCATGAAAAGATTGAACAATGTCTAATATTTGTGTAATTTAATTTATGGAATGGTGTTTTTTTATTGTTCGAGTACAGAAAATAGGCTGATATCAGCCCACCTAATGGAAAGTGGTTTTCATCACCTATGGACATGTCTATATATTGTCACAAATGACTCTGGTCAATAGACGCTATCAATTCACACACAGCACAAAATTCCACGAAGATGATGACCATGCACTGTTTTTTGCAATTTAACTATGAACCCCTATTAAGTATTTAATAGAGAAACCCCTATTTTAAGCTACCACCTAAGAATCTACACATTTTACTTTAGAAGAGAAAATTGATTGTGTCTTTTGATTTAAATAGTTATTTTGAAATGGTGTTATGATTTTTTAAGGCCAAGTCTACAATAGAGGCACACAACTAGACACAGCCTTAGATAAAACAAATTGTGATACTAAAATTTAATGGTTTTTTTTATATACTATAAGCAAATTAAGAGTTTATAAAAATAATTTAAAATTGTATCACTGAACTTTTTCAGTGTTCAATTTGTTCTAAATCTATACAGAGAGGAATAAAATATCAAATATAAAACAAAATCATAAATAGCTACTTTTATTGCATATCACATTCACATTCCACTGTGGCTCAATATCAATTACAAAATTATTGAAAAATTTCCACAGTGGCAACACCTCATAGATGGAACATTCCAGAGGACTGCTATAAATGCTTACAATGGCTTACATCATAATAATTTATACAAATAAGTTTTAGTTAATAATTAAAGATCACAATCAACAGCAAAATGAGATATAGTAGTTAGGTATTATGCAATAAAATAATCGGAGTATAGTCTTCGCCTCCCAGGGAATCCGTTATTTCTTTCCTCCAGGAGGCTGCAGTGGTAGACCTCTTTCCTTTCCACGAAGTTTTATTCCAATTGCCCTTTCGATTTTGCCAAGAACAATGTTGTTTGGAATGCCGCGACCAGCTTCGTAGTCATTCACAATTTGAGGTTTCTCGCAAATCTTAGTTGCCAAATCTTTTTGACTCATTCCTTTTGCCTGCCTTCCTTGCATTATAAGCTTCCCTAAATCCAATGGTATTTTTTCGTGACGCAATTCTTCAGTTTCTCTATCAAGTTTTGCAGTGTTTTTTGTAGTGCCATGTTGTTTATTCGTACCAGCACCATACTTTTGCTGAGTATCGACAGGTAAACCCTGACGGCGTGCAGCGTTTACTGCCTGTTCAGTTTTTAATGCTGATGCTTTCGGTGGTTTTTTACGAAGGATAGTGACAGTATCCCAGTCAGACATGTTTGCACCTTAAAATCACTGGTTTATAAAGTAATACTGAAATCTTTACCTGATTTATGTTAAATTACAATAAAATTTCGTCTGTAAAAATGAATTGTCGTCTGTCGTGTCGAATAAATTGACAGTATTTTTTTTATGGCCTGGTCTTTAAGCCATAAATTAACTTTATTTATTATTTTTATTTAAGTTTATGGCTTGGCAGCTAGGCCTTTAAGCCAGATCTTAGTTTACAATATAGTTTCATTTTCTTAAGACAATGTGTAGCACAGCTGAACTGTAGGTAATCAGCTAGTGCCAATCACCGGAGTTCTTGTGACAACTCGAAAGGCCACATTTGGCTACATAGTTCACATTTCTCGAAAAAACACATACTATCAATATCCTACAACTACTGTTCATTTTAGAGTAATTTTACATATTTTTAGAAAATGAAACTGCACAGCACAACCTCTCCTTTCAGTTCCCGCCAAAAACTCAGTACTTTTATATATGGGTAATAGAGTATAGAGTTCATAGGTTCATTTCTGAGGTTGAAACTAATATGGAAGAACTGATAAACTTGGAAGAGGACTAAATTTTATGTAAACTCCTGTTGATTTAATGTTTAGGTATTTTTAATTTAAAATAATAAAGTGTACTATAATTTTTTACAAATACTATCTTTTTAAATTTTTTATGCTATCGTTTTCAGCTTACCCAAACAAATCCAACCCTGGATGCACTATATATAGAGACTAGTATGGATACTACGTACATTTCATTGTATTTAAATATATTTATCCAGCGATGCCAGGTGCACTGTAATTACAGTAGATTTGCTGTAATTTTACTGCTTTTGCTGTACACTGTGTTCCAGCTATACAGTATACAGTGAACAGCGAAAAACGTAGTTTCTTTTAATATTAACCACCAAAAAAAAAGTAGATTCACCATTCACTGCGTGAAGCGAACCGCACTGTGTTCTACTTCAAGTAAGCATTACATCTTGGGCCGGGGAATTCCCACAGTACGGGGAACAGTCAATAGATGACTATTATTTAAGAAAATTGAGATGTTTATATTTAGCATGGTCTTTGTTTACTGTAAGCTACCCTTGTAATGTTGCCGATAATAATAGGTAAGTTTATAAGGTCATTTGGAAATAGTGGTTACATTGTTGGGATTAATTGTAGTATAATTAGTATTACTTTTAAAATTGTCATTAAAAATGTCGGCTCGTGAAAGCGACGACGGAGGACCCTCCATGCCGAAAAAAAAAGAACTTATAAGCAGAAATTTCGTGATGAATAGTTACACCATGGAAACTTCAAAAAGTGGTTGCGACATATGTATAGATATTGATTGACAAATTATATGTAAATTATTATATTGATTATTAAATACATTGATAATTCCAATAAAAGTATGTTTTTTTCACTGTAAAAACACTGTAATGAGTTTTATGATTTACTGTATTTTCCTACCGATCTACTGTAATTTTACATGCGGAACACTGTATTTTTTTCAATCCAACCTGGCAACACTGTATTTATCAAATGTGTTTTTTAAACTGAAAAACTACAGCTTTATTAATTAATGTGTTCAAATAACTTGTTTGAAAAATGAGTAATGGAAATGTTTCTGAAAGTGAAGAGGAGATGTTGGTTTACGCAGAGTTCGAAAATTGCGTAGACATAGAAAAGTACAGAAATATACATGTTTTAGGAATAAATGAGAAAAGCCCTATTATACAGATGGATAACACTATTTTCACGGGTATGTATTCTGGATTATGTGAAAGATGATATTATGATATGTGGTGTGACAGAAGATTTATTTCAGAATACAGGAGTGTGGAAGGAAAAGACATCTTGTGCCGACCCCAATTAATTGGGAGGCTAAACTTTTGCACAGTGTCATCAGATTAACGGAAATTAAGTTTAGGGGTATACATACGCCTTATATATAGACACTAGACCTGTTATTTGGGCTAGGAAACAAGTTTTTAGGGTCCACCAACAAGGTTTGAATGAATAATGGGAAAAATAAAAATACGTTTGATAAACAAGGTTATGTCACTTTTGTTGAAAAAAAGTTTGATTTGTGTTTAGGATTTTTTTTTTTTTTTTGGTTTTGAGGCGAGGGAAAATGCTTAACCGATTTACGCACAAACTGGGTCGTTGCTAGGGGAACGACACGCGTCGGTCGGGGGCGATAACACTGCAGCAATAGTATGCTCTTGGCAGCGCTCCGTCCGCGATCGACGTCACAGAATAGTGTGGAAGACTCCGAGCGTTGCTGCACGGGCGAGCAACCCCAATACCCACTAAAAACCCCCTCCTCCCTGACGACCCTGCGCTTTGAATGTGTTGGAAAGGCTGAGATTTAGAACATAGTTACGCCCAGCCGATCCAGCGCAATAAAGTGCCTGGAGTGTGCCCTGGGAGAACACACCCCACTTCGTTGTGCGGGGGTAGAAGGTCCTTTGCTCTTCCTAGCAAGCTAAAGGCCCCCCGCGGTAAACGGAACCTAACTCAGGGAGGGAAGTAATGCGCGTACCTGCCTCTCCGGGTGCCAGCTGAAGGCCGGCGACCTCGAGAAGACGCATTGGCACGCGCTGCAGGACTTCTCTCCCTGTCTCGTTCTGCGGCCTCCTTGAGTGACATTACTGTCTCGCAAAAAGTAACCGCAGCCCCCCAATTGTCGCTGCTCTGCAGCATGGCCTTGACCAAGTCGCAGAGCGAGTCGACTGGACCTACGTGCGTCTCAAGTTCGAAACGCTGCGGCGCCCATGCGGCGCACTCGACAAGCGTGTGTAACGCCGTGTCGGGCGCGCCGCACTGGCGGCAGTCCGGGGAAGGCAAGCAGCCCACAATGCGACACAGATACTTATCGAAACATCCGTGTCCGGTAAGTATCTGTGTCGTCCTGAAGGTCAGGGTGCCGCTGGTGCGGTTGACCCATTCCGTCAGCTGTGGCCTGATTGCGTCCACCGTGTAGCCGCCATAGGCCGCAGGGTTGTCGAGCTCTTGAGACCAGACGGCGATCATGGAGGCGGTTTCCCGCTTCCTGATCGCCTCGATTTCGACCTGACAGAAGGTCAGGCCTCTAGCTAGGGCATCCTGCCGGGTGCGGCGCACCACTGTCAGGACGTCCGCCTGGAGATGCCAGGGCGGATCGCCTGCCAGGAGGGTGGCCGCCGTCCGCGACACTGTGCGATACCCCCGTATGGTCCCTCACGGCCAGAACCTGCGACCTACCTCGGGATTGCCGGACTCACCGCCCTCCCAAAGGATATGTCGATCCTGCAGGTACGCGCCCAACAGCCTCGTGAGGTACGGGGGGACTCCATGCGCGCGGAGCCCCTCCCTGATCGTCTCATGAGGGAGGCTGTTAAAGGCGTTCGCTATGTCTAGCGACACCGCAAGAACGACATCCTTCGCTTGGACGGCTTCGTCCGTTGACGTTCGCAGCGTCTCGAAGGCGTCCATCGTGGAGCGCCTCCGCCGAAACCCGAACTGCGTTTCTGAAAGCCCCGGCTCCACAGTGTCGAGATGCTTCACGAGCCGCTCCGCCAAGATCTTTTCGAAGACCTTAGCGACCTCGTTCAGCAGCACTATGGGCCTGAAGGCGGACGGATCGTTGGGAGGCCGACCTCCCTTGGGAATCAGGCACAAACGACCCTCCTTCCATTGCGACGGGAGCCGACCTGCGCGAATACAGGCTTCGAACAGTTCCCGCAGCTGGCCGCGTAGATGTTTAGCGGCCAGGAAGAGGAGTCGACCTGGAACCCCGTCGGGTCCCGGTGCCGTCTTCCTGCCCCGGAGCCGGTCCAGGGCAACGTCTAGTTCCCCCTCGGAGATGGAGTGAGGCTCCTCGTCCGTGGGAGTGTCGGGAACGGGTGGACCCATACTGGGGGGAGTGAAGTTTCCCGGATCCGGGAAGAGCCCGTCGATAACCGACCGGAGCACCTCGGGTTCGAGCGTTTCCGTGACCGTGGATGTGCAAGGCCGCAACGTGTTGCGAGCCCCACGGTACGGACGCCCCCAAGGGTCCCGATCGAGCGTCTCGAGGAGCTCGGCCCGAGCCCGGGCTTTCGCTTGCAGTATTGCAATCGAAAGGGCCTTTCTGGCCTCCCTAAACTCTCCCACGAGTCCATTTTCCGCGACGTAGTCCGGAGGACGGCGCGCCCTGCAGCGTTTGAGCCTGTGGCTGATGATGCGAACTGCCTTTCGCATCTCGCCCAGCTCCTCGGTCCACCAGTGGACCTGCTTGCACGGAGGCTGCCGCTTGGAGACGCGAGGCATCGCCGCGTCGCAAACCCTCGTCAGGGTCTTGCGCATGTGCTCTGCCTGCGACTCCAGGTTCTCGAATTCGACTGGGTAGGCCCAGCTTTCCGTGAGTGCCCACTCCTCAGCCTGCTCCGGATCGAGCTTGGTAAGGGCCCAACGCGGGAAGAGAGGGGGGCGATGAACAGGGCTCGGACCGGAGGAGGGGGTAAGCTCAAATCTGATGTACCGATGATCAGAGAGCGACTCCACCTCCTCCAGCACCCTCCATCCGACAACTCTGCGGGCGGCCGCATGAGTGGCGAATGACAGGTCGATGACCGATCCACCCCGCGCGCGCACGCAGGTCTGGACCGATCCCTGGTTCAATATGGTCAGGCCGGATTGAAGAGCCCATTCCTCAACCGTCCGGCCCCTAGGTTCCGTGAACGTATTTCCCCAGGAACAGTGTTTTGCGTTAAAGTCGCCCATCACGAAGATCGTTTTAGGCGACAATCTGTCTATGGCAGCCCTGATGGCGTCCAAGTGAAGCTCGAACTCCGCCAGGGGGCGGCTGCGCGAAAAGTAAACGCCTATGACGACGATACTCCCGCTCTCCGCCACCGCATAGCCCTTTCCTCTTTCAAGACATGTAAGCGGTGTGCCAGAACCGGCTCTGGCCACCACCGCTACCACGTCGTCGAGGTCGCCCACCCAATTGCCGCAAGGCGGCACGTAATAAGGTTCGCTTATTACGGCCAAGTTCGCTTGCCACTCCGCCATCGCCTGCAGGCACAAATCCTGAGCGGTGGGGGAGTGGTTTACGTTCGCCTGAAATAGTATTGTTACGGGCGTACTAGGCATTGGAGGTGTCCATTGCGCGTACTCCCGTAACACCCGTGCGTTGTTTCGTCCTCGGATGGACGAATTTGCCCTTCACGTAGGGAGGCTGGCAGAACCTCGCCAACGTGGGGTGGGCAGCGTTGAGTCCCCCCGCCGCACACGCCGCGCAGTGGGGGTTCCGGGCCGTGCAGTCCGGCATCTTGTGTCCGCTCTTACCGCAGCGGAGACACAAGTTAGTCCGGTCCGGGCACGTGTCCGGACAGGTCTGGGCGCCATGGCCGACGTTGTAACACCGGTAACAACGTATCGGTCTGGCTTCCAGTGCCTCTACCCTCGCCGAGGTGAAGCCTACCACGAGGTAGCCCATCTCGACGATGACTTTGGCAGCAGCGACGGGGCACATCACGTACGATGCGCCCAAACCGCCCGGTCCTGCACCGATGTGCTTCGTGCGCACGTCGTCGCGCCGGCATTTGCCGGCGCGCGCGATCGCGTCACGCAGCCCATCGACCGTGACCGATTCGTCCAGCCCAGAGACGTAAAGCTCCCCACGCTTTACGGGGCGGACGACCTCGGCCATCCCTGCAAGGGCTCCGCGCAGAGCCTCGGCGACGCGGTCCGCCTTGGCCGCGCTCTCGGGTCCCGGCTGGAACTCGAGAAGGCGCGCGTCCCTGACGGTCCGCACCACCTTCAGCCCCTCGCGGAGGCCCATGGCCGCGATGTCGACCACCGTCGAGGCCTTCGCGAAGACCTCGCGATAACCGACACCCTTCGCGGCCGCTGCCGGCAGCAGTTTGATGATAACTGCGGCCGACTTCGGCTCACGGAATACTACCGCAGGCTTCGCAGCCTGTTTCCGTTGTTGCTGCCCCCGCCCCGACGGCAGGGGAGCAGCTTGCGCCTGGGTGGGGGGAGGGGGCCCATCGGCCCTCGCCCCCTTACCCTTTTTCCGCTTGACGACCGTCGTCCACGCCCCCCCCTCCGGGGCGGGGGCGGGGGCCACGGGCGCGGGCGGCGGCGCGACGTGCGCGATGCGAGCGCGGACGGCGGGCGCCGCAACGACCGATGTCGCGGCCGCGGGCGCCGTCCGTTGCCTAGGGGCCGGCCTAGGAGCCGACACCACAGGCACGGGTGCCGTGGCGGGGGCCGTTAATGCAACGGCGGCATCGCGTGCCGCTCTCCGCTGCATTTTCAGCCTCCACTTCACCCCCCCTCTATTCGTCTTTTTTTTAGGGGGGGGGGGCCGGTGACGGTGGGGAGTCCGTCACCCCGACAGCCGGGGTCGCCACCACCTCCATCGGAACCGGGGTACTTACTTCCCCCGCATTCCGCCGGACGGCAGCGGCAGCCGTGGCCGTTTTCGGCCTAACGGCCACTTTTGGTGCCGGTTTGATTGCCGGCGCCTTGCCTCGGTCGGCCGCTAGCGGTGGACGGAGGGTCGGCGCGGCATTCAGCCGGTCCTCGATTCCGGCGAACCGGGCATCGAGTATGGGGGCGACAACGTCGATCACGGCCCGCACAAACGCGTCGTGATCGATGCCGCCGGGCCCCGTTGGAGCGGGTGTCGGCGCCACCCCGTTGGCGGCCGCTGGAGCTCGCTCCGTCCCGACGACGGGAGCCGGTGTCGGCCCTGCTACCGCAGCACGGGCCGGACGCGATTTTTTAACCGCAGCGGGTGCGGCGGGCGGTTCCGGTACCGCCGCCGCCTCCGCCGTGGCGGCTTGGGCCTTTCGCTTGACGGGTACGGGGGTCGGCGCCGCCATTACAGCAGGCGCCGGCTCCGCAACCGAAGCGGAGGCCTTTAGGGCCTTACGCATGTCTTCAAACTCCCTGCGGTAGGAGCGGTTTTCCTCCCGCAGCGAGCTTAACTCCATGCGTAGCCTGGCGTTCTCGTTACCGAGCTTCCAGGCCTCGGATTCCGGATTTCGCGTGACCAGTGTGTCGACGATGTCCGACACCCTGGACGCGGCCTCCTTCAGCCGGCGCACGTAAACCCCCTTCAAATTGCCCGACGTTTGGGCAATTTGAATTATCTCGGCGACCTGGGCGCACGCCGCTAGGCGGAGCTCCCCAGGGCCGAGAGCCGATATATTCCCGACGAGGGCGGCGCACTGGCTAGCCGCGGCCACTTTGGCGGCGGTTGCCTTGCGCGCCTTGCGCCCCTTTTCACCCCCCTCGGTGCGGAGGTAGGCCTCCGCACCCGCGAGAATGCTGGTAGACGCCGCGGGTGCGCCCCCCGTGGGGCGCAGAGGCGAGCGCGCGCGCGCTGGGGAAGAAGCACCCGACGTGCCGTCCGAATCGGCGCCGCTGCTCTGGGACCGGTCCCAGAAGCGCGACCTCGATCCGGGAACGAGCATCGGGGCACACGAAATCGGCACCGTTGCCGTTGAAGACGTTGACGGCGCCGCCGAACCCGATGCCGAAGACGATGAGGCTGTGAATGAACATGACGACGTCGTCGTGCCCGCCGCCGCTGCCGCTGAAGACGAGGACGTGGACACCGCCGCAGCCGAAGACGCAGGCGCCGACATCGCAACAGCGGCTCCCATCCCATTAGGGAAGGAAGACGAGGGGGTCGCCGCTGCCGCGCCTACGAGGTCCCTATTCACGACCCCGGCCGAGGGCGCGAGTGAGGCTCGCGCGACAACCGGTGTCGTGGGACGGCTGCTCTCGACGTTGCAGCCCGAAAGGTTGCAAGTCGATGTCGTAGGCACAGGTGAAGCCCGTGCGCTATACGACACCGTCGTCGTAGGGCACCCATCCCCTGCCGTCGCTGAACCGGCCGCCGTGTATACCGGACTACAGGCAGGCGCTTCAGGGCGGGAATAACTATGGTCGCGAATCGCACCGTAGAGCGCGTGCTCCAGCGAGTCTGGGACGCTGCCGGACGGTGGGATGTGATCATGCTCTACGTAGGCGCCGCTCCCTTGCACGAGTGAGGCTCGCGCAGAGGTGGGTGGCGCCATGTAGGCATATTGAACTATGGTGCTTGCAGCGCTCACGGCCAGGCAAACGGCCGAGTTCGCTGCAAGCAGTACGTTCCTATCTATCTCCGGGTGTGCTGCGCTCCTGCGCGCGGCACGCCCGGATGGGGCCCTAGGCGCCATGGGAACCGGAGGCGGTCCCATCGCGCCGCACCTATCCTCATGCGTGGCGGCGGTGAGGTCTACCACCGCCGACGCATCCCCTACCGAGCCGGGCATATCGGCAGCCGTGAAAACGGCACTATCCGCATGCCCGTGACGCGGCCCGGCAACCGACCTGCTGCGACGGGCCGATGAAGAAGACGCCTTTTTCACCCGCGTCTCCCCGATCTCAGGCATTAACCAGCCATCCTTGGCCTTCGCGTGGTCCCGCTTTCGCGGGACACTCGAAGGCCTCGGGGCCTTCTGGGGGCCTGGGCCATCCATTACTGGAGGCCCGTTCCTTTGCCGAGACCAGTCGACGCGTGTGAATAACTATCGACACAAACGACCGTTATTGCGTAATGCGCTTAGGCGCGCCGAAATAAACAAGCGAATAGAGCTTAACAACTCACCCCAGTCGAAAAACAACTGATTCGCGCCGGAATCAAACTAAATAACACTGTACACTATCACTACACAACTGTTGTCGCAATTTGTCGCTTTTTGAGAGCGAAAAAGCGTAAAAAATTGCAATTTTCCGCAAAGAGCACGGGCATTTGCGACTGCTTCGCACCTCCCCTCCTCCCCCCTCCGCCCCCCCCACTACTTAAAATTCAGTGACCACTATTGTAAAGTTTAACCATTTTCTACGCTTTAATATTCGTGATATGGTCTTAGATATGTTCTTTCTGCTTTAGTTTATGACACAGCCAATCCCCCTACAAGGATTTTTTTATGCTTAGTGCCTTTGTCACTCTGGCTTTCATGTATCTAACTGGGTATTTAAATTATAAAACATTGGGACTTTAAATACTATAATGTTCAGTATGCTGTGGATAGTCATAATTTGTATTTTTTTCATTTCTGAAGTCTTAGCAACATGTCTAACAAATCTTATCAAATTCAGTTTGTGTCCTAGACTGTGTAAAAACTATATCTCATTAACATAACCTACCCATGAACAAATTCCACAACTTTATAATTCAAGGTAAATATGAGAATGCCTTAGGGACATACATGTTTTTTGAGGATGATCCTATGCCTGTAACCAAAGATCCATTATTTGACAAATTAGCTGAGAAAAATTTAAAATACAAGTGTAAAACCAAGAAGGTTCTTTACATGCAACATGCACATATAACTCCTAAGGAAGGAAAAGGTATGTAATATATTTATGTTCCACAGCTTTATATATATCAAAGTATCCAAGTATATATTTTCTGGATGTTATTGTCTCTGCTGTATATTTTACTGTTCTGTGAGTTATCGCAAGGTATTAAAGCTCTTGCTTCCAAAATTATAGTTATTATTATTAAAATAAATATCATAGGTTATGTTGAAAAATGCATGTAACAGCTAATAAAATATTTTCAATTTTTAAATAGTTGTTAATATATTGGTACATAATCTATAAATCATTATTAGTTCAAACATAGTAACAATTGTATTTTTAACTCAATTCAAATTGGTATAAGTATATAATAAGAACAATAATTTACTTAACGGATCAGCATTGTTGGCTTCTTGGTGATGACCCATATTTGAGTCCTCGAAATAAAATTTCAAGAGTACTTGGTATCATACATTCCAAGAGCGTTATGACAACCCACAGAGGTCTGTCCCGTTTAGCGGCTCGAGCAATAATGCCCCACGCTGGCCGAAACTTTCGCTTTTATAGTCGTGAACAACCAACTGACCGTCATTTTCTTTTTACGTTTTAGCTGGTACCAATTCAGACTTTTGGATTAATAACAAAGGTGAAAATAATGTAATTACTCAAGTATCAGATGTTTATTTAAACACTTACTTTGTTATTGTTTCATGTTTTTCTACAACACATTAAAATTTTAAGAAGGTACAACAATATAATGTACCAAATATTAGATTAACCTAACACATGCATGTCATCAATGAAGCAACATGATCCTTGCATGATGTTTGATGTAGTACCTCTTCTTGGATAATGTTACAGATATAGGTTGTTTCATGCAGATGTGGCTATAGGTGTAATCTAATTGGGTCACAATCAATATCTTTGACATTATCGCAGGTGCGCCCCCCAGCCTAAAAATTGGAGTTGCCACAGTTTAGACAAATTTGCAAAAGTGGCACCTATTATTTTCTACTTTAATTTGCCGCACAATATAACAATTTGATACTAAACATGCTATACTTGAAATCAAACAATGGATTGTATTGTCAGTATTAAGGAGAACTGATTATTATCTATCTTA
The DNA here is from genome assembly GCA_019925095.2 of Dendrolimus kikuchii. NCBI lineage: Eukaryota > Metazoa > Arthropoda > Insecta > Lepidoptera > Lasiocampidae > Dendrolimus > Dendrolimus kikuchii. Next base: position 9,394,232 of record CM034391.1, on the reverse strand, counting down.
ACATTACTTGAATCTTTACTTACATGTAGTTATCATTATTGAACAAAAGGCAATGGTCATATTGTCATTGAGTAATACATGTTAAATTGGTGTATAATTAGTGTCCCTTATTTGGATTATATATATATAGATGTTTTTCCAATGTTCTCTCTAAATCAAGTCTCTTTACTTAAAAGCCTCCTGGCAAAGGCCACCTCCAGCTCATGCCAGTTCTGCCTGTGTAGGGCATTAGCACATCCCCAGTAGGGTCTAACAGTAAGCCTGAGGTCTTTCTCCCAGCCCTTGGACCCCTTGGGTATCAGTGGAATCACTAGCTGGCTCGAAATTGATTACTTGCTGCTAAGCATTTGCCTTAGCTGTCTCTATTTCTGAGAATTAATTCTAATTTAAAAGGTCAATAGTGTTTTTGAATTCAATTAAACATAACTTATAATTTAATTGAAAGTTCATAAGTTCTGAACCATTTTCTGTTTACCTAGCCAACTATAGGAATTTACAGAAAGTTGGCCGAGAGACATCGCTCATAAGTCCATAAATGTTCCACTGCTGACTTTGATCCTTACCATCTTAGAGGAATAGATAATATACTTGCCATGCCATTTTAGGTGAATCAGTCATTTTAAGAAGTAAGCTACCTCCATATCAATATTTGTTTTTGTTTAATATCAATAACATGTATATTAATTGCCAGTAGTTTATTTATGCATTTCCAAAATCAAAAAGGCGGGAAATTGGCTTTCTAATTTAAAAAAATGTGTTTCCCATCTAACAATTCATCTAAGTTGTGAAAAAATGTCTTCTTTCATCTAAAAAGTGGTTTCAAGTAGAACAGTTTAGTAACTTTGACATATAGGGTATTTAAATCACATATCAAGCCATTTCTGCCTTTTTATCCTAAGTGACATTTGTACCTAAATATTTTTTTTTGTTGTAACTGGTGTTTTAATCAATTATTTTGTTTTAAGACATTCAATTTTAGTTAGATAAGATTTAATGAACCAAAAATTAATTGTCTTAAAAGAGAATAATTGCTTAAAATACCTTTTGTAACCCAAAATATATTTAGGTACAAATGTTGCTTATGATAAAATGATGGTAAAGGCTCGATATGTACTTTGTTATATTAGGTTTATATTTATGAATAATTTCAGACTGGTGGACTGATTATATTCATTTACCAGATATGTTTATTTTTAAATTACTAGTCAGCTACAGCAAAATACTTTTTATTAATTTATAGAAAGTGATTATGTAAATACTTGCCGATTTATGTTTTAATTTTTAGTGGTTCAAGATCAACAAGATAAAGTACATGAGATTGAAGATGAAATGGAGCTAGTTAATTTTAAAACAATGCAAGACGCTTTGGATAAGTTTAAAAATAATTGGGATACATTTACAAATGCAACATCGGCTATATCAACACGAAATGTTAATGACGACCCTATGGATGCAAATATTTCATAGGAAAAGAAAACGTACATCTCATATTTAGGTGATTTTAATTGTCTTACAGCTGCACTAAGAGCGGGATAGTGATTATGTGAATGAACATTTGTCTATTAATCATTTTTAATTACACTGTATATTATTATATGCTAAGTGCAGTTGGAACACAGTTAACAACTGAATTATATTTTGTCACTGACTATCTTGACATGGACAAGTTTTAAATAAATATTGTACTCATCTTGTTTTTAATTTGAAACTTCATATACATACTAAATTATTGTATAGAAATACTAGGATATGTCCGCAACTTCGTCCACGCTCGACTTGAACTTCTCGCGGTATTCCCGATACAAAGCATCGCAATATTTAAACAAATAATGTAAGCTATCGTTTTACTGGAAACTGTCGGAATAAGCTAATTTTTATGCATGTGAACAACTTCAAACCGCTCCTAGGAAAATTCCCGGGGTTAAAAAATCACACATTTTATTATATAAAATTTACTATCGGTCAGTGAAAAAATGGCATTGGAATTTGATTTTTTAATCTAGTCATTTAATATAGCAAATAGCGCAGATTCTTAAGAATTTGCTGTCGATAAACGAAAATCGCGTCGAAATCGGCCCAGTAGTTTTTTGAATCCCGAACAAACGGACAAAACTAAAGAATTCTAAAAAATAATGCATCGTGTTCTCTGTCGTTTATTTAGTCTATTCCAATTGGTTTTTCTTTTAAATAGCTTTAATTTACAGACACAGCATTTTTCAAATTTTATAATATAGACTAGCGGTACTGGTCTGGTACAGGTCCAGCCCAAAAAAATTTGGAATCTGATTGCAGCTCCACCACAATTTTTTTTTTCAATATCGGTCCACCCGTTTAGGAAGAAGTTCAGTGATATACTACTAACAGCAGAATTTTATATACTTATGTGAAATGAAATGTTCTTGTAAATGCCATTGAAGTGGCCCTAAGAACAGAAAATTGTCGTGCGTCTATCGCCGCAGCCCTGCTAGGGGGCAGTAAGTCATAATTAATACTTAGTTATACTAAATCCAATGCACAAAGAATTCTCAAAATCGGTTCAGAAACAAAAAGTTACAAACGTCAATCACTACAACATATTCTACTAGAGTTTATGGATTTATTGTTATATCTTCGGGACTCAAGACCAGTGAAATTTATATGGCATTATTCTTAAACTATAATGAATCTAACGCAAAAAGGATAACCAAAATCGGTACAGAAATAAAAAGGTTTGGCTGAACAACATAAAAAAAATTGTCGACGAATTGAGAACCTCCTCCTTTTTTAAAGTCGGTTAAAATCGAAAAACATGACAAGAGGTGTTCGAGTTACATAAGTTTAGGAACCTCTAGTCGTTGTGAATGATGGGGAATTTACACTGATCGATAAAAAAAAACTTAATTTCCTGTGGTACTTCATATCCCGGAAACCCGTGGGATTTTCCCGGTAAGGGTTTAATTCATGTATATTCATACAAAAAAAACATTGCCCTACTGGAAATACCCTATGATTTTAAATATTGATAGACAACTTTGATCTTCTGCTGTCCAACGTTGACGAAGTCAGGGGTGAATATTAGTAAATAATCGGCAGACAAACCACTGTATCTATATCACCAAGATAAGCAAGTTACTCTTGTGTTATGGGTGATATACAATGACCACTCTGGGGCAGATACCATATAACCAGACAAATAGTAAATAATACAAAGTTCGTCTACGAAATTTACCAGACCGGGGGTCTAATTCTGCTAAGACTATCTCGTTAAAAACGTCTGTCACTATCGTCTCAATCGTAGATTTGCCTGATTTCGTTATTCTGTTCATACCAATGGCGTGCCACGGGCACACCACTCTGTGAAGATTTATAATCGAAAACCCGCAAAATGTATTTTTGGTATTTTCAGTATTCATTTCGGCCAACGTCAATTTCTGCTAATGGTAATACAATTTTTTTTACAAGTTATTCTGCCGCGATATCGAGAAGATAATGTAAATTTAGTAGAAATACTAATTTGTGACATTATTACAATATAATCGTACTTTAAATATCTTGCCAACGCTAAGTTGTTGAAATAGCAGAATTGGGCCCCAGGAATCCAACCCGAGACTTGTGCGTTCCAATAATCTAAGCTGGCAAAGGTTTATCGGCGAGCCATGGTATGCGGTGTTCTATAGGAGTCGGTTCTAGGTCCCCTCCTGTGGAACATCGCATATGACTGGACTTTGAAGTGTCGGATCCTCCCGGGCGTCAGCGTCATATGTTACGCAGACGACACACTGATCGCCATGTGCGGGAGGACTCGTTGGCAAGCGTGCTTTCTAGGCACGGCTGGGGTGTCGACAATTGTAGGCAGGCTCCGGCGTCTTAGTTTGTAGGTGCCGTTACGGAAGACCGAGGCCGTGATGTTTCATGGTCCTCGTAACCGTCCACCTCCGGACAGCAGCATTACAGTAGGAGGCATCCGCATCGGCATCGGTGAGACCACGAAACACCTCGAATTGGTCTTCGATAACCGGTGGGATTTTTCGGCACACTTTTAGCAACTGCTCCCCAGACTAAAGGGGGCGGCGGGTGCACTTTCGCACTTGCCCCCCGACAACGGGGGGCCGAACGCCACGTGCCGAAAACTCTTCGAAGACATAGTACGGTCGATGGATATGTACCGGGCCCCAGTTTGGGCGGACCGCCTGACGGCCCGAAATGTTGCGCTGCTTTACCAGGCGCAGCGTATATTGGCCGTCAGAGCAATAAGAGGATACTGTATCCATCGAAGTGGCCTCGCTACTCACCGGATACCCCCGACGGGACCTGGAAGCAAAGTACTTAGCGTTGCTGTATCAGTGGCGCAAAGAAGCCCTGGCCAGGGGCACCAGACCCGCGCTTCGTGAAATCGAGGCGTGCCGGTCGGAGCTCCTCCTGGTTGCTGTGGTGGTCTGTGAAAATCGGTTTAGACGCCCCAGCGCGGGCCCCGCCACCGTTGTGGTGGCGAAGCCCGTCCTGCACGACTAGCTTAACAGACCACCACCACACGACGCCACCCTGACGTTCAGGCTGACATAGGTCCTCTCGGAGCAGCTTCTTCGGGAGGTACCTGTGTCGCCTCGGTCGCGAGCCCACGTCAGGGTGCCATCACTGTGACACAGGTGAAGAGGATACGGCGATACACACATTCCAGGAGTGTCCAGCCTGGACAGAGCAGCGCCGAGACATCGTCGCCTTCACCGGATTTGACTCCTCGCTCCCGGCCGTGGTTCGCACCATGGTCAGGAGCAAACCCGGATGGGACGCCGTCTCCTCCTTCTGCAAGCGCGTCATGCTTGCGAAGGAGGAGTCGGAGCGGATGCGTGAGCGGACATCTTTGCTCCGCTCCCGCTAAAAGAGGACGCTGACGCCGGAGGGCGGGATATGACCTTCGGCCGCCGTAAGCGGGCGGCGCGGGTATAAGGGTTCTCACTCACCTACACATGTCGTCGAGATGAGAGCGCGAGTGTCCGCACACGCTCACCTCTCCTCCCGTGGGGCGCGTTACAAACCGCACCACGGCCACACTACACCTAAACGACGCCGGGGGACAAAAGATGCCCCCATTGTCGCGGTAAGCCGCGTCCTCAATTGGATTTCTACTGGTAAAAAAAGGCCGGCAAAGTTTTAGCCATAGATAATAAAACTAAATGGGTTTAGCTCACTTATATCAGAGTCCGTCAACTGGCGTTGGGATAAAGAACATACTCTATATTTAATGAAATAAGGTATATATTACTAAACTCGCATCTTTTCGGGGCTTTTAACTGCACCGACAGAGAAAAGGGGGAATCCCCATTACATCTTTAAAATGTGTGTACGGCAGTATATATAAAGAACGTCAATTTACTATAAAACACTTCGCCGACTGAAGTTCGACGAGAAAAGTATACTTTATAAGATTAGTATACCTATAAAGTAGTAGCATTTTATTTTGTGCATTTAAAGGTTTGTTTATTATTGAATTACATATTACAATCCTAAAAGTATAATGTTAAAGTGTGGTGATTCCGTCTTCAACGAGTTATAATCATAATTTCAAAAAACTTCGTACTTAATACATTTATTTCGAAAAATGTAAGAGTTCTAATGGGAAACGCAATCAAAAATTATGCAAGAGAATATAAGTTGTTCGTTTTTAACAAATACAAAAAAGTTAGATTTGTCGAATTTATATTGGTGTATTCATTACCTAGTTTAATTCATTTTATTTAATTAATTTAATGGGAATGTAATGAGAAGGGATCAAAGTCACGTGACAAAAAGAATGTTAAACTGCAAGATTGATGGGTACAAATGTAAAGATAGACCAAAAAAGAGACGGATGGATTGTGTGAAGTATGATAATTATGATTTGTGTGAGAGGACGTTTGTCAGAATAGAGGTGTGTGGAAGGAAGAGACATATCGGGCGACCCCAAATAATTGGAAGGTGTTGAAAGAAGATTCATTATTTTAGTTCTATTACGCCGTTATTAGACGTATCATTTTTGCCTTTCAATATGGATAAATCAGCCAAAATGAGCCATTCTGAATCATTGAATATCATTGAATGCCGTTGTGTTATTTCAGTTCTGTGCTTTCAACCAAATTGATTCAATTTGTTTGATCCGACTAAGACTGACGGTCATAATTGAACAATAATTCTTGTTTCATTGATTTAAATTACTTTCATCATATTTCATAAACTATGTCATTTTCTATAGAAACCTAAAAGCATTTAATATAATACCACATATCCTTTAGACGCATAATTATCTTAAAAACTATTCAACGTACCTGTCTTATACGAACCAATTTTCGTTGAAAGAAATATTTAAGCTATACATCATCATACATGAACTTTTCCAGAATTAGTAACACCGCTATTATTATTTGCTATTTCATATACCGACAGTTTCTAAAGATAAACGTAAGATAATTCTAAGAATAGTCCATCCGTGCTTAAGGGGAGGAAGGCTCGAGCGTACCCACAGCCCGAATAATGGACGCCAAGAGGAGCTCAGCTTATAATAAATATGTGTAGTTACCACGACTTGAAACTTAAAACAATCACTTTTAGTCCCATATAAAGCATTTGCAAGATATAATTTTATTATATTCATTTAATATTATTTTCAGAAGCCGATATGGCAGTCAAGCCGTCATTAGAAAAAATTCTTCAAGACATTCATAAAAATTACGTAAAATTAAAAAAACTAGAAAAGAAAATGAATAACATTACATTATATTCAGTACTGAATACCTTACTGAAAAAAATGCAACAATGTGATAATTTATTTAAAAGCCTAAAACCGAAACTAGAATTCTTAGGCAGCTACTTTGATGGAGTACGAGTTGGAAATCCAAATGAGTTTGATATTAACGTGATTTTAACGCTACATTTAAACTATAATAAAATAATACTAGATGCAACTAATGTACAAAATGGACATACAAGTGTTGTAATGCCATCCGAATTTAGAAGATTATCTAAAACTCCCGCAACTGCAGAGAAGGGGTTCAGAGACACCCAATTTTGGTGCGATGCATCGTATCGTTTATCCGTTACGAAGTTTAAAGCATGGATGCAAAGTGTGGTAGATGCTACATTAAACACCTTACCACAAGTAAATGGTAAAAGAATGCTTTATGTAAATACTAAATCTTATGAAATCGACGCAAAGATCTCCGGCCCGGCGAATACTATTACAATTAGAGATAACGATCAACTCATTGACATTGATTTAGTTCCCACGTTACAGTTTAAACACCCCAAAGTACCTATTAATTCAAGTGTTCGTTTTGATAAACTTCGATGTACACACATACATCAGTACTTTATTGTACCAAAACCTATCAACAATGATTACAGTTGGAGACTCGCGTTTCCTCATCAAGAACGGTATTATATCAATGGTAAAAATAATTTAAAGAGTTCCCTTAGAATAATAAAACTGTTGAGGGATAGGCAATGCTTCAAGAAGTTGGCAAGCTACTACATTAAAACATTATTTTTGTGGGAAGCAGCGGAACAAAATGATGAGTTTTGGAGAAAAAATTCACTATCGTATTTAGTTATTTATATGTTGAAGAAACTCAGAGACAGCCTGAGGAAACGAGAAATAAAAAATTTCTGGAGTCCTGATCATAATCTCCTTGAGAAAATAAAATCTGAAACCAGCCTTCACTGGTGTAATAGACTTAATAGTATTATTTATCATATGGAAAATGTGTACGATCCTTCTAGGTTAATGCAATACTTCGTAAACATTTAACTCTTCATTATGAACTCAATAAAATAGAAAGACATACTTTTGCGTGTAATTGTACTAGAAGTCTTTAAAATTCATTATAATTAAGTTTGTACCTAATTTTTGTATCAATAAATTGTACTTACTTTATGTAAATATATTACTATTATGTACAAATAAATATATTACACGAAGTTTACAATTTGCATTTATTAATGGAAATAAAGGAAAAAGAACGTATTTATTTTAAAACTAGCTGATGCCCGCGACTTCGTCCGCGTGGTGCGGTTTTTTAACTATCCCACGGGAACTCTTTAAATTTTTCAGGATCAAAATTATCCTATAAGTTGACCAGGGATATAAGCTACCACCATACAAAATTTCATTTAAATCGGTCAAGTCGTTTCGGAGATTAGCCGGTACAAACAGACAGACAAACAGAAAAAATATTTGAAAAAAATCTAAATTAGTTCTATTTCACTTCTTACATCCCCCTGCCTCGGCTTTTAGCATTTTTTTTCATTGTACAGAAATTCGACCTCTACAATTTTATTATATGTATACCTAGTCTTGCAACAAAATATTTTATTGTAACAAGGAATTGTTTTTTTTTTCTATTGCAAATAACATTTATTAGTTTTGCAGTGTGTTAGTTTAATACATTAATATAAAACAATTTAAAATATAGAAAGCTTATTCGAAGTGGTCTCCATTGGCTGCAATACAGTCCTTTAAACGTTGAGGCCAGTTATCAATAGAAGCACGCACTCTTTCCATGGGAAAATTCTTCACTATCAATCGTATGGATTGTTTTAGGGACTCCAAATTATCATGGCGTTTAGAGCAAGCTTGTACTCTCTAAAACTGACCATAAATATCTTAATATACACGTAATTGTATATTGTGGGAAGCAAAACTATGTGTTTAGGGATTTACAGAATAAAATTTAATTGGACAGAATAATCGTTTTTTTTTCAATTTTTTATATGAAGACATTGTAATTCGTAATTTAGAATGTAATGACAACCAAAAACGTACACATTTAAAGAGGTGTAACATCGACAAACAGCTTGTGTGATGTTGGTTCTGTTCAACAAAATCATAAACCAGCGGATTAAGATCGGGACTAGACAACGGCGAGTCTTCAGCTCTGATGAAGTCCGTAACGTTCGTTTCCAACCAAGACTACGTGGACCGAGCTTTATGACCCGGCGCCGAGTCTTGCTGGAAGGATCATTCTTGGTTATTGAACATGGTGTTGTTAAGGGGCTTAACTACCTTCTCAAGAATGGTATCTTTGTACACTTGTGCCGATGTTTTGATACCTTTTTCTCAAAAATATGGCTCAGTCACTCCTTTATAGCTAACACCTCACCAAACCATCACTGAAGACGGATAATGCCCACGTTGCACCCTGTCGACTAATTGAGAAGCTTCCTTAGAGCTTTGAGCATAAATACGGTCATTTTGTTTAATAAAATGTTGCTGAATTGTAAAAAAAATTCTCATCCGTAAACAATATTTTTCTGTGACCTCCCTTTGCGTACCGCTTCAGTACTTGTTTCGATTTTACCACCCTATTCTTTTTTAAATTATGAGTTAAGAAATGACCAGTGCTCTTATAGGCTGCAAGTCCTAAGTCATCTTTTAAAATACGCGACATTGTTCTAGGTGATATCTTCATCTCCCGAGATAAAATCTTTTGCTTTGGACAGGATATCTTCGAATTCTTTCCCTTCCTGCTTTGAGCACTTTTTTCGTACAAACACTACGTGGACTGCCAGGTCTTTTTCTGTCACAAACAGAGGAGGTCTCATTGTACCTATTAATAGCTCGGTACACAAACATTTGACTAATACCAAGCGTGTGGAGAGTTTTAAAAATTGCATTTGGCTCCATACCTGCTTTGTGTAATGCAATCACAGCGGTTCGGTTCTCTTTATCGCCAAAATGAGAAAACAATGAACAATAACAATGACAGCTTCCAACTTCAAATGTAATATTTTGTTTTTTTTAATTGTAACAGTATTTATGGCCAGACTAAGTAGATGGATTCTTACAGATTATGTACTTAATAAAATTCATGAGTCTACCACCGCTTCCAAAGCAATTTTAGTTACTGTTAATACATAATATATTAATTAAAAAAGTAGGTGTCCCCTTCCGTGATCACGGCCACTGAAAAGTGGCCGAAACGTCGGAAAAACCAAAATCAAATAAAATTACCGCGCTTAAAACCGTTAAAACGTAGTTTTATTATGCTAAATATGATTAGTAATCTGTAAATAGTTTTTTTTTTCGATGCCGAGAATGAACATAGGATACCTTTTATCCCGAAAAATGGGGATATAATATATTTCTCTCTGTTTGTTATGCTTTTACCGAAAAACTATTGGACTGATTTGGCTGAAATTCATTATATATGTAATTTTAATACCGAGGATGTACAAAGGATACTTTTCATCCTGGATAATAGGACAGATTTATGTAAAGGTTATCCCAGGAAGTAGTATATGAATCGTCATTTTTGTCATTTTTTTTCTTCTTTAATGGCTTCTGCGGTTAGCGTTGAGCCACCGACAAATGTAGATCGTCTCGAAGAACTTATTCAACGTATTCAGTATCATCATATAGGAAACAGAGTTTTTACTTTTACGATATAATTAAAACGAGGAAACTTTTATGTAAACAAAAAAAACCGCGTATCCAAAAGAATTTGGAAAGGGAGAGGTTCAGAGAAGGAACTGGAAAGATTAATGATAAATATTATATATTTATGTACAATGTATTACTAAATGAAAATAAATAAATAGTTAAGTAAGAGAAAAAAAAATCTTAATATCTTTATTTACAATAAACATATTACATACCTAACAAACGATAAATCAAATGATTATTTGATGATAAAAGGATTTTGATAGAAGTGGGTAAAGGAATGAGGAGCTGTGTAAGACCTTGGAACGGCTGTGAGTGATCGTATTTTGTACATTTCAGGAAAATGTGATTCACATCCTCCACTTCACGACATTCGCATAATTCACTGTTAACTAGATGTTAACTAACCAAACTTAGCTAGATGGGCGGATGGGTATTTGAAATATAAAATACAAAATACAGCATTTCAACTATATGTATTTAAAATACAAAATACAAATTACAAAATACAAAATACCATCAGGTGTTAGGTTATGTAAATAAAATACTCACAAAAATCTTATAATAATTATTATTACGTCCTTGCTTATGAAATTGCCGTTTTTTCTGAAATAAGTTAATCTAATTTTATTATATTTTTTTTATTCTAATCTCCAGGGCCTTGAAGATACGAATATTTCCATCTTGTAGGTACGCGTAGATCTTGATGGTTCCACCCGGATCTATGCGTGCTTATATCGGTCTCATGGCAGGGAATGCACAAAGACTGAAACCGCTCGCTTTTTTGAACACGTTCACGAGGTGATGGACAAAGTTTTTGGGCAGTATCCTTTAGCAGAGGTAGTCATACTCGAGAATTTTAATGCTCATCACGCTGAGTGGTTGGGTTCCCCGAGAACTGCTCTGCCAGGGACTATTGCCTACGATTTTGCTCTCGCCTATGGATTCACTCAGGTGATTAGGGAGTTTACCCGAGTACCGGATAGAGTGGATCATGAGCCTTCTTTGCTGGATCTTCTGCTGACCACACACCCGGAGAACTACCAAATCTCCATCAGTGCTCCACTGGGAACCTCTGATCATTGTCTGGTATCTTCGGTGGAGCCCCTTCCTATTCCCGATCGGACTCGTCTCGCTGGACGACGGAAGGTGTGGCGATACAGGTCAGCAGATTGGGATGGACTCCGTGAATTCTATGCATCCTTCCCATGGAGGCAGTTATGTTTCTCGTCGGAAGATTCTGATCCGAGCACAGACTCGATCGCCGATGTAGTACTGCAGGGAATAGAATGTTTAATTCCAAACTCAACTGTACCTATCGGTGGTACGAGTAAACCACCATGGTTCGATAAGTCCAGCAGTGAGGCTGTAAAGCTAAAGCAACAGGCTTATCGAGCCTGGACTGCAGCGCGGGCTCGTCAGGATCCAAGTTCCTCTGACCTGAAAAAGAGATACAATGCCGCCCCCAGGTCCCTCAAAAAACAGCTCGCGAGAGCAAAATTCGATCACATCGGCAGAATTGGTGAGCGCCTCTCTAGCTACTCTTCTGGGACTAGAGCTTTTTGGGCCCTCGCCAAAGCTGTTGAAGGAAACTTTTGTCGGGCATCTCTTCCACTTCTGCGCACAGTGTACGACCGTCTGGTACACGCCGCCAAAGATAAAGTTAATCTTCTGGGTGAAATCTTTACAGCCAATTCAACTCTTGAGACAAAGGAGAAACTCCACCTACAATCCCTGAGAGTGAGTCTAGAATGTCGGAGGTGCGCTTTACTCAAAAATCATTCCGATGTGTTCTCCTCTCCCTCGACGTCAAAAAGTCTTCTGGCCCTGATGGCATTCCTACCATTGTGCTGCAGATGTGTTTAGCTGAGCTGTCCCCAGCCAGTTCTTGCCCGACTTTTCGCTCTCTCTTACTACAAGGCTTGTGTCCTCGCTTCGTGGAAGGTTGCCCATGTGCGCCTTGTCCCCAAAAAAGGGGACGTAACAGACACGTCGAATAGGCCTGTAGCAATAACCTTTTGCTCTCAATGGTGATGGAGCATCTTATCAAGGCGCAGCTTCTGTGTTACCTCGGAGATTCCCAGCTACTAAACGATCGGCAATACGGCTTCCGCCACGGTCGCTCAGCTCGGGATCTCTTGGTTTACCTAACCTACCGCTGGGCTGAAGCCATTGAGAGCAAAGGGGAAGCACTGGCAGTTAGTCTTGAATTCTAAATATTGCTAAGGTCTTCGACCAGGTCTGACACAGGGCTCTTCTATCGAAGCGGCCATCGTATGGGATACCCGAAGGGTCTTGCACCTGGCTATCCAGCTTTTTTGATGAGCGCAACATTCAAGTCGTTATCGACGGTTGTTGCTCAAGTTTCAAGCCCATCAACGCTGGTGTGCCCCAGGGTTATGTGATATCGCCAATGTTGTTCATCTTACATATCAATGATATGTTGTCTATTCGCAACATTCATTCCAATGCGGAAGACAGCACAGGTGATGCGCAGTACTCTGTTCGTGCAAACGTCCCTCGATCATTTGTGGGGGAAAGTTGGGTTAGACTTGTATCTGAAGTAGAGTATTCTTTAGAGAGAGTCTCTGAATGGGGAAGACAAAACCTTGTTCATTTCAACCCCAAGAAGACATAGGTCTACGTATTCTCTGCCAAAAAAACTCCATTCGCGCAATCGCTTCAGTTCCATGGAACTCCCCTTACCACCTCCAAGAGTATTGGGATCCTCAGTGGTGACATCGCGATCGATGTTCAGGGGCCATCTTGAAGACAAGGCAAAGCTTGCCTCTAAGAAGCTAGGAATGTTAAACCGGTCCAAGCAGTACTTCACACCGCGCCAATGCTTTGTGCTTTATAAAATCCAGGTGAGCCCGCGTATGGAGTACTGCTCACACTTTTGGGCTGGAGCATCTGGCTACCAACTCGATCCTCTAGACTGTATTCGACGTCGAGCCGTTCGCGTTGTTGATGATCCCATACTCACAGACGGTCTAGACACGCTTGGCCTTATTAAAGACTTCGTTTCTCTCTGCGTATTCTACTGACTGTATAAACGGAGAGTATTCGTTAGAACTGTATAGAATGGTGTACTCGTCCTCTTTCTACCGATTTCGATTACATCTCCACTTCCTTAAGCCGCTTCGCTCATATACGCAACGGTTCTGTAGAACCTTTATCTTGCATACCGTGGAGATTTGGATGAGTTCTCAGCCGAGGCTTTTCCACAGCGCTACGATATGGAGTTTTTCAAAAAGGGTGTCATAAAATTTCTTCGAGGCCGGCAGCGGGTTTATGAAATCTTTGGTGTTGCAAATGTCCATAAGCCACAGTAACCGCTTTCCATCAGGTGGGTCGTCAGCCTGTCTGCTGTACTCCAGCTTTAAAAAAAGGTCGAAATTTCCAGAATAGAAGCGGGAAAACCAATAACAAGTGGTGCGTTCATTGTAGTTTCGCTCTTAAAGGTCGTTGATGTTGCTTGTCGCTCTTACCGTGTTGCTGCCACGACGGTACTCTTATTCCATAATTACTCGAATTTTAACTATCCATGATGATGAAAAAGATTCAAATGCGAAGAAAACATAATTTTTAAAAAAGAATTTCATGTTTTCAAAGTAAAATTAATTTGAAATTATATATCTTAGCCAAACAAAAATATTTATTTGAAATGGCCAGTACTGCAGAACGTACCTAATATTTAGCGGTCACCATTTTGCTTATGAAAGCTATCGAGCGCTATTTTCTGAAGAACACACCCATCAATGAGGTAGCTAAATGTATTTTATAGCACTCATTGAGTCCGAATAGATAACTGTCTTTTTTAATTTTAAAAGAAGAATATATTCTACCGCTATAAACAAACCTAAACATTCACCGGTGAAAACTGGGCTTTCAGGAGGTAATTTAACCTTTTGAACTATATCATACTGTGAGTGATACATCCCAACCCCCAACATACCAGTTCCGCTCGAACCGCGCTCGGAAACGGTCGATTTTCTCAGAGCTCCTCGGGAAAAAATTCAGAAAAAAAGGTTTTTTGATAGCTACAGTGCAGTGCGATATATCAGTGTGTGCGCGAAAGTGAGGCGCAGGTGCCTGAACAAAATCTAGATTCGTAGCAGTTCGAATAAAAAAGTTATGGTGAAAAAACAAAATTTGTAAACTTTGAAAAATCATAACTCCGAAACCGAATCGGTGACACCCGGTTTTTAAGGGCGGCTTTTGTGGGGCCCCGTTGCCCCCATCCCCCAAAAATATAATAAACAATTTCCCAATTCGACCGAAGAAGTTATAGTGTAAAAAGTGAAAAAACGTGGACCCAAGTTGGCCGTTTTTGGACCTATTCCAAATTCAAAATTACTAGTGAATAGAGCGTCGAAAACTAAGACATATTGGCCAGAAACGACCTTAGGATTTTGGATAGTTTTTCTGTAAAAAATTAAAAAGTGAGTAAAATTTTTGGACTTTTTTGTTTTCCGGCCTTAAGTCGAAAAATTTCTTCGAGACTTAAAATTCGGCCACGGTAGCCAGCGAGAGCCTGCCGAGACGCGTCGTCCGACACCCCACCCTTGGGAATCGGAAGAAACCCGGAGCTGCCAGGATCAAAAAAACAACTTCCTAACCTCAAAATTGCTCCGGAACTACTGGAGCAATTGACTTGAGGTTAGGGAGGATTGAAGACCATCTGGAGGACGGCGCAAAACCGGTTCCAGCAGAATTTTATGATAAGTAGTTTTAAGTTATTTTTAATTAGAATATTAAACTTTGACCCCCCATATCTCCGAAACTATTGGAGGCGCGCGGGATTTGAGACTACCAGTTTGTGCGCGCTAGGGAGCTCTACCTAGCCGTACCCAAATTCCATAGGATTGTACTAGAAAAAATCCGGAAAAATTTCAAAAATTTAAAATTTTCAAAATTTTCTAAGTCAAAAAACTTTTTAGTATTAGGGCAATTTTATTAAAAATCATAATAAATTAGAGCACCTTTTAGCGGACTTTCCGGATATTTTTCGGCATTTTTATCTCCAATACTTTCGGAAATATCGATTTTTAAATAGTTTCTTGTAAATATATAAATATATATAATAGGTAAAATTAAGATAGTTGCAGAATCGGACAGGTCTCTTCAAGACCTACGCCCTGACCCCAAACTCGGCTGTCCTAGGCCAAACCAGGCCTGAGAACCAGGTATTTACTGGATTTTGGCCAAGGGCCGCCGCCATTTTGAAATTTTTGTTTTGCCTATATCTCCGGATATACTGATCCGATTTTGACGCGGTTTGGACTGGGACGTAGAACTTGACCTAGCGGACAGTATCCGGGGGTAAAAAACGGCAAAATTTTTTGACATAAACCCCCCCCAGAAACGGGTAGGGAAGGTAATCGGACTAACCTTAGTCGAAATCCGGCGCCGCTGAGACGATTTTTGGCTGAGTTACAGCTGTTTCTCGCCGAAATCTGACAGCTAGCCGCCATCTTGGAAAACCTTTAAACCCCGATAGCTCCGTAGCTATTGGGCGGACGAAATCGGGATTTCGACTAGGGCCTTTCTAAGGGGCTACTCTATCACATAAGACCAAAAAATTGACAAAAAATTTGAGAAAAAACTGAGCACGTGGGGACGTAGATCTAACTTGGGGAGACCTTACGAACCCAAACACGGGTAATTTTGACCCTCAAGCGCCCAAGTTAGAGCTACTCAAAGTTTAGTCGGCGGCCATCTTTAATTTTTTGTATTGCCCATATCTCGGGCCCTATTAGGCTTAGGAAGACCGGGTTTCCACTAGGGAGACACCCAGGACTCTAGTTACCGATTAGATCCCTTCAGGATCAAATCGGAGTTGCATGGTCAACCCCCCCATTTTTACCCCCCATCCGATAGAGCTCGTGGAGGCGAGAAGAATAAGCCCAAGCACGGTCGTCTGGCTGCAATATTGCGTGAGCAGTGAAGGGTCGAAGTTTGGGAAGTTTTATTTCGGTAAAACTTCGGACACCACTGCTCCCTCAATAAGGCAGATAGGTGGGTCGTGTTTGGGGTTGGACAACTCGGCTCGACGAGACCTACCATCCTACATCCCCCCCACCCCTCTATCCCCACCCCTATTTTTCAAACCTTCCTATTTTACTTACCTGTGTTCCAATCTCCTCGTTCTTGGTGTCATCGTGCTCCTCGCGACGCGGCGGACCCGTTGGCACTGCTGGAACGCTCCCTGCTCCTCTCCTCTCCACTCCATCAGGACCTGAAACAGAAAATAGTATTAGAAAAGTGTATATAGCAATTAGATATAAGGACAGTACTTACCTAGTATATAGTAGCTGGCACGCCGACGCCTTCTGTAAAGAAATAAAAATAGTTTTAGTCAATTTGACCGCAACTAAGTTGTTTTTGTTTTTTATTTGACTGTAATTTATACGATTGACTGGTTCAATATATATTGTTTATCTTTTATTATTTGACCTTTCA
Organism: Dendrolimus kikuchii; assembly: GCA_019925095.2. Lineage (NCBI taxonomy): Eukaryota > Metazoa > Arthropoda > Insecta > Lepidoptera > Lasiocampidae > Dendrolimus > Dendrolimus kikuchii. The sequence continues at coordinate 9,377,377 of CM034391.1, read as the reverse complement.
CCTGGTGTTATTGCGCCAGGCGAATAGTATAGATAGAAAGTAAGTTACCTTCCCAGTGAACTAGTGATCTCCTTTCACTGGGAAGATGCATAGAACACCAGTAAGACCCCGCGCACCAGCGAAGGTAGTTTTGACGCCGCCGGAAAAGGTACCACTACCTCCGGGGTTAATCCCCGTCGTGGGACCCGACACGGCGAGAAGGGAGAGGATTAGGAACCAGATCAACAGGGACTGGTCCCCAGTGACAGATGACGTGGAAGAGACGGTGGCGGAATCCCCTCCCGCAAAAGAAGAAGCAAGACTGGAAGTCAACATAAACAAGAGCCCCCTAAGTATAGGAACCCAACTAAGAAAGAAGGTGACCCTGACTTTCTCCCCTCCTACTGCAAGGGTTGTGAATAAGACCTTCACAAAGACGACACCACCGAAAGGAGGGAAAGGGACAAGTAGAGAAACAGAGGCGCAAAAATGTATCACCAAGGCCACAATCCACCTTAACGACTCGCGAAACTTGAAAACGGAGATCAAACAGGGCGTACAAAACGCGGTAGACCGCCTGTACGCCCTGTTTAAAGAGTCAGAAAGGGAATTGGAGAAGACCCGGGAAATGGTGAAAAAAGGGGGCGTGGCTCAGGACGAACGGGAGAAGAGCACTAATGATGCTGAGACCCAAATACAGAAGGGTGATTTGGAGGAGGCGACACCGGATACGGTAAGAGTCGATCCAAATCAAACTATGTATGGGATTATGAATGTGGATGACAGAGCCTTTCTTAAAGCAGGTTGGGCCAAACTTGAGGACAAAATGGAAGTGCAGGCCAAACTCCTCACGGAAGCAACCGAAGCGATGAATAACTTCCAGAAAGTTATTCAGAAGCACGCATCGGAAGCGAGCGAGGTCTGCGCTCCAAAAACGAGCTACGCGAGTGTGGCGGCTGTAAGACCCGGGGCTAAACCCCTGACTTACAGGACGCTACACTCAGTAGCCATAACATCAGGGGAAGGGAAAAGCTCGGCTGAGGAAACCCTCAAGGAGGTTAGGGTGGCATTAAATGCCAAGAAAGGGGGGGTGGAAGTCGAGCGAGTCCGTAAAGCGCGAGATGGCCGAGTGATAATCAGCTGCAGAACCACAGAGGAGAGGGAGAAGCTCAAGCAAAAGCTGAGCAAAGAAAGAGCAGACCTGGTGGCAGAAGACATCATCAACAAACAACCTATGGTGATGATAACGGGTGTACTAAGGGCTCATACAGACGACGACCTCTTCGGGGCCCTCAGAAACCAAAATAGATTGGTTTTCGAGGGCCTGGAGGAGGGCGGCGACTGTATGGAAGTCGCTTATAAAATCCGAGGTAGAAATCCTAACACCCACAAGGTAATAATGAGGGTCTCTCCCCCCCTCTGGAGAAGGCTGATGGATGTGGGCACTGTCAGGGTCGACCTGCAAACATTGCAGGTGACGGATCGGTCGCCTTTAGTGCAGTGCACCACCTGCCTGGGCTTCGGGCACGGCAAAAAGCTGTGTACGGAGACCCAGGTGATATGCTGCCACTGCGGAGGTCCCCACACACGGGGTGAGTGCGAAGACTACCTAGTTGGCGCACCGCCAAAATGCAAAAATTGCGTCCGAGAGAGGAGGACGGGACCAGAGGCAGAACACAACGCCTTTAGTGAGGCGTGCCCGGTACGCATAAGGAGAGACGCAATGGTGCGCGAAACCGTAGCCTACTGTTAGGCGGGCCTCCGGCAACAACACAATAGTAATGGATCGGAAGTCGGGCATCGTTGGTGAAAAATGGATTTACAAACTGGTGGTAAATACGCGACAATGGACCAGTCAACGATGCACGGCCAACGATTCGGCTATCGTGCGTGGAGCCGGAAAGTCTTGCCTGGCAGTAGGATCGCTTTCACCGTGGGACACCACAAATTAGGAAAAGGCGATGAGTAGACAAGTAGGAACACGGGCATCTGTGACAGCACACACAATAACACACACACATACATCTAAACACAAATCTAACCCATAAAAATGGGAGCCAATACAAACCAACACAAACCAATTCAAACCAGCACATAACAACATACAAACGTAAACTCTAAGGCACAAGCACAAAATAAACATACACCAACATACATTGACATGCACCAACACAAACCAACACACACTGATACAAACCAATACAGACAAACACGACCAACATAAACCAACACAAGCCAACACTAACAAAACTTGACAACATGCACAAATATACACAAAAACACTAATAAACTACAGTACACAGAATAGTAACATACACAGAAACAATCCACTTTTATTGAAAAAATGGATAGTTTAAGTAAACATGTATAACTGCAATACACGGTACATATACTAAAAACAAAAAACAAAATACAATAACAAACAAAATAAATACTTACATATTGCAGAAGCCCGTGCATAGTAGCACACCTGTAACAAAAAATCGCATTAAGAACTGTAGAAGTGTAAACATATATATTGACCAGATATAAATATAAGGTAAAAATAAAATTGTATAATCAATGACACTATAATAATATACTTAAGTATATATATTGATAGCGTCAACAATAGTATAGTAAGATAATATATATTGTATAACAAACTAGAACAAGAAGTACTACTATGGTAAGAAGGACAGAATTAGTTAAGCATCAAATAGTGTAAGAAAATAGATATGTCATTAATTAATTAAAACTAAACAGAAAAATGTAAATATTCAAAATTCAAAATTATAAAAATATTGTACTAAACAGGGCAAAATTGTAATTTGGAAATAATTTAAGTAAATTGTAAAACTTATTAATAAAGAGCAAAAAAGAACAAATAAACAAAAATCCTACGATCCCATCCTAACCAACTATCAAAATCCCGTCGATATAACATATATGTAAAAATATAATTCTATATCTAAATAGTATAATATCGATACATAAATAAGAAATATGTAGTATATTAAAATATACACATAAATATATACACATATAAATAAATATCTATACTATACATACACAAGAACAAATACACTTGATACATATAAAGTATCTATGTATGCGACTGATCATCTTCCCCGGTCCAACACAAGCTACGTAAACACAAATCTCGTGGAAGGTGTTGGATCGAGAAAGGCAACGCGGGCGCGTATGCAGATATAATACAAATAAAACACAATAATATATAGTAATAATATAAAAAGTATCTAAAATAGTATGTAATTTAATATAAACATATGCATAAATATATAAAGTATACTTACCTAACCCACTTCCTTTACCCCAGTAATATATATATATAAACAAGTAGGAAAAACAGGCAATTTGACTCGGGCATATCTTGTTCGCCTGAGCTGAAAGGAGAAAAAAAAAAAAAAAAAAAAAAAAAACCCCCAACATACCATCTGTGGAACGTTTGAACGCATCACTAAAGATATGATGCTAGTTGTCATTAGCGCTGTTGAATTTAGAATTCAAAACAGAGTTGAAAGCATGACAAGATTCAAAAGTTCTTTTACTTATGCCCAAATGCAGACGAACATCAGGCTTAACAATCAGAGCTTCATATTAGCTCTTAGAATTATCTTAACAAAAGATAGTAATTTTCTTGCTGGTAACACAAGTCGGGTGCGGTATAGGTATACGGCATATTTATTTATTACCTGAGATATAAAATAATTATGAAGATTATGGATAGGTATAAAAAAATAACCACAAAGGCTAAGGCGGGTGTTCCGCTTCGCTTCGCATCTGCCTTAGCCTTCTAACCTATATTTAAAAAGTGGAGATTTGTTTATAATAAATAAATGTGCCGTATATCTATACCCCACTCGCGACGGCTCCAACCTCTGTTGGTAAAGTGGGTCACATTGCATCCTGGGGCGACTTAAGCCTAAGCTTCTTGCGCGGTTGAACAATAGGTGTAGCTTCACTCGTTATCTCGTGTCATTTCAAACAAGCGCCGGGTATAGGACGCAGGTTTAGGTTTAGCGAAGTAGTTATTTTCGCTCAGAGTCTTCGCACACGCTGCGTGGCGCTTATCGCCGCGGCCCGGTCCCACTCCCCACAGCCGAGAGCGACAAAGCATGGTACGAAATGTATTCCCCTTTGATTATATACATACATACATAACTTCACGCCAGTTCCCTTGCGGGGTAGGCACGAACAACAGAGCGCCATTCAGGCTTATTCTTACACAAGTTACACACCTCACTTGCTTCTTTGACATTCATAACTGTTGTCATGCACGCTCGTCTGTTCTTGAGGCTCCTGACATAACTTTCTGCTAGTACACGATCAATTTGATCATGGAAGGTGTGTCGTGGTCTTCCACGACTTCTGCATCCATCCACTTTTGCATTGTATATCTGTTTGGTCATTCTTTCATCATGCATTCTTTCCACATGCGCGAATCACCGGAGCATTCCTTTGATTATATAACCTATATAATCAAAAGTTTTCCCCCTACACATAAAAAATCATTTTCTGAGGTATTTTTTCCCACTGAACACGGACCTAAAGTCAGAATTGGGGATAAATGAGCACATAATCTATAAAATCAATCGCCCCACTGATAAAAAGATTGCGATATTTATCGGTTTTTAGGGATTTTATCAATTCTTTGCAATTTACGCCTAATTCTCTTTTCAGATTCGTGATCAGCGGGAAAATATGTCAGAAAATTACCGTCTGACATCCAGCTAACACAACTTTTTTTGTTGTGGACCTGTGTAACCAACGTGTCTTTACAACGCATCAACAAGAAAGATGAAAAAGCTGTTTAAAAAATTAAACTCACATATTTATATAAATCGAGAAACAGAAATTAACACGTTTAATTTCGGCTTTACAGAAAACGTACTTCAAAAAACAAGTATTTATAATAATTTAAATTTTATTTTATGTTCTTATTGTACGTTTAGAGATAAGGGACGTATTTAAAAAAAAAATCTAGCGCTTTTCAGTAGTTGATAATGACAACGCCTTTTCTCTAATAAGAATTGACAATACTGAACGTCCGAAACGTCCGTGCACACGTATCAGTCGCGGTTATTAGCCGCATACGATAACTTGTCACTTGTGAGTCCCTTATATAGTGCGGATCAAGAAGCTTGTAAGCTTCTTGATGCGGATCTTTTTTATAGCGAGTTGTAACACCTAAATAATCCTTAAAAATTTAAATTCATTTTTATCTTGATCACAGAAATTATATTCTACCTTACACATCATGTAAATTAATTGTTTCCGTTTTAATTCCTACCTACGAATAGAGATTTATTTTTTATAACAATTAATCTCAGGTAGCAGCAACCCTAAAGAGCCGCCATTTTATTTTGTATCGCCATTTCGTTTTTCTCGTGAGATGGAAAATTAAATAAGAAAGTGAGATAGAAATAAAATATTTCTTAATTATTTAACATATAAACCCTTATAGAATAGTTTATGGTAGTGTTAACATTATTTTATTTAGGTAAGGAATATAAGTGTCGCTTCTAAAACTCCTGTCTTTTTAATTTTCATATACCCGTATCATGTCCCTTGTTGTGAATGTGTACAATGGCGGCCGTTTACTCGTAGAGCTTATCGTATTCCGTCATCCTTTTCTTGCATACATCGCTGATACAGGAGATTGCTTTCCTCGAATGATCTTTTTACGAGTGCTAGCGTGAACTAAATAAGAAATATCCCCGTTACCTTCGCACTTTGTTTTGAGCGTCTCTTTCGCGTACATTAATTAGCCGCGTATTTCAACTTCCCATCGAAATGTTTTATAATTTATATCGCACTATTTATTTTCTTTCTTTTTGACAGATATTATATTCAATGATTACTCCAGTCAATGAAGTAGTAAAATAAAACTGTGATATCTATAGCGATATGTTCACGACAAACGTACAAGCGGGTGCTGTTCCGACCCTCCAGTACCAAGAACATCCCCAGAAATCTCAAGGCAAAAACATTGAAAACGTACAACAAAAGAATGCTCAGCAAACTCAACAGACACAACAGGTGCCCAAGTTTTGATATTAAATATAATAAATAACTTTAGTGAACTTTGTAAAATCTTGGGAACACTTTATGGAACATAACAATACAGATTATTTTCATATCCTATGTTCAAAAGAAGATATCTATACTATGAATAAACTAATAATATTGATAAGAAAGGTTAAAGAAATTAATAATTGGATAAATGTTATATTTCAGGAATTCCCTACATTTTGTTATACTACCAACGTGAATATGATTGGCAAAATTGGAGCTGGTGCCACAACAGGTGCAGGAGGTGTTAACATAACACAACTTACCACAAGTGATGACAGGACTTGTTACATAGCACAACCGGTGTCTTACAACTATGCACTTGTTAATCAAATGCAGATTGCCCAAAATGGAATACAGAACACAATATCTAACATTAGCTTTAAGTGTGATGTCTGTGGACTGATGTTTGGACATCTAACATTATTAAATGCACATAAAAGGATACATGCACAAGATACAGGTAAAAGTTTTTATAAAACTTTCTTAAAATTTTGATTATTAAAAATATGCAAACATATCAAGTCTTACCAATAGTATGATATCTATAATATTATAAAATTTGAATAATGCTGTCTGTACATTGAAGTTATTAAAAAAAAATGTGTGTGTAAGTGCAGTTCACACGCAGTAGAAGTGAAACTTCAAATAATATACTCGCAGATATTTCATCTCTAACTTTTATTAATATAAATATAATACCTTTAGTCTACATAGTCATCTGTCAACATATTATAATGCAAAATAAGCTTAAGTGTCACTTTCAATTTTTCATTGTTTTAGTCTAAAAAAATTTATCAGTTTTAATTTGGTCCAAATTGTTTGGACCTATGTTTAATCATTGGTCTTATTACCTCTAATATTTGCTGCATAATGTTACTTGTATTTCAATATCTCGCAGGCTTAGTCCTATAGATTTAGATGTTTATCTCTTTTTAGTTTCAAATCACAACAATTTTAAAAAAGGTTCACGTCAAAAATCAACTGGAATATATTATTATTATATAACGGATGCAATTTTTTTTAGATTTCTTGTCTGTTTGTTCAGGATTTACATAAAAGCTACTGGGCGGATTTCGATGTAGTTTTTGCTGATTAACAGCTAATTCTTAGACTTTAAATCTGCACTACTTTTTATTCTGGAAATTTTTCTGGGAGTACTTGTGAGTCCCGGGAAACGTGCTGGAATTTCAAGTCAAGCGTGGATGAAGTCACAGGCATATCTTAGTATATTAATATAATTTCTTAGATACCAGAGATGTGTTTACAGAACCAGGGGTGTTAATATGCAGGTGACAGTACTCACTTTCCATCAGGTAGGCAATCTGTCTGATTCATCTGCATAAAGCAATAAAAAGTAATTTAAGAAAACTTTTCGTTCAGGGTGAATTTTGATTGTAAAAGTTGAGAAAAATATTGTTTTAAAAATCATTTACTATAAAACATTACAATTCTTTAATTGACTATGTTAAATATGTTTGAGTTTGACCATGATCATGCCTAATGTCAGAAGACGGTGCACATTTACCTAGACAATATCTATTCACAAGAGATGTTTATATAGTGTTTATATTTATATTGCTTATGAAGTGTTTCCTAGCAGTAGGCCATAACTTGAGAGACTGATTTCATTTGATACAGTAGCCCAGTCAATATTTACTGACTTAATTAGGATAGGGAAGCAAATAGTCAAATCAATTGTAATAATTTTTATAAACTTACAGAATGTTACAGCCTAAATTTTGTAAAAGTCAAATAGTACATTAATTATTGTTCGAAGAGTAATTCAAATTATTTCTATCATGATATTTGAAGAGTTAAATGATAAGATCTTATTTTAACACTTGTTTTTTGTACATACATAAAATTTTAAGATTTTATTGTAACATGGATCTGCATCACTAACTAGAAAATCTTCAGGACATTATATTATTGTAAACAATGTTAATAGCAGAGCAGTGGTAGTGTTTAGTAATTGTATTTATAAATACAATGATCATAGTTAAATTGTATTTAAAATATTTACTTGCAGATAACAACATAACTGTGGTGGCAGCAGGTGTGTCCAATAGTAATGATGTGGCAATGCCCCCTCACATACAGATCCTTTCCTCAGACCCCAATGACCAACAGCAGCACCATGTGCAGCTCCAGGACAGTAAGTTCTTTCTTAATTAGAGGATAGGGTTTGTGAGGCTGCTTTCAGACGCCAGGCGCCAGTCACGCGCCAACCACGCGCTCACCTCGCATATCTGTTCACACTGATATTTAGAAGCCACTAGGTTAATGTACTCTGTGCTACTAGGGCACTGCACTACATGTATAAGCGTGCGCGATGAGTGCGCTGACTGCGCCTGGCGAGTGCGGGTGTAAGGCGAGCTCAACGCGTGTGTGGGTCCTGTGCGTGGTCGGCGCGGGTCATCTAAACACGCCCAAAGGAAGTTCGATCACCTCAAATAGACTCCCTCATTTCCCACTTTAACATGAGAATACATCATAATTCAAAATATTTTTTAAGGATTTTAAGTGTGCTGTATTTTATTTAATTTTTATTATTATTTAGACTACTCCCAACTTGTTTACCTTAATTATTTATTTCGATTTTTTATTTACTCTATGTAAGCCTAATCTATTTTACCACTAGCTAAGCTGTCAATGTCGAGTTTCATTTAAATCCGCAAAATGTAGTTTACATGTGATCGCTAACAGACGGATATACAGAAATGTAAAAAGTTGCATTTTCGGAATTTGACCGAAAATGCATTTTTCCCTTTTTTTAAATTCTTTGTAGAATAATAAAACTACGTTTTAACGGTTTTAAGCGCGGTAATTTTATTTGATTTTGGTTTTTCCGACGTTTCGACCAAAATCAAATAAAATTACCGCGCTTAAAACCGTTAAAACGTAGTTTTATTATATATACAAGTCGCGAAAACTTAAGAAAATATCTTTGTAGAATCTTGACACCCCGTAAAAAAAATTTATACCTATAGATTTTAAATTAACTTTTAAGCATACAGGTAAAAATGTATAAGATTTCTGTGTATTACAACATGCTGTGTTCTAAATCTATTTAAAAAAACCAACTGGAATAGACTAATATAAACGATGGACAACACAATGCAATTGTTTTTAGATTTCTTGTCTGTTTGTTCTGGATTCAGATAAAAAGCACTGGGCCGATTTCGATGCGGCTTTCGCTGATCGACAACTAATTCTTAGACTTAAACTCTGCGCTACTATTTATCCCAGTAATTTTACTGGGAATGATTTAACATAGGCAGATTTTAAAAAGAAATCGAATTCCAATACGATTTTTTTACCTGATTGATAGCAAATTTATTGTAATTAAATTTGTGATATTTCTTATTCCGGGAATCCCGTGGGAATTTTGACTGGGTGTGGTTTGAACTTGTTCGGATGCTTAAAATTTTGCTTATTCTGACACAGTTTCCAGCAATATTATAGCTTACATTCTTTTCTTAAATGCTGCAATACTTTGTGCCCCGGGAATCTCGCAGGAATTTCAAGTCAAGTTTGGGCGAAATCAAGGGCATATTCTTTAAATAAAATATCTTTATTTTGCAGCCAAACCAGTAATAATCGACAAATTACAGAAATGTATAACATGCGGTGGAGCCATTGCAAGCAATCCCAAAAGGAAAGGCCCCAAGTTAATTAGATGTGAAAATTGTATTGCACAAGATTCTGTAGAGCAGCAAAGGAATAATCAGAGTGAGTGTATAACATGTTTATTTCGATGAGTCTTGATGGGAAACTCCCCAAGTCCAACTGCACGAGATTCAGGAACTAATGTCAGTTGTTTCTGCATTTTTTGCTACTTATATACAAAATAACTACAAATTAGAAATTATTAAAATATTTTTTATTCCAGGAATGCAAGTCTATATAGCAAATAGTTATATTTTCATGTTAATATATGAGAGCCCAAATATGTCCCATTTTGAATACATAAATTACACTAGGTCCTTTTTGTATTTTCATTTTCTGCAGTACAAATATGAAAATGTTATATTACATTTTAGAAATTCTAAATAACATTAAAATCAATTGTAAAATATGCTTCTAACAACATATATAACATGGTTAAAAGTAAGATTACCGAGCAGTGTACAAAGATTAAATTTTATAATTAATTTTGATATGCGCTCCCGTAACTTACTTTTGATTTGTTGCCCCTGTGTATTGGTGTAGCAATGTAAGTTTTTAATTGATAGTTAATAGGGCATACCTTTAGGTATCGTTATATTGATCCTTGCCTATATAGTTATATTGTATAACTATATAGGCATTTTCATCTGTGCAGGAATGGAGAAAGAGTACAATTTCCTGCGGCCGGGCGGCCTGTCGTAAGAGGCGACAAAACAACCCACAGCCGGTTGGTAGGGCATTTGTCCGACTGCATGGCTACCACCCCTGGTCTAAAGTATGTCGCCATAACAACCTTGAGTTGTGTTCCGGCATTAGTGACCAGGTTCCCGTCTCCATTTGCAATGTTGCAAATGTCCATAGGCGATGGTAACCGCTTTCCATCAAGTGAGCCATCTGCCGCTCTGCTGAACTCATCCAATAAAAAAAATAGGCGATTGTAACCACTTTCCATCATAGTTGGGCTGTCAGCCTGTCTGCTGTGTTTCAGTAATATAAAAAACTAAAGCTATAGAAACTACTATCTGGGTGAATCATAAAGTTCTTAGAAGTGCATATATAAAAAACGTTTTTGGGAGAAGTTCGATATTCAAATTGAAGTGTCAATCACACAATATTTACACAAGATATCTTTTGGTAGCGTTCAATCGTACAAAAAAATGTCGCCAAGATGGGTGCCACGACTTGCCCCAAGTGTTTTTCACTTATTCCCAAAATTATAGAGGAAATTCGTGGTACTGAATTTCACGATAATGATGCAGTTATGGCTGCCGTAGATGAGTTTTTCGAGGCTCAAGAAAAACAATATTTTTCGCAAGAAATAAGGAAGTTAGAAACGCGTATTTCTACATGCGCGCGCTACAAACGCGCAACAAACGCGTTATTCTAAATGTATTGCATTGGAGGGAGATCATGTAGAAAAATAAAATATTTTCGTTTAAATTTTTACATTTGATAATATTCATTTCAAGAACTTTTTGATTCACTCTAGTTCTTTGTACACTATCATCTGTTTGTTCTATATCATGCTAACAATTTATCTAACGGTTTTAGAGAAATCAGTTATTTTCAAATACCTAAATTGCCTATAAATATAGTATGGAAATTGTGTGCAACTCAATGTTTTACACGATAGTAAAACATTAGCACACCCAATAACACATTGCGCATAAGACCATGTCTTGTCCTGAGTTGGCTGCTGAACTGTGTGATTCCTGGCCTATTTAGGGAATGTACCCATACTACGTCACACCCAGTTTTAAAAAAAAATTATCCCCCTCCATCCCCCTCGGTGACCAACCGTAGTATATGCCAGGACAGGATGTGCCTATGGTTTTTAATTGTTTTGTGCCGATAGAAAGTAAAAAAAAATGGCACTTTATTTGTATATACTATTAGTATCAGCACGACCTCTCGTCGACTTGCTTGACGACTGGACTGCACTATTGAAAACTATTAGTTTTCAATCAGCTGACGTCCCGGCATATGTACGTTAGTGTTAGTTTGAAAAGCGCTAGACCTTGCGCCATATTTAAATATAGCTCGAAATTCGTAGTATGAATATGTTCCCTTATCTACGACATTGGCTAATAGCTAGAAAGAATAACCATAAAATATTAGGTTGGGGAAAAAGTTTCTTCGCATTTTATATAAAAATTCAAAAGGTTTTTTTTAAAGTCTATTTACATTTGACTACAGTATGTAGGTGCCATTTTGTTGGATAACTTTGCCATCTTGTAGGTAGGGACGTGATCCCATTGCTATAAAAATTTTGGGGCTTACCAAAAAACTGCGACAAGTGGTTTTGGCAGTCCTCTCGTGATGTTAACCTGACACTGCCTAAGGAATTCTGCAGAGACCGAAACAGGTGAAAATCTGAAGGTGCAAGGTCAGGACTATATGGCGGATGCATTAACACCTCCCAGCCAAACTCTCGTAATTTTTGCTGAGTGGCTAAAGATGTGTGAGGTCTAGCGTTATCCTGGTGAAAAAAGACATCCCTTCTGTTGATTAATTCCGGCCGCTTTCTCTCAACTTTTTGCTTTAATCTCATCATTTGTTCGCAGTACAGTTCAGAATCGATGGTACTGCCTGGCGGTAACAGCTCATAATGAATAATGCCCTTCCAATCCCACCATACACACAGCATCACCTTGTTGCGAGTTAACCCGGGTTTCGCCACAGTCTGTGAAGCCTGACCGGCCTTTGACCACGATCTTTTTCGCACGTTCTTGTCGTACGTGATCCACTTTTCATCACCAGTTATCAGTTTCTTCATATATGGTTCTGTTTCATTACGTCGTAATAAAGAATCACAAATGAGTACACGGTTCATTAGGTTTCTTTCAGTGAGCTCATGAGGCACCCAAATATCGAGCTTTTTTGTGTACCCGGCTTTTTTCAAATGCGCCAAAATCGTTTTGTGGTCAATTCCCAGTTCTCCAGCTACATCGTAACTACTAATATGCCGATCTTGCTCCACTTTTTCAAAAATGGCATAAATTTTGTCCGTAATAGGGCGACCAGAGCGACGTGCATCTTTGATATCAAAATTTCCGGATTGAAAACGCTTAAACCAAATTTGCGCTACTCTCACAGATACTGCATTAGGTCCATAAACATCACAAATTTTTTTCGCGGCTTGTGTTACATTTTTACCTTTTTTGTAGGAAAATTTTAAAATGTATCGAATTTCTTCATTAGATTCACTCATTTTAACAATAAGAAAAACAAATGAAAATCACACATTTTCTTAATTTGAATTTGGAATTTTCTTCTTTAAAATTAAAACTTTTTAATGATACCAAAACCAGCCAGATACAAATGGTATAGCCAAAGAGATCTTATTACAAGTTCATACATACTATATGCGAAAAGACTTTTTTCACAACCTATTATAATAGAAAAATTAAGAGGTAATAAAATGTTGGCAGTGAACACACAAATATTTGTCTCGGAGGAGAATGTGAAGTTCGAGGTGGGCAACGTGAGCGCCGCGCAGCCGCCCGGCGACCCCCTCGCCACCGCGCAGCCCGCCCAGCAGAGCCAGCAGCAGCAGCAGCGCCAGAAACCTTGTGAGTTCACAATCTCACTTCGTTTTTCTTAAATCAATGTAATAGGAGAGGAATGATCAAATCAACTAAGACACAATTTATCATTTTATAAAATATTTAGCCTTAATGAGTTTGTGCCAGTGTACAAAGAAATTACCAGTTTATATTGCGAAGCTGGCAAACAGGTACACGGCCCAGGTCATGGAAAGTGATTACCGTCGCGTTTGTTAACCTTTAGGTTAGGATAAAGAGGACAAGATAAGGGGAGAAGGTACAGGGATCAGACAGAAGAAATAAGATAGAGATGGGCTATGGGGAAAGAACTCTCACTCATCGCACGAAATATGTTCAACTCTGGGCTAACCGTTTCAAGCCGAATTCTGTGAGAGTGTGGTATCACACCGGTCGAACCGGCCCTAAGATCTGAAATCAATATTATTATTCTAACATGGCTGTACCACATACATACATGTCTATTATGATATTTTAAAAGTAAAATGATTAAAAGTTATTATTTTATTGCCTATTCTTCTATTTTATATGTAAATATGTTACATTTTATTATAACATGCATCCACATCTTTATTGATTAACATTTGTTACAGTGCCCGGTCACCATCCAGTGAAGAAGAGAAACTTAGCATCAGTCACGAAATGTCAGAACTGTAACGGTTCGGGTATTATATTTGTAGGTGGTAATAAAAATAAACTGAACGCGTCGAACGCGGAGAAACCCTTCCATTGCAATATCTGCGGTGGCTCCTTCTCAAGATACTCCTCCCTCTGGTCACATAAAAAGCTTCATTCCGGTGAAAAGAATTTCAAATGTGGCATTTGCGGTATCGCTTTCGCGAAAGCCGTTTATCTAAAGAATCATTCAAGAATACACACTGGTGAAAAACCATATAGGTAACTGATATCTCTTTTTATCATAAGTAGTTCTAATAAAACTACGTTTTAACGGTTTTAAGCGCGGTAATTTTATTTGATTTTGGTTTTTCCGACGTTTCGGCCACTTTTCAGTGGCCGTGATGACGGCCTTAAAACGTAGTTTTATTATGTATACAAGTCGCGAAAACTTAAGAAAATATAAGTAAATCTCTTTGGTAGGTCTCAAGCAGGTCTTGGGGATATAGTGACCAAGATGTCTTATACAGCGTGGCTACTACAGTGACATTTTTATTTTGCTTTTTCAAGTAAAATAATCAGCAACCTTATTTTAATTTAAGTTACACAATTGCATTTGAAAGTGGAAAAAACTATATCAAGCAAATCAAACTCGAAATTACAATTCTAGATTAAAAAGGTCATAGTTCCAGAATGTCTTTGAAAACTTTGATACCAATTCTAACTTTTTGTCATATAATATGTCTATTATTATTGTAAGAAATCTGCAACGTTCAAAATTACCTAACATACTAACGATAGTTGTATATCAGATATTCAGATACTAGGAATTTAAGTTGGGAACTTTGAAGAAATTGTATTTTTTTGAAGGATTGTATTAAAAATCTGACAAATTATTCTGGGTTATGTCAGTATATAAAGTACAATATTTAATATATTTTTTGGAATATTCTGTCAATATAATGCATTGAGAACACGTTATTGTTTTTAGATGTAACACATGCGGAATGCAATTCTCACAATCGCCGCATTTGAAGAATCACGAGCGAACCCACTCGGGCGAGAAGCCTTATGTCTGTGAAGTAAGTATCGTCACGGAAGAATTTTATTGAAATAGGGTAAACTGTATCATTATTGACACCCCACCCAATGATTGGCACACAGTCAGTTTATTCAAGACATTCATTAATATTTTTTATTTTGCAGCCGTACAACAATATATGGCTACAAAATAATAAAAATATTATCATTTCCTAATGTTCTCAACAAAATAATACATGACATTCATTGTACTTTGGTGCCAACAGTGGTATAGTTTGTTCTAATAAGAATTACAATTGTCCAGGAAAAACTTAACTGATTATTAAAACTAGAATTGACTTTGCTGTGTTATGATTGTAAGGTGCAAAAGACACATGATATTATTCATATTGAGCTAGAGTAAGCTTATAGGTTTTTAAAGACGCCTACAAGCCTACAAACTTACTTGTAACTTAATATAAATAAAACTACTAGTACCTTAACTTGCGAAGAAATTTTTTTGTCCACTTCAATATACAGATTTTCATAATAATCTGTTCATATGTAACATATAAAACATTTTAATGTCTATCATTGTGATGCAGTCGAGTGTTAAGTGATTGTAAGAGCAGCATGTAAACATTCAATACCTTCGATTCTGCCACAGAAGTGCTTTAAGGATTATTTTCGACAGCACATATTTTTTTTGCCAGAGAATGGCACACAAGCTAACAGCCCACATCTGGGCAGTTTCTATATATTACTATTCGTTCACTTGCCCTACCATCGGTTGAATTTTGACATTATTTGTATTGAGTTTATGCAAATTGTATTTGATAGTAAGGCAACTGAACTGTTGGTAAGATATAGAAACGGGCCCATTGTGAAAAGTGGTTGCAACCCTCTCTAGACATTCGCAAAACCAAAGATGTCTACTGGAGTCTGGCCAGTAAACTAGAACTCAACTCAAGGTTTTTATTATACACAGAATAAACATTTTTAGGGAATCATTGCATATTTGGATATTGTAAATGAAGAAATAGGAAAGAGATTGAGAAGAAATTTAATTTGCTGTAACCCTAATTTATCTTAAATTATTACTGTAAAATATAGGTGTGTAAAGTGTTCATGTACCAACTATGTTATACTTTTGTTTATTCAGGTGTGTGACAAAGGGTTCGCGAGACACGCGACGTTATGGAATCACCGGCGCATTCACACCGGGGAGAAGCCCTACAAGTACGTACATACTCCACTTTCACTATAATCCATTTTAAAGTCTATTTATAACAAGTTGTGTTTAGTATTTTTCATATATTTTTGCTACTATTATACTGTTAGAGAGAACTAAAATGTCTGTTTATAATCTTAATAGACTTACTGTAAACTAATGGGTATTATAATTTGATAGTAATATAATTATAGAATGCATAGATGTTTATGCTATTTCGTTGTTACTGATAGGGACCCGAACAATTCAACATTATTAAATGGAAAAGGAACTTAAAATATAACACTATTTTTCTTACGTATTTGAGCTGTAACCGACACAAATTACAAGTATGACAAACATAGATACAAAGTATAACATCTATGACACACACACAACCCACATACAGAAACAAAGTACAACGTCTATGGTAACAAGTGGCCAATATTTATGAGATAAGAACAAAAAGTATTTAATCTACATGTAACCTTTTCACGATAATCTGCTGAACGGATCTTAATGAAATTTGGCAAGGATTTTATCCTGGAGAAGGGTATCTTTTGTCTCAAAAACAGTGTTGAAGTGGTGAAATAAAACAAAAAAACAAATTTTTTGGGCAATCCATAATTTCGTCGATTTACTGCATGAACTCATTAACTGTCATATTATATTATGTATGTCAGTTAATGAGTTCTTATAAAAAATAAATTAGGCTTTTGGTAAGAAACAAAGAAATAAGTGTTTTAGAGTTACGGTTGCGATTTTACTTCATTCAAAAATTTGAGAAATTTTAAAAATAATAGTCGCGGGTAATATCAGATATAATAGTACGTGGTTGTTGCAGGTGCGAGCAGTGCGGGTCGGCGTTCAGCCAGGCGGCGCACCTGAAGAACCACGCGAAGGTGCACTCGGGCGAGAAGCCGTTCAAGTGCGACATCTGCACGGCCGCCTTCGCGGACCGGTTCGCGCTCAAGCGCCACCGCGGCATACACGACAAATACGGTCAGTTTTGATCGCTCGCCGGTATCGAGCCGCGTACTCACCTGTATTGTAACCAAAAGTCATAGTGTGAAAGAAAGAGCCATAACTGTATCCGCTCGGTTACAGCTATGGCTCGCAGATGAGTACGCGGCTCCACGTGCTAGAACCCAGAGGGCTCCAAGTAAAAATGCCAGTGCAAATCAAGATACTTCCGTCTAGTTAAGCTACTGCCTAGTTATAGATAAAATTTGGCAAATGGATTGTATATACATCCTTTTATAGTGGCATTTAGAATCACATACAAAAATTACTGGCCATCGCACATAAGCAGCAATAAAATAAGTTATTAAAATCATAATGATGTCTCTTACTGGTTTTTTAAAAAATTAGATAGCTAGTTTGGCATTCATTTCCAAGGATCGAAACAATTATGTATATTCAAACACACTTATTTTTGTGTTGGACTATGATTCCATTGTAAATTACTACAAACTTGTTCATGTAACCACATCCGCTTACCATATTTGTCGTTTATTTTTAATTTTGCAACAAGTTATAGTATTTATCGCATTTTGCGCATATAATGTTGCCTGTGGTTTCAAAATTGTTGTACCTATATAAAATGTTACTTCTAACATTTATCTAGTAACCTTCAACACTCTGATTTTAGTAGAATTCCAATGTTTTGCTTTCGATCCTTAATCGGGTAACTCTTCGAAATTGTGTTATCGGTGCTATCTCTAATCTGAATATTACTTGGTTTTGACACGAGTGGCATCTATTGTATGTTATGTTACAGCAGGCACTAAAATTTAAGGCTGCTGTTCATTGCAGCGTATCTCTATGTATAATTTTTCATACAAATCAATAACTCATATGCCTCAGTCTCTTCAGAGGCTAATTTTAAATTAGTTTTGATTTTAAGAGTTGAATATGGTATGAATATTAGGCATTCCTTATGGATAAACCCCTCTAAATATTAGCATAATTTTTTATGGTTGAGATTAAAGTTTTATCAGTCATATAAAAAAATATAGTCAAGTGTAATTAGTCCCACATACAGTAAAAGGTTCTGTAATGTTGAGAAAATTCCATTTCGGACATTTGGCTACAAAATCTTAAAATATATCCTTGACTTGCACTTGATGAAGAAGAAGTAGACATGCCTTTTGTGATGATAAATGGCAAATTATGATAATTTGCAATATTATTTATAGGTCAAACAGCTCCCCTCCCGTCGCGGGTGCACCTTAACCAACCAGACCAGCAGCAGTCCAACCAGCAGCCCACAGAGCAACAGACCACTCAGCAAGTGGTGGAAGTCGAACATCACGCAGTCCAACCGCTTTGAGTTTAGGAAAAAGTATGTTCATTCTTGAATACCCACCATGTGTCGTTAATACATACATGAAGGCTGACAAAGTTTCTAATCTACATTGGAAGAACTGTAACTATCACACTCGAGAATATAAAAGACGATTCGACTTGAATAGCAATAAAGATTATTATTACATTTTTTTAAATAATAAGTTCCAGAGACAATTGCTTTAAACGGTGGCCGATTATAACTCTACGGAAGTTCACTAAACGTGGAAATTAGCTAAATTAT
The DNA here is from genome assembly GCA_019925095.2 of Dendrolimus kikuchii. Classification (NCBI taxonomy): domain Eukaryota; kingdom Metazoa; phylum Arthropoda; class Insecta; order Lepidoptera; family Lasiocampidae; genus Dendrolimus; species Dendrolimus kikuchii. The sequence continues at coordinate 9,358,653 of CM034391.1, read as the reverse complement.
GAATAAAAAAATATGAATGTGTAATTTATTGTTCATTTCGATACTGACTACAATTACAAATTAAAATAAAAGATTAACAGCTGATTCCTGTATCTTACTATTCAGTCACTTGCTTTACTATTGGTTAAATTTTGACATTAACCCTTAAGACAATTATCGATATACCAAAAAGCCGCAAGACTAACATTATCACTATCTCGTAATATACTAAGAAAATATACCCATTTCATACAAATCATACAACAACACAATTAACGATCACATGCACAAACGCGATCTGCACTCTCATCGCGGACACATATGTGCTAATAGTGAGCTAAAGGGTTAATTGTATGAAGCTTATGTCAAATTTTAACCAATAGTAAGGCGAATAGTCAATAAGATATAGGAACCGGTTATACAAGGAAGTAAAGCTTTCGCCGTTATTTTTGTATTTTTTATTTTAACCTTTGTGGAAAATTGTTGAAATTTGAGTGTGGCAGTAATTCTCGAAATGGAAGTAGACAAGTGATACTGTAACAATTTGTTTTTTATTACTGGGACGTTTTGACGACCTCTATAGTCCCGGGATTTAAATCCTGGTACAGTTGACTTGATAAATGACATTTTCGTAATTTAATCTAGTCTGAGTGTTAGTGGCTCCAGAGTAGTGGGTTACTTGTGCGCCACGCCACTATCAATGATCGAAAAATTGGTCAATTTTAATTAAAGTTAGCGAAGGGATTAAAAAAAAGGATCAACATTTGTTTTATTTTTTCTGATATTCAGGAAAGTCCCCACTTCACTAAACAGTTAATGTTTTCATAAATCAAAATTCTTGATTAAATACAATCAATAGCTTACAACGATTTTTCCTTTTTCACCAATGTTACATTTCCAACTTAACATAAACATAATTTCTTGGTAATCTGTTTAGCCTGAGAATATACACATAAAACTTATTTGTGCTGAGACAGACAGTTTACAGATATCATTAAGGAAGCAGTAAATACTTATTTTTGATTGAAAATTTTACATTATATTTATATCTAAAACTCATAAAGTACACACTAGCTGCAAAAGCTATGAAGTAACTTGTAAAGCGGCTACAAAGTTTAGCACAGGTGATATTACCTAAATCCTTAAAAAAAAAATATTCATAGTGAAGTAACACTGCCATTGCAATAATATAAGAAATTGAATAAAACTGATTGATGCGCTGAAATAATGTAAACTTGAAATGTTTTTTTTAATGAAAATTGTAATAATAATTTTACATCTGAATTGAATTTTGTGTCTTATTCATAATAAAGTCCACACCAAATTTATGATTTTTTGAAATTGGGAATAGAAGGCCATTCAATAGCTGATTTTGTAACAAAAAGCGTCTATTGCGCAACCATCTTCTGTTAACTAACAGTGACAATAAAGTGTTTGGAGTGGGCTGTAAAATAAAGTGGGCAGGTGAATTTTAAATAAAAAGTTTATAATGATTTATGTTCAATCATGGCTGTGGAATCATAAATGGCTGGTTCTTATTTTACTATTCATTCACTTTCAATGGTAGGGCATTGGTTGAATTTTGACATTAGTTGTATAGAGCTTATGTAAAATTTTAACCGATAATAAGGCATATGAATGGTCTGTAAGATATAGGAATCAGCTATAAATCATCTTATCAAACACCAATTTATTGTGGTCTAATTTATTTGGGTATAAAAAAATATTATTTAAAACAATGTATATATTACGATTTCAGCAGTAGACAACAATGTGATTTAGAACAAGGGTTGAGTGGTTGCATAGATGTTGAAGTGGTTGAGATAGATAGCTGGATACTTTAATACTGTATTTATAATAAATAAAATAAAATATATCATTAGTATAATATGGACTGAGCCTTAATTATGCAATAAAGCAATCACATATTTTAATCAGTTTTGAGCCTGTATATATAAATAGCCGGGTCTACCATGATAGCAGCCAAGGATAACTGCACAAGGCTACCCATTATAGGATTATGTTTGAAAAAGTGTATTTCAAAGCAATGTGTCAGCAGTAATGAACAATGTGCAGCTCTGCAACTGAACCTAATCTGGAAGATGCCTGAAAGATTGGTGCGGGCTATAATGCTTTATTACATATAGTATTTTAATTATGAACCAACAATGAAATGTTAGTATGCCTACCATAAATTTTGTTTTTCAGTTCTATTATAGTCTGTGCCAAACTTTATCCAGTTGTAGGAGGCTGCCTAATAACTAATTTTGTGTGAATAAGTGTTTATTTTGCAGCACTTTTTTGGATAAGAGCAGCCATAATGTTTAATACAGACTATACATTTCAATTGAATTAATTCCTTTATGAAATTAAGAATAAACCATAGCTGTTAGCCTTTTGGAGCTTTCCAAACAACAGGAAAACATTTACCTTACTGTTGCTAAACAAATACATAGTTGGTAACAGCAAATCCAGACTGTCGCACATAATAAATATGTAAGTTATCTTTAAGTTAAGGTTTTTAAATATGAATAATATAGTAATAAATTAGTAAAATTGTTTTAAACCTTGTTTTATTTTATGAATCTGCTCCATACAAATCTTAATTTATCAGTTACTTATGCTTGTTTGATTCAATTTTGTGGTATGTATATTATTGTGTTTTAATTAAAATGGTCACTACTCAAGTCTTAATAATGACAAGACTACCATTGGTACTTGTTATAAATCTAGTTTCAAAAAACGTAAGCTAAAATTTTTCAGAATCAGAAAAAGATTTGTTGTGTAGTTTGTAATTTAACGATAGCTGATAAAATTTTGTTGGATTATTATAAAATTAAAAAGACTGATAAGTTTAGTATCATAGTTTGCTTGCAGTAAATATTATTAGCATATTGTATTGCAAACATACGAGACTTATTAATAATAATTAACACTTTACTTGCATTTATAAATGGTTTTATTGAGGACTGAAGTTAAATAAGTAGACAGACATATTATAGGAATTGGTTTAATTATAATTAACTTAAAGATACATAACCTGTAACAGCATGAGTTAAATGGTTACAATCGAATTTGTAAGCTTGAAGATACATAAATTTATTCATAAACCCAGTTTTCTGCAGCAGGTGTCCAGCCAACAACTTCTTTGTCGGTAAACCAGAGAGCTATCTCCTTGTTTGCCGATTCCACGCTGTCTGAACCGTGAATAATGTTGCGTCCGACTTGAATGCATAAGTCTCCACGGATTGTGCCGGGTAACGAGTCAGCTGGATTTGTGGCGCCGAGCATTTGACGACCGGTTTTAACAACGTTAAGTCCTTCCCACACCATGGGCACCACTGGTCCAGAGCTCATATATTTAACTAGACCGGGGAAGAACGGACGACTAGCCAGGTCACTGTAGTGTCTCTGCAGTAATTCTTCAGATGGCCATACGAATTTAAGAGCAACTAACTTGAAACCCTTCTTCTCAAAGCGCTCGATAATTGTACCGACGAGCCCACGTTGAACACCATCGGGCTTGACCATGATGAAAGTTCTTTCACGTTGTTCAGCCATTATGTAGTTTGATAGCGTGTTATCCGCACGTCTGATACAGGTTATGCGCAAAAGAAAAGTGAGTAAAGCAATCGTATTCGTGGACTGAATTCGTGGTTGACTAGGGTCTCCAGATTGAATTTACAAAAATCCCCATGCCACCAGAAAATTAACCTAAACAATACTATTTCAGAAATTGTCCTCATACATATTATTCAATAAAAAAGTTACACAAGTGCGCGTCGGAGACCACGCATCTAGACGGATTTTGTAGACGTGACAAATTTTATGAAACTTGTTATTTTTTAACCGTTTTCAAGAAAAGAATTTTAAATTCATACCATAGGCTGAATATTTTTTTGTTTAGAATTTGATTAAAAAATCATTATAATAATTGTATACAGACATGTTTAGATTTAACTTGTATTAGCAATTTCTTGCTATGTCAACTATTTTATGACATTTTGTAAGACAACCTTTACAAAATGACCTAAAACACTGCCTCAATTTCCCCAGCGCCGAACTTTTCGTGCCTAAAAATTCTCCAACCGTAAAATATGTCCCCAAATGATGCAAAACCTCAATCTGGTGACTCTGTAGTTAAAGGTGCCCACACATTACGGGACACATCCGTCAGCCGTGCCTGAAGGACGCGTCCGAACAATGTGCACATCAGAACTGTAACACACTGCCCAGACTGCCTTAGGACGTCCGAACGCTCAAGGTCACGTTCGCGACTTACGACTTATAATGTGTACACTTCAATGGACTTTACTAATCCTTACGTTAACAGCCACACCTCTCAGCCGCATCCATTAACCGTGACTAATAATATGCACATACCTTTACTGATTAACTGGCTGTCATTCGTCTGATCTAAATGATTTTATTTTATTTAGGTTTATGGCTTGGCAGCTAGGCTTTTAAGCCAGATCTTAGTTTACAATAGAGTCTCTTCATTTTCATAAGCCTATGTGTAGCACAGCTGAACTGTACGTAATCAGCTAGTGCCATTCAACGGAGTTCTTGTGACAACTCAAAAGGCCACATTTGACTATACAATCCACATTTCTCACAAAATACATAATTACTACTCAAAAACTATCAATATCCTACAACTATTGTTCATTTTAGAGTAATTTTACACATTTTTAGAAAATAAAACTGCACAGTACAACGTCCCCTTTCAGTTCCCGCCAAAAACTCCGTAGTCCGTACTTCCGTAGCCTGTGTTGTGACTTGTGATATATATTTTACATTGTTTCAACGGTCCATTCTTAAATTAATCACAAAGAAGGGGTAGTACGTGTTTGATTTCTGTTTTTGTTTCTTATTGTGTTTTGTTGCTTACTTGCGTTAATGTTTATATGTCTTTCAGTTCCCGCCAAAAACTCCCTAATCTAAATGACAGTCATAAAAAATGAACTTTTTTTCCTCATTTGGCTAGGCAAGGTTTGTGCATTCTGCCAGAGTCACGTGGTAAAGTGAAAACTTATGAGGAAGTTCGTCGATCGAAAAAAATAGTACATCTATGGCCAGAACTAAGCTGGGCTGCCACCTTAATTATGTTACTAGTCTATGGTATTACCAAATGTGTACCGCACTCCACTGCTGGACATAGGACTCCCTAAGTCGGCGTCACATAAATCTGTTTTATTTCCGGAGGAGCCATTTTCTACAGAACTGTTGCTTCTTCGTCTTCGCTTGAACAGTATTCCTTCTCAGTGATATATTCAGACATGGATAATACATTTGTCTGTCAACGTGTCGATAATAACATCAACTTTTTGTATACCTCTATTCTTCTTACTTTCACAAACCTACCTAGTTATTTCTTTACGTTCTTTTCTTACCATGTGTACGGACGCTTGCTGTTTTTGGACTACTCTTTTATTTCATAATTTTTTAAGCAATTTAATTCCAATATTCATAGAAAAACAACAATAAATTTAACTAAGCGTAAAAATGTAATAATCTTAATGGAATAATAACAAAACAATTAACAAACAACAAACTTTTGCGCTCTATTGTACTTAGCTTAGACGCGCGTGTTGTGTGCTGTGTACTGACGTAGCTCAGAACTGCTATAGCTACGTCGTAATGATCGCAGGGCTGCTCGTGTGCGCTTGCTAGATGAGTTGGAAAAAAGCGCTAGATTCTGTTACATGATCAAAATTACAAAAAATATCCAATAAGTACGTGCCGTACCACGTAAACTGAAGCATTTCATAGAAGCAAAGATCAATCACTTTTTTTATCGTTTGACTACGAAACCCTAAAAATCTAGTATAGTAGTAGTAGTTGGACAATCCTCAAAAAAGGAATTTATATTGTAGTGATGCTAATGGGATTTTAATCAACTGCAATGAGATTTTAATCAACTGCAATGAGATTTTAATCAACATGATAAATACTACCTTTGGGTTATTTAAATTTAATTATTTGAGGGCCGCTTGCATAAAGTCGCTTAAATTTATTTAAGAAACGCAAAACGTATTTAACACGTATTTTACATAAAAAGAGTAAGATTACGCGCTTAAGTTGTATAATAAAAATGGGAGCTGGGTTGCCTTAAAAATCATTATATCTAGCTCCGAAAGCGCAGAGAGTTAGAAAGTGACAGCCCTGATGAAGCGAGCGCTGGGGATGTCCCATAAACGAGATAGCGACCGATAGAGTGAGCGAGAATTCCGAGGATATACCTCGTCCTCCGACGACCTCGTTCCTCATACACCTAAAATCGGCGTTCTGCGCATCGGAAAGTGCCATGTTCTGAGCCGCCATAAAGTTTGCATCGAACTATACCTATATTGCCCGTTCACATTAACTTGACGCGCAGGGTTTGATTTCTATTTTTGGTATTAATGGCTCCATAGCATCAGCATTGATATTGCTAAATGTGCGGGGTTACCAAATCCTAAAATTTAACCTCACTTAATATTGACATTTTATAAAATAGGTTATAAATAGAGATTATTACAAAACGTAAATCATTCTTAATTCTTGTTAGAATTTTCTAGCGTAGACGCTGAATGCACCTACTAATCATGGATTTCAATCATACAAGAAAATAAAATATAATTTAGTGATAAAAAATATAATGACACGGTAAAGGTAAAAATATGACAGAAGAAAATATGTATAAAAATGGAACATGTTAATACAGTAAAGAATAAAGAATAAAAAAAAGTGGAGGTTATCAAAAAGTTCGTATAGGTAGCATACTCTAACATCTTAATCGCGATTTTAGGTGATTTGACGATAGCTTAAAGTAGATCGAATAGCTAGGCTGGGCTTGAGGGTCTCCCCCGCGAAAACGGAGGCCATCATGTTCTATAGGAAATTTCGCAATCCCCCCGCGGACTTGACCGTTTCGGTCCAAGGGGTGGCCATTAGAGTAGGGCCCCAGATGAAATATCTGGGGCTAGTTCTCGATGGGAAATGGCTGTTCAAAGCGCACTTTGAGCAGCTAGTTCCCAAACTCGCCAAATCTGCGGGTGCACTCTCGAGGCTGCTTCCCAACGTGGGGGGCCCGGGGGGTGCGACGCGGAAACTTTACTCTGGCATCCTGAGGAGTATGGCGCTGTACGGTGCACCCGTCTGGTCCACTGCACTTCACCGCCACAACAGAACCCTGCTGCACCGGGCGCAGCAGGTTCTGGCCGTGAGGACCATACGGGGGTATCGCACAGTGTCGCGGACGGCGGCCACCCTCCTGGCAGGCGATCCGCCCTGGCATCTCCAGGCGAACGTCCTGGCAGCTCCAGGCGAACGTCCTGGCAGAGGTGCGTCGCATCCGGCAGGATGCCCTAGCTAGAGGCCTGACCTTCTGTCAGGTCGAAATTGAGGCGATCAGGAAGTGGGAAACCGCCTCCATGATCGCCGTCTGGTCTCAAGAGCTCGACAACCCTGCGGCTTATGGCGGCTACACGGTGCATGAAATCAGGCCACAGCTGACGGAATGGGTCAACCGCACCAGCGGCACCCTGACCTTCAGAACGACGCAGATACTTACCGGACACGGATGTTTCGATAAGTATCTGTATCACATTGTGGGCTGCTTGCCTTCCCCGGACTGCCGCCAATGCGGCGCGCCCGACACGGCGCTACACACGCTAGTCGAGTGCGCCGCATGGGCACCGCAGCGTTTCGAACTTGAGACGCACGTAGGTCCGGTCGATTCGCTCTGCGACCTGGTCAAGGCCATGCTGCAGAGCGGCGACAATTAGGGGGCTGTGGTTACTTTTTGTGAGACAGTAATGTCACTCAAGGAGGCCGCAGAACGCGATAGGGAAAGAAGTCCTGCAGCGCGTGCTAATGCGTGTTCTCGAGGTCGCCGGCCTTAAGCTGGCACCCGGAGAGGCAGGTACGCCCATTACTTCCCTCCCTGAGTTAGGTTCCGTTTACCGCGGGGGGCCTTTAGCTTGCTAGGAGAGCAAAGGACCTTCTACCCCCGCACAACGAAGTGGGGTGTGTTCTCCCAGGGCACACTCCAGGCACTTTATTGCGCTGGATCGGCTGGGCGTAACTATGTTCTAAATCTCAGCCCTTCTAACACAAACAAAAGCGCAGGCTCGACAGGGAGGAGGGGGTTTTTAGTGGGTATTGGGGTTGCTCGCTCGTGCAGCAACGCTCGGAGTCTTCCACATTATTCTGTGACGTCGATCGCGGACGGAGCACTGCCAAGAGCATACTATTGCTGCAGTGTTATCGCCCCGACCGACGCGTATCGTTCCTCTAGCAACGGCCCAGTTTGTGCGTAAATCGGTTAAGCATTTTCCCTCGCCTCAAAAGGAAAAAAAAAATCATTTTCCATCAACCTATCTGTTGTGCATTTTATACAAAAAAAAAACAAACACCTAAAATAATGTTGCAGCCCGCGGCATTTCATCTAATAGAGGTGGCCCCTATACAAGGGGTGGGTATGGGTGCGCTAGACGATTAAAATTTTAAAAAATCGTCCAAATGTTTTCTTGTTAAGCATATTGAAGGGTTCTGTTCTGTAGTGATAGTGTAGTGGCGATGATCAACCACTTTTATATAACGCATTTTTATATATAACTAGCGGCCCCGGCAGACATTGTTCTGCCTGTAAAAAATAAAATTCTAGAACCCGATCCCAGAGCCACCTACCGGTTCTAATTGTGAATCTAAAAGAGTAATATATATTTTTTTATTCTAAGTCATGACAAGATAAGATTAAAAATCTTGGCAAAAAATTAAAGTTTATAATTAACAAATAAAAAATAGGGGTTGATCGTAGGGAGGTGAAAATTTAGGGTTGTATTTTTTAATGCTGTATCCTAAAAAAATAAAAAAGTAAAAATTTATCCAAAAAATAAATAAAAAATGTTAGGGGTGGATAATCCTTATCACTTTAGGGGTATGAAAAATAGATAGTAGCCGATTCTCAGAGCTACTGAATATGCATATAAAATTTCATAAAAATCGGTCAAGCCGTTTCGGAGGAGTATGCTAACTAACACTGTGACACGAGAATTTTATATATTAGATACGTTTCGTACAATACTGGGTCCATTCAATGGGAAAGGGAAAGCGCCGTGCAGCGTGTGCGAAGACTCTAGTAAAGACGTCCCGACTACCCCGAGATTTTGCGCATATCTGCGTGTTCGGAGGCCAGTCTGACGATGGCGTCCGAAGTCCGGCGGCGACTCTCTTTCTCTCTCGGCGGCCTGCTTGCGCGATATAACCGCCTCGCTCTCTTTGTCATGTTTTGGATTATGGTTGGGGTTTCCCGCGACTTGATCGCTTCCGTCTTTGCACGGCAATGCACTAGGCCCCTAGTGTCAGCCTCCTGTCGGGATCGTGGCGCCTTGACAAGCACCTCTGCCTGGAGATTCCAGGGCGGATCACCCATCAAAATTGCCGCAACCGTCAACGACACTGTACGGTAACCCCAAATAGATCTCAGAACTCTCTGAGCTCTCCTCAGCAGAGCCCTGTTATGGCGATGAAGTGCATGGTTCCACACGGGGGCACCGCCATACTCCGGAGTATGATAGAATACAATTTCCGAGCCGTCACACCTAGTCCACATTGGGGAGAAGTCTAGAGAGGGCGCCTGAGGTCCTAATCAGTTTGGGGATAAGCTGTTCAAAATAACTTTTGAACAAACACTTGCCGTCCAACACGAGCACCAGATATTTTATCTGGGGCTTAATTGGAATGGACACACTTTGGACTGTAAAGCACAAGCCCGGAAGTGGGTTCCGAAAACGTCTGTAGAACGTGAGAGCCTCCGTTTTCACGAAGGAGACACTCAGGTCAAGACAGCCGATACGCTGGACCACAGTCACCAACCCGGCGTTGGCGAGATCCACGGATTCCGCGTATGACGCGGCATGTGCCGTGAGCAAGCTGTGGTCCGCGAAACAGATTAACCCTATCTCGGGCAGGACTAATTTCCAATGGAGCCAGTCGTAGACAATATTTCAGAGAATCGCTCCGAGGACCAACACCTGTGGAACACGGCAAGCTACGCAACGCCTATCTATTGCATGTCCAATCTGTTCACCCTCCCAAAAGATGTATGTGCCCTGGAGGTATGCGCCCAACAGCCTCGTGAGGTACGGGGGAACTCCATGTGACTGGAGATCCGCTCTGATCGTCTTATGTGAAAGACTGTTGAATGCGTTTTCTACGCCGAGCGATGCTGCCAGGACTTTATCCTTCACCTAGATGGCTTCGTCTGTGACGGTTCGGAGGAAGTCGAAGGCATCCAAAGTGGAGTGCCCCCGACGAAAGCCGAAATGTGTCTCAGCGAGCTTCGGCGCCACCGTGTTTAGGTGCTTAATGAGGCTTTCTGCCAAGGTCTTCTGGAAGACCTTCCCCTTCTTACCCGCACAATTGGTCCACGCAACACCCTTTATACGGGTGAGTGCGTTGGCCACAACCACGGGAGACAACGCGGATACGGTCGTGAAAACTGTGTTCGTGACCGCGGTTGACGCTGGTCCAGGTCCGGGGGTCGGTTCGGAAACCGGCGCCTCGGGCCCGGGTGCAAGAATAGACGACGCGTCTACGAGCATCTTACATAGAGAGGCATCTCCATAGATAATACACTATATATAAGAGCCATCTCACTCTATTTTTTGTTAGTCCGTTTGAATCGACAGCGACATCTGGAGACGTTTTTCCGCAACTTTCGAGTGATATACATACCCATAAATAGTATAATTTATTATTAATAATATTTTGTATTTTCCTCTGTATGCAATACGTAATTTCATAAAATATAATAGTAAGTGAAATCTCACTTATTAATATTATGTTTATAAAATTAGCGCAATCTCGTGACCGTGAAGAGAAACATAAATCATGCCAAACAAAATTACGTTAACTTGAACGTGACCGAATATTAACAAAACTCGCACTAAGCACTAAGTAAATAATAACCTCCACTTCCTTACCTATGGAGTGTAAATTCCTACCCTCCATGTGGAAAATTAAAGCAGAACATTAATAACACGCGATTCGACCGATGCCATGAGACGCGAGTGAAGTGTGGCTTTAAGAACTTTACGCCATGAAAATAGTTTAAAATACAACTTTAAGCATTTTCAATGTGCTAGAAATGGTTCTTGCTTCTTCACTAAATCATTATTGCTAGATGATAACAGTAAATTATTACCCGACTGTTAATCTTATTACCCGATTTATCCGTGCAGGAACGGAGAAAGAATACAATTTCAGGTTCCAGTCTCCCTTAAGAGAGCAGCAGCGCATTTGTAGCACCTTTGTTGTTGCAAATGTCCATAGGCGATGGTAACCGCTTTCCATCTAGTGGGCCGTCTGCCTGTCTGCTGAACTCCTGCAATAAAAAAAAATAAAATAAAAAAATACAGGATCGTGGAACAATAGCTTTGAACGCCTCGAGCTTGGTAAGTGTGGACCCAGCCAAAATGGGCAGTTCTCGCCACTGACACTCTCAAAGCCGCAGCGGCGATCATGTGCCGCCTAATTCTCAACCCAGCCTGGCTTTGGTCAAACTGAAATAACTCCCGGCAAACTACATCCTAGCACGAACACGTGCAGAACTTATGCGCTCTGCGTTCACGCGTAGACTACTATAGGGTGGAACTACCATGGAAGGAGAATTCAGCTAGGTATCATTCTCGGTAGCATTGGTGCTGGTAACACAATATTATGTCCCCAAAGTCTGTTACCCCCGGGCAGCGAAAGTTAACAGGAGATTAGACGTCAATATTTAATTAAAACATTTATTTATCTCATTTCAAATTCAAGAATACCAAATACAAGCAATGCAGCCATCAAATTTAAAAATGAATTAAATCGACGTCTTATCGCAATTGTAAACGAATAATTTTAACGACCACTTGTTCATTGTTAATTTTGTAAACTTATCGAGACAGCGAAACTATAAGCAACTCAACAGTCCCAGATATTTAATAAAGAGGAGAGTGCGAAATTGACTATTAACAGACCATTACAATGTTTTATTATCTAATACTTGGATCACTTTCATTTGTTTATCAGGTATTCAACAACTCTTATTTAGTTGGAATAATTTTTAATAGGATTTATTAAAATTTAGTAACCATCCAAACAACTTCAACCATTTAAAACAAAGTAACAAATAGTAAATTGTTACACAAGGAATGAAGTTAACCTATTTAAGCACGAGATGGTTGCGTAGCGAGGGTGCTAATAGTTCAAGTGCCTAAATACATCTTTCACCCGAGGTAAACACTTTGCTTTTCATTTCGAATATGAGGAAAGTAAATAAAAACCGACTACATAGCTAAAGAAACAACTACTTTTCTAATGAAATCAGGATTAAACATCCATATCCAAATCTGATAAAACTCATACGTTACGTATTTTATGATACGTCAAGTAATATTAATTTCTGTGGCATTCTATCAGTCAGTATTTTTTATTACTAATGATAGTAATTTGTGCCGCCATTTAAAAATACTTAATAAAGTTCGGACATGGCTTGCATAGTTTTTCAATTTTTTAACAGCAGGGAAAATTGTTTCCGAGGGACGCAAAGTGCTGTTTTCATCCCTGTGATCAGGTAGATTCAAGCATAGATACTTTCTGAGTATAAAAAATGTTTTAGTTAAACCATGGCATGGTCTGAATAACTTGTTTATTTGGCTTTAATATGCTTTTCTGAACACTTCGATAAAATCGTTTTTCATTGAGATATCGGACTTTTAATGAAAATGATGCTTCTGCGTTTGATAGTCGTAAGCCAATCTCAGTTCTCTGCTGGATGTAAGTCTCCCCAAGTCGGTGCCACTCATCCCGATCCTCCGCCTGCCTCATCCAGCGCCTACCAGCGACCTTGCACAGGTCGTCACTCCATCGGGCTGGAGGGCACTACGTTTAACGAGACGCGATCTCCACACTAGGAACTGTGTCTTGCGACAGACGCGACCGGCCCACTACCAGTTTATCCGTGCAAGAACGGAGAAAGAATACAATTTCCTGCGGCCGGGCGGCCTGTCGTAAGAGGCGACAAAACAATCCACTGCCAAGTGGTAGGGTATTTGCTCGACTAGATGGCGACCATCCCTGGTCTAGAGTATGCTGCCATAAAAACCTTGTGTTGTGTCCCGGCATCAATAACCAGGTTACAGTCTCTCTTAAGAGAGCAGTAGCGCATTTGTAGCATCTTTGGTGTTGCAAATGTCCATAGTCGATGGTAACTGCTTTACATCAAGTGGGCCGTCTGCCTGTCTGCTGAACTCCTGCAATAAAAAATAACAAAAACTTCAAGTTGCTAATTTTGAGAGCTATTTCGGTTACCTTGGTTCGGATTACCTTACGGATATCCTTATTTCTAATTCTATCCATAAGAGAAACACCAAACAGTTAGTCAGTGTCCACGTCTCGGCTCCGTAGGTCAGGACAGGGAGGACGCACTACTCGAAGACTTTCGTCTTCAAGCATTGTGGGATAGTCGACGAAAAGACTTGACGAAGCTTACCAAATGCCATCAGGCCAACTAAATTCTCTTATTGGCTTCCCCCTCGAAGTTGTGCTTGTCTACCTGTATTTTCTGTCCAAGGTAGAAGACATATTCCTGTACAACTTCAAGAGGGGCGCCATCGATGTTTATCGGTCTCGGCATGAAGTCTTCATTGAACATGACATTCGTCTTGTCCAAATTCCTTGATCCTTTGCTGTTGCTGATGAGGCCTAATGCCTTTGATCATCGATATCATTTTCATTTTTTAGAAAATCAATGGCCAAATTTTTAAAACGAATCATGTTAAAAGTGACTTTTACAACTCAACATACAAAAACCTTGTATAGTACAGTATATGCAATATTTTTCTATTGAACCGCTTCTTATTTCGTTAAGTTTTTTTTTAAAAGAAATTAAACCGTAATCACTTTATAGTCATTATTGTATTAGAAAAAAATGAGTATTTTCCTAATTTTTAACCGCAAAGACCGTTTAAATTTACGGAAAAGAAATTTCCCTAAGGCATCGTTTTCTAAAATCGCCAAGAAAGATTTTTGTGACATTAGTTGTTAATTGTTTATACATAGTACTTACTACATATTAAAGAAAGTTATACGATTAATCTCTTGTAGGATGTAAAATCCATGGCAATGTTAAACAATCCTATAAATATTATGAACGGTGACTCCGACACGATTATAGCAGACTATATAAACTCAAAAGGCTATATACCGAAAGATATAGAATTACCTAAAAGTACAATGCTAAGCAACGTGGGTAAGTAGTGTTATAATTCTAATCTATAGTGATTACTGAAATATAAATATAAAAGCTCCTTTTTTGGATATATGTGACAAACAAATGTTTTAAATATGATATTTGTAATTAACAGGTATGTGTGAAACTTTCGACATAGAACATGATTATTAAACTTTTTCTCCCAGAAAATATCTGAAAATTATTTATGCATATGAAGTTGTCTGAGAACTTATTTTTAAGAGCTTTTAGAAAACTCCGCCATGTTTTACTTATTGTAGCATAAGTGCGAAAAATGAAGCCAAATTAAAATTCAGTAAATTTTTACAGATACTGATGTAACTTACTTACTATCAAAACTATCCGACGAAGAACTTATTAAAGTTTTAAATGAACTACCAAAGAAAACTGAATACAATTTATATGACATTCTCAAGACCAATTACAGTCCGAAAAGTAACCAAAAATCAAGTTACGAACTACCGAAAGAAAAATTCAATGTTTTCGAAAAACAAAACTATTTAAACAAAAGATTTCAAACAGTGTCTGATAAAACTAAACCAAGACATCCCGTGTTTAGATTAGAAAACAAAGAAGTTAATCCATTTATACAGGAGAATGGCGGCGACCCTAAATATCTTGCTGTTCAAAAACTTCACAACTTACTATATAGTCGCCCACAGTCACAAAAATTTGACGGTAAGAATTTTGACGATGAAGAAAAAAAAGAATTCCTTTTTGACGTTCTTGTTGCTCAATTAAAAACACTTTGCTGTAAAACAAATAAATCTATCAATAAAAAAGATACGAGTTCAAATAAATCCTACCAGCTCAAAGGTCTACTTAAGGAACTCATCCCTCGTGAAACACTAACAAAAAATCTGGCTATGTCTGAATCAGCTTCGAATGACGTACGACTACCACGCGAATACGTATTTTTAATTATTAATGATGAAATAAATAGTAATGGTAATGATGATCTTATATACGTAGACCCCGAGAGTCTTGAGAGAAATAGTAGTGTCCTATTACTTGGACCAATTACAAATCAGATGACAGAGGCACAACTAAAACTGGTGGTAAGTGCGAATATTTTTTTCAATTTTATAAACAATTCCTGCAACTCAAAATCCGGAAAACAATGATAGAAGACGGTGATCGAGGCTCAGTATTACTTATAGTCTTTCTTATATATATATATATATATATATATATATATATATATATATATATATATATATATATATATATGTGTGTGTGTGTGTGTATGTATATATACATACATACATACATACATAACTTCACGCCAGTTCCCTTGCGGGGTAGGCACGAACAACAGAGTGCCATTTAGGCTTATTATTACACACCTCACTTGCCTCTTTGACATTCATAACTCTTGTCATGCAAGCTCGTCTGTTCTTAAGGCTCCTGACATCACCTTCTGCTAGTACACGATCAATTTGATCATGGAAGGTGTGTCGTGACCTTCCACGATATATATATATATATATATATATATATAATAGGTTGGGAAAAAAGTCTGTTCGCATATAGTATATATGAACTTGTAATAAGATCTCTTTGGCTATACCATTTGTATCTGGCTGGTTTTGGTAGCATTAAAAAGTTTTAATTTTAAAGAAGTTAATTCCAAATTCAAATTAGGAAAATGTGTGATTTTCATTTGTTTTTCTTATTGTTAAAATGAGTGAATCTAATGAAGAAATTCGATACATTTTCAAATTTTACTACAAAAAAGGTAAAAATGCAACACAAGCCGCGAAAAAAATTTGTGATGTTTATGGACCTAATGCAGTATCTGTGAGAGTAGCGCAAATTTGGTTTAAGCGTTTTCAATCCGGATTTTTTGATATCAAAGATGCACGTCGCTCTGGTCGCCCTGTTACGGACAAAATTGATGCCATTTTTGAAAAGGTGGAGCAAGATCGGCATATTAGTAGTTACGATGTAGCTGGAGAACTGGGAATTGACCACAAAACGGTTTTGGCACATTTGAAAAAAGCTGGATACACAAAAAAGCTCGATATTTGGGTGCCTCATGAGCTCACTGAAAGAAACCTAATGAACCGTGTACTCATTTGTGATTCTTTATTACGATGTAATGAAATTTTATGTTCTTCCAAAAATGATTTTTAAACGTATCATTTTACAATTTCATCTGTAGTGCCAATAATATTCAGGTAAAATAGGGTTGAATAAAATTACAAGGCTTCCGTATAGATGTTCTAACATTGACGATGTTTACTTACGTAATACTTTTAAATTTATTTAGGGAGTTAATTAACGATTTTGCTTTTAGATGACGCGCATTTCAAATGAATTATCAAAAGCCGAATATCTGCCACTTCTTTATCAACTCTCTGACGGCAGACTGAACGAAGAAAACATTAAATTAACAGACAGTTTAATAATGGGTCCCGATACACGACGATATATAAAACCACACAGATGTAACCATAAATCGAAAATAGCCAAAGTATATGGGGGACCGAAGTGGCTAATTTGTATAGGATATCTGAATTTAAATACACCCAGTTTATATGATTAAATAATATTTTTTTCCATAAATGATGTACCTTAGTGATACAACATTAAAATTACAATCTAATCTAGGAAATAAGACTAATGAGTAATTTAAATCTGACCTAAAATAACTAGATATAACTTAAACTAAAAATGTGTCCAATAACACGTTTCTTATTGTCTTTATTAAGGAGAAGACACTTTGTACATGTGTTCTTTCTTAATGCTTAGCACATAGCACTACACTTTATTATTACGAGAGTATTATAACACTAACTCAAATGGTTTTATCCTTTTGAGTCTTCTTAAGAAGTCTGTATTATCAAGGAGTTAGATGGCCTCGACATTTACATGATGATGAAGCCGTTGCTGGTGGGCTTCAGCGTATTTTTTAATGACGTTAATGACGAGGTCCACTTTTAAGTCTCGATGGAGATTGTCTGATCTTATGTACCAAGGAGCATTGACCATGTCCTTGAGTACTTTATTTTGGAACCTCTGTATTATGTTTAAATTGGTTGGCTTGGTGCAGCCCCATAGTTGTATACCATAGGTCCATACTGGCATTAGAATCTGTTTATATCGAAGTATCTTATTAGGTACTGACAGAGCAGATAATTTGCCGAGAAGCCAGTACATTTTTTTGTAGCGTAAATCTAGCTCTTG
The DNA here is from genome assembly GCA_019925095.2 of Dendrolimus kikuchii. Taxonomy (NCBI): domain Eukaryota; kingdom Metazoa; phylum Arthropoda; class Insecta; order Lepidoptera; family Lasiocampidae; genus Dendrolimus; species Dendrolimus kikuchii. The sequence goes on along the minus strand of CM034391.1, from coordinate 9,341,207 downwards.
GCGTTTCTTTTTGACATGGGCTTCCAGGAAGCTTAGCGTCTAATGTCATACCCAAATATTTGGCTGTGTTTTCATATGGTATAATTTGATCATTTATATATACCGGATGATAGTTAGGCTGTTTGTTTGTAAAATCAATGTGAACAGGCTTAGTAGATTCATTTAGTTTTATTCGCCATTTTTTCGTCCAATTATAGATTGTACTCACGGCATTTTGTACCTTTTCCACAGCTTCCTCATGTGTAACTCCTGTGGCCATTATGTCCGTGTCATCTGCAAAGGTAGCGATGGAGTTATTTTCCAGTTCAGGAATATCACATGTGTATAATAGGTATAGAACCGGGCCTAAGACACTTCCTTCTGGTACTCCAGCTTTAATTTCTTTACGATTTGAATAAGAATCTTCTTGTCTCACTCGAAACATTCTGTCAGAAATGAATGATTCTAAGATATCTGAATATCGCATAGGTAACATTTTCTTTAGTTTATATTTCAGTCTTTCGTGCCATACTTTATCAAAAGCTTGTGCTACGTATAGGAAAACTGTAGAACATACTTTTTTCCTCTAAAGCTTTTTCTATAATACTTGTTATTCTATGAACTTGATCCATGGTAGTGTTTTTCCCTAAACCCAAATTGGTAGTCAGGAATTATCTTTGTATCTTCTATAGTTGGTTTAAGACGTTGCAGTAATAACTTCTCAAATAGTTTGGACATAAATGGGAGAAGAGAAATCGGTGTATATGACGATGCTTCATGGGGTGGTTTACCAGGTTTAGGTAACATGATGACTTCAGCTACTTTCCATAGATCAGGAACATATTTAAGTCTAAACGCACCATTTATAACGGTGGTTAATTTTACTAACGCTTTTCTTGGCAAGTTTCGGAGGACTTCTGCAGTTATGAGGTCCGATCCTGGACTTTTCTTCAGTTTTAAGTCGTTTGTTTCTTTCCTAACTTCACTTGAAGTAACCAGCTTAATTTTTTTATCGTCTTGTAATATTAGTTCAATAATTGGATCTTCAACGTCAACTACATTAGGTTGGAATATTTGTGCCAGATATTGTGCAAATTGATTTGCTTTTTGGTAATTGTTAATTGCCCAGTTTCCATTTTCTTCCTTGATTGGAGGAATATATGTAACAGGTTGTTTTAATGATTTAGTTGCTTTCCATAGTGAGTAATCTGTTTTTCGGTCACTACTTAGCTTGCTAAGGTAAGAATACATAGATTTATCTTTAATTTTTTTGATTTCTCTACTAACTTTTTGTGTTAGGTTGTTTAGCATAGTTTTGTCAGGTGGATATCCTCATACTTGCCATTTTTTTCTAAGTTTTCTTTTCTCATATATGAGTTTCAGAATGTCATTAGGATAACTATTAGTCCTAACCTTTCTTTTTATATCACGCGTTTGTCCAAGCGCATTTCTGAATATTTACTATCAGTGTTCTCGCTTCTAAATCTAATTCCTCGGGGGTTTTTAATGGCATTTTCAAGTTTACCAACGAATCTAGATCATCCCTAAAGCTGTCCCAGTCCGTATTTTTATTGCCTAGAGTTAAGTTATATTCTTTGAAAATGATATCCTCGTTCAGCGTTCATATTATTGGTGAGTGGTCTGAAGTCATATCATAGCCTTCTTCAATATGTAGAAAATCACGAGATATTTTCTTGTATATGAAAAAGTCTATAAGATCAGGAGTTTTATTAGGATCTGTTGGCCAATAAGTAAGCTTACCTGTTGATATAACATCGCATTTATTTTGTCCTATTGCACACAGAAGTTCTTGTCCTTTTGTGGTTGTAAGTCTCGATCCCCAATATGTATTTTTCGCATTAAAATCTCCTCCTAGGATAAACCTGTTACCAAGTTGTTTAAGGAGGCTCTGTTAATGAATGACTTTTAATGCATACCTTGGTGGATAATATATGGCTGATATGATTACAGGATAACGTTTGGTTTTAACAGATAAAGCAACAGCTTGTATTTCTCTCTCTTCGTACTTAATTACTTGAAAATGATTTATGTTTTCTTTAATAAGTATGTTACTACTATCTCTGGATGTGTTATCTGGGTGCAAAGAGTGATATGTTTTTTACCCTTTAATTTTTCATGTAAGATTTCCTAGTAAAATGAAATTCAGATATCAGGCATACATCGATATTTTCTGTGTTAAGGACTATGTTGACGACGACAACATCGATGTGAGAAACTCACCGACCCGTCTAAACAGGCGATAAGAACATAGGTATAATTTGCTAAGCCTCGTAGATAATGTAGAAGCAACCGTTAAGCGCAGGAAAGAGACGGGCCGGAACGAGACGGATACAGCTCATGTATAAAGTTATGTATTATTGTTTTAAAATTTTATTAATTAGTTTTAAGAGCTTAATTGTATAATAGCCTAAGTTGCTAGGAAATAAATGTTATAGCGTTTGTCTTTCATTAAATGTAGGACCCCTAATAGATCCTGGTAAACGAGACCGGGCTACGGGCGTGCAAAACGCAGCCTTGAGCCCGGGACCCAAAGGGTAGCGGAAACCGGGCTACGGGAATGCAGAACGCAACCGAAGCCCGGGATCCGTGAAGTATGCCTGCACTACTGCCTACTCCATAAGCGAGTAGGTCATAATGTTAGTGCAGGCAGAGGTCCGCGTGCAACGGCGCATGGTTTTGTAATAAGGTAACTGTAAGGTTTTTTTTATTGGATTTGTCTTTATGTTGTTGGTCTGAAGACCTTACAACTTTACCGGGGTTTTCGGGGCGAGTGCCTTCGCGAAGCGAAGGCGCTCGAGCCCGGGGGGCAACTTGCTCGAGGCAGCTCCCTAAGGAGTTTTACCTCGGCTGGACTGTTGCCATGAGAGGGGGATGAATTTAATGATGCCCACCATAGGGCGACACAAAGCACTAATTGAGAACGAGCGACGGGTAATATAAACCCCGAGGGGAAAGATCCCGGCGGGCCGTTAGGCCGTTTCGCAACGTGTTATGGCTGGGAGAGAAGAAACGGCGCAAGAAACTTCCCAGCAACACGCCTAGTCTATCCTGTGGGGGGGCTATGTCTCCTAGCATCCCTCGCAGGTACGTGGAGAGATCTTGATTGGCGGTGTTTGAGACGCCGCCGTCTGTGTCTGTCTATCGGTGCCTGCCAGCTTACTGGCCTAACCGCGGGCGGACTGATCCGGCCCAGCCGTTTCGCAATAACGCCGACTCTGTCCGTCAGGAGGGTACGCGGTCGTCGTACGAGAGCCTTTCGACGAGGCTTATAATCGGACGCGGGGTAACTGTAAGAGCGCTTGGCGCTTTATATTTATAGTAGTGAAGCGGGGGGCGAGGAAATTACAACGTCCCACATACGGAAACCATGGGTCATAATAATGTAAGGACCCTCAGGATAGGCTAAGATCTATGGTGTACTGAAATTTGTAATAACAATAAGATAGAATAAGGCTTGGTTAATGTAATATTGAAAGAAATAAATTAATGGAGGTGTTACAACGAAGCGGGGGCCGGCGGAGGCAGCTTGTATAAATAGGGCGCCTTGAAGGCGCATTCGTAGTTCGTGAAAAGCAGTAGTTCGCGCTAAGCAGCCAACAAAGGAAAGAAGCTCCCTCCCGCCGACGAAGTTGAAGCCTCCCGTAGTATCATTTTCGGTGGTTTTATTTCGGAAGCTCCAGAATATTGAACCAGCGACCAACCCCCGACAGTCCACTAAATCTTCAACAGACTACCTGCAATTCGTTTTGGTGTCGAAGGAGTCCATTGGCGTTCCATGAAAAAATTCTTATCGAAGGTTTCATTTTTATTATATTCTGACGTTATATTCGAGCTTCATCAAAAGAGTACTTTGCAGTACTTTTGTTTGGGGTTTATCACCTCTTGTGATTTGGGCAAAAGATTACTGTCCGTGACAGTTTGGCTTGAAATGTACTTTTTACGTTCATGAACCTGGTTCCTGGGGACTTGTTTTTTCTTTAATTTTTTATTTGTTGTAACTATTTAGCTACCATATAACCTCTATAGTTTGCTGGGTGGGAATCACCACAGTGAACACACTTTGGTTTAGTTTCTGCAGGTTTTTCATTCTTTTGTCAGATGCTTTCCAGTACGTTTCACACATCTAGGCTCCTTACAGCTATATCTTTGTGTGTGGCCATATGCTTGACATCTTTTGCATTGTGGTATTAGCTTAGATGTTTTTAGCGGCTCAATAGTTACTTGGCATCCAAGGATTGATTCGATATTATATATTTTGTTTATATCTTGATCCTTGTCGAACGAAAGTATAAAACATATTTAATGGCACCTTTTTTTTCCAGCTGAGCTTATTTACAGCTTTCTGGACTTTATACCCTTTGATAGATAGATCTTCTACTATCCTAAAAGTTATATGCATCTTGTGTGCCCACAAAAGATGCATATAACTTTTTAGCGATTACTCTTATCGGCTTATTCTGCTTGTTCTCATAAGAGTACCAAGTACAATTATTTTCCAACAAGAGCGAGGTACTTCTGTAGAAACTACTTCTGTATGTTTCTCCATTAATGACATTAATCTTAATACTGTCACCATTTTTCATTTTGATCAAAAACGAATCTTTTGGTAAATTCATTGAAAGAAAATAATAAAAATGTTGGTAGTTCTTAATGTTTTTCAAAATAACTGGTGTATACTTATATATAATTAATAATTACTTTTTTCTTGAGAAGTGTTTGTCCCTGCTTCTCTGTCTTAGTGACAAATTCAGCGTCCTTTTCTTGCAGTTCTGTTGACGTACCTATTCCGTTTCTTTAGCCAATTCCTCAGTATCCGTCTCATAATGGACACATTCGGAGGATCTTTCGTCACTCAAAGATTCTTTAGGTGGATCTTTGTCCTTTGGGTTTTGAACGGTTTTTAGTTCTCTCTGTAGTTCTTGAATACAAGACTTCAAGTCTTTTACTAAGCTCTCAAGCTTTTTCCGTTCGGCGCATTCATCTAGTAAACTCTGATATGACAGTTGTTCTGTTTTTGTTTTAACTTTAACCGTTTGTAAGGACGTATTAAATAATCAAATATGATTTCGCCTTAACAATGTTTACACAAACACATGATGCACACATTTAAAAATCTGGGTCATCGCGGTGCCCGTGAGCGGCTCGCGCGGTGGTGATTTCGGTGCGTCAGCGCTTTACCCGAGCACATACTAGAGCAAGTGCAACACATCCGTTCACGATGGATGCTGATCTATCACTCACGCACGATTAAATAAATGACTACCTAATTATTATCAATTTGTACCTTTTAACGAAGATAAAATTAAATTCGAAGCGGTTTGTTTTGTAGTCTGCGGAAAGCAACTGGAATCTGGATAGGTGTTGAAAATATGTAGAACACAGAATAGACACGTCTAATCACAGAACACATTTACCCTGTGTGTAATCAAAGACATTGTAATTCATTAAGGCTGATCAAGGCAGATTAATATTCACTCAGCTACTGACTTGGGGAGCGGACTGACTTCAAACTATTCGATCGGGAATATTGAAGTCAGTGAGACTTGGTAGCGCTCTACTTGATTTCAAATCAATTTACACGATGCCAGTATGATGTCAGCACTGGCTTCCTTCGAATAAGAAGTCCGCGCGGTGCTGATCATAAAATTAAAACAGGAATTAATTTTCTGCCTTTTGGCAATGTATAGTATCTGTAATTAATATTTGTTAATGCACTCTTGGAACATTCTATAATTGGTAAAATTATAAATCTGACCGTAATGTTTACAAAAGAATCCATTTTTTTTGCCTCTGGCAGTTCTGGCAGTGTTCTATATTATCTGTAGTCATAGTCAATAAAAATTATAAACAAAGATAAATTACCCATATTATTTTAATTTAAACGTTGATCAAAGTCTAATATCCACTAAAAATAACTGAATACAAATATACGTGGGACACTCGGAAAGTTTTGCTATAATAAAAAATTGTTCTATAGCTAAATATACGTTTACTAAATATTTTCAAAGTACTCTCCACCAGCCTCTATACAAAGTTTCATGCGGCTGCACCAGTTTTCGAAACACTTCCAGTCTGGCGCAGACACTTCGTTTACAGCTTGCTCGACGGCTGGCTGCGCATCTTCTGTCAACGAAAATGATATCCCTTTGAGCTGATGTTTTATTTTCGGGAATAAAAAAGGAAGTCCCATTGTGCTAGATCAGGGCTGTTAGAAGGGTGACCCAGGTGTTTGACCGACGTGCTGTCCAGGAAGTCCCTCATTTTGAGCGCGGCATGGGCGCCCGCGCTGTCGTGGTGGAGCAGTAACCCACCGAGCCCTGTGTTTGGTCGCTTGTTGCTCACAACAGAGAAAACTTCTGCCAAGCATTTGATAGTATACCATTCGGCGTTGATGCTTCTTTGGTTCTCACTCTCGCTTCTAGATCGTTTTAGTTTGGTAAGCGTTGATTCGTTTTGAAACACCCAAACCGTCAACTGGCGCTTCGTTTATGGATCGTATTGACAAATCCAGGACTCATCACCTGTAATAATGTCGTAAACACGCCGAGACGAGCTTGCTTCAAATTTGTTTATCATATCACGGTACCATTCCTTCCGGGCCTGCTTCTGACCGTCGGTGAGGTTGTGCGGCACCCAGCGTGAAACTATCCTCCTCACGCGAAGATTCACTTGTAGAATCTCGTGAAGGCTTCCCGATCCAACGTGCATTACGTGCTCAATATCTTGATAAGCAACTCGCCTTAACTGGCGGAAAAAAATTTTCAGTGCTAGCACATTTTCTTCCATAACAGCCGTTAAAGGTCGACCACTTCTTTGTGCAACCCCCAAAGTTAGTCGACCGCGCTTGAATTCGTTGTACCAACGATATGCGGTTGCCTTAGAAGGGGGCCTTCATCCATGAATGCCATTTGAAATCTATCGTACGATTCATCCGGTTTCAAGCGACATTTGAAATCGTAAAAAATCATAGCGCGAAAATGTTGCCGGTGCAGATTCATTTTTCATTGAGACACGATATGTTAAATTAGCTCGCAAACAATGTGGAGGGAAATTTTGAAATTGGAACGCACCTATTTTTAGTTATAAATAATCATATTTTCAAAATAGATTATAACTGACCAGTCTCTCATACATAAAAACTTTTATTCGCACTACTTTCTGAGTGGCCTGGTAACAATATCTACTAAGTTTCACACGAACAGTAATTTTTAAAGTTTACCAAGGATATAAAGTAGAAAAACTTTTACCTAAGAACTGCCGACATGACAATGGTTCCTTCAGCTTATTTTAATCAAATACACAAACTACTATGGATATTACGTATATACTACTATGGATATACAAATAATCGTTATGGCGTCCGTCACTAAGATTTTCTTCCCGGACGCGGTGTGCGCTTATAGAACGATAAGGAAGATGAAAGTGAGCAGCATCACCACCAAAATGTTCACAGGGCACGGCGGATTTTCTGAGTACTTGAAAAGGTTTAAGTTGAAGGATGACCAGTCGTGTACCTGTGAGCCTAGAATTTCGCAAACCCCCCTGCACATCATATTCGACTGCCCCCTCTTCGCAGTGGACAGGTATAACACCGAAAGTGCCCTTCGCATCAACATAATATGCTCCAATATACAAGATCTTCTGGGGAAAAAGCTTCGGGAGGACTTCATTAAGTTCGCAGCCAAGGTAGTCATTAAGGTGGTCAATAAAAATTCAGGCAAATAAAAACGCTGCACGCATACAGGCGATATGCAGCCGCAAGCGTTATTCTAAAATAGATAATAACAATGTATAGTCCGATATAGCTGTTAAGATCTTTATATAAAAACAGCAAGAAAATAAACATAGATAATAAGATTATATCCCTATTAATATTATAAATGCGAAAGTAACTCTGTCTGTCTGTCTGTTCCGTTTTCACGGAAAAACTACTAGACCGATTTGGCTGAAACTCAGTATATATATATATATATATATATATATATATATATATTTTCGATGCCGAGAATGAACATAGGATACTTTTTATCCCGGAAAATGAGATAGTTTCCGTATTTGTCTGTTTGTTTGTTATGCTTTTACGGAAAAACTGATGGGCCGATTTGGCTGAAATTCGGTACGTATGTGAATTAAATACCGAGGGTGGACAAGGGATACTTTTCATTTTGGCCTTTTCGGTCATTTTGGCCATTTTAGTCATTTTGGTCATTTTAGCCATTTCGGTTATTTTGGCCATTTTGGTCATTTTGGCCATTTCGGTCATTTGGCCTTTTTGGTCATTTCAGTCATTTTGGCCTTTTTGATCATTTTGGCCATGGCGGTCATTTTGGCCTTTTTGATCATTTTGGCCATGTCGGTCATTATGGCCTTTTTTGGTCATTTTGGCCATTTCAGTCAATTCGGTAATTTTGGGCCATTTAGGCCATTTTGGTCACTTTGGTCATACTTTTTATCACAAAAATAAAACTAAAATGAAAGTGTTAGTGAGAAACTAATCATTTCTCAAGTTTATAGGTATAATAAAAATGAACCCCTATCCCTATTAATATTTAATGTCCCTATTAATCCCTATTAATATTATAAATGCGAAAGTAACTCTGTCCGTCTGTCTGTTCCGTTTTCACGGAAAAACTACTGGACCGATTTGGCTGAAACTCAGTATATATATATTTTCGATGCCGAGAATGAACATAGGATATTTTTTATCCCGAAAATGGGATAGTTTCCGGGATAAAAATATATTTGTCTTTTTGTTTGTTATCCTTTTATGGAAAGACTATTGGACCGACTGGGCTCAAACTCGGTACATATATAATTTGAATACCGAGAGTGCCTAAGGGATACTTTTTACCCCGGATAATGGGATACATTTTGGGATAGATTTATGTAAAGTTTATCCCGGAAACTAGGACAGGTTTTGTGATTTTGTCCATTTCGTCAAATGGGTCTACTGGGTCCACTGGGTCCACTTGGTCCATTGGGTCCACTTAGACCACTGTGTCCACTTGGTCCCCTTGGTCAACTGGGTCCACTTGGTCCACTGGGTCCACTTGGTCCACTTGGACCATGTTCTCTATTTTGTCATTTTTGTCAAGTTTTGTCATTTATGTAGTTTACATATAGACGGGGGTGGTATAGTTTACGATATAAAATGAAGTGAATCTTTCGGGGGCAAATACATACAAATTTAATACAATGTAACCTGTACCACTTGCTTTTTAAACAAGAGATACACACTAGAGGTTGACCCGCGGCGCAGCCGCGGGTAAACTCTAGTTAACATTATAAATGCGAAAGTAACTTTGTCTGTCTGTTCCGTTTTCACGGAAAAACTACTGGACCGATTTGGCTGAAACTCAGTATATATACATTTTGGATGCCGAGAATGAACATAGGATATTCTTTATCCCGAAAAATGGGATAGTTTCCGGGATAAAAATATATTTGTCTTTTTGTTTGTTATCCTTTTATGGAAAGACTATTGGACCGATTTGGCTGAAACTCGGTATATATATAATTTGAATACCGAGAGTGGCCAAGGGATACTTTTTATCCCGGATAATGGTATGCCTTTTGGGAAATTTTTGTGTAAAGTTTATCCCGGAAACTAGGACTGGTTTTGTGATTTTGTCCATTTCGTCCACTGGGTCTACTGGGTCCGTTGGGTCCACTGGGTCCACTTTGTCCACTGGGTCCACTGGGTCCACTGGGTCCACTTGGTCCACTCGGTCTATGTTATCTATTTTGTCATTTTTGTCAAGTTTTGTCATTTATGTAGTTTACATATAGACGGGGGTGGTATAGTTTGCGATATAAAATTAAGTGAATCTTTCGGGGGCAAATACATAAAAAAATAATACAATGTAACCTGTACTACTTGCTCTTTAAACAAGAGACACGCACTAGAGGTTGACCCGCGGCGCAGCCGCGGGGTAAACTCTAGTCTTATTATATATTAAAGCATATATAATAAGATTAAATTTACAGATATAAAGAACAATGTATTAGAGTGTATAATATGTAATATTAAAGAAAGAAACACTAAAGAGGAAAATTATGGAAGGGGCTGAGGTGAATAACAAAAAATAACAATAATAGTTATGTAAATTTTCAAGATGTTAAAGTTCTTGATTATGATTAAGATGACAAAATGCCTGTCATAAATAAAACAACTTAATACTTTACGATGTTTTATGTAACACAAAAAATTGGAGTTTCTAGAGTTCTACACTTTGTGATAGCGGGACCCATATTATTGTCTACTTTATTTTGCCATACTCTGGGTCCATTTACTAACCTGCATGGCAATCTCCCTATTAGTATGCCGCGTAATGCAGGATTATGAATATCGTTGCATCCTGCATTGCGTCCGAAAACACATAGCAGCATATCTCTTAAGACCTGCAACCTCTGCCGACTGTAAGACGCCATGTAGGATAGTGAATGGGCCCCTTAAATATGGATACCGCAAACTTATTTTTTGTAGTGTCATAATAGCAATGTATTAGTTTACCTAGGACGTGAAAGATAAGCAATGAATTGCGACAGGCAGTCGTCATAGTCGCAGATCCCTATAGTTCGGAATTTGAAATAAATAGTTCAGATAAGTAAATATAATTATTTGAGTAATAATTTTATTTATTAATCTTTATGAACTTTTGAGTAAATATAGTAATTTATCGAGTAGATACATTTTTTTTATAAAGGTACCCTCTATAATAATCAAATCGAATCCGACTCCTACACAGCTGCTTATTATTATGATAGAAATTCGTTTCAGTCATATTATGGGTTAATTGGAATAAAGTTTCATTTATAAAATAACTCGGGTGGCAGTTTATTTTGTAATTGACGATGGAGGGCCGCCATTACTGGTCGGTTTCTAATCATTCACCTGACCATAATGTCTATAACTATAAAAATATGTTTAACGTTGATCCAAGTCTAAAATCCGCTAAAAAAAATAACTAAAAACGCATGTAACAATAATAAGTTTCGCGTTTTTTAAAGTAACACTAAGGCATTGAGATATAACATGTCTAGAGAGAGCATTGCTAACAAACAATATCGCCAAAAACGGCATCAAAAACGCGAAGCGTTGCTAAATTCACTCTGCATTTTCGGGATATCAGGAAAAAAATATTACCTCATTATTTATAATTAAATATTTTTTTTTATGTAAGTGAAAAGTTTAAATGATCGTTATGATTTAATCGCTTTATGTGTTATAATTTAATATTACTCAGAGGTTTCAGTTTTTTTTTAAAATAAAGTACTAGCAACAAAAGTTGTGTGTCTTGGAACGAACCATAAAAAAATACATGCACAAGTAAATTCATAACACATAGCACATGTAGTAATTTTAATTCGCAATAAAATGTCTGTACAGATATTAGTACATATTTATAAGTCTGTTAATTACCAATACTAACTTAATAATTCTAAAAAAACTATTCATATTGGCAAATTATTTTTGTGTTACACATCATGTTCACGAAGGTTATTAGATGACTATTTATAACCCAAAGATTTTCCTGCGCTAAAAGTCAGTGAAATCATTTGTAATAGTAGACTTGGAACGATTCGATAGGTTCATATTGGGTAGTAGGCTTTATGTATAATCCAAAGTTTATATATCCGTAGTAGGAACTACGGGGTACCTACCCCGTATACCTACACGGGATAGTTTAATGCAGGGACTTAAGAGCAACTAAACCACTCGAAAAGGGCTATTATAGAAATAAAAATATTCATATCCAAAAGTTTTTATTCAAACTAGTTCAGTTTGATTATTTTCTGAACTAAAAATTGCTTTTTATCATATTAATATATTAAATTATTTCTTTATTAGGAATTAATGGAGATGCAGCTAACAGAATATAGACAAAATTAATATCTTAATTATGACAATAAAGAGTTATCTATAATATTATTAGCGGCCCGGCGCGGATTCACCCGTAGTCTGTTCCGCTCCCGTGGTATAAAGCGTCATGTTATATAGCCTATGACACTCCCTGTTAACGTAGCTTTCCAACAGTAAAATAATTTTTAAAATCGGTTTAGTAGATCCCGAGATTACCCCCTACAACGTCACAAACTTACAAACTTTACCTCTTTATAATATTAGTACAGATAACTCCGACCGAAGCATCTGCTTTAAACGATATTCAGTTTTTTTTACACCTTCTTTGACGATATTTGCAGCATGCATTCTGTCAATTCTATGTCAAAGGTCATAAGGTTACATTAAAAAGTTTATATTGTCCAAAGCGCTAAGGTTAGATTAGAAATAATTTTATATGATGATTAAGTATTCTTAAATTTTCTAATTATCCTTCACACAACTTACATCTTATCGGTCACGATCATATATAATTATTTTAGGTACTTTATTTCAATACAATTGTGCCGTTAATAAGAAAATATAAAAAACATAGTGTAAAAATATCTCCGAAAATGATTCAAAATACTTCCTTTCAAAATCCATCTCCTTGTCCAACAATATGCTACAATTGGATCCATAGGAAGTCTAAAACGTAATATAAACCAGTTTAAGAAAACCGGACACACAAACATTACATGTCTGTTTTCTATAAATTTTTTCAATTATTCATATTTCATCAATAAAAAAAAAATCGTAACAAAAGTCCCCAAATTTTCGAAAAAAAGTCACACTTCTCACCTGACAACATCAATCAATTCGATAACCTTGAAAAAGTCGAAATTAAATTTCACGTTTTTACAAAGAAATCATGAGAAAAGTGTTAAGTTTTCCGATTAAATGACATCTCATCCTTATCCTTTACCGTTTTAAAATAGTTCCGACACATTTTGATAGCGCAGGCCGGCATAATTATTTTTTTTGCGAAAGCTCTAACCAGTAAAGTAATCGAAACGACACTAACAGGCGTGGGAAGCCACTGAAACCAGTGCACCAATTTTGGTGCACTGTTTTTGGGCCGTTTTGTGCAATTGACGCGTGATCTAGACGTTTATATGATCTAAGCACCAAGGAGGCTAGTGAAATTTGAAGCAAAAATCTTTTAACGATATTTACTAATAAAGAACAGCTGACATATGGGCGCGGTATAGTTATAGGGCACATCTATTTATTATTTTAAAGTGAATTTTGGATGGTTATAAAAAAAAACTAACCTATATTAAAAAAATCAGATTTGTTCATAATAAATAAATATGCCCTATGACTATACCCCACCCGTTAAAGCTCTTGCTTAGAAAGTTATAGTCAAATATTGTAATTATTATTAAAGTAAACATCATAACATAGGCTCTGTTGACAAAATGCATACGTTGTAACTAAAGCAACTTGATACTTGCACGATGGTATATAAAATTTTGTATCGTACTAAAAATCACTAGTTAGTATCGAAATTACTCTTGGTCTTGATCTAATATTAGAGTTGCTAGAGTTTAGACAAAGCGAAAGTGGCGCCTCTATTTTTGTACTTTTTTTTCCAAGAGTTGAATTTTGACATTAGATATATGGTGCTTAATGCTTATGTCAAATTTTAACCGATAGCAAGGCAAAGAATGGTTGGTAAGATATAGGAACAGGGCCTTAATAGGTACAATTTTTATTCGAAAAATAACAAAGTTGCAATCAAGAAGATCTATTTTATATTAAACTAAGTAAAGTACGATAATGTTAAAAGATATTTTTTAAATATGTAAGTAGTTACTTAAATGTTATGTTCGCATTGTAATTATTATATTACATCATGAAGTATTTTGTTCATTATAGTTAAATTCTACTCATGTCAGCAAGCGAAGAGGAAAATGTGGTCAGATGTGGCTGGTTATCTTCAGATCCCTTATACATCAAATATCATGATGAGGAGTGGGGTAAACCTGTGTACAATAACAATAAACTCTTTGAAATGATTTGCTTAGAAGGTCAACAAGCTGGATTATCATGGCTTACAGTTTTAAAAAAAAGAGAAAATTACCGAAGACTATTTAACAATTTTGACCCACTTAAACTAAGTATGCTTGTGGAAAAGGATGTTTTAATGTTAACTAAGAATCCTGATATAATAAGACATAAAGGAAAAATTGAAGCCCTAATCAATAATGCTAAATGTTATGTTGAAATGTACAACAATGGTCAGGATTTTTCAAAATTTATTTGGAATTTTGTTGATAACAAACCAATCATAAATAGTTGGAAAGAGAATAAAGAAGTGCCCACAGATACACCAATTTCTGTAGCACTTTCTAAGGCCTTAAAGAAAAGAGGTTTTAAATATGTTGGTTCTACAATATGTTATGCATTTATGCAAGCTTGTGGTTTAGTTAATGATCATTTAATCACTTGTGTTGCTCATAAAATGTAGTTTATTGCTAAAGAAATTCCTCAAATTGTAATAAATTCATAGACAAATATTGAGTATTTTTTTATAGATATGAAAAAAAAAAAATTCTTGTTGAAATATGAGGTATCTTAGTCCATTATTATAGAGTTAGATTGATACTTATTTTTGATGTGCAGGAAGAATACACTTTGTGCCATGCTGAGTTCCTCTCGGCTGTGCGAGTGGGACCAGACCGCAGTGTTAAGTACCACGGAGCGTGTGCGATGACTTTGGGTGAAATAACTACTGCTCTAAACCTAAGCCTGCATCACATACTCGGTGCTTGTGTGGATGAACTTGAGATGACAAGCTACACCCGTTGTTCAACGGTGCAAGAAGCTTAGGTCACCCTGGAATGCAGAGTGAACGAATTCACCAACAGAGGTTGGACCCGTTGCATCCCCACAATGCATGGACCCCAGCAATGGAATCATGGGATTGAATTTTGTGCATACCTGTGTCTCCGGAGGCCAATCTGACGATGGCATGCAGAGAGAGGTCCCTTACTCTCTCAGCTACTGCCTTGTGGGACTTAGAGCATGGCCTCAACCAGTTTCCTTAGCGAATTGATCGGCCCTACGATGGTCTTGAGCTCAAACCTCTGAGGTTACCAATTGCCATGCAGTGTATTTGACCAGAGTGTGAAATGCAGTATCAAGCGCGCCGTTCTCGCGGCACTGAGGCGAAGGCAGCTATCCCATAATCTGATGCAGATACTTATCGGAAGCACCCCTACTTTTTAAGTATCTGTGTCATCTTAAAAGTCAAAGTTCCGAGTTTCTGCGCAACCCATCGCAGTAGGTAGGGATGAACAGCCTCCACTGTAACAGTGCTGGCCTCTGTTCTGGACGGAGATTCTAAATCTCTCTGCCAAATTTGGATCATGGTTGTGGTTTTCCCACATCCTCATCGCCTCAATCTCTGCCCGGCAGGAATCCAGGTCCCTAGCTCTGGCATCCTGTTGGGCAAAGCATGTCCGCCATGAGTTCCCAGAGCGGATCTCCCGCCAACAGCGTCGCCGCCGTCCATGACACTGTACGCTACCCCCGAATGGACCTCACTGCCAGGGTCCACTGGGTTTTCAGCAGAGTCGTGTTGTGGCAGTGGAGAGCATGATTCCACACGGGTGCACCATGCAGTGCCATACTATATACAAAATGGTATACAAATATACAAAATGATATACTTCCAAAAAAAGTTTGTTGTGCGAGTTGTTCTCCAAAATCCTTTCCACCAAAGAAATTTTGCTGTACTATTATTACTTTTTTTTAATTCATTGCAATAAGGTTAATTTTTTGCAATTGCTCTTGAACCAATTTCAAAATCTTAAGTTCCTTTTTGGAATTCATTCTTCTTTTCATACTTTTTACTATGGTCCTAGTAAAGCTTTCTTACTTTGCTAATTCTAATCGAATATTCTGGACACAACACCTGATTAAAATGCAATTGTAATGTACTTATTTCCTCATCTTTCAGAAAAAAGTAATTTCAATATATGAAAACAGTGGCCATTACAATAAATAAAATATCTTCTAGCGATAAGTTGGTCCCGCCACTGAAGTAGGATAATTTCCATTCCCTCCCGCTTCTCCTGCCGTCCATTTTATGTCAATTTCATAATTTGACGTTTAGCCTTTTGACGTTTGGCCTCAATATGTTCTTTTCACCACCGTCCACCAGTGACCTGATTTTCTTGATTTTGCCAGCTATATTAGCGTCTATTAACACCTGCCTCTTTTACTATGATCACTCTAGCTAGCGAAGCTAGCATGAGCTCCGGGATTAATGGTTATTCCCGTAAAGAAACCGTACGAATTAGATAATGGAGTCGTTCAAGAATACGAAATTTAACGATCATTTTAAACGTTTCATTCAATGCGAAATTCGGAGCGATTTATTGTTAAAGTCGCCTTTTTTATGGCTTCCAATTGTAAAGGCTGTACAAAATTAATTTTAATTCTTGTCGATTAATTTAATGGAGATGTAGAGGTATTCTGCTTGTTATTTAACTAAAGCTAATAATATATTTTTACAAGCTTTTTATTCTTCTATCTATCTATATATGTAAAAATCAATTGCTATTCGTTAGTCTTGCTAAAACTCGAGAATGGCTGGACTGATTTTGGTTTTGAATCTGTGGAAGTCCTGGGAAGGTTTCGAAGGTGAGTAAATATGTTTCATTTGGAACATTGAGTCAAAGATATAAAATCATGGTTGTCTTGTTATGGTACGTCGCGGACTGAAGCTGAGAAACGGGCTGCGGTTTAATTTGATTCATCGTGTCAAACTTGTCAAAGATAAAAATACAGATGTATATATATATATATATATATATATATATATATATATATATATATATATATATATATATATATATATATGTATATATATATATATATATATATATATATATATATATATATATGTCGTGTCCCAGGCATATTGAGGCATATGGTGTTAAGGTTGAAATAAAGATGAATATTCATAGTAATATTTGAAAAAAATACAAATTGTGAGATCATTAATAAATTATAATTTGCTTATATTTTATTGTTTTCCTGCTCTCTCGCTACGCTTGTTGCTCGTGATTCATTATGCTTCGGTCGGTCTCTCTCACACGTAAGCGACATGATCGCGCTGAACAGAGTCAGAGAGATCGCGATGTTCCAGATCCAAATGATGCATTTGAAACATTATTGATGTTCCAATCTTTTGGAACACCTAAATGTTTCGGATCAGTGAGTCGGTTCAGTAAAGAGTTACACACGCCTAGTAGTTTGTGAATACAATACATCAAATATAAAAATATTTTGTGTTATATTATCTAATTTCGTTAGTACGGCAGGTACCTCTTGATTTAGTCTCTTTAAATAGAAATCTACAACTCGCCAAATGAATTTACCATTTCCGTTGTTGACTCCACGCTTAATAGATTCTAGATGGTTTAATTCTGATAGTGCATGTGATGAAGAAGCCGAATTGACTGCAATGGAACAGGCAAACCAACTTTGGGTAAAGTTCATATTTTACATAAATCTGTAACTTAGATCATATAAACGTCTAGATCACGCATCACTTGCACAAAAATGGCCCAAAAACAGTGCAACAAAATTGGTGCACTGGCTTCAGTGGCTTCCCACGCCTGTTAGTGTCGTTTCGATTACTTTACTGGTTAGAGCTCTCGCAAAAAAAAATATTATGCCGGCCTGCGCTATTAAAATATGTCGGAACTATTTTAAAACGGGAAAGGATAAGGATGAGATGTCATTTAATTGGAAAACTTAACACTTTTCTCATGATTTCTTTGTAAAAACGTGAAATTTAATTTCGACATTTTCAAGGTTATCGAATTGATTGATGTGGTCAGGTGAGAAGTGTGACTTATTTTCCAAAATTTGGGTACTTTTGTTACAATTTTTTTTTTATTTATGAAATATGAATAATTGAAAAAATCTATAGAAAACAGACATGTAATGTTTGTGTGTCCGGTTTTCTTAAACTAGTTTATATTACGTTTTAGACTTCCTACGGATCTAATTGTAGCATATTGTTGGACAAAGAGATGGATTTTGAATCATTTTTGGAGATATTTTTACACTATGTTTTTTATATTTTCTTGTCAACGGCACAATTGTATTGAAATAAAGTACCTAAAATAATTATATATGATCGTGACCAATAAGATATAAGTTGTGTGAAGGATAATTAGAAAATTTAAGAATACTTAACCATCATATAAAATTATTTCTAATCTAACCTTAGCGCTCTGGACAATATAAACTTTTTAATGTAACCTTATGATGTTTGACAGAATTGACAGAATATGTGCTGCAAATATCGTTAAAGAGGATGTAAAAAAACTGAATATTGTTTAAAGCAGATGCTTCGGTCGGAGTTATCTGTACTAATATTATAAAGAGGTAAAGTTTGTAAGTTTGTGATGTTGTAGGGGGTAATCTCAGGATCTACTAAACCGATTTTAAAAATTATTTTACTGTTGGAAAGATACGTTAACAGGGAGTGTCATAGGCTATATAACATGACGCTTTATACCACGGGAGCGGGACAGACCACGGGTGAATCTGCGCTGGGCCGCTAGTAATATTATAGATAACTCTTTATTCTCATAATTAAGATATTAATTGTCTATATTCTGTTAGCTGCATCTCCATTAATTCCTAATAAAGAAATAATATATTAATATGATAAAAAACAAATTTTAGTTCAGGAAATAATCAAACTGAACTAGTTTGAATAAAAACTTTTGGATATGAATATTTTTATTTAAATAATAGCCCTTTTCAAGTGGTTTAGTTGCTCTTAAGTCCCTGCATTAAACTATCCCGTGTTCCTACCCCGTAGTTCCTACTACTGATATAAACTTTGGATTATACATAAAGCCTACTACCCAATATGAACCTATCGAATCGTTCCAAGTCTACTATTACAAATGATTTCACTGACTTTTAGCGCAGGATAATCTTTGGGTTATAAAGCAGGATAATCTTTGGGTTATAAATAGTCATCTAATAACCTTTGTGAACATGATGTGTAACACAAAAATAATTTGCCATTATGAATAGTTTTTTTTAAATTATTATATTAGTATTGGTAATTAACAGACTTATAAATATGTACTAATATCTGTACAGACATTTTATTGCGAATTAAAATTACTACATGTGTTATGAATTAATTTGTGCATGTATTTTTATGGTTCGTACCAAGACACACAGCTTTTGTTGCTAATACTTTATTTAAAAAAAAACTGAAACCTCTGAGTGATATTAAATTATAACACATAAAGCGATTAAATCATAACAATCATAAAAAAATTTCACTTACATAAAAAATATTTAATTATAAAAAATGGAGTAATATTTTTTTCCTGATATTCCGAAAACACAGAGCGAATTTAGCAACGCTTCGCGTTTTTGATGCCGTTTTTGGTGATGTTGTTTGTTAGCAATGCTCTCTCTAGACATGTTATATCTCAATGATCTGTAAGATATATTCCTTATGGTTAATTAATTTGTCAATTCTCCTGTCCTGTCCTGTTTTTAGTTTTATATATAATTATTTTTTCTATAGTTGAATAGTGTCGGCATGCAGTACATGAAGCGCGCGCCTATTGGAAAAACAGATCCAGAACCAATGGAGGAAGAGGCTGATACTGATGAAGAAGAAGGTAAAATCCCATTGATCTGTAAACAAAATATTTGTTAAGTTTATCGCAGTTATTAGATTGAGTCACTTAAGTTTTGTAAGCATTCTTAATACATTTATGAGGGTATATAAAAAATTACAAATGTTATAAAAGTACTTTCAGTTTTAATGAATATTTATGAATTTATATATTCATATATTTATTTATATGAATGATTTTTCTAAATGTTCGGCTCATAAACTTTTGTTACATTTAATGCCCATAATTATAGTGGATTTTGGTTATAATTATAATGAAGGGACCACTATATACAATGGTAGAATAAAAAAATATTGCTAGACAATATCTAAAGCCATGAAATGCATATACATATTGTTTAATATCTACTTAGTAATAGGAAGATAACTGATTCTAAAATTTAACTTTACCGACCTGAATATTTATAAATAAGTGTATTTTTACAACTGCTGACCATCTGTGGATGTAAACAAAAGATAAAACAACTGTGATTCTATGAATGAACCTTTGTGTATTGTTTGTCTGAGTCACAACATCTCCAAGGGATTTCTCCGAACTTGTTACATTTTGTTCATAAAACTAGTCATTATATCAGAAATTGGTGTTACAGCTGAAGTTGCTATAGCCAAATTATTTCCTTTATACTCTAAATTCAAAAAACTGACGTGTTAAATCACTATAATCAAAAATTCATTACAACCGAGGTCATTATAAGTAAAATCCACAGTAGTTCCTGCGACAATCAGCTGTAACACAGACAAACATCATAAAGAAACCACAGAGGTCCCTTTTTACCTTTTGGTACACAATCCCTAAAGAGAGACTTACCATAGCTTATTAAGTAATCAATATTTAAAAACCTACAGGTAATGATGAGTCAGATGAGTCAGAAGAATCTCACGATGAAGATGAGGAAGAGGATGTCCCGACTTCATACTCACCAGCAAGAAACAACAACGAACTGGAACCAGATGGTCTGGAAGATATTAGTGAAGCACCAGAACTGAACACTTCTGATCAAAGTGCATTGTGGCCTATTCATAGATAATAATTTGTCTAAATATTGAAAAATAATTTTGTTCTAAGCAGGATCTCTAGATTGGGGCAATTTTTTTTTTGTTTTTGGGTTTGAAAAAATTTGTGGTAGGTATAATATTGTCTCTGGAACATAACAATCCTAGCGAAGCACTAAAATGTATCTAATAAAAACTATGATTTGGATGTTGTGTTACTGCAGTTATAATAAATTCACCAATCTGGAAATTTTTAAAACCCAATATGGAAACATTGTTCTAATATTAGTCTTGAGTGAATTGTTTATTTAGTTGAAAACTTATACTAAAATATATATCTTTAGTTCCTTTTGTAAATGGAGAAGAGTGGAGCGACTTTGTTTAACCTTTTACTTTAAAAAATTACATGTTTAAATCGGTTCAAAAAAGTTTCTAGAGATTTATTATTCCTTCGTTGAAATGTTTTTGAATTCCAACATACCTTATGCACCAAAAGTTTCACACTGCATGAAACCTCGTACATCAATGAATAAAACTAAGTTAAATAAATAAAATTATTTATTATTTCATTAAAAAAAATCGGAACATAAAATCACATGAAAGATTTATGGTCTTATTCATTAATATTGAGTTAGAGTAAGTTTGTAGGCTTCTTTAAGAACCTTAAAAAAGCCTAAAAACTTACTCTTATCTGAATATGAATAAAACCGTTAGACTTATTTGGATATGTGTTTTATCTGTATGTTTGTCTAGAATCTAGATACTGATAGCATGGAAGATATCTTTTTTATACAATACTGCATAAAGGCACAGGAGCTAACAGTTAAAACATTTATCTTAATAATGACTAAGTAAGCAAATAGAATTATTTACAAAATCAGTTTTATAGGTACATTACAATTTGATGGCTAAACAGGAAACGTAAAATCAAACAACAGCAGAATAAAAAGTATGTACTTAGATGGCATTATACAATTAATGAAAAACTATTTTGAACATTTTGATGTTTTATAAAACAATTTTTTATTCTTATACTTTATTGGTAGCTAGGTATGTGATTTTTACGACATTCTACTATTCTAATGTAATCACTGTTTTTATAAGCATTCTTAAAAACTCTTCAATGGAGAATTTTTACTATAAATAAAGACATCATTAACGACTTTCAACTCTTAAGATAAAATGGAAATTTCATATAAGCAGGTACATTTATTAAATATCCTGTAAAAGTAAACACATACCTGATACCCTAATACATTTTATGTTATAATGAGTATGCTTTCCACCTTAAATAACCACAGCAATATACACATTAAAGTAGAAATAAACAATTAACACGCTTTGCGAAAAATTTAAAAATTCACAGCCAACAACAAGCAAAAATTCATATGGTAACAATATTGCTTGTACCCTTGATAATATCTCATAATGTCAAAAATTAATAAAAATAATAAGTATAATTTTTTTAAGAGAATGTAAAATTTCCTAAGAGCTTGATTTTGTGATAAAAAAACAATAATTAACACATAATGAAAATCATGAAACAAGCTGCAGAACACAATTCTATAATAATATAAAATTCTAAACATGCCGTTGTCTGTACATTGAAGCTATAAAAAAAACTGGAATACGCTATAAAACGACAGTGAACACGATGCACATTTTACTAGATTTATTTGTCTGTTTGCTCAGGATTCACGTAAAAAGTACTGGGCAAATGTCGATACGGTTTTCACTGATCGACAGCAAATTTATAGACTTTAAATCTGCTCTACTTTTTATTCCGGCAATTTTTTTAGAAATGTTTTACATTGGCGAGATTGAAAAAAATCTAATTCCAATGCAATTTTATGTAATAAAATATTTTTTATCGCGGGAATTTTCCCGGGAGCAGTTTGTAGTTGATCGGGTTACATAAAATGTTTTCAGAAAAAGGATAGACTACATTCTTTTTTTAAATTCTGCGGTACTTTTTGTCTCAAGAATCCCGCGCAAATATCAAGTCAAGCGTGGACGAAGTCGCGGGCATATCTTAGTACAATATAAAAACAATTCTAAACAATAAACTACGACGATTCCCCAGAATTCTTTCTCATATGCAACTTGAAAGTAGGTATATAAGAAATATGTTTAGTCACTAAGTAGATGTCCAGTTTCGTATATCATCATCAGATAAATAAGTGAAAATGAGTAGTTAATTTTTTCAGTTTTAAATGTTTTAATTTCGCGTAACTTATTAATTAAATCTTCAAAACTTTATTAGGAGAGATCGTGTTAATGCCTCATAAATATGTGCTTAGCCAGATTGTGGCATCTGGAATCGAATCTGTGTTATCCAAACATTGAACCGCGTAATGCGTATAGCAACCGTCCGGCTGAACGCCAATAAGACCGGTTCGCCAAGAGTCGACAGCGTACTATGTAAAGAAATCAGATTTATACATTTACATTTGTGGGCAGCTTGACTACGGCTATCCGCATGGTGCTTACGACCGATAAGCGATGTCTTCAGGTTTTCTTTTTTTTATAAGTTCTTCTGGAGAGCAATCTTCATTGCACTTTACGTGATACACATAGACAACTCTAATTGTGTATCTGTATCACGTGACTGAAATTTAAAAGAACATAAATTTGATCTGAGCATGATGTAATAAGTAGAAATGAAAACCTTGTGGGGAAAACTTGACAGAATATAGTCCAAGTAGATACTATATACAACACTAACAAATAATTTAATTTATCTGCAAAGATAAATTAGCTAGGCTCTAAAACGGCTTATTGTTGTACAGCTTTTATTTTTGGAAAAATTATTTTGGCGAGAACAATGGAATCTCATTTGTTTTTTTTCTAAAGTAACCGTCTTAGTTTATTAAGCTTATAATATAATACTATGTTGAGCTAATTAAAATACATTTGTGACATCTACAACAACGCTGACAACTCTAGTCAAGAGTGGTCCCATGTTTGCAGATGGTACTCCCTTCCATTTATTTTTAAGGCATTTTTCCAAGGTTGCATGTGTTGATGTTTTTCCTGCAAATATTATTATTATTTTTCATATGGAAGTAATAAGAAATTACTAAAATAATATAATTTTAAAATGTGTTAATTGACACTACATATCAAATTTACCTTACTACTAATGAAATTATTAAAAATATAAATTTTTACCAGCTGTAAAAGAGAATAGAAACCCAGCATTAGTCTCTCTTTGTACGGGTGATTTAACAGTTTTAATTATGATGTTATAAATTCTAGTAGAGACTAAATTGCCATTTTTCAAGGCAAAAATTTAGTGTATATGAAAGATAAAGAGAATCAGACTAGAAGTACTCGTATTTATTATTACATTAATTACGGTGGCTTCTTTCCAGTTAACTCTGGTATTCTTGGTGGAATGGAATTTTGTATGTACTTACCATTAGAACAGTTTGCCAAATCAAAAGTTGAGAATATAGCACTCTTCTTTGCGATTGGGTTATATTCATCGCAATAATAATGGAAGGCCATAGCGAGGGTCGATGGCACCGAGTCGATATCCTTGACGAGCATCACGCCTGTTCTTTTGACATCGTCACTATATCTTTCTATGAGTTCCTCGGAATTACGCATACTCAGCCTTGAGCCGTCAACCACTGTATGCCTTACTGATGCACTATTGTTACCTAGTGAACAAATACAGTGTTAAGGTGTAATCTCATTTCGCTCTAAGTACTGTGTATCCATGACATTTATTTATTAACAACTTGTACAAGTATGAGGTACTTAATTTCCCAAAACTGTGCTGGTGATATTTAATAAAAAAAATCCTTGAAACCAATTTATTGATATAAACCAATACATTTGATGCGGTAGAGCCATGCTGGAATCATTATCTTGATTGGTGTGATACGACACTCTCACAGAATATAGGTGTGAAACAGTTTTAAGTTAATTGTGTCTCATGTGATGAGTGTTCTAATGGCCCACTTCCACACACACACTATCTGATCACAAAGACTGACAACATGTTGGCGTCGGCCATGGTGTTGCAAATGTCTATAGGCGAAGGTAAGCATTTTTCATTAGATGCGCCGTCTCATCTGCCTGCTTTCCAGCTTCTCAATAGCAAAATATAGATTACTTTTTAAATATTCTATAGGTTTCCATATGACCAACATTGTGCCTGATGTCAGGTGGAAATGCAGTGTAAGATGTAGCACGCTTACCTAGAAGGTACTTGTTCATGCGAGACAAATATTCTATAGGTTCCCATATGACCAACATTGTGCCCGATGTCAGGTGGAAATGCAGTGTAAGATGTAGCATGCTTACCTAGAAGGTACTTGTTCATGCGAGACAAATATTCTATAGGTTCCCATATGACCAACATTGTGCCTGATGTCAGGTGGAAATGCAGTGTAAGATGTAGCACGCTTACCTAGAAGGTACTTGTTCATGCGAGACAAATATTCTATAGGTTCCCATATGACCAACATTGTGCCCGATGTCAGGTGGAAATGCAGTGTAAGATGTAGCATGCTTACCTAGAAGGTACTTGTTCATGCGAGACAAATATTCTATAGGTTCCCATATGACCAACATTGTGCCTGATGTCAGGTGGAAATGCAGTGTAAGATGTAGCACGCTTACCTAGAAGGTACTTGTTCATGCGAGACAAATATTCTATAGGTTCCCATATGACCAACATTGTGCCTGATGTCAGGTGGAAATGCAGTGTAAGATGTAGCACGCTTACCTAGAAGGTACTTGTTCATGCGAGTCAAATATTCTATAGGTTCCCATATGACCAACATTGTGCCTCATATCAGGTGGAAATGCAGTGTAAGATGTACCACACTTACCTAGAAGGTACTTGTTCATGCGAGACTTGAAGTTTGTATTGTTTAGGAAAAACAGATGACGGCAGAGACTTCCACTCTTCAGTGGTGCATATGATAAAAGTGGAAGTATAGCAGTTCAAACTCTTGTTGATATTTTCATATATATTGGTGGAGTGAGTTTGTATGATGGTAAAAAGTAAGGGAGGAATTAATTCGTGCAATTCCATGGCACATGTGGCCATTTCTCGATGTTTAGTAAATTGGCACAGGCCATCATTACATTAAGACTATTAAAGTGCATCATTAATAAATCTCATTACTTACGCAGATATTTAGCAGCGAAATATGCTATATCATCCATAAAGTTATTAAATTCTTCTGGATTGAAGGAATCTAATTCACTGTTGTAAACAAACACAAATGAATCTGCATCTTCATTCTCCATTATAGTTGATACTCCTGTAAATTGTAATTTTTAAAATCATAGATTTTGTTATATGTAGTAGGAATTGGGAATTGAAACTCCTGATTTAGTGTAGTTGCAAGAATAAAAAACTTACCTATTTGAACCTGTTCAATAGATTCATGCTTTACATTATACTTCTTAGCCAAATTCATCATATCATTATAAAAGTTATTTTTATCATAAATAAAATTATGCACTACATTTGTTCTTGTAGAGAAATTTTGAAAGGCAATTACTGAAGCTGCAAAACTAACTATCAACAGTATTGGCCATATTGGTGTTCTAGACTTAGTTGCTATGGCCCTTTTCTTTTCTGGGCTTTGATGATTCTGGTTTCTTCTTCTAATACCATCTGTAAATACTGATGCTTCTCTTTCAGGCGATGAGTGTTGAAATGACTCTTCATTTTGACTCACATCACTTTTTGAAA
The DNA here is from genome assembly GCA_019925095.2 of Dendrolimus kikuchii. Lineage (NCBI taxonomy): Eukaryota > Metazoa > Arthropoda > Insecta > Lepidoptera > Lasiocampidae > Dendrolimus > Dendrolimus kikuchii. Next base: position 9,314,918 of record CM034391.1, on the reverse strand, counting down.
AATGATGGTAGACTGTTGAATCCGATTGATAGCTTGTTTGACCTTCATCATCAGAGTCATCACTGCAATAGGAATGTGATGGAAGGGTTGTGGGCAAAGATTGGGACAACACACTGCTGCAATTAAAACACATTACCAGCTCATATTGGTCAAAACATAAAATGTAAATGCATGTATCTTTAATTATAGTGAATATATATAATATATATATATTAATTATGAGCTAATGAATTTTTAAATGATTATGAATTTAACAATGTGTAACCTATAGAAAACATGCATAGTCTGTTGTTTGAATAATCAAATATGATTCTGGCAACTTTACTGTTACTTTTAATACAAGTGAAAAAATAATAATGATGTTTTGATAAGATGTTCAATGAGGTGGTAATATGCTGTTATGGATAGAACTGATATAATTGCACTAACAAAGTTAATTCTATCGATGTCTTTTTGCTGAGTTTCCCATGTCTAACGAGAAACAATGACTGGTGCCTGCTGATGGTCTGTTCCTATCTTACTGACTGTTCATTTGCCTTCTATAGGTTAAATTTTTGACATAAGCTCCATACAAGTAATGTCAAAAAGGTGAAGTGAATGAATAGTAAGTTATAGGAACCAGTCAGTGGGATTGTGAATCAGTTAGTTATATCTTAAAAGAAAAAGTCTGGAAATAAAATACTGGTAATGACAATATCAGTACTTAAATGTGTTGTCATTTTTTTTTGTACATGTCGCTACTAGTATTGATTCTCATTGTAGATTTTCATAAGTAACATCTGCCAAAATATTATTTTAAACCCAGTATTTGGAATAGGTTTAAAATAATATAAATCTCTAAATATGAAGCTGAGAAACAAACTTATTAAGACTTTCAGTGGATTGATTTGGTTGAAAGATTTAGTGGTGTTATTTAACATCAAAATGCAGGAGACGACTTGCTATATACTCTTCTCTCAACTAAATATTACACTCAACTGTGAAATAAAGTTCAGGGGCTTTTCCAGAGTTACATTTTATTGGCTGATTGTCATTTCCAGTGTTCTTTTCTTATGATAGAAGTCAGTGTGTTAGTAAATGAGTAGATGATGAAGCTGGGATTTAATATACTTATAATTAAATAGATAGAATTTGAACTAAAGTAAATTTTAGTAAGCCTGACAATAAAGAGAGGCATATTCAACACCTGCATTCTGCCATTGCGCGAACATATGGATGCGAAAAATGGTACATACATACATACATACATAACTTCACGCCAGTTCCCTTGCGGGGTAGGCACGAACAACAGAGCGCCATTTAGGCTTATTCTTACATACCTCACTCGCTTCTTTGACATTTATAACTCTTGTCATGCACGCTCGTCTGTTCTTAAGGCTCCTGACATCACCTTCTGCTAGTACACGATCAATTTGATCATGGAAGGTGTGTCGTGGCCTTCCACGACTTCTGCATCCATCCACTTTTGCATTGTATATCTGTTTATTCATTCTTTCCACATGCCCGAACCACCGGAGCATTCCTTTCCTTACCTTCACCCCGACACTCTCTTTCAGACCAACTTGGTCTCTGAACAAAAGTCACAGAGACCAACTAAGAACTTGTCAATGAGCAATGGAACATAGCATCATAAACATCAAACTCTTAGATAAAGTAAACAGCGAAAACATACGAGCTAAAACAAAACTAACAGCTATACTGTCAAAAATCGATTATCAGAAATGGAGATAGACAGGGCATATGCTGAGGAGCAAGTTCCCAAACTGAAGCAAACTATACTATTTCCATTTCTTTATTTTCTCGATGACAGCTTCTGTGGAAACTTGAACGAGCGTCTTTTTTACATTATGTATACATTATTTAACAAAAATATGACGCTTACGCACGTACAAGGTCATAGCAGAGTCGGAGAAACTGATATGGATGGAGCTGTCGATAAACGTAACACGATAACTGACCCGATATTTTTTACAAAGTATAAGAAACTAAACTATTGTCGGATAGTTTTGTACAAATTTATTAACTAATATTACATTTCATCACAAGACGTAATTATATTATGTCGATTCTTTATTTATTTATTTTAATCAAAATCTGATGAATCGTCACTGTCACTCGATGAGCTCTCCCCAACATTTATTATATGTTCCTGTACTTCTATATTATCGAATGCCACATGAATTTTCCAATCCGACGCTATAATGTTTTGGGTTCTTCTCACATTTTTTTCCTAGTGTTCGGCGGTTACTTCTGCACATGCATTTTTTAATAAATCTAACATCTTGTTTGCCGTAAAAGGGGGATGGGTATTGTTTCGAGCGGCGTGTCCTTTGATTTGTGCCCATATTAGTTCTATAGCATTGTACTGGCAATGATACGGCGGAAATCGAAGAACCCAATGACCACATTCGGCAAGTATTTCGTCGGTAATATATCTTTTAGGGAGGTTTTTTTTCGATTTTAAAATATTCACTAATTGTACTTTTAATAAAGTATTATCCACATTTTCGGCATGACGTTGGAGCCAGTCAATTATTTCTTGTTTTTTATTGGCCTGCGTCGGCATTTTATCAATTTGTCTGGAGTGATATGTAGCGTTGTCCATAATAATTATCGACGGTTCTTCCAGAGATTGCACCATTTCTTTAAACCATCCTTCGTAAATCTCCGCGTTCATTTCTTCGTGGTAGTCCAGTTTTCTTGGATTTAAAGGCCAGTAAAGCATCTGACATGAATTCTTTCGTAGACCCTGCATGGCATATGATAAGGCGTCCACTTTTTCCCATTGGCACTGAACTAGTGGAAGCGGCGGTGTCGTCAGTCCAGTTCTTAGATACTGTGTGGTTTGCATTTAACCAAGTCTCGTCAGTGAAAATAACATTTGACCAATCTGATATCTTTTTGGCTTCGATCAAAAATTCACAGCGAGCCATAGCAATGTCGTGACGCTCCATAAATATTTTACGTTTGTCCGATTTTTTATAAGCAAATCCATTTTTGGCCATGGAACAAACCACATTCACTTAAAGAAACAACCAGTTTTTTAAGTGTTGGAATTTCTTTGCGTAAGTAATAGTCATATATACAACGGCGAATAGCGTCAGCGTCGAAGCTGTCAACCGATGTCACACGACGTGGTTAGCGTTTTTTCTTTGGCGTACGAAGCTTATTTTCCTGCATGCCGCTTGTACCGTAAGCTTCGGTAATAATTTTTGAAACAGGTCCACTAATTCCTAATGCGGTCGCAACACGCTCTCGCACTTGCGACAATGGTAATAGCAGACCACCATTTTGATACTCTGCTTCGAAGTAATTCCAAACCTTGATCACCTTTTCAGAAGAGATCCTTTAGGCATTTTGATATTTGACAGCTGGGCAGCAATCAACACGGAGGAACACAAAATACACAATGTAACATATGGATAATGTGAAAAAACTCAACGAACAGAAATGTGGTGACTATATAGCACGACCATCTTGTTGGGAGTGTCAGATTAAAACAAACACAAAATGACAGTGGGCCATTGAGTGTTCCCAGCTTGAAAAAATATATTTGAATGTTTTTGTTGTATTTGTCTTTGTTCAAAACATAATAAATATATGCGATTGATATCATAACTTATTTGGTCACAACACTACAACTATCAAATTAGAACTGACATCAAGAAAATAAAGAAATGGAAATAGTATACCAACCCACTGCACCTAAGGATTGACAAAAGGAGTAGGAGAAGACACATGTGCTGGGAGAGCTAGATCAGGCTTGCTGCTGGACCCTACTGGCGAGGTGCCGCCTTAGACAGACAGCACTGGCATGAGTTGGAGGAGGTCTTTGCCAGGAGGCACTCTGAGAAGAGAGGCCTGATCTAGGAGAAACATTGGAAAATTATGTCATCTCAGATTTAAGGCTATATTATTATTATTATAAATTTTATTATCTAAAAATACAAATTTTAATTTAGTACACTAATGTATATTTGCATATGTATTCATTCAAGTACCTGTCAGAACATACCCCCACTAGTAACCCATTTTTTACCCCTCAGGTCCCCCTCAGTATTCACCTGCTCACTAGTGTTCACATAGTAATTTATAAATATGGGTTTAAATAACTTTTTTGCAAACAGAAGTTTATATAAATTGCCTCATATTGGTCTTCAAGCCATTTAAACAGCACTAAACACTGCATGCCATATTTGGACAGCATGAAATTTCCCTAGCAGATTCTACATAACGAAAACTTAAGCCCTCCCACCTGTGTGACCAAGTGTGGTATTTTAAAGACATACCTCCCCCCTGTATGAGTCATGTAGTACTAGTATGTTCCCTATGTATTTATATTATAGGTAATTGAAGGTAATTATAATCTAGAGAATTTAATCAGGAAATAATTTAATATGAGTTTAAACATTGGGAAGCACATCAAGCACCCTTAAATGGAATTAAAAATTACTGCTACAAACAATATGTTTATTTAACAACAGGAGACCGGAAGGCTGGGGCTTACCTCACTCAAAAGATTGGCCTCTGTATCCAGCGAGGTAATGCTGCACACCTTCTAGGGACAATGCCCAGCGACAGTGGTCTGGTGGGGCTGGACAGGTTTTTGTTTTTATTTTAATTTTAGTTTTTTACTATTGTATATAGTTTTTTAAGTTAGGTTTATTTATAGGATATTTTAGTTTTTAATTTATAAACTTGAAGAATGTATATGTAACTAATAAATATACTATGAGTGTATGAGAGCAAATTTTATTTAACATAATTATTATAACATTGAATATGTTTAGTTTTTCAAGAATTTTGATATCTAAGAATAGCTATATAAGAATTAAATAAAATTTAAAATATTATAGGACATACACTGTTTGTTTACGTTATATTAAAGGTCAGACTGGCTTTAAAGGCATGATGACTAAGTTACATTGACTAAACCTGGCTGGTAGTTAATTTTTAAAAGACTTCAAAAAAGGAGGAGGATCTCAATTTGTCATGTAAATATCTTTTTTTTTGGAAATCTGTGGTGTGTGTCAGGAAGCATAAATGTAATGACCAAATGGGTGTGAGACGCAGGGAACTATATGACTGACTAGGAAATAAGCAGAAGCATAAACTAAACCCTCTACTAACCTTGTATGTCTTTGATTATACTTTATGAAGATTTACTCACCTTAAATTATCATCCCGATTAAAATATCCATTAAGTGGATTATCAATAGAACTCCTACGTCGGTTTATATATTTTGAAGATTTATAAGAATCATCAATGGGATTCGAAAATTTACTGTAACAAATAAAAGTGAAAGCCATTGCAGTATATACCTAACATTCATAGTGATGAAGCATTTGTATTCCCTTTTTCTATATTCACCTCATTACATTATCCACTTCATCTCTCCCTTCGTCATGTGAAGGCCCACTTGATTCATCATTTCTAATAGGGTCTTTCAATCCATACCGTCCCATTTCCAATTCGCTTCTTGAAAAAGGGCAGAATCTATGACTATGAATGCTTTTCCGCGCTGACGGTTTTATTAAATCCCCCCGTTTCTGAAAGACATATAAACATTAACGCAAGTAAGCAACAAAACACAATAAGAAACAAAAACAGAAATCAAACACGTACTACCCCTTCTTTGTGATTCATTTAAGAATGGACCGTTGAAACAATAGTATATTATTTCTGTGTGTCGTCGTAAAACTTATTTCCTTCTTTCAATTAGCGATCCTTACGTGCATATTAAAAAATCCGTACTTATTTCATATTGCGGTTTGAAACACTACACAAACTACTATGGATACTACGTATACACTTCAGAATAAACGAAAATATCTGTATAATCTGTAATGTAAAATATATATCACAAGTCACAACACAGGCTACGGAAGTACAGACTACGGAGTTTTTGGCGGGAACTGAAAGGGGACGTTGTGCTGTGCAGTTTTATTTTCTAAAAATGTGTAAAATTACTCTAAAATGAACAGTAGTTGTAGGATATTGATAGTTTTTGAGTAGTAATTGTGTTTTTGCGAGAAATGTGAACTATATAGCCAAATGTGGCCTTTCGAGTTTTCATAAGAACTCCGTTGAATGACGTCGATTGTAGCCTACAATACAACGGCGTCTGGCTTAAAGGCCTAGTTGCCAAGCCTTAAACATAAAAAAAACTTTTTTTAAATAGTCAATCAAGTGTTCTATATGAATATTTTTTAGCAAAAACTTCGGCAGAATAGGTTAGTTGACTATTTTTGAAAGATCCGTTTATAAGCATCATGGTCAAATTGGATTGAAATATAAGTTTTTTTTATCTCGTAGTCTATCATTGAAGTGACGTATGTTGCATTTTTCTAAACGAATTTAATTATGTATATAAAATCAAACTGTCATAGCTTCTTGTATGATCCCACCTCTATGAAAACAGATATTTATTGGAGTGTGTGAGATGTTTATGATTATACTTACTTATTCTAAAATTAATTCCAAATGTTATAAATCCTTTTTAGTGCCTCAGTATGAAAATACTAGTTTTAAAACTATATATAAATTGTTTGTATATGTGCCATGAGGCATATGCAATGAAAGAATAAGGAAAAAGTGGGTAAAATTTGCAAGACGGGATCCAAATGCATATACAATATATCTTAAATATATTTTTGTGAAGACTATTTGGACCATTTGACCACTTTATACAAATAGTATATTATTGATTATACTAGTGACTGTCTGTACCATTGAGGATAAATATAGGACCATGTTTACTTAGTGATTGTTAATAATGTGTACAAAGATATTTTACTTGAGAGTTCTTATTTAATTTTACGTACCCTCCCTTCATTGTAAAAACTTGTTGTAGTACTTTTACGAAAAATCAAAGTACACTTAAAACATTAAGACGTCGCGCCGTAAATAAGAATTAATTTGAGATTTATTAGAGATGACGCTGTGCTTTCTGATAGGCGTTTCATGTTACGTGATTAATGGATTTAATTTTAAGGATTTTTCTTTAAAATATTATTAATCTTAAAAAATTTAAGTTCATTTTCTATATATTTACATTTAAACTAAATATATAAAATCTATTTTTTTACATGTTTCTTACTATCAACTACCCTATTATATTGACCTTTAAGTTCATTTTAGACATGTTTATTAGAATAGTTGATGCTACATTGCTACGTTTATCTCCAGTCTATAAAGTCCATTCTTAGTTTTTTCAAACCTTAGAATACATTTGCACTAATACATACATACATTAATATAATATGAGAACTAACACCTAATTTGTACATGCTAATGTGAAGTATGAAGCATACCAGCTAATGCCACTCGTCGCTCGTGAGAAGCATTACGTGTTGCTCCCACAGATCACTTATACTGGAAGGTGCTCCTCGCAAAACTCAAGTCTGTGGCCAGGCCTTGATGCACTATGCATTATGCAATCGCGGGGGGCCTTTAGCTTGCTAGAAGAGCGAAGGACCTTCTACCCCCGCACAACGAAGTGGGGTGTGTTCTCCCAGGACACACTCCAGGCACTTTATTGCGCTGGATCGACTGGGCGTAACTATGTTCTAAATCTCGGCCTTTCCAACACAAACAAAAGCGCAGGGTCGACAGGGAGGAGGGGGTTTTTAGTGGGTATTGGGGTTGCTCGCTCGTGTAGCAACACTCGGAGTCTTCCACACTATTCTGTGACGTCGATCGCGGACGGAGCACTGCCAAGAGCATACTATTGCTGCAGTGTTATCGCCCCCGACCGACGCGTGTCGTTCCCCTAGCAACGGCCCAGTTTTGTGCGTAAATCGGTTAAGCATTTTCCCTCGCCTCAAAAAAAAAAACAAAAAAACTATGCATTATACAAGAATTCCTAAATACTTACCACTAGCGAGGGGTGAAAATTCGGCTAAGGTAAGCCGATTGAAAAACATACCGTATGATGCAAGGGCCGACTACACCGCTGATGAAAATACGCTATTCTAACTGACGATGTATTTTCTTATTACATTTTTTTTTATTTTGCAATCTTGCCGCATATTTTGAAACAAAAGACGGTGCCCGATCGGATATTTCATCCAATACGAGTGGAAAGCCGCCGAGCCTAAGAGAAAGTAATACAGTAATTAATATATGCACGAATAAAAAACGTAAACGCCAATGAATGCATGGCGCTTTCGACCGTTCGGTTGCGAGTCGTTAATTTCTGAAAGGTAGGCTATAGGGAATCGCGTTTTATGAATTCAACGCCACTAATCTTCTATTACCAAATCAAATCAATAATGGAATTTCCATGGATATAAGGATAAGGATTCAAACTAAAATTAAAAACCTTTTTATTATTACTAAAATTTATTATTCAATCTTTAAAGGATCATCGCAAGATTTACAATAATTTAGTTAGTTCCTTTGTCTACAAACTCAATGAAAAATCAAAACTATGAGACACATGGATGCAATATTATAAATGTTTATGGGAATAGAAAATGCTCGACTAGAATAGCTCGAAGTCATTTTGTGTTTGTGGCGCATCCGAACTGGGTCCGATGGATATGACACTAACGCTACCGGTTGAACTTCCTCATTTTTCTTAATTTTTTCATCTAGCCAAGCTTTGAAGGAATATGCAGGCAAAATGTCAGCCATTTTTTTGTTTCCAGCAAATTTAGAAGTCATTTCTCGAGAGCACTCTTCTTGGCCCTTTATAACAATGCCTACCAATTCATTATCAAATATTACTGGGCCACCGCTATCTTTGAAACAAGTTAAAACTTTTGTATCAATACAATCGATGTAGGTAGATAGTATATCCCCCCTGGTGTATTCTCGATATTCATATTGATATCGTTTTTCTAGGCCGACGTATTGCAAATCTTTTGTTTGTCCAACATCAGCGTTCAATCCAAAACCCAAAACTTCAACATCGGATATGTCATTTGGTTTAGATATATTACTTATTCTAATTTTCGAGGCGATACTGCTATTGTGTTTTTCGGTATAAATCAAGGCCACGTCTTTAACTGAATCTCCTCCAGTGTATGTTGGAAATTTCTCAGTTTTTATAACATGTAACGCTGCTGTTGTTTCGTCCCTTTTATCTTTAGTTGCATTTAATAAGACATAACTCAAGGGTTGCTCAGTACAATGCGCTGTTGTTAAAATTAAACCATTGGATACAACTGACCCAGAGCACAGAAAATCGTTTTGTTGCGACATAAGAGCTGCCATAAACGGGAATTCCTTAGCGTTTGCGTTACGAATCTCGTGCATTTTACCACCTTGCCTCCTAGTGCAAGTTATATTCGTTGGTTCATGTTCAACGGGAATATCCAGAGACTCATCCTTGGTTTCTTCGTTTGTTTCGCCGTTATCGTCTCTATTGTCCTCAACACTTTTCTTAACATTTTCAGCAGTGCTTGTCGAAACAATAATTAAAGTAAATGTTATAAAAAGAAGAAAACGTAGAAAAAATATTTGAGACTTCATTTTCAAGCAAATTTTTGAAATTCAGATAGAACAATTTTTTATTTCTTATTTTGTTTCTGTCATATCTTTGATAATTACGTTTTATTAGTTACCAGTAACAAGTGGAAGAGGAATACAACACTTTATAATGCTTGCTTACCTATCTAGGTATGTAAATATAGATAGATAGATAACACTTTATTATACACCAATACAAAAATGACCTTACAGACTAAAATTATATCTAGTTATGCACAAAGGGCGGTGTTATCGCTAAAAAGCGATCTCTTCCAGACAACCCCATAAATATGTGAAAGTGATTTTAATGTTTGTTCTTTTTTCGCAGTATAGGAATGAACCGATTATCATGAAATTTGGTATACAATGGATACTTATAATTTGATAATGACGACGGACATAATAATAGTACATCTCGGAAAATGAAATAATTTTAGTGAAATGCGCACTGAAAATTTACTTAACAATTAGTCGTTATAAAACGTCTAGTGGTATGTAATGGTGTGAAAATATTAACGTACGTAGTATCCATAGTAGTTTGTGCAGTTTTCCATCATACGTCCGAACTTTAGTCTTTAAGGTAATGTATATTTACTCTGTGGTCCAAACACTGAAGGACGGAAGAAGCTTACACACCACTTTAACCTATGTGTAGTACAGCTGAACTGTAGGTTATCAGCTTGTGCCATTCAACGGAGTTCTTGTTACAACTCAAAAGGCCACATTTGACTTTACAGTTCACAATTCTCACAAAAGAAGAAGTAATTATGTACTATTCAAAAACTATCAATATCCTACAACTATTGTTCATTTTAGAGTAATTTTACACATTTTAGGAAATAAAACTGCACAGCACAACGTCTCCGTTCTGTTCCCGCCAAAAACTCCGGTTATGTCTTCGATTTACTTCCGCTGCGACTGTCAGCCGCGTCCGATATTTGTTTAAAGCTTTAAACAAATATATTTATATTTTTTTATACTGGCTAAACATATGAATTATTTGAAGTCATATTGTAAAAAATTAAAATAGATAAAAGTTTATGTTAATGTCATGATGGTGAAAACTATTATGTTGTCTTGTCACTTGATTGTCGTCAATTCTGACAACTTACTGTCAAGTCAAGTCATCTGTTTCTTCCAACATTATAGACAGGGTTATTTCTCATACATTATTTTCTGTTTGTTGCCGTGTGTTGTACATTGTAGCTAGTAAATCTCTCTGATTTAATTAAACAAACATGTCAAAGAAAAAGGGGCACAAGAAAAATCTGGATATAGAGGAAGATTGCGAAGACAAAAAGAACGATACCAGTGAGGTAACCTCAAAAAGTAAATTAAAAACGAAAAAGAAGGGTAAAAACACTGGCGATTGGAGCGACACTGAAGATGTGGACGTGTCGAGGAATGCACACGTTTCAGATGACGAAGAATTGTCTAAGCCAGCAGCCAAGAAGTCACAGAAAAAAGGTCTGTACAACAAATGTTTTTGAATCTGAACTTTAATTTTTACATTTCATTTATTTACCTTTGGTGTCCGTTTCAGTTAAAAATAAAAAGAAGGGAGGGGATATATCAGATGAAGAATTGGATGATACCAAGTCTACTGTAAGCAATGCAACAAGCAATACGTCTAAATCTGCACCCAAATGCAATAAAAAGAAAAAAGGTTAGTCAGTGCATAGCAATGTCAGCAATTTTTATCTTTTTTAAAATACAAGCTCACTTACTTTTTTACTAATATTGCACTTATAAAGTTGAACTATTGTTTTAAAGTCAATAAGAAGTAGCCAGTAATCAACAGAAAAAAATGTATATGTTGTTAAAAAATGAAGAAAATACACAACACAGCACATTCACATACACTACAAGAGTAACCATGAAAATATTCAAAATGGTGGCCAATAAAGGCAATGTATTCATTCATATATTTTAGTATGTCAAAAAGCGGGTAGTTAGTAAAAAAGAATAAAAGGATCTCTTATGTGAATATCTAGACTTTTATTAAACATAATAGTGGCGACGAGTGTTAAAAATGGAAACTAGCGGCGAAATAAGGGCAGCTAGAGCTGTTACATTTCAAGAATTTAATCAACAAACCGGAAACTGGGACAATTACATTGAACGCCTAAATTATTGTTTTGAGGCAAACGGCATAAGGGAGGACAGTGCAAAACGTGCAAATTTCTTTACCGTGTGTGGAGTGCAGGTTTACGAGACATTATTAGCGTTAATAACGCCGCGCAAATCGAATGAAGTGACTTTTTTAGAAATAGTTACGTGTTTAACAAAACATTATAGCCCTAAACGTAATGAAATTTCAACCTCATATAAATTTTACAAACGCGATCAAAAGCCGGGTGAAAGTGCATCTGAATACATCGCGCAATTACGGAAATTAAGCACATCGTGTAACTTTAAGGACTTGGAACGTATGTTACGGGACAGGCTTGTGTGTGGTATGTTAGATCAGAAACTTCAATATGAACTTTTAAAAAAGGACAATTTGCAGTATTATGAAGTGGTTGACGCAATGTTATCCGCGGAAAGTGCGGGGAGGGATATGCGTATGATGCAGGGAACTTGCGCTGCGCAGCCAACATCATTCACATCAGTTGTACCTGCGTTTTACGACAGTTCTTTGTCAGCAGTGTCGGTGCCAGAACCAATGGACATCAATGCAGTACAAACAAGGACGAACACTCGTTTTTGTTATCGCTGTGGAGGGCACCACAGTGGGGAGTGCCGGTTTATCAATGCGATATGTCGATTTTGCAAAAAGAAGGGACATATAGAAAAAATTTGCATGGTTAAGAAGAAGTCTGTGAAAACAACACAAAACGTCAACTATACTGAACACGGCGAGCGTTTGAATGGAATTTACAACGTCAGTAGCAGCAGCCGCGTGCAACCCTACGAAGTGGCAATTCTTCTTGAGGGGATACCAGTGGTGATGCAAGTAGACACGGGTGCCAGTTTTTCACTTGTTAATGAAAGTACATGGCAAAAACTGCGACGGCATCAACCACGTCTCATACTGCATACCGCACCATACACACTACGCACGTGGACGGACGCGCCAGTTAAGCTGCTGGGTAGGATTACGCTTCAGGTTATTTACAAAGGCTTGCAGCGTGATCTAACAGCAATAGTAGCCAAAGGAAACGGTCCCAATTTATTAGGGCGTGACTGGCTGAAGCCACTTGAAATTACACTGAATATTCATTTTGTGTCTGAAATAGATTTACATGATATAAACAAACTGATAGACAAATATAGTGATGTATTTCAGGAGGGCCTGGGTACATACCGTGGACATCCTGTTACTATTCACTTAAAACCGGAGGTAACACCTAAGTTTTTGAAGGCACGACCAGTTCCTTATGCTATAAAGGACAGAGTGGAAAAAGAAATAGATCGCCTAGTGTCAGAAGGAGTACTTAAATCTACAGCATTCTCAGAATGGGCTACACCAGTGGTACCAATTGTGAAAAGGAATGGTGATATAAGATTATGTGGTGATTATCGCAGTACTGTTAACCAGTCTACAGAATCTGATACATATCCGATGCCAACAGCTAACGAAGTATTTGCAAATATAGCGGGTGGTAAATTCTTTTCAACATTAGACTTAGAACGCGCGTACACACAGGTCACTGTGGATAACAACACTGCCAAACTTTTAACGTTAAATACTTGCAAGGGCTTGTATACGGTGCACAGGCTCGCCTTTGGAGTTAAAGCATGCCCAGGTATTTTCCAGCGGTTGATGACAGCACTGCTGGCTGGCATTCCTGGGGTAGCAGTTCTAATAGATGACATTATAGTATGTGGCCGCACTATGTGGGAGATGCATCAGCGTTTGGATATGGTACTACATAGAATCTCTAGATCGGGACTGCGCCTTAACAAAGCGAAATGTAAATTTGCTAAGGATAAAGTAGAATTCTTAGGATTTATTATAGATGCTGAAGGTATTCATCCCGCTCCTAGCAAGGTTGAATCTATAATGAAGACACCAGAACCTAAAAACATTGCAGAATTACAAGCATTTTTAGGTTTATATAACTTTTATGAACGTTTCATACCACACAAGGCTACATTATTAGAGCCACTACATCGGTTATTGGATCGATCACAAAAATGGCGTTGGACAGATTTAGAACAGCGAACATTTGACACCGCTAAACGTTTACTGTCATGTGACTTAACACTAATTCACTATGATTTGGAAAAACAATTGGTACTGACCTGTGATAGTTCAGACTACGGAGTCGGAGCTGTAATTGCTCATGTAATGGAGGACGGGCAAGAGCGCCCAATTGCAATGGGATCTCGTACCTTGCATACTCATGAAAGACGATATTCACAACTAGACAAGGAAGCAGCAGCTATTATGTTTGGCCTACAAAAATTTCATAATTACTTAATGGGCAGACATTTTGTTATCATAACAGATCACAAACCATTACTAGGTATATTTGATCCTAAAAAGCAGATACCTACAATGTTGTCACCCCGCTTGACTCGTATAGCTATAGCATTAACTTCCTATAGTTATGATATAATATATAGACCAGGTTCTCAGATTGGCAACGCCGATGGTTTGAGCCGTTGGCCACAGCCAGTTCCAGAGGAACCTGAGCCTCAGCTGTATGATGTTCTTCTAATGGCAGAAAGGCCAGATGACTTTCCAGTGGAAGCAGAACAAATTGCACGAGAGTCAAAAAAAGACAGAATACTGTCACAAGTTATTCATCACATGAAATGTGGCTGGCCTGCCAAAGTAAATGATGGTGAACTTCGTGCTTACTGGTTACACAGAAATGATTTATCATTAATGGAAGACTGCATATTACACAGTTGTCGGGTTGTGGTTCCAGCACAATTGCGAACCCAAATACTACAGTTTTTACATAATACTCACAATGGAATAGTAAAGACTAAAGCACTAGCTAGAAGTTATGTTTGGTGGCCACACCTAAATGAAGATATAGAAGAGTTAGTCAGAGATTGCCAACGATGCGCAGAAAATCAACACATGCCACCAAAAACTAGCCATGAATGGATAACTCCAACAAAACCTTGGTCTCGAATACATGTGGATTTCGCAGGGCCATTCCAAAATAAACTGTTTTTTATTGTGGTGGATGCTTATTCAAGATGGCCTGAAGTAATTGTAATCAACAACATGACTTCAAATACTGTGATTAAACACCTTAGAAACTTATTTGCAACTCATGGCATATGTGAAACTTTAGTGTCAGACAATGGTACCCCATTTATATCAAGGGAGATGGAAGATTTTCTGGAGGCGAATAAGATCAAACATGTGACTACAGCCCCTTATCATCCTGCTACAAATGGGCTGGCCGAGAGGATGGTACAAACCGTCAAGGATAAATTACGCAAGATGGACAATATGAACTGGGACGTAAAGATTCCAAACATGCTATTGAGTTTAAGAACAACTCCATGTGTTACAACACAAAAGAGCCCAGCCGAACTATTAATGAATCGACGCTTAAGAACATTGCTAGATAGTTTACATCCAGATAATATACAAACTAAAAAGATGAACCAACAGATAGAAAGAAATGCACAGAAGAAGCATAGAGAAACACAAGTAGGACAAAAAGTAATGTACAGAAACTATGGAAATGGGCCAAAATGGATGCCAGGTACAGTGGTAGACAAAGGAGGGCCATCCAGTTACAGAATTAAAATGAAGAATAATAGTGAGGTGGTAAACAGACACATCGATCAACTAGTGCGTTTCGACCCACAGACAACTAATACACCAGACGAAGAGTTGGCAACAGAAGTGCAGGAGGATACTAATCAAGATAAAGGAACTGACACACAAATGGAAGACACAAATAATGAGAATGAGCAAGTAAAACAGTCTTGCCCGGAAGAAGTTATTGAGATTCCGAGCACTGAGAAGTGGGAAGAAATGTTAGGAATCCCTAGCACTTCTGAAATATCCTATGGGGGAAGGAAGTTTAAACAAAAACGGAATATGTATGCTAAATCTCCATATGCTAGGAATAATTATGTAGAATAATTGTGCAGTTACGGTTAATTGTATTTAATCTTAGCTTTAATGTTTTTTTTTTTTGTATTGCATAGTGATGTCATAGTATTAAATGGTTTAAAGTACTAACTTGGGGGAAAGGTATGTCATGTATTCATTCATATATTTTAGTATGTCAAAAAGCGGGTAGTTAGTAAAAAAGAATAAAAGGATCTCTTATGTGAATATCTAGACTTTTATTATGTTTATACATATTTAAGAATACTCCTAAAAATAATTTTAAACTCCTTAATATTGTGCTTAATATAAAAGGAGTTTGTTGCAATAATAACCACCACATTAATATAATTATAAATATTATTAAAACTTATTAATTATTATTGTATTAATAATAGTTTATATGAATTATCTTTCCCTATTTACATATACTATACAGGCAGTTATATAAAAAGGGAGTATTTTATTTTTAAGATTTACATATTTATATACTGAATTTCCTTGTTCCACCATGAAAACATTTGAGAAACTAAAATAATTTGATTTATTCTAGTATATAATATTTTCTTAAGTTTTCACGACTTGTATACATAATAAAAGTACGTTTTAACAGTTTTAAGTGCGGTTATTTATTTGATTTTTGTTATATCAATGTTTCAGCCACTTTTCAGTAGCTGTGATCATGGAAGACAAAGATGTCAAGTGTCAATGAGTATTGTTAAAGTTTTATTTAGCCTACCGCCAACTTGTTCATTTTAATTATTTAGTTTTAATTTTGTTTATGGTAATTATTTACTCTATGGGAGCCTAATTTAATTTACCACCGCTTCACAACATGTTATGGCTTGAAGAGAAGAAGCGGCGCAAGAAATTCTTCAGCAAACAAGTCTAGATCTAATAATTTAATATAATGTTAAAATGGGTGGAAGGAAAAATAAAAGAAATTAACAGTCAAGTTGGTTTGTGTTCTATGTGCATGCAGAAAGAGCTCACAGTGAGCTCTTGAGGTCTGGCAGTTGGTTTTTGCTGGGTTTGGGTCTTAATAGTTTTGATGATCGGATCCCAAACAGGTGGTACTTGTCAACCATCTTCTCTATTGAAATTTGGGTGTTTTTTTATTTCAATAGCCTCACACATCATTCTAGGTATGAAACTCTTCTCTTTCACGAGGATTTGTGGGTTTAAGCTCGGTAAGCTAAATAAAACTTTAACAATACTCATTGACACTTGACATCTTTGTCTTCCATGTTCATGGCCACTGAAAAGTTGCCGAAACATCGGAATAACAAAAAATCAAATAAATTACCGCGCTCAAAACCGTTAAAACGTTGTTTTATTATTCTAGTATAGTTGTATTATTATTACTTGGTCAAAGTTGCCACTTTTGCCCAATTCTGGAACCTATCAACTCTAAATAGTATTCTGCTGTCCAGTACCTATTCAAGCTTAGCATTCAATAACACTTGATTAATTATAAAATAACATTATTCTGCAAAAGTAGTAGTAATCATTAATAGTTCAATTTCAGATTTGGTTCTCATCTCATTGAAGATCCATTTGTTGACTTTACAACTTTTTTGCTTGTCTTTTTAGGTAAAGGTAAAAAAGATGATGAGTGGTCATCAGAAGGAAGTGATGTGGAGCTGAAAGAAGTATCAGAAGAAGAAACTGCTAAACCTGTTAGTAAAAAGAAAAGTAAGTACTACACATGGACATATGCTGTGTCTATTTCTTTAAGATTAACTTTGTTCTTTCTTTGTTTAGAGGGCCTAAAGCCCCCATTTTCGCAGATTTGTATGACAAACATGATAAGTATCAAAATAATATTAATAATAATCATGGGCAGACAAACACACACATTGTATATCCCCAAGCTAAGCAAGTTACGCTTGTGTTATAGGTGATATACAACGGGCCATTCTGAGGCGTATTTTGACATTACATGTATGGTGCTTATGTCAAATTTTAACCCGTAGTCCCTCCTAGCATATAAAAGCTTGATAAGATATAGGAACCGGCCATAAGAGATTCTCCAAAGGTAGCCCGCTTGGGGCCCTCTGTGGTAAATTGGTAATTTTTTCCCTTACTTTCAAAGTCATTATAATTATATTAGTAAGGATGATTATTAGTCATGTGCGAGTTACCATTGACCACTTCCAATTAGGGCCTGTGCTCTTCTGATTAGGGCTATGAACTAGTAGAGTGAGTGTCACTGTAATTGAACTGGGAGGTGTTCTTATCAACAAACCTGCATGGGAATAATACAATCATTATTTAATACGACTTTCTTGGCTTTCTTTGCTGCTTCATCATATAACCTTGGCCCTTGTATTTTGCCTGTAAATATTCTTGCATTTCAATTACTGGTGTATAAAATAAACTATCAAACCTTATAAAAATCCAAGGATATGAACTAGGAACAAACGCAGGCAAATTGAGAAATTTACTCGAATTTTAAAATTAATAGACACTATTGGTATTTTTTCTAATTTCCAGCAAAGAATAAAAAGAAAAGTCATGAAGCAGAGTCATCAGATGAAGAAGATTTTGATGAATCTAAGTCTGTTGTTAGTAATGTATCTAGTAACACAGCAAAACCAGCAGCAAAAATGAAAAACAAAAAAGGTAAATCACTCTTTATTGCAAATGCTTGTCCGATGATTTAACAGATCACTTTAACAAGTGCCAATCTGGGCCCTGGTGTGTTTTATTGGCAACATTAAATTGTTTCCTTTTCACCTGTAAATAATTAAATAAGGTAGAAATTTAGCTAAGATCACAATTAAGCTACTATACGTGATTTTAGTCAAATTTTGTAAATTATTTTATATTTAAGTTATTTGGTCTGGTAACTAGGCTGTTTTAGAACCATGGGTTTCGCGCATGCAGTGCATGACTGACTGTTTATAAGCATGTAATGTACGAGTTGTTACTATCTCTATGACAAATGCATAAATTTTTATTTATGAACAAAGCATAATTTGTAGAATTTTTGCTTTTGTTGTTACCTTTTTATGTTTACTTGGTATCAAACATGTATGTTTCATCTGATAGCAAGTGCTTCTGCAACATTAAAGAACTCAGTGCAGTGCCATCTTTTACCTCATCAAGCTTCTTAGGTCTTTTTCATTGTGTGTTAAAACATGCTAGAAATTCTATTATATACATTTTGTAGGCAAGAGCAAAAAAGAAGACTGGCCTGATGAGGATGAAGACAAAGAAAACGAAGTAGAACTAAAATCAGAAGATGAGGATGAAATACCTATACCTGTAGTTAAAAGTAAAGGTTAGTGAAGGCCACTAACATAATATTACACAACATTAACGCATAATATCACAGAACACCCTGAGACTGCCTTGAGTATTTTTCATTATTATCATGTGCAAATAACATTGGTATAGTTTTGAATTTGGCTAATTTGAAAAATTTGTCTTGTATATGTCGAACAAGTACAAAAACTTGACATTATTACAGGTAAACATAAAAAGAAGAACAACATGGATGACTTAGAAGCTGAGTTGAAAAAGTTTGAGATCCAAGAGGACTTGCCTAAGGAAGAACCACCAGCAAAGTCAATGGTAAATAATCTTAACAGAATTTTAGTTTTTCATTTTTATATAAGTTATTATGTATACTCATATATTAACATTAACTGGTTCTGAAAGCAATTCTTCTGTAAAGATAGTTGCATGGAAATTGAAAAAACAGAACACTTTAAAAAATAAGGTGTTTGATACTTTTATGCTTGTATATTTAAGGATAAGAAGAAGAAATCAAAACAAGAAGTTGTTCAGGATCAACCGGAAGAAATAAATGAAGAAGATGATAATGTAAGTATACAAATCAATTACATATTATATTTAAGAAGCATCAGAACAAAATTCAAAACAAAACAGAAAAAAATATGTACAGAGAAATATAAAAAATTATACTTATGGCTTTTAAGTTTAGTAACCAAACTGCCACTTATTTGAATATATTTGTGGTTGATAAAATTCTGGATATGTTGATATTTAATAAATATTAATGAAATACTTCATTTTGTTTTAGGTTGCTGATCTGCAAGAGAAAGAGAAAGATGAGCTAACTGAGAAAAAATTAAGTCACAAAGAGAAAAAGAAACTAAAGAAACAGCAAGAGTATGAGAAACAGATGGAATTGTTGACTAAGAAGGGGGGACAGGGTCATAGCGACCTCGACGCCAACTTCACTGTCAGCCAAGCGCAAAAGTCTGCAGGTATACACAAACGCCCAAAATATTATACCCTACTTTTAACGTGATCTTTTAGTTAGCATAGCACTTTGAGTTTTTGTATAGTTTTTAAATTAATTCTTGTGTCTAGGTCAAATGGCCGCCCTGGAAAATGCGGTGGATATAAAAGTGGAAAATTTCTCAATTAGTGCAAAAGGCAAAGATTTGTTTGTGAATGCGAATTTGTTAATCGCAAACGGCCGTCGGTATGGTCTGGTCGGTCCCAACGGCCACGGGAAGACCACGCTATTGAGGCATTTGGCCCAACGCGCGTTTCCTTTGCCGCCTCATATAGATATATTGCTCTGCGAACAGGAAGTTACTGCTAGTGATCAAAGTGCTGTCGAAACACTACTAGAATCGGATGTTAAGAGAACAGGTGCGTTATTTCATACCTTTTTCTTTTCTCTCTTACATTGCCAATCATTTACAATATGTCTTTTTCTTTCATTTAATTTAACACAACTCCTGGGCGTCCTATATTCATTCCGGTCTTTGCAATTAACACTATTAATTTCATATTATTCTCACCCTAATTCTTCATTTGATCATAAACATTAATCTTTTACATATTAATCTTTTTAATTCGCATATACCAGTTTACATCTTATTTTTATTTGTCTTGACTAGATTATTTTTGTTTGTTAGTGTATTGATTTAACTTTTGGACCTATGAGATATTAAATCTCACTTGTATAGATACAATAAAGTTGTATTGAACTTATTTTTTTGATTTGTGAGTTATTACATACTAGCTGCGCCCGCTGCTTCACCCGCGTGGTGATGGAAAATCGTTATGTTTTAGATAATTCAGACTATATTTTTAAAAACTATAGTCTATGTGTTATTCTGATGTGTAAGCTATATTACTGTAAAGTTTCATCAAAATCCATTCAGTAGTTTTTGTGTGAAAGAGTAACAAACATACATCCATACATACATTCTTACAAACTTTCGCGTTTATAATATTTGTATAGGAATATAGGATATATAGGATTATAAGATATAGGATCAATTGCATCAAAACAATAAAGTCGTATAATATGTTTATCTAGGAATAATGTTTTCTAATTTACTACTCTACTAATAGTTCTATAATAATTTTATTTTTCTTGTAGAGTTGTTGAACGAGTGCAAGGAGCTAGAACATGAAATTGAAAAAGGTAATCTTAAAAAGCAAGATAGGTTAAATGAGGTACGTACTTTATTATTTTCAAACAGCTTTTAGTTAGAACAATGCAGCGGCAGTTTTGCGATGTTTGTTTTATTCGCTTGTGAACTATGTTTGTCTGCAGGTTTACGCTGAATTAAAAGCCATAGGTGCTGACTCGGCGGAACCGCGTGCGAGGCGTATTTTGGCCGGTCTTGGATTCAGTCGTGAAATGCAAAATAGAGCCACAAAAAACTTCTCTGGTGGATGGCGTATGAGAGTCTCATTGGCTAGGTTGGTATTAATAACAATGTCGCATCATAATTAACGTATTAAACGCTTAGGTACAAGCGCGGTATGAAAAGGTTCACCACCTTAAAGTCGACTTTTGCTTGCACGAGTATAAGAAACAGTACCGCCAGTATTTTGTAAATGTTACGTTTATAAAATATAGAAATGTGAAAAAAGAAAATTGCAATGTTAACAATGACATACACTAAGATTAACATCAGTTTAATCATTAGAAATAAAGAGGATATCATCACTACGCTTATCATAAATATTTAAACCAATAAAAAGGTTTTATATCACTAAACCATCTTTTTAAACAAGATAAAAAATCAAACAATTTTGATCTTGTTAATTTTAAACATTATTCTCAAACAGTTAAACATTTTTTTTTGTGGAATAGTCTGTTCTGTGACTTAGTTTGAAAAGGTAACATGTGCATTGTGCTTGCGGAACGTTAAATAAATCAATTTGAAAACTCGAACCTTTTTATACTGCGACTGTACATCTGCGTGAAACAGTCACGAGCAGGGACGTTAGAGTAATGTTATGTTTTACGTAAAAGTGTCATGAATGGTACTATTGCTTTACACAAAACTTCGATCGGGATTTACTTAATGCAGATAAGGCAGATCGGTTCCAGACTTGTAAATAATCTATACTGAACTTTATTCGCAAGCACAAAAGGAAGAATATTGCTTGGTATGCATTCTTAGCTCTGTCCCCCTTACACGATTCGTACACTGTCGCGTGTTTTAAAATTGGTCTACTGCACAGGTGCATTGGGAGAAATTATTAGTTGACGGCCTCTGTGGTTGAGCGGGCTAAGCCTTTGCCACCCTACCTCACTGCAACGCAGAGGCTCCGCGTTCGATTCCTGGTATAGTAAATTTCGGAAACTTATTTTCTCCGTCATTTACTATGGTTTGGGTGTCTGGGATCGGCCTCAGAGTAGTAGTACGTTGTATAATACCCATAACACAAGTGTAACTTGCTTATTTTGGGGATATACAAATGTGTGTTTGTCTGCCGATTATTATTTGTTATTATTATTTATTAGTTGTGTAGAACTATAGATGAATTTGATTAAGGTTTGTCACTTTACCCAATTTAATTATCATGTTTACATAGGATTTTACATTTTAGTCGTAATAACCGATGTGTCGTTGTAAACGATGTTGAAATAGCCGATTTAAACTGCATTATAGTCAATAGTTTTGAAAATACCTGTATTGTATAAAATTGTTTATTTTTTTGTTCTACAGGGCGTTATATATAGAACCGACGTTATTACTCCTCGACGAACCTACGAATCATTTAGATCTGAATGCTGTCATTTGGTTAGATAAGTAAGTACCCTATTTCTAAATTAAATTATACTATATACAAATGTTTTTTGTAAATAGGATTTGATATAATTTTTAAGATGTGTATTTAAAATTGGCCTTATTCAAACGTCTATCTGTGTGACATTGGAGATTATCTTAAATTATGTAAGTAGAAAATAAACATCGTGATTCTAAGTATAAGATTATTATTAAATAGTAACAGGATTAAAGATAATAATAAGAACAGCCTATAAACATCCCACTACTGGGCTCGAGTTTCCCACTATTGGAGAACGGACAGTATACCCGCCATGGTTGTCCAAGGTGGTTTGGCAGGTTTGACACATCGGTTATTTCGATGTGCAGGTTTCATCATGATGTTTTCCTTCACCATAGTTAGCATGTAGTAATTGTAACAATATGCACAATAGATCAGAAAACTGCCTAAGTGGTGCATGCGTTCCGGCCAGTATTCGAACCCGCACCCTTTGTGTTTGGGACGCGTGCGCTAAACATTACACTACCACGATTACGGATAAACTTATTTTTATATAATTAAAATTAATATTTATGTCATAGGAAAGTTTATGATAACAATACAAATTATGTAAGAATGCAGTTATGAAGAATTTCCTATTTATTAAGAATGCATGATGAAAGAATGACTAAACAGATATACAATGCAAAAGTGGATGGATGCAGAAGTCGTGGAAGGCCACGACACACCTTCCATGATCAAATTGATCATGTACTAGCAGAAGGTGATGTCAGGAGCCTTAAGAACAGACGAGCTTGCATGACAAGAGTTATGAATGTCAAAGAGGCAAGTGAGGTGTGTAAGAATAAGCCAAAATGGCACTCTGTTGTTCGTGCCTACCCCGCAAGGGAACTGGCGTGAAGTTATGTATGTATGTATGTATCTACAAATTATGTTTTATGGATATGTTAGCTATACTGTCCTATTTGAAATAGACCAATGATACATATATGCAATTTAGTAAAGATTTAGAGGTCGTGTGTTTCGTTAGATGTAATGTAAAACATTTCAATACAAAAAGGGCCCAAATGAAAAAAAGTTGAAGTCATTGTTGGTGCATTAGTATCTGGCATCTTGATCTAATTAGCTGTCGTGTTAAAACCAATTTAATCAATGTGATCTTTAAGATCGGTATAGTTATTGAATGAAATTACAATTCTAGCTACCTACAAGGCTGGAAAAAGACGTTGCTAGTAGTATCCCACGACCAGTCTTTCTTGGACAACGTATGCAACGAGATAATACATTTAGACCAGCAAAAGTTATTCTACTATAAGGGCAATTACTCTATGTTCAAGAAAATGTACGCTCAAAAGCGAAAAGAAATGATCAAGGAATATGAAAAGCAAGAGAAGAGATTGAAAGATCTGAAAGCGCATGGACAGTCCAAGAAGCAGGCTGTAAGTGACTTTTGCAGCATTTTTAACTTGGGGCCTAGTTATTATTTTAAAACTAAAATTGTTTATGATCAAATATAATTTCAGAATGGTAGGAATTTACTTTCTGTTGCTCATATAAACTTTAAGAGTGCAATGTTGTATGAACTTGTATGTATAGTCATGCTCCATTGTATCATGGAAGAAGAATATTAGGAATGATCCCAATACATTTAAGTGTTGCCTGGAATATGGTTGGCTTTCTTGTTCTTCAGATGAGCTATACAATTTTACAGAATAGCGTATGCAAATTGTGCGGTATGACAGGGGTTCGCTCTTACATAAAAGCATCGGCCTTTTTATGTTGCAACTAGCGGCCCCGGCAGACGTTGTCCTGCCCTGACATAATAAAAATGTAGGTCCCGATTCCAGCGCCACCTCGGTAGGTGGCGCTGGAATTGGGATGGAGCCGGTGCTCCAATTGTAAACACTATTGTGATTATGAATTTCTAAACCATCTAAACAACACACTCAAACACACCCAAAAAAATCCACCAAATCGGTCCAGGGGTTTAGCAGGAGTTCAATGACAAAAAAATACTAGAATTTTATATATAAAAATAAGATATGCTTACATTCATATATTAAAAACATATTCGACTATGGTGACGTGACGACTGATAGCTGTCACTGTCTTCTCACAAGCCTCTCAGTTCATTCTCCAGCTATTTGTTAAGTTACATAGCTATAGTATCGATTCATTGTAATTTAACATACACAATTAACATCTGTGAAACTTTGTTTTGTTTAATATTTTCTTAAGTTTGCGCGACTAGTATACATAATAAACCTACGTATTAACGGTTTTAAGCGCCGTAATTTATTTGATTTTTTATACTACTACTGAAAATAATTATATATTATAAATAAATATAAATTACTTTATATTATATTATAAATATAAATTACCGATCTTAAAACCGTCAAAACGTAGTGTTATTATTTATTATTTGGTTGTCATACTGTTTTGGAAGTAAATAAAAAAAAAACAAAAATTTAAATTGCTGATTGATTTGGTCTAATAAATGTTATAAACGGATGCTGTGATAGTGGTGTTTTTTCTTAATTGTAAAAGTGTTTGAAAAATGATTTGTTATTTAAAGTTGAAGTGGTTTTCTATATTAGAACGCAAGAGAAGAAAGACATAGGACATCTTCTAGTCTAGACATTACATGGATGATTTAAAGGATTTTTCATATTACATTTTTTACTGTACAATTGTTGTTCAGTGGTATTTATTATAGTGTTCTGACAATCTCGCCTTTTTAATCGATTAGGAAAAGAAACAGAAGGATGCGTTGACACGTAAGCAGGAGAAGAACAAGAGCAGGTCGCAAAGGGAGGAGGCCGAGGACAGCGCGGCTCCTGTCACCCTCCTCCAGAGGCCCAAAGAGTACATCGTCAAGTTCTCTTTCCCCGATCCACCGCCACTGCAGCCACCTATACTTGGATTGCACAGTAAGCAACAATAGGATAGTACAAACATACAAGCTTGATACATCATAAGTTATTAAAAATGAAAGATTTCAAATAGCACACAATTTTATTCATGATATTTTTGAGTAAGATATTTAGGGGGTTATTTTAACGCCTGTTTAGAATGTAAATAATGTTAGACTCAAAATAAAGATGGAATAGTCAGTGGGACACAATTTTCAATTTCCACATATTATAACGATCATTGCGGTTACAAGATCTGACTATCGATATCCCACACAACTGTGTACGCTGAAAAAGAAATTTGTACCCTTAGTTACATGTACGGCTACCCACCCATCTTGACCTGTTTTGCGATTTCAGTACATAACTTCGTAGCGCTATAAATAGATTAAATCATACCTTCCGGTCTTACCCATGCAAACCCAGTAATTTTCTGTGAGAAAAATAAGATAGATAGATAACACTTTATTGCTCACTAAATGTACAATTTCAAAATCACATAATTACAATATTGTTGTGGTAGAAACAGTAGGCGGCCTTATCGCTTAAAGCAATATCTGTCAGGCAACGCTAACATAAGGAATAGTTTAACCTAATCTGGCGATGTAGGTGGTGCAGATTATTAGGTATATAAAAAAACATACTTAACTACATATTTTATAAATTAAATACAGACACTTAAATAACTTTATTGATTAAATACATATAAACATATTTATAAGATACTAGTGGCCCGGCGCGGTCCCACCCGCGCCCTGACTCGCTCCCGTGGTATATAGCGTCATGTTATATAGCCTATGACACTCCCTGTTAACGTAGCTTTCGAACAGTAAAAGAATTTTTGAAATCGGTTTAGTAGATCCAAAGATTACCCCCTACAACGTCACAAATTCACAAATTTTACCTCTTTATAATATTAGTAAGATATACATATATTAATTAGTATACAGTATAAGAATTAGGCATAATTAGAACTGTGACATTTAAAGTGAAAGATTAAAAAACATTACTTGTTTGTAATGTCACTTGTATAGTGATTAGTTCACCTAGAATATTTGTGTCCTTTACAGATGTGGATTTCAATTTTCCGGGTCAGAAGCCATTATTCAAAGGCGTTGATTTCGGTATCGACCTGAACTCTCGTATCGCCATAGTGGGCCCCAACGGAGTTGGGAAGTCCACGTTCCTGAAATTGCTTGTCGGCGAATTGAGTCCTATTAAAGGGGAATTAATTAGGAATCATAGACTAGTAAGTATTTTTTTTTACTTTTTTGCTTATAATTGAGCGGTTTGAGGATGACTGGCCAGCGTCGCTTGTGTTCTTGATACTAAATCATCAACATTTGTTCGGTTTGATTGGAAAATGTTGTCTTTTATTTATAAAATGTCACTTTGGTACAAGCTAAAGAAAATAAGTTTCTTAATTTTGGATTTGGGCCTTTAGATTATCAGACAATATTATGATAGTCCAAGATAGATTAGCGAATTTCAGGCATTGTAATCTCGATTTGCAATTTTCCTCATGATGTAATCATGCATTTTCAGCAATCAGGGTGTTGTATTCAAATCCAATATGTACCTAGTCTTGCCATAAATATTGTAACAAAGATTTTTTTTCTATTGTAAATAACATTTATAAGTTTTACAGTGTGTTAGTTTAATACATAAATATAAAACAATTTAAAATATAAAAAGCTTATTCGAAGTGCTCTCCATTGGCTGCAATATAGTCCTTTAAACGTTGAGGCCAGTTATCAATAGAAGCACGCACTCTTTCCATGGGAAAATTCTTCACTGCCAATCGTATGGATTGTTTTAGGGAATCCAAATTATCATGGCGTATAGAGCAAGCCGTACTCTCTAAAACTGACCATAAATCATAATCCAGCGGATTAAGATCGGGACTAGACGACGGCCAGTCTTCAGCTCTGATGAAGTCCGAAACGTTCGTTTCCAACCAAGACTGCGTGGACCGAGCTTTATGACCCGGCGCGGAGTCTTGCTGGAAGGGCCATTCTTGGTTATTGAACATGGTGTTGTTAAGGGGCTCAGCTACCTTCTCAAGAATGGTATCTTGATACACTTCTGCGATATTTTGATACCTTTTTCACAAAAATATGGCTCAGTCACTCCTTATAGCTAACACCCCACCAAACCATCACTGAAGACGAATAATGCCCACGTTGCACTCTGTCGACTAATTGAGAAGCTTCCTTAGAGCTTTGAGCATAAATACGGTCATTTTGTTTGTTAACATGTTGCTCAATTGTAAAAATGTTCTCATCAGTTTTTCTGTGACCTCCCTTTGCGTATCGCTTCAGTAGTTGTTTCGATTTTACCATCCTATTCTTTTTTAAATTATGAGTTCAGAAATAGTCATCTCTTATAGGCTGCAAGTCCTAAGTCATCTTTTAAAACACGCGACATGGTTCTAGGTGATATCTTCATCTGCCGAGATAAAATCTTTTGCTTTCGGACAGGATTTCTTCGAATTCTTTCCTTTACTGCTTTGACCAACTTTTTCGTACGAACACTACGTGGACGGCCAGATCTTTTTCTGTCACAAACAGAGGAGGTTCCATTGTACCTATTAATAGCCTGGTACACAAACATTTGACTAATACTATGCCTCCATACCTACTTTGTGTAATGCAATCACAGCGATTCGGTTCTATTTATCGCCCCACTCCATTATAAAATCGCAAAATGTTGTACAATGTATTAGCGCCAAAATAAGAAAACAATGAACAATCATATAAAAATGACAGATTCCAAATTCAAATGTAATATTTTGTTTCTTTTTAATTGTAACAGTATTTATGGCCAGACTAAGTATATGACGTTATAGAAACTGGTTCAGCCGTTATCATATTCTGGGTCAAGATTTAAATACACAACAAATCCCTTCCAATGTGGTACAAGCTGCTTAATTTAGTTACGTTTAGTCAATTTTTAAACGACGATCTCTGTTGTTGAGCAGGTTAAGTCTTTGCTGGACAAGGTGACTGGCTTGCAAAGATTCGATTCCAGGCATGGTAAATTTTGTAAACGAACTTTCCGTAATTTACTATGTTCTGAGTGTCTGGGATGGGCCCTAGAGTTATCCTTTGTATACAACCCATAACACAAGCGTATCTTGCTAATATAAGACCTTTGTTGTAGTAAATGTCCATAGGCGATGGTAACCGCTTTCCATCAGGTGGACAGTCTGCCTGTCTGCTGAACTCAAGCTATAAAAAAAATATTCTTTTTCGGAGGTATCGTTGTTCACGAAACCACGTACAACGTATATTTAAAATTACAGAGGATAGGTCGTTTCGACCAGCACTCGGGTGAGCACCTGACAGCCGAGGAGTCCCCCGCCGAGTACCTGCAGCGGCTGTTCGGGCTGCAGTACGAGAAGGCGCGCAAGGCGCTCGGCACCTTCGGGCTCGCGAGCCACGCGCACACCATCAAGATGAAGGACCTCAGCGGCGGGCAGAAGGCGCGCGTCGCCCTCGCCGAACTCACCAACATGGCGCCGGACGTTGTCATATTGGTAACTTGTTTCTATAAACGTTCCACATTCTCGTTTCTCGCGTCAATGTGTAGAGCACTTAAGTATTTTATGGCTGGGTAAGAATGACTTTTAAACTAAGTTTTTTTTGCTTAAGTCAAAACTTATTAAAACTTAGCCAAAGCGTCACTCAAAACCGGGCTTTGAATGGTGCCAAACAACAGACTTTTATTTTAATCATTTTCGGTTCACATAGACAACATAACTATCTGAGAATAAAAGGTACTAGGCTAATGGGATTAACTGCTAGTGGTACTAAGGGTCTGGGAATATGAGGACTATGCCGTCTGCCCGTCGCAATATTCGGGGAACGTTTAAAAATGAGCAGACGGTGACTCGCCACTCCCTGTATGGGCTCTACAAAATACCACAGAAGACAGGGCCAACATGGGTTATTATAATTATATCTCATCTATCTATAATATTTCTCATTCCACTACCCCATATTCTTTATCCCATCCTAAAGGCTGGCAACGCGTTGGCTTGCAAATGTCTATAGTCGGCGGTAACGTAACCAGTTTCGCAATAAAAAAAATTACCAGAATGTATTTTTATACGATCAGGATGAGCCTACGAACAACTTGGACATCGAGAGTATAGACGCGTTGGCGGAGGCCATCAACGAGTACAAGGGCGGGGTGGTGATCGTGTCTCACGACGAGCGGCTCATCCGCGAGACCGACTGCGCCCTCTACGTCATCGAGGACCAGACCATCAATGAGGTAACATTTCACATTCCAAAAGAACGACAATCGTATCCATGCAGGAACGGAGAAAGAATACATTTCCTTGCGACCTGGCGGCCTGTAGTAAGCGGCGACGAAACAACCCATAGCCGCTCGACTGGATGGCGACCACCCCTGGTCTAAAGTATGCCGCCGTAACAACCCTGAGTTGTGTTCCGGCATTAGTGACCAAGTTCCAGTATCCCTTAAGAGAGCAGCAGCGCATTTGTAGCACCTTTCCTGTTGCAAATGTCCATAGCCGATGGTAACTGCTTTACATTTGCCGTCTGCCTGTCTGCTGAACTCCTGCAATACGGTCAAGGTAGCGCAGAGTCGAAATGTCGATCTAAAAATTAACAGCAAATTTATCCTTATCTTCATAATGTAGCGCGAATTCACGCGCGGAATACGCGCGTCTGCGAGCGATCAACGCTGATTGGTGCGCGCGCGTTTGCGCGAACCCAAGCGTCTACTATGTGAAACAACGCGCGAGTTTTATCACACTCAGTCAGCTGGGAAGTGAACGCAAAAGCGTTCATTTGCGCGCGAATTCGTGCAACTTAACATTAATTGTGAAGAATTTGACGCTTCGATGCGCTTGGACTCTGCGCTGGCTTAAACCGACCCTTAGCTCGAAAATATCGTGCGGTGCGTTCCCATTATGAAGTACGATGCCGAAATTATAATCTTAGCTACACACCTGCGGAACATACCGCATGTAAAGTTCGGCGCCTCAAGGACCGGCGCTAACCTGAACTGGCCGGAATTTGTGCTGATGTGTCACAAACCTAAAAAACATTCCAAGTGTATTCATTCTCATAATCATCTTCATAAATGCGGAGATGTAAAATAATTTTTAGTTACATGTTGCAATGGGAGTTAAGTTAAAACAGCACTAACTCGTTGCAAATCAGTGTACATAGATTAGGAAGTAGACTTAATTTTTAACGCATGTGACAGTTGACATCTTTGTTTTTCGTCATCACGGTTATTGAAAAGTGCCCGAAACGTCGGAATAATAATCAAATGAAATACCGCGCTTAAAACTGTTAAAACTTAGTTTTATTATGCGTATTAGTCGTGAAAACTTAAGAAAATATTATAAAAAGCATCTCGGCTGATTTGATTGTCCGCTCGCCTATTGTCACTTGATCTCTACCATTGTTATTTAATATAAACCATGTCCTTTGTTTTATAGGTCGATGGTGACTTCGACGACTACCGCAAAGAACTGTTGGAGAGTCTTGGAGAGACAATTAACTCGCCTTCTATTATCGCCAATGCGGCTGTGCAACAATGAACCTCTTTGCTATTTGAAAGGAAACCACGAAATATAAATTATGTATACATCTGTATTGAAATAATTTGTGCCTGTAAACTTTGTACACCTCTTAGGGAACGAAACCATAGCGCGTGACCCATTTTTTAAAATTTATACTCTCCTTCCCATTCGGTGACAACCCGTATATATACCAAGAGAGAGGGGAGTCTCCCCCTCTAGTTTTCACGTAGTAATTAAAAAAAATACGATTTTAAATCATTTTTGGAAACATAGTAATTGAAAATAATTTGGCACATAAATATGGTTTTAAATATTTTTTTACTAATCGAAAGTAAAAAAAATATTTGTCTCATTAGCCGTTTAAAAAAGTGCTAAACGCTGCACGCCATTTTTGAGTATAGCTCGAAAAAGCGCCAAAATTTCCTAGAGGATATTGACTACCTGACGAAAACCTAACCCCCCAGTTGCCCAAGCGTGGTATTTTGAAGATCCATTCCCCTAAATGGGTCGCATAGTATGGGTACGTTCCTTTATGGCATTAGTTCATTATTGTATCATAACTTTTTCTGCTCAATAACAATAAAATAGAGTCCATAAAACTTTAATGAATTTTAATGATTAATTTTACATTTATTACATTTCTAATATTTTTTTTATAAACAGGTCTTATAATAATTATAAGGCTTTCTACTTATTGTAGGAATTTAAATTTTCTCGCGGATGTAATAAGATATAATGAAGGAACCTCAAAACTTGTCAAAATCAATTAAAATTATGTTATTGAAAATTTCAATTAAAGTGCAATTGGTTTTATTTATTATGTACTTCGATATCCGTTTTCATATACCTCGACATAATTGTCAATGAATTTTGAATTAATAAATTTTATATGTCAACTGCCCTTATCAATGAGTTTCAATGAAGATATTGACTATTACACATTAATGCGGTTGACGAATGTTTTAATGTGATTTATAAACTTGTGGATTAAAAATTACAGATTAAGTAGAAGCGAATAGTCTCCCTTTATTCTCTCGAAATCGCTTTACGAATGTCGTCAAAATTACACCACCAATTTTAAATATTGCACAAAACTAATAATTATCATCTTTTTATATTTGTTATCAAACATTTCTTTAATACTGTACTAGAAAAATATTACGTATGATTTGAAGTGAAATGCTTAATTATTTTATTCAATAGTAATGTTGCAAAGATGTATAATTCGCGCCTTATTGAATTTTAATGTAAAAATAATATTTATATACCCGAATAAAATTTTGTAATAAAACTGTAACTTGTTTTATTTATTTTTATATTTCAAAAGTTGATTTTATACTTTCCTAGGAAATAACGAGTAATAATTGGCATAATCAGGCTATTGGCACTTAGAAAACCTTAGGATAAACTATAGACTATTGTTGGCATTCCAATCGATGTATGACACACCCAGTAAATTTATTCAAGATATAAAGTCTTAATAGTTTTTACTTATTCTCATAAATAATATTATTGTTATCATTGTATGACTACAAAACAAATAAAAATTAAGATTTCTTATTGTTTTGAATAAAATACGAATCATTGTATTAGTATGTCAACAATATTATAATTTTCCCTATATATCGGAATAGAAACATTCTTAAAGAACCCGATATGTAAAAGGACAAATAAAGCTGCTTGAAAATAACAAGTCTGTATGATTATGAACTTTTTTATTTCTGCTGCGATTTCAAAAGTTATTAATTCGGGTCGGAAAATTTATCATTGAGAAAGATATTGAAATTGTTTTACATAGATCTCGTCACAGAGTACTTTTATATACTATAAAGAAAGATCTCGTATTACCATAAAAATATTAGAGACCAAAACCTACCGTACGGAGTACTAATTGCCACACTCACTACAATTGAATAATGAACCATTGATCTTTAATTATTAAAATCGCACCAGTCTACGCCAATGTTCATGGCCGCTCTTAGCGATAGATACATATACACATTCTCACGCCTGGGGCCCAATTCTGTTATTACTATCCTGTCAAAATCGTCGGACACTGTCGTCTCAATCGTGGTCTTGCCCGATGTCGGTATTGCCATGGCCACGCCATTACAATTAACAGAATAATAATATGATCTCTATCTTTATTATTGAGGTATAATGTACTACATATAACTCAATGATCTTTTAAAATCTTTATAAAACTCGTGAAATAAATGTTTGAACTTTCTGGTAGCTTTTCAATATTCATTTGGACTAACGTAATTTCTGCTAATGGTAATATCAATTTATTTTTCATTGTCCTGCCGCAACGATATCAAGAAGATATTGTGGACTTAGTAGAATACGCATTTTTGACTTTAACGCTATGGGATCGTACTTTGAATGTCTTCGCAAGGCTAAGTAAGCTAAATAAACTATAAACATTATTTATAATATACTAGCGGCCCCGACAGACGTTGTCCTGCTCTGAAAAATAAAAATCTAGGATCCGATCCCAGTGCCACCTACCGGTTCTAATTGTGGATTTAGACCATCCGGGGACCCACGCAAACACACAAAAACAAAATCACCAAAATCGGTCCAGGTGATTAATAGGATTTTAGAACCCGATCTCAGCGCCACCTACTGGTTCCAACGGGATAAAACGTATCCTATGTCCGTCTCCTGGTTCTAAGATACCTTCCCACCAATTTGCAGCCAAATCGGTACAGCCGTTCTTTAGTTATAAATAGTGTAACTAACACGACTTTCTTTTATATATATATTTAAATAGTTTTTAGTCTTTTGCACTCCTAAAAAAAATAACAAGAAAACATTAACTTTCGTATATACACTATCCGGTATTTATACTCTAGAAAAATTTACAGTAAAATATTTAGGCATTTTTATAGATTGTATAAAATATCGTATTGTTATTGACATAAGAACAGAAAATACAAGATATTATTATAAATTAAATACTAAATATATAAGCCAATTAAAGTCTACATTTCGCATCGCTGCCAGAGGGAATCATGACCAAAAAGTAGGCTGCATTACCACGCTGGATGGGAATTTTGTCTTTCAATAATTTAAAATAAACTTTATATAAATTCTTTTATAAGTAGATCATTTTTGAAATTCTAGTATAGTAGTTAATAATAAAAGAATGCAAATTAAACAACTTCATAAAAGCTCTGTTAAAAAAAGCAAACAGATATTTACATCTCTAGTTTACCTCAATTCACCCGCAGCTTTTCGCCCCTCCATTACAAACTTCTCAGCTTCATTAGAGGATTTAAAACGCAAATTTCCTTTTCGATTGTAACTTTTTTCCACTTCTTAAAAGAAAAGCTTCTTTTAAAACTTGGGAGGAAATTAGTATCCCTTCCCTTTGAGGGTGCGAACGTGTTCTAAAAGATTCGTCGGAATTCTTGGTTCAATCTGGTAGAATAATGTTTCCTCAAATGAATAGAGAATGCAATTATGCGAATGTTACGACAATTACGAATTTAGGTACTTGTTACATTGTTCTGAATTAGGATTCCTAATTTAGATTTAGAATAGCGTAACAAAAGTTAGGATACTATAATATAATTAGCTAGTTACAATTTCTTACCTTTTTCTTCGAGCTCCTCATCTGCGTCAGTTAATTTAATAAAGCGTTAAAAAATCACACTGTCAACACATAACCTCATCATTGTAAAGACATACGTTATTTGCCAGTATTTAATATCATTAATAATGTCGCATTTCAAATAACCCATCGCTAAATCTGCGTGAAACGGCTTAAATCTTTAACATTATCTAAGATGAAGTCCCTTTATCTTACCTTAAAACATATTTTTTTTAACTCAAATCAGTCCAAAATCTAAAAGAAACCTATAAAGACTTCCGATTTAAACCTGTACTTTAATGTGTTTTGTACCATTATGTTTTCTAGATGTCACTGACAGTATAAATTCATCGTAATAATACTTATGTAAACATTAGTGAAAAGTTTGTTTAGTTCTTGATAATGCGTTTTGATATAAAATTGAAAAAAAAATTACTTTAATTTTTTAACTGATCTGGTCTAAAAATATGTTTTAAATATGTAGCACAATCTAGATATTCTGAATAGGAGCTTTTCAGACTTTGTTTTATGGACATTCATAGCATTTGTCTCATGATATGTAGGTACTGTTAGAATTCTAAAATTATTGTTTGTTTCCTTTTTAGGATATACCGAGTTAAGTATAATTCATATAAGTTTTACTTTAAGGGCCGCCGAAATCTAAATATGAAAAAATGTGGTAGATACCACGGCATTACAGAATTGAAATTATCATAAGCATAGTGCGTAGTAAATTTTACTATTATAATATAGATAGATAAAGGATAAAAACGAAAATATTGACTCTCCACGAACATCAATAAACCAAGTATAGTTCGAATTGGCCATTAACAAGCCAACAATAAGAGGTTTGCCATCACCCTTAAAGCCTATTACTGTCTAGAGAGATTCCCCGCCCCTTCTTAATACTCTATTAGATCCCTGCAACTTTGTCACAGCAACGATATCAAGCCATCAAGGACTGCTGTGTAGAGATAGATAGCTCGTTTTTCTTGCGACAAAGTTGCAACATTTCGCTTACCCCATAACTTCGTACAATGTGTACACAATAGAAGCGATTATACTCTCCCTCACGACATGATTTTATTTGTGCAGTTATTGCATCGCCGACGAGATATTTAAATTTCATTAGGTTTGTTTTACACTTAATTTGTGAGGGGAGTGCTGTATTGTATCGTTGGGGTGGAGCCCTGTTATTGTCGGGAGCTTTCCAACTTATTTCAAATTGCCCTCGTGTATTTCAACGGCGATTAGAACTCGAGTAGATACACGAATCAGATAGCCCTTTTGTAGTGTTATCTAGAGATATCTAAATGCTCATAATTATTGTACCAATGATTAACATATACCATGGGTTGTATAGGGTATTTGCATATTGCCAGATCAGGCAACTGAAGGATCATAAAACCCGGAAGACTTCGGATGGATTATGACGATATGAAATTGTGATTGGTTGTAATATATATATATATATATATATATATATATATGATGCTTTGTTATATAAATATGTCACTGGAGCGAGATTTCGGCTTCTAAAAATTTGAAACGATGTGCGAGGTGATGGAAGGACATATGATGTTAAAGATTGTTTAACAAACTGACACAGCGCCGGAGATAGTTAAATCTAGTTAATAACGTAGAAAAAAGAAAACACTGATGTTGTATCTACGCAACGGAATGTAAGTACATTATATTTCTCATTCATATCGATATCGAAAACATTATTTTTAATCGTAGAGAAATTTTCAAACAGAACTAATTGTTATAAAACATTTAGTTTTAGGAGCCGTAGATATCCTAATGCACTTGCATTGGACGAGAACATAGTGTTCTGAGTGGGATATTTTGCAGACGCGGACTCCATTAGCGTTGTTCGCCGGACTGTCACAATCATTTTTCTTCCTCGCTGCTGCTAATTCTCAGCCACGCTTCGTTGAACTTGCACTTCGTTGCACACGTTTTGGTACTTCGGCGTTGAAATTATCTTTCTTCTTTTTGTTCGTCCATTTCATGATAAGTTTACGTCACAAATCACTGTCGTCTTAAATTTAAAATTACGATATCTATTGATGTTTCCATTACGTAAAGACAGAAAATATTCATACGCGATAAATTTACTGAAACAATATTTTTAAATTTATGACCGCCTTAAAAACAAATAAGTAATTCAAGGAATTGATTCTAATCCTTGAAATAGAATATGCAGTGCCGTAAATAGGGCGGTCCACCGGTGCCTAGGCACAGGGCGTCGACTCTGGGGGGCGCAAGAATGGCCAGACCAGGCAGGACTATTATTTTTTCGGTTTGCTCCTGATAAGTTTCCGCTGCGCCCCTAGTGCTCGATTCCAACACATACGTACCTACATGCCAGTATCATCAAAAACGTCTGTTAAATTAGACAAAACATCGCGCTCATTTTTTTGGAAGCGCACGAGCGTATTTTTGTTCTAGTTCTTAAAAATGTATATTTTTCTTCCACAATATTAGATAATTGGACTAACACCAAGGTCCTTGTGCGTTATTTTATCACCCTGAATGAAATAAAGTAGGCCTATACATAGTACTGCTCTAGCTAGGTTACCTATAATATCTAAAAAAACACGGGCGCAGTTATAGAAGCTCGCATAGGGCGCATAAAAGGCTATTTACGGCACTGAGAATATGCACATTTGACAGATTTTTTTACCTAACGTGAACAACGTAGCGTTTACCAAGTATTGACTCAGAAACAAACTTGATAAAACCGGTTCATTGGGATTAGTGATATGTGACACACACATATCCGACTAGGGCCAGCGAGGTTTAGGTACTAGATTATCTGAAATAAGGAACTCCGAACTTTGCTATATGATCTTTGTGTAATGAAGGCATAAATAATTTGTAATACACAACTAATGATTAAATACGTAGATAACATAGGTAGTTGTGGTTGATAATAAATTCAACCTTTTTTTTAATTGCAGGAGATCAGCGGACAGGCAGACGGCCCACTTGATGGAAAGCGGTTACCATCGCCTATGGACATTTGCACCACCAAAGTTGCTACAAATGCGCTACTGCTCTCTTATGGGAGACTGGAACCTGGTCACTAATGCCGGAACACAAATCAAGATTGTTATGGCGACATACTTTAGACCAGGGTTGGTAGCCATCCATAACTTAACAAATAAGGGAAAAAAGTATCAACATCTTTTCCGCAGCGGTCAGAGTTCGGAGGTTGATATCGACTTTTATTACTCCAGAGGGGTCGCTCATTAAGAGGATAAAGCGACTGCCACCTGATAAAGTGCGTTTTGTTGCTTACTTACCTTATATCGTTCCCTGAAGGATCAAGTACGTACATAGTGTACTCCAAGAATTGTAGAACTACACTCATGCACAAATTTTATTTATGATTAACCCTTCGCTTACATTACGCCTACTTCCATAACATCGAGCAAGAAAGTGGTGAGAGAAGTGAGCAGCGTGAGTAAGGAATCCCAATATAAACCATACCGCGCTTGTTTTACCCGCTTCTTTCCTTACTTTGACTTATTTACGCGACCGCGACATGAGACTGAGGACCACGACATATTACTCACAATTTATATGCAATTGTATAAAGAATATGCATTCGTGCATATGCATGAATGCATATGTATGCATATATACGAATTCATATGTATGCATATGCACGAATGCACATTCTTTATATAATTGCATAGAAGATTGCATGCAGCGTGAGACAAAGACGTGTGACCGTAACAGTGATTGACGACAATTTTTCATGCAATTGCATACAAAGTGACTAGGTCTTGTCTCGTAGTCCCGATCACACTTATCTTTTATCTTCGATTGTCGGCTGTCTCAGAGGCCTATCTACTTCAAAGTATACCTAAACTTATTCTACTGTCTGAAGTCTGCAATAATGTCTCATAAGTTTATTACGTAATTCCTTGCAGTGAATCGACAGTAGGAAGATGAACAATTTCAGATAAGTAAAGAGTTAAGATAGTAACTTTTATGACAGTTAGAATTCATTTAGTGAATAATAGTGGTAGTAGCGATTATTAACACTGCCGTGTTGCCCCTTTCGCTGATATGATTGATGAGCTCTCCCCAAGCCAGGCACTCGAATCCAATGAGTAATTGAGTGCTGCAGACATATGATAGTCGTTACTGTAATACCAAAATTATTCCCTCGAGTACACTGCCAGAGATATTCTGGGACTGAAAATTAATTGATACGAATGTATATATAGATAGGTGTTTAGGTAATAAATTAATTTATGATATCTTGTCAAATGTTGTCATTTAAACTAAATCGTAACAGGTCATAACGGAGCTTATGGCGGTGACTTCAAAGATAATTTTCTTTACAGCATTATTTTCAATACAAGTGAAAGTCACACAAATTTGGGAATATAAATTGTACTAAAATGTCTTCATGACAGTGTAAGGTGCTAAAGATGAAGAAAACACATTCTTAAGTGCCTTCCCTTTCCTCTCCGTGCAGGAACGGAAAGGAATACTAATTCCTGCGGCCGGGCGGCCTGTCGCAAGAGGCTACAAAACAACCCAAAGCCAGGTAGAAGGGCATTTGCCCGACTGGATGGCTACCACCCCTGGTCTATAGTATGCCGCCATAACAACACAACGGGTTGTGTTCCGGCATCAGTGGCGGGATTCCAGTTTCTCCTTCAAGGCCGGCAGCTCATTGGCTGCAACTCTAATATTGCTAATGTCCATAGGCGATGGTAACCGCTTTTCACCACATTTGGGCCGACAGCCAGTCTGCTGTGCTTCAGCAATAAAAAAAATTTGAGAAAATAAGAAATGTGTTATTGAATACCTAGCTTTCTAATGTAAAAAATTACGTGTAGTTATTTTACATTAAACTTAAAAATCCTTAAAAGCTGACGTTACGCTGGTAATATTTGGTTTTATAAATAAAGTAGATATAGCAGGTAAATAAAGAAAATGTTTATTTGTCCTATGAATTTGTGTAAAGGAAAAAACAAAATTATTGACACACATTTTGTTATAGCTAGATATTGAACGTAGTTTGGAATGGAAACGAGACCGCCCCCGCGCACCACTGGGCGCAAAATCCCGGGTCGTGGCAATAAATGCGATTAGACAAACATTTCCTGACGCGCGCCACTTTTTCCAAAACTTAACGTATAAATCAGATCGGCGGAACGTCGTAGTTTTCTCTTCGTCTTCGCCAAATTTATGTACCGATCGGCCCTTTCGTATGGAGATATGGCCCGCTATTTACATATAAATACCTCGATTATTTGAATTATTCAATCGAGAGGGGGCGGCGCTGACAAATCACTTCCTCAAGAGATGGCAAGTCTACGCTCGAGATCAGTTTAACGTGTGTAGCAGTCTTCAACTCCATGTGCCTATTTTGCTCATAACATTTTATCATCCCGCCAAGTTTCTTTAAGTTAAATGTATCAAATCATTATATTATTAAGTACGTATGTGATTTGTTTCTTATAGAATATTTTAAATGATTGAAAATTAAATAGCTGTATTATTAATGTAATGACTTCTATATATATACGTAATAGATAATATTTTCATGTTATAAATAGTCCTTATCGTAATTTTAAAAATGTCATATATTTGGAAATTGCTTTTTAGTAGGATCATAAATTACCGTTATTTTTGTCTGTCAATCTATCTGTTATAATACACTTCGGAACGGCTCAACGGATTTCAATGAAAATTTTAGGGTTTAAAACAGTGGAGTATGCATCATATTAATACTTTGCAGGATTCAGTAGATACATAACGTCATAACTAGTAAGTATTAGGTAAATGTTAGCTGGTGAACATCATTTGAAAATTTAATTTTGGCTTATTTGCAAAGGGTGAAAACATAAAAAAGTAATAGCTAACTAGAAGTGTAGTTTTCCTCGTAGTTTTATGTGCCCTCACGTGTCATTTAGTCCAGGAAATAGAAGTTTTTGTATGGAAATCGGACGCACTAAACCTCCGAGGCTCGGGTGCGCACTGCCTATTGTTGTTATCTAACAACAATAAAAGTTTATCATTCGTATGTATGTAAAACGAATTTCTATTTTTTGTGATTTGTATTTTTATAGGAATATAATAATGTTATACTCCTATTTATTCAAAAATACACAAAGTAGTAGTAGGTATTTACCTACCTTTAATAGATACGTTGAAGAATTGTAGATTTTGTAAACTATGATTTCAATGTGAGTACGAGTATACACATCACAAAATTTTTGTCTCTGGCTATCTCGTAGTTCTTTCTTTCTTTTAAATATGGCTTTGCACAATTTCATGACTAAAAAAGTTTCAAAAATGTCCTCAAAATACGCACCTAAACAAAATCGGGACCTTGGAACAGAAGCCAATTGTATGTCTTCCGCTAGCTCGTAATGACAAAGTGCTGTAGTAGTTCCAAAAAATGTTAATTAAAATAATATTTTCTTAAGTTTTCGCGACTTGTATACATAATAAAACTACGTTTTAACATAGAGTAAATAATAACCATAAACAAAATTAAAACTAAATAATTAAAATGAACAAGTTGGCGGTAGGCTAAATAAAACTTTAACAATACACGTTGACACTTGACATCTTTGTCTTCCGTGATCACGGCCACTGAAAAGTGACCGAAACGTCGTAATAATAAAAATCAAATAAATTACCGCGCTTAAAACCGTTAAAACGTAGTTTGATTATGTTCATTAAAAGTAAAAAAAAAATTTCATAGTAAACCAACATTCTCTACTATTTCAAACGTTTTAACCTATGTTGCACAGTTACCTTTATTGCATATCATTCTGTGTCATAGGCACTGAAAAGCGGACTTTTTAAAAGAAATCACGAAGATATTTCTTTGATTTTTTAAGGGCCTTTGGAGGTTGGCAGCATCACCGGTGTTATTAATTTTTATAGGCGATGGTAACCATTTCCCATCAGGTGGGCAGTTAGTTTTGTTTGCTGTAGGTACTCGAGGAAAATATAGCAGACAGGAGTCGCGGTGTTCTTAGCCATATCGCTAGTTCTGATAATCGAGTGGTATGTGCTACCGGCTTCGCAGGCGGGGACTGGAACCTGGCGATTGATGCCGGAACAGAATTAAAGGTTCTTGTGGCGGCATACTCTATAGCAGTGGTAGTTTTCCAGAGTCGAAATGTCCTACCACCTGGCTCTGGCTGGTTTTATTGCCTTTTACTATAGCCTGCGCGGCCACAGGAATTAGTAAACTTTCTCCGTTTCTGCGCGGATGTACCTACTTTAAAAATAAAAATAAAATATACGTCCAACATTCACCGGTTATCGGTCTTCAATCTACAATGGTGGCAAAATCCCATGTCATGTGCTTTTGTTAGTGTATTTATTTCACTAATCGCGTCATTGTCTCGGGTATGAACATCGGGCTGAATGCCCTCGCGTTAGCCTGTTTGCAACGCAGTCGCTCCATCAGATAGCGGCACTTCATATTATGCTAATATTATTAAGCAAATGTTCGTGTAATCAGCATGCTACTGTTTTGCCCCTATTATACTTCTCATTGTTTTCAAAACCAATATGTGTTAATTTAGAATTTTTGATAATGAAATTTTATGACTTTTGGGGGGAAGTGGAAGGGTATTTTGTTTTGCTGTATAATGCTAAGTTTTTTCAA
This sequence comes from Dendrolimus kikuchii, assembly GCA_019925095.2. Classification (NCBI taxonomy): domain Eukaryota; kingdom Metazoa; phylum Arthropoda; class Insecta; order Lepidoptera; family Lasiocampidae; genus Dendrolimus; species Dendrolimus kikuchii. The sequence continues at coordinate 9,272,659 of CM034391.1, read as the reverse complement.
GAAATGTATAATATTGGTTAATAAATATCTATCTACAATGCATGTAGCATATTAAATGTTACTAAGCAAGAATTTAGCGTATTTCTGTTGGAAATGTAAACTATATCTAGTAAAATGGATCCTCACAATGGCATTACATAATTACATAGAGACACTTGATATTTTTGTCTCCCATGATTACGGCTACTGAAAAGTGACCCAAACTTGAAAATAAATTAAAATAAAATGCCGCGCTTAAAACTGTTAGAACGCAGTTTCAATTATGTCTTAATAGTTGTTATAAAAACTGTTTTTAAATATCTACAATTTGGTTGAGCCGATAAAGATATAATAATGAATTAATATAAGTAATAATAATTATAATCAATAGATTGTAATTATTAATTACAACAGTATTAGTTCCCTCGCCTGCTTTTGTGGTGAACTGAAGAGAATAATAATGATATTGAATATTTTTTATTCAATTTTAACGCTAGGATTATGGTGTGTAAAAGAAAAAAAACCCGCTATTTTAGGGCGGGTAAAATTTGCGGATTTAGATGTTATCAGAAGAAAATTGACGCGCGGCTGCCGCAGCTAACAGGCGCTCACACTCGTTGATTGCGAGCGATCGCCCTTATATCAGATTGGAATATGATCATCAGTTAATCACTAATGCGATGTTATACGACTATTGTTGCTATTTATCAATTACGAATATAGTTTATATATACGATCTCCCGGAAACGCTATACTAATTTATCAATTTTAAAGACAACCCTTAATCAGCTGTTATTAAAACAAAGTTGAATGAAATTGAAAAAATAAATACATACATACATAACTTCACGCCAGTTCCCTTGCGTAGGCACGAACAACAGAGTGCCATTTAGGCAAAAAATAAAAAATTAGAAAAAATAAATCTGCTTATTAATCATTCATTGTTCTTCATTATTAGCATAATATACCTAGGTATAGAAGTAGTATAATATACGTATCTAACTTGTCTATTTTATAAGTAGGAAACGATGAATAAACGCTATTTAGTTGTTAAAGTTGTTGTTGTTGTTAAAGTATTTTTAATATTTTGATAAGTTATTTTTGATTATTATGGCAATTGTCATTGAACCGTTCTTAAATATAGCAGATGTTTAGCAGTCCGCCTAATTTCTTTCATGGTCCTTTGAACCGGATTAACCAGCATACTATGGATGCATCACATATGATGGACAAAAGGTTTCTATGGTCTGGGATAAAAAAATCCTATAAGCATCTCCAATTTTAAAAATACTTTAAAATAATACACATTTTACGATAATCTTGATCTTAATTAATTAATCCCAATACAACCACGATAGTATTCTTTTAGACAATGATTAATGATGTATAATATATATTAAAGTTGATGAATTATACTAAGTACTGATAAGTTATTGACTAAAGTACGTACGTTATAAGAGCATACATTTTTAAGAGTCTGTTCCGATCGCATAGACTATTGATCGAGACGAAATCACTCCGCTACTTTTCCACCCTCTCTGTAAAGTAAATCGCATTTACAACGTTTCAACCTCGCTAACATGTTAAAACAGAACTAATGGACATTCGCTCCAGTCTCAGGCCACAGGAGACGAATAATACAAGTAAAATGGTCCCATCTCCACGCTTCATTAATTTTATTGCCCCGAGGCGCTCCCGGCTCAAGTTAGAACGCCGCGCAGCGCCGCCGCTGGCGAAAACACGCCATTATTGTGTTGCCAGTGACTTAAATTAAATAAACACATACCATTATGAGTACCGATTACGAAATGCACTCACTTTTCCTTTGTCTAAGCTACACAACTGTCAACATTTCTGTGCGTAATCCTTTCCATGTAGACGCGGATACAACAATGTGGCTTCACATTAATGGAATGGAGATATTAGCGCGAGAGCGTAGCGGAATAATTCAGACATGGTTTTTTGTATGCGCGCGACACAATGGGATTATTCTCCATTGATCATTGCTTATTATAAGTAGCTTCGAGGGTGTGTAACATGAAAACTAAATTTGGTTTATCGGCTATTATGGAAAATAGGTGTTAATGTTGAAGGAATAATTTATAGCTGAATCGTGACTTTTTTGTTTTTATACCACTATGCTATTTTATATACAATGCGTAAGAGCTTTTTAGAAATGATTATACGTAATAATATTTCTTATTACGTGCAGGAACGGAAAAAGAATCCTGAGGCCGGTCAGTCTGCCGTAAGAGGCGACAAAGTAACCCACAGCCAGGTGGTAGCCATTTGCCCGACTGAACCACCCCTGGTCTAGAGCATGTCGCCATAACAACGTTGCGTTGTGTTCCGGCATCAGTGGCCAGGTTCTAGTTTCTCCTTCAAGGTCGGCGGCGTATGGCAGCACCACTGGTATTGCTAATGTCCATAGGCGACGGTAACCACTTTCCATCACAGTTGGGCCGTCAGCCTGTCTGCTGAGCTTCAGCAATAAAAAAAATAACGATACAATACATACATTAGGATGTTTTGTACTCACATAAAACTTTAATCATATAAACTATATTGATAATTATCTAAGTATAAGTTAATACACTCATCAGCTGTCTGGATGTGATCGTTAGCGATGAGACTGTCCTTTGTGTATATTTTCTAATTACATATCAGAATTCTTTAAGATATAATCAAAATCAGATATAATGAACGGTTTTAAATGACAAATAATTTATATTAGAAATATTATATATTTTAGTGTTTTCTATTGCGCAGCCGGCAAACAGACAGACGGCGCAGCTCATGGAAAGTGGTAGCCGTTACCTATAGGCGTTTGCAACAACAATGGTGAAGCCAACGCGTTGTCAGCTTTGGGATGAGATAGGGGATGAAATAGACATCAGACAAAAGGAATGGGATAGAAGGTATGGGCTGTGGGATTGGAATAGGGGGCTAGGATGGGAAGGTTACATAGGGGGATGTGGAAGTGAGCCATCAGACTTCTCACTAGTCGCACGCAACAAGATTAGCTCAAGTCTAACCGCTAAACGCCGATATTGTGTGAGAGCGTGGTATCACATTGATCGAGCCGGCTCTAATAGCCGTAATCATGATAGCGATTCCAGCATGGCTCTACCATATAGTATAAAGACTATATTTTATCCGGGAACTTTTTACTTTGAAATTTAACACGCATTACATGCACTTAGATTAAGAGACGGATGTTGTATAAGTAGGTTATGTAGTATTTATAGCCTAACTAAGTAACCACGATGTCGCATAGAGGCCTTTTAAAAGGAAAAATATATCAAACAAACAAAAGGTAATGAGGGGTAAGTGGGTGTTATCTGGCCGTAAAGTTGGTCGGAGGCGGGGACCGCGGAGGCGGCCTCTCAGGCCTCTCACAATGCCCTCAACTACTAATGTTTACTCAACTCGGAGCGAGACAAAGGGCCGGAACTATTGTTTGTTGGAAAAGCTTTATTTCGCTACCCTCGCCGCTTGCCGCGACAATAGGTTACCCAACTTAAAAATATATTATCTTATTCTACATAAGAAAAGTATGAACATGCCACCAAAATATTATTTTACTTTAGTATGTATTGTAGATATAATACTCGTATTGTTACTATAGCATTTTAAACTTGCCGCGATTAATAGTAGATTGTTACACGAGACGTGAAAGTCAAAATGAAAAGGTCTATTTAGGCACTCAAACTATTAGCGCCCTCGCTACGCGCATGCACCAAACATCTCGTATCTAAATAGGTCACTTTCACCTCTCGTGTAACCAATGTTATACGTAAACCGTGTTATACGTAAAACAAATGAAACATCATAATTCTGTTTAAATATTTTTCTTGTGCATGAAGTTGTTTTAATTTTTTTTATTGCAGGAGTTCAGCAGAAAGCCAGACGACCCACTTAGGGATTGCAATCCGGCCGGATCTGGACTGGTTTTACGTCAATCCGGCCGGGTCCGGCCGAATCCGGCCGGATTGATTTGGCCTGGATATCTTAACTTTCCTTTTTCGTTCCAACGTGGGCGTTAATGAAGTGTAAAAATAAAACGATACATGTACGAAATCAACTTTATTATGACTAATTTTAAAAAGAAAAACCAACGAAATTCTTAGTGTCAGAACAAATAAAATCACAAATTAAATAAAGTCTCAAAAGAAAAACAGTGTCTTTATCTTTAATGTTATGTAACTTGTGGTTCAGAGTTCTTAGATTTTAAAGATAAAGTAGAAATCAAAATTATAAAATTAAACATAACATAATAATTAATCTTAACTGCGATCAGAATAATATTAATAATTAGCTACCTATTTTAGAATGCTACTCAGTTTTATTCATAGATATGCCAGACTACCAAATCTATCAAATGAATAGCACAACAATCATAATAATTATTATCTTATATATAAAAATGAATTACTGTTCGTTAGTCTCGCTAAAACTCGAGAACGGCTGGATTAATTTGGCTAATTTTGGTATAAAAATCAATTGCTGTTCATTAGTCTCACTAAAACTCGAGAACGGCTGGACTGGTTTGGTTAACTTTGGTTTTGAATTATTTGTGGAAGTCTAGCGATGGTTTAAAAGGTGAGTAAATGTGAAAAAAAATGATTCTGAGGCGGTAAGAAGATTGCCGGGTCAGCTAGTTTATAATATTTATAGTCTTTAGTGTTTAAACAAACAATCAATTTTTGGTTTGAAAAAACGATCTTAGGAAACAAATTGCGTTGATTGTCTCATTCGCCAATAGACTTCTAATAGAGCTACAAATAGAGCCTGCAGCCGAGAAGGCTCTCTTAGCTTCTACACTTAATTGTCAGCAAATAATCATGAATACCAGACAAGTATTCTCCTTGAACTTCTTCACTTTCAAATGCTGTCACTTCCTTCTTTAGTATTTTATCAAAAAACTTCTTTTTACAGTTTGTATTGTATAAGACGCTATTTCTTGCTGGATCTATAATTGTAATTCTGCCTATAATGTCAAGTCTTTTTTCAGTTATTGTGAATCTAAGTTCTTCTCTACTATTTCTTCCACGAGTTCCACATTATCGTTAGAGCTATTATCTTGATTAATTCTTTCCAAGATGTTTTTCATTTCTAGTCGCATGTGTTTTTTCTTTGGCATAGTAAATGCATTATCAGCGTCAAATGACTCACACACACAAGCACCACGCGTTTAAAGTACCTATTCGTGCAACGCGCGATTATTTTGCCAAACTAATCGCGCGTTGCGGATATTCACCGGATCCGGTATATTTGTACCGGATCCGGTATGTGCAAAATGATGCCGGATCCGCCGGATTACCGGATCGGGTTTTCCGGATTGCAATCCCTAGACCCACATGATGAAAAACGGTTATCATCGCCTATGGATATTTGCAACACCAAAGGTGCTACAATTGCGCTAGTTTTCAAAATGATAACAATTTTTTTATTGTATAATGTGTTTAGAAACTACGTATTGACCAATATTATTTGTTTAGTTTTGCGTTTTGTCTAACTAAGATTTTTTTCGTAGTTTGGTAATTTTTCAAACCGGTAGGTACAACGCAATATTTCCATTTTGCGAGATAACATGTATTTTATGCTTGTTTCCAGAAGCTAATGAATATATCTATTGTATTAAATTTCATACATTTTGCTTTTGGTGTAAGAAGGCTGTCGAAAAAGAAGAACTTTATTTAAATAAGCAGATATACCTAACTACTCAGGCAGACACAGAAACTGTGAAGTAAAATTTTGTTTTCGTTTTAAAGCTTTTTAAAAAGCATTTCAAACCAACGCGCAGGTATAAAGAGATTAATAATAATCAAAGAAATCGTAGCAAGTCAATCCACCGTCTGTGTTAATCTCTATGACCCTATGGGAAACAGGTAAAATAATATGTATTTGTTGTTTACCTAGTTGTAAGTACTATAAAACATTATATAATTTTGCCTTATCCATACAAATCTACCGTATGAATGGGTGGGGGCACTGGAGAGTTGAAAATTATCCTTTTCACGAACGACCTTAAGCATAATAGAGAAAGCACTTAAGCCATTTTCTCCGCCTTTGAGTGGAGTAAGCGTGGCCGTTTGTCGAGACTGATTCCCGTGAGCTAGAAAATCAGCTATTACAGCCAAGTAAAGTAAGTAATGTGGGGTTCCATGTGGTGTGTTTATTGCGACCGCCGCTACCGTGGGCGGGCGGGGTTTCAACTTAATGTGGTCATTGGGCGGCGCTATTAACAATTAGGCTACATTGGGCAAATGGATCGTGCATTAACCACGACACGGATTGATTTATTGGTAAATCAAAGATCCCTAACCCGGACATAAATTTAAAGCATACATAAACTAGCTACGACGATTCAGTCATTACTGTAATGAAGACTTTAGGAGGAGTAAATGCTTATGCCGTCACCACAATTTGATTGCCTTTTGGAATCAGATCCAAATAGTAAGAGCATTTTAAAGCACGTAGGTCTTAGAAATATCATTAGAATTTAATAAGAATTAATTAATTATATCAATCAATCAATTTACATGAGATTCAAATTAAAAAGCTACCCATCATTGTATACGAGCACACTTCTGGATAATACTAGATTTGGATTAGTCACGAGTTTACGCCTGAGGTTGCCATGTTGCGTACCACATCACTGTCAGTGTGGAGTTATTGTAGACCGATTTAGACATCACGGGTTGTCATGTTTGAAGAGCGTAGGAAGAAGTCTCGTCATGCCAGCCTTAACGACATCATCCGCGGAGCTCTTGTCAGCATCTGCGTACCAGCCATTCTAGAGCCGAATGCCTTGGTACGTGACGATGGTAAGAGATCGGATGGAATGTCACTTGTCCTTTGGAAGATGGGGCGGCCGCTAGTGTGGGATGCGATTTGTGTCGACACAGTAGCACCGTCACATCTTCCAACGACCCAGTCAGAAGCTGGCTACGTAGCTGTTTTAGCTGAAGACGTCAAACGGTGCAAATATAGAGCCTTAGGAAAAGGTGACATATTTGTGCCATTTGGGGTAGGGTTCACCGACAAAAAGTTTAGAGACATTTGTCAAAAACTCTGACATTACCCGTGATCGGAAGGCTGGCTCATATTTTGTCCAACAAATAAGCATTACTCTCCGCTGGTAGTAATTTACTTCATAATCTACTTTAGATTTAATTGTTTAGTTTATATTTTAGTACATTCAAATAATCTTATATACCTTTCGTTTGGTAACTAAGTTCCACTGGAGAACATTTTTTGGAGATAAGTTATATGGTATACGTAAGTTAAAAATTAAATCTACTTCTTATTCTGTACACTCCTTCGCAATGTGATTTATTGCTGTTTAAGGAGAAAAAGCATCAAGAAACTCCCCAGCAACACGTTAGCTAAAAATTATTTTTTGTCTTGCTCAAGCTCTTTTATATATAAGTACAGAAGTATGTTATACAATTATTTTTCGGAGAATTAATGGAGTTGTAGCTAACAGTGCACAATAACAGATAAAATAACCTCTTATTAAACTTTTACTGAAAGGTTTATTGATTGTATTGATGTTATTACAATCATTGATTCTTTTTCAATTTTCGAACGCTTCCATAAATTGGATCGACATGATCTAATAATAAATTCATACCCCTTAGAATCACTGCTCTTTATATAGACATGTTTTTTGATATTCCTTCACGTAAAAGATCACATCTGTTAGTGGCCGCGCATCTACGTACCGATCTATGAATAATAAATGTGTCGAGCTGGACGATTGGGGAAATTGAATTTTATAGTTCGTAACACATTCGAGGACAGATGTCACAAAATGGCCGCTCGCCGGCGGCTACGTGGTGTGTAATCGAAATGTCAAATAGAAATCAAAATTAGGTCGCTTGTAGTGTTAATAATTAAATAATGACGGGCTGCATGTCGTACGGCAGCATTTGTACGCATTAACGGGGGTCCATATTTGGTCTATAATACGCAGGGAAGGTGTGAGCTTCATTGTGATTAACAGAGTTACTTCTGTTTGGCTGGGCAATTATCGGTCCATTAACTAGTACACACAATTGTCGATTTCCATTAAATAATTGGATGTGTCCATCGTAATTTATTATTTATATGTCTATGAGTAATATTTATCATTTAAGTATTAAAAGTTGTGGTAGCTAATCATTGAGGTTACCGTGTCTAATTCCAATGACATGGGCTCGAATCCTGGCTGAAAAGCGTGCATGGTGCACGTTGAAGAAGTTTTTCTGATCTAATTTTCATCATGTCATAACACTCGGATAGTAAATAATGTAATTTTGAAAATCTCATTCATTAATCTCAAAAGGCTAATGCGCTTCAGAAAGTCTTCTTAAGTTTCTTTTAAATTTTTGACTGAATTTGGCAGAAAATAAGTAAATAATAAAACGTCAAACAACTAGAGAAGAAATGATGCTCTGGTCATGCAGGCTTAAGAAAGTTTTCAGAGTTACGTGTTTAGTAGGTAATCATAATTTCTAGTATAAAAGTTTTACATCTGCATATTTCTACAATTAACCACAAATCCTCGCAAAAAAGAATCGTTACATACATAGACTGATGCGTGAGGCTATTGAAAACAAAAAAACACCCCATTTTTAATAGAGAAGATGGCAAGTATCCAATCATTAAAACTATTAAGACTCAAACCTAGCAAAAACCAACTGCCAGACACTGTGAGCTCTTTCTGCGTACACAGTAATACAAACCAACTTGATTGACCATTTCTTTTTATTTTAGCTCCCACCCATTTTAATATTATATAAAACTAAACTTTGCCCCGCAGCTACGCCACGTGTCAAACCCTAGGCTTTATTTTACTTACGTCAAAACTTATGCCGGCACAACAATAAGCTGAGTGCAAACCTTGTTTGCGGAAAATGCGGCGTACAAATTCTCAAAATATGTATTTATTTTTAGGATACATGTTAGCAATGTAAGTATGTCGCTATTTCTTCAAATAAAATTATTCTTTTATTCTTTCTTTTTTTTAATTCGGTTTTTTACATATAATATAAAACATATAATAATAATATGGAAGATTCTTTTTTTCATGACAATAACAAAGAATCTAAGTCCGTATAATCTAGGCAACAGCCCAGCAAAATAGAGGTGAGTCGAAACCAACCAGATCTGAAGTAATATAATGAATAACACTCCCGGGAAAATTTCCGCAGCATTCCCGAAATATAAAGTATCGTATTACTTAAAAAAATTATACGTAAAAATTATATATGCTTATACTGACTAAAGGTATTGTTTTAAGTGAAATCATATCGAAATCAGCTAATATTTATGCAATCTAACTAATTTGTACCACATCTGGGAAAATTCCTGCGGGATTCCCGGGACACAAAGTATCGTAATATTGAAAAAAGGAATGTAAGTTATCGTTTTAGTGAAACTGTGCAGAATAAGCAATTTTTATGAACCCGAACAACTTCAAATCGCCCCCGGGAACATTCCCGTGGGATACTCGGGATAAAAAAATCACACATTTTATTACATACTTTGCTATCGATCAGTGAAAAAAATCGCATTAGAATTCGATTATTTTTTCAATCTGGCCATTTAACTAATTTTCAGAAAAATTCCCGCGGTATTCCCTGGATAAAAAGTAGTGCAGATTTTAAGTCTAAGAATTTGCTGTTGATTAGCGAAAACCGCATCGAAATCGACCGAGTGAATCTCGGACAAACAGACAAACAAACAAGGAATCTAAAAAAAATTGCACCGTGTTCTCCATCGTTTATATAGTCTATTCCAGTTGTTTTTTTTTAAATAGCTTCAATGTACAGACACGGCATTTTTAGAATTTTATATTATAGAGAGATTTTTAGAACTAGGCATGTTGCTGAAGAGTTTCTCTTCAAGTCACAACATGTTGCGAAGCGGTGGAAAATTAGATTAAACTCTCATAGAGTAAATAATAATCACAAACAAAATTATTAAAACTAAATAATTAAAATGGACAAGTTGGCGGTAGGCTAAATAAAACTTTCACAATACACATTGAAACTTGACATCTTTGTCTTCCGTGATCACGGCTACTTAAAAGTGGCCGAAACGTCGGAACAATAAAAATTAAATAAATTGCTGCGCTTAAAACCGTTAAAACTTAGTTTTATAAGAAAATATACTTAACAATGCATTAAAATATGTCAGTAAATGATTAAAAATAAATCATTAATAATATATGTTCAGATGTCCTTTGAATACGGCCTAAATAAAACAGAAATTTAAATCTTTAAAAGCACTTAGTTAGCAGTATTAGATGACAAAAGCAACTAATTTGTCCAAAGTGATACTGTTAGAACGCCATTATTTGATTTCCCTTTAGTACCTCTCCCTATGAGGCAGTCAGATAAATTCGTGCTATCCGTTTACATCATTAAATTTTATTAGTGGCATCACAATAGGCGGGCCATCAGCGCGTCTATCGGGAGAGGAACTTTTGCGCCGGCAATGGCCTCCCTCGCCAATTCGTATTTCCTTTCGGCGTGAATTAAGCAGGCTATTAAGTAAGCTTTGAGATGAATGTGACGAATCCTAAAGTCGTGTGGACAATAGCAGCACATTCATATAGAGCTTTGGACGATCTGCGATAAAATTGTGCGTTTTCAAAAAGTATTCTTGGGGGACATTTTTTGTTAGATAGTAATTTCCCAGTTTGTTTCTTTAGATAATTTCATGAGGCAATGGCTTCTGCATAGTTAATTAGAGCAGGAATTTGAACAATGCCAGGTGGTAGGGCATTTGCCCGACTGGATGGCCACCACCCCTGGTCTAAAGTATGTCGCCATAACAACCTTGAGTTGTGTTTCGGCATTAGTGACCAGGTTCCAGTTTCCCTTAAGAGAGCAGCAGCGCATTTGTAGCACCTTTGGTGTTGCAAATGTCCATAGGCGATGGTAACCGCTTTCCATCGAGTGGGCCGTCTGCCTGTCTGCTGAACTCCAGCAATAAAAAAATAAAAAAATGTGTTGAGAAATATATTTCAGCTAATAATAATATAATAATTTTATTCATGTGTGACATAAATAATGTGTTAGTTACACGAAAGACTTAAAAGCCAATTGTTAGTGTAATAAAATGAAAAGAAAAAAAGAACTAAAAGTAACACGCTTATTAGGCTATACAATAATATGTCGTTCTTCGTACTTATTTAAAATTTTTGGGTATATTATAATAAACATAAAAATCGGATAAGTGCGTATCAGTCTACACAGGGCGATGGATTTGTAGTGGCGATAAATGTTTGCTGATTTTGCCATTTGGTTACAGAGCTACAAAAGTGAAGTAACAAAACATCTTGAGTCTCAAAAACACCATAGTACAAAAGTTAGAGGACACATAGACATACATTTTCATCCTTCAGATATATGTAGGTATAGCTACATGTAGGTAGGTATACATTTTTGTTTTTCACGATATCACTGAACTATTGCAAAGCGGCACATAGAAGACATATTTCTTCCTAATTTCATCCGTATTGAGCCATAGTCGAGAACAATTTCTTAAACAAACGTAGGTAGGTTAAGTATGTTGTAATGGGTAGATGGACGGAAGGACAATTTGTAAGTGTTCCGTTGTTGTTAAAATTGCTAATTTACTAATGATTAGTTTCTAAACTGAACTGTGTTAGTGACATTCTAAATTAATTCCTTTTGCATTCGCTAGTTCTATGTTCGCTAATGGCTTGACGTCGCTATCGTAAAGGATGATGATATGCGTACCAATGGCCTCATAATTAGGGATGCCAAACACCGTACAAAGTGGAGAAGAAAAAGTAGGAAAGCGGACTTCGAAGAGATCCACCAAACGCAACCGGGATTTAACTCTCGAATGATGACTACGGATGATAGTATTCTTTTTCTATGTTAATACGAATGCTTTCAATTTATCGCTTCACGGCGTTAGTTGAATGATTCAAATCTTTCCATCGTAATCATTACTCGATTAATGGGATTCAATCTTAACACTGCCATGTTATGGTTGCGTCACATAATAGATAGATGGCGTGTGTTGCTGTTATTAGTGTTGCCAGAGAATAATCTGTCATAAATGTCAAGTGAGCGAGGCGATGTGATGGGGCTATTATTTCGAATATTATCGTCATTTCAATTCGTAGACTAAACAAGTGGCCCTCTAACAATAGCTGTTAGGGCCACTCTTAGGTGTCACGCAATCGGTATTTGAAGCATACCTTTATAGAACAACGATCCACTCTTTTTAAACGAAATAGCAGTAATAATTGATATGTCATGTCGTTCTGTCATTTTGATATAATGTTTATCTACTCTATGCCATGCGCTGTTGGTCATAAGTAAGACATTCTGAAAATCAAAGGACCAAATTTGCACAATTAGTTTTAGTATGGCTCTTTTTCCATGGTTTTAGTGTGCCGTGTCACGTTGGTCTGTCCTTATGGTATAATGTTTATCTACTCTGTATGCGCTGATGGCCATGAGTAAGAAATTCTGCGAAGCGAAGGACCAACTTTTCATTATTAGTTTTTAATATGTTTTTGGTTTTGGATTTTTGTCTCAAAATAAATTGTGATTTTCATATGACATATCATATCAACCAGTTTGTAATATATTGATCAATCCATAGAGCAGAGGAGGTCAATCAAATACATACCTACTATTTAAAAAAAATCAATTGGATTAATTTTAGGTCTATTAGGCGAATAATGAAACTATTCAACTTCATGATAATCAAGTTGTACTTAAACTTCATTATTATAAAGTTGAATAGTTATGCGAAATGGTCTTAAAAATAATGTATTTTAATTTCAATCTAACATTCAAATACGTAACTGGTACCTACGGGTTATTTAAACGTAGTAATACCTATTCTGTAAACAAATGGCAAAACGGTTGCTGTTTTTGCCATTCGGTAACAGAGCTACAAAAGCGAGTATCAGAGGGTAGTAGAGTAGTAGTAATAATTAAGAACTAATTATTATAAAATTTATGTTTTAAAAGAACTTAAAAATGTTAGAAACACAAAACAGCAAATATATTCTCCATTTCTATATTTACCTATCTCACGTTTTATAACAGATCATTAAAAAAATCATAAATAATGCTTTATGAGTTGTATGCAATATTTGTTTGGATCGCCTTTAACTATTATTAATTAATAAGCTGTAATCAATACCAACTGTCTTATATCTCCTTTATATACATATGTATGTGTATCTAATCCCCAAGTCTGATTATCGGGATGCCATCTAACTTAGTAATTTGCTGCAGCCGGTTGGAGGCCTGAGTACGCCATGTTTCCACATCCGGCTGGTTATCGCATATAGGGTTGCCAATGAAAACCAGGTCCCTTAGACTTGGACACTCCTGAAATCAAAAGTACTAAATCTATACGTCGTAAATTTGAAAAAGAATTTCCCAGTCGAATGGAAAATTTATGTTTGTACCTCCTTCAGTTTTCAATATAAAGAAGTTTTATGAAATTCGATGTATTAAATCGTATAGTATAATTCTATCGTGTTCATATCTTAGAACTCTGCAAGATATCAAAACCAAACAGGAATAAAATTGCTGTTATTCTTGTATAAGCTCCGGTTGAGTTTTTTGAACCCTATACGAGACAAATTTTTGGACAGATAATTAAAACTTTTAAAATGGTTATTTTTATTAATGAAGCATGCTTAAATAGCAGTTTTCATTGATACTTTGGCATATATTTGGTATCATAGGTAGATATTTTCAATTTTATACATTAGCATAGAGATAATACCTGTAATCGATTAAATTCTACCCACTCTTTCACCGAGTTTTGGGCCATGTAGAGAACTTTCAAATTTTTTAGTGATCCTATGCCCTTCATCTTGTCGATTTGGTTGTAACTGATCCACAATTCCTCGAGAGTATCTGCTACTGTCTCCTATATTTTAAATATTTTATTTATAATAACATTCTAGATTATTCCGTAATTTAACACCTGGAATAGTACCTACAACTTTTTATGAGTTTTTAAAGTATAACAATAATAAGTCTAAAAATATCACAGTACACATATCCCACTGCTGGGCTGGGACTTTTATTTATTTCAGGTCGCTATGTCCGCCACGTTTGTCTTAAAGGACTAGCGGCTTTCATACATTGGTAATTTTTAAGTGCACATTTTTGATTAATCTTTTCCGTTACATTTAGCTTGTGACATCGGCATATACCTAAACAAATACATTTTACGATCCCAAGCTAAGCAAGTTGAGCTTATGTTATAGTTTTTATAGTTCAGTTTATGTTATAGTTGGGGGGTAACAATGGGTAACTCTTGGGCTGATCTCAGACCTTCAGCCCAGTATAAAAAAATCGTTAACACAATTTACTACGTCAGGAACCGAGCTCGATTCGTTTAGGTTCTATTGAATTAGGCTGGTGAACGTTTCGGCCACTATAACACAAAGGTCGTAAAAAAGATGCCTAAACAGAACTTGATCTTGGGACCAATTCGAAGTCGATCTAGTGATGCAAATTGCAACTACTTTAATATATTGTTCACTGCCGTGAAGTTATTACATTTAAAGTAAAAAATAGTTTTTAACTGATCGTACCACCCCTGCAAATGATTTGATGTAGTTTCTCCCTAAGGATAAAATCTTCAGATTTCGCATTCCAGCAATCCCTGCTATTTTATCGATCATGTTCGTGGATAAGCTAAGTTTTCTGAAAAGTCAAAAGTTAAACTGACCATTACAGTCTTGTTGATAATAAATACATCCAGGATTCTGCATTACCAGAATTTTAACGTAGACAATTCTCATGTTTTCTTTAATGCAAGCTTACTTACTATACAAGAAAGGTTTTTTTTTTAAATTAGAATGTATACAATTTCTAGTGTTTTAGTTGATAATTTGTTCCATTTTGTTTTCTTATTTAAGATATTGTCTTTTTAATTGACTGCTCTATTTTTTTGAGTTCCTATAATATAGTTTATACTTTTTCTCATGAAAAAGGCTGACGTAAAAAAATATTTACATCAATTTATAATACTAACGCATTTAACCCTTAAAAACGCATATGCATTTTTACGCCTCTCTACAACGCGAACTTAGTAAAATACTGACTCGCAATTCACAAGTGTGGAGAGTGCTCCGTCCATCTTCTCGATTGGTGGCCATTGGAATTGGAGTTCTATTACTAGAGCTTCTGCGGCTACCTCGCCTTTTACTTTCTCCCAACGAGCAATAGCTTCTTTGCAAGTTGTGGGTTTCAAAGCCATTTTTCAATTATTTCCTAAATTGATTATTTTTAATTTAATTCGAATACCGTTACAAAGATGCTACTGAAATTGGGAGTAATTTGAAATGTTTGGTTGGTATTTAATTTTGTCTTAATGTATTTTTTTTATTTTATCTGTCTAGTTGACGCACAGATAAATAAAAATAATTTCAAAACCAGCCAGTATTCAAAAGACAATAAAAAAAACAGCGATCATAAAGATTGCATATGGGCTGGCGGCAGTATTATTATGGGATAACGCATTAGTGTAGCATCCAATATTAAAATGCGGATTTCGTCGTTTATGAGCAACTATAAATACAGGTGTCCATAGACGACGGAGCCCACTTATTATCAGGTGGACTACCGGTAGTGAAAACTAAATGTTTATTTTTCTTAAATATCCTCACCGTCGTAATTATGTTCAGATAGAGGTTCGTTAACTCGTTAAAATGTCTTCTTTTGTTCCATAACTAGAGTTGTCAAACCCTAGTAAGTCGCTCTATTTTACCAATATAAAACCTTAAGGCTTTATATATCGCGAGCGAAGCTGCGGCCAAAAGCTAGTATATTATATTTACCTTCCTTCAAAAACTATCTAATGGTGACAACCGCTTAAAAATCCGTTGCGTAGTTTAGGAGTTAGCGGATGTACAAATACATAGACGCGGAAAGGCTGTTGGTTTGTTTTTAAGCGACTTAAAAAAAGGAGGAATATCTCTATCATTTCGTCGTGTATTTGTATTGTGTGTTGTATTGTATTTTTTTACTCTATTTATACATATATAATCGCTTGGCCTCATTGACTGACTGACTGACATATCAAAGCACAGCCCTGAGCCCAAATTACTGGGGCTAGTTTTATGAAAATTTGTATGCAAGTTTTATTTATATTGTAAGGAACTAAGGAAGGATTTTTGAAAATGCAACCGCTAAGGAGGTGAAAAAGGAGATAAAAGTTTGAATGAATGGCCGTCATTTCCAAAGCAAGAAGCAAGAAATTTTACATACCTACCTATTTTGGTTAGCAATATATTCGCACGTGTATCGGCGTTTTTGGAAATTCAATCTCTAAAGGTGTAAAAAGGGAATAAATATTTGCTCGAATTATAACTATTTTTAAAATACGCGGTCGAAACCGCGAGGGACAGTTAGTGTGAAGATAAAGGTGACGGCTTTCCAGTTTTTAAGATTAAGCAAGGTACATAACACAAAGTTACAATTTAAACTATCGAATCAATTTTAAATAAACATCGATTTGGAAACGAAGGTCACCGCTAAATCTGACCACTTGGAATTCAGCGGGCGAATACATTTAAGCACATAGAGGGAGCCTGGGGCCGTGTCCGGGAGGTGTGAGGGCGCGACGTGATTACCCGCGTCCAACCGGGACGACCCGCCAGACCCGGGAGATTCGCACCCTTGTAATGCAACTAGGGAAGCGTGGCGATTTTTATACGAACCTTATGATTAGTATGTATGTGTTTCGGTTAGAGGACTGTTACTTTCGAAATATGGAGCTATAGTCAGTGCAAAACTATATTAAAAGGTACAACATGTAATTCCATACCTCAACGATCGCACACTTGGGTTTTACTCGTGTTTAATATTAAATTTAAAATTAGCTGGACTGGCTCAATCCGTGTGATACAAGGCTCTCACAGGATACTGGCGTGAAACGGTCAGCTTTAAGCAAATCCTGTTTCGTGCGATGAGTTTTTTTAAATATTGAATAACTTCGCATTTGATAAGCGCCTAATGTCACTTGGAAAAGCAGTCTAAGGTGGAGTACGCTTACCTAGAAGATACCTGTTCACGCGAGACTTGAAGACACCTAGATTGTATTTTTCAAAAAAACAGACGACGGTAAAGAGTTCCACTCTTCAGCGGTAGGTATGATAAAAGTGGAAGCATAGCGTTTCACCCGCTTTGTTGGTATTTCCACCACATATCGGTGGCGTGAGCTCGTACGTCTACTTGTGCGGTGGTAAAATGGTGAGGGAGGAATTAATTCATGCGATTCCGTGGCACACTCACCGAAGTGTATCCTGTAGAATACCGACAAACTAGCGACTTTACGTCGATGATTTAGGCTCTGAAGCCTCTCGTCGAATAGTCGGTTATTGCCTATCAGCTTCCTAGCTCTTTTCTCTATTGACTCGAGTGTCTCAAGCTGGTATTTAGCTGAGCCATCCCGAAGATGAGAGCAGCATTCTATGCAAGACCGTACTTGTGCTTGGTAAAGATTTAGCAACTGTAGTGTTGTGAAGAACCGCCTCACCTTTGATTGAACCCCTAGCTTTAGTGAGAATTCCGATTGCCCATTTCCCTTTTGCCCTATCACATCTTCCCTATCACATCTCCCTGTTCTATTCCCATAAGGGAAGAATTCGGACAACCGAATCCTCCTTTTATATTTTTTATTGCATGAGTTCAGCAGACAAGTAGATGGCCCACCTAATGGAAAGCGGTTATAATCGCCTATGGACATTTGTAATACCAAAAGTGATATCAATGTGCTGCCGCTCTCTAAAGAACATAATCTAAAGTTGATACGGCGACATACGAGGGGTACTAGCCATTTAGACGGGCAAATACCCTACCACCTGGCTGTGGGTTGTATTGTCGCCTCTTACCAGAAGCTGCCCGGCCGGAGGAATTAGTATTTTTTTGCCGTTCCTACACGGAGAGTTCTTCCTCGTAACCCTATCCCATTCCAATCCCATTTTCTTTATTTTTTTTACCTTCTCCCAATTATTTGGGGTAGGCACAATATGTCTTCTCTTTCCATTCTCCTCTCTTCTGGCATAACATATTATCCTTCACACAAGCCAACCATCTCTTTCTTGGTCTATTCCTATCCCATCTTGAAGACTGGCAATGCGTTAGCTTCTTTCCTGGTGTTGTAAACCACTTTCCATCAGGTGGGCCCTCTGCCTGTTTGCCAGCTTTGGAATAAAAGAATATTAAAGTTTATAATTCAAGCTTTGCACGTGACGTCGCTCGTCTGATTGGTGAAAGAAATTGAAAAATGGGTTCAAGAAGGAATAAGCAGCTGTACACCGCTGTGATGTCCTTGATTTTGTTTTCTGAAGGCAAGCCGAGGTCCATACCCCGGGCGGCCAATTCACAGGGCCGCAAATTCAAACTTCGTAGATAAATACACAACTCATTATTAACGCAACTTTGACCACTGATTCCTCCAGTACTTTATTTTTTTATTTTTTAAGCACATAAATTATTTTACGCGGGGCACGTAGGCATAGGTTAAGAACCCCAGACGCACGCCTGTCCATCAGTCTCATGACTGAAATGAAGATGATAAGCAAGTGGGGCGGCATTTTTCACGTTTTGCCGTCCATCGCAAAATTCAGGATCCGGGGCTGTGTATGTATATATCTAGTCAAGCTAACTAACTAGCTAAGTTACGGGTGTGTTATTAAAAAAAATACCTATATTGTATAGGTTGCCGTATGGAATCAGGTGGAAATGCAGTCTGAGATGGGGCGCGCTTACTTAGATGATATCTGTTCACGCGAGACTTATTCTGGGTAATATATAAGTTTATATAACTGACCACTCTGATTCCAGACACCCACGTCATAGTAAATACCGGAAAGTTTGTATATGAAATTTTCCATACTAGTAACCGAACTCAGAGCCTCTACGTAACCAGTAATCCAAACCGGCAAAGGCTTAGCCCATTCGGCGACAGAGGCCGTCAAGTTTTCATTAATTCATATTACATAAAACATAATTATCTATATGCACTGTTTATCCTTAGAAGATCATTTGTACATTACAAACAGGATTTTTGCAATGAATTACACTATATAATGATTTTTAAATGTCTTAGATAATTTAAGCTACATCTAAAGTTAGATATTACAGTACAAAAGGTATTACTACATTAATCATCTAACAACACAATTTAACTAAAATTTCAGTTAAAAATTAGATCAGCTCATTTCCAAAGTTGTAAATAAGCAGTATATTTAGTTTGCTTTATGTATAGGCAATAAGCAGGCTTCGGTTTTAAATTATTTTATATCTACTTATACACAACTGATGTTATATTGAAGGATACTTTTTATTAATAGCTCAGGTAAATTACAAGTAGTATTACAAGATAATACCCATGAGCCTCCAAAAACATTATACAGCAAATCGGGATTTGTTGGTTTATAAGCAAAATTGTTCAAATAGAATAGGGTAAGTACCTACTTGTGGTGCATAAAGCAAACTCAACCACAACACAAAGTTCGATTCAAAAACGCGATATTATGCACACGCCATTTCCTAAATATCCCTATTCATAACTAATAGAGGGATTACCACTTATAAGCATGGCCTTTTGGATTACAAATATTTATTCCACCCCATAGACGACACAAAGCAATATTTTCTCGGCACGTGCCGACACGTGATTTCACCGAAATTCGCTTTCCTTAAGCGTCTGATTGTTCTCGTGCCACAGTTCACTGAACCGTAATAATATTCGAGTTTAAATAAACCTAGGGGCTATTATTATACTATTTATAAAGAATATAAGTTTTATAAAAATGACCAAAATATTAAAGATATAAAAAACAGTTTTTTTTAAATTATCATATATTATAAGTTACCTAAGAACCGTTGGCTTTATAATAATTATATTTTTTGTATAAAAAAAACTATATTTTGCTAACAAGCAAAAGATAGTTTAGAATTTAGGATCTAGATATATCTACACAAGTTAGAGGTTTAATCTGAGCGAGCTTCAACATAATATTGAATAATAAATTAAATTCAGTCAGATATTTCAATTTTTAATGTTTCTGTAAACCTTTTTCACGAGAGAGAAACAAAACGGTTAATTTCTGCGAAGCTCTCTAAGATTTCATGGCGTAATGATACTCAGCGTTTTATTATATTAAATTATATTCGTCGTATTATTTTATGAAAAATCAAAAGAGTAAAAATAAAACACGGAGATAGTTATATTTTTATTTTATTTTAAAGAGAGGTATGAATGTATGATTTCATGTATAGTTTTTAAAGTATTAGATTGAACTTTACACCGGTGGAAGTATTTGGATGAAACAAAACGCACAATTGACGTCATAAAATTTGATTAGTTATACGTCAACTAAATGTCAAAACAATAATCAGTATTTTAACGTGTCATACGAATACGATAATAACCTCAAACTCATACTATTTACGCAGTAATTTCAATAAAATGGATGATTTACAGTTGAATATTTCAGTCACAAAAAAGGTAAGTATTTGCACAATAAACTTTCTTTTAAAATTTGGGGTCATTTTGTTTATGATTGTTTATTTTTATAGTTTAACAAGAAAGCTCGCCCACAGGAGAAGAATGCTTCTGAATACAAATTTATGGATAAACCAAAGTTTATTGGCAAAACTATAGCAAGAAAGCGGACCCGGCAAATAACCCAAGAAGACAATACCATTAAAATAAATTCAGTAGAGTCGAAAAATAAAGTTACAAAAGTTGTAAAACAATCACAAGAGTTGAATTCAAATTTGCGTGATTTGAGTGAAAATAAGGGCAAGTATGAAGGAAAAAACTATCAAGAAGTCATAGACGATTTACAAATTCAGCAAAAACCAAGAAGTGGTGCTTGGATTTCATCATTGTTCAAAAACAATCCAGATGTTCCTCGTATTGGACAAAGAGCTGTTAAACCTATTGTAGAAAAAGTGTTTACTGGCCAAACATTTACTGACTTAGATATACATTCTCACAGTGTTGCTAATTTACAACAAAATTTAGGTTTAAAGGAGCTTATGACAGTGCAACAGAGTGCAATACCTGTGATTTTAAAAGGAAGAGATACATTGATCAGGTACATATTTTTTATATTTTTATTAATTGTCAAGAAATCCGCTTAGAAGTGAATATGTATGTGAAACCTTTTATCCTAGCACATAAAATTTGTAGATCTTTAAATAACCTTCAACAATAGGCTTCATTTGCTAACCCAAAAAGTCATATTTCACCACAATTATGGTTTTCTATATGAATACACAATTTTCGCAAAGAAACACTCCATAGTCAATAATGGTGTATTTAAAAAAGAATTATGTATGCTTTCTTTTCGAAACAAAACTAGAATAAAAGATCACCTTAGATATTGCTGAAAAATTTTCTTGATACTTAATTGTGTATTATAAAACTGTTTGTATATTTTAACCATTGCAATAGCAGTAATTAAATTTGACTTGGAGTTTTTAGTGGTAACTGTATTTACTATGTGTTTATAATAAAAAAATGTATATTATTAGTTAAAACTGAACAATAGTTTCAAATATAATTTTTTAAAAGGAAGAATTCTTTGTTTATGTTAAAAGTCTCACCTATTTAGTAACATTAATTATGTATTTTTAAGCTGCCTCACAAACTTAGCATCACTCAACGACCTACAATTTGAATGAAGTTTTTCCTGAAAGATTGCTTTAAAACTTAAATATTCATTAATGCATAGATAAACACTTGATTGGCCAGACACAAGTTGTGGAGTAACAAATAAGTGAAAGAATCTTATTTTTAGAAATACATGTAACAGTTGCATACCTTAAGTTTTAACAAAGTCAAATGTTCTCATTCTATTTGAGCTATGTTGGTTATTATTTTGTTATGAACAAAAATAAAGGCTTGTTGTTTTATCATTTGGAATCATTTAGTTTTTGTTTAACTTTAATGATTGTTTATGAATTTAAACTATTTTAAACCATTATATATTTTTGTTATTTAGATCTCAAACAGGTTCAGGGAAAACCTTGGCATATGCACTGCCTGTAATAGAAGGACTTCAAGCAATTAGGCCAAAGATAAGTCGGCATGATGGAATTAGGGTTGTTGTTGTTGTCCCTACCAGAGAACTTGCCATACAAACTTATGAACTATTTGTCAAATTAGTAAAGGTAAGATTTTGTAAAATTGTTAAAAAAATAAATCAATTATGAGACATCTATGCACTGTGTATACTACATGTTAATCTTTAAAGTATCATTTAGTTAAATTTTCATAATCAATTTTCAAATCATAAAATTTCAAGAAGTTTCACTAACAGACATGACTAGCCCATCGCTAATTCACTTCAGCATGCTGGTTTTGCACACATGTTGCTTACATTGGTTCTTTTATGGATGTACTAATTTCGGATTTTATCCCTAAGAGAAACTTTGAGCATAACTCACTGGGCTACTTGGAATTTGTATACCAATCTTGCCATCAGTGCCCATAGGACTAAGCTAACTAAAAATATCAAGTTTAATTTGTTCCACTACGAAATTCAGCCAGAGTATAACAAAATAAAAATACTTAGGTTTATATGCACTTATTGACTGGGCTTTCTTTGCAGTTTGACTGTAACTCTCAAACCCATAGTCACTTGTATATCATATAATAGTATATGAACATTTTTTGTTTGCGCATGTTATATTACAAGTTCTTAAGGGGAGCAATGCACATTGCAAAGTGGTGTACATAGTATTATATACCTGCTGGTGAATTTGGCAAGTGGACCTTCAGGGCCAAATCCTAAATGAAACTAAACTATGTTAAATAGTGACAAACGCTCTACTGAGTGTCAAGGCTGCTTTTGATGAAAGTTAAAATGGTATCATTAGATTTTTGGAAAATCAATTACCCTGGGCAGGAATTGAATCTGCTGCTTTTGAAAAATAAACACATGCTGTATTATTATAACAAATGATAGTGTAGCTTGCATGAAATGAAGTGAAGTCTAATTAATGTAAAAAAGTAATGGAACATTTTGTTGAAAAACAACCCTTTTCATTTGATTTGTCATTTTAAATTCTTTCACAGAAATTGATTGTTACAAGCTACTCTATGGATTGGTGTAATAAAACAGGTGTTATTTTTTCCAAAGTCAGGAAGTTCGATTCCTGACAAGGGCAATTAATTTTTCATTTTTTTTAAACTTATATAAGTGTTAACTTATGTTTATAATTATAAAAAAATGTTTCCTCATGGAACTTATTTTGAATAATAGTTTTTAATTTGAATTATTTTCTTGTTGTAGCCATTTACATGGATCGTGCCAGGTTTATTAAGTGGTGGTCAAAAAAGGAAAGCAGAAAAAGCAAGATTGAGAAAAGGACTAAATATTCTGGTTGGTACACCTGGTAGAATTAATGACCATTTGAGACATACTAAATCATTGAACTTTTCTAAAACTGGGTGAGTCATTTCTAAATATACAAAAACCAAAATAACAAGTATGATCTTTCCTGCAGCTTTGCAATTCTGTAATGTTTGATTTTATTCAATGAAAATTCTTTTATTTTTTATAATAAAATGTAATCTATATACATTTTAAGATAAAAAATTAAATTTTTAGCAATATTTGTACATTTTGAATGAATAAAGTAAATAAATATTTAAGGTAAACAAAATTTAAACTTGTTTCACACTGAATATATACTATCTTACATCAGTATAAATTCAAATATTAATTTTGAAAACATGTACTGATTGAAGAAGTCTGCAATTAAAATTTATCATAATACACACAATTGACATTATTTTATGTATGTATTTTAATAACCTTTCATCAGTTATTACAATATAAATTTAAATATAAAATGATGATGCTTAATGTTAATCCTTAAATATTTTGTGTGATTGATGTATATCACAAAAAGATGGTAATTTCGAATTAAGAAACTTAAAGACTATTTTTAACTTTTTTTAAATAATAGCGACTTATTGTAGTTGCCTCATATTGGATGAAGCTGATCGTTTATTAGACATGGGATATGAAAAAGATGTGGCAGCTATAGTTAAAGCTATTGAAGACCATAAAAAGGCAGCAACATATGACCCTATTGCCCTTGTTAAGCAGTCAGTCAAAAAACATGTTACAGAAGAGGAAGACACAGACGAAAGTGAATTAAAAGAAGAGAATCCTGTAAAACATCATTTAACAAAAGTTTTTTTATCTAAAGAAAGACAAACAATTTTACTGTCAGCAACCCTTACAAAGGTACTGACTGTTTTTTTATTGTTCTTGAATATTCTTTTGTTTAATTTTATTTGAAAAATATTAGTTACAGTATCTGAAAATATTTTCATTAACTTAGGAGTATATTGTATTAATTTAATACTTTATAGATGCTTCCTGGTTTTTATAGGCTGTAGAAAATTTGGCAGGTATTACTATGTCAGATCCTGTATTTGTTGATACATCAGAAGGTAGAGCTGTTGTGGCTGATTCATTAAAATTGAAAATTGACAAATCTGATAAAAAACTAGAAGGAGTAAGTGATAAAATGAAAGGTAACAGTGAAGTTGTATGTATGAAATCAATAACTACAGAAGATGAGTTAAAACAAACAGTTGAAAGTCCAGAAACCAGACAAGGTAAGAAGGAACTGTTCTAAATTTTGTCATTTTTATTATTTTTTTTTATTGCAGGAGATCAGCAGACAGGCAGACGGCCCACTTGATGGAAAGCGGTTACCATCGTCTATAGACATTTGCAACAGCAAAGTTGCTACAAATGCGCTGCTGCTCTCTTAAGGGAAACTGGAACCTGGTCACTAAAGAACACTTGAACACAAGTCAAGGTTTTTATGGCGACATACTTTAGACCAGGGGTGGTAGCCATCCAGTCGGGCAAATGTCCTACCACCTGGGTGTGGGTTGTTAAGTCGCCTCTTACGACAGGCCGCCCGGCCGCAGGAAATTGTATTCTTTCTCCATTCCTGCACTAAGTCATTTATTTGTAGGTAATTTTTTTTGTTATTGTATACTTATGTATGATTACAGGTCTTCAAGCTTTTAGTGGGATAAACCATCCAGATTTGTTTAAGATTGGAAAAACATCTACTATAAATGAAATAAAAATTACCAATACTAAACAAAAGAATTCTACTATCTCAGAAGACAGTGACAGTGATTCAGATTACGAATATTTCAAAGTTCAGAAAGAACTGGAAGAGAAAGCTAATATTATTGAAAATGCAAAAGGCGAAGAAAAAGTTTCTAGTGATAAAAATAATTTTGTAGAAGCAGTTCAAATGGCTTTAGTTGAAGACGAACTTGTATTACCAGCAACAGTTAATCAAACTTTCCTTATAGTACCAATGAAATTGAGGCTGGTAACATTGTGCTCTCTTATTTTAGAACATTGTATTTTAAATAAGAAAGGTGGTAAAATGATTGTTTTTGTAGCAACCTTAGAGATGGTTGATTACTTATCAGAATTAATTGAGACTGTTTTGACTGGAAATGAGGCGAATGTTAAGAAAAAATCTATCGAAAAAAATACAAAACCTAAGAAAAGAAAAGCAGATTATGACAGTGCTAAGGTGCGAATTTATAATTAGTATAGCTTAAGTATGCACTTTTAATGTATTATTACCTACAAACATTTAATTACATTTTTTAGAATCAAGGATCTTCCGAAGATTGTACTGACGAGTATAAAGTTGAATTCGAGCACACTTCAGGTGATTCTGATGGTTTGGTGCCAGTTGACTTAGAGATGTTCAGTCTACATGGGTCCATGCCACACGAAAGAAGAATGGAAGTCTTCAAACAGTTCAGAGTTGCCAGGAATGGAGTACTTATTTGTACAGTGAGTTATCATTACTATTTGATAAATGACAATTTGAAATCATATAATGATATTATATTTTTAATATTTCTAAAACTTTTGAGTCTTATTGTTAGACGCGGGTCGAACAAAAAGTAGATGGATATTCTGATCGTTAGTTATCTTAGTGTAACATAAATATTCTTATGTAAAAAAACTGTATGGGAAGAAAGTGAAAATAAATTACGCTGGGTTGATATCTTAAAAATAGGCTTTTCATTAATAATATATCGCAAATCATTTTTAATTAGTGGTTTAAAATTCTCCCAGAAATAATATGGTGCTATGATTAATTAAAAAACCTTTTAAATTAATATAATCGCACAGTCTACGCCGGCCGTTTTGTTCAATATGAGACAGCATTTGACAGAAGGTTATTCGGCAGAATGGACGGACGTGAAACCGAATTGAAATCGTGATTAGAATGGTTGTTGAGAACTTTTTATTCCATCACAGGCTGGTTTCTATTGAATATAGAATTGTCTGTGTATATTTATAACCGACTGTGACAATAGAATGCATTGTAAAAATTTAATTATTATATTCTTCTCTGCACAAACACCAACTCGTTTCTCTTCCACCTTCCGTTTATACCCCCAAAAATGCTCCATAATAGACATACTGAAATTTCATTACATGCATATAACAGCAAAACGATTCAAAGAATTCAAACGCTCGAGGTGTTCTTATGATTGAATTCATTACGAGTGTTAATCCAGCGAGAGCGGTGGCATTCAGGTGTTGTGCGGTGGATGCCGCAATGATCGCTCACCTTTGTGCGGCTGGCCAACGCCAGTGGCGGCGCATTGTTGTCGACCCGTCTATTAGCCGGCCATTCATCAGCGGCGTGGCGGCGCGGCTCCCACAGACGCAACAATACGCCTCGATTAAATACTATTATCTGTATTTATTACATCTATCGGCGCCGCCGACGCAAAGCATTTTTCGGTAGTGCCACTGCTAGATTAATAATAATATTATTATAGCTTATAGTGAGTTATTTTGTTATTTATTTTAGGGTTGTAAGTGTCGCTGTTGTTAACAGCGTTTAGTTGCCAGATTTACGATCTATAAGTTCATGCATTATCGGTTCTTTAGGGATTTTCTTTCAATGATCGTATAAATATTAACGTCGCTATTAACTATTTGATTTAGTGGTTTAGGGTATTTCATATCGACATTTAGTAATGGGTGATATAAACTAATCAGGCTTTATTTACTTCTTAAATTGTATGATCTTTAAAAATTAGGGAAGTGTGACAGTGTGTATCATCAGTTCATGCACTATCTAGGCTTCCGTAAAAGTGACGAATGTCCACTGTTTTTGATGATTTAAGTATCTCAAAAACAACTGGGCAACTCTTTCAAATCAATTTACTTTTAAACTATTATTTATGAGTTACTAGTAACATTGGTATGATTTTTATACCTGTCTAATAATTCACGACTGTGCACACTGAAAAAATTGTTTTGTCTTTTAGTTACGTGTAATCCTTACATTATAGTGATTTCAGTACACTGCCGTGTTGTAGTTATAACGTAAATATTCTTGTCACATTACACACTATATTAACGCAGTAATGTTTATACGGAAGGACATGACGATTGTAACTAGTCTGACCATAAATACTGTTACATAGAAACTTTACAGTTTTTCAACTTTTTCAACTTTTTTCATTATTTTGAATTTGGAACACGTATATTATTTTAAAAACTTCTTTCGATTTTGCGCCATGTCACATATTTTTTCGTGTTCATTATCAAATTACAATATGGAATGGGGTGTTGAAGAAAATAGGATTGCAGTGATCGCCTTGCACAAAGTGGGTATGGAGCCGTCGGTCATATTCCAGACACTTCAAAAACTTGGTATCACCCGTATGTTCGTATATCGTACTATCAACAGATACAACAACACTTTGTCTGTCGAAGACCAGAAAAGATCGGGGCGGCCGCGTGCTGTTAGAACTACAAAGGCTGTTAATGCTGTTAAAGCCAGAATTCGTCGAAACTCCATTAGGAAGCAAAAAATCTTATCGCGAGAAATGAAGATTCCCGCTAGGACTCTGTCGCTTATTATAAAACAAGACCTGAAGCTCGGTGCTTATCGTCGATATACAGAACATGCCCTAAATCAATCTTTATAATTAAAGAGAGTGGATCGATCAAAACGCCTTCTGTCGCGATACGCAGGTGAAAGGCACAGAAATATCCTTTTTACCGATGATAAATTTTCACGATTGAAGAACATTACAATAGCAAAATGATAAAGTGTACGCTCACAGTCCTAAAGAAGCTGTTCAAGTGGTCGGAAAGGTACAACGTGGTCATCATCCTGCGTCAGTGATTGTTTGATGGGGCGTGTCTTCTCAAGGAGTCACAAAACTACATTTTTGTGAAAAAGGAGTGAAAACTTCAGCCAAAGTGTATTAAGATACAGTCTTGGATCATGTTGTGAAACCTCTCAGCAATACACTTTTTGAAAATATACCGTGGATTTTCCAGCAGAACTCTGCACCTGGTCACAAGGCACGAACTACCCAAGCCTGGCTTGAAACCAACTTTCCGGACTTTATAAGAGCTGAAGACTGGCCCTCATCTAGTCCAGACCTCAACCCTTTAGACTTCAAATTATGATCAGTTTTAGAGGACATGGCCTGCTAAACGACACGGTGACATTGAGTCTCTTAAAAAATCTTTGGAGCAAGCAGTGGCGAAATTTTCCTTGGAAACAGTGCGTAAATCCATACATTCGTGGCCAAACAGATTAAAGGCCTGTATAAAAGCCAAAGGTGGCCATTTCGAATAGAATATTTTTTATTTTTTGCTGAGACTTTAATAAATATGTAGGTATAAATTTTAATAATATTACATTACTTCATTTAAAAAAATGCATTTTCATTTATAACAGAACTTATGGCTGGACTAGGTATAAGGGTTCTATTTTTAACCGACTTCAAAAAGGAGGAGTTTCTCAATTCGTCTGTATGTTTTTTTTCGTATGTTCGTTACTCGATTTCTACGTCAATTGGGGACCGATTTTCAAAATTATCCTTTTAATCGAAAGGTTATACTTCCGGATTGGTCCCATTGTCACTAGGTCAGGATCTGATGAATGGAATCCAAGGAATTAGAGAAACTCACGGAAATTTTAACCAACTTCTTCGTAACACGATATTTCCGTCAATTATAAACAGATTTTCAAATTGTTTTCTTTACTCGCAAGTGCATACTCCCGAGGTAGTCTCATGGTCACCAAGTCAGGATCTGATGATTGGATCGGATCCCAGGGATATCGAACATATTATTAAAGAATGACATGCGCCTAAATTCTTGGAGAAAAGCTTGTATACGCGTGTAGCTATTACATTTTCTACAGGTGTTTAATTTTTTTTGTATGAATGTTACGCGATTTCTCCGTTAATTATAGATCGAGTTTTAAATTGTATTTTTTTCACTCGCGGGATGGCACCATAGTCACCAAGTCAGGATCTGATTTATGGTTTGCAAGGAAATCGAAAGCAACCCTAGTTGAAGAGCATATACACCGAAGAGTGAAATGGCAAATTTGTATATGCGTGTCAGTTGTACAATTTCTACAGGTGCTTAATATATTATTTCTAAGCTATTGAAGTATTTGCGCAACTAAAAAGTAAAACATATTTTTTTTATTTTAACAAATACAAAACCGACTTCACACTAAAAACCAAAAAAGTAATCTATAACCGACTTATTTCTACAACATCTCCAAGTCAAGTCAAGTAATAAATATAATAACAGCCCATAAATGTCCCACTGCTGGGCTCGGGCTTCTCATCACAGGGGAACGGACAGTATACCCGCCACGCTTGTCTAAGGCGGCTTGGCAGGTTTAACACGTCTGTTATATCGATGTGCAGGTTGCATCACGATGTTTTCCTTCACCGTTATTAGCACGTCGTAATTGTAACAATATGTACATTAGATCAGAAAACTGTCTAAGTGGTGCATGCGTTCCGACATGGATCGATCCCGCGCCCTTTGAGTTTGGAACGCGTTCGCTAGCCATTACGCTACGACTCAAGTAAAACAGTGTCGAGTAAAACATAAAAATTTCTATATTTTGTAAATTTGTTGCTGTTCTTGTATATTTCACTTGGCACCGACTTCGAGATGTTGTAAAAAGAAGTCGGTTAAATATTAATTTTTTGGATTTTAGTTTGAAGTCAATTTTGTTTTTGTTAATTACCAAATTGGACATGGAATCTTAGAAATTGAAACTGGACTATAACTAGTTTTCATATAAAGAAAATGTATACCAAAATGTAAGTAACCTTACAGATATTAATGGCAATAATATAAGAAACAATCAGAGTTACTTTGGCATATATTATAGTTCGTATAGATAGAGAAAACACAGAAGCACGCTGGACTGTAGCTGTGTATTAGCTTGGCGGTAGCAAAAACCCCCCGTCGCGCGATAGATTGGACACGGTATTAAATATCGTGATTATCTTGCCTACTATAAAGCCTTATAATATTGCTGCATTAATGTAATTAAAGTAATTTTGTACAATAATACGTGGAAAATTCTCAGTAATAACAATTCAATCTACACGATGCGATGCTCCGCGCAACAATTTTCGTTATAGATTTTAGAATACTATATGATGCAGACTGTCGCACTCAGAATGCTTAAAGAATAATTAAAATTTATTATTTATAAAGAAATTTACATTTTCATAACATAATTATGATTATATATATTAAAATTATCGCAGCACAGAAATACTGATCTATTTTTTGGGGCACAAGCGGTGTACCAACCATACTCGTCTAAGACGAATTGGCGACTTTCCCACATATTTAACATAATTTTGCGAGGTTCATCACGATGTTTGCTTTTTCAGTCAGCGCGTGGTAATTGTAACAATATGCACTTGAGATCAGAAAATTACCTAAACGATGCAAACTCCCGGCCAGCATTCAAACCTTCTTCATTGGAGTTTTCGCCTACTGGCTACAACGATTATATTTTTATATTAAATGGTTTGATGGCGAAAAAATCAGACTGCAATTCTTGTTTAACTGTTATATATTTATATAACATTTAAACGAGAATTGCAATCGTCAATAATCTCATTAATAGATCATTACCGACAATCAGTGCGGTAGATAATCTAAATAAAATTATCTAAAAAATTCCTGCTTTTGTTAGTATTCCTCAACATTATCTATGGTAATTAGGCATTAAAGGATTTTTTTTAATTAGACTACGTACATAGTAGATATAAATATCCAAAAGAAACAAAAATAACATGTCTTACAACGGGTCGGCTTTACCTCGAACATTTTGTCTATGGGCTTAATCACCTTTGACGACATAATTAATTTGAGGTCTGAGAAGAAAATAGTTGGTTTTTGAAAGTGCATTTTTTACCAGGATGTGGCTGCTCGTGGTATAGATGTGCCAAGGGTGGATCTTGTACTGCAATTCTGCGCCCCAGCGTCCGCAACAGATTATGTTCACAGGTACACCAGAGACCTATTAAATTTATATTTTTCGACACAAAAGTCCATAATTATTTACTCATTAAATCATGTAATTGTTTAAGATATGTTGTAGTATTATAAATAATGTTGTTAAGAATGTAATTTCCCACGCTAAATAATATGTGTTGGGAAACAAGCTGGTGTATTTAATCAGCTTTCATATATCTTAGAACCTCATTCTGTTTAGATATTTCCGGATATTGTAATATATATCATATAGATACTGAAATTGTAAAAATTATACTTAAAAATTACATCGCAAAAAATTCTTAACTATTATGTAAGTCAAAGTTAATAGATGTTTTGAATCAATTGAATTATTTATTGACTTTCCAAAGAGCAAAATGTTTTATGGAGTATGTTTTAAAAAAACATATTTATCTTTGGACACAAAATTATGATATAAAAATGTTTGTGTATCTACATTATTGTTTGTTAATAGGGTGGGTCGAACAGGTCGCGCGGCACAAGTAGGCGCAGCGGTGTTGTTCCTATTGCCGAGCGAGGCAGAGTTCGTCAGACATTTGGAACAAAAAAGGATAAGGCAAGTCAAATTAAACTCTGGTCGAAACTTTCAATGTTTTGGTTCTTTTTCTGAATGTCTAAAATTATTGCAAATAAATATAATATCATAAAAAGTATATCTTTTTGTATTTCTGAGTGGATCGTAATATATTCATATTAATATATTAATGTAAAAGTTACTTCGTTTAAATGCCTATTCATTATTTATTCTTTAGCATACGGTTTTAGGAATGATTGTCAAAAATTTTCTGCGGAATATAGATCCAAAAGATCGAGAAGAAAGTCTTGTGAAAAAATTTAGTAGTAAAATAATTAATTTGTCAGCTAGTGTGGTAGAAAAGATTAATTTGCATTGATGGTAACTTGTCCTATAAACAACGGATTGATGAATTAAATAGAAAACAATGAAACATGATTCTTCCTTGGGTAAAAATAATTATTCTGTCTTATATTTTGGTGTTCATATTATTTTTTTACGTTATTAATTTAATAATTATGAAGGTTGTACACAAATAATGTAATATCATTATAATAAATGAAATTTGTAAACTGGAAATTATGCTTATATTCTTAAAATGTGCAACAAACGTAATGTTTTACTTTAGAAAATAATTTGACAATTATTTTATAGTTATAAAATCCAAAGTTAAAACTATTGCAAAGAAGTGTAATAGGTATAAAGAAAACCTATTAATATAACCTAATCAGGATTTCGAGTGATTGTCATAAAATGTTATTCTGTATTTATTTGACGATGTTTTATTCGTAGATTACGACAAGCTGACGAATCAAAACCCTTAGAGGCCTTGCGTACTCTTGCACCTCAGGCTTCGAATGTCCATCGTGCTGCCATAGCAGTACAAACGAAGCTGGAACAAACAGCACATAGTTCCAGGGAATGGTTAGCCAGAGCTAGCAGAGGTAATTTTTTTTTACAATAATACTATTCACTCAACTTATAAATACATAGATATTTCTATAATTTTATTTATTTTAATTTTGTTATAAACTATATACTACTTTTCTTTATAGAAAAATGTACATTTTATAGCACCAAAAACGACCAATATTACCGGAGAAATAGGGGAGCGGACATTCATGTAACTTATAACACACTTCTACATATATAACCTGCAAGAGTTAACTTGAGACTTCGATCGGACGACGTAAGCGCGAGGTAATGATGCATCGATGGCGAGAGCGGTAAGAAGGCGGGAATCGGGAGGGGAGCGCGCATTCCGCTTAGGTCTCAAGTTAACTCTTGCGGATAGTACACATACCGGCGTACTGCGCAAGGTCGCCGGTAGGCGCTGGATGAGGAAGTCAGAGGACAGGGATGAATGGCGCCGACTTGGGGAGGCCTACGTCCAGCAGTGGACTGCGATTGGCTGACGACGAACATATTCTTTATAATGTTACAGAACGTCGCAGCCTCATAGATTTCGTACGAGCTGTTACAACCCTATGCAATAGGCACTTATTGCTGAGTCAAACATCTCATTGACATAGATTTCCAAAATGTCGATCAGCAGTAATTGCCTATAAATACCAAATCTTTTTACAAATTCAGAGAGTTCTCTTGGTTATTAGCCACAGCTCTACAGCAACGGACCTGGTTTATGCCTGCCGGCTGGATTGCAAGTCTTATTATTCATAGATTTCGTACGAGCGTATGACGTCATAAGTAGGTAGAAGTAAAAGTAGTCTATTAGAGCATTCATTATTGTTTAAAAGGCAACTAAAATTATTTATATCATAATACTTTGAAAGTTAGTTTATAAGACGACATTTTAACGCCTGTTATTTTATATGTAAAAATATTAAAATTTATTATAACCTGTTGTGTATTGTGTCCGCATCTCTATTAGGGTGTTCAGTGCATTTATTTGATATACCTATTTAATAGTACTAGATGTATGAAGTGAAACATAATTGTTTGGTAGCTTACACGTCGTGGGTACGTTTCTATTCGGGTTATCCACGAGAAGTTAGACAGTGGTTGGACGCAAAGCAGTTGCATCTCGGCCACGCGGCAAAAGCATTCGCCCTTAGGGAAACTCCCGCAGCTTTGGCGAGACGGGCGAAATCTGATCCAAGTATGAAGAAAGAAAGAACAGTTAACAGATTGACTGTTCACGAAGACGAGGAGCTGAAACGACCAGGGTATGTTGATAATATTTTTAATACATTTTCTTTTGCGAGGTGGAAATGAATGGATGGAATGCTTTGGAAAATGGAAATATTAATGCACCACACCCAACTGCTCGAGGGCACACGTAGTGCTAAGCTTAAGGTTACCGCAGAATACGGGTGCTAAAACCAGGCGTTGTTTTTTCTATTCTTATGCCTCTGCTACACCTGGCGTAAGTTTAGTGACTGTTTACGCAGATGTAGCTAAGGGCCTAATGCGTTACTTGAGATGCGACATTGTTAAAAACGTTAAACATGGACAGATAACTCAGGTATGTATACTAATGCAGCTAACCGTTAACGAGTTATTTTTTAACGCTATTTATGTGTCTTTTGGTCAGTAACTAATACTAAGGGGCCATCCATAAATAATGTCACACATTAAGGGGGGGTGGGGGAGAGGGTAGGGAAGGAGTCGAAGAAGTGTGACAAGGGATGGGAGGGGGATTCCTAAATTTCGTGTCGTCACATTTCAAAATCTAATATATTTAAGGTTTTTTAATATTTCCGGCTCATTTGTATGAGCAATAGTGTTTAAACGATTACAAAATAATTGAAATGAAAATAAAGATAATTACGGAACTGCTGTTTTAATTTAATAATTTCTCGATGTAAAATTTCAAAATATCTGATGTCACACTAGGGGGGTGAAGTCTCACGAATGTGACCAGCTCTGATAAGGACGGGAGATGGGTCAAAAAATCATGAAATTCGTGTGACATAATTTGTGGATGGCGTAACGCACGTGGAGCAGGGGCTTAAGGGTCACATTATTCAGCATCAGTCAGGACAGATCTAACTGAGGCTGCGGTGGGATTATACTGAATTGTCCGGTTTTCGCTGCTTATTTACTTTGGTTACTTTATCCAAAGAATCTTGAAAGCGAATCTTGAAATATCACCATAAGGTTCATTTAATAATAAATGTTTTTTCAGATTCCCGAAAGTGAAAATCGGCTTTAATAGCAGAGTTGTGAATAAACAGAGTTCAATGCACACGGCCAGCGAGTTTGATAGTGGTTTGGCACCTCTAGAGTCTTCTTTTAAAAAGAGAAAGAAGTAAACATAAGAAGTGTTTTTATGTATACCTATGCAATTTTAAATTTAGAATTGGATTGTAAATAAAAAAATATTTTTAACCCGACATTACACGTGCAAGTTTTGTTCGCGCGAGTTTGTAAGCTAATACTGAATTCAACCTTTTCGGGCTGAGTCAGTTATGGATAAATCGGAGTGAGCGCTTATCCTTAGAGGTTTACGCGTGCAATATAACTGAACACAATCAGTCCAACAGTAATGCACAATTCAATAACACGCGCAAAGTCCGTCACTAAATAGATTACCGAATGTCGTGAACGTCTTGCTTCGCTTGTGGTTATCGCTTGATTGCCTCATCTCTCAATTGAGGCATTGCTTTATACTGTACAAATGCAATATGTCTACTCGGCCGCGTGGACCGAATTTCCTAGAATCACACCTGGCTAATGACAACCATAAAGATTACAATACACAATGGGCTGTTTTTCTAATCACACATTTTAAACACAAAGTAAACAAAAGAAGTCCAAATTCAAAAAAGGTAATAAAATGTGTGAATTTTTCTTTGTCGGCACCTCGGTTGTAACAATACAAAACAGTCGTGAGAAAGTAGAATTTGCACGTTTCTAAGTATGCGTCCTCTAATCTATAATAAAATTCCCACTAATATAAAGGATATAATGAGCACTAATTCTTCCAAGATACGACTTAGAGAATTATTATTAACCAAGTGTTATTATAGTAGTATTCAAGATTTCTTAAATTTTAAATGTTGACTGTTTTCAAACAGTTTTTTATTATATGTATTATATTATTTCTACGTATTCGTGTTACGACTACAAGTCAATGTTTGTTGTCTCGATGTATACATATATTACATACTAGGATATGTCCGGGATTTCGTCCACGCTTGACTTAAAATTCCCGAACCACAAAGTACCGTCGCATTTAAAAAAAAGAATGTATATTATCGTTTTAGTCAAAATTGTGTCGGAATAAGCTCATTTTTATGGACTCGAATATCCATAAACCGCTCCCGGGAAAATTCCCGCGGAATTTCCGCGATAAATAATAAAATGTGTGATATTACACATTTTATTACATAAAATTTCTATCTATCTGTCGCTCAGTAAAAGAATCACATTGATTTTTTTAAATCTTGGCATTTTAAATCATTCCCAGAATAATTTTTGCAGGATTTCCAGTATAAAAAGTAGCGGAGACTAAGTCTAAGAATTTGCTGTAGATCAGCGAAAACTGCATGGCAATCGTCCCAGTAGTTTTTACGTGAACCCCGAACAAACAGACAAGAAAATTAGAAAAAAATGCATCGTGTTCTCCGTTGTTTATATACGAGTAGTTTATTCCAGTTGTTGTTTTTAAATAGCTTCAATGTACAGACATGGCATTTTTAGAATTTTATAATATTATACATAGCGTACGATCTGTTGTAAGTTTTCCACGTCAAAAATGGCTGGGCTATACTATAATTTGTAAACTGTTAGATTTTATAATTGCTTGCAAATAAATTATATCTTGTCTTGGTAGTGAATTGCCTTTATAGGCTTCATATCAAAAGAAATGACGTAAGAAGCATATTTTTCCTATAAGAAATTTTAAATTGAGAACTGGATTGTAAATAAAAACCTTTGTTTTAAGTGTAGTTTTATTGGGTTTCGCGTAATTGGCTTAGTTTTTGTTGAACTTATTTGGACTAAGGCAACAAATTAAAGATGGAGCTCGTCCAAAATTGTAATCGGAGTCGGCTAGAGTTAATGGCAGCGGGCGGGCGATGGCTACCGTTTTCATGTTCTGACTCACGAGTGACTAGAATGAAAAATGATTTTAAACCATTACAGAGCCCGTCCGGCCTTTTGATATTTAAATTTTTTTCAAGCGGTCTTCATTATGGCGGGATGATTGGCGAATTTCGCCCCAAGTCGCGCTTTTTGTCAGACTGTGAACGAGTTTTTTGTTGCTCTCATTTACCATGTTTTTATTGCTTCATAGTGACAAATTAAAAGAGTATTGTGAAGCTCTTTCATGCTAAATTCCACTGCTATTTCTAAGGAAGTGTTTTATGACTCAATCATGACGTTAGAAATTATTGTATTAATTATGATTTACGGTTTAACTAGAACTTTTCCGCGGCTTCACTGGGTTTTTATTCTGAAACATATAATGTAGAAAATATTACATTATTTGGGAAGATAATTTTCATATGATAATCGTTCATTTTTAGAATTTATATGTACTTAAATCAAATATCAAGATAACTGGTCCCTCCCCCTTCAACCAAATACGATATTAGGGCCCATCTAAGATTAGTTTCGTCATTGGAAAGTACCTCTGTGTCTTTTTATCACCGAAGCCACGGTCGGAAGACATTAGCTTTTTTTTATTGCTGGACAGGTTGACGGCTCATCTGTGATGGAAAGTGGTTACCGTCGCCTATGAACATTTGCAACACTAAAGGTGTGACCAATGTGCTGCCGGACTCTTAGATGGGACTGAAACCTGGCCACTAATGCCGAAACATAACTCAAGGTTGTTATGGCGGCATGCTCTAGCTAGACCAAGGGTGGTAGACATCCAGCCGGGCAAATACGCTACCACCTGGCTGTGGGTTGTTTTGTAACCTTAAGACCTCTTACTAATTCCTGTGGCCGGACAGCCGCAGGATTTAGTATTCTTTCTCCGTTCCTACACGGATAGAAGTTGAGCCAGGGCTGCGATTTTAAAAGAATAATTAGAATACCTAAATCTCAAGTCAAAATTAAGTCAACGTTGACTGTTATAATCGTTTTCCTAAGGCCTTCTTTACACAATAAACTTTTGTTAATGTAGCGTTTATTATGTCCTCACTTTCACAATGGAGTGTAGTATAACTCGGGTTGGTTTGTACGGCGTTGCTTCGCGCGTCATTAAACAGCACATTTGCATGGTGGCCGGCGCCAAAGCTCGTGAAAAAGGCTTTTCATTAGCATCAGCTCTACTGAAAAATCGTTCTGGCAAACATTGCTCGCCATATCATTGCTCATGTCAAATAATTTGTAATAGAGATGTAAATACATTCGCAATTACCCAGTGTTGTTGAAATGTTTTCAACATTGTATTAATAGTATTAGGGCTCTGTACGTAATCGGTATAAACGGAATCCTTAACCTTAAATTATTTATGCCCGTCCTTATGTCTATATACAGTCGTGGTATGGAAAGGTTCGACAGTTTTGAAATTGATTCATTTAACGTTCCGTGAGCACATGTTACCTTTTCAAAATAAATTACAGAACAGACTGTTCCACAGAAAATTATGTTTAACGGTTTGACAATAAAGTTTAAAGTGACTAAGATCAACGTTGTTTGATTTTATATCTTGTCTAAGAAGATTGTTTAGAGATGTAAAACCTTTTTATTGGTTTTAATATTTATGATAAGCGGAGTGATTATATCCTTTTTGTTTCTTATTGTTAATCTCAGTGTCTGTCATTGTAAAGATTACAATATTATTTTTTTCGTATCTATATTTTATTAAAGTAACATTTATTAAAATGTTGGCAGTACTGTTTCCTGTACTGGTGCAAGCAAAAGTGTCGGCTTTTCGAACGTCGTTTAAGGTGACGAATCTTTTTATACCGCGTCTTTACCTATGTCACGTCATTTTTCTTGAAAATTATTTTGTATGTGCGAATTGAATGTACATTATATGCCGCGTTTATACACTAGGTAATGGAACATCATTACTTGTTTCGGTTCTTGAATGGTATTCACTAATAACAGTTACTAATCATCATCCTAAAATTAAATCTGATCTCCTACGTTTGTGTTTCGAATACTTTTCGCTCTCTCCGACCCTATTCTATACATGTCAGTGGGCATAAAGATCTTACATCTATTAACAAAATACATATCGTCGACGTCAGTGCAAGACCTTGTACTTAACTAAAAAAAAATTAAAATTTTTTTTTTTCGGCAATATTGTTATATACTTGTTAATAAATTAAGGAAAAAATAATATCACCAAGAAAATGTATACAAGGTCCTGCACTGACGCCAACGATATATCAACCTTCACTGCGTTATGGATTATAATAACGGTATTGGTGGTCATAACTAAGTTAATGTTGGTTTCCATCAATATTTTGCTGTCGATTCTATAAATGTGTGCGCCTATGATTGATGTACGAGAAAATGTATCCGATTAAATGTATTTATGCCGCTTTCACAGCCAAGAATTCTTTTTAACGAAACGCGGGAGCAATTATTAGTATTATAATGAGTGTGAATGGAAGTTAATCCGTTAACTTTAAATTGCTATATCTATAATTTGTTACTAGTAAGTTTGATTTGTCTCTTCTTCTTCTTCTTCTTCAGCCACTCTCAGTCCACTGCTGGACGTAGGCCTCCCCAAGTACGCGCCACATATCCCGGTCTCCCGTCTTCCTCATCCATTGATTTGATTTGTATAATAATGCAATACGCTGTAATATATTTTGATGGGTATTTTTACATTATTCTTTGTATAATAGTGATTAAAATGATATCTTTCGTATTTATTATGTTATTAGTTCTGTATTATACCTAGGTAATACTTAAATTTATTGACTGCTGAAATGGTGATTAGCTAGAAATGACATGAATAGTGGTTTGGAATCGATGAATATTCGGCTGCCGAATGTTGGGCGTAAAATGTTTGTTTAATTTGCGCGTTACAGGATTTTTTATTCGTTTCTGACATTTTAAACACTGGCCGAAATGTAAGATTAAAATGAAAATTAATTAAAATGGCATTTAAAATTGTCAAAACTGTTTTAGTTTAATTATTATTAATAACGTTTTGTGATATATATTTTTGAGTAATATTTACGTTTTGTTTTACATTGTGGTATTCGGTATTCGATTGAATGGTACACAGTATTCCACCAAATATCGAATATTCAAAAAAGTGGCCCAATAGCAGCTGAATATTCGTGACAGCACTAGTGATTACCTACACCGATTGACGCCACCTGTGTAAAGGGTTACCAGATGTGTTCGAAAAAAACCTGACAAGTTTTCTTTTATTTTTATTAACATATAAATTTACTACATCTACTACATAATAACTTTTTAGTTATCAAAATAGCATCGCATGCTAAATTAAGAACCAAACTACTTTTTCATATACTTAGTCTGGCCATAAATACTGTTACAATGAAAAAGAAACAAAATATTACATTTGAATTTGGAATCTGTCATTTTTATATGATTGTTCATTGTGTTTTCTCATTTTGGCGCCAATACATTGTACAAAATTTTGCGATATTAAAATGGAGTGGGGCGACAAGGAGAACCGGATCGCTGTGATTGCATTACACAAAATAGGTATGGAGCCAAATGAAATTTTTAAAACTCCATACGCTTGGTATTAGTCAAATGTTTGTGTACCGGGCTATTAATAGGTACAATGAGACCTACTCTGTTTGTGACAGAAAAAGATCTGGCCGTCCACGTAGTGTTCGTACGAAAAAGGTGGTCAAAACAGTAAGGGAAAGAATTCAAAGAAATCCTGTCCGAAAGCAAAAGATTTTATCTCGGGAGATGAAGATATCACCTAGAACCATGTCGCGTATTTTAAAAGATGACTTAGGACTTGCAGCCTATAAGAGACGCACTGGTCATTTCTGAACTCATAATTTAAAAAATAATAGGGTGGTAAAATAGAAACAACTACTGAAGCGGTACGCAAAGGGAGGTCACAGAAAAACTGATGAGAACATTTTTACAATTGAGCAAAATGTTAACAAAAAAAATGACCGTATTTATGCTCAAAGCTCTAAGGAAGCTTCTCAATTAGTCGACAGAGTGCAACGTGGGCATTATCCGTCTTCAGTGACGGTTTGGTGGGGTGTTAGCTATGAAGGAGTGACTGAGCCATATTTTTGTGAAAAAGGTATCAAAACATCGGCACAAGTGTATCGATATACCATTCTTGAGAAGGTAGGTAAATCCCTTAACAACATCATGTTCAATAACCAAGAATGGCCCTTCCAGCAAAACTTCGCGCCGGGTCATAAAGCTCGGTCCACGCAGTCTTGTTTGGAAACGAACGTTTCGGACTTCATCACAGCGGAAGACTGGCCGTCGTCTACTCCCGATCTTAATCCGCTAGATTATGATTTATGGTCCGTTTTAAAGCTCTTTGCTCTAAACGCCATGATAATTTGGAGTCCCTAAAACAATCCATACGATTGGCAGTGAAGAATTTTCCCATGGAAAGAGTGCGTGCTTCTGTTGATAACTGGCCTCAACTTTTAAAGGACTGTATTACAGCCAATGGAGACCACTTCGAATAAGCTTTTTATATTTTAAATTATTTTATATTTATGTATTAAATACACTGTAAAACTTATAAATGTTATTTGCAATAGAAAAAAAATTTCTTTGTTACAATATTTATGCAAAGACTAGGTATTTAGTATTACTCGATACTACTGCTTTTAATAAAGTTTTATTGCCTGAGGGGCTGACATCTTGAAATTCAGTGCAACTAGTAGTTATATCAAAGAAAACGCACAATTCACTTTTTACAGTATTTACGGCGAGTCATGAGAATTCGCCAGATAATTAACGAATTTGCTTGAAGACCGGACAATCTTTTGTCCGGTTTACCAATATTTTTTGGTCGGACAAACAAAGAAAATCGGACTGTCCGGTTTTCCACCGGACATCTGGCAGCTCTCCCTGTATTCCTTACCCGTTTCATTTTGCAATAATTAGGTATCATATTAAGCTGTAGTCGCTGTAGGAAATAATTTCATAGAATAACTAGAACTGTGTTAATGGTGGGGGCGTTTGCTCATACGAGTAATACGAGTAAAATGGCAGTTGTTGAGGGTAGGAAACTCACGGCGCGAGGAGAGTCAAACGCGCCGCGTCACGACCCACCGAATTATGGGCACAAAGCGCCGTTGATATCGAATATTCCATATAAATATTGAGCTAATCGCCCTTTCAATGAAGCGGCCCGCTTTTTTATTAATAATTGATCGCGGAGCGGCGAGTCATGCGCGGCCGTATTGTGTAGACCAACATATTTTTTGCTTCGGCCGAACTCATTAATGAGAGCGACGCGCACATGACGCCGCTGACGGGCGCACTCCTGTGAAACTCGTACCGTACTCAATTTCCACTACACCAGCATGCACTTTCAATAATGTGGAACGAATTTTTGTGTACCAAAAGAGCAATTATTTTCACCGTTGATATGCGTACGGAATAGTTCAATTATATAAATGC
This sequence comes from Dendrolimus kikuchii, assembly GCA_019925095.2. Taxonomy (NCBI): domain Eukaryota; kingdom Metazoa; phylum Arthropoda; class Insecta; order Lepidoptera; family Lasiocampidae; genus Dendrolimus; species Dendrolimus kikuchii. Next base: position 9,230,216 of record CM034391.1, on the reverse strand, counting down.
TTGTACGAAAACTGGAACAGCAATTAAACTCTTGTATCACGAGAAATAAACAGTCATTAGCGAGCAAACATTCTACTATTTAATTAAAGCATAATAATAATCTACCCATTGCCTAATCAGCTTGTGAATTTCTAAGAGAATCGACAATAATTTTATTATGCGCTTTGTTATATTTCCTTGATGTTTACTTGTGTGTCGTCACTTTCGTTTGGGTATAATAAGCGCTTGGTTCCGTTTATCCCACTTATTTAATTAAACATTCTCACACGTTCTGTAAAACAATAACTTTTAATTTTTAAGTATTATGAGTGCACCGCTTACAGATAGTTTGAATTAACAGTAACATCACCGTGAGAAGTGTGTTAAGACACTTTAGTTGTCTGCACTTTTGATCAGCAGCGGGACATGAACAAGCAATTAGTAGATATGGCCTTACCTCAGCAGATCAGATATGTGACATGTATATAAAAACAGTTATAGTGTAAGCCCATTTCCAACTGATTTCGTTTAGGCATTTTCATATATAACTGTGTAAAAACGGATAGGTTGATTTTATATTCAATGGTAATCTAGAAATTCAGGTTATTTCACAATTTTATTACAATACCTACAAATCTAACAATTTGCTAATCTAGTCCAATTTTATTTATAAACGGTGTTTGGCGACGAGGCGGCCTCCCATTCGTCAATGATTTTTACAATTATGTAGTGTGTAAAATAAATAACCAATAAAAAGTTTATACTCATTCCGGATTTGAACTGATATTGCCAGTCACCGGGCCATTCAAATTAATTTTTTTTTTCAATTCAAGTCAAATATCTTTTTTTAAATGTCAAAGTACGCTGGTTGAAATGCATAATTAATGTTTTTTTAATATTTATTTTTAAATTATTATTATTAAGCCATTCTATTATGTTAAGTATTATTCATATCGTGTGTGCCATAAAGGTTTACTTTATAGAGTTAATAAACATAATTATGAATCTTTAGGGATATTATTATATACCTACCTACCTGCCTACCATACTAGGCATTATACCTAATTTAGGTAGTATGATGCCAACACATAAAATATTATATAGCCCTTCATATGTTGCGTACAAACAGAAATGACACTTTAAAACTTGACTAGCATATTTATAATTAAAATATGCCCGCGACTTCGTCCACGCTTGACTTGAAATTCCCGCGAGATTCCCGGGATACAAAGTACCGCAGTATTTAAAAAAGAATGTTAGTTCATCTATCGTATTAGTGAAAACTGTGTTGAAATAAGCTAATTTTTATGCACCCGACATCTACATACCGTTCCCGGTAAAATTCCCGAGGGATTCCCAGGATAAAAAGTAGCGCTGAGTTTAAGTCTAAGAATTTGCTATCAATTAGCGGAAACGGCATCGATATCAGCTCAGTAGTTTTTACGTGAATCCCGAATAAACAGACAAGAAATCTAAAAGACATTGCATCTTGATCTCCATCGTTTATAAAGTATACTATTCCAGTTGTTTTTTTAAAGGTTCATTGTATACACGGCATGTTTAGAATTTTATAATATTATAAGTAGATAAATAAACAATAATTACTTAATTTTTAGTTTAATTTACTATTACTAATTATTAACATCAACGATTTACAGGTAATCTTTTAGAAAAAGTCTAAAATGAGGATTTTGGTAAGAATAACAAAGTCACTGTCTTAAATTGCAATTTAGTAAGTTAAGATCCCTCTTGCTGCAAAAGACGAAAGTGGGGTGTAAACGAAACAACTTTTCGTTGGTATTTACTGATTAAAATTTATCAAAAAAATTATCATAAATCTTCACGATACGAGCGACGTCGGTGTTGCTACAAACCTTAAAGTGTCAGTGGGACAGTCACGCCTGTCGCAGGCCCGACGTCCGTTAAGGCTGGATTCCGGAAAGCCCGCGTCTTGGTAATCGTTAACACCGTCTTCCGGCCCGGTGGAGCAATGGCCTGTGCAAGGTAGGAGTAGAAAAGGAACATGGAGAACCAGGACATGTACTAGGATATGCAACTTGGAAAGCCTTACGGCCAGTAGTGATGAAATACTGACGATTAGCTGACGACAAAGCTGTAAGGTTTGAGCGTAGTATGTTACCTAGTTACCTTTATAGCAGTCCCAGAAACAAAGTAATTATATAGTGCAGAACATTACATAACTACACAAAAAGATAAGTCTAAAGTCTTTTTCGCTATCGTAGATTTGATGTTTTTATATTCTTAGCCATTTTGGCTAAGACGGTACCCATATAAAAATATCATTTCCGTACGTTCATCCGTCTATGTATATCAGTTATTATTTTTAAAGGTACTGGGCCCCGTGTTTGATAATTGGCAGAAATACCGCTAAACAATAGCTTTGGAATTGCAAAAAAATATTAAAAGGTGGCCACCATATATATATATATATATATATATATATATATATATATATATATATATATATATATATATATATATATATATATATATATAGGCATGTAAAATATCGTTACACATATCTTGAAAAGTCATAATGCTCTGATATTAGATGAATCAAATTGAGACAATGTGGTTGAAAAACATAGAACTGAAAGAATAGGACGGTATTCGATAACATTGTATGATTCAAAGTTTATGTTTATATCGAGCATATTGGTTGATTTATACAAAAGACAAAAGTGACCGTGTAATATAACTGGCTTACCTGTTTCTCAATATTTTTTTGATTTTGATGTTTACTGAAAATACTGAAAAAATCCAGGTGGTAAACGTAAAAAAGTACTTTCCACGAAAATTGTTTTGAATAATATTTGTTGGGGTATTTTTAATTATAGGATTTAAAGGTTGAGTAGTCAAATGCTTGTGGAATGAGACACCAATTGACCGATTTATCGTTTGGAAAATTCTACATTATTGTTGAAAATATAAGTGTTCGCTCATCGCGGCAGTATTGAAAGATAGATAGATATAAAACTTTATTGTTCACCAAAACAAATTACAAAAATGCACAGCAAGACAATAGTTACATACTTGGTAAAACAAAAGGGGGTCTTATCGCTAAAAGCGATTTCTTCTAGGCAACCTGACTTACTGAAAGAAAATGCTTAACTTATCTAATTATTATATATTAATGGAGAAAGAAACAATGGAAATAGAAGTATTAATAACAAACAATTCGACCAAAATGTCTAGAAAATGAAGTATTTTTTATATTTGTTGATCCGAGTCTAAAATCCACTAAAAATAACTAAATACACATGTAACAATATCAAGTATCACGTAGCAGTGATTTTTGAAGTTTACCAAGTATGGAATTTGAAGGAACAATCTTTTCGTTATAATTCGCCGATATTTACCTAAGAAGAGCCGACATGATAGGTTTGTAATGGTTAGTTTAGCTTCTTTTAATCAAATAATTATTACCATAACTTTAACTTTATCACAAGGTGTTAACTCTTGTTTACAAAATTGTAGTCATTATTGTTAAAGTAATCTGAATGTTTATCTGTGCAGGAACGGAGAAAGAATACAATTTCCTACGGCCAGGTGGCCTGTCGTTAGAGGCGACAAAACAACCCATAGCCAGGTGGTAGGGTATTTGCCCGACTGGAAGGCTACCACCCCTGGTCTAGAGTATGCCGCCATAACAACCTTGAGTTGTGTTCCGGCATTAATGACCAGGTTCCAGTCTCCCTTAAGAGAGCAGCAGCGCATTTGTAGCACTTTTGGTGCGACAAATGTCCATAGGCGTTGATAACCGTTTTCTATCAAGTGGGCCGTCTGCCTGTCTGCTGAACTCCTGCAATAAAAAAAAGTAAACATTAAAAACATAGGCTATGTTGACAAAATGTGTACGTCGTAACTAAAGGAATTTGATACTTAGATGATGTTTGATAGTGTATCATCTATGGACGTCATACTAAAAATTACTAGTAATTATCGAAATTACTCTTGACCTAATATTGGAGTTGCTAGAGTTTAGACAAATTTGCGAAAGTGGTGCCCCCTATTACTTTGTACTTTATTTTGCTGCCCTATAAATGGACATTGATTACAATTTATGGTAGAGTAAACTAGCACATACTTTGTTGTGTAAGGTTAACAATGTTTCTTGAGTGATTTTTTTAACGGATTTAGCTCTTCTCACGTGTATGGGCAAAGAGTTCCAGTATTGATTATATAAAAATATAACATTTTATTGTTAGTTTGTTTTCGCAAAGAGAGACATGTAAGTATGATTACTTGTGTATGTTTCTATAACTTTTTACTACATGTTAAAATACATAATTATAAGTAATTTAAAAAAGGAAGATGTAAATAAAACTAAATATTTCTTAAGAGTAGCTAACCAGACGTTCGATGAAGTATAAAATGATTCACTATTCAATTGAAATGCTAATTATAGAATTGCACAATGTGTATTGAATATTATTCATGTTTTGTAATAAAGGAAAGGTTTAGGTGCTTCTGCCATATCCCGTAGTTTTAACATTATATCATTTGTACTTAGTGTTGTTCGTATTCGAGACCCTATTGTTTTTTTAGTTCTAGTAGGTAATTTATTTTCTAATAAAAATTAGTTACTGCAACAAGAAAAAAAAAAGTAATTGACGTAGTCAAAACCTAATGATGAAAACCGCTTAAAAATCTGTTTGCTGATATACAGATGGATAGACGCGGAAAGTGACTTTGTTATATTCTATGTAAAGGTAATAAGTATTAACCACTTTAATTAGGTTTCTCTGATTTTTTTACTCTACTTTTTTATAGGAAGTAAATAAAAACCTAATAAAAAAAAATTGGTAGAAATTAAGAGTCGTTGAATTGTCGGGAGTAGGTATATTTGACAATGAACAGTTAAGTCATACGAGATAATTTTTATCGTTTTTCAAAATGTAGCCTCATTGATTTTATACGAGTGTACCTACTAATGACCTCATAAGTAGGAACAATTTAACGGAGTCCAACAGCGCATTGACTATTGTTTGAAAATAAATTTAAATTATTTATCTGAAGATCTGAAGTTGCAAGCACCTTGCTTTATGTGGATGATGCCGTGCTTTTAGCCGAATCCCCATCAGAACTGCAAACACTAGTCACAATGATGAAAGATGACTGTCAAGCGAGAGGCTTACATTTGAATGCGAAGAAAACAAAGGTTATGGTGTTTGAAAGAGAAGAAACCAGAACGAATGCAAGGATAATGGTTGATGATGCTATGCTGGAGCAAGTGAATGAATTTGTATATCTTGGATGTGATTTTAGCAGGGATGGAAGGTACACCGCTGATATAGAAAGAAGAGTGTATTTGGGGAATAGTGTGAATGGATCGTTAGATAAACTTCTAGGCGCTCAGAACCTCAGCCAGAAGGCCCAGCTTGCCATACACAACGCGGTGCTGGTACCTACGCTCACGTATGGAAGCGAGAGTTGGGTATGGAAGAAAGAGCATGAAAGTAGAGTAAACGCGGTCGAGATGCGAGCACTGCGCAAAATCTTTGGAGTGACGCTCGCGGACTGCGTTCGTAATACCGAAGTAAGAAAGAGAGTTGGTCTGAAAGAGAGTGTCGGGGTGAAGGTAAGGAAAGGAATGCTCCGGTGGTTCGGGCATGTGGAAAGAATGCATGATGAAAGAATGACTAAACAGATATACAATCCAAAAGTGGATGGATACAGAAGTCGTGGAAGGCCACGACACACCTTCCATGATCAAATTGATCGTGTACTAGCAGAAGGTGATGTCAGGAGCCTTAAGAACAGACGAGCGTGCATGATAAGAGCTATGAATGTCAAAGAAGCAAGTGAGGTGTGTAAGAATAAGCCTGAATGGCGCTCTGTTGTTCGTGCCTACCCCGCAAGGGAACTAGCGTGAAGTTATGTATGTATGTATCTGAAGATATTTTAAAAGTTATATGATTAGATGTTATTTTAATGCTTGTTCTTTCATGTGTAAAAATATTAGAATTTATTTTATTTAAAAACATCTTGATATGAATAGTTTTAGGAGCCTGGTATGGTGCGACTTCATCTGCGATAGTGTTACAGATATAGGCTGTTTCACGCAGATATGGCGATGGGTTGCATGCGTTATTTGAGATACGACATTGTTAATGATGTTAAATATTGATATATAACGCACGTATGTGTATTCCAAAGGCGGCCTCTGTGGTCGAGCGGGCTAAGCCTTTGCCGGCCTACCTCACTGCGACGCAGAGGCTCCGGGTTCGATTCCTGGTATAGTAAATTTCGGAAACGTATTTTCTCCGTTATTTACTATGGTCTGGGTGTCTGGGATCGGCCCCAGAGTCCAAAGGCGGCCTAACAAAGGTGGCTATGTGTTATTATTTATTTATTTAATATATTTTAATATTAATATTATTTAATATTAAAGGTGGCTATGTGTTAGTGGCGTTATTTTTTAACGCTATATAAAGTCGCTTTGGGCCACAGTTTCAACGCAGATGAAGCCGCACCATTAAAAATTTCTCGATATGAATAGTTTTAGGAGCCTCTTAAGGAAAGGCTCGAATGTGTTACATCACTACTTACACCATATGCTGTTTATTATCGCACTGTTTGTTTATTCATGGGCACAGTAGCAGAAGCGTCGTGTCATTGTTCGAGAGATGCTGCCGTCTGATTGGCGTCAATGTTTCAAACAGGGAAACAAGTAACATTCACTTCATTTGATATAATTAAATGAATGAGTAACATTATCAATTATAATAATTGTTAAGTCCCAAATTAAATACCCACGTGTTGGGACAAATATATGTGAATTGGAATAACTGGCTACTGTTTGGAAATTGTTTAAGTTAGTAGGTTTTTTTTTTTTGTTCCAAGTAATTGAAGCAACATATAACGAAAGAAACTTATTAAGACTTTAAATTTTTAACTGATTTCATCTAAAACATCCTTTAATATTATAAAGAAGAAAGGTTGTAGGCATAGATGTTTTTCACTTTTTTAAGCAAAAATTACTTGACGCATCTTTTGATGAAACTTTACAATAATATATAGGTAATATAATTTATACAATAATTTTACGGAAATGGTATATTGAATTAATTATAATTTAGGACCTGTTTGTCAATGTATGGTACATTATCATAAGCAAATAAATTTTATTTATAAAAATATGACGAAAGTTTCAATACCATGCGAAAGTCGCAAGCATACCTAGGCCTAGGCTAGGCTTATTGTAGCATGTTATAATACGGTTGTTGACAGTCAAATAAACTGAGATACTTTTTATCATCATATAAAACGCCGAAGCTGCCAAATACTGAACAAATGCCGAAGTCAAATACTGATTTAACTCTTTAAAGAAATTACATTAGAACTTACTAGGCTCGTACAAAATCTAGGCAATTTCGTCAAATATTAAGTAAAATTAATTTTATTTCGATATTTTAAAACTATGGTATTTTAATGTCCATCTTTTTAAATGAATATCGTTTTAGATATTAGTAGTAATTTTATTTATTATTTAGTCCAGTAGGATGTTAAGCTTTTCAGATTTACGTTTTATTTGTGGGCGGTTGGTATTCTTAGTACAATATTCTTCTCCATAATTAAAACTACTTTTTAACGGTTTGGTGAGCGCTATTTTATTTGATTTTTATTTTGACGTTTCGGACACTTTTCAGTAGTCGTGATCACTGAAGACACAGATATCAAGTGTCAACGAGTAATGTTAAATGTTAAACTTTCTCTTGTTCATATTTCATGTTTTTCAAAATTTTTGATAACCGGCGATTAACAAGACTTTTTAGAAAAACAGTAGAGTTCCGAAGTTTACACAGGCACAGCAGCATGGAAAACCTAGCATTGTAATAATTTTAATTACCTATTCAATAAAATGAATATTGAATAGAGATATACATAAGCAAGTATCTGTAACTGCATGCGTTCTGTCTAATGATGCGGAAACTCAATATAACGATATTGCACACAAAAAACGTTGAACGTTGCCATTGACTTAATGACTGGTCGGTGCAGACTTTGTGCAGCGTTAAACTATTGTATAAACAACCGTCTTACAAGAACTAATCAATGGAGCAAAAACACGCAATTAATTATGGTTCAGGGACGAAACGCTCGTTAAACTTCTATTAATGTGTAAATTAACAGTTATTCCTATCGATTCTGGTGTATCGTAACACTTTGGATGCGTATCTCTAGTAGTTCACAACGCCCAAAATGCTACGTTAGCCGTTCCACATAGCGACCCCGGTGGTTATGGTCGTGGCGAAAACGTTACTAATGACGTCATTATTTTCGATCACACGGTGCTCACAAAGACCCATGTCAAGAGCTGGGTTGAAGTGGGCGTCGACCACAGAGCATTAATTCTCTCTATCGATTGACAATGAAAAAGGCGCGATTTTGAAATCAACCCATTAATGACATTTGTGTATTTCGTCGTTAATGACAACAACGATCCATAATCCGTTCCACTAGAGTTTATGATTGTAACGCCCGCAAGCAAGTGGAACGGGACAAATCGCAGTCGTGTGCCGTTGTGAGTTTCATGTGGAACGTAGCCTTAGTAAGTATCTACAGTAGTTCTTCTACTTAAAATATTGCTTTGCACAGTTTTTGTATCTAGATATTGTAAAGTAATCATGAATATTTTAATTTTAGAGTAATTTTCAAGCTGAGCCAGGGCCGTCCGCCGGAGGGAGAAAATCAGTTTGCTTCTCCCCCTATTAACAATCCAAAATAGTATTTAATTTTTATATTTCATTTTCAAGGATCTATAACTATTTGACAAAAACTGTCATGTCATGTTCGTCTACCCGTCTGTTTTTGTGTCACATATATTTTTCTCAGACTACTGTTTTTATGTATATGGATATAATAAATAATCGGCAAACAAACACACTTATTGTATATCCCCAAACTAGGCAAGTTACGCTTGTATTATGGGTAATATACAACGGACTACTCTGAGGCTGATCCCAGACACCCAGATAGTAAATAACGGAGAAAATTCGTTTCAGAAATTCACTATACCAGGAATCGAACCCAGAGCCTGTGGGTTGCAGTGACATAAGCTTAGACCGCTTAACTACATAGGCGCCTTTGGGACACTTGGTTTGAACGAAGTTTCAAAGACCATCGAAGAGTATCGAAGGTCTTCGAAGGCCATCGGAGGTCATCGGAAACCATCGGAGACCACCGAAGATATGGTATAGTAATAAGGGAAATTACAATACCTTCTATTTTCAAAATAGGGTATAATATATTAATGGATATTATTTTAGATCTTAATTCTTTGCATTAAAGTTCGAAATTGTATAATAATATGCAGCAGTTAGCATTTTTCTTTCACTAACACTTTTTTCGTCTAGCCCCTATCCGCCGAGTTACGTGCGATAAGGAACTTTGTTTTAAAAAAATATGATTCGGTCAAAAGAACACGTACATCAGCAGCTTTGCCTGTATGTAAAAAGAGTTATAAACGAAGAAGCCAAAAAGGTATTTTATGAGCCGATTTCACATCGGCCGGTAACCTGAGCGGTTTGTGTCAGTTGAACGGAGTCTGCGGTCGCACGACGATACAAAGTACTGCGAAATTGCGCCTGCGCATAACCCGTGACGCACACATATTCACGTCACGCACATCGTTATATTTTGCAGTATATTCACAAGTCTCGCTTATAGTATGAAACAAGCTTAAAGAAGATGAATACGCTTTCATACATTCTTGGGCTCAGATTGTAAAAAGATCAGTGATTTTAAGATTTATTTTTATTATCTTGATATTTTTATAATTGTAGTGGGTTTAGTTATTTTGAATGAATTAATCGTGTGGTGTAAGTGTTTTCATATTATCTACTATTTGTTGAAATTCATTCGCATAAATCGACTGTGGCAATCGATAACTTACTTTAATGTGACCTTATTTTTTAAATTTCACGTTTTTCAGGTAGAATTTAGAGCTTATGTTTTCCATTTTTTAAGCCAAATCTCAAGTAATTTCTTGGGCCTAAAAGTCTCCTAGACGTTTAGAAGACTGTAATCCCTCTACATCGAAAGTAATGGTACTCTCAGTTTCTGTTCCAGGTACGTGTATAAAATAAAGAAATATATTTGTGAAAATTAATCTACATACAAACGAATAATAGACAATTTGTTCAGACAGGTATATTTGCACAGATTATCATGAAATTTTAATATTTTAGAGACCAGGAATAAAATGCATTAAAACATTTATTCTGGTAATAATATAAATTTTAAAGTTATGCAAAATTAGGTAGGTACTATAATTTTGAAAGTCGGGTTATTTAATAAGTAATGTAAAATCATTGTCATATAAAGAAACAGTACACGCGAGGCCAACTCCTATGACTTCCTTGTTTCCATGTCTTTACTGCTTCATCTAATTGTTCATCTACAATCTCTGTCATAGATGGTCATAGCATTAAAAGTTGAAAATGTTTTGTAAGACGTCGGGTATGATAGCCGTAGCTGTCAGTGCGCCTCATACCTCGTGTTCACTTATAAATGAATATTGAGTGGTACTGATGTGTGTGGGTTGGTACTTGGTAGCCGCACGAAGTCTCGTCTTACCAGTCACCGATACATTAACCAATAGTTTAACTTGATCATATCGTTTTACAATTGCCCAGTTAACGTTGCTTTAACGTTGAGTAGGAAAAGATCCTTTCGATTTTGAAGTAATAATATACGTCCTAACTAATTCAATTTATACAAAATATTATCGTAATAAAATATACTTACATATCATTATTGTATATTTCTCACGTAGGACCTTAATTTCTAATGATTAATTTTTACACACAATATAGTGACGGTTCTGTGCAAATGATCCTGTTTCTCTAGAAGAAATCGCTGTGACAATTTGTAAATATATTAACTCCGTTAAACTGTATTCATATTGAGTTAGAGTAAGTTTGTAGGCCTCTTTAACTCAATATGAATAAGATTTTTTTAAATATGGTATAAAGAAATGAAATATTGAAGTGATTGTCTATCGCTTAGTATCTAATGTCACTGAAAAAAATACTGGGAATGAAAATCGCTAAGTAAAGACCTAAAAAGGATTCTTACGACCTTTTTACGGATTTAGAAGGTCACATTTTGATTTGTTAGTGCGGAATCGGTATGCTCGGTATATACGGTACCAAAAGCTCTCCTGATTCACTCGGTATGTACCGCTTGTGCATACATCCACAAATCAATTAAGGCACTGACAACCTTTTTTCCAGAAAATGCAAAATTTAGATTTAATTTTTCTTTCTTTACAGCCAGGCTATGGACCTCTTAGGCTTAGCGATGGCCGATGCGTCAAACGACAGGGCGGAGATTGTTGCTGAGCGAGACGATTGTGACATGCTTCACACATCTTAATAATTATGTAATTTTTTAAGTCGCTCGTCGTGTCGCGTTTGGCCGTCGCTTATAGCGACAAGGTTGTGGTAGGGCTGTTATAATCGAACCGTCATTCAACTCTGGCGTCAACTAAACCGCAGGATACAGGGTGAAACGGCAGTTGATCAGTATTTAGTCGAGATTATGCCCGTTTACTATAGCAGCCGCAGCTGCGCTTACCGCAGTCTAGGTTATACACATATAAAACTAATATTGTATTCGTATGTACATGTATAATTATATAATATTAGCCAATATATTGTCATTCTCGTAAAGGTATGTATAATGTAATAGTCATGGTCACTTATAATGGATTAAAAAATTTCTACACATTTGCTCAAAAAATGTATTTACGAAACCGGTGTACATTGTTCGAAAGTTAAAATTATGCATCACAGAATGAAGCGTGCGGTGAAATAGGTACTCTCACCTAAGTACTTATTTTACCGCAAGGTCCATTGTCTGGTGCATAATTTTTAACTTTCTACCAATGTATACAGGCTTCGTAAACGCATATTTTGACCAAATCTGTTGAAAAAAATATATGTATTCCACCAAGGACTTTCCATAACGAAAATAAATAAACTGAACAATTGAACCTCCTGGAAAGCGTTTGTGATCAATACGCTTCTCAAATTAAATTAAGTAAAATTAACCACCATTATAAATGTTGCGTTTAGACTTAAATAAGTCCCTGATGTATGGAAAGTAGCTGAAGTCATAATGGTATCTAAACCTTGTAAACCACCCCATGAAGCATCGTCATATAGACCGATTTCTCTTTTCCCAATTATGTCCAAACTATTTGAGAAGTTATTACTGCAACGACTTAAACCAATCATAGAAGATAGAAAGTGAATTCCTGATTACCAGTTTGGGTTCATAGAAAAACACTCTACCATAGATCAAGTTTATAGAATAACAAGTATTATAGAAAAAGCTTTAGAGGTAAAAAAGTGTGTTCTACAGTTTTCCTAGACGTAGCACAAGCTTTTGATAAAGTATGGCATGAAGGACTGAAATATAAACTAAAGAAAATGTTACCTATACAATATTCAGATATCTTAGAATCATACATTTCTGACAGAATGTTTCGAGTGAGACGAGAAGATTCTTATTCAAATTTTAAAGAAATCAATGCTGGAGTACCACAAGGAAGTGTTCTAGGCCCGGTCCTATACCTATTATACACATGTGATATTCCAGAACTGGAAAATAACACCATCGCTACCTTTGCAGATGACACGGCCATAATGGCCACAGGAGTCACACACGAGGAAGCTGTGGAAAAGGTACAAAATGCCGTGAGTACAATCTATAATTTGACGAAAAATTTACGAAAAAAACTTATTGAATCTAAGTCTATTCACATTGATTTTACAAACAAACAGCCTGACTATCATCCGGTATATATAAATGACCAAATTATACCATACGAAAATACAGCCAAATATTTGGGTATGACATTAGACGCTAAGCTTCGCTGGAAACGTCAAGAGCTAGATTTACGCTATAAAAAAATGTACTGGCTTCTCGGCAAATATTCTGCTGTCAGTACCTAATAAGATACTTCTCTATAAACAGATTCTAATGCCTGTATGGACCTATGGTATACAACTATGGGGCTGCACCAAGCTAACCAATTTAAACATCATACAAAGGTTCCAAAATAAAGTACTCAAGGACATGGTCAATGCTCCTTGGTACATATGATCAGACGATCTCCATTGAGACCTAAAAGTGGACCTCATCATTAGCGTAATAAAAAAAAATCCGCTGAAGCCAACCAGCAACGGCTTCATCACCATGTGAATGTCGAGGCCATCCAGCTCCTTGATAATACAGATTTATCAAGAAGACTTAAAAGGATAAAACCATTTGAGTTAGTGTTATAATACTCTCATAATAATAAAGTGTAGTGCTCTGTGAGAAACATTAACAAAGAACACATGAACAAAGTGGCTCCTCCTTCATAAAGACAATAGGAAACGTGTTATTGGACACATTCTTAGTTTAAGTTATATCTAATTATTTTAGGTCAGATTTAAATTACTCATTAGTCTTATTTCCTAGATTAGATTGTAATTTTAATGTTGTATCACTAAGATGCATCATTTATGAAAGAAAAAAGAATACGCTTGTCCAACTTTAATACTATAGAGAAAATGAGACGAAAGATGTAGTTCTAATTTTCACCACGCGCATGTGGCGCCATTTGCAAATGCACGCTATTTTCATATTGGAAACGTCAAAGATTATTGCGATTTTCCTATTGATATATTCTACTGTTTTCTCGCAAATGTGTTGAAAATTGTTGTATGACACACGTGCGATTGTTGGTTTTTACAAACTCGTGACTATGGCAAGCCCTCGACTTCGTCTACTCGTTTGTAAAAACCAATTTACCGCGCTAATATCATAAAGAACTATTACTAACCAATAATTTGACTACTTGTTAAAATATGCCCTCTATATAATTAAATAATTTGAAATTTTAATAAGTAGTAGGGCAAATGAAACCATAGTAAGATATCGTAGGAACATGGTGGGTAAGACACTGGTCGGAGACATGCACCCTTTAGACAGTTTTTTTCTATAGGAATATAAGGGCCTTTTAAAAAAGATCTATAGTTATACGTTTTTTTTATTATAATTTTTTATTGCAGGAGATCAGCAGACAGGCAGACGGCCCACTTGATGGAAAGCGATTACCATCGCCTATGGACATTTGCACCACCAAAGTTGCTACAAATGCGCTGCTGCTCTCTTAAGGGAGACTGGAACCTGGTCACTAATGCCGGAACACAACTCAAGGTTGTTATGGCGTCATACTTTAGACCAGGGGTGGTAGCCATCCAGTCGGGCAAATGCCCTACCACCTGGCAAAACGTTTGACGCGTAGATAATACTATATTGACATTTGGAGTATAAAGCGGAAAAAAAAATGAAATGTGATAGAAACGCTTTCAACAAAAATTGGTTTAAATATCTCTATTGGGTTTTTAAATAAAATAATGTGCAATATTTAAGGTTACAAGCTATTTTTGCCTCGAAACCCACAGCCAGGCGGTAGGGTATTTGTCCGTCTGGACGGCTACCGCCCTTGGTCTAGAGTATGTCGCCATAACAACCTTGAGTTATGTTCCGGCATTAGTGACCAGGTTCCAGTATCCCCTAAGAGAGAAGCAGCGTATTTGCAGCACCTTTGGTGTTACAAATGTCCATAGGTGATGGTAACCGCTTTCCAGCAGATGGGCCGTATGCCTATCTGCTGAACTGCATGAGTTCAATAAAAAAAAATCCGCTACCTTGGTGGCCACTCCTGAACTTGTTTCCGTAGCTTATCTCAAGGTCTACTCTTCCATTTTCTTTGAAGGAAGAAACGACAGATCGTTTCTCTCTTTCCAGTCTTGTCTCTTTTGTCTTCAAGTGAACTCATCATTAAGCAACATGCAGTTTTGTAGCATTACTCACTTATCATCAGGTACCTAACCATCACCAACCCTTTCTTCCTTCAAAGAAAATGGAAGATAGAAACGACAGATCGTTTCTCTCTTTCCAGTCTTGTCTCTTTTGTCTTCAAGTGAACTCATCATTAAGCAACATGCAGTTTTGTAGCATTACTCACTTAGTCTATCAAACCTTTGTTTGGTTAGGTAGACCACGCGGGAGATATATGCCATCACCGCAAGGGCCAGTTTCGTGGGAGTGTATGTTGCACTTTCAAGTAGCAGAATATGTGGCCTTGGCAGAAGCATGTAGAGAGTCAGTATTCCTTAAAAGGTTGTTTACAGCTAACGGAACAGGACATGACCTGAGTGATAGTAAATCAGCAATAAGGATTGCAGAGAATCCGATGCATCATCAGAGGACAAAGCATATAGATGTCAAACATCACTTCATCAGAGAAAAAGTGAACTGCCGCGCAGTAGTATTAAAATATGTGGCGACCCAAGAGATGATGGCTGACATGTTAACGAAAGGTCTTTCGAGAGAGAAGCTTGAGTGTTGTGTGAAAGGACTTGGCTGCGAGTACACAAGTTAAAGGAGGGTGTTAAAATGAGGTCGTGTAACTTGGCACTGGCACCTCAGAAGTCATGTTACATTTGAATTTTTTTTGACACCACATGTTTTGATATATTCTTCTGTCCTCTTATATCTTGCCTTTTATCTTTTCATTCGTGTAACACTAATTAATACATTATAGTATATTAACATCCTGGTTTGTGCTTATTTGAATAATGAAAACAGACCACTGCCGATCCTAATGTATCTACAGTTTGCAACACCAGAGATAACATCAACGCACTGCCGGCCTTGACGAAACATTATAACACTCTTTAAAAAATACTCTCATATCGTAGCGCTAAACGCAAATGTAAGATAAGTAAAGCATAGATACGTTAGATATTTTCGTGTTGTACAATTATAAACATAGTTGAATCATTATCGTGTGTTTAATAGGGTATGTGAACATGGTATCAAGTTGCTGTACATAGGGAGCTACGGGGGCTCTCAACTCATTGGCTTGACGTACACGTTACTTCGATTTAACGATGCAAATGTGATGGACACGCCGATCTGCGGTCACCGGAGCTGCTGCAGCTGCTTGTACTTCAACCGATGAATGTGTTTAATTAAAGAAATATTTCAAGTATGACAGTCGTAGAGAGTATATAAGATGTGGTTCTATGTAAAGAAAATAGTTCGGAAATAGAAAGGACTAAAATAGTGTTGATACGATCAGAATATATTCAGTGCAAGTGCACTAATACATTTTAAAATTAGCACAAGTTCAAAAAATATTGTTCATACAGATTTACCTCTATATCCATTTAAGGAGGTTGGGGACTTGCGGTTTGACCTCTTTGCTTTGATGGCTTCTCAGCAGCTCTCATTAGTAAATCTTTGGCGTCCGATCGCCTTCGCGGGCTAAAAAACAATAGGCCATTTCGAGATCTGTGATGTGGAGGAAAGTCTCCGAAAGCGATGCCTGAACAAAAAGGATGTCACAACATATACACATTTGGAGCTTAAAACATATTGCTTATAAAAAGGAAAAAAAAATCTATCTTAAATATTTATAAGAAAGACTGTTATATAGGCACTGCTAGTACATAGATTACTTGTAAATGTAATATGACAATAGAGAAAAAATCGTCTCTTGATAAGTAGAATGAGCCTAGGTCACCATCTTCTATGGATAAGTGCCCAGCAGGCTGGCAATAAAATTATGTCGTGATATTTAATACGTTTCTAAAAAGCCTTCGGGTATCATACACACAATGATCGTGGAGCGTATCGCGCGTTTTGCGCGTCACTGCCCCTTGACAAGTTTAAACGAACGAAAAATATGACATTCTGTAACAAACACCTTCTCAACACGGTTACGTGATATCAAAAACTGTTTCGGATACACAGATTTAATTTCGGATACGATACCTATTTTGGGTGTCTAATTAATTAAAATATACAATTGTATCGATTTTCAATAATGTTAGTTTTGCAAGCATACGGAAGTATCTAGAATAGGTATATTCATTATTCAATATGCAAATTATATTTTAAATGCTTTCAAATTAATTAAGTTACACTTCGTGAATGCTAGAGTCGACTGAGGCCATGTTCTAGCCGTAGGTAACTTTTATTTGCGACTATATTGTTCGAATATAACAATAACATTCTTGTAACCGCGCCACGTTTGTCGATATCTATCTAACTATTCGTTTTTGATGTTAGCCAAAGACCTACAATTTGGTAGCCCAGTGAGCCCATGAGTCTGAATCCCCGAGATTCTTGGACTAAATAAGTTTGTATTTAGTAATTTCAAAAGTTGAAGTTATTGAATTCATTGGTACATAATTTTCTCACACGATAAACGGCGTTCACTAAGGATGGTTGGCATAGTTGGCCTGTGATCAAGCGGGTAACCCGAGCCGCTGAGAGCGGGGCATCGGCGCGCGTGCACCGGAGCGAGCGACACCGTCTTCCTATTCCTACTTCTCGGCTTACCACTAGTAAACGGAGATTCGTCAAACGCAATCAATATTTAGTTATTTAACACGTAATTGCGCTATTAACTTTTTAATGTCATGTTTCGAGGCTTTAAATAACTTTGTTGGCAGATGCTTATCAGATAATTATAGAGATACTCTATAAAAAAACAGGAGCGGAAATTTTTGTCAGGAACCTGTCGGGTGATGTTTTGCTGTGCAATTCTATTCAAAAATATTAGAATATCTTCTGAAAAATGGTTAATTTCAGATAGGAGTTACAGTTTCGTGTAGAAAATGTAAAATTTTGTGAAATTGCCTTTTCGAGGTATCGAAAGAACTGTCTCGTTTGGCTTATAATTTAGCTGAGCATTATGTTACATGAGTCTGGCATTTGCCTGGTGCCTGTTTGCTTGAGGGTTATTTTAAAAATTGAATATTCCAAAATAATTAACAGCAGCTAGATAAACAAATCGTGCAAAGTCATACTTGAAAAAAAAGGAGAAGAAGAATTTTTGTGCGATGAAAGTTAGAATGTTATTTATTTCTCATTTAAAATTGTATGGTTTTTTTTTTCAGGCGGGGGAAATGTTATTTACGCACAGTACCGGGTCCTTTGCAAGGAATTAGACCATAGTCGATCATGGAGGCATTCCCAGAAGGGGCAATCCAAATAGTAATCGACCGGCTTGTGTGGAGACTCGAACCTAAATGGCTAATACCCACTAAAACCACCCTCGTCCGACGGCCTCGCGCTTATGGTAGGAAAGGCATTAGTCTTAGAACGTAGTTACGCCCACACCGATCCTAGCGCAATAAGTGTCTGAGAAAGCCCCTGGAAAGGGCTAACTCACTTTGACGACAGGGGTGAAGACTCCTCTGCTCCCTTGATGCAAGTGGGCCCCTGAAGCGGTATTATTTTAGGGAGGGAAATCATGAGCATATATGCGTCTCCGGGCTCCCGGCTGACGCCGGCGCCCGCGAGGAGGCGCATAAATACGCGCAATTCCACTTCTCTCCCTATCTCGTTCCGCGACCTCCTTTTGAGACATCACTGTCTCGCAGAAATTGGGCGCACCCACCCAATGATCATCGCTCTGCAGCATGGTTTGCACCAGGCTGCCAAGCAAATCAATCGGACCTACTGTTATCTCGAGCTCAAACCTCTGTGATGCCCAGGCTGCGCACTCGACTAGCATATTAAACGCCGTGTCAAGCGCGACACTGGTGGTATTGGGGTGAAGGCTGACAGCCCGCAATCTGAAGGTTAGAGTCCCGCGTTTCCGCGAAAGCCATCGCAACAGCTGCGGTTGAGTCGCTTCCACCGTATCAAAGCCGGCCACAGGGTTTTCCAACTCTACCGACCAAGATTAACAGAACCGCGCTGGGCGAATCAGAGCTCGACGCTGGCGGTCGTCGTCGGAAGGGAGGGGTGTTTGGGGAGGAGGTTTTGGGAGGAAGGGGAAGGAATACAAGGATTTGGAGTGGATAGGTGGGACACCACTGTCACGGAGTGAAGGGGGGAATGTGACAGTGGCCGCTAAGGGCCCCGGGGACGCATCCCCTTGTACCGCTTCCTGGACGGAGACGAGTCCAGGGCGGCACCCCCTGGGGGGTAAAATTGTATGCTTACTTCAATTACTTCCAACGTTAATTACCTACTTCAATTTGAATTCTTTTATCTTAAATCTAGATCAATTTGATGTTAGGTAAATTTAAGAACATTAACAAAATTTCAAGTGTTTATCTCGCTAAAGTCAATAAAACGAAAGCTTTCATTTACAAGATTTGTAAACATAAAAGGGTAAATTTACATTTTGATATTCGCAAGTGCTTCAGGGACTAAAGTGGCGTTCGCTCCCTAAAATTTTAAAACATCCATTTGCATATGCTTTGAGTACATAAACGACACTTTCTGTAGCACTTTCAAAGGGGAGGTTAGGAGGGGAGAGCGGGTGGTACCTATATCTGGGCGCACGATTTTTAGGTGGTTTTCTCAAAGCGGCGATTATTCGGCGCGGGCGTTGTGGTCTTCTTCATCTTTGTATATGCCACAGAAAATATGACAAATTTCCTTAACAAAAAGTATGTGTATAAAATCGGTAGAGGGGATTGTCGAGGGAACACGATAATGATATAATCAATTCAACAATTCAGTTTCTATTATGTTGGAAAACGCCGCCTTGTAGATTTAGTACGAAGTACTAAATAATAAGTAAGTACGTAGTAGAGTTTGGATGTCATAATTTAAACAAGTCAAACTGTATATTAATTCCTGTTTAAACACTAATTGAAATGATTTATATCTTGACATTGAAATGTCAAGGTAAAAATAATTTCAATTAATTTAGCAAGTACCTAAGGTGTGCGTAGTAAATGGTGTAAAACTTTAGTGCCCCTTTTTGTAAGAATATAATTTTAGAATTCATTGTAAAATGTGTATTCTATCTAATTTACCAGAAACTCTGATGGTACCGGTTATCTGAAGGCCAGTTCATGCCGTGCTCGAACTTGCTATCCAGCCTTCTGTGCAATCCATGTGGGGACTGACACAACCTTGCTGATTTTTGTATATTAAATTTAGGTCTTAACGGTTTTATTTATATTGAGTTACAGTAAGTTTCAGCGCTTCTTTAAGGTTCTTAAAGAAGCGTCCAAATATGTAAAATTAGGCTCACATTAACATTGATATAATGTATATAAAAATACGCTAAAAACCAAATTATTATTGTGAACAATTAACGAAAATAAAGCGCTTTACAAACTGCTGTGGCTGGCTGCTTCTGAGTTTTCCAATATTCGTAATTAACTACTTCAGGCGTGTTAATAAAAAAATACAAACTTTTGTCTAATAAAAAGAAACGATTGATGTTTTTAGATTATTGTGAAAGAAGACAGGCAGAATGACAATGTTTTACGAAAAGCATTTATTCTTCGCTCTATTCAAAGCCCAAAATGCCTACTACTTGTATGTCAAAACATATAAATAACATCGTAGAAATTCTAAGTGTAGCATTTGTTCACTAAAATGCCAATTTGCATACATTTACACGATTTTAGGAAGTAGCAAACGAGGTGTTTGTGCGGGGCAAAGAACCTCTTTGGGCGACGTTGGGGCTGCGGGGTGGGGCGAGGGACGTAATCAGCGTAATGCCAATCATGCAAATGCCGAGATCCGACTGAAAGCCTCAACCGGCTTGTTTCAGGAGTTAAAATGGAGATCCACTTAGCGGCCTACGCAGCTCACATACGCAATCAATGGCGGCGTCATAGAATAAAAATTTCTAGGACTCTAAACTCTCATATAAGCAGACAAGACAACTTCTAAAATTATCTTCTGTATAAAAGTATTATCTGTGCTAGTGACTTCGTTCGCGAGGAATTTAGACAAAGACGAAATGGTAGTTAAGACATCCGCTAGATGACACCAGTAGTAGTACCTAATATTAATTATTGTACAAGTACTTATTTCACGTTTTCTGAAACCTGCAAGATATCGAAATGAATTTCAAAACGTGATAATTCAGTCATAAAAATTCGTTGAGCCTTTTCCGTTCCTAGTGCGTTCGAGGTAAACTATCAAACATACGAGGGTAGTCCCAAAAGTACCCGGCCTAACGGAGAAAATAGACAAAAATTAAGAAAACTTTTCTTAATTTCTCAATATCGTCTCCATCCAGCTTGATACACTTCTCCCAGCGATGTTCAATAGCTTCAATACCCTACTTATAGTGAGAACCGTCAAGCTCCTTAAAATAGTCTTTAGCCACCTCTTCATTGTTCGCAAATCGTTTACTACCGAGCCATTTTTTCAAAATCGGAAACAGAAAATAATCTGGAGGGGCTTGATCTGGCGAATACGGTGCGTGAGCAAGCAATTCGAACTTTAACTCACTGATTTTGGTTATCGCGATAACGGATGTGTGACCTGGTACATTGTCTTGATGAAACAATACCTTCTTTTTTGTCAAATGCAACCGTTCTTTTTTGATTTCGTCATTCAAGCGCTGTAATAAATTGGCATAATATTCGTCGTTATTGTCTTTCCTTTTTAATACAATCAATAAAAAATATCTCAATATATATCTAACATAAAACTGATGCCATGACCTTGCCTAATCGTCTTCGCCTTCTTTAGAGCCGATTCTCCTCTTTCAGTCCATTTTTTTTTATCTCTGGTGTGAAATGGTGAACCAATATTTTATCCATTGTTATGAACTGTCGCAAAAACGCGGCTTTATTGCAGCAAAACATCACCAAACACTCGATTTATATGCGATGTATAGCACTTTTTGAAATGCCCATCATGTCTGCTAGCTCGCACACTTTCAGTCGATGGTCATCCAATACCATTTTGTGGATTTTCTTGACAGTTTCTGGCGTGATCGCTTCATTTGGTCGAACACTGGGTTCGTCTTTGCAGCTCGTAGGGCCTCGTTTAACATCTGCCTCCGAAAATTTTTCTTTTATAAGCGGAGGAGCAGACTCCCTTACAGTAGAATCAGTAGAATCTAGCTCAGCTTTAAATCTATATTGTAGTCAAATTTGGTGCTACTAATGTGCTGCCGCTATCTAAAGGCAACAAACCTGGCAACTAATGTCGGAACTCAGCTCAAGGTTGTTATGGCGACATAACCTAGACCAGGGGTGGTAGCCATCCAGTCAGGCAAATACCCAACTACCTGGCTGTGGCTGGTTTTGTCGCCTCTTATGACAGAATGCACGGATGTAAACTATAAAGTACATCTGAAAATTTTCTGTTGCTGTATAATCTTTGCGAAACCCGCGTACGAACACAACATTGCCTGCTTCTAACGAATTTAAACGCCGGCATAAACTGAGCGTTGTGCCTGCTAATTGAGGATTTGTAACATGAAATCCACTTGCTTTGCTTGCATTAAGACATACAAAATTAGAGGTAGTTACTTTTTGGTTTTTATTTCATATCAGCGTTTAAACGAATCACTGTTGGGCGCTATCTACCCCATTCTATGCAGTTTATCTGTGCAGGAACGGAGAAAGAATACAATTTCCTGCGGCCGGGCGGCCTGTCGTAAGAGGCGACAAAACAACCCACAGCCAGGTGGTAGGGCATTTGCCCGACTGGATGGCTACCACCCCTGGTCTAAAGTATGTCGCCATAACAACCTTGAGTGGTGTTCCGGCATTAGTGACCAAGTTCCAGTCTCCCTTAAGAGAGCAGCTGCGCATTAGTAGCAACTTTGGTGTTGCAAATGTCCATAGGCGATGGTAACCGCTTTCCATCAAGTAGGCTGTCTGC
This sequence comes from Dendrolimus kikuchii, assembly GCA_019925095.2. Lineage (NCBI taxonomy): Eukaryota > Metazoa > Arthropoda > Insecta > Lepidoptera > Lasiocampidae > Dendrolimus > Dendrolimus kikuchii. The sequence continues at coordinate 9,207,539 of CM034391.1, read as the reverse complement.
CTGTCTGCTAAACTCCTGCAAAAAAAAAAAAAATCTAGACGCATTGACGTCAAAATGTTGTTCAGATTTTTTCATGATGTTTTCCTTCACCGTCAGCAGTAGGTAATTGTAATCTGTCTATAATATTGTTACGAGTGCGGGACTCGAATTAAAATGCCGTTGGAATTACTATAGAATTTATTAGAACTATACAAACACGTATAACACAGGTACACATATAACTCAACCAGTATATAAACTGCACAATTCAATAACACGCGCAAAGTCACTATAAAGCTTATCGAATATACGTCTTGTTCGTATTCTAATCCTCGCTTGACTGCCTTACCCCTCCGTTCGGGCATTCCTTTTATTCTGTACAAATACAATATGCCTCGACGCAAAACAATAACAACAACAATTAGTTCGACACACCTGCCTAATGACTGCCGTAAAACAAATACAATAACAATAGAATGTTTTTCTTAATTACAAATTTTAAACACAAAGTAAACAAAAGAAGAAACCAGGTTTTTATGGCAGGCAGATATGCATTCACTTTTTGTCAGCATGTAACAATATTATAAAATTATAAACATACTGCGTCTGTACATTGAAGCTATTAAAAAAAACAATTGGTATACACTATGTAAACGATGAAGAACACGATACAATTTGTTTTTTTAATTTGTTGTCTCTTTGTTCAGGATACACGTAAAAACTACGGCGCCGAATTCGATGCGCTTTTCGCTGAGCGACAGTAAATTCTTAAACTTAAAATCTGCGCTACTTTGTTTCCTAAGAATCTTGCGGATTTTTTTTCCGAGAAGATTTGAAACGGCCAAGTTAAAAAAAATATCGAAATCCAACGTCATTTTTTCAATCAATCAATCAATCAATATCTTTATTTGCAAGAATGTAGTTTATACAGGTGTTATACACACATACATTTCAGTGATCGATAGCGAATTTTATTTTATAAATGTGTGGTATTTTTTATGCCGGGAATCCCGCGGGAGTTTTTTTTATATCCTGAAGCAGGCAAACAGGCAGACGGCTCACCTGATGGAAAGTGGTTACCTTCCGACGACCGTACCGAAGAATCGGCATGACGCTGTTGTAAGGTTACATTGTTATTAAAAGGGCTACGGATAAAAAAAACCAAGATATAGCAAATAATTTCAGAAGGCATAATAGCGATGGAAAGAAAGTAAACATACAAAGTGCTCAGTGAAATCATCATAAATATTAAATTTGAGTCGTCATAAAGCACCTACAAACACTTCCAAAAATATCAATTCTCTTCATTTACACTTTAATCAGGACGTACCCACTTTATTCGCAAATATTTTCCATTAAAGGGTGCTAAAAGCAATATGGACGCTTTTCGCGTGTTTCCCGTTCTCATTTCGAATTCAGAACGTGGAAACGAGAAGAGCGCGCGTTGGGTTTAATGTTGTCACTTTTAAATATTAAAATTAGATTATTGTATCGCGAGAGAAGTGTTGCAAATTGATTCTAACTACTTTATCATTGAACCCAAACGTTGGTAGTTAGTTGGAATGGTTTTGATACTTGACTCTGGGATAAGTTTTTATGAGATAACAAAAAAATGTGTGTGTGTGTGCATTTCACACGCAGTAGAAGTGAAACAAACTGTGACAAGGGGTAGAAGGGATTCTAAATTTCATGACGTCATATTTCATATATTATTATATCGTTATAATATATTTCTGGATTAAAACACGAAATTTTAAGTATAAACGAACAACTTCAAAACATTTCCAACTCTATTTGGATGAGTAGTGTTCAAATTATTAAATATAATGTATAATGTTTATGTATTTATCTTTTTTTAGTGTCCATTTTTCGTTTCTTTGAGTTTTAAGTCACGATTGTAAAAAAAACACTTTTTTAATTTAATGCTTTTCTAATTAGGTTTAAACAAGTAACTGTCCGTTTATTTTAGATTGTGTAAATTTACATTAAATTTAAATACCTAAAAGTAAATATTAAAATTGGTCGACAATTTAGTTACAGACTATACCCGATTTCCTCTGGCAGTGATGTAGTAATGATCTCTCATAGGCGAGCGGACAGTCAAATCAAATGAGATTATTTTTCTTGTTATTTTACATGTGAATAATGTTAAAATTTATTGTAGGTAATTATTATTTGTCTGCATTCCTATTAGATTGTAGATCTTTCCTTTAATAAATTTTATTAAAATAATAACTTTTCTTAAGTAGATTATATGTGAGTGAAGTAGGAACTTTTGTTTCATTACCTAGTCTTGGATAAGCTTGCTTAGCGTATATACTTGTATAAACACATTTTTATAAATTAAATGTGTATTATAATTATTATCTGTTTAAAAAATAAAAATATGGTTCAATGAGTTCAAAAAGTAATGTAAAAAATAAACGATATGAATTAACATATCAAACGTATCTTCTTGCTTGCAGTTCCACCCCACTTATATGGGATCGAATAACTTTGATACTTTAAAATATTTTATCCGATGGAAGATGTTATAAAATTGATCTGACAAATGTAAATACACTATATTGGAGACAAGACGGTGGTCCAACGTCTAATGGAGGGCCAATAATTCCCCTCTTAAACCATCCATCGTCACTAACACCAACTGAAAATTTTTGAAAAACATCTCCCAGTCAACACATAGTCACAACAATTAAACAATAAATTATAACACCACACAAAGTCACAAACACACAACTAACAACAAAACTTACACACATACCCACACCAACGCGCACTACCACAGTATTGCCTTACACGCACACTTCACAAACAAACCAAAACACACAAAGTGCCTAAAAATTATTTACCCAAACACAGAAAGGAAAAAATACACATGGCACTAGTTAGGATAATATATATAGGTATAGACATAAGGCACACACTGCACATGTACTTCCACACAACAACAAATAAGCGTGTACAACTTCTTAATTTCTTCTTAAATTTAATTGTAAAAAAGGGTACGGAACTAGAGAGTCCGTAGAGTTGTTAATAAAAAAAAATTAAAAATATATACTATAGGTATTGTCTTTTGAGATGAAAAACCTATTTACACCTAGTTAAATACACATATTCGATCAATTCGATCGGCGTTGCATTATAGGTACCTACATGTTACTAGAATATTATAAAAACTTAATAAATTCACAACATAACGTATACATTTACGTCATAAGGCTACCCGTAATGCGATTACACCATAACATTTTTAAGAACCTTGTAATACATCTTTATAGCAAATTTTATTCTTAAAAACGTAATTATTTTCGAAAAACATGTCTGTGGCGGACAGGTGGACAGGGATTATTGTTAAAGAGTTACGTCTTTGTCTAAATACAACAACTTAACAATTGAAAAATGTTGCTATGTACGTAACTAAAGTATGATTTTTTGAGGGTACAAAGTCGTGGGGGGGTATTGTTAGAACTTAAAATGTAGTCATCAATGTTTCTTAAACAATTTTAAGTCGTAAAATGGAAAGATATTCGCTTGCAAAGTCGTAACAAGTGTCACCCTTTTGCCCTCCTTTCTAACTTTAAATTTATATAGTGGAAACTTCTTAGAAGAGACAAGACTACTATACTATATACTATATATATAGTATATATATATATATATATAGTATATATATATATACTACTATACTTTCACCAAGATTTGATTAATACATGTTGAGTAGTTTTTAAGATATAAGGTATCTTCTATTAAATTGTATTTTAGGATTCTGTAGTCAAATATTTTTGTTTTTTTATTGCCTGAAGCAGGCAAACAGGTAGATGGCCCACTTGATGGAAAGTGGTTACCGGCGCCTAAGAAATTTTATAACGCCGTTCTTAAAGAATCCCATGTTATAGCGCAAAGGGAAAACCGCGGCGGGAAGTTCGCTCCAGATCATTGTTGTACGCGGAATAAATGTTCTAGAGAACCGTGGCGTAGATGAGTGTGGGAGCTCAAGGAAATGGGGGTGAATATCCCGTCGCTGGCGAGTGGTGCGGTTGTGAAATCCAGGCGTTGGCACCAGATCAAACAGTTCCTTAGAACACTGCCCGTTATAAAGGTGGTAAAGTACTCGAAGGGACGCAAGATCTCTTCTTCTTCAAATGTCAAAAAAGTGGATTATCTGTTATACGAGTCCTCCGTTCCTAAAATACAAAAATCATGATTTATTGCCTGCACTCATTTTGCTCCCATCCAAAGCTTAGTTCCATCCTGTCTTTCGTCATGAGCAGTTCTAGATCTAATTTAAAAAAATCCGATTACCTCCGACCTCCGTATAACCGTTCGTAACCTCTATACAATTTTTCACTTAACGTGGACTGACACGCGCTTGTCCACATTTGTTAGCTGCAATTGTTACCTTATTTACCACATTTATACGCGTCTACATATAAGGTTGAATCAGTGATTATATGGAGTTTTATGTACATTATCATGTATTGAACCCTCGTGGGTGTGTCTTTAGCTAGAGGCTTAAGTTAAACGGTCGCTAAACGTTTGGGCGGCCCGCCCTACGCACTTGGGAATAGTACCTTCACTAGGTAAAATGGATTTTGAACTTTTTGTGAAAGACATAAAAATCAATTTCGTAAGTACAATGTTGCTGGTGTCTATAGATATAACTTAAACGTTTCATTCAACCCACGATTAGAGCTTTGTGTTATGATTGCTTATTTTATGTATTTAGGTATTTATACATTTTATATTATGTATTGCCAGAATTTTTTCATTCAGTTTCTAAAACGTTCTTTAACTAATTAAATTATTAGGTGAGATTGGGTATTGTCGGTCACTTAAGGAAAAATAATCATAGCTCAGCTAATTGTCATTATTTCTTTATTAAATCTTTTTGCTAATTAAACTTTCACTATTGTTCTAACAAAATAACATTAATTAAGATCAATAACTAAAACAAATTTGGCATAATCAGAATTTAAATAAAACTACTTTGACCGCTATTAAATACCATGGTATATAAGTATAATACTGGTCACTATATTGGTAATACCGGTCAAGTTTTATTCAAGCATAAATCGCAGATATAACCCTCAGAAGAATCGCAACTTAAGCATAATCAGAAGCCCAGAGTGTACGTACATAGCACAACACCTATATAGTTTATTGTTTAGTACATAGTCATCGCAGATTATACATTTATTCGCAAGTCCCCTTCAGCGTCATCTTATCCCATTAAATATGTTGCCTAGGATCTTAACTTAGAGAATCATGTTAACTACTATCTCGTGACGACTGACTACCCAGTTGTGGGTGATCACAATTCTTGTTCCTGGAGGTGTTGAAAATAGAACGCCTTTAGACCCACCAGTTTTTCTAACAGGATTCCCTTTTGGGGGATTGCTTAAAAAGCTCTATACAATTAATTTTAGGTCCATAATGCCTTTAAACGTCATTAGCTTTTTGTTTTGGACATTCTAAAACAATAAACAAACAAAACCAACCATGGACTAATTTTACTTGCTGATAATACCGGTCAGTGTGCCTGGCGTTGCCGGCTTAGAAACGTTTTAGTAAAAACAGTTGTAGGATAAAACCATCTCGACATAATATCTACTATGACTTGGGATGCTTGATAGTTATGCTTAAACAATTATAACCACTTAGGCAGTTTTCTGACTTACTGTGCATATTGTTACAATTACCACGGGTTAACAACGGTGAAGGAAATCATCATGATGAAACCTGCAGATCGAATCGATGTTTCAAACCTACCAAGCCGCTTTGGATAAGCATGGCGGGTATACTGTCCGTTCCCCTATAGTGGAAGGCCCGAGCCCAGTACTGGGACTTTATGAGCTGTCATTATATTATGTGCGCAAAAACAATTAACGTCCATTTATCCTATATGTCCGCGAGGAATGTGCTGGGGTTCAGTGCAACAGCCCGGGGTAAAGTCTAGGCACCTGACTTGAATGAGGGCCTCAGCAGAAAGAAGTAATATGGGAGTAATTGTAAAGACCGTTACTATCTCCTGACAGCCATTACCCGGTTTTACCCTAATGAACCAGAAGAGACGGGGACTTCTGGGCCAAAGAAATGTAATGAGTTTAGATATGACTTTTAAAAAGCGTTCTATTACAAAATGGAAAATATCAATCCTAAATTCTATCTGGAAGAGGCAGAATCTTAAAAATAAGGTCACAAGTAAAATAAGCTGTCGATTACCATAATCAATTTATATGGATGAATTTAAACAATTAATAATATGAAAATACTCTACACGATAAATTTATTCATAAACCCACTACAATTATAAAAATATCCACACAATAAAAAGAAATCTCAAAATCGATCTCATCTTTTTACAATCTGAGCCTATCCGTTTTCCTTGAGCTATAGAAAGCCATAGGGAGGTAATAAACAAACATGTTAAATGTCTCCAATATTTTTTTATAGTGCCAAAAGCTAGCGAACAGAAAGACTGCCAACCTATTTACACGGACGGTTTACAAGACCCTGCGATGCTAATGCAGTGCCGTCCTGGAGAAAATTGCATGAAATCTTCCTTGAATGACCCCAAGTCATAGCGCACAGGCAAAATATGGATGGGAAGTTATTTATTAAAAATATTATCCTAACCGTTTTATATTATTAAGTTGTATATGTAAAATTTCATGAAAGATCAATGCAAAGGTGCAAATGGCTGCAATGGAAATTTTATATATTTGTAGTATAGAAGAAGAGATGTTAAAGTTTGACTATACGTAGTAAAGTGGCATTTATCAGGACCGGCGGCCAAGTGTCGCCGCCCCGTACATCCCCCTGCCTCCACCGCGATTAATAACCTCTCGGTAAAAGTTATGGAGTCAGGGACATACTTGGGATCTTAAAAATATGGAGGAAGAATATAAAAATATTTAGTTTTGTTTTTTTTTTTATTGCAGGAGATCAGCAGACAGGCTGACGGCCCACTTGATGGAAAGCGGTTACCATCGCCTATGGACATTTGCAACACCAAAGTTGCTACAAATGCGCTGCTGCTCTCTTAAGGGAGACTGGAACCTGGTCACTAATGCCGGAACACAACGCAAGGTTGTTATGGCGACATACTTTAGACCAGGGGTGGTAGCCATCTAGTCGGGCGAATGCCCTACCACATGGCTGTGGGTTGTTTTTTCGCCTTTTACGACAGGCCGCCCGGCCGCAGGAAATTGTATTCTTTCTCCGTTCCTGCACGGATCGCTTTTACAAAGAGTTTTCAAATTTCATTTCATATCAATACTCATAGTCACAAATACGGTTTGATATCATAATCTAAAAAATAAAATATATTGTATTCATAAGACAAGTTAAAAATTAGATAATAAATCTTTGAAAGTTTTTCATGTAGGTAATTGTAAGGTTAAGAGGTACAAAAATTTCGATAAAAAATAATATTTAAATGGAAGATTGATACATTTACGAGTGGAGTGGACAAGTGACGGATGGAATGTACAAAGGATAATTTGCATATTTGTAGTTTGATAGAGGACATACCGCAGAAGAAAAAATATGTCGTGCAACATGATTAAAAGATACTTTGGAATCATAGAATAATCTAAAGGTTCTTTGTTAGTTCTGTAATCTAGGATGGTATAGTATGTATTTGATATATGTATTGGTAAAATAATTATGATATCATATCCGAAGTCTAAGAAACAATTTAAATTAAAGACTAAAGACACTTTATCTCCAAGATCGTGAAAGAAGGATAAACAAACAATCTCTAATTTATATTTATATATTTGTTAATCATACATGCTATTCGGAAGCCCAGGATTGTTTTAGAAGTTTGGCTGTATTAGAATAACATACAAATCGAGACAATTATATTAAATTAAAATTGTTATTTGCTAATTTGTTAAAAGTCTTCAATGCGGCCCTGTAATTCGATCGTCCTATAACATCGCAGTGATATACTTTGCCTCTGGCTTGACAAGAATTTTTACACTAGTCAGATGTGCTCGACATTTTATGGTTACGTCATATTGCAATAGTATAAAATACAAAATCAAGAAAATATTATATGATTCAAATATATGTCGAATAAGAACATTATTTATTTTTATATCTGCTTTTCAAGTGATGGTTGTTGCAAATAATCAAAAGAATTTTCCGATAAATTATCATAGTGAATGTGATCATTATTGTGTAATCTATAATATAGTACAACCGTATTTATCAGAAAATATTTTATTTTTCCTCAAATGTTACTTACATCTGCGGCGTCGATTTTTTGCACGCCTTGTTAATAAGCGTCTACTGGTTCGTGAAATATTACAAATTGCGTCCTCCGCTCCCACTCCCTCTTCGGGGCTTGTCAACCTCCCACCTAGTTTTTTCATTCGCTTTTCACGCTGCTATACCAAGGGTACCCCCCTATCAGAGTGTTAAACGAATATATCTGCGTATTTCGGTCGTTTGATCTTATCTATAGTTCAGATTATGAATCTGTTTTTTATTAGAATAAATTTGACTTATTTAAATAAATTTTTATTAGTAAAATAACATTAAGTGTACAAATCTTAAAATAAAACTAAGACATATAAATACAAAAACTAGCAAACGTATGCAGTACTTATACACTAAAAAGAAAATACTATTAAACTACAATCGGTCCAGTTCGACCAGAGCGTTGTCGCTGGGTGTGTGCCTAGAAGGCTGGCAGCTTTACCTCACTGAATACATAATGCGAAGTAAGTTCCAAGCCTTACGGTTGCCTGTGGTCGACGAGTCGTCTTTTAATATTATTAAAAAGATTTGACTTGGATTCATGTTAATTAACCGTTAATTCTAGCTTTCACAACTTCTGCTTGAATTAAATAGTGTAATGAAGTGTCACAATCCTTTCGGGAACTAAGTAATTAGTGTTGTAAGAAATTAAGATAGAACACATTTACATTTTCTATTTTAGACAGCAAAATTGTACTTATTTTTGTTTTATTTTCTTTCTTTTTAAAGATATGCAACGTCCTAACATCGTCCTACAATCTACAATACGCCTATATCTGCTATCATACAGGGGCTATAAGACCAACGATGGGTGTAAAGGCGTCCCGTATTTCAATAATAACATGCTTTGACACTTTTATTAAAGAATATGGTAGAGTTCTCTAATGTGTAATTGCCAGGTGGTAGGGTATTTGCCCGACTGGATGGCTACCACCCCTGGTCTAAAGTATGTCGCCATAACAACCTTGAGTTGTGTTCCGGCATTAGTGACCAGGTTCCAATTTCCCTTAAGAGAGCAGCAGCGCATTTGTAGCAACTTTGCTGTTGCAAATGTCCATAGGCGATGGTAACCGCTTTCCATCAAGTGGGTCGTCTGCCTGTCTGCTGATCTCCTGCAATAAAAAAAAAAACAAAAAGAAAATGCAGGTTTTGGGTTTTTACTTTTAAATTAACATAGATACCAGGGGCATCCCAACACCTTTCTTCTAATATTTTCTTAATTATTTTCCTATAGTTGTAATGTTTTATTTCTCTACATTAAGCTTTCGTATCCGCGACATTACAGAAAAACAGCAAGAGTCGCTTACACTGGTACATCCACGTTTTACAGAAATCAAATAATATTATAAAATTCTAAACATGTCGTGTCTGTACATTGAAGCCATTTAAAAAAACAACTGGAATACGCTGTTTAAACGATGAAGAACACGATGCAATTTTTTTAGATTTCTTGTCTGTTTGTCAGTTTCCCGGTTAGCTCGGGATTCACGTAAAAACTACTAGGCCAATTTCGATGCGGTTTTAGCAATGTCCAACAGCAAATTCTTAGACTTAAAATCTGCGCTACTTTCTATCCTGGAAATCACCCAGATTTTTTTTTAGTAATGATTTAAATTGGCCAGTTAAAAAAAAATTAAATCCAATGTCATTTTTTGACTGATTGATAGCAAATTTTATGTAATAAAATGTATGATATTTTTATGCCGGAAATCACGCGGGAATTTTCTGAGGAGCGGTTTGTAATAGTTCGGGTACATAAAATTTTGCTTATTCCGGCACATTTATCATTAAAACGATAGCTTGCTTACATTTTTTTTAATGCTGTGGTACTTTGTGTCCCTGAAATTTCAAATAAAATGTGGACGAAGTCGCGGTTATATCCAAGTTAACAAATAAACATCTAAGTTGCTTGCGACAGAGCCTAGTAGAAAAACCTAACAAAAGTACTGGTTTGATCAGAAGAAGAATAATTTGAGTGCCAATGAATACTAGAGACCATTTGAAATGGAAAGAAGACAGTACGAAAGTGGGTGCTCCAGATACAAGGGGTATTTACTTTAAGGTGATTATGACAACCACTAGGTTCGTATATATATTATATGCACTACATCCAGTCATCTAAATGTATGTACTAACTAGTCTAGTTATTATTACTTATTTGTGAAATTCGCCAATCCACTTAAACAAGCCTAACAGCCGGCGGCCAACCACTACTCCCTTGATATGAGGAGAGTCGAACCTAGCAGTGGCTACTATCATAGCTATCGTTATATTTAACATTATCAAAATAATAAATATATGACGTAAGTGTGAATTAATGGTAGATTATAATCCAATGTGGAAAACAATTTAAACAGTTACGTAAATTTAGCAAAATCCGGTAATAATTAACAAAAACGTCTAAAACTATATGTTGGCTTGATGTAATTAATTAAACTACAACCATAACAGTATTATTATGTTTCCTTTTGATTAATTTCATTGTTATTTACGCCACTTGGAACGCTAGAGTGGGTATTATAAGTAATTCAATTGTATAATTACAAAATGAGTTACGTAGCGATAGAACCAATCAATTTCCTTAAAGGATACAACTTTATAAAAGCGTTCGGGGGTCTTACGAATTGGGAAAGTGAATTAAAGCGCCCCACAAACTGGTTATATCAATCATAAACTTATTCGATTAATTACGTTTTGCGGAGTTAATAGCGACATCTAATATCGGACGCAGTGACGATTCAACAGAACCATCGACATCGATAACGGAGGCTTTCAAGGGAATTAAAGCGTGCTTTTATTACACAATCATAGATAAAGTGTTATTGCATATAATACGCGGGTATTACTGTGTTTCAATTTAATATTGAAACAAAAATATATTACTCAGAAGTCGTGGTAGCGTAATGGCTAGCGCACGCGTCCCTAATTCAAAGGGCGCGGGTTTGATCCTGGCCGGAACGCATGCACCACTTGGGCAGTTTACTGACCTAATGTGCATATTGTAACAAGTGATGCAACCTGCACATCGAGATAACCGATGTGTCAAACCTGCCAAGCCGCCTTGGACAAGCATGGCGGGTATACTGTCCGCTCCCCTATGATGGGAGGCCCGAGCCCAGCAGTGGAACATTTATGGACTGTTATTATATATTACTAGCGGCCCCAGCAGACGTTGTCCTGCCTTTAAAAAATAAAATTATAGAACCCGATCCCAGAGCCACGTACCGGTTCTAATTGCGAATCTAAACCATCCGGGTACCCATTCAAACACACAAAAACAAAATCACCAAAATCGCTCCCGGTGATTAGGAGGATTCCAGAACCCGATCTCAGCGCCACCTACCGGTTCTAATTGTGAATCTAAAAGAGTAATATAATTTTTTTTATTCTAAGTCATGACAAAATAAGATTAAAAATCTTGCCAAAAAAATTAAAGTTTATAATTAACAAATATAAAATAGGGGTTGATCGTAGAGGGATGAAAATTTAGGGTTGTATGTATTTTTGTATGTTGTATCATTAAAAAATAGAAATTAAAAATTTTGTCTAAAAAATAAAAAATAAAATTTAGGGGTGGACTACCCCTAACATTTAGGGGGATGAAAAATAGATGTTGGCCGATTCTCATAGATACCGGATAAGCACAAAAAATTTCATCAAAATCGGTCAAGCCGTTTCGGAGGAGTATGGCAACGAAAACTGTGACACGAGAATTTTATATATTAGATATGAATCAGAATATTATAGGTACTGTAAGTTAAAACATAATAATCCATCATGCATAGGTATTATTAACATAGCTGCAACTTTATACAGTAATATCAGACCATTTCGAATCACCAAATTCTGAGAAACTAATGGTATACCTGCTAATGGATTAGCGAGTTTCACACATCGGACGCCGCGGTATGCATTTGTCGGCTTGACGTCACTGCTTCGCGTAGTACCAATCAATATGCAAATTAGGGTGCAAAAATTGTTTGAGCACTACATGCTGTCTGATAGCGTTCGAAACTACGTTCCTGATATTTAATGCGAGTCTATTAGATACTGACTTTTACTTAAAACGATAAAATACAAACCATACCGGTATCCTACTTTTGAATTATACCAAGATTGCGATGTTCTAACGGTGAGGCAATTATTTGTTCTTCAAACAATAATATCTCAGTATCAAAAAGTCTTATATGGAGATAAATCTAAAGAGTCTATTACTAGACGAAAAGATGTGGTGTGCCCAACTGTTTGTTATAGAACATTCTTCATAAATAAATTCCAATGTTATCTTGCGCCTATGTTGTATAATAAATTAAACAAAATACTCGACCTTTATTCTCTGAACAGGCATAACTGCAAATGTAAAGTTACTAAGTGGTTAAAAACTCAAAACTATGAAGAAACAGAAAATCTATTTACAGTTCTTAAATAATAGTGTTCATAAAAATTATAAAATAACGCACTTAAAACCGTTAAAAGGCAGGTTTGTTAACTACAGAAGTGTTTACGATATTTGAATACCAAAATACTCATTTGCAAGTACTTACACACATAAACCAATATTCACATTAGACAAATTAAATGTAATTATAATATAAAATTAAATACAACATATATACATATACAACTTCTAACTTACAAAATAATAAAAGCAATACGAAACTAAAAAAAATATTTTAAATAACTAAATGTTTATTGATATAAAAGTAAATGCAAATTAATAGAATTTTAATATTATATATAATGTTGACAACATTATACAAAATAAAGCCTAAAACTAAACTAAAACTACTCTTTTTGCTACAAATAAAGTCATTAAAATCGTAAATGTTCCTAAGTCCCAAGTATGCAGTGTTTTCGTTCTATTGACAATTATAGACATATGTACATACGTACTTCTCACTCGCTTTAAAACAATTTCAATCTACCTTTTAAATTATTATCTTGTACCTCTTTGTTTTCAAATATTTAACTTACTTACTAAAATTGTTACACAGTCACGTCGTAGTTGTTAAGTCGCTGGAAGGGACTAACACCTAAGAGACAGGCTTGGCCTAGTTTAGGTGTTAGTACCAAACAGTCTTAATTTTAAGACAACATGTAAATTTAATTTTGGTGTCAATAAAAAATATCTTATTATTATTACTAAGCTACTAAAAATTAAACGACTTATCAACTTTCCAGGTGATCAGAGTGCTGGTGCCTACCTCGGTCAACAGATCAGTATTGCAACCCAGCGAGGAAACGTAGCTAGCCTTCTGGGCACCTTGCCGTAGAAGACGATGGACCTACGCTCAGTATTCTACTTATAGTCTTGAGGGATTATACGTAGAATACAATATACCTAAGTTAAGTTTTCTTTTATTGTATTATAGTTTATAATAGTTTTAATAACAATTTAGACAATTTAGAGTTTAATGGACAATGATCTATATCTTAGAAATCAATCAGGGGTAAAGTTTATGATAGTACCAAAGAGTGTTATCTAAACAAGGATCTCTATCGATAGGCCTAATGGTGGTAATCGACAGAGGTGTGACGTCACTATTGAGCCCATTTCGGCGGTGTCATTAGGCAGGCTGCGTTAATGATTAATGCGGCGCCGGGCTCACACGTCCCCCCTCCCACCCCTCGCGGCAAATAATACTCAAACCGACACTTAATCGAGCTACCCCTTTTGATGGAGCGCTTCTGTCCTCGGGCTTATATTTGGGGATCACTACTACGGAATGAAAAAAGTACAACTCCAATTATGTTGTTTCTTGAAATGAAAAATTGGCTTTCAATAAATTCTAAATAACATAGTGTATTCCATAGCATGACGTATTCCTTTATTATAAAAAAATAATTTAAATGTACGTGTAAAACTTAGACCATTAATACAAAGACGGAGTCTTGGAATCCAAAAGTGAGGCCGGCTAATGAATGCTGATTTTGGAATAGGATGTTGAATGCGTTGAAGGCGCGCTACACCTTTACGCACACAAGTAAAATAGATACATGTAGTTAAATACGAAATATTATTCTTTTATAAAAAACATCCAAATGTTGTATATTTAATTTTTTTTAAAGGCAAAATCTTGATGTTCGCTGTCATTGGGGCCTGAGGTCCAAGCTACTGGCGGTTAGAGCTATAGAAACAGTAACCTCCTTCCAATGCATGTCATGTTCAAGAGTGTTATCTTCTGTATCTGACCCTTCACCCAGCATTCTAGCGAGAGCTTCTCTAGATAACGGTCGACGTTCTTGCTATAAGACAGTTTATGGTGACAACTATTGGCACAATGATCGTTGACTTCAGATGCTATATGGCGGTAACCTTATGACCAAGATCTAAGTACTTATATAGAGTACTAGCTGACCCATGCCCATTTCACTGGGCGTCATTAAAAAATACACATGCATACAGGCACACACGCACGCACGCACGCACACATATCAAGTTTTAATTAAGCTTTGTAACCTTTAATTAATTCATAAACGACGAAAACACTCGCAGTGCCTCGTACGAGGATGTGCGCAATTCTTGCGTGGAACGTTATTGCTGTAACATATTTGACAGGCGTACCCGTGCCCACTTCCCTGGCCGTAAAACATTTTAACTATTTTGATTTATTAATCACAATCAAATATAGCGTAATTCACTCGGGAATAATGTAGCTTTCTACTAGTGAAAGAATTTTAAAAATCGGATCAGTAGTACCGGAGATTACACCAAACCTCCCAACTCCCAAACTTTACCTCTTTATAATATTAGTATAGATTTATTACTAAGTAATCTACAAGCATAAAAAGATCCTTTCTGAATATTGTGTGATCGGTATTCTGATTTGTTTATTATTACATATTTACGTTTGAACTACTCTGACTGTAGTTAAATTATATAATTAGAATGGTAAGATGGTGAAGTAGTATTTACATATAAAAGCATATTTAATTACATTATTTTTTAATTTCCTCATTACTTATAATATAAATATAAACTACGGTACGTTAATCTTTATAGTAACCACACAAAACTTTTCATATGATTTTCATAATTATTTTAAATAAATATAATAAAAACTTAATCTTATCTAAGTTTACGCACCACTTCATCACCAGATTAACTAAAACATCAACTTCAAGCTAGGTTTCCTGGAAGAGATCGCTTTAAGCGATAAGGCAGACAATTAGTGTACTTAAAAATATTGTAACTATTATTATTCATGTGTTAGTAAACGATATCTTTGTACTTATATTAAAATCATAAATTTTTTATAGTCTATTCAAAATACCACATGGTGCTATTATAATTTATAAATGATAGCGATTAAAGTTTATTCATTAATTTATTAAATTTATTTGGGAAACTTACAATAATTAATATTATTAAATATAAAATTAATACACATATCAATCAAGTTTCCACTAAAAATAATTAATATAATAAAAAATTTGGCTTCAACAAGTACAAGAAAATAAGTTATACAGTTATAAGGAAATTACATAAAACGTGTTTTTAAATGATATCAATATTAAAAAGTCACGAAAATACATTCATATGTCAAAATATAAAAAAGTAACTACATTTATTGATTAATAACAAAAGAGAGAATAAAAAAAATATAAGACACTGCTTTGTTTTAATTTAGTACAACATTCTTTTATTTGAGTTTTATATTGATATAAATTACCTATGAAAGCAATACAATGCACTATTTCCAACGTAGGCCACGTTGGAAATAGTGTATTATATTGCTGACAAGCGCGGTATAAAAATGTGTTTTTTTCCGTATAGTTCGTTTTTATTGTATGTAAGTTGCATCAGTAAGCAGAACCCTTGGGCTGAAATATGAAACACGCTTGTCTATGTTTTTATTTGCCAACGGAACGGACTCGCGGTGTTCGTGACTAGCCACGCCGCTAGTTCTGATGATCGAGTGGATTGCTTACGAATTGTACCCGCACGATTTTTGTATTGCATTAAGTGCTTATATTTGTCGGGGATTTATTCGATAGAATATGGTTAAAATTTGTTTTCCCTATTATTACGGTTTGATGTCAGTTTACATCATACAAATTGGTAATAAGAAAATAGTTTTTGAATAGTTGCTTTTTATTGTTTGAGTACGGCGAAAAGGTTGACGGCGCAGCTCATGGATAGTGGTTACCACCGCCTACGGGTATTACCAACACCAGGGGCGAAGTCAACGCGTTGACAGCCTCTAGGGTGGGATCAAGAGGATGAGACAGAGAGTAATAGTAGTAAGTAAATAGTAGTAATAGTAGTAAAAGTAAATAGTGGGATCAGACGGGAGGAATGGGATACGGGGAGAAGTATGTGGGCCATCGGAACTCTCACTCATCGCACGAACACTGCAACACCAAAGGTGCTGCCAATATGCTATCGTCCTCGATGAGGGGACTGGAATCTGGTGACTGATGCCAAAACACAATTCAAGGATGACGGCATACCCTACAGCTGGGGCGGTAGCCATTCAAATGAGCAATGCCATACCACCTATAGGTTGTTTTGTCGCCTTCTACGACATGCCGCCGGAATTAATAATTATTCTATCTCCTTTTATGCACAGATAATTATAGTTCTTTGGTTTATAAGTGTTTGTTTATGTTATTTACGCTGTCGTATTTGATAGCAGGCATTTGCTTGTGTAATTCACCATCAATAAAAATAATTGGATCTTAACTATTTGAGTCATTTTTCCCACAAGATTTTTAAAACGTTTTATGCATTATTTAATACCTACGTACGGACTGCTCAAATTAAGTATATATAAGTAAATAAGTGCACACTGGTAGAACAGCCTCTCCCAGGTTCTGCTAGTAGTATTTAAATATAGTGCTAAGCTAAAAGACATGATGAAATATGTACTTATTTAGTAATGCAACTTTGGCTAAACTATAAAATATTCTTGATGTAACGACACCTACGGCTAAATCGCTGAACCGCGCATATAAAATTAATCATATAGCTGCGTGAAAATACTAATGCATCTCACTTTTTGTTCACTTTAATTTTGCAATCAAGGTGTTACATTTGTGTGTATCGCAGGCGTTTATGAGTAACAACTCGTAAGTCCATCGAAGAGTTAAAAAGATAAAAGAATCAGAATGAAGGTAGCAGGCAATTAGTCGCAGCGGATGATGGATGATTCCCTTCGTCGATATAGCTCGTGATGGACACAAAAAGACCCATGGAAATCCTCTCATAACTCATTATACAGCGATGATAACGCCAGGTATAAACTATAAAGTTATATTCAATGATTGCAGCTGGCCGTAGCACTCATATCGCAGACTAGATTACATTCTTGAAAGGAAGTTACACTCAATTTATATAAATGAGAAATAACTTAATGATCATCAATATAAAGTAATAATTTAATATCTATGCTTTTAGAAGCATTAACAAAATGAAGATGCTTCAAAAGGTACACTTTTATTTGAGTTTGTAAGTTTTGCAAGTCTTACATTAGGCACATTCAGAACGTATAATTTGTTTTATGTTTACAATACTCTTTAACTACCATTATCATAATTCTCGATCTATTTTATGTTTTCGTATAAGAAATCAGTGGCTAGAAAAGCAAAAAGTTGTGTCTGGATCTTTGTCTTTACTCGTGGGATAAATACATCCGCCGTATACATATCCGTGACATAGCAGATAAAATGCAAGAAAGCGCTTATGCTATCGCTAATTGCTTATGCTTACGTTAGTTACGTGGGATACAAATGTCTAGCCACGTCCTCTATCGGTAGAAAGGGTAGGGCCAAGAAATGCTAGCTTGATGTCGTAAAGGATGATATGCGTAACAATAGTTTCACTACACGGAGTGCCGATGACCGCGCGAAGTGAACATGAAAATGTAGGACAGCGGATCCCAAGCTTTGAAGCAAACGCTTGAACGTGACCAGGATTTAACGCTCTGATGATGATGATCCGACAAGTACGTCATAAGAATAACGCTTAAAATTTAATTAATTGATGAGAGGGAAAAAAAACTGAAATAAGTATGGTATTGTTTCGTTAAAATAGTCTACGTATTATAATAAATGTTGTACGTACATATATTTCAGAAAATGAGATAATCGTTTTGCTGGTGGACTCTTGCGTCATTAAAGTAGCTAATAGCTGTAAATGCGTAAGGGTGAATATAATTCGAATCTGTCTCGGTAGTAGTGTAAGACAGGGCTGGCCATCGCCATTAGGGTCCATTAGAGGCGAAGCACAGGTGTCTCCAATTTGGATACGCTACTGTCACAGTATAACTGCCAGTCAACCAAGTTTGAGCATTTCTTATAAGAACGTATTCGTCTTGCATACAATGTAATTTATGTTGAATGTTATGCGAAAATGAAATCATAAATGGATGACTCAATGCAATAATTTTTCTTCCTAATTATACATCAATCGCAATTATAGTAAATGTTTGTTTTGATGTGATAGACCTATGCTGATATCAAGTCGGCCCAACGAGCTGTAGTCAAGATAATTCTTGATCACAGCTTATACAAGGCTTTTACAGAATATTGGCGTCAAACCGTCCCCCATCTCATTTTCCATATCACATATCTTCTTTATTCTAAAGATCTATAGGCAACCTTTTTCCATTAGGACGGCTGTCTGGCTGTTTACCAACTTCGCAATACAATAGTTGTTCTGTCTCTTGGTCTGACATGAATATTTTGTTCAAGTAAATAAGTAAGTGGCAATAAAATATTACACAATGCTTGTCTCACCTGAAACGATGAATATCATTAATATACATAAAACAAGTAGGACAGCTTCTTGAATTCGTTACGAGTGACCACTGTAAATTGGCCGTAACAGGTAATAAAAGTCGAGTGATGCTACCGCTCGCTACTGGGGACAGATTACGGAGACAACTAGCTATATGTAGCAAAACAGTCGGAGCGGATATAATTAAATCCGTTGCTATAACTAAAAGTGAAAATGGTGGACTCACGTAGCATGTATAAGTATGTATTATATATCAGTGTTATGTTATGTAAGTTCTATTTCGGAAACTGTTAAAGTTGAAATGTTAGAGGAGACATTCATTTGTGTACGCACATACCGAATCGCACAGTTCGCATTTCTTATTATTCTCACAGCACAACACGCAGATGTATTTTTTTAAAGTCCTATTATCTCAAAATTTACTGTTTGGGATAAAAAAAATCCTACTCAAAGCGCAACTCTATATCTCAACCCTACAGGACGCGTAACGACTTTTCATTTTTCCACATTATATTACAGGAACCTTTTTGTTTTTAATTTAAATCTCTATAAAAGCTCTGATGTGTTTTTTTTGTAATCCGTACTGACAAAAAGTTATTAAGCTTTAAACTCTACCAATCAGGTTTAATTCAACTAGGCATGATTTCAGTGCTCAATTATTTCTACTATAGATATGGTTAGGTTAAAGCTTGATAACTTTGTCTCTTCAAGGATTACGGGAAAAACTTATCAGCATTTTTTTGGAGAGTCATATTTCCTACAAGAATATGTCCATCACAAATCTGATTTTTATAGAACTTTTATGGAATAAAAACGAAGAAAGATGTCCTCCTGTAATTTATATAGGCAAATGAAAAATCGTTGCGTCAATTACTTGTTAAAAATGTAATTTGTAATTAGTATTTCAAATACCTGACGCTGAGGTATTTTGTAATTAGTATTTCAAATACTTATGGTTGCAAAATACATTTCACAAAATACATTTAGCTACCTTATTGATGGGTGTGTTCTTCAGAAAATAGCGCTCGATAGCTTTCATAAGTTTCATAAGAAAATGGTGACCGCTAAATATTAGGTAAGTTCTGCAGTACTGGCCATTTAAAAGAAATATTTTTGTTTCGCTAAGATATATAATTTCAAATTAATTTTACTTTGAAAACATGAAATTCTTTTTTTAAAATTAGTCATTTGTTTATTGATAAGTGTTATGTTTTCTTCGCATTTGAATCTTTTTCATCATCATGGATAGTTAAAAATTCGAGTAATTATGGAATAAGAGTACCGTCGTGGCAGCAACGCGGCAAGAGCGACAAGCAACATCAACAACCTTTATGAGCGAACACTACAATGAACGTACCACTTGTTATTGGTTTTCCCGCTTCCATTCTGGAAATTTCGACCTTTCTTTATAGCTGGAGCACAACAGACAGGCTGACGGCCCACCTGATGGAAAGCGGTTACTGTCGCTTATGGACATTTGCAACACCAGAGATTTCATCAACCCGCTGCCAGCCTCGAAGAAATTTTATGACACCCTTTTTGAAGAACTCCATATCGTAGCGCTGTGGAAAAACCTCGGCTGGGAGCTCATTCCAAATCCCCACGGTATGCAGGAAAAAGGTTCTACAGAACCGTTGCGTACATGAGCGAAACGGCTTAAGGAAGTGGGGGTGAAATCCCACAGCATGGTGAGTGGTTCGGTGGTAGAAAGAGGACGAATACACCATTCTATACAGTTCTTCCGAATACACTCCGTTATACAGTCAGTAGAATACGTAGAGAGAGCGAAGTCTCTCATAAGGCCAAGCGTATCTAGACCACCTGTGAGTATGGGATCATCAACAACGTGAACAGCTCGACGTTGAATACTGTCTAGGGGATCGAGTTGGTAGCCAGGTGCTCCAGCCCAAAAGTGTGAGCAGTACTCCATATGCGGGCTCACCTGGGTTTTACAAAGCACAAAGCGTTGCCGCGGTGTGAAGTACTGCTTGGACCGGTTTAACATTCCCAGCTTCTTAGAGGCAAGTTTTGCCTTGCCTTCAAGATGGCTCCTCAACATCGTTCGCGATGTCAACACTGAGGATCCCAATACTCTTGGAGGTGGTAAGGGGAGTTCCTTGGAACTGAAGCGATTGCTCGAATGGAGTTTTTTTGGCAGATAATACGCAGACCTATGTCTTCTTGGGGTTGAAATGGACAAGGTTTTGTCTCCCTCATTCAGAGACTCTCTCTAAGGAATACTCTACTCAGATACAAGTCTAACCCAACTTTCCTCCACAAATGATCGAGGGACGTTTGCACGACCAGAGTACTGCGCATCGCCTGTGCTGGCATCCGCATTGGAATGAATGTTGCGAATAGACAACATATCAATGATATGTAAGATGAACAACGTTGGCGATAGCACACAACCCTGGGGCACACCAGCGTTGATGGGCTTGAAACTTGAGCAACAACCGTCGACAACGACTTGAATGCTGCGCTCATCAAAAGAGATGGATAGCCAGGTGCAAGGCCCTTCGGGTATTTCATACGATGGCCGCTCCGATAGAAGAGCCCTGTGCCAGACCCGGTCGAAGGCCTTAGCAATATCTAGAATTCTAGACTAACTGCCAGTGCTTCCTCTTTGCTCTCAATGGCTTCAGCCCAACGGTGGGTTAGGTAAACCAAGAGATCTTGAGCTGAGCGACTGTGGCGGAAGCCGTATTGCCGATCGTTTAGCAGCTGGTAATCTTCGACGTAACACAGGAGCTGCGCGTTGATAATGCGCTCCATCACTATTGAGAGTAAAAAGGTTATTGCTATAGGCCTATTCGACGTGTCTGTTACGTACCCTTTTTTGGGGACAAGGTGCACGTGGGCAATCTTCCACGAAGCGAGGACACAACCCTTGTAGTAAGAGAGAGTGAAACGTCGGGCAAGGACTGGCTGGGGACAGCTCAGCTAAACACGTCTGCAGCACAATGGCAGAAATGCCATCAGGGCCAGAAGACTTTTTGACGTCGAGGGAGAAGAGAGCACATCGGACTGCTTTTTGAGTAAAGCGCACCTCCAACATTCTAGACTCACACAGGGATTGTAGGTGGAGTTTCTCCTATGTCTCAAGAGTTGAATTGGCCGCAAAGATTTCACCCAGAAGATTGACTTTATCTTTGGCGGCGTGTACCAGACGGTCGTCCACTGTGCGCAGAGGTGGAAGAGACGCCCGACAAAAGTTTCCTTGGACAGCTGAGTGAATCCATGGGCGAGAGCAAAATCGTAGGCAGTAGTTCCTGACAGATCAATTCTCGAGGAACCCAACCACTCAACGTAATGAGCATTAAAATTTCGATTATGACTACCTCTGCTAAAGGATACTGCCCAAAAACTTTGTCGATCACCTCATGAACGAGTTCAAAAAAGCAAGCTGTTTTAGTCTTTGTGCATTCCCTGCCATGGGACCGATATACGCACGCATAGATTCGGGTGGAACCACCAAAATCTACGCGTACCTACAAGATGGAAATATCCCTATCTTCAAGGCCGTGGAGATTAGAATAAAAAAATATAATAAAATTAGGTTAACTTATTTCAGAAAAAACGGCAATTTCATAGGCAAGGGACCTAATAATGATTATTATTTGATTTTTGTGAGTATTTTATTTACATAACCTAACACCTGACGGTATTTTGTATTTTGTAATTTGTATTTTGTATTTTAAATACATATAGTTGAAATGCTGTATTTTGTATTTTATATTTTAAATACCCGACTTAAAAGTCGTATTGTAATGCGTGCCGACACGCACCATAGTGGCATGGTGGTTGTAAAGAAAATTGTGACATGCGAATTACGTTTGCTCACATTTGATTTGGCCCTCATTATCCCGATATTAGGCACAAAGGCGTAAGATCCCGTTCATTTGTCATGTGTACGAATATTAGCGTCACACTTTCACCCAATTTGCCGGTGTTTTTGAAACACGACGTTTTGATTGCTTCTGTCGCTGGAATGACTGTAATTCTGTTATTTTACTACTGTTCTACGAAAGTACAATAACTGCGTAATTTGATATTAATTTCATTTTATATGATTGACGTTTCTGTGATAAATGTTTTGAAATTTTGGTTGTGTGTTTGATGAAATGATGAAACTTCTTGTAAAAATATATAACAGACACGCAGCACATAAGTATACTTATACACGGTGATTGGGTAAAGGGTAGGTCATAGATAATACGCTATATATAGGGTAGGTATGGAATAATTAAGAAGGAATGGTTATTGAAGGGCTGGAATATTACGTTAAATTTAAATTAAAAATTATAGGTGTGTAATGTTATATTGAACATTAATAAAAAGTATTAAATGTTCATTACATATAATTCATTAATCTAGGCAATTTAATTTATAGTTTAGTTTTAAATATTGGTATATTAAATTACCTACCTTCTGTAGGAATTTCACGGAAGCTTTTCGTAATACGACTATATTTTATTTTATCTTGTTTGGGGAGCTCACGGCTATCATTAATAATAACTAAAAATGAGATAGATTTAGAGAAGCTATTAATAAGCCTCCACAGATAACAGTAAAAATAAAAAGAGAAAAAAAATGAAAATTATACAAACAAACAATAATTAAAATGTGCATAGATATAAGATACTGATAAATCCGACTTTAAATAGAACTTGACCAACTTGGCGCTTAATGCTACAATATTAGTAAATAAGTCTAGTCTAGTCTAGTAATCTAATTCTCTAGTCACATGGCACAAAATAAATTTTTAGATATTAGTCATGTCTGTCGGCCGAAATGTCCTTTTGACTATGTATGTCACATCCATTTTTCACGAAAGCTATTATTATTGACCTAGTGATAGTGTATACATACACAATAGTGTCAAGATAAAAGAATGTAAATAACACTGAAAAATAAAGATGGTACATATATGTAACCAGCAACGTAAGTATTAGGTGTTGGGACTATCATTATACAGACCTTAAAAAATTATAACGATGTTTCTTAACATTTTTATTTGTGAGTACCCCATTCTAATCTAGAAACAAATTAAAACTATTCTGAAATATTCAAGCCTAAAAATACTTTCAACAAAAATTAAATTTTGTGAAAAGTTACTAAGAACAATTAACAAAATAACATTTAACAAAATAATAAATAAACGTGGGAATGCGGCCAGCATTTCGGGAACGTTCCCCACTGACAGCGATCTGGACTGCACCTTTTACTTGTAAATATGTTTATAATAGTATTTAATTTTTAAGTTATTTTTGTAGTGTAGTTTAATTTTTAAGATGGTTTAGTTTATAATTTAGTTTTATTTTTTAAAGTTGCTTTTACTTTCACTACTACCTAATAAAATTGGTTCAAAAATAAAGTATAAAATAAATAATGCAACAATACGCTTATTTACTGTTCCGTAGCTAAATGGGACCCACGGAAGTGGCCACAGAAATCTTTCCTAAAGATGATCTTACTCTTTTAATTACATTACCTACACATATAGGATCGCATTTGATCGTAACACATTAAGTCAAAACGTGGTCTAAGGTGGAGCACACTTTCTTAAAAGTTCTTCACCTATTGGATTTAATCAACTATTAAACCCACACGTAACTTGAAAATACTCAAATATAAATGATTTAGGAAGAGCAAACCACTCCATAACAGTACGCATGTTGTGAAAGCATTATTTATAGTTACACAATTTTACTTCGCAATTTTCCGTACGATATTTGCAAAACCACCTATAATCTTCTTAGGTCCTTAATCGTATTTAAAATACAAATTATTATTTAAGCTTAATCGGGCCCAAACGTTGTACTTAGTGAAGCGGTAAATTGATAAAACGAAGAAAAACTGTCTACATTTAACATAATTCACACATGTTATCTTGCCTCGTGTTGAGTGCATAAGGCGGTCGGGCGTGATACCAAGCGATACAATGTGTTGCCTGCGTATACTATATCTACGAAGTTAGTCCATGTATGTAATAGGTATAGATTTAGGTTTCCGTCCGAGTCGAGAGTGGCGAGTTCACTCTAAGATCAGATTGTGTTCTGCGGCAAAGCGATAATTCAGCTCAATCTATGTCGTGAGCGCTCGCGCTTTGTTTTATCCGTTGGCTTCTGTGCGCCTTTATTTAGAAAATTGATGAGAAATGGTTTCCATTACGACCTACCGCCTTATAAAAGATATTGCAATGCTGTATTCGCCCTCCGTTTGTTCCGAGGGAAAGGAAATGAACGCAAATTTGTTTTCGTGATTGCGAGCTTTGAAACGAATATCGAATTGATATCGATATTATTTTCTTGTGCAATCGTATTTCACATTAGATATTTATGTTTGACCCCGCTCGCTGGAGCCCTTATCTATTCTCATACACGCTCGAGCTAAGTTTAGCTGGTATATTTTGTACCTATATTGTTAAAATAATATAGGAATTGCGTAATCAAAGTAAGCTTATATATAAGTTTGGATAAATTAAAGACTGAATTGAATGTTTTTATACATTTTTGCACGTCCTCCATGACCTTGTTAATGAATTATTGTACATAGATATTACTTTCTGTGTACGTACTGTGTGTTATCTTTGAACACATGGCTTAGTTCCCGAGGTATACCGGATTCGATGGTTACGTAAATGAAGCTGTGTGGAATGCTTAATACATAATATTGTACCTTATGCTGTAATGATGGGGGTTCATCTGCGATATTATTAAAGATTTAGACTGTGGCCTATTGCATTTTATTTAAAGCGTTAAAAAATTATGCCGTCATCGAATAGCTACATTTATTACATGTGTTATCTGTCAATATTTAACGTTATTAACAATGTCGCACCTCAAATAACACATTAAACCCATCGCCATATATGCATGAAACGGTTTATATCGGTAACAGTATTGCAGACAAATCCGCACCTAATAAAGTGGTCATTATATGAGACTGTTTCAATACTAGATAACGAATAAAAACATATATATATGTATACATTAATTACAAAAAAAAATTACTAAGACAAGTAAGTACTTGTGCATTGCATTCAAATTTTCAAAGTAGATCCTTTGAACGCTTTGAATGCGTGCATTACATAGTTGCCGTCCAATTTGCGTGCTCACATCTCACCACGAACAATCACCGACAAATTGGCCGACCACTGATTGCCCGCCGACGTTTATCAATATTGCAGCTACCATTTCCAACGCTTCACGCCCTTATTCGGCGACCTGCGCTATGATCGATTGAATGATTGTACAAGGAAACGACGACAGATGAAATATTACACTAACGTAACAGTCGTCGACGCCTTTGTTATCAATAATTAAACTAATCGAGCGGCAGCAATGAGACCACGATCATTAATTAAGCCCGTCTGTTTTAAAAACGATATCCACCAAAACCGTGAACTCTTATAATCAATAATTACGAAATTATATTCAAGGCGGAACTAATCATGCGCCGCTGTTACTGTCATGTATGCTTGAACGCACTGCGATTAAATGCGAGCGGTTTAGGAATAACTGAAAACGCAAAAACGCGTCCCAATCCGCACAGCTCTGGACGGTTTCGATTAATTTTATTTCATTACCACAATGAATTTCTGTTGAGCATAGCAGTTGTGGCTATCCTCTGGGCTTACCCGGTCGATAACGAATATGAAAACCGAACGCGGTTAATTGCCGTCCGTGCGTCACCATACTAATATATGAGACAAAAAAATCGCCTGTTTTAAACAGCTATCCAAATAACTTAAATTACGTTTTTAAAATTAGCCGCTGACAAAATCGCTAGGGCCGTGTTCTTGTATTGTAGGTGTCTGTTCAGAGAATGCCGTTACCTGCTACCGCGATCCCTCGAAGCGCACTTTAAGGTTAGCCCAATTAACAACAATCAATATAAAAATTTGTAAATGGTATATTTCTGTGATTAACTAATTTTAACATACTAATATCTATTCAATATTAAAATATTAAATTGTATTCTTTTTAGTCAACTCTACTAGAGCTTATGATAATATTTCGTAACTCTCGATTCAAACGGTTAGTATATTTTTCTGCGGTTTCAACCCGCTCGCGTTTAATCCCAGTGCGTGCTAAGCGGTAGAGTGGAGTGTACTAGTATGTGGGGAGCGGGCGATGCTCAGCAGGCTGCCGTTCGCCACAATGGCGGGGTCATCCGGCACAAAGCCGTCACGTTTACCGACGTGTCGAAATCGAGCATTCAAAATCGATACCGAAAAAAATATCGATTTCCGTAAATAAGTGAGTGTGGCACATTTATAATAATGATGAATGGAGCCATCGGTTGTTGTTCGCGCGTCGATATTGCGTATCGAATCGTGCAACCGTTCGAACGCCACTCAGGCTATGTTCATTGAGTGCTAATTGAAAACGAATATTTATGATACTGCACCATAAATCTCATGTAAACTGGGGCGTACTTGCTTTTATTCCTTTGAATGTTTGCGGTATTAAATCATAAGTGTATTGTTCGAATTGACTTGTGTCACTTAAATTGACCATAGAAATAATAATATATTACTCATGATTTTGGTTCAGAATAAATTCATAACATAATAAATTTAAATTTGTATATTTAGCGAATGTGATAACATTTGCTTCTTGAAAAACACGTACAGTGAAGAGTTCCCTAGTGGCAAAAAAAAATCTGAAGTGTTTGCCATTAGTCTATGCTACCAACCTCAAACAACGTAAAAAGATTGTAACCGGAAATATTCCAAATCTTAAAAGTTCATCCATACTTATATTTTGTAGAAATCAATTTTATTTAAAAATATTTTATATTCTACCATCTAATTTACCTAAAATTTTCTATGTTGTAGTTGACAATTTCGAGCGATACGGGTATATATTATGATTATGACGCTTTAAACGCATTTCTCACCTTGCACTGACTGAAATATAATAAATCATCGTAATTGTATATATACTTCAAGGCCTGTCTAAAGATCTCCATGAATTCATCATGTACACTTATTTTTTTCATTCTTCAGTTACATGTATAAGTGAGGGCTAGATGAGAACTGTACTGCTCATATAGCGTATTTTATACAATAAATACGCAACAGAAAACATATTAAAAAGGCGTATTAACATCGCACTCACGTGCAGCATTTGTGCGCTGCAAATTGTGCGTCTCAGGTCATCAAACGGCCTTAATAAACAACATATAAACAACTCAACGTGGTTTGGCTAAGCAACACCCTTCAACCGGGTTCCATCGTTAACGACGTTTAAGCCCCAACATCTTTGGAAGTATGTACAAACCGTACAAGAAAAGTGGAGGACCGGGATAGGTGGCGCAAACTTGGGGAGGCCTACGACAAGAAGTGGACAACGGTTGGCTGACGACGAGTCGGAAAAATATAATCAGACGAAATTAATTACACATTGCCATTTAATTTTAGCTACAGAAATTAAAGTGTATCTGTCTACCTATATCGTTAACCAAATTACAAAAAAATAATTTTATTAGCAATTAGGGGTCGCGAGAGAGCAGTATTAATTTAAATATAAAAGTTTAACCACATAAAGAACAGCTGTTGCCTATATTAAACAAAAGTCAACGAAGGTGCACGGCGACGAGCGCAGACAAAAGGGGCTACGACGTAAATGTACACCAATTCATCGCCACTAATTACGTAATTATGGGGAGAGAGGAAAAAAGAAATGGCAAGCATTCCCGGCGCCCAGTCGACACATTAGTCCTCGACATTTCTTGATCGTAATGTTTCTTTCTGCAAATTGAAAGTCATGGGGTACACAATATGGCGGACGACTACAGTAATCCATTATGTAATTGAATCATAATTATGCATAATTTGTTTAATTTAGGTAGTGCTGTATAAGGTTAATACACTTTTTGTGTAAGATTTCCTCTTTTGTGTTTTGCAGTAATCTTTAAGATTATTTTCCCTGAAGAACCTGGGCGCTTAGTTAGTGGTGGTTTACGTATTATTAGTGTCTCGTGTGAGATGTATACATACAGCACCCCTTTTGTATTCTCCAATTTACACATGTAGAAAATTATAAAAAAAGATAAATAAATAAATTAAAGTTATACAATAAATGGAGAAATTAAAGTTTACTTCAATTAATAAATATAATACTTTTCGAGGTGTTGTTCTGATGAGCTTGACGGCGTTTGGCTTGTTGACATATCCAACACAAGGGATATTGCGCCCTTTCTCGTATTTTGCTGGACACGCTTGCAGGAACACATAGCGTCATCTCAGAGCATTTATTTAAGCGGTTCAGCTTACCGCGGCCAGTTGCGTTGTTGCTACATTGCTTGATGATGTTCTGAGTCTATCAGTATTAGAATTAATTAAAAAATAACTGCTTTCATTCTTGAACTCTTGCTATCTTCCCTCTTGTTTTCCGGTGAACACCTTTCAAAATCTTTTAAATTTTTCTTACAATCTTAAAACCCAACTTACGTTGATAGAATGTTTTGCTCATGGTTGCTACAATAGTACTTCTTAGTCTAATTCTAAGTTGCTGTTGCAACCAATAAGATAAAATCATTGGTGCATATCAAGGAAGTTTATGATGTAGCGCATGTATTATTTCGGTGGGCAAATGATTAAAGCGGCGCACACAGGTGGGCAACGTCACCTGACACCAGCCTCAGAACCGGCCACTTCCGCCGGACGCGGCAATTAGTGACACACAACACATACATACACGCTACGACGATATGCTTAGTTGGCTTTAAGATATTTTTCACAATTATTTGTTATATCAATATTTATAAAAGTAATTTTTAAAGATTTCTCAAAATAGACAATAATAATAATCAATACAAAGGTCACAATACAATAAAAATGTATAGTACCTTACTTAAATTATAAGCTAATACTGGTGAAGGTAAATCGCCTTCCTCTCTATGTGTGAAATCTGTGGACACGTATTTTAAACACTTATTTTATTTTTATTTAATGACAATGAGTAGTATGATTTACTTTAAGAAATAATTCAATTCAATTTAGTCTATTGAAATCGATATACGTATACATTTAATTAAAATAATTAATTATACCTATGCGTGTATCTTAGACATATGCTAGCAGAATTACAAATTTACTCAAGTCACTACTACCTAGTTTAGCTAAATATGAATTTTAATATAATGTCTTAAAATACTAACAAAATAGTTTTTTGTTATATTATTTATTACTTTAGATAAAACTCATGCTACATTGTAATTACAACAGATTTATTACGATTTCCTTATTTATATAATTTATAAGTTAGAATGTTTTCTTGACTTATTTAGTTAGGTTTTAATGATTATTATATTATGTTAATTAGTTGTCTACCATTATTACTGTTTATATTATAACATTCGGTTTATTTATTACTGACGTAGTTCATAGACTCAATGGCAATTAACCTGTATTCGTTCAATTGAAAAAAGATTTTAAAATTTTTTACGTTTAATTTATGGCTCTTTGTCTTTTCCAAAACAGTATGATGGAACAAGCATATTACTCGTAGGAATGAGAAACTTTCAGGGCCCCGAGTTTGTGACTCAAATTGGCAATGGAATCGAATTGGAATTGTAACTTATGATAGTTTTGGTAGTCTATAAACCATCTCGGCTCAATGTTGAATCAATTTTGATTTGACCAAGATTGATTTAATACGTTTAGAGACCACGGGATATGTGATCATCTGTCAGTCGAATAGATCTTGACTTGTATAATTTTTTTTTGTTAAATTTATTATAGATACATACATACATACATACATAACTTCACGCCAGTTCCCTTGCGGGGTAGGCACGAACTACAGAGTGCCATTTAGGCTTATTCTTACACACCTCACTTGCCTCTTTGACATTCATAACTCTTGTCATGTTATAGATAGACCAGTAAAAATGCTACCTTTCAATCATCTCTTGTGACATTGGAAAAATCAATGCCAATTGCGTTAGAACCATAACCTTAGATGAAAGAAAGAACGAATCATCTCTCGCTTTGTGACGTTTTGTTATTGAAAACATAGGTCATCAGGTGGGGAGACATTATCTTTCAAGGCAGTCAAAATTGTGCAAACGTCCTTATACCTTTCCAACAATGAGTTGAAAAATATTGAAGAAAATCAAGGTGGTACATTTAGAAAAATGCTTTCAAAGAAAGTTAGTTTGAACAACATCCTTGGAGTAATTTTGAGATACGGGTTTTTCCGATTAAATGTTTTTTGTAATAGTTTCAAATGACTAAATAACAAAAAACACTGAATGTTGACAGCTGTATGGAATTCCTCATAGTTCATGCACGGCAGAGCAATTATCGTTTTTTTTTGTAAATAAGGCTGTATAATATTTATCACTTTTGAAGTTTCCACCAAAAATTTGAAATAATAAGGTAAATCTAAAATCCAAAATAGTTCTAAAGGAATCTAAAACAGTGCCAAAACCTTTTTAGTTAATGATAACTTCTAGTACATGACTACTAGAAATTTTGAGTATAACTAACAAATATATAGATCTGAGATATCTGAATTAGAATAATAAATAAAGAAACAAATAGTAATGCTTAGTACGTAAATTCTTTGGAGTATTCTTTATGAACTGCATTGGAGCTAATGGCATACAAAAAGTTCATCAGAAAGTGTATAATTAATAAATGAACTTGAAATTAGTATAAAAATGCGATCGGTTTTTATGAACATTTTTATCTTCACACGCGCCCACTTATCCGAAATCAAGAAGTAACGAAGCTTAAGATCCGTGTTCATTATTCATAATTTAAAATTAAACTTGAACATCAAAATTAAACCAGTTTGTATGATAATTAACGCGCCTTTTGTGGGGAAGCCATTGTTCATAATATAGAAAACTCTTATCAGTTTTGAGTGACAGCGAACTTGACTTTCCGTCTGAGCGCCTTAATTTTTTATGGTAATGCATTTTATATCTGACATCGTTGTTTAACTTTTCGATGTAGTCCATAGTGTAAGAAATATACAGGAATAGTAATCCCTCGATTATTTATATGTTTTTTAAATTTTTTATTGCAGGAGTTCAGCAGACAGGCAGACGACCCACTTGATGGAAAGCGGTTACCATCGCTTATGGACATTTGCAACATCAAAGCTGCTACAAGTGCGCTGCTGCTCTCTTAAGGGAGACTGAAACCTAGTCACTAATGCCGGAACACAACTCAAGGTTTTTATGGCGAATGTTAACTCGACTTATTTTTCTAAGGACGAAATTAATTGTAATGAATAATATTAGAATTTAGAAATGCTGCATTAACCGCCGATCTACAGCCTAAATACCCAATGTTGCAAGGTTGCTATTAGTGAAATTACTAAAATTTGTAATTCTTGCAGGTACACACGTGTGTGTAGGAAAGTAACTCTCAAACATATTGACTTAAAAAAGACCTTATCGAACATCGCCATGATTTTTAAATTAAAACTTCGGTAGATACTTCTAGGATGGGGAAAATGCACTGAATTCGCACGACCGTCACGCTAAGATACCAAGTTTTTATCTCTGAAGTGCAGTCCTAACGACTGATATTTTTTTTAAGGTCTGACTAATAATACTCCCCCCCTCAATTGAAACTGACAATACAACCTTTTTATTTTAACTGGATTGACAACATCATTGGATAATGAGACCATGTCTAGGTATCAGACATTAAAAATGATAACCCAAATGTGATACCAATTCAAAGTATTTTAGTGGTCGAATGAGCTTTATCTGTTGTAATCGCCGAAAGAATACTTTATTACAAATTAAGAAAAGTAATGACATCGCAATGGTGTCTAATAGGTAATTTATGCCTGATTATCAATTAATGGTATTCAGTGTAACTGTACATTATTTAGTTTAAGTTATATTATATTGATTTTTCACTAAAGGTCACTTTAAATAACTTAACGGTAACTGTAGAAAATAATAAATGTTGAACACCGAAATATATAAAATAAATCTACCGATAAAATTGTTAAACTGGCCACACTAAAATGATCACGATGTGTCATAATGAATAATGACAGTAACATTTAAATAGTAGCACAGATTAATATGATTATTTTGTTTTTATAGGCAAAGGAATTAATGTAAAGTTGTCCCCAATGACGTCATCGGATATTTTTTTTAAAAATCGAATTAAAAAAAAACTAACTCTTAAAACACAAAAATATTCAAATTAGTATCTTAAAATACCCTATTTTACATAATAAAAATATAAAATCAAAGGGTAATTTTTTTTGAACAATCCCCATTCCTCATAGTTCATGCACGGCAGAGCAATTATCGTTTTTTTTTGTAAATAAGGCTGTATAATATTTATCACTTTTGAAGTTTCCACCAAAAATTTGAAATAATAAGGTAAATCTAAAATCCAAAATAGTTCTAAAGGAATCTAAAACAGTGCCAAAACCTTTTTAGTTAATGATAACTTCTAGTACATGACTACTAGAAATTTTGAGTATAACTAACAAATATATAGATCTGAGATATCTGAATTAGAATAATAAATAAAGAAACAAATAGTAATGCTTAGTACGTAAACTTACGAAATAAGTTATCAAAAAGTGTATAATGAACTTGAAATTAGTATAAAAATGCGATCGGTTTTTATGAACATTTTTATCTTCACACGCGCCCACTTATCCGAAATCAAGAAGTAACGAAGCTTAAGATCCGTGTTCATTATTCATAATTTAAAATTAAACTTGAACATCAAAATTAAACCAGTTTGTATGATAATTAACGCGCCTTTTGTGGGGAAGCCATTGTTCATAATATAGAAAACTCTTATCAGTTTTGAGTGACAGCGAACTTGACTTTCCGTCTGAGCGCCTTAATTTTTTATGGTAATGCATTTTATATCTGACATCGTTGTTTAACTTTTCGATGTAGTCCATAGTGTAAGAAATATACAGGAATAGTAATCCCTCGATTTATGTTTTTTAAATTTTTTATTGCAGGAGTTCAGCAGACAGGCAGACGACCCACTTGATGGAAAGCGGTTACCATCGCTTATGGACATTTGCAACATCAAAGCTGCTACAAGTGCGCTGCTGCTCTCTTAAGGGAGACTGAAACCTAGTCACTAAGGCCGGAACACAACTCAAGGTTTTTATGGCGAATGTTAACTCGACTTATGCGATGTTGAACATACGCAATTTTTATCTCGTCGATTCGTTTTTTGTTTGAACGTCACATAATTAATTACTCACTCCTCCCTACACTATACCCTGACTTATGCAAATTTCATTCATTTCATTCATTCACTTGTCTTACCGTAGGAAGAAAATCACATTTCTTGTATGGAACATATGTTAAATTTTAACCGATATTAAAGGAATTGAAAGGTTTGTAAGATATAAGAACTGGCTATTATACAGTTATCGCTCAGTCCCAGTTATGGTTAAGTTCGTATTATCTATCTTTATATATATCATTCTTCTGTACGTGTGTGTGACTATGATGTGACTGAACTCCTCCGAAACTGTTGGACTGATTTTGATGAAATTTTATGTGTATGTGTTCAAGTGTATTCGAATTTACAATTAGACGCGATAGGTGATGTTGAAATCGGATCCAAGATTTTGGCGAATTCTTTTTTGTGTTTTGCTCTTTTTTGTGTCCCTCGATGTCTATCTATAGTTGGAACCAGTGGGTGGTGTTGGATTCCGCACCGAATTTATTTTTCAAAGCAGGACAACGTCTGTCAGGGCCGCTAGTAATATTATAAAAATCTAAAAATGCCGTGTCTGTACATTGAAGATATTTAAAAAGAACAACTGGAATAAACTATATAAACGACGGAGAACACGATGCAATTTTTTTAGATGTCTTGTCTGTTTGTTCAGGATTTACGTAAAAACTACAGGGCCGATATCGTTGCGGTTTTCACTGCTCGACAGAAAATTCCTAGACTTAAAATCTGCGTTACTTTTCATCTGGAAATTCCGCGGGAATTTTCCGGGGGGCCATTTTTAATTGTTCGGGTGCATAAAAATTAGCTTATCCCGACACAGTTTTCACTAAAACGACGTTACTTTCTTTTAAAAATGCAGCGGTATTTTGTGTGCCGGGAATCAAGCGGGAATTCCAAGTCGCGGGCATATCCTAGTTACTGAATATAATTCAAGTTTATGTATAAAAGGATATCTTGAGGTGATTCATCTAAATTGAAAGACAGAAACGAACCGTCTAATACCGGCTTGAGACAAATTTTTAAACTTAAAGACAAAATTATAACAAAACAGTTTTGAGATAATGTTTAGCATTTTCATTTCGAAATCACAGACACTTATTTATTGGTTTATTTATTGGTTACTTATTACACTTATTTATTTATAGGTTATTATAGTAATCCATTTTATTAAAAAGTCACGACACACACACACACGACGAAATACAATATAACTGAGTTAAGTTTTCTTTTATTGTCTTACTTTATAATGTCTATCTAATAAATTATGCATATTAATATGAATTTATTATCTATCTGCGTTAGACATGTTTCTACTATTATTTATACTTATAGGTTTGTTTTAAAGCTTATGTAGCTGAGTTAAATGAGCAGTTGACCACTGGTGCGAGAGTTACATTCTAAGGGGGCTACGGTCCGATGCAATTGTGAGGGGGATGGGGTATAGGGTTGCCAACTCTCCTTTTATTTTATTTTACAATTTTTGGATGACTATCAGCTATTCACATTATAATAATAACACATTAGTGCTAGTGAGGTAATTAACAAGTCACCATAGTTAGAAACAAATAAAGATATCTAATCAAAGATCAGAGAACTAAAAAGTAGAGAAAAAAAATAGTAATTTAATCACGAAAAATTTGTCTAACATACTCATTACACACTAAAATTCAAAATATAGATCATTGAGTTTATTCCTAAAACCAGACACCGAGGTACCGGTTATATGCAAATCATTTTAACATAATTTTAAAAAGAAACATTATTTGCCAAATCTGATTAATTGGTTAACATGAATAATGTATAATGTAAACTATGAGATATTTGCAATATGCGTTGCGTAATCTTCTAAAAGTCAACGTTATAATTTAAAAAGAAGACTCAAGTGTAATTTTATAAATTTTCTGTCCAAACGATAATAAGGACTTAACACGCCAGTTTCTCAAGTAAACTGTCTATTTACCAAATGCAAGTATAAATCAGATTAATTTGAAGTATATAGGTATATAACAATGTAACAACAGGTTTATAGTTTCTACGACGAGTTTACACGAAACAGACATGATAATACCGTGGGCTCGCCTTTCATGTAATCTTTGTATTTTACCTGAAATGTACTAAAACATTAAATTTAAATCAATATAGTTCATATTAAATTAGTCCACAGTTTAAATTCCGATGTTATGACACATTAACACAGACTGTTGGCCGGTTATCATAATATTCACCCACTTGCTTCACCATCGGTAGAAATTTGACATTAGTGTATCTATGGAGTTTAGGTCAAATTTTAACCAATAGTAAGGGAAATGAGCGTTTAGCAAGTATATAGGAACTGATTATAAGAAGGAAAGAGCCATCCATATATTCACAACAATATCACACGTTTTGTTCTCGACGAAGTGTGACAATGTGTGACAAGGGATGGGAGGAGTCCTTTCGTGAAATTTTAATGTAATAATATCTTGATGAAAATTGCAAAATATGTGATGTCACACTACGGAGGGAGGAGTCTCACGAATGTGACAAGGTGGAGAGGAGATAAAAACCTTAAGTTCCCGTGACGTAATTTGTTGATCGCCGCTCACATGCGTAACATTTAAACATAAATTAATCGCTGACACAAAGTTATTACACGAACCCTACAATATATATAGATGTATGTACAACTAAAGTACTTTTAATAGGTAAATTGCCAACCCTAGAATGGATCAAGGGGGCTGTGGGGTGGCAGCGATAATATCGCGATTACTCGCTACAAAACGGCCGATATCGCGGACTCATTACCAACACAAGTAAGGCGCATAATGGCTATTTACTAACGATCACTCCAATGATTTCAGACTGAAAAAACACTAGCGAAACGTCTGTTTTATTGTGTATTCATCAATAAACCACATTCCGAGGGAGTATTCTACTCACAGCGTATTGCACTGTGCCGTTTAAAGATGAAATCTAGTACAGTGATCTGCTTGTGTTACTCTGAAATGATAATTGAATGATCTGTTTCTAGTTCATTTAAAACTTATTATGAAGTAATTTTCATAAAATGTTGACACAATACAATTTTATTTTCTGTTAGATACAGTAACAGCTTTTTATTATAGGTAGGTATAACTGATTTGGCTTGACGTTGTAAAGAATGAAATGCGTACCAATGGTCTCAATATAAGGGATGCCGAAGACCGTGTGAAGTGGAGAAGAAAAACTGTCAGTCGTAGGGCTACCCGTTAGAAGTGACAACTTTGTGTCTGCGTGACGGTCACACGAGTTCAGTGCGTATCACCCGTTACAAATTGCGCGACATGGCTTAAGAAGTTTTCACTTCAAAAATAGGAAAGCAGATTGTAGCGCCGTTGCCAGCGCTCTAAACGCAACCGGGATGATGATACTAAATTTCTTTTATAGCTTCTACGCTATTATTAAAAAAGAGATAAAGCTAAAAATCTTAATTTTAATGGTTAAGTATTCTGATGACAGAACTGCAGGAACGCCTATTCTTAATGTATCTACACGAGAAATAAACATTACGTAACCGAGTGGCCCAGATATTAAAGTAGATCCAATGTCAGAACCATAAAATTACAAAATGACGGTACATGTTACCAGTGTTTTGTGAGCACGGGCTGGGTACGCGGAGGCAGCTAACCGCGAAACGTCCATTTCATTTCCATAATTTCACAAAATGGCAGATTAAAATCCAAAACAGCGCTGACAATCGGGCGACGCTGGCAGAACAATGCGACACGGAGCGTTTCCCGCGCATTATTCAATTTGCCTGTCAAAAAGTATGCGCGGGCGCATGACGCGATGCGATATCTACAAGGCTAATAAACGCCACAAAACGCTTACCATTATTATCTTTATCTCGGAAATGAAGTTGATATTATTCTATATCATTACATTTTTAATTTAACTATGTATGCATGGCTTTCAGAAAACATTATTCAACTTGATACATAACTTTTGAACTTAATTTACAAAATTTTAAATTTAATTAAATTGATTTAATAGAAACTATATTTTTTACATAATTTACAAATAATAATTACCTGTTGTGTGAGATTGGTAGTCTATTGTAGATCTGATAGATACACATCTGTATGTGTATTACAAGTCACTAGTGCTCCACTCCATGGCTAAAAAACTACTAGAGCTCGAGCCACGAAAGAAGTCCCACGGAAAATAAAGGAACTAAAAGTGGCGGCTCCGCTATTTGATAGAATTTTGTTCGTAAAGTGGCCAGGAAATAAATTTACAGTTTTAATTATGGAATATTTTGTATTTGTTGGGCAAATCACTAAATATTTTAGACCAGATATCCAGGCAGACGTTGTCGTGACCTGAAAAAATAAAAATCTAGGCTCCGATTACAGCACCACCTCCTGGTTGCAATCGTGAGTATAAACTATCCGGAGCCCACTCAAACACACAAAAAAATATCAAAATCGGTGCAGGAGATTAGAACGATCTTAGAACCCGATCCCAACGCCACCTACCGGATTCAGTTGTACATACATACATACATAACTTCACGCCAGTTCCCTTGCGGGGTAGGCACGAACAACAGAGTGCCATTTAGGCTTATTCTTACACACCTCACTTGCCTCTTTGACATTCATGCCTCTTGTCATGCAAGCTCGTCTGTTTTTAAAGCTCCTGATATCACCTTCTGCTAGTACACGATCAATTTGATCATGGAAGGTGTGTCGTAGCCTTCCACGACTTGGATTCAATTGTGTATCTAAATAATCCGGTGACCCACTCAAACACAATTTTTTATCAAAATCAGTAAAATCTAACTCAAATGTGAGAATAACTTAACAAAATATTGAAAAATAAACTAAATTATAAAAAAAATTATACAAAGAATGTAACAAATCGCTGCCAGAGGGAAGCGTGCCCAGAAGGCTAGCTGCATTACCGCGCTGTATGGCAATGCTGATTCGTTGCGCGAAATACGAACCAGCCTTCTAATGACGGATGTTATCAAAGAGTTTCTTAATAACTCAAATTTTGCGCGTACATACATTTCTACGATCCTTTTTTAATTATACAGATTTAATAAGAGGTTTAAACTATGTTTATTACACTTCACACTATTTAGTTATTTATATCTTTTTCAACAATTATATTTAAAACATAGTTTACAATCCAATGACACTGCCAAAGGTCTATGTTATTTTTCCAGTTGTAGCTCGGCGACCAAACTATTCAAATATAGAGTCCTAAAGTTTTTTTAAGGCCAGCTACAACTTCAACAGGAGACATCAAGTCCTAAGGGTAAAATATGCTTAGCGGCTGGAGAAAAGCCTTAACACTTCCATCGCCAAAGTACAATCAGGCTATTCAAAAGTCAACACAGATCAAATATCTTAACAATAAATGGCACAAAAGATAAGGGATATGTGCCAAGACCTCTAGTTGTCCTCTCTAGTTTTTACATAGTAATTCATAATAGGGTTTTTAAATAATTTTTTGCAAACAGGAAGTTAAAAACCAATTAATTTGGTTCATTAGCCGTTTAAAAAGTGCTAAACGCTGCGCGCCATATTTGAAAAGTAAGCTCGAAAAAGCGCGAGATTTCCTTACGACTACGTGACGATAACCTACGCCCCAACCTGTAAACAAGCGTGGTATTATTTCGAATATTGAATTCGAAGAATACAGGAAAAAATCATCGATTAAATATCATTTATATTCGTACATGCATCAGCACTTACATATAATGCTTATACAATTATGGTGCTGAGTATAAAGCATGCATTACGTTAAACAAATCAATCGATAAAAAGGAATTGATTATAAAAAAATGCATACAGTGTGCAGGTGAGTAATCGCAACAGAACCCGACGCGACGGGACTAAAGTGAAACGACTAATTACCCCAGTGGTCGGCGGCGATAACATCTCCACACAACGTCCGCCAATGCAATCCACCCGGCGCAGCGTAGGTATTGACGCTCAACTTGTACAGAACTTCAAAGAGCTCTACATATTACTTTGATAAAAATATTGAGAATATTTATAAACATTAA
Source organism: Dendrolimus kikuchii (assembly GCA_019925095.2). Lineage (NCBI taxonomy): Eukaryota > Metazoa > Arthropoda > Insecta > Lepidoptera > Lasiocampidae > Dendrolimus > Dendrolimus kikuchii. Next base: position 9,167,303 of record CM034391.1, on the reverse strand, counting down.
AATGGCTGTAGAAATTCTTTAATACCACCCATGATCAGCAAGTTGGCTCGTATTTAGCGCAACGAATCAGCATTACCATAGAGCGTGGCAATGCAGCCAGCATTCTGGGCACGTTTCCCTCTGGAGCGATTTGTTACATATCTTATATTAATTTATTTTAAAATTAGTTTATTTTTAAGTATTTAGTTTAATTATGATATAATAAAGAGTTATCTCTCTATCTAGTAGCTAGTTTTACCAACTTAGCTTTTTATTTTAGTTTTTAATTTTGGATTGTAAAGAACATAGTTTTACACTAATTCTTATTATTCTCATCCAGGAATTAAATCCCGGTTTTGTCTAGAGCATCGGTTTCGGAGCCCGAAGTCCACTTTCCTTTCTCTCTTCTATTTTACTTCGGAAAAAGAATCCATGAAATACAAAAAAAATTACAACAGATATATTTGGCTAATCTATACTTCTATACTAATACTAATAATATTATAAAGAGGTAGTTTGTGAGTTTGTGTCGTTGTAGGGGGTAATCTCTGGATCTACTAAACCGATTTTAAAAATTGTTTTGCTTTTCCAAAGTTACGTTAACAGGGAGTGTCATAGGCTATATAACATGACGCTATATACCACGGGAGCGGGATAGAGCACGGGTGAAACCGCGCCGGGCCGCTAGTAACATATAAATATAAAAATGTGTCTACGTAAATATTGTATTTATTGCTTTGCTAAAATAGAAATAAGATATTATATATCAGCAGTTTTTTTTTATTAACTATACTTAATTATAAAAATATAATTTAATGAGATGTATTTGTTTTATATAATACTACCTGTCCCGGCAGACGTTTTTCTGCCCTGAAGAAATAAAGTTTAGAACGATTGCAGCGTCACCTACCGGGTCCAAATGTAAGCTATCATATCTTTCAAGTCGGATCAAACTGCACACGGTGTGCAAATTTGATTAAAATCGGTCAAGTAGTTTAGAAGTCAATCGCGGACAAACAACGTGACACGTAATTTATATATATTAAGATTTTGTTAATATAAACAAACTAGCACTAAAACGTATATGATATGCAAATGGCTAATAACAAACGATTGCAGCTATTTATAAATTAATTTAGTGGATATTAATTATTCATAGTGATTTTATTAGTTGTAACATGTACGTGCATAGGAATAGTTTACCTCGGTGACTAAACGGTGGTTGATATGGCCGGCGATAATATCACGTTCGTGTTTCATAAAAATAGCTCCGATTAGCTATTCAAATAGTTTGTTTGGTATGTATTTATTTTAGAACAATTCTTGAATTTTAAATTATTTTACTGTAGTAAATTATTAGTGTGATTTATATAAGTCAAGTATTTATTTAGGTTCATAATTCCTGACATATTATATAATAGATTGGGTCTGGTATTATGTTTAAAAATAGAATACATACACAGAGTGGATGGCAGCGGCGACGAATTTACAGGCTTAGATGTATGCCTTTTATGTACTTATTCGTTTCTTCTATTTTTTGCATGTTGCTAATGACCTTTTATCTGTGCAGGAACGGAGAAAGAATACTAACTCCTGCGGTCAGGCGGCCTATCGTAAGAAGCGACATTACAACCCACAGCCAGGTAGTAGGGCACTTGCCCATTTGGAGGGCTACCACCCCTGGTTTAGAGCATGCCGCCATAACAACCTTGAGTTGTGTTCCGACATCAATGGCCAGGTTTCAGCGTCACTTAGGAATCCGGTAACACCTTTGATGTCGCAAATGTCCATAGGTGACGGTAACCACTTTTCATCACTGTTAGGGCGTCAGCCTGTCTACCGTACTCTAATAATAAACAAACTTAACTACGATGTTAAATCAGAGAGTATGGCAATATGAATTCCATTTAATCACAAACAAAATAAATCACCAGCTTAATTTTAAATGCTTTGAATTACAAACAAAGAAGATAATTTACGATCTCAGTTATCATAAATTTTCTTATTATGACTTGTTTTGAAGAACAAATTTCAGGATCTTATTTATTTGAAGACAATGCTCGGTTGCGAATCGACAGTTGAAATAGTACCTTGTCTGATAAAAGTTATTTCAATGCATGAGAGGATTGGCTTTGCCAAAATCGTTGGGTTGCACGATTACACTAATTTGAACGAAATTTTCTACATTTTCAATGTCATAAAAATACAACTTATTTCTATGATAATAATAATAATCAGCAGACAAACACACATATTGTTTATCCCCAAATTAAGCAAGTTACGCTTGTTTATGTGTAATAATAAACATACATAGTAAATAACGGATATTTACTATACCAGGACTCGAACCCGGAGCCTCTGCATTGCAGTTAGGTAGGCCGACAAAAGCTTAGTCTGCTCAACCACAGAGGCTGTTTCGTCCATATATTAAGATATGGGCACTTGCAAACCGACTATGCTTGGATTGGCAAGCAGGATATAAAAAAATCTATATTTGACATTTCCATAGAAAAATCCTACCAAGCACTATATATCTTCTCATCCGTTAGTAGCAACTTGTCAGTAGTTCGGCCGATAAAGTATACATTATAATTATTAATTGAAACCCTTTGCCTTGTGACCAGTTGTACTCATGGCATTGTAAACAAAACAGACAGTTTTACTATATTATGGAAATTGAGTAATGGGCATAATTAATCATATAGGTGTGGATGATCGGCGTATAACGGTACGCATCATCGTGTATTCATTCTTTTTCATCCTCGATGTAATCTATTAATTTTATTCTGTTCTCCATATAATGTATTCTCCAGTTTATCTCGGACAAACTATGTATTTATTATTATCCTCTTTGTCTGATACAATTTAATTTTTCTTTGTACGAAAAATTTGACGAGGCTTGAATATTCGTGTTTGAGAGAAGAGGACATGAAAAAAATATTGTCGGGAAAATTGTTTTTTTTTTTATATATTAATCATAAATGATTATATCTTCGATATGTGTGCTACAGACTTCGATGTTATAGATTTCACCAAAGGGCTAGACCACATCTTCAAGCCATCAATAATGTACATTAATAATTTTACTACCATGTAGACTTATCTAATATCTTGCTTATTATGTTTATCTATGTTTTCAGACTTTTCCTGGCCTGTTCACAATTTCTTGTTGTTTGTAATATACTAATAAATATATTAATAATTTACTAACATTAACCTATTCTGTGTTCGTTGCTTATTTCTGTTTTCAGATGATCCAGAGGCTGTTTTACGTTTGCTTGTTACTAATATATATCTAATTATGTGTTTTAAACTAATCTCTTCATTGAATATATATTTTTTATTATATTCTCTAGCTTTTCCGGATTTCTAACCCATAATTATATGGGTTGATCGTTGAAATTTTCTTTGTGTAACTAATTAAATTAATTTTGCAGGCAAAGCTAATGTTCTTTCCTTACAGAGATATTAATAATATTGTGTTAATTGTTTAAATTTCAGTAATTATGGAATATTTGCATTCAATAAGTGTTTGTATGTATAAAACTTGTATTATCCTTAAAGGCCTGATTAATAATGTGTAGTTAGTTACAGTATATATTAGTTAACATTGATTATGGTATACCTAGCTGTAAACCTTTAAACATGTTAGGGTTCTTTAATCCGTTTCCGCAAACTTCTAGTTTAATGGGAACGTTCCCTTAACTTATCTAAATGTTAATAATGTGTAGTTAGTTACAGTATATATTAGTTAACATTGATTATGGTATACCTAGCTGTAAACCTTTAAACATGTTAGGGTTCTTTAATCCGTTTCCGCAAACTTCTAGTTTAATGGGAACGTTCCCTTAACTTATCTAAATGTAAATATTGTGGAAATATATAAATTAGCATCCATTATGGGGTTTTATATGATTATAATATGTAATGATAGGTAGGCTCGTTTACTATCTACTGACCTACTTTTTTTAGAACTTAACTAATTACTGTCCTTAGTTTATATATTATATGGAGAATGAGCTATATGGAGGTAAATTAATTTAAAGTAAATCTTACTTGACTCCGTTATTAACAGATAAAATTGTTTGTATATTGTTTTAGCTTTCATAGTTAAGTAACTTATTAAAGTTTAATTGCAAAACCTGAGCATGCTAATATACTACTTAAGGGGCTATGATGCATAGTCTCTTACAGATAAAAATATACTAAACTAATTTCATTTCATTTAAGGATCCATAAATATAAAATTGTCTTTAGAAACTTAATTAAATGACATTACTTCTTTATAGTTGAGAATTATTGGAAGCTTTTGACGATTCTTTTCAATTAATATAATTATCAATTAATTTGTTATGGAAGATTAATTAATTATATGTCAATGGGGTTTTACTTATAGGAGTGCTCATCTTGCTGTTGCATACATGTTGATGGACGTGACTATAGACTCTTACTTGTTGTGTCTGCTGATTGGAGATGGGGTGTTGATTGTAAATGTCCATCTACTCCTGTCGCAGTGAGCTTGAAGTCAGACGTCCTAATGAGTTTTGATTGTTTTTTATATAGAAGATTTATTACTGACCCAGGCTGTGAGGTCATAGTTTTGATTTATTATTTAGTCTATTTATATATGTGTATATATTTATATATATTTTATAACACTACATTATTACATTACACTCTACAACATACATGCGACTTGTTTGGGAAAGCTTGATGGACTTTAAGAAATTTAAAGTTTATTTGGTTTTATTCATTTAAATACTTTCCTGTTTAGGAAGTTTTGCCTTTGGCAGTTGGTTTGGTTTAGTGCGATAGAGTTGCTTATGTGAATCTAAATTTTGTTAATGAGATCTATTGAAATATATTTATTTAGGCAAGTGACTCTGTTGACGCTTAATATGTATTAAATAGGCATAAAACTCTTATGAAACAACAACTAGTTAGATGTGAAAGCACATATTGGATGATTTCATATTAATTCAGGTTAGGACCGGAGTTTTCCAGAATCTCGGAACTTTGGGCGTTGAATTCACGACTCAACGCTTATCGGGACCGACTAACCTAGGATGGTTATTCGACAATTATCCAGGTTTTTTCGTGCGCTGCTTTTAAACAAATCTAGATTGCTATTATAATATGTGTTTGGTTTTACATATTGGCTTTAACTGATTTGGTAACTTAGGGTTTGGGGCCGGTTTAGTCGTGGATCATCCTGGAAACGCGTGGGCACCTCGGGGATAAGCTGCCGTTCGTGCAGGAGGATCATTCGAATCAAAATTTATTTCTTTTCCAAGATATGTGATTCCATGAAAGTCTTTGAAGTAGTTAGGCCAGGCAATTCTGACTGAATTGGAAAGGATAATTACTAAGGAATTATATTTGAGCAGTATTACTGATGTTGACACCCTTAATGTAGAGTACCACCATCTCATGACTATTTCAATTTAAACTTTACGGTGCTATGCTCTCATCTAGAGGGTTAGGGTCATTAGACGGATATAAGGTTTTGCCACCCAAATTTATTTAAAATTTCATTTTTACCTTCACGGCGAACCTGAAACCTGTCTTTGACAAAGGGGAAACAAATAACATGAGTGAAGGTGTCCTCCACTTAATTTTAATTTTATCCTTACTTCATATTCACGGAAGACCATCCTGAAACTCTTACACCAATAACTTAAAGGGAATTTTATGAGATGTAGAGGGTATCAATGCATAATTTTCATTTAATCCTAATCTTTAATTCATTGTGATACTGCTATCTTGCTTGTGGGAGTTTGCTGAGGTATTACTCCTCATATTTACAAAATTATTTGATATTTTGGAAGAGTGACTCTGGTGTGGTACGTTCACTCAAGTCTTATGGCTTTTCCAATTCATTATATACTTTAAGGCACTCCAAATGTGTTTGCAAAAAGTGTTAGGATGTACTGCTGGAGAGTTTCTTGTCAGTTCTTCTCGCCAGCTACATTGTGAACTGACTATACAATGAATTCTAATTAAAAGTTAGGAGTTACTTCCTTGGTTTTGATGTGAGCTCATTTACTGATAGCTAATGCTGTGGCATAACATCAGCCAGGTGGACAAGGAGGGCTGCCTTACACAAAATTATATAATTTGTTTTGAAATGTTCATAGAAATACTTTTGGATTAGGCAAGGCGTACACAGGTGATGAGCTTATATCATGAGATATTACATTTGTCATTATTCATACCACATTACACTTGCAATATATGTTACTACAAATTATTATATATATTACTAGAGTTTACCCCGCGACTCCGTCGCGCGTCAAACTCTAGTGTGTACCTCTTGTTTTAAGAGCAGGCGTTAATACAGGATATATTGTATTGTATTTTTATACATACATACATAAATAACTTCACGCCAGTTCCCTTGCGGGGTAGGCACGAACAACAGACATGTATTTTTATGTTGGTGCTATTTGCCCTCGGGAGATTTACTTCATTTTATATCGCAAACTATCCCATCTATCGGGATGAATAGTATCTATGTCCATTTTTGGTATTTAGACAGACAGATCAAGTGAAAGTCGTTTTTTTAAAGATTATGAATTTTTATATCTATAAACTTGATAAATGATTGGTCCCCCATACAAACTTTAATACCCTATTTCAACCCGTTCTAATTTTATTTATATAACCAAATATTGTGTAAACTACACAAACGACCAAAACTACCAAACGTACTAAAACTGCCGAAACTACCAAATTTACCAACCAAAACTACCACAACTACCTAAACTACCACAATTACCAAATATACCAATCAAAACTACCACAACTACCAAAACCACCACAACTAACAAAACTACCACAATTACCAAAACTACCACCACTACCAAAACTACCACAACTACCAAAACTACCACAACTACCAAAACTACCACAACTACCAAAACTACCACAACTATCAAAACTACCGCAATTACCAAAATAACCGAATCTACCAACCAAAACTACCATAACTACCAAATCTACAAACCAAAACTACCACAACTACCAAATCTACAAACCAAAACTACCACAACTACCAATACTACCACTACTACCAAAACTACCACAACTACCAAAACTACCATAACTACCGAAACTACCAAATCTACAAACAAAAACGACCACAACTACCAAATCTACCAATCAAAACTACCACAACTACCAAAACCACCACAACTAACAAAACTACCACAACTACCAAAACTACCACAACTACCAAAACTACCACAACTATCAAAACTACCGCAACTACCAAAACAACGGAATATACCAAATCGACCAACCAAAACTACCAAATCTACAAACCAAAACTACCACAACTACCAATACTACCACTACTACCAAAACTACCACAACTACCGAATCTACAAACCAAAACTACCACAACTACCAAATCTATCGAAACTACCAAATCTACAAAACAAAACTACCACAACTACCAAAACAATCGAAACTAGCAAAACTACCACAACTACCAAAACAATCGAAACTAGCAAAACTACCACAACTACCAAACCTGCCAAACAAAACTACTAAAACTACCTAAACGACCAAATTGACCAAAATAAACAAAATGACGAAAATGGCAAACCACAAATAAAAACCTATCCTATTTTTCGGGATAAACTTTACATAAATCTATCCCAAAATCTATCCCTGTATCCGGGATGAAAAGTATCCCTTGGCCACCCTCGGTATTCAAATTACATATGTACCGAGTATCAGCCAAATCGGTCCAATAGTCTTTTCATAAAAGGATAACAAACAGAGAGACAAATATACTTTTATCCCGGAAACTATCCCATTTTCCGGGATAAAAAGTATCCTATGTTCATTCTCGGCATCGAATATATATACTGAGTTTCAGCCAAATCGGTCCAGCAGTTTTTACGTGAAAACGGAACAGACAGACAGACAGAGTTACTTTCGCATTTATAATATTAATAGGGATGCACCGATCTTTGAGAGTCTACCTGTTTCTTGTTCAACACTTCTATATAACCTACCTTGTGAACATAGGGTTAACAGTATTGCAATGAAGGGTCCCTACTACTAGATGATTACGATTTAAGGCTATTATTATATGTTTTATTCATTTAATAATGTTTATTAATTTTCATTATAAATTCTTTAATTTAATATTTCACTCAATGCTTCTTCGGCTTGAGTTTGTCATTCCTTTGGACGGTTTGGTCTAGGGGGGGAGACGTCACAGGCGACATTACAACTACTTTATGTATAAAATACTCGAAAATGCAGCCAGTATTTTGGCACGTTTACAACTGACAGCGTTCTGGCTCTAGATTTTCTAGTTTAATTTTGATTTTTATATATAGTTTGTCTAGATTAGTATTATAATTATTTATACATGGATACCATTATGATCTAGAAATAAAGCTCTTTATCCAGGAGGAACGTTGCTAGTGTTCCAAACTTTTGAATCAATATTAAAAAAGGTAACCGATTCAATGGTATACATCTTTACGACACCAATAGTATGTTGTAGATAGTAGATCATAGTGTAATAGTTTTTTTAAGTAAAGATAGACATTAAGCTTTAATAAAATTCATTAATAATACGGCGTGTAATTCTAATAAGAAGCACACTCCGCGGAATATCGCGTGTGAATAAAATGATTTTAAAATCAACGATTAATTCCATTAACAGGCGTGGTTCGCTTTGATGCTGTTCACATAAATAAAAGTATTTAGTATTAAGGGCTGTGTGATTATTTAATAATTTGAAATGAGAAAATTTTTTGTGTTTTTTCCCTCCTGATGTATCACTTCATAGGTTTATAGGTCATTGAGAAGGCGACTTTGTATTTAAAACTTATTAATATAACTGATATAGAAAGAAGACTAAGGAGCGTGGGATGGACTATGGGCATGTAATGAGGAGGGATGAAAGTTACGTGACAAAAAAAATTAAATTAGAAGATTGATATACACAAATAAATGTAAAGGTAAACCTAATAGAGATAGATGGATTATATGAAGTAATAACATGATGATTGTTGGTGTGACAAGAGGACGTATCCCAGAAAAGAGAGGTATGGAAGGAAAAGAGATATTGTACCGACGCGACCTCAAATTATTGGGAGAATGTAAAATAAAAGAGATAGAATAATAATATGTTCATGTCGATCAGTAGTAGTTTATGTTTTGAAAATAGTTACCTACTTATTTTGTTTGAAGACGGGTGAGTATTATCTATCGATATCTAACGGTGATTAATCCAGTATTTTCTTATCAGACTTCTTCGATAGTTAATCGTTCCAAACACATGCAATTTTGTATGCTAAACTTGTAATTTTTTCTTTTATAAATAACATTTATGATTTAATATAAATTATATTGCAGAATCACAAAAAAGAAACAATATGTCAGCGTACAAAAAGAAGAAGAAGAAAAACGATACGGTAGAAAACTAGTCTTTAATAGATTGACGAAAATAAACAGGACATGGAGTGGATTGTGGGATAAAAAGGATAAAACCGAAACACTGACTTTTTTATTTATTAACATGTATGTAAGTACTACAGTGTACATATAACATTACTAAAATACAGAGAACAGTTAAAAAGGGGTCCCAAAGGAGACTTTGTTTCCCGTTCTAGGTCTCCTTAGAGCCTGTGTGGCGGGCCACAATAGGACTAACTTCGGTCATATACTCGTAGTACTGAAAGTATATAGAAATAATATTTTCTACTGCTAGATTAAGAATTATATATAGGTTAATAATCATAAAATGATAATAATAACAATGTGCTTTTCTGTTTGTGTGTGTCTGTGTGTGTTCGTCTGATAATTTTAGTTTTTGTCTCTTCTGCAATTTTCAAAATACTAAACTCTGAGCTATATACATTATTAATGCTTTGCTTGTCAGATCTAACTTTCAAGAGCAACAATTTTATTTATTTAAAATTATGTATAACTAGAATTCAAATCCCAGAAAGTAGCTTTATTTTATTGACATATAAACTTAATTAGGGTTTTTTTTATAAATATAAACTTTCAATGAAAAATTATCTAACTGATGATGAAAAACCGCTTACAATTAATGTGTTGCATAGTTTAGGAGGGGTTAGCAGATATACAGACAGACAGACACGGAAAGCGACTTTATACTATGTAACAAAGATACAGGTGTGTCGTTAGTAAATTCTATAAATTTATTACCTTCAAAAATGTGGTAATGCTCCAAAAAGATAGCGAACTGTATTTAGGTAGTTTTTTTAGGAAATAAAGCTACAGTGAAACCTGGATAAGTGGAAACCTTGATGTGTGAGAAAACGCTGTTATTGATAATTACAATGAGGTTTCGACACTTTTGCACTGAAATACCTCTATTACTGAGAATTTTCAAACCTTTTTAACTGAGACTTGAATTCTTAGATTTTTAGATGTTTATCTCTATAATTGGGACTTTCTAGCTAAGTAGCCCGTATAAGTGAGACCATTTATCAAACGTAGACAAGTTATGACACGTTTGTTTACAAACAGTCTTATACCTTCGTTTATTATCTTTTATATAGTAATATTTCCACCTCTTTACATGAAAAATGGTATATTTCGACCACTAATAGTGGGGACCTTCTATAAATAAGACAACTGTCATGTTAACCGTGCAGGAACGGAGAAAGAATGCAATTTCCTGGGGCCGGACGGCCTGTCATAAGAGGCGACAAAACAACCCTCAGCGACGTGGGTGGGTATTTGCCCGATTGGATGGCTACCACTCCTGGTCTAGAGTATGCCGTCATAACAACCTTGACTTGTGTTTCGGCATCAGTGGCCAGATTCCAGTCTCCCTTAAGAGAGCAGCAGCGCATTGTAGCACCTTTTGTGTTACAAATGTCTATAGGCGATGGTACCCGCTTTCCATCACGTGGGCCGGCTGCCTGTTTGCTGAACTCAGCAATAAAAATAACCTGCCTATTTGAGAAACTGGATAAATGCAAGTGATAGAAAAAATATAGGTCCCTCAGATCCCAGTTCTCAGGTTTCACTGTATATACAACTGTATGTCTTTTTTCAGAAAACAAACGTCATTTTTTTCCCGCATTGCCAAAGTCACTAAGGAAGTAAATGCCATTTGACGCATAACATCATAAAATAAGCTGTACTGAAAGGTATTTTAAACGTGTCCATTAATTAATTACCTATGCTTGTACAAGGCAGGTGTGCTCTTGACGATTGCATTAATTCATACTAAGGGTACGTAAAAGGCATTTAATAAAATTGAACTTTATTAAAAATTTACATGTTACTAACATAAAGAATTAATATAATAAAACTTGTTAATAAACTACGTTTGTTATATATAGCTTTAATTATTAGCAATAAATATTAATTTAATAACTTTATTTCCAACAAAATAAATGTTAATCTGATATAATATATTTTTTTAAATTCAAATGTTTTAGTCGGATTTGCATAAATTCCAGGTGTCCACATATACACGGAACTCAAGGTGTTTCTGTTGCCTTAAAAAGTCACGGTGTTTCAGCGTCTATACTCTAACGCATACGTGTTTCATCCTAATGACGGAGTTTACACTTAACAGAGATCATGCATAAATTATATTGTATTTGAATAACGAAGTGCTGAGTGTGGGGAGAAACGACATAACAAGAAGGGCAAGACCTTAATAATTTTGTTTCTCGTGATGTAGTTGGTGTATTGTAACACTTAGAACAGCTCAGAAGGATTTAGGGCAAGAAAAGAACAGCAACTATAGCTTTAATAAAAAAAGATTTTAAATGACAAGGCATATCTTACATTGCTGTTTGAGAAATTTAGATAATATTTCATATAAGATATAGTATAAAATACTATATTTAAATTATTTAAGTTTATATATAAATCGAACACAATAAAAAATCCACCGGTTCTGCCAACACGAAACTAAAACTGTAGCAAGTTCTCTATGGTCAGAGACCTTGAGTTATAATTTGCACAGTTACCACACAATATTTGAAGTAATTACTGTTATCTACGTATAATTATGATAAATTTTAGAAAATTACTCCATATAAAATTGACGTTAAAAACTGAATAAATAAAATATACCAAAGTTACTATTCAATTAAGGAAATATCTGATTACATCGTTCAGAAATAAATGTTTGAAAATATATCTATACTGTTCAGGAATAAACGAAGTACCAGCAAAAATCATTATTGACATTAAAAAATACAATACTACGCAAAGTAATTAAATTGAATGTAATAGTATAAAAAGATATATTTTTTTCAATATTACCTTTATACATTAGTAAATGAAAGAGTTATGTAACATTTTAAAGATTTGGTTTACTTTTTAATTGAAATAAAGATTTATTAATGTACATTTTATGTTAGTTTAATGTAAGCTATAATAAATTAAGAAAAGGTACGATGGGGCTGAAATAATCGAAAAACTTCAAAGCCTCTTTAAAAACAAAGAGAGAAAAAAAATGATATATTATTTGATTTTAGAAATAGTGATGACCGCTTTATAGGCATATACAAAATGATAGCCAAGAAATACTTTCTTGCCCATTTTGTTAGTATTTACACATTGTACTATATCACTCATATCTTCAATTGTAATGTGTAGCAACCCTAATTGTATAAATGAAAGACCTTTTCTTTTACTAGAAACGATTAAGAATCGACATACGAGTACAACATTGCAACGTTTCGACGGCTTACTTCGCCGGCCGTACATTTATTGAACACAATATGGACAGTTTAACTATTTTAATTGCTTCCATTAGCTGCGTTTACGTTACCGGCCTAATTAAAATGCAAATGTGCATAATATTTTAATATTCCTATGCGTTCAATGGATAAATGCAACGTTATTTGAAATACTGTTGCCTTTATGACTAGTATTTTACCATTATTAATTTATAATTATATCAGCAGTTTTGATTATGTTATAAATAATAATAGCACTTACATTTTAATTATATTTAAATGATCTATACATATGTGTAATGGCATACAGTCATGACGATTTTGTTTTAATTAACTTTTAAAAAAACAATGTTTCCTAAATTTAACGGAATATTTAGCTTTCAGTTTAATTCAGCCGTACAACCAGTAAAATTATGTATAAGCTGTTAGCTGTTTATTTCGACCCGTGATTATCTCAAGTGTAGATACTGGACTAAGGGCTGATCATGCGAAGTTTGAATGAGGAAGTACTAAAGTGGACCCCGAGCTCTGAAGCGGACGCTCCAAATGCCGAACTGGGATTTGTTATTATCTAATTGTTGACATGCATTGACTAGAATGATTAAATACGAGCCTAAGCCAATTTTATGAACTCACCGTGTATTAAACAATACCGTTTTTACGAGATAGGTTTAGTCGTGAATTTAAATTTCAAACAAGTCACCAGGCTAGCATAAGTAGTTCGTTTTTAATATTCCATTTAGCTAATAAATAATAAAGATTTGGGTATTTGGTTCAAATATAAATTACGACTCATTTATAAAATTATTAGTAATTTATATTGAATAATTAGATATTCATGCCAGCTACTGTCACTATATGGGTGCACTGTTACTGAAGAACGGCGTATACATATATCTGATTTTGTAAACGTAAAGCAGATATAGAATGAGCGCATGATTAATAATTTTTATCTTTAGCCTATAGGTGTTAGAACTCTAAAAGAAAAAATAAGAAATGTTATTGTTTCTTACTAAAATACGATAAAGAGTTGCGAAGAGTATATACAAACATACAAACTCACTCTCATATTATGAAAAATTTATTAAAATGGTACGTAACAATAACAGCGACGTGGCCCCATGGACAAAAAGCTTAAAATCGGTTGTAATGAGTAATTACGTGGCATGGCGTCGGCGGCACCGGCGGAAGCAGATATGCATCTACAGCGCACCAGCGAGGTGTGCGAGAGGGGCTTGTTCACCACTGATTTAGTGTTAAACACTCGTTAAATGTTGGTCACTTAATTCTCAATCGATAATGCGATTACTAGAACTTAAAACAAAAAAAAGTGGGAATAATTTCTTTCCCGTAATTACGCCAAACCAATTTAAGTCGTTATTTTATACTTCTGTCTATGAATATTATATAATTATAGCGTATTTATAGTCTTGTCCATATGTCTGTAGGTATATATATCCTACAGCACTATGTATTTTTTCCAAAAATATTACGATACGTATTAAAAAAATATATATTTTCATCTTTCCATCCGAGCATGTAATGTCGTCAGGGTATCTAAATCTAATAAATTAAGAAAAAATATTTTTGTTTTTTATATCTACTTCTTTATTTACAAAACCTTATTTACCTGTTTAAAACTATTATAGCTCCTTTTGTTTTTTTCTGTTATATTTACATTTTGTTGTCAAGTTTTATTCTATTTACATGGGGCTAAAAGTATGGTTGGCCACCATAGATATGTCCAAGTAATTGAAGAAAAAATAATAGTGTATGTATGTATATAGACGTGTGGGTAATTTTTAGACAAATCTTAAAAATCATAATGGTATTTTTTATTACTTTTTACGTCAATAGGTGTCTTTAAGATTTTTTTAAACAAATTCGGCTCAACAGTTTTTGCAGGCTCGGCAGTTTTTGAGACGTGGGGAAATTTTAAATAAAAGTTTTTAGGATTCTGTAGCCAAACATTAATACCTAGGTACAATGTCATCTCTACGGAATTCATCACGCTTTGGGACTTGCTTGATTTTTTTGTTTATCTTTACAAATTATCTTAATAGTAGAATAATGATAAATCTCCATGTAAACATGGACACTGAAAGCTCTCTACGAGGTATTATTTATTGTTGTACATATTTATATGGAATATTTCAACCGTTTGGTGAAGCTTTATTTTCAAATTAACACAAGAACTTATTGCTGTTGTTCGGTATCTTTTAAAGATTTTTAATTTAGTTGACTTAATACGGTTAATAACAAAATTTAACTTGGCTGTACGAACTTAATTAGTATTAATAATAATCGGCAGACAAATACACACATTATATATGTGTAATCCCGAGCCAAGCTAGTTATGCTTGTGTTATGGGTGATATACAATGGACCACTCTGGGGTCGACCCCAGATATTCAGATCATAGCAAATAGCAGAAAGTTTGTTTTCGGAATTTACTATGCTACTAAAACGATAGCTTACATTCTTTTTTTAAACGCTGCGGTATTTTGTGTCCAGGGAATCCCGCGAGAATTTCAAGTCAAGCGTGAATGAAGTCACGGGCATATCCTAATATTTTCTAAAAATGTGTAATACTACTTTAAAATAAACAATAGGTATGGTATAGGAGAGTGGTCGCTTAACTGCGGCTTGCGAGCTGCATGCCGTTCTTTGGCTCCTTGGCTGCGCCTCTTATGAATTTTTTAATGCAGGCACGGAATATTATTAATTATTAACTTGCCTTATAAGAAACGAGGAAACATTTTTAAAACGCAAGCTTTCTGAAAAGAGGCACGTTTTAAAAAGTAACAGTAGAACGCATAGTCGCTCATAAATATATGTATCATTATCTCCGTCGAACTTCAATTTTGTATTGTTTATGTTTAGCTCTTTTAGATGACGAGTTTGCTGACGACTGGTATAGGATATTGATAGATTTTGAGTAATAATTGTGTATTTTGATAACAAATGTGAACATGTGACCTTTCGAGTTATTACAAGAACTTCGTTGTTTGGCGTCAGTCAAAGACCTATAATTTGGCTGAACTATACTGAAAACTTAATACATCAGAGAAGGCTGTACGGACTACATTTGTTTGCCTGATATTGTGGTGTAAAAATTACTTTTTTGTATATGCACTTAACGTTTTGAATAATAACCTAAAATTCGATACTAGCTAAAACCTTTCATTTCTAAATTACATAAACGATGTTGTACAGCTCTAGAAAACATTTGTTTGCTTTAATAGCAATAAAATGTAAAATACGCGAATTAAGGAAGCATCAGGTCGTAATTCACTCAATTAAACCATCTTTTAACGGCGTAAACAATGCACTGCAAGGAAGTCGTTTAAGTGAACTGACCATGTCTTATAGATTTTTTAACGTCATAACATTCTGTTGCTCGAGGCGTGTAAAATTATGTTATAACATAACAGTGATGGTATATCATGACGATATATGGCGTTTAAATCCTTGAATACCTTTCTTGTGCGTATTTTAATTGCCTATTTAACACTAAATTTCATTTTTATGTTGTTTTTATTGCGTAGAATACCCATATTTTTATTACTTATCATGGAATAATAATTTTATATCATAATTATTACTTAAATGAGTAGCATATCATTATATAATATGCAATAAAATCTAATTTGAATGTACATTTTAAAATACATAAACATTAAGGTGGAAGAGTCTTTGTTGGTAGTTTAGTCGTTTAGTTATAAGTAGTTAGTGTCCGCGCCACAAAAGAAATACATAATCCTGCCAGAGTAATTATTTTCTCATCCGTAAATCGATGTAATAATAAATATAAAATATTCCATAATGATAAATACATATAAAATAAATACACAATATTTCATAATTAAAGCTGTAATAGAAGTTAGTTGTTATAAACGAGAGGTAGAAGTGATCTATTTAGACATGAGATGATTTGGCGCTCGAGCGTAGTGAAGGCGCTAATAGTTCGTGTGCCTAAATAGGCCGTTAACCCAAGATTAACACTCTGCTTATCATTTCGAATACGAGGAAAGTAAATAAAAAATGAATAGTTAAACAAATAACTACTTCTCTACTGAAATCAGGCATCAAATCATATCTAAATCTCATGAACTCATTCCATACGTCATACATGAAACATCAAGTAAATTTCTTTTTCTGGGGTATTCTAGCAGCAGTATTTTTTGTCATTGGTGATAGTAATTTAGCTCAAATTTATGAAAATTAATTAATAAGTTAGTGAAAAGTAATTTATACGTAAACAATTATGTTACAAATTCGTTGATATTTTTTTATTACTATTTACGCCGCGATTTAATAGTGGCTATAAAAAAATTTGGGACATGAGTCGCATGTATTGTCTATGGTTTGCATAGTTTTAGCCGGGAAAATTGTTTCCCAGGGACGAAAAGTACTGTTTTCATACCTATGATCAGACAACTCCAAGCGTACTTTCAGAATATGAGAAATGAAAATTTATAAACTAGTTACTTTACGAACAAAATTCTATCACATCACGGAGCTGCCACTATAGTTATTTTTTTTCCGTGGGACTTCTTTGGGGCGTGAAGTCTAGACTAAGTTCATGTTATTGGATGTTGGCAACACTATTTTTGCATCTTAGCTGAGTTGTCAGATTGTTGATATTAAGTATAATTATAAAAGTTGAAGGATTTTAATTTTTAAATTGACCAAGGACAATTCGCCAAAGTAATGTCTTACCTTCCTTATTGCATACATTTCTTTCATGTGATATAATAGGTATAAAATATATGTATGTAGCTATCATCAATAATAACTGTAGGTTCGTTTGAAGAATTTATTGAGTACCTAAATTAACTTTGTGATAGGAAATTGAAGAGTATAATGTTTCGCTGTGCAGTTTCGTTTGTAATAGATTAAAACTGAAAAACAATAGACTAATACTATATTGTTTTAGTCTTATTCATATTGAGATAGAGTAAGTTTGAAGGCTCTTTAAAAACAATAAAGAAGCCTTCAAACTTACTCTAACTCAATATGAATAAGACCGATAATTATAATTATTATTAGGAACCTGTAATTAACATTTATTAGTAGCCAGGTTCCAGTGTCCCCCCTTTAGAGAGCGGCAACACATCGGTAACGCCTTTGCTGTTATAAATGTCTATAGGCGATGGTAACCGCTTTCCATCAGTTGGGCCTGTCTGCTGAACTCATGCAAAAAAAAATGTCTACAATAAAGAGTTATCTATTTATGGATGTAACAGTTGAAGGATATTGATTGTTTTTAACGAACAAATTGTGTTTGTATTGAAAATCATAACTGTTTTGTAATGTTTTTTTTTTAATTTTCAAGGTAACACAAGAACTTCCTTCTTTAGCATCAGAGAGATATATAATCAAATAGATGACACATGTTACAATAAATTGCAAATTGATTTTCATATAAAAGTTGGGGCACTAGAATACCGTATTAGTTAGTATTTCGCTTGCAGATTATTTTAATAAAGTTGAATATCTTATATCATGCTTACTTGAAACTATGTAGATACATGAAACGTGCGGAGCGATATTTAATAAAAAGAAGGTTTTACGTATTTTAAATACTTTAATTACTTAAATGTGCTAAATAAAAATTCGTGTTTAAACAACGTTTATCAATATTAATTTCGCACTCAACAATATCCCCTTGCGTGTAAACTTGGTGTTTATTTTTATGTAATTATTATGCCTTTGAAAAGTTATTGTTCATAATGAGCATTCATGTTAATTGTGATTATTATCTGAAATTAAATTTCTGGTTTCGTTTTTAACATTTATTTGTGGCATGACCGAATATTGTGCGAATAGAATAAGTTATATGCTAATGGCCTATATTATTTTGTTTTACTACAATAATTTAGTAGGTAGTTAATTAAATAACAAAATATTCTGTTTCGGTATGGATGGTGTCATGTATCCAAATGATTATATGTTGCATTATATTATATGTTGGAATATAAATTTTCGTTTGAAACTGTGCTTGTTCCTTTGTTCGCGTGGAGGAGATTCAGAAGAACACCGTAAGACGTCGAAGGCAGACGAATATGTAAGATGAACATACGGCTATTTCTATTTTAATTTGTAACATTTTATTCAGGGTCGTATTTGCCCCGGAGTTAATAGGTTGTGTGGTACTCCGGCGTAGGAAGCTAGGGAGCGCAAGCCGATCGCCTTATACCCACACATATCAGACAGCCATGAGGATTTATGAAGTTTTAGTTTTTACCAAAATGGGAACATACATACATATATACATACATAACTTCACGCCAGTTCCCAGTTCCCACGCACGAACAACAGAGCGCCATTTAGGCTTATTCTTACACACCTCACTTGCTTCTTTGACATTCATAACTCTTGTCATGCACGCTCGTCTGTTCTTAAGGCTCCTGATATGGGAACAACACCCTGAAAATGGAATATAATTTTTTTGTCTAATTTTTATTGTCGGTGAGGGGGCGCACGCTGATTTTCGCACCTAAGGCACTTTAATATATATAAGTATTATCTATGCCAGCGACCACTGTGATTAAAATGCCCTTGATTTTATTGAAACCCATTAAACCGCTTCGAAACTTATTCGAGACAAACTGACGGTTATTTATAATTAAGGATCGTATAAATAGTAGTTTGCAATTAAATTTTTCATTTATTTTGTAATCATAGGCAGGGCTGGCTTTACCCTGAGGTGCTAGGTGTGCATAGCACCAGGGTGCAAAGACTTAAGGGGCGTAAGCTGAATGCCTGACTCATATATACCACACTGCTGGTTATCAAAATTACTTAACAAATATTATGTTTAAAGACAAAACATAGGTAGCAATATTTTTCACAAATACTCCTATGGCAGTTTTTCAATATTCTTCTTACCTTTAGATGTTATTGCTACCAGTACGACAAATTCGTTAACACGGCTCTGATCATACACAGACAACAAGAATCTATCCCTACAGGAATGGAAAAAGACCTGTCGTAAGAGGTGACAAAACCACCCACAGCTAAATAGTAGGACGTATGTCCACGTGGATGTCTTGGTCTATGGCATGCCGCCGTAACTACTGGTTCCAGTCCCTCCTTCGAGGCCGGTAGCACATTGGTAGCACCCTCGGTGTTGCTATAACCATAGGCGACAGCCTCTTCAAGTTAATAGGACATAAGCTTTCCGACTGGGAAAGCTAATCTTTAACAGATAGCTATGAGGTAAACGGTTATTCATAGAAATTAGTTGTTCTGCAATCTTGTGTAGTAAATTACACAGACGTATGTTTGAGCTACTAAATGAGAACAGTTATTTTTAAATGAGGATTTTATAGTAATGTCTTAAACGTACAAAATATACAGACCGAGCCCCGAGCTTTCAGAGTGAAGCCGGCTAAAAGAAGCCGATTTTGAAATAGGAAACCGGTCGCGTCGCACTGTGTTACGAGAACTTAGAATTAAATAATCGAATTAGTACGGATAAAGGCGGAATAGTTTTTAGTGGATACATTATTATTAACCACACAGATGGGAAACAACTACTTACATAAATTTACACACACACACATGAAAAAAAATACGCTACAAGAAAATGTACTGGCTTCTCGGAAGACATTCTGTTCTGTCAATATCAAATAAAATACTTCTATAAAAACAAATCCTAATGCCAGTGTGGACCTACGGGATACAGCTATGAGGCTACATCAAGCCAACCAACGTAAATATAATACAACGGTTCCAACATAAAGTACTCAAGGATGTCATCAACGCACCTTGGTATATAAGACTAGTCGATCTCCATCGGGATCTAAAAATGGACCTCGTCGCTAGCACAATTAGTAAACACGCTGAAGCTCAGCAGCAATGGCTTCATCATCATGTGAATGTGGAGGCCATTCAGCTCCTCGATAACACAGACCTTGCAACAAGTTAGTGTTGTAAAACTATCAAGATAAAAGTAGTGAAGTGCAATGTAGATAACATTAATAAAGAACACACGAACAAAGTGTCTTCTCCTTAATAAAGACAATAAGAAAAGTGTTATTGGACACATTCTTAGCATAAATGATTAAATCTAGTATTTTAGGTCAGATTTAAACAACTTATTAGTCTTGTTTATTAGATTAGATTGTAATTTTAATGTTGTATCTTTAAGACGCAGCAATTAGTAAAAAAAAATACTTCATTGAACTGTTTTGTTCACGTAGGCTCCATATCTATATTTTTATTTGTCTGTCTGAGAGTAATATGAAAACAAAGTGTGTATTTATTAAATACAGCAATCCGTTTGCATGGAGACCTACGGTGTAGTCGGTTGAACAGAGCGCTGGCCCTGGCCAATGCAACACGCAATAGTTGGTGGAGGCGATTCTAGAAAACGGTCGTTTTGCGATTAGATCAGTTGTGTAAGGGAAGGAAACTGGGGAGAGTGGGGTGTTGTTAATTGCTCCGTTTTGTGAACACGGCCGGTGGCGTGCTCCGTGGGCAATCAGCGGCCGCTGACTGATTGCTTTTTAAATAGGTTTTATGAACGCTAAAAATGTTACGAAGGAAATCAAAGAGAACTTTTCGTGAGGGCCGATTGTGTAAACGCGATCGAGGACAAGTTGTTTTATGAAACATAAGCTTGACGACCGTGACTGCCCAACATGAAGTGTTATGTACTACAGTTTTTTTACATATTAGTAATGCGTGTTAATTTAAGTTGTATAATATGCATAGATATGTTAAACGGCATATTATTTGTAAATACAAAGTATCATCCATTAATTATTTATTTTAGAAACAGGTTTGTACCAGGATTTGAGATATTGTATTTTTAATTTTTTATGTCTAACATAACAATATTTTCTAAGTTCATTTTTTTACATCTTGTGATTACTTGTACATACATTTTGTGTACCGAGTTAGGTACATATCTCTGTCTGTTTCCCCTGCTGTTAAAATATTTATAAACTATGCGAACCATTGATAAGCGGTACGTGTCCCCATACTCATGTCCCAACTTTTTTTACAGCCACTGTTAAATCAACAATTTAAAAAGAAATATCAACTATTTTGTAATATCATTTTATACTTATAAATTACTTTTCACTAAATTATTATTTAATTTATTTACTATCATCATTGACAAAAAATACTAGCTGGTAAAATGCCACAGAGAAAGTTTACTTGACGTTTCATATGTTGAACATAGAATATACTAATGTAATAGGAGATATATGACCTATTAAATGAGTTCAACAGATTTAGATATGAATATAACGCCTAATTTCAGTATCGAAGTAGTTGTTTGTATAACTACTTAGTTTTTATTTACTTTTCTCATACAAATGAAACGAAAATCAGAGTGTTAACGTCGGGTGAAAGACCTATTTAGGCACGAGATGGTTTGGCGCATGAGTATATCGCTAATAATATGAGTCACTTTCACATTTCGTGTAACAATTTACAATTACTTATTTATTTTCATCTGTTTAATACATCTATCATTTCATGTAGTATTAATAAAAAAATAAGGCGTCAGGTATATACTTACTAAATATAGCTTTATAAACAATTTCAAATATTTAGCGATGGCATTTCATAAAGTAACGGTTAAAATTATCTTGAAAATCTAAGTCAAAAAAGGTTACAGTTGAGGAAGTATTTGATATTTGCGTGAGTCCATAAGCTATTCTGAAAATGCATGGATGTTTTCAGATAGTATTTTAAGATAGCTCACGTGCAGGCGATAAGAAATGGCGTATTTTCATTCCTTATTCTGCTATCCAATGATTCAGACATGTACCCTATATATATTTTGATAATTTATTAACTTGTTATAATCTGTGATAATAATCTTGCAAAAAATATAGTACTTCATAATTATGTACACACGTAGTACCACCATCTTAATAAATAAAAAATGTTAAAATCTCTCCTTCTTTTTAACCATATAGTGTTATGTCTAAGTTTCATTTTCCTCTACAACGCCGCACTCCGCTTTTTACCTTCTCCACTCTACTTACTAATGGCCTAATATTATTTCTATATCTTACGGACCAGTCATTTGCCTTGTTATCGGTTAAAATTTGACGTAAGATCTATACAAGTAATCCCAAAATTCAATCGATGCAGTGGTAAGGCAAGTAAATTAATAGCAATAAGATATAGGAACCGGCCATAAGTCTATTGACACGCATATCATCATACTCGCCATTAAGGTAGCATTTGTTGGTCCTAGGTACCCCTTTTATCGGGTAAAGTTTGTGCCGGCACAGCGAGACGTCTATTTATATATATATATATATATATATATATATATATATATATATATATATATATATATATATATATTTATATATATATAAGTATATAAATATCAATTGCTATTCGTTAGTCTCGCAAAAACTCGAGATCGGCTGGACTGATTTGGCTAATTTTGGTTTTGAATTATTTTTGGAAGTCCAGGGAAGGTTTAAGAGGTAAAAAAATGCTTGGAATATAGTAAAAACAACAATTTTGCTTTCCCTTAGAAACTATTCCTATCTGTCATCTGTCTAACATTTGATGTTTGTCCCGTTGTTTAGAAATCAATAAATTTAAAGGTCGTTCAGAAATCAAATTAAATTTAAAAGTGAAGGTTTTTTTCATTTTTTTGGTTTTGAATGTCAAACGTTTGATGTTCGTTCCGATTAAGTTTTGACCACATTTTTTACTAAAGTTGAAACATTCTGGAATTATCATCCAGCTTTTTATTTATTGATTCTGAGGCGATACGAAGTCGCTTGTCCGACTTCGTACCGCCTCAGAATCAATAAATAAAGTTAGTTTACAATAAATTCTAAAACAATGAGCGTTAAACACCTTGCTATCGTTTACTCTTAAAATATTATTATAAAATTAATTTTAATTAATGTTAGAGCAACAATGAATACGTTATTTGACTCGTTAAGGAAATTAAGTTATAATTTGCTACGCTCGTACATAATCTAGAAGGCTTCGATGTTTTGTAAGTTGATAAAAAGTGTCATAGTTGGTTTGACTGTAGACTTCCCCTCTTAAATTAGTATAATATATATATATATATGTAAAGTAATTAATCTTCAATTATTATATAATCTTGGCTTGGACAAAAGTTTGATAGGTACTGTATGAAATCACTGAGCGGTGTGTGAAATATTAAAATATATGTGAAAAAGCATAAATGTGACAATTGTCATATTGACGACAGTATTGATTGTGGTAAAGCTCACAGTAGTAACGGAACTGCAGTTCAAATGGAGATAGCACAAGCAATTTAACACGCGCCTATTAACCGGTACCCAGTGGGCGCGGTGGCGTGACATGCCGGAGTTAAGGCCACCTTGTACAGTATAACGCTACCTGTAAACTGCTGAGGTGTTTGTTACAATGTGTCGGATATTTATCTAGGTAGATAGATAACACTTTATTGCACACCAAAATAAACAATTACCAAAAAAATCCATATTTACAATACTTTCTAGGCGATACAATAGGCGGACTTATAGTTTAAAGGATGATTTTTCCAGGCAACTTCAATTAAAGCAAATTCTTATCTTTATCTATCTTTTGCATTTTAGCAACTTTATTTATTTGTTCACTCAGGGAATTAAAATGTTCGTCTCCTTAAAGTCGACTTTGCTTGCACGAGTACAAGAAACAGTACTGTCAACATTTTAATAAATGTTACGTTTATAAAATACTAGCTGTGCCCGCGACTTCATCTGCATGGTTTTTTTCTTCGAATTCTAAAAAGATGTAGCCTAAGTTACTACTTATAATATGAGCTATCTGCTACTGAAAGTCCCGTCAAAATCGGTCCAGCCGTTTCAGAAATATTTTTTTTTAAATATATGTACCGCATATACTTTCATATGCATTTAATAAGAAGCTGTTATTTTGACGTTACAAACAGACACTTAATTTTATTTATTTGTATGTATAGATAGAAACGGAAAAAAGAAATGTGCAATGTTGACAATGACAGACACTGAGATTAACTATAAGAAATAAAGAGGATATAATAATCACTACGCTTATCATAAATATTAAAACCACCTTAAACCAATATTAAAACCGCTTACCAGCTTTTCCGAACCATTTGGGGTTGACACAGTACCTATGTCTGGATTTTCATATTCCTCTCTTCTAAAAGACGCCTCTTAGCACCACCATAAATCTTCTTTTCATCTTTCAATAATCTCTTTTTAAGTATATCTATTTTTATTTTTATGTCTATCATTATTCCAGATTAACACTGTTTTTTGGCACTTTTGATTTTCGTTTCTCCTCAATAAATGATTAAATTACATCTACACTATAAAAACATCTAACAATGAGTTGGAGGATTGTCTTTCAAATATTACAAACACTCCTCATATCATTATTTTCTAATTATTGTACAATTAACACATCAAGTATTCAATCAATGTTCATAAGTCAATGGACTTTTTCATGAATAAATTTAGATTTAAATTTATTATGTTTCATTTTTCGAAATGGCAAAGAGGGTAGCAGTTGCATGCTTTGTGTTGAGTAAAAATACGAGTAAAAGCCAATTTCTATTATGTGCATTTCTTTAATATGCTCAGTAAATTAATATATTAAAATAATCGGTTTATTCACAAAATATAAGCATTGTATGTGTAAGTGAGGAGGTAGTACAATGGAAACAATAGCTATTTTAATTGACAACCTTTTAATTACAAAACACCACAAAATCTATTTGGACATAGAATGCCTCGTTTCGGACTGCATAAGTACATTGCCGTATATAACTGTAATAGCTTTAGGTACTTTACATAAATTTTAATACTTTAGATTGCGTATTTTATATGTACTAAGAATACATACATCATATACGAATAACCATAATATATCTATATTACATTTTATTTGAAGAATGCTGTGTTGAATTTAAATTCGACGTCTTTATGCAGTTTCTGTTGTAAAATTTTAGTGCCATGTTTGATATAAATCTATAGGGTCTCATTATGCATAATTATAAATTTAAAAAATTAAATATTTTGTAACAGCTGAAAATAAATTTTGTACGGAATATCATGAGTACTATGTAT
The DNA here is from genome assembly GCA_019925095.2 of Dendrolimus kikuchii. Taxonomy (NCBI): domain Eukaryota; kingdom Metazoa; phylum Arthropoda; class Insecta; order Lepidoptera; family Lasiocampidae; genus Dendrolimus; species Dendrolimus kikuchii. The sequence goes on along the minus strand of CM034391.1, from coordinate 9,141,535 downwards.
TATTCTTAATATTTTACTTAAAACTTTATGGGAGCTACTTAAATTTAGTGATGCAATAGGAACGGTCCAAAATGGAATGTCTTAAATGTAACAAAATAAAATAATAACTACAATTAATTGGAATGTTTCATATTCCAAACTATTGTTACTTACAAAGCTTTTACAATTAATTTATATCTAATTTTATTAAGTAGTCAACACGACATCAAACTATATTTTACATTTTCTTAATAATATTAATTATCATAGTATTACATCTGGGCTCATAATATCACATATTTTGGACAAGCACTGTCCTCGCTTCGAAAATTTATGTCAAACTTTAATGGTTCTGCTTGACGAAGTATATATAACACAAGAACTATCACAAACAGTTGAAAGTTAAACTGCCAGAGCTACGCTGTATCATTTTGAAGCACAGGTAACTTTTATCACTTGAGTATCAGAGTCACTTTCGAAGTCTTTTGAATTAGCTTTGCCACAAAATAAGTTACAAGCTTTTATATTTAGTCCTCATATATTACAGAAGCACTTTAAACGTGAATTGGTTCATCATCGTCGTCATCATCTGAACGTCTATCTGGTGACGGGTCTCTGGGAGAGCGCGGCGGGGGCGCCGGACTGCCGGGGTCCACATCAGGAGAAGGAGTGCGCCGCGCTTGGGCATAGTACCCGAGGGCTCCCAACGCCGGCGCTCCAAGAGACCCGAGGTGCGCAGACGGACCTGGCAAGCCTAAACCTAGTGGAGGAACACCAGCCAATGGTGCACCCGGATATAACCTGTCGGACATATATTATACATTAATAGATAATCCTTTATTGTATACCGAAACAAAATAAACACTATAGATTGCAGATTTAAATTATATCTATACTATTTCCATTTCTTTATTTTCTCGATGACAGCTCCTGTGGAAACTTGAACGAGCGTCTTTTTTATATTATGTATACATTATTTAATAAAAATATGACGCTTACGCACGTACAATGTCATAGCAGAGTCGGAAAAACTGATAGGGATGAAGCTATCGATAAACGTAACACGATAACAGACCCGATATTTTTTTACAAAGTGTAACAAACTAAACTATTGCCGGTTAATGTTGTACAAATTTATTAACTAATATTACATTTCATTACACGATGTAATTATATTATGTTGATTCTTTATTTATTTATTTTAATCAAAATCTGATGAATCGTCACTGTCCCTCGATGAGCTCTCCCCAACATTTATTATATGTTCCTGTACTTCTATATTATCGAATGCCACATGAATTTTCCAATCCGACGCTATGTTTTGGGTTCTTCTCACAATTTTTTCCCAGTGTTCGGCGGTTACATCCGCACTGCATTTTTTAATAAATCTAACATCTTGTTTGCCGTAAAAGGGGGGTGGGTATTGTTTCGAGCGGCGTGTCCTTTGATTTGTGCCCATATTAGTTCTATAGCATTGTACTGGCAATGATACGGCGGAAGTCGGAGAACCCAATGACCACATTTGGCAGCTATTTCGTCGGTAATATATCTTTTAGGGAGGCTTTTTTTTTAAATATTAACTAATTATACTTTTAATAAAGTATTATCCACACTTTCGCCATGACGTTGGATCCAGTCAATTATCTCTTGTGTTTTTATTAACCTGCGTCGACATTTTATCAATTTGTCTGGAGTGATATGTAGCGTTGTCCATAATAATTATCGATGGTTCTTCCAGAGATTGCACCATTTCTTTAAACCATCCTTCGTAAATCTCCGCGTTCATTTCTTCGTGGTAGTCCACTGTTTTCTTGGATTTAAAGGTCAGTAAAGCATCTGACACGAATCCTTTCGTAGACCCTGTATGGCATATGATAAGGCGTTCACCTTTTCCCATTAGCACTGAACTAGTGGAAGCGGCGATGTCGTCAGTCCAGTTCTTAGATACTATGTGGTTTGCATTTAACCAAGTCTCGTCAGTGAAAATAATATTTGACCAATCTGATATGTTTTTGGCTTCGATCAAAAATTCGCAGCGAGCCATAGCAACTCCATCAATATTTTACGTTTGTCCGATTTTTTATAAGAAAATCCAATTTCTTTCAAAACCAAGCTTAATGACGATTTTTGGCCATGGAACAAACCACATTCACGTAAAGAAACAACAAGTTTTTTAAGTGTTGGAATTTCTTTGCGCAAGTATTAGTCATATATATGACGGAGAATAGCGTCAGCGTCGAAGTTGTTAACAGATGTCACACGACGTGGTTGGCGTTTTTTCTTCGGCGAACGAAGCTTATTTTCCTACATGCCGCTTGTACCGTAAGCTTCAGTAGTAATTTTTGAAACAGTAGGTCCACTAATTCCTAATGCGGCCGCAACACGCTCTCGCACTTGCGACAGTGGTAATAGTGGGCCACCATTTTGATACTTTGCTTCAAAGTAATTACGAACCTTGATTACCAGTTCTTTCGCCTCACTTTTCAGAACAGATCCTTTAGGCATTTTGATATTTGACAGCTGGGCAGCAATCAACACGGAGGAACACAAAATACACAACTTAACGTATGGATAATGTGAAAAAACTCAGCGAACAGAAATGTAGTGACTATATAGCACGACCGTCTTGTTGCGAGTGACAGATTAAAACAAACACAAAACGGCGGTGGGCCATTGAGTGTTCCCAGCTTGAAAAAATATATTTGAATGTTTTTGTTGTAGTTGTCTTTGTACAAAACATAATAAATGTATGCGATTGATGTCATTACTTATTTGGTCACAACACTACAACTATCAAATTAGAACTGTCATCGAGAAAATAAATAAATGGAAATAGTATAGTTGCGCACAATAACAAATAGTCTTATCGCCTAAGATCAATCTATTCCAGACAATCCCATAAACTGCCGATAATAGTAAAAAAGAGAACATGAGAGCCGAAATTACTATTGATTTAATTTTTTTTAAATAAGTAATTTTATTTTACTGAAAAATGTTAAAATTGTAATTAATACTAAGTTTAACAAAACGTTATAGAATATACATAAATATGATGATGTAAGTAAGTATAAAGACTATAACATAATTATAGTTTTGATAGATTTTATTGATCATCATAATATATATATATATGTTACGGGCAATTTGATTAATCGGGCATTATTAATATGGGCCGATCATTATGAATATTGACCAAGAGCTTCGGTCAATATGATAAATTAATTACTTTGGCCGGCTCATATTAATAATGCCCGACGGCCCGTGGTTCATTTAAAAAATCATGGTTTGAGATAACTTGTATTTATCACATGGACCGGGCAATCTGAATATTTCCCTACTGCTAACTGGACAATGTGATAGATTCGGTAACCTTTCCACAAGAATTATGTAAGTTTAATTTATTTGAGGATGAATGATGATGAACAGATCCGAATTATTTAAATATAGGTTAGAAAGTCCCGCCCTAGCCTTCGTGGTAATTTTTTATATAACTACCTAAAATTCACTCCATATCTCAAATAATAAATAAAAGTGATATATACCCTAACCTCATTTAATAAATAAATAACTACAGTTCATCTGTGTTTTATTATATTGCCCAAGATAAGGCTGTCATTATTCATACTAATCGGAAAAAGGGATTAATCATGCAGTTTTATTTGTATTGTCCACTTGATATGGGCGTTATGTATACAGGCCGGTCAATATTTATAGTGACCGGATTTATCAAATAGCCCGTAATATATATACCGCTAGACATAATAGGAGCTTGGGAAACACAACATGAGTGTTTGTCTGCTGGTTAGAGCTCTTTTGAACTCATAACCATTTTAGTGTTGAATAAGCTTAGATATGGCATGTATACCCTACTTCTCTCTTTTTACAAGATCAAAAAGTAAATGATGTAAGTGCAGTTAATTTATGTCGGAAACAATTATGTTTAGAAAAGTAGATACTAGAAACAAATATAATAAAAAAAATTACCGGTAAGGTAGAGGTTTTTGCAATGTATTTGCCGAGGCTGACGCGGCTGCAGCAGCTGTTGCAGCAGCTTGCCGGTAATATAGGTCTGCAGCCGCAGGTGCCGGCTGGGCTGGATACGCTGGCACCCCGGCCCAATATCCACCGTACAACCGCTGAAACGCCGCATAGTTGCCCGCTTCAGCCAACAGTTCTAAACCAACTGCTGTCTGCCGTTTCCATTTTGTCCTATGGACAATAAAAATAAAATATAATTAATTATTGCTTAGCATATCTTCAAATAGGTGGATTGATCAGATTGCTGACCAGCTGGACATGTAAAAAAAACTCGGCCGTCCACCGTACTTAGAACCGACCTCGGGGAAGAGAGCAATTATTACTGCTCACTGCCATCAAAGCCATGATCCCCAGCAGCGCGGGAATGACTTAAAAGAAGTATCTTATTATACAAATGGTTTGAAAAGTATTATAAATTATCTATCCAATTTTTAACATCTCCCAAAAGTACTACATAACCCAGCAGTAGTAACATTGTAAGTACTTTGACAAAGAAGTTACAGTCCATTAGAGAATTAAATAAATCGAATGAAATTGTTGTGCGAATCCCACAAGAAATTACACAAAAAGCAATTTATGTCACATTATGGACTTAAATCGAGTCTAAAATTTTCAAATCTATCGTTTACGGAGCGTGAATCCATAGATCACTAACCCCACAGCCGTTGTGACCCCCGATCGTCATCAAATTTGTCACAGGCTACTCGAGAGTACAATGAAGATGTCGCAATGAAACGAGTAATAAAAAATAATAAATAAAATAATAAATTTGACAAAACGTCTTGGGCACTCGTGTGTTCGCTGGAGCGTGGCAGAGTGCTTTAATTTGATTTATTTGATTCGTTTGGGAAAGGGTAAAATGGTATAAATTACACTGTTATGTCGAGCAGGGATGCTGCTGGTTTTTAACCGCCAACATAACAATAGCAATCAGTATTATGTCATAAATTCGAAGTAACGTCTACGTGAGAATTTTATGCACACTCTCTGTTTGTACTTTTTACAACATTACACAAGTACCTAAATATGTTTAAGATATATATATATATATATATATATATAATAAAAGTCTTATAGCTAATTAAGCTTTAATAACTAAGCGTATGAGATATGGGTGCTAATATTTTCTTCAGCTCTTCGTACAGAATGTGCTGAGTGTATTCCATAAAAACAAATAACGCTAAACAAAAATAGAACAGCAAATAAAATACTTCCCCTCAGTTTTAAAATTTAATTTAATTTCTATGTCGAGTACTCGATTGGTTCCGAAGTGGCCCGTTATTGTCATTGAGTGAGGTTTTTATTAATACAGTGGGGAGTTGTTATTGGGATGCGCATTATCATTGTTATTATTACAATATTATTGCGGAGTGCAGTGCACCGCGGCGGCTCGTCATTGTCGACGAGCCTGCAGCCGCGCGCCGCGCTTCGCCGTCACCGTGGGGTTGCGGTTGTTAACAGACGCTTCACTGGTTACCTCGTTAATTAATTTCGATAAATGGATCATTTAATTTTATTAAATGCAAATGAGGGGGAGTTCACGTGTTTTATTATTCGTCTATCGTAAAATGATTCATGTCTTATAATATATTATTTGAACGTCCCACAGTCGTAAAAGCTGGTTTTATATCTAGACGGAATAATTTCATTGGCTATTAGCATAATTTCTGTCCCAAAGATACTCTTTGTAATAAGTCTTTAAGCCGATAAACTCGGGCCTAATTTAAATGCCTCTCTTTAATTATCAGTAGCTGACAATTGATCGATAGAAAGCGTCGGTGCTCTCATTAATCATATTATTATGACGGGTTATTCTCAAGATACGTTTCTCAAGAGCACTTATTTAATTGTCAAGAGCTGAATGAGAGGTAATCTGCTCAGTGACACTATTCTTTTTATTGCCGCCGCGGGCTGCGGACAAAAAGCTCTCCGGGCGCATTTATATTCGGCTTGCCATCTCAAGTCGAGATCTCCAACAGACAATACGTCGCTCTCACTCTAGCATAAGCAGGCCTTGTTGAGAGCATGTTTCCTCCGTCCCTGTTCCTCAGTCCCCGGCGGAGTCTGCCTACGCTCCGCCCAGTGGTTTAGTGATTTGATGCTGCGTGAACTGATTCAATTGTTGCCCGATGAGAATCGTCCGAAAACGCGTCTTAAGCGTTCACTTTAAAGACGAAAATTGGCCGGTAAAACGATCCCGCTTACGACCTCTCCAAGGGGGAGATTATTTATTTTGGTTTGAGTTTTTCGGCGACGTGATGCGAATTCGGCTTGTATATCCGGCAAACAAAGAGTACTTTCATCGATCGGTGCGGCTGCGGAGTACTCGGCGCTTACGGCCTTATGGGGTACGCAGCCCGAGACGGCTCCAATTTGGGCATTATCGAATGTTATTTATACGATGCTTAGAAAGTTTCAGAAACATGTTCATATGAGTGTTCGCATGGCGTGGATATTGTTTGAAGTTATAACGCTTTTATTGTTATGAGCGGAACTATGTTCATATAACGTGACGCATAGAAGTATTTTCAAGATAATTATTTAACATTGTAGATAGAACCAGCTCACTTTGTATTATTAACACAATGACATTCAGCTATTATAGTTACGTGTATTATGCATGCATTATTAATGACCAGTCAAGGCTGCTATAGGCTTAGTTTCAAGGCGTAACCTGTTGACAGTGATGCTGGCTAATTATTACAACACCTGTATAAGTAAAACATGTCCGTTATAAATAATGTTGTACTAAATACATTTGTATAGGCGACAGTATACATATTTACTTTAGAAATGATTCGTGACACTTTAACTAAGTTTTTCAACATAAGATTCATTTACATTGTTGATAACACACACACATGGTGCTATAAGAATATTTACACATACACTGAGGCAATGGCATGATAAAATAACACAAAGAATGATAATATTTTATATATAATATCAGCCCATAAATGTCCCACTGCTGAGCTCGGGCCTCCCATTATATGTTATATAACAACTCCTAAATTTAGATCTATGGATCCAGATTTAGGACCTATTCAAGCTCCAAAATTTTCACAATTTGAGGTGCCTCATGTCATGATTCTCTTGCTAGAATGAATATGCATTATCGTGTGTTAGAAGATACAGTTAACAAAAAATCGAGAAGTTCGATAAGAACACTGCATACCCATTAATTACATTAATCTCACTTTTCCGATTCAGTAGGTAGATATCTTAAAATAAATAAATTATACATATACCGAATGTCCCGTCACGTGGAGGAGAAGTATTATAAATACTGTAGATTTTTGCTCAACAGAAAAAATATTTTATTCTTAAGAGTAAGTAAAACTGCGAACAAAGATTTTTAAAAGTTGTTTGCCTCATCTGCATATCGAACCGATCAAACGTCAAAAATACCTCTCCCATATTCCAGCGATAAAAAATTCAGCAGCAGACTGCATTTGGCTGCCAACAACAGCAACTCTGCTCTTTGTAGCAACTTGCTAGCAATTCACCCACAAAATAATTGTGAGCGTTATTTGGGTATATAGGGATATATTAAAATAGCCTAAGTAGCAGAGTTAGCTAATAATGGTTTTACGTAGAATCTTACAGCAATATTCGAATCTATGTTAATGAATACCAAATGAAAATGAAATATTTATGCATAAACATCACGACGCAAGATTTTTTACACGTTGAGTCATAATCGGATGTTAGAAGGGCCAAATTACAAGCTCCGAATGATCTAACTCGCGATCCGCTTATTAAAATCCATCCAAAGCAGAAATGGCATTTGGCGTATAATGATTAGTAGTTAAATGATAAGCCGGATGACCTGAGCGTCCTTGCTTCGAATCCCGTGTCTTTGGAGGTGTAATTTAGACGTTTCGGTATAAGCGATTAGTCCGTTTCTCGGTAGCTACGCAAACTATACGCAGAAACCCCGCATTATGTCATTAATGCTGTGTGTACACACTATGTTCAATTTGCATTATGCCCGTTGTTCATTTTGAAATACTTAAATATTTTTAACAAAATTAATAAAGTTGAAATATTATAATATACTAGGATTTGCCCGAGACTTCGTCCACGTGGGAGTGAATAAAGCAATTTATACGTGTCCTTACAACTTGAAACCACACTGAGAAAAATACCGCGGAATTCTCGCGTTATAAATTGTCATAGATTTTATGACAGAGAATTTGCTATTGATCCGTGAAAATATTATATCGGATACCGATTTTATTCAACTGGGTCACATCAAACCGCTCCCAAGAAAATTCCTATGGGATTTCCGGGACATAAAGTATCGCAAATTTTAAGTCCGGGAATTTATTATCGATCAGCGAAAATCGCATGGAAATCTGCCCCGCAAATTTCATGCGAATCCCGAACAAGCAGACAAACCTAAAAAATCTAAAAAACAAAAGACTACACTTTTACAATTTTATAATATTATATATTATGAAGCTGGCAAACAGGTAGATGGCCCAGTTAATGGAAAGCTGTTACAGTCACCTACGTATAGACGTTTGCAACACCAGGGGCGAAACTTATAGGTGGAATGGAGAACAGAGGATGGAATAGGGGGATGGGACATGGGATAGTCGGAACTCTCACTTGTCGCACGAAAGACGATTAGCTAAACGCTAACCGTTTCACGCCAATATTCTGTGAGAGCGTGGTAGCATACCTATCGAGCCGGCCCAGCGAGCTGTAATTAAAATAATGATTCCAGCATGGCTATACGTCTTAGTTTATCATATTCCATAGGCTTAGTTATGATATATTGTATCATTCTATAATGGAAAAAGAATACTATTTCCATGATTCTATTAAAGTTCCATAATCATTTTAGAATATATGAAAACTGGGATATTGCATGTTATTTATTTTCAGAATATAACACACTTCGTGTAATAAAATATGTTTTTAATACGCTTTTATTAGCTTCATACGTATGTTAGTATGTAACGGAATCCTTTCAAGTTAAATTTGATCGACTTCCCGGTTTCCGATTGAGCTGAAATTTGGAAGTATGTGTATATCGCGTGACAATGCAATAATATGGTACCATGGAGCTGATCTGATGATGGAGTTGAAAGGTGGCCATAGGAACTCCTGTACTAAACAAGATAGACCCGTCGTGTTTGGGTTCGTTTTACTTGTCTTGGCTAGCACTCTGCTGCTATATCAGGATCTCAAAAGCTTGTATTTAAAAATCTTATTTTTACATAACTTTCCATTTTATCATAAGAGTGTATTTAATTCTTTTGTCAAAGTTTCCACGGAGAAGGGAATTAAATCACTAAAAAATTAAAAATAAATAATAGTTAAAAAAAACTAAAAAGATACGCTTTTATAGAAAATTCAATTAAAAAATAGAAAATAAATTTAAAAAAATTTGAATAATAATAGTGTAAGAAAAAAATATTTTATTGTAAAAAAAGCGTGGGGTGCATGGTATCAATAGTTATAAATATTTTATGAACAGATATGAGTAGAAGGGTTATTTTGATAATATCGCACCCTATTTTTAATTCAAATTTATTTTCTATTTTTTAGTTGGATTTTCTATAAAAGCGTATTTTTTTAGTTTTTTTTTTAACTATTTATTTTAATAATAAAACATTACAGCGAAAGAAGAATCATCTTACATTACTTAGTATTTAGAAACTTTTCAGTCACTTTTTTTACTGGGCTTACGTCATTTTTAAATTCTATAAGTAAAATCATTTTTAGCTAGATGTGTTGCTGGGGGGTTTCTTACCACTTCTTTTTCTTAAACAGCGATAATACGTTGTGTGTGGTATGGGAATATGGAATAAGAAATGACTTAATTTTGACTAGTATTTGACTTTGAATTGTATGAACTTCAAAAAAGAAACTAATATAAAAACAAAATTAATTTTCCTAAATCCTATAAATCAATAAAGTATAGAAAGTAACTCTAAAGAGATTTTCAAGAAAAATTAAAAGAGTACAAAGTGAAAAACGCTGTTTTAACCATTGAGGTATAATGTAGTACGTACTAGAAATCATCCGTAACTAGCTTATTTGAGCACTCGTTATGATCCATGAACACGTTTAGTCTGCGCCGGGCTGTTGTCGATACTTCATGTGTTGGAGAGAAAAGTAACTATTAAAAAATGCCATCAAGTGTACTAAAGTAGTGTTTAAACCACTTAAGAAACACAAATAAATGTCAAGGGGTGACTTTTCACCGGTAAAGTTATATCCATTTTAACTACTCTCGACTCGTCATCGATTTATTCATTCATTCATTTTAATTCCCATGAGCTGTTTTTTGAAATGCACAATTTATCCGAGTAGGCAAAGTGAACGATTGGGTGTTTTTGTAATAACGTATTATTTTATTATGATCTGTTTGGATTTAAAGGTTTTCTCGGCCGGACCATGAAAAGCGAGAGGAATGGAATAAATTTGTTCAAACCTATTGCAGCGAAGGAGCGTGGCTACCTTCTGAGCATACATACATATGTTGCGTGTATTTTAAGGATAACAACAAATACAATACTAAACAGGACTAGTTTACTTTAAAAAAATACTGCAATAACAAATTAACAAAGCTGATTTTGTTTAATGGATCTTAAAGATATTTTTGTATCATTTTAATTTTTATTTATACTTTTTGTATTCATTTATAGGTTTCGTATTGCGCATTGATAAATTAGCTGTTATATTATGCTGTAAATATATATTTACAATTTTTTTGGATGATGATGAATGAATGAATATATACATCCTTCATATGAAGGAAACTGAGATATTCATTCTAAGTAAATTTTTACTGAAGTGGCACATAGACGCTTAAGTGCACATTTAATTATTTAAATGTACCAATTTATTTGTTTTTTATTCTATTTGATTTTAACGTATTCAAATTTAAATAAACGCATAAAAATCGTTTTTCTTTTTATTTCATACTTTGTTTATTTCTGTACAACCTATTAATGAATTTTGTAATAAAGTAGGAATTCGAATGAAGTTTTGTAGGTACAAATCTGTGCCACACCACTTCTGCGGTATATAATCTATAGAGACGACATCTTGTTACACTACGATATGATTTAGCACTGCATGTTTTAATAGTATGGTTAGATCGTCATTTAGCACAGGCGCTCGCTTTCATCAAGTTCGAACGTTTTTGTTTTGAATAGCTTCTCTAGTACGTAGTACATATAACTCAATGTTTTTAACCAATTATTGCAAAGAATATTACTGCAACAAAACTATTTTTTAATTGTACCTTTATTAAGCCTCGAACATCACTATACTGAAAGCTGAAACCATTGTCATTGTCTAGAATATGCCTTTGCTAATTGATGTATCATTATGAAATGCATTTAGCTAATTATGGCAGATTATACGTCGTCAATGGCCATTTAAATAACTTTTAACTAGAGATCCAAGCTAATTCAAACAAGGAAAGACAGTCGTGTGAAGGTAATTTTTGTGTTTTTTTAAACCCACAAGATATCATGTTATATTATTACAAAAATTCATATTAAAACATAAAGTGTATCTTTTGTCTAAGTCGTGGTAGCGTAATGGATACCGCACGCGTCCCAACTTAAAGGACGCGCGTTCGAATCTTGGCCGGAACGCATGCACCACTTAGGCAGTGTTCTGATCTAATGTGCATATTGTAACTATTACTACGTGCTAACAACGGTCAGGGAAAACATCGTGATGAAACTTGCACATCGAGCCTTAGATAAGCGTGGCGGTTATACTGTCCATTTTCCTATAGTGGGAGAACCAAGCTCAGCAGTAGGACGTTTATGGGCTGTTATTATTATCGCATGCTTAAAAGATAAACAGAATAGTCTTATGCTGGCCGTCTGTACCTTAAGCCAATATTAAACGGTTTATTTCGATTTTTCAATTGGGATGAAGCAATCAAAGTGATTAATATAAAACATAAAACAATGAATCATACATACCATGTCATTGAATACCGTGGTGTTTCAGTATTAGACTTTTTGACTTGCGTCTTTCAACCAAATTGATACAATTAGGTTTATCCATCAATTATCATCATTACTATCCTTGCTTGCCATTGTTTAAAATTTGACATAAATTTTATACATGATATGTCAATGTTCTAACCATTGATAAAAAATAAAATGCTATTACGTGGTTCAACCAAATTGAATCAATCTGATTGAAATGGTACGACACCATTCAATAGCATTGAATGACTCATTTTATGTTTACATGGATCACTTTGGTTGCTCCATCCAAATTGAAAGATAGAAATGAACCTAATCTAATAAGTATCAGTTTAAGATAAAATGGGTATTAAGATATAGACACACGGCACAAGGCGCATTATACGTGTGGCTTAATATAATTGTTTTATATCTTAAACGCAACAAGTACCTGCAGGGTAAATTGGTAATGATACAATGTTACAATAAAGTCTAAAACAATTAACGTCTTAAAAAGCTGGCGTTAAAATAACTTGTTATCATTTTACTTTTAAAATATCATAATTAAAGTAACCTTAATTACTGCTTAAACAATAAATAACGTGTAATTATACTGATTAGACATATGACGGTGCAAATCGACTTGGATTATTAAGGTAGCGTCCACGCTTTTATAACACGCGTGAAATAGTCTTGAATTAAGGATCGATGGCCTCGGCGCCGAGTCGTGAACGCGCCGGGCTATGTGTCTATAGTTACTGTCCTTTGCATGCTTCAGGTTTAAAATTTTAAAAACTCTAATAAATCCTTGTACAATACAGAATAAATAAAAAAAAAACATTAAAATATGTAATATAATTATAATATATTATATATACCATACACATTTGTGTAAAGATGATAATACATATGCAATTCACATTATGATGCCTGTTTTCCATGGGGGTAGGCAGACACAAACGATCTCCACTTGCAACAATCTTGACATACCTACAACTTTTCTTCATCTGCTTTTATTATTCTCTTTATACATACACGTTTATTACATGTAAGTTCTTTTTACCTGATCAGTCTTCAAAACATCAACGATTTGATCGTGGTAAGTCGTGGTGGTCTACTGGCACCAACTCTATTTTCGCAAAAACAAGTATAATATATGATCATGGTGTGGGTGGTAAGATCATAAGATGTTTATTATGAATTGTGCGTTAGTATTGGGGCGAGCTACGGAGTGGGAGCGTGAGCGTACCAACCTGCGCTACTTCTACCAGAGGAGGACGCGCCGGCGCCGGAGGGCGTCATTATACTTTTGGCCGCCGTGAACGGGCGATGCGGGTTCATGGGGTTCCTGGGGAACCCTGGGGAAGGGTTCTCACCCACCATTATGCCTTCCCGTGAGGTGCGTTACAAACCACCCCATGTACAGACAGTTTGAAGAAGTCGCTGGGTGGTTCCCCCGTCAATAGAAGTGGCCGTTGGGTCACTGCCTGCCAGGGCCTCGCGGAGTGGTGAGACCATATAGCCGTAGCCCTGGCATTAAGGCGTAGGACGGAACACCGAGGGGTTTTAGTGGTTATCCCCGACTCGAGTGGTTTTGGCAATAGCATTTCTCGCCGGCGATGCTAGTGTAACCCCAAACGGAGCTCAAACGGATTTCATAAAAAAGTTCACCCCAACTTTACGACATGTCTCCACCATTTTTCTTACGATAACGGGTCGACTGGTACCTTCGTGTCGAAAAAGCTTACATGAGGCACAGATCCTAAAAGCTTTAAAACAATCAACTAAACGCGGCATGATACAAATAACAGTGTCAAAATTTAGAGCCGGCGGTTGCTACCATAATGAGTAGTTAGGACGTGGCGGTGGCGCCAGTGACTTGCATTGTTCCCGCAGAACAGTGATCACTTGCCGACGTTCACACGTCGTCCCATCCGTAACTTCATCAATAAGACTCATAATTAAACCGCTTTTCTTAAACAATGACTACATAAACTCTTATCTAATCATAAGAAAATAACGGTCCGTGATTACAAAAATTAAATTAAATAGGATGCCGTAGCACAGTGGTTAAAATGCCCGAGTGACATTCCAGGAATGTGGGTTCGAATCCTGGCAGGGTTCATTAACCGCTTAGGTAAAATCTGTACATCGTCATGCAATCGAGATACAAAGCAATGTATGAAACCTGCCAATCAGTTTGTCTGTTATACTTTTCGTTCGACCAAATTACTGATATTGCAAATGTCCATAGGCGACGGTAAACACTTTCCATCAGGGAGGAAAATCTGTGTAACATACCAGGATGCTTTTGGGACATTTACGAGCTAACACTGTATACAGTGCGTTACATAGTTTCTTTAAGATTATTATTAACGTATTTCTGTTTCTTTGACCTTTGATTTTTAAGGAGTTTTTGAACTCGTAGAAATTGTGTTTCCTCTAACTTTTGAATTAGAAAGTGTTAAAAAATCGTAGAGGTAAAGCTCAAAAATACTTCCAAGAAAATTCATTTGCACACTATTCGTAAAATAATTTTTGAGACATGGGGCATTCCGTAGCCAAATGTCAATCACAATGGACTTACCTCACATCTACGGAACACTAATAGTTGATGGATTATAACGCACTTACCAATTTTTTAAAATCTATGTGTATTTTTTATTACTAAAAGTTGATAAACGCGCAGACGGCTCTCCTGATGGAAAGTGGTCACCGTCACCCATAGACGTTTGCAACATCAGGGGTGTATAGCCAAAAGCTCGCAAATAATCACTATTGTGACGGTTATTTGGATAAATTTCAAGTAATGTAAATTTTATAATGTTTTTAATTTATATAAATATTACGTATGTGATCCAAGTTGGAAAAGTAACAAGTAATAAGTGAAACCCAAATATACACTTCCGCTATTAGCGATGCTGTTGAAACTTGAGCCTAATTTTGAGGATAGATTACAACCACGTAAATATAAAATAAATGGGACTTTTTATAATTACCTTAAGGGTTGTTTTATTTATTAATACCTAAGGGACAAAAGTACACTTGTTGTCTCACTTCGATATACGTCACAGCTGATTGATTATCATAGGACTACTTAAGCTAGATATGTTTAGCACACATATAGAACACCGTGCCGGAGAATGCTAGGCTTGCCAACTTCAGCCCCATTAATATACTCGTAAGTAATAAGCAATAAGGACGGGCATTTTAATATTTGCCAATAAAAAATGGTGTTTAAGTTTTTTAGCGGGTCACCAAAAATGACAGGTCGCTACGAACAGAAACAACCCGTTCATTCATATAATATTGATAAGCACATAATCAAATATTAATTCCAAAAGAAGTAATTAATTAGACGAACTTATTCCATACAGCTCCATCTTATGTATTAAGTCTTCAGTATAGCTCAGCTGAATTATACGTATTCATTCAAGTGACGCCAATAAACGGAGTTCTTGTGAAAACTCGAAAGGCCACATTTTACTGCACAGTTTACATTTCTCACAAAACACATAAATAGTAATCAAAATTTGTCAAGATCCTACGACAATTGTTGATTTTTAAGTAATACTTAAAGATTTTTTAGAAAATATAATTGAAGAGTACGTCTCTTTCGGTTGTCATCAAAAACTCAATCACACAATGTATTATTTTCTCTATTTGTTGATAATCTGCTGTTATATCTTACTTCTAGTTGTCCGTACGACCAGTGGATAAAATCAAGTACAATTTGCCACACCTCTATTACCTACATAAATGTAAATAAAATATATTTTTAAGAATTTCTTTTGAACATTGCAAACGGGACCTGAATAAGAAATTCTGTGTTACAAAAATTAGTCTTTTACTTCTATCATATTACATACAAACATATTTTAGAATTATTATTGTTGTAATACAAATAATAAATAAAAACTATTTAAATCTTTAATAATATTTATTGTGAAACAGTAAACGTATTTAAGTGAGTTGTTTCTAAAAATAAGAATAAAATAATTCTCGTCTAATATTTAATAATTAAAAGGTGTATAATTTTATAACAGTTGAAATATATGAAAATGAATTTTAACATTTAATTTTAAAACAAATGTTTATAATTCAGTTGAGACTGAGAACTATAATAAATCCTTAATATACTCGTAACTATGTAGATTATATTTCATTTATATTATTACTTACTATTAAAATAAAAGTGTCTGTTTGTTATTTTAAAATAAATGCCAACATTTAAGTGACACATGTTACTTCTGTTCTCCTTATTGCAAACGCAGATCTTGCAAATGACAGTTTCAAGAGAAACGCGCTAAACATAATATCATTAAATATCTAAACAATACGTCTTTGTTAGATAACTTTACAGTGTGTCTAAAAACCATTTAACAAATCAAGCTTATGTATAGCGCCTTGGGTACCATTTCTACAAAAAATGAAAAACCCAAAAATGACAATTACTGCAAATGCAATTAATAGGGTAGATTTGTACGACGAATTATTAGAATATTTTTTCTCCAAGCAAACTTTTAGATAGTTTGTATTGAACAAATCTTGAAACGGTCCAACGGTTTTTAATAAATTTTTGGGGATTAAAAAAGGGGGTTTCTCTTAAATTGGGTAGTTGACATAGATAGATAGATAGATAACACTTTATTGTACACCATTAGGTATAGAAAACACAGAAAAACTTATAGGTAGCCTAAAAATATTTTAAATATGCACAATGGGCGGTCTTATCGTTAAGAAGCGATTTCTTCCAGACAACCCGTTATATTTCACAATGTATTTTAAAATAATGTTCACATTATAGAGCGACCGCTAAAATACCATACAATAATCATATTTTTAAAATATCATCTTAGAAATAATTTTAATTATTGTTTCAACAATAAATTATGTGCCATTTGACTCGATCAAAAATTATGTCATAATTTGCTACGCTCGTACAAAATCTAGGTGGTTTCGGCATTTTCAAAGGTCAGGAAAGTCTTTTAGATAGTTTGACTGTCAACTACCGTATTTTTGTTTATATTTCATTTAAATATCGTGAGTATAGAAAATATGAATTTAATTAAGTTCCGTGCGAACGAAGTGGCGGACGCAGTTAGTCCGTGAACATGATTTAAAAATACCATACGTATATATTCCTATGCATATTTATGAACCTGGATTATATTAATCGCTAAGCATTTAAAATGTAAATATCTTCCAATTAACTTATTTGTCGAGGAAAAACGTTATATCTCAGAAGCGGAGACCGTCAGTTGTACATGGTCAGTAATTATTAATTTTTATTTGTAATTATCCAAAATGCAAATCGCATGACTGGTAATTAAAGTTAATTATTTCAATTTAGTTCAAGTTGCCTTGAGTGCTTTGTTCTTGATTGAAAAACCCAATTATAGTAAATAAAAACCTGCGAAATTATCGGTTATGTGCGAATTAAATGTTTTATTTATAACGAGTCTTCGTTTAATAATCGAATGACCCATATTCAAATTATTTTATTGCTTTTTTTGCTATCATTACCTATAATTCTATAATTCATATTTTACTAGTCAGATAATATTTTCTTAAGTTTTCGCGACTTGAATATATAATAAAACTACGTTTTAACGGTTTTGAGAGCGGTCATTTATTTGATTTTGGTTATTCCGACGTTTCAGCCACTTTTCAGTGGCCGTGATCACGGAAGACAAAGATGTCGATTGTCAACGAGTATTGTTAAAGTTTTATTTATATATACCGCTCCGGCTAAGCCGAAGATGTATAAAAGGTACGTACACGATACTTTTGCCGTCCTCCCTAACGATAAAGTCTCTGCATTTCTAGATCATCTCAATTTCATTAACAGTAATATCAAATTTACTATGAAACTCGTGGCAAACCATAAATTAGCTTTTCTGGATGTACTCATCTTAAGGAACCCTGACAATACTCTTGGCCATATGGTATACAGGAAACCTACCCATATAGATAAATACCTAATAGTTCGTCTCGCCACCATCCTAGTCAGTTAGCTATCGTGGGCAAATCTTTGTTTCAGAGAGCACATAAAATCTGTGACGGGAACCACGTGACTGGAGAGCTTCAGCATGTCAAGCAAGTTCTACAACGCAATCAGCTGAAGACTCCACACCAACGTCACAAAGGCCCCAAACCACCTTCAGTTGAGCGGTGCCCTGCTACCCTACCCTACATCAGGGGTGTCACAGACAGAATTGGTCACATCCTCAGGTAAGCTTCAATCAAAACATATTTCAAGCCGCATAAAAAGATTACCCAATTTTTGAGACCTGTGAACTGCAATATCCCACTCCAGGATGCAAGTGTCTACAAGCTGAGTGAGTGTGGATTATTATACATTGAGCAAACAAAGAAGAGCATAAAAACACGGGTAACACATTGCTGACATGAAACACACAACAAGGTCTACGAAGTCTGCGATCAGTGAACACACGCTGGATAAACCCAACCACTACATTAGATTCGATAAGCCACAAATCCTCGCGAAAGAGAATCGTTTCATACCTAGAAGAATGATGCGTGAGGCTATTGAAATCAAAAAACACGCAAATTTCAATAGAGAAGATGGTTGGCAAGTACCACCAGTTTGGGTGGTACCACCGATCATCAAAACTATTAAGACCCAAACCCAGCAAAAACCAACTGCCAGACCTCAAGACACTGTGAGCTGTTTCTGCGTACAACGGAACACAAACCAACTTGACTGATAATTTCTTTTATTTTCCTTCCACCCATTTTAATATTATATAAAATTAATAGAGCTAGGCATGTTTGCTGAAGAGTTTCTTGCGTCGCTTCTTCTCTTCAAGCCATAACATGTTACGAAGCGGTGGTGAATTAGATTAGGCTCCCATAGAGTAAATAATAACCATAAACAAAATTTAAATTAAATAATTAAAATAAACAAGTTGGCGGTAGGCTAAATAAAACTTTAACAATACTCGTTGACAATTGACATCTTTGTCTTCCGTGATCACGGCCACTGAAAAGTGGCCGAAACGTCGGAATAGCCAAAATCAAATAAATTACCGCGTTCAAAACTGTTAAAACGTAGTTTTATTACTAGTCAGGTAAAAAATGAGTAAAATTGAGTGTAATAATTATATTATTTCAAATTTACGATTTTTTTCTTTTCTCTTGTGGACTATTTTCACAGAGACATGGTTTTTTTTATGTTGCTTCTATTTTTGTACATTTTGTGTTCACCTCACAATAGGCTAGTTGACAGAAATAAAAAATATAGCAGAATTTGGTTTTCTATAATAATTGGTTTTAGTGTAAAAATAATAAAATAGAAAATGTTGTTGTTTAAGTTTAATAAATATTTTAAAGAAATAAATAATTCATAATGTTCGAGGGCATGACGTCATTTCTATAGGACGTCCAATTGATTGTAATTTACGGCGTTTGAAGGTTTTAAGTGATTTTTTATTTTTTTTACTCTAAACTTCCGTACTATACATACATTCATAGTATATTAGGTTGGGGAAAAAGTTTCTTCGCATTTTATATAAAAATTCAAAAGGTTTTTTTATAAAGTTTATTTACATTTGACTAAAGTATGTAGGTGCTATTTTGTTAGATAACTTTTTGCCGTCTTGTAGGTAGGGACGTGATCCCATTGCTATAAAAATTTTGGGGCTTCTGATCAAAAAACTGCGACAAGTGGTTTTGGCAGTCCTCTCGTGATGTTAACCTGACACTGCCTAAGGAATTCTGCAGAGACCGAAACAGGTGAAAATCTGAAGGTGCAAGGTCATGGCTAAAGATGTGTGAGGTCTAGCGTTATCATGGTGAAAAACCACACCCCTTCTGTTGATTAATTCCGGCCGCTTTCTCTCAACTTTTTGCTTTAATCTCATCAGTTGTTCGCAGTACAGTTCAGAATCGATGGTCCTGCCTGGCGGTAACAGCTCATAATGAATAATGCCCTTCCAATCCCACCATACACACAGCATCACCTTGTTGCGAGTTAACCCGGGTTTCGCCACAGTCTGTGAAGCCTGACCGGTCTTTGACCACGATCTTTGCCGCACGTTCTTGTCGTACGTGATCCACTTTTCATCACCAGTTATCAGCTTCTTCAAAAATGGTTCGGTTTCATTACGTCGTAATAAAGAATCACAAAAGAGTACACGGTTAATTAGGTTTCTTTCAGTGAGCTCATGAGGCACCCAAATATCGAGCTTTTTTGTG
Source organism: Dendrolimus kikuchii (assembly GCA_019925095.2). Classification (NCBI taxonomy): domain Eukaryota; kingdom Metazoa; phylum Arthropoda; class Insecta; order Lepidoptera; family Lasiocampidae; genus Dendrolimus; species Dendrolimus kikuchii. The sequence continues at coordinate 9,121,349 of CM034391.1, read as the reverse complement.
TACTCAGCTTTTTTCAAATGTGCCAAAACCGTTTTGTGGTCAATTCCCAGTTCTCCAGCTACATCGTAACTACTAATATGCCGATGTGGCTCCACTTTTTCAAAAATGGCATCAATTTTGTCCATAACAGGGCGACCAGAGCGACGTGCATCTTTGATATCAAAATTTCCGGATTGAAAACGCTTAAACCAAACTTGCGCTACTCTCACAGATACTGCATTAGGTCCATAAACATCACAATTTTTTTTCGCGGCTTGTGTTGCATTTTTACCTTTTTTGTGGTAAAATTTTAAAATGTATCGAATTTCTTCATTAGATAAACTCATTTTGACACTAAGAAAAACAAATGAAAATCACACATTTTCCTAATTTGAATTTGGAATTGTCTTCTTTAAAATTAAAACTTTTTAATGATACCAAAACCAGCCAGATACGAATAGTTATAGCCAAAGAGATCTTATTACAAGTTCATACATACTATATGCGAAAAGACTTTTTCCCCAACCTATGTTATACCTACAATAAATATTGTATTTATTGTAGGTATGTATACTAGTTTTTGGGAATATTACGGAGATTTTACGTTGTATCTCTGTCTAGTACCTCAGTATTGTTTACTATATGCTAATATTTCGCGGATTATAATATACTTTCCCTTAAAATTTTAGCTCTATAGCTGAAGGCCCCTATGGGCCATCCACAAATTACGTCACACGAATTTCATGATTTTTGTCCCCTCCCCCGTCCTTGTCAAAGCTGGTCACATTTGTGAAAATCCTCCTTCCCTAGTGTGACATCACATATTTTGCAATTTTACATCAAAAAATATTAAATTAAAACAGCAATTCTCTCATTAGTTTTATTCCTAATTTAAATATTTTTTTTATAATTTAAACACTGCTCTACGAATACGAGTTTAATATATTTTTAAGTTTTTCGTTAATAATTCAAATTTCGTGTTTTAAAGCTTAAATATATTAGATTTTATTTAGGACCCCCCCCCCATCCCTAATCACACTTCGTTGATTCCCCTCCCCCCCCTACTCAACGTGTGACGTAATTCGATTAATAATGGGCTGTGACAGATATGCAGATGAACGAACACGACGAAACTAAAAGGGTTCCATTTTTGCAATTGTTTACAGAACTCTAATATCCTTTCGATTTTAAATCATGACTTTTTGTTTACTTTAAACGAAAATAAAACAAATAACAAAGCGGTCGACTTTGATTTCATGCCGACATGACTGATACCACCAACAATGTTAGAAGGCTGTGCCTACAAAAACAGAAGAAATTGACCGCACACAAAAGCTATTACATCCTTCAATTAACTCCGATTTCACACCCTTTCACGAACCGAAAAATCGAAGCCCAAACATTAGTTTAACCGAAATTATAGAAAATCAACAAAAAGTTAAACAAAAACTGATTGTAGACTTCGAAAGGGCGGGTACAGATAAACTCGGCGTCTGCACATTGCACGACACGTATTAGACGAAAAGTGAACATTAGGTACTTATGCCGCCAAGTTACTAGTATGTCCTATTTCTTTAAAATAGAAAAATATTCCACATGATAACAATAATATCCAAGTCTCAAGTTTTATCTTAGATCATAAATAAATGGTCAGAATAAAAATCATCTGCGAATGCATAACACGTACCTAAGTGTAGATCTGCATAGATCTAATACAATAGGCACCAATAAGTAGCTATCACACAACCAATATTGATTATTTGTGAATGAGCAATATAAACGTGTTCTCTTACCTGTCTCTCAACATTGAATATTATGGAAAGTCCGGAGTGTAGCCTGGTAAAGCTATTAATGAGTGCGCAGATTACAAAATTAGGTATTTACTTGTAATGAAAATAGCTTTAATTAACATTCATACTAAAATTATTCACCGATCTGCGTAATATTGCTTTGTATGATTGGGTTAATATAAAAGAAAAATTATTCAATATTCTTTACAACACAAAATTTCTGTCTTCTGTTTTATCTACGTATACACAACCACGTAATCCGATGGTCGGTTGATGTCCTCCTACTAGTCCAAATTGGAAAAAATGTGTATCGACTGTAAACATCAACTTACTATTCAACTTAACACATCATAAATAACTTTCCATAATATTTTAATATAACAGCCTATATTAAGGGCATCCTATAAAAAAGCTCAAAGGTACCACCGAATAAATTTGAATAGAAAAATGGTATTCAATCAATAGAAAATTAGTATAGTTTGTTTTTGGCTACCGTAGTTTTTATAGATCAGCCTCGATGGCGGCGAGCGAGCGCCTAATTATTATACGTTTGTTTTTGAAATAGCCGCTTCGGGTCCATGCCGACACAAAAGCGTTTTAAACTACAAAATATTATAAAAAAAGTCTTTAACATAATTGCCAGCTTACTACTTAGGAAATTGGTGATTATTTCTACGAAAATGTTAGCGTTAAATAATTTTAATAAAATACATAATTGCATTTTAACTTTACGTAATCTTCAGAATATTAGTTATAATTATCAAATTAAGTCCAATTATTTTAATTAAATTTTGGTAGTTATTAAATTAAAAAACGTACACCTAGAAATTTAATATTAATTAAAGAGATGCTCAACGAATGTGCAGAAATGAGGTCAGGACATTATACGGTCTCCAGTCAAGGTCGCAAGTAGGTTACTGTTCCGCCGTTCTGGTCCAAAGCAAAGTAATACGGGACTGGTGATTCCATGATTTTTAAACAATCAAAGGAATTGCAAACAATATAAAATTAAAATCGAGTCAACGATTGACTAGTTCTTCGAACGAACAATCTAGGCGTTTTTCAATTGTTTGGAGGCATCTTTTTCGACTCGATATCCGGTTCATAGCAGCAATGAATGCTGTTCATTTACTTTAACCTAAAGTTTTCTCCTGGCTTCGCCGCCGTGAAACCATTGTAAACCTTAGATTATTATGAGATCAAGTTAGCAACACGGGTTACATTGCATTCAACTTTTATTCAGGCGCTATTCGTCCTCGGAAAATTTACTCAATTTTATTCGAGAGACTTCCACTCTCCGGGATGACAGTTACCTTATGTCCTTTTTTTGGTATTAAAACTAGATACATACTAAATTTCAGCTAAAAGCGATCGATAGTTTTTTCATGAAAAAGTAACAGGCACACAAAGTTACTTTCGCATTTATTATTTAGGTTAAGTTAGGTATTTTTTTGGTGAATAAATAATTTTTTGATCATTATATTGTTTTCGTGCATTCGTTTAACATAGTCTGATAGAGAACAGAATCAAGTAGGCAGTAGCACTACAACTTGATGAAGTTGCTGAGTCAGCAAAAGTTTATGTAACTGGCCGACTATCTCACGATGTTATGCACTTGTCAAGGTCTCAAGTAAAGAGAGGCTGGCGACTAAAATAGTTAAGGTTTGAATGCCTGAATAAATTAAAGACATCACATTTTAGTATTAAATCCAAATTATGTTCTATTTATTGTTTGTTAGTAAATACTTAATTTTATAGAAGTTACTTATACAGTAAATTTCGTATGTCTGTTCGTCCGTCTCTCTAGTTGTACGTACGTCATAGCCGTTTGACTCGAAGACTATTGGTATTATAAAAATTGATGAAAAACAGACTTCTGTAAATAGCGATTAAGGCTAAGGAATAGTGATCAATAATTGACCAAAAAATTATCATAAATCTTCACAAAACCGAAGAAACAATATCTACATCTTTGTAAAAGAGAGATAAATAACTTGGTTTTGTTATTTTTTGAACATTAGTCTATATTATTTATAATGAAATAATAATATATCGGAAAAACGACCGCGTCTATGGAATCCCCGCGTTCTGCCGAAAAATCAGTATCAAAAAATCCTCAAGGACGTTGACGTGCTATACAATCCTTAATGATATAGTGAGCGAGATAAAAAAAAAACTTAAGAATAAGGGATGACGTAAGCAATACAAAGTTATACGTTTTGATAAATCATAGCGTATAATATACCTTTATGACTTTTTTATTTAAATAAAATTTGTTCAACTCAACATATCATTTGGTGATAGATGCTAAACGTAACTGTACAGAGCATAAGTTAAAAAACATTAAAAAACATAGCAGAAGTGAAACTTTAACGGACAAGTGGAAAAACGAATGGCAACGGATAAGTGGCAAAACGAATCGCAACAAAATTTTAACTTGCCGTTTTACGGGCAGGTTTTCAAATTGGACAAGTATATTAACAATCTGCCCGTAAAACATCAAGTTAAAATTTTGTTGCGATTCGTTTTGTCACTTATTCATTTTTCCACTTGTCCATTGAAGTTTTTCTTCTACTATGTGTCCCAGCACATATTTCGATTTTTCGCAGGTTTACTGCAAATTGTGATTTGGTTAGGTTAGGTACATTTTAATGATTGCATTTTTAATTTAAACATATGGAACATATGTGCGTATTATATATAACAAGGATTTGGTTGAATTTATTTATTTTAAGAACAAATGTAACCAGAATACGATAACTCGTATATAACTTTCATATATTTACAACAACTGAAACTAGTAGCTAAATTAAGATATAAATAGTGAGCAATAATAATAAATAATGTTTTTTTATATTATAATATTGTACTACCATGTTTTAATTTAGCATTGAGTTATTTACCGATTTGTATATTTTAGTCGTTGTTATTATAATGAGTTTAGTTGTATAACCTACGCCTTAATGCGAATTTAATTAGTATTACAAATTTGAATAACATTTTTACATTTTTATTAGCTGTTACGTTGCTTGGTTATCTTGGTCAGTAGAAAGAGATTAATATTATGGATAATATTTCCGAATTAATTATTTAATGGAATGTCATGTATTTGTTCATATATTTCGTTTTACAATTTTTCACGTTGTGGATTTAAGTACATTTTTAATTCATATTGGCACGTTAAATTATATCTGTTTAACAACCTCATTTATTCATTTTCTATAAATGTGGCAGCTACGGACAGAGACCATGGGCGCAATTCTGCTATTTCTATAAATAGCCTTTTTCAATAATAGATGTCAATCCTATCCCAAATCTATGTATGGATACTGTTTACAACTCAAGTGGAAGCGCTGGTGGAAGCGGCGGTGCACCGGACGACTGCGCCGGGGCCGCGGCGACTCGGCGTGCATGTTTACTGTCGCCTAATAACATTCGTGACCCCATGGATACTACTAATGTGCTATCGATCTTGAAGGAGAACCGAAATCTGTTCCTTACTGCCGAAACACAACAAAGAACGGAACGAAATATAGCCATCCAGAGCAAAAAATTCCCTACCACGTGGCTGTGGACGGTTTTGTTGTCTCTTACGACAGGCTACCTGTTCTAGGAATTAGTATTCTTTCTCCGTTTCTGCACGTATAAATTGCAGATTTGTACCTTGTTGGAATTATTATCTTTATTTACACACTTTCTTTTTAGCTTTATTACTCAGTATAACTGCAGGTAATAAAACCAGTGATCCATGAACAATATATACTTTGGTACATTTTTGTATTCGAGCATTCATTTTATACTAGTAGGTACATTATTATAATTTTTTAAAGAACTCAACACGCTCAAAGTGGCTATCATTTCTCACGTGTTGTGTGAGTTTCACTTGTACCAGCCCTAAAAGCGGCATTCCTAATTGTTTTCTTTAATGGGACTTTCTTTCTAACATATTAGTTTTAATTCCATTACCACGTAGGTGGTAACTGTAAAGACTGGCTAAGAGGATTGTACTGTTTTTAGGGAATAAAAAACGAAATGTGTGCTGGGACACATATTAGAAGTGAGACTTCAACGGACGAGTGGAAAAAAGAATCGCAACGGACAAGTTGAAAAACGAATGGCAACGGATAAGTGAAAAAACGAATGGCAACGGATGAGTGGAAAAACGAATCGCAACGGACAAGTGGATAAACGAATGGCAACGGATAAGTGAAAAAACGAATCGCGACGAACAAGTGGAAAAACGAATGGGAACGGATAAGTGGAAAAATGAATCGCAACGGACAAGTGGAAAAACTTCAACTGACACGTGACAAAATGAATCGCAACAAATATTTAATTTGAAGTTTTACGGGCAGATTGTTAATGTACTTGTCCAATTTGAAAACCTGCCCGTAAAACTTTAAGTTAAAATTTTGTTGCGATTCATTTTGTCACTAGTCAGTTGAAGTTTTTCCACTTGTCCGTTGCGATTCCTTTTTCCACTTATGCGTTGCCATTCGTTTTTCCACTTGTCCGTTTAAGTTTTACTTCTAATATGTGTCCCAGCACACATTTCGATTTTTCGCAGGTTTACTGCAAATTATGATTTGGTTAGGTTAGGTACATTTTAATGATAGCATTTTTAATTTAAACTTATTTTATTTTATCAAACAAAAAACTAAGTTCGATCCGGAACCAAAAAAACATCCATAGCCTACTCTAAAATTATTTATTAATATTTTTTTACACAGACCACAAATAGAGGCAGTGATGACCAGCCACATGGAGAGTAGAGGTATAGTTCGATGCAAACTTAAGTTTGCCTCCATTAATGGTGGCTCGGAACATCGCACTTACCGATGCGCAGAACGCGAGTTTAGGTATAAGAGGGACGAGGTAGTCGGAGGACGAGGTATATCCTCGCTCGCTCTCTCGCTCGCTTTCTCGTTTACGGGACTTCCCCGGCGCTCGGCTCACCAGGGCTACCAATTTAGCGCTTTCGGAGCTAGATATAGCGCTTTTTAGGGCAACCCAGCTCCCAATTTTATTAAACTTCCAACGCAAAATCTTGCGCTTTTTATAATATGCAAATATCTAATTAATTTTATAATAAATATATATGAATATCTATACTAATATTATAAAGTGGAAAGATTAGATTGTTGGTTTGCATTGAAGAGGCTCCGAAACTACTGAACCGATTTGAAAAAATCTTTGACTGTTGGAAAGCTACACTATCCCCGGGTGACATAGGCTATATTATATTTACAAAAAATTAGGGATACATACTAAAACTCCAATAATGTAACCCAAGGTGTAAAAAAATACCTAAAATCGCGAGCGCTGCGAAAACTATTGATGATAGAATCAAATAATGTACTACGACTTTGCAGAACACATCATTATCTACAAAAAGTGTCGCAACAGCATATGTGTGACTATTATAGTTATGCCACTATAAGTGTTCTTTTATTTAAAAAAGTTAATTAAAATGCCACCGCTAGAAAAGGCTCTTTATTTGTATCTTGGTATTCATTCTTATCATAATAAATTACTTCATATTCAAGACTGCTTCAATACCTTTATATAACTTTTTGAATCATTCAATACGAACATCCCATTCGAAAGATATCACGAGTTTAAAAAAGTAAGTATTAGAAAACGCGGCCGTGACGCTTTTTCGTGAGCGAAAAATCGTAAGACCCCGTCTGTATAGAAGTTTCACTTTAAAAACACATTGGATATTGCTCATTATACACGATATTTTTCACAGCATCCTTATCCGCGTATCTGCGTATATCAAGGCTTGTCGCAATTAAGGTAGAGACTATATATTTTTTTATTGCTGGAGTACAACAGGCAAGCTGATGGCCCAACTGTGATGGAAAGTGGTTACCGTCGCCTATAAAAATTTGCAACACTAAATGTCCTATCTTTTGTTTCATCGAATTTTTGTTTATATTTTTAAAAATGCTCGTCCGATTTGTCCTTTTCGCATAATAGTGGCAGTTAGGTGAATTAAAATTATACATATTTTACGAGTAGTCTTTTACTCGTTACTCTAAAAGTATTATTCGTTAAAAACACTTACCGTCTATTTTGATACCAGGTTTTGACCTGTGTATCTGTTAGTCCAAGTTTCGCTGCTAGCTCCATTCGATCTTGAACGCTAAGGTACTTTTGTCTTTCGAAGGATTTTTCAAGGGTTTGTAGTTGGTGGTCGGTGAAGGCTGTCCGCGCTTTCCTCTGTTTCTTCGCCAGCCCTGAGGCGTCGCCACCGCAGCTTTTACTTGACACGTCGTCTGAGTCATCTTTGACACCTGTCGATAAAGAAATATAAAATAATACAGATAAGGGTTCAATCGAACACACCACCGAACATGGTGGTTTATACGAGATATTGAGTTATTTGCATATTATTAACTATTATATCAATGTAAGCCTTATTCCTCTATTATTTCTATTTTCTATATGTGTACTTCCATACTCCAATTTTATAAATGCGAAAGGAGATTTGTCTATTACGCTTTCACGAAAAAACTACTCGACCATAGCTAAAATTTGGAATACCTGTAGGTATGTAGTTTCAATACCGAGAATAGACAGTGGATACTTTCATCTAGGAAAAGGGGATAATTTTGAGAATTAATATTAGTTAAATAAATAAAAAAATATTAATTAATTAAATTCAGGACTGAAAAGTGTGTAGATAAAAACTTAATACGACGTAACCAGTGTGAAAGCTTTCTCGATAAATAAAAAAGGACTATGTTGTAGGTATGTAGCACGTAGATAGCATAGCTTGACCCGCGGCGAATTCGCGAGGAAATCTAAGATCTAATTATAAAAAGAATTTATAAGTAAGAAGAAAAAGAAGTTTCTTTGAATATATAACAATAACCTTACCAATATTATTTATTTGTCTTTTAGTAAAAAAATATTTGTTTAACTAATCAGGTTTTTATTAATTTAATTTCCTCATGTTCGAAATGAAAAGCAGTGCTTGTTTCTTCAGTCCCTTGTATAACAATACGTTTTTTTTATTACAAATATATTTTGCAGTTGAAATGAGAGCTTTGAGAAGTATATGTGAGGTAAGCATGAATGATATGATACGGAATAGTGTAATAAGGGAACGTTGTGGATTGAAAGAAGATGTAATAACAAGAGTTGAAAAAGGAATGTTAAGGTGGTTTGGGCATGTAGAGAGGATGGATGAAAGTAGAATCACAAAACAAGTGTATGACAGTATTGTGATTGGTAGCGTTTGTACCGGTAGACCACGACGTACACACCATGATCAAATAACAGAAGTGTTAAAACGAGGTCAGATGAAAAGCATATGAAATAAACGTGCATGTATGAAGAGGTTAATGAAAGTAGATGAAGCGAAAGTTGTTTGTCAGGATCGTCGCAAGTGGAGATCTATAGTCTCTGCCTACCCCCGTGGGAAAAAGGCGTGATAATATGTATGTATGTAAATATATTTGGATATCAATTAATTTTATAAAAAAAAGTCTATAAAAATTTAACAAATTCATTGCTTAAACAGTGATGAGATCTCTGAATAATTCAGAACATTTATTTTATTTATCACAATTACAGGTCCACGTGTTCATTTAAACCCATAAAACTGAAACGAGTTTGTGATTAAGCAGTGCGTTTGTCCTCGAACCTCCGACTGTGAAGCCGTGCCTCCATTCTAAGTGAGGCTTCTTGCGGTTAGCGCGTTTCCTTCACCATAAAATGTTAAGAAACCCACTATCTCACAATACACAGGCTATTTTTATAATCAATACATCGAAAGAAAGTTATTTACCTATTAATTATATTGTTTAATTATGCCCATCTAAAAATTCCTCACTTTAGTTTTATATCGTACATTGAAGAACAAAATATAGGTATACACTGTGTTTCCTTAGAAAGTTATTTTCGTACATTACAAACAGGATTTTTACACTATTTAATGATATTTAAATGTCTTATGGCCGATTTTTCACTCACCAGATAAAAGTTATTTTATACAATAAAAGAGATAGAAAAATGAAAAATGACAGTTCCATGAATAATACAGTTGAATTTTGTCACTTATGAATTTAGTCAGATGATAATTTATTCGACTAATAACTTGTATATGATGACTGTAAAATCTTTAAGCTCCATCTCAAGTCAGATATTTCATGACAATCATATAAAGACACAAAATAACTAAAATTTTGATTAGATTTAATATTAATTAAACTCAAGGAGTATTTTCTCAAGTTTTCGCCACTAGTATACAATTAAAAGTACGTTTCAGCGGTTTTAAGCACGGCATTTATTTGATTTTATTTATATTATGAAGTTTCGTCTATTTTTCAGTAGTAGAGCCATGTAAGAACAATACTATATTTTCCATGGTAGAACGAATAAAAGTATATACGGAGTCTCCGTTGACCAAAGCGTCAAATGAATTGAAGCATTTTTAAAGGCGTACGTAAAATTATGTAAAAAATACGAATTCTAGTGCGATTTTTTCACTGATCGATAGCAAATTTTATATAATAAAATGTGTGACACTTTTTATTCCGCAAATCCTGCGGGAGTTTTCCCAAGAGCGGTTTGAAGTTGTTCGGGTACATGAAAAGGAGCTTATTCCGATACAGTTTTCACTACAACGATAGCTTACATTCTTTTTTAACCGCTGTGAAACTTTGTGCCTCGGGAATCCCGGGGGAATTTTCCCGGGTATGGTACAAATTAGTTAGAATACATAAACTTGCTTTATATGAGAATTTCTTTGTTTATTAGACATTTTTAGCAGAACAGATATAGTTATGTATGCCTTAAGTAACATTAAAAATAACTACGATAAATTTCAAACGTGGACGAAGCCACGGGTAAATCCTAGTTAGATATATTTTCAAATTTATATAAGAGTAAAATCTTTATACGGCTTTATTTTACCTACTTGCTGAGTAAACGACACATGCACTGAAATACGAGACGCATGTAATTATATTTATCATACTTAAAGTCATTATAACTAATCTACTTAACTGTGCCCATGCGTACTGCGATACTAATCCGTCATAAGGAGTACGCACTCAAACTACATGTTAGTAGAAAACATTGAAATAAGCGAAACAGGAAGTGGGCTAATGGATTCTGTTTTTTAGAAAGGCAAATCAATTTGCAAATGCGTTGATGTGTGAATTAATACCTGTCGTAAGAGAAACAACTATAAATTAGTGTGCGTAATGAAGTAGAAGTTTTGAAGGCATAGATTATTTGTTTCGTAAACTTAATTTTAATGCACGTAAATATATGTTAATAATTTTTATTACTCGTCTGATAATGTGCATTATGTCTGATGTTTTTAGGTAAGTATTATATTGTTTAATTTAAATATGGCTTCTTTGAAAACGTTGCTACTGCCAAGTATTCATGAAAATTCCGCATAATGGTTAATCAAATATGCAACAGACATATTGTGCCGACCCCAAATAATCGGGTCTCCGGGAGGTGATAGAAAAGAGCGAGATGCAAATCGGAAGTGAACTTGTATAATCTCCTCTAACACAGCCTCAGCAAATTGCAAATCTTTGACTAACACTAACCAATGGACAAGTTCTTGTTGAAACTCAAAAAAACAATATTTTATATTAAACTAAAACACAATAATTGCACTGTAACAAAAAATATTCTGAAACTATTGTTTGTTTTAAGCAAATACTACTGATATTTAAAAATAAATCTACACTACAGAACCGCATTGGTTGAGTTCCTATCAAGGACCCTGTGGAGATTTTGTAATTATAGATAACATCCCACTACTGGGCTTAAGTCTCCCTATTTATTAGAAAATTTATACACTGCAAAAGCAAGCCAGCAAGATTTGTTTTGTCTTTGTAAATATGGTTTGTCACGGCTAGTATACCTATTCAGTTATTGTTGAAAAATTAAAGATATATAATACATACTAACTTCACATAAAAAGTCACGATAACAGAACCTATATAACTTCTAATACTAACTCTAAACCAAACGACGCTAAACAATCACATTATTTTTTGCAACAAAAACATCACGTCACCGAGTTATACTTCTCATATATTTCGCAAAAAGTAATCCAAATTTATTTTCTATACGTTTTATACGAATATTTTCAACTTGTGACACTTGCTTAATATATAAGTTATACATTTTTTGTCATGCTCATTTCATCAATCATTATTTGACGGGAATTTCCTTTTGGAATTTTTACATAAATATATTAATCACAAATAGGAAGTTTAGATGCACAAGCATAATTTCGAAGGGACAGCTAATAAGAGGATCCAATTGGATTGGGCAACGTTGGTACCATCCACATTTATCAGTCCTTCGGAACACAGACTGTAGAATAAGCAGACAGATGCAAAGTATGGATTATTCAAAAAGTAAAAAATGTAAATTTAAGTGTAAATAAAGTTTAAGACCCGGTGTATTAAGTGTACAGCGCGTAAGGAATTAGTGCAGCCAAGTGGAGGAGCGACCGCAGTTGTGGTTTGCCACCCGCGCACTCTACTACTCGAACGTGATTTACACGCTCGCCACTGCTTACAGTCACAATGTGTCACCTTGTTAGACATAAGTACAGCTAACTAAACTATATCGGTCTTATTCATATTGAATTTGAGTAAGTTTGTAGGCTTCTTTAAGGTTCTTAGAGAAGCTTACAAACTTACTCTAACTCAGTATGAATAATACCGTATAACTTTAAAATAGTTTTTTTTTTAAATGATAACTTGGTAAGATTTGTTTCACTTCAAAAAAAGTCTTACACGCGTTACCTTTGTACCTACCTAATTGTTTTAAATTCTGTAAATATGTTTACAATAAGCTTTATAGCACCATGAAATAACTGCAATAGACCATTCCTATAGCATTTACATTGAAATTCGTGATATAGTAAATAAATAATTTACATTGTTGCCAACTTTAAAAAGCACTATAATGTTCTGATCCTAACAACAGAAATTTGCGAATAAATTTAACGGAAAAAGGTTTAATGTAATCTTCTTGAATAACACAAAGCGAACTTTTATAGCAACTGACATAAAATTGTATATAAAAAACAATTTTATTTCCAGTCCAAATTGAATCGACTGATATTTCAAAAATGTTTTCCTTAATGGATCAACCTTGGACAATAAACGGATTAATTATTTTCTGTTCAGTGTCTAGGCATCGCATTGTGTGTTTCGAATTTTTACACACTTTTATTTAACTTGCAATGTTTGTACGTATGTATATATACTATACTATAATTATGTTCTGATCAAAGCTCTGCCCTACTAATTACACTTGCAGTAATCGACATTTTTAGGTTTTTCAGTTTTTTGTAAAAACGGTATCCTAAGGCGCTAATCTATACATAAGGCTAGTTTTTTTGTTGTTTTTTAGAACCACTAAAAATATATAACCCCAAATATATTTTTATCGCTTTTGTTCGAAACTGCCATTTTGCAAGTACTGTGTTTGCTATAAGGAAGGCAGATCTTGCAACTGAATTTTAAACCAGTTGTCCTCAAGTAATTGAGATGAAATTTTGCATACTCACTAAGTTTGGATGACAATGCATGACTAGATAAGTGACGTCATTCTAAATCCAATAATATTTACTACTTTACTATTTATTTTATGTCTTTGTCTCAGTTACGGGACTAACTAGTATCAGAAAATTAAGATTTTTCGAATACTAGAAATAAATATTTTCCTCATTCAAATCGTGAATTCTTTCACTGATAAATAGATACATTGGACATAGGTACATAGGTACATCGTCCTGATTATCCGAAATTAATATTTTTTTCTAAGCAGTCATTAATTACAGATAATTTCTAGTTAAAAAGTTCCACTTAGACACTTTATATTCATGTGTAACAACTTTATACAATAGCTAGTAACTAGTAGTCATAATTTTAAATATTTATAAAAAAAATATTCAATGGGTAATGATAATAATGATATTGATTGTATTTGAATATTCGAAAATCTCAAATAATGTCTCAAAATTTACACATTAATTAATATGAATTTTCGGCCATAACAATTCCACAATCTAGCGTCAGACTCCTACAATTGCGTTAGGGCTGTTTTGTAACATAATAATGAACAAAATAGAAAAATAGTTTCGTCTTTAAAGAGTTATAAAAATCACCACGCTCCCGTCGTAGCGCCCCTCAGAGGCCAGCGGCAAAAACTTCTTAACTCTGTCTTCGGCTTTACCCTGGTGCGTACTTACTTGAGTACAATTCTAAAACTTGACAGTGGCTAAATCCACAAAGCTTTGCTTAACATATCAACAATTATTTATAATTTCAATTGCTACAAAATAAATACAAAGTAAAGAACGACTGCATGTCTGAAAATAATTTTGTCGATTTGTAAATACTGTTTAATTCATCCAAACACCATGTTGTCATGATATTCACTCAGTTTACGACCCTTTAGCAGTTTGTAATATTGAGTGTAATTATGACGGGAAGCCCATTAGGGTTCGCCGTTAATTTATTATAATAAGGTTCAACCGCCGACTGCAGTCACTCGACTGTGAAAATTATTATCATCAGCCCACAATAATGTTCATAAAAACGTTGGGCTAACACTCTTATCACTTTATCCTGTGAGCTTTGAAAGTATCTTCAAGACTATTAAAATTATGAGGATACATCACATTCATTCTTGTATCTCATTAACGGTAACTTTACATATTAAAGCAGTTTTTATTTTATCTATAATAAATTAGATGAAGTGGATGGATGCAGAAGTCGTGGAAGGCCACGACACACTTTCCATGATCAAATTGATCGTGTACTAGCAGAAGGTGATGTTAGGAGCCTTAAGAACAGACGAGCGTGCATGTCAAGAGTTATGAATGTCAAAGAAGCAAGTGAGGTGTGTAAGAATAAGCCTAAATGGCGCTCTGTTGTTCGTGCCTACCCCGCACGGAACTGGCGTGAAGTTATGTATGTATGTATGTAAATTAGATATAAAATCGGTTTAATTCTTGGAAGTTAATTAACGCAAAATTTGATACATTACAAGAGTGAACTTAAGACGTATTTTATTCCAGAGTATGAGAAAGGTTCCCTGGGATATGAATGTAGTTTATAAATGCAAGCAAAAACACAAGAAAAGCTTTACAGAAATAATTACACACGTAACCCACGTTATGTGTTGGTTATGATTAAATTTTACAGCATACACACATTGACGGTCTGTGTGGTTGAGTGAACTAAGCCTTTGCCGGCCTACTTTACTGGAACGTAAAAGCTCCGGGTTCAATTCCTGGTATGGTAAATTTCGTAAACGAACTTTCCGTAATTGACTCTGTATCCGTAATTGTCTGGGGTCAGCCTCAGAGTGGTCTGTTCTAGGGCCCGTTGTGTACCACTTTTCTCTAAACTATCCCAACCCCCAATCAAATCCCCATCCAATCCCCCTATCCAAACTATCCCATTCCTCTATTCCAATCCCATATTCTATCCCTTCTACCCTATTCCTGCTGTCTGATCTACGGTTCCCAACCATACTATATCTTCTATACATGTAATAAAATTGTAGAGGTCGAATTTCTGTACAATGAAAAAAAATGCTAAAAACCGAGTCAGGGGGATGTAAGAAATGAAATAGAACTAATTTAGATTTTTTTCATTTTTTTTGTTTCTCTGTTTGTCTCTGTGTCTGTTTGTCTGGTTGTTGTCTGTTTGTACCGGGTAATCTCCGAAACGACGACCAATTTAAATGAAATTTTGTATGGTGGTAGCTTATAACCCTGGTCAACATATAGGAAACATTTGATCCCGAAAAATTAAAGAGTTCCTGTGGGATAGTCTAAAAACCTCACCACGCGGACGAAGTCACGGGCATCAGCTAGTATATTATATATTTTCATCACTTATTCCATTGTCGCGCTTATACCTAACATTCTCATGTTTATTTTAAAAATAATAGATCTTTGCTGGCTAAAGCAAAACGTATTAATAAATACACATGAAAAATTCAATAATGAAACAAAATAAATATAAAATAATTAATGTACAATAAATGTGTACTATTTTATCCCCTAAATTTCACGGTTACAAAATAAAAATACTATCTTTTTAAAGGTGGCAACCCTAGTCTGATTCCTTTATCCATCCGATCACATCCATATCCCATCCTAAAGGCTGGCAACACGTTGGCGTCGCCATTGGTGTTGCAAATGCCTATAGGGGATGGTAACAAACTAACTTTCCATGAGCTGGGCCGTCTGCCTGTTTGCCAGCTTCGCAATACAAAAATATACCATAACACAAGCGTACATAACTTTCTTAGCTTAGATGTTATATATACCAGCGGTATACCAAATTTTGGCAAATAAATAAATATATCCATTGTAATTTTAGGCACATACAAAAGATATATTTGTCCACCGAAATTTTATAAAAAATCTAGGATATGCCCGCAACTTCGTCCAAGCTTGACTTGAAATTCTCGCAGAATTCCAGGAACACAGAGTACCACAGCATTTAAAAAAAGAATGTAAACTATTGCTTTAGTGGAAACTGAAATTTTTATGCACCCAAACTTTCGTTCAGCGAAAAGCGCATCGTAATCGGTCTAGTAGATTTTACGAGAAACCCGAATAAATAGACAAACCGACAAAGAGACAAGAAATCTAAAAAAATTGCATCGTGTTCTCCATCGTTTATGTAGTCTATTCCAGTGAGGTTGTTTTTAATAGCTTTAATGTACAGACACGGCGGCATGTTTAGAATTTTATAATACGAGTATTATAAATAAGGACTAAGTTTACCTTTCTTCAGGAAAGGAAATAATTTAATTATTCTTTGACATCATTGAGTTGGCGCTGCCCACACTCGTTTCCGCATTCCGAAATATCCGACTTACAATGCAAATGTAAAAATATTTAAAATGCCGTTGTAAAAATCAAAAAAGTATCGATTATATTCAATACCAACATAAACCTGTCATTCGTAGGTATTTCGAAATATTCGTAACTGATACTCATAGCTAGATTAAATACCAGTGATTATAGAACTCTATTCGATTTAGATGACATTACAAAGATTTCAACCCTACCGTGTACATAAAATGTCGATCAACTATTTGGTTACGTTGTAGGTAATTTTCAGCTTGCGCCATTGAAGCGATAAGCGGCCCAATTTAATTTAATATTTCATAAAATCAGTAAACATTCAAATTGGTGTTTCTGACTGTAAAGTCGATGTTTTCTTATGATTTTTCATAAGAAAATATCGATTGATTTTTGTTTTACGACATGAAATTTACGCGATAGACACAATGTAATAAAGTTTATTAATAATATAAAATCCAAACATTTATACTATTCTATACCAACGAAAAATAGTTTCTAATTGCAAAATAAATGTTAAAATTTAAGTAAAAACTGCTATTTATACAATTGTTAATCATAAGTGACCGTTATAAAATGTTGTCTCTGTCAGCTTGAAAGTTTATCTACGATAGGTTCC
The DNA here is from genome assembly GCA_019925095.2 of Dendrolimus kikuchii. Taxonomy (NCBI): domain Eukaryota; kingdom Metazoa; phylum Arthropoda; class Insecta; order Lepidoptera; family Lasiocampidae; genus Dendrolimus; species Dendrolimus kikuchii. The sequence goes on along the minus strand of CM034391.1, from coordinate 9,104,077 downwards.
GAAACAGTGGATTTTAGTGAAAATTTTAGGAATTACGCTAGTAATTTGATATACATGTACTATTTTTTATCTAAATACCTTGCAAGGTTTAGTAGTTATAAATATAAGAGCCAATTCTCGCGGGAAGAAAGTGACTTGCACGAATAGTAAATAATAAATCAATGTTAAATTAAATCAAACTTTAAAACACTGATTATATATAAGTTATTAGTTCATATACATATATAAATGATATATACTAGTCAATCGATTTCGCATTCGGTGGTGTATTCAACTTCCAGAAATATAGTCAGATTTAAACAAGTGTTCAATATGACATTTATATCGATGTGTTAATGTAAAAGAAAATGGAAAAGTTATTTGTTTTAAGCGTCATTTTGAAAATTTTTCAGGAGAAAAGTTTAAACTTTGAATTGAACCCGAAATCACAATTAATAAACTATGTACCATTATATTACGGAAAAAGAATTTTAAACTTTTAAATCGGCAGACAAATACACATTTTGCATATCCTGTTTCGCTTGTATTATGGGTAAGGTACAAAGGACCGCTCTGGGACCAATCTCATATACCCAGACCATAGTAAATAACGGAAAGTTCGTTCACAAGATTCAAATCGAAAGACTTCAATTGGATACCTCATACCAGATTACTTAATTATATTTCCGTAAGTTGAAGACAGTAAAAAGAAATTGTTATCAGTTTTATTTCTCTCCAAATTGGACCTATGTTTAATCATCGCTCTTATTGACTCTAATCTGTGCATCTGTAGTCTACACAATGTAAAACTCGTATCTTATTCTCTTGCAGGCTTAGTGCTATAGATTTATATTTATCTCTTTTTAATTGGAAGAATTTTCGCATTTCTATTCTAATATAGACGTATTTATTATTTGGTATTTTGACCCTTATTCGTAATAATTCAATCTAAAATTCAGTGCACTGTGACCCACAATTTCTTTTTATTTGCGTATAAAAGAATATCTACCTTAACTATATACAGCTAGAGGTAAAATTCGTTTGAAATCTTTTAAGTTTTATTTAAAGTGAAAATTAATACTAATGGGGAAAAAGACACGTGTTTTAAGTCGAATTAAATAAGGTTGTATTTTATGTGTTTATCTCTTTTATTGTCGTTTTTTTCATTTCGATTTTTCCTTTCATCGGGTTTCAAATCACAACCATTTCAAAGAAGTTTCACTTGAAAAACCCATAATATTAAGTCTCTTATAAAATGTCGCTTGCAACTAATAACCTTCATTCACCCTTCGATATGTATCCTTTTTCAGACGTTTTAACCAGTTTGTAGTGATCGTATTCACAGAATCGCTACAAATAAGCATTGTAATTTCTGTCTTTATGGAGAATTTATTTATAGAACTTTATAAACTTAACAGCGTACAAACAGGGTCTAATTGTGTTTTTATCGTGAACAATATAATCACGTCGACCTTTTTATGAAATGCTAATGAAACAATGTATAGTTGTGGGTGTTAGCTCAGTAATGTATATTTAATTGAATATTATGTTTTAAAGGCCCCTCTATGGATTGTCATGAATACAAATTACAATAAAGGACGTATATTTGTTTATAACAAAAATCAGTGCTTTTCCAACTTTTGGAAAAATTTAATTTATGTTTGTATACTAACTGCCGCACTCATATTATTCAACTTTTTTATGAAACTAGCGTTTTCCCCGCGACCCTGCCGCGGAAATACCCTCAATGGTTATAGATTAATGTTGCTTACATAAAAAACTAAATTAGATTTATTATACGTATGTACCTTCAATGACAATTTATTTACCTGATGATGAAAATCGCTTAAATGTCATAGCTACATTATTGAATGCACATACGTTATCGGTTAATATTTATCGTCATAACAATATCACATCACAAATAACGCATTAAATTCATCATTATATTTGTGTGAAACGGTCAATAATTATAACATTATACCAGATGAAAAAGTGGCATAAGCTAAACGCCCAAGAACTAAACTCATTTATTTATTTAGGTTTATGGCTTGGCAGCTAGGCCTTTAAGCCAGATCTTAGATTACAATATAGTTTCTTCATTTCCTTAAACCTATGTATAGCTCAGCTGAACTGTAAGCTATCAGCTGAAGCCAATCAACGGAGTTCTTGTGACAACTCAAAAGGCCACATTTGACTATACAGTTCACATTTCTCACAAAAACACATAATTAATACTCAAAAACTATCAATATCCTACATCTACTGTTCATTTTAGAGTAATTTTACACATTTTAGAAAATAAAATTGCACAGCACAACATCTCCTTTCAATTGCTGCCAAAAACTCCGAACTAAACTGATTTTTTTATGTTTTAAAGAATATATAAGTATGATAACAGGCAAAGGAATTAAATAGGTATGTGTGGATAGTAAACTATTTTTTTTTTTTTGTGAAATATGAATGATAATTTCTAATGAGATTTTATTACTATAAATAACACGTTCGGCTAAAGGAGGTAACAATCTGTAACTTTTTGGTTATGTCCAAAAAATTACAGATTAACCTTGATCTGGCCGATTGCCAGATTTCAAGGGTGCAAGGGTAAGAGGGAATGGAGATAAATGGACTCACCCGTAATAATATGAGCTGTTGCCACTTATCACCAAGCTCTTGGAACCCGGTTAGTATTGCAATTGGGTGGATATCTCAAATGCGCGCGCGATGCGTGAATGTTTTTACGACGGATCGATTCAGACTGATCGTTGAGACGCGGAAGTGCGGGGTAAATTACTTTTTCGGGGAATCATCGTTCGTTACGCGGTGGCGTGAACATCCTGGGGCCCGGGGAAAAGGTGACGGCTCCCATTTATAGTGCTGACTAAGTGCTGTTGTCGTCGAGGGGAAGACGAGCAATCTTTGTGACTGGTCTCGTTAAGCTGCCATCCTTGGTGCTGAGTTCTACGACTCGGACGACGTCATCCTTTCCGGGCAGAATCTTCTTTATTCTTCCCATCTTCCACTGGAGTCTGGGAAGATTATCCTCCTTTATGAGTACCAGCTCACCAATCTTGGGTCGACTGGTTTCCGTAGTCCATTTAGATCGGGATTGGAGAGTGTGCAGGTAGGATTTCGACCACAAGGTCCAAAATCGCTGAGCCAACGCTTGCACTAAGCGAAAACGTCGTAGGGTTGATGGAGGAGAGGATTCATGGGAATGTTCGGGTAATGCGGTAAGTGGGCGACCTATAAGGAAATGACCAGCGGTTAGGACTTCGAAGTCTGTAGGGTCTGAAGACAGAGGGCAGAGTGGTCGAGAGTTGAGAACGGCCTCAATACGGGCTAAGAGTGTAGAAAATTCTTCAAAGGTCAGATGCTGCTCACCTAATACGCGATAGAGTAATTGCTTAGTAGATTTCACGGCTGCCTCGTGCAGACCGCCAAAAGAAGGAGCTGAGGGCGGATTGAGCAACCATGTGATCTGCTGTGTGGCTAGCTTGTGCGTAATTCTATCATCATTGGCCTTTAAGAAGTTTTGTACTTCTATGAGCTGATTTCTTGCGCCGACATAGTTTGTACCGCAATCAGAGCGAATTAGGGTAGGGATTCCGCGCCGACTAACGAACCTTTGCAATGCCGCAAAAAAGGCGTCCGTAGAAAGTTCCGAGACAGCCTCTAAGTGCACTGCCTTGGTGGCGAGACAAACGAAAACACAAAAGTAGCCTTTGAGAAGTTTGGCATTGCGTAGAGTACTTGATTTAATTAGGAATGGTCCGGCAAAATCCGTGGACACTTGACTAAACACCGGTTGTGGGCTGACTCGATCAGCCGGTAGGTCGGCCATAAAAGGGGGATTCGGCTGAGCTCGATGCCTAAAACAGCGTACACATTTAAAGACACGGTGACGAATGACTCGCCTTCCAGATAAAATCCAGTATTGTTGACGGAGTAGTGCGTGTAGTGTATCTGCGCCCGGGTGGCAGTGTATAGTGTGGAAATGATCTATAATTAGGTCCACAAGGGGGCTTGAACTGGGTAAGATGAGGGGATGTTGTGTGTCATATCTAAGGGCTGAGTTGGACAAGCGCCCTCCTACTCTAAGAAGACCATCCTTGAGAAAGGGCGAGAGGCGTTGTATTCGCACTGTACATAATTTGTTAGTTTGCAGTCGGTGGATGTCTTCAGCGAACATATTTTGTTGGACTGAGCGTACCCAGTGTAAGAGCGCTTTCTTACGTTCGTCTACGGTAATGGGACCAACGATGCGAGAGTGAGAAGATACCAAGCAATTGTGTGCAAAACGTTTAATACATGCGGTTACGCCTACAAGTGTGTCTAAGGAGCTGAATCTCGTGAGTAAATCCGTGTCTAGATCAGGAACCGCGATGTGAGCTACCATTTTTCTGGGTTTTAGACCAGGCAGCATGTCTCCAAGTAGGGTTACATGGATTGGCTGCAATGGCAGAGACTCGATTGGCCTCAAAGACCTGTAGGGATTGAGAAGGAGTTTTAAGCCAGGCGAGTACGATAGTACTGTCTGACCAACAAAAGTGTTGCTGAATGGTAATGTGGGCAGAAAGTTGAACAGAGACGCGAGAAATGAGCAGCGAAGTGAGGTGTGCAGCTGAAAGTTCCAGCTTTGGTATAGTCTGTCGGGTTTTAATGGGGGCTACCTTGGATTTAGAAACAAGTAGTCTGACGTGTACCTGACCCGTGATATTCGTTTCATGAAGATAGACTGCGGCTGCATATCCGGATTCGGATGCATCGGCAAAACCGTGTAGGGTGTAGGTGGAATCTTTGCTGGTGCAAATTGTTCTGGGGAGTCGAAGAGCAGAGAGTAGAGGTAAGTCTTCAAAAATGTGCTGAAATTGAAATGTGACATCATTGGGAGCCGATTCATCCCAGTCTAACTTTAGAGTCCATAGGTGCTGAATGAGCAGTTTTGCGCGGAAAATAACTGGGCTGATCCATCCACTAGGATCGTATAAACGAGCGATGGTACTGAGTATTGACCTTTTGGTAAATTTTTCCAGTGTAGGTACCGAAATGTGATATGTAAATTCGTCCGTTTGGGGTATCCATTGCATACCAAGTACCTTGATTGCATTGGAGTCGGGTACAACATCAAAATCCTTGGGTATGTCACATTGATCATCCGGGAAGCGTTCTAAAAGCTGACGAGAGTTTGAGGTCCACTTTCGCAAATGAAATCCCCCTAGGGCTAGTAACTCAATGAGTTCAGTCTGCAGAGCTATTGCCTTGTCAACTGAATCATGCCCAGTCAGAATGTCATCCACGAATATGGAGTGCGTAAGAACCTGTGCAGCCTGGGGAAAACGGTGACCTTCATCAGTGACCAGCTGTATAATAGATCGATTGGCGAGGAAGGGGCTGGGTCGTAGGCCATACGTGACAGTGGACAGGGCGTAAGTGAGCAGAGGTTGATCTGGAGAAGAGCGCCATAGAATGAGTTGGAACCGTCTGTGGTCTGGGTGAACTAGTATATTTCTAAACATCATCTGGATGTCTGTACTAAAGACCACTTTGTGAGTACGAAAATTTAGAATGATGTCAGTAATATCACGTTGGAGCGGTGGGCCAGTGTGCAGACAGTCATTAAGACTGACACCATTAGAGCTCTTACAGCTGCCATCAAAAACCGTGCGAAGTTTTTCAGAGTTGGCTTTGAAGATGCCATGATGCGGGACGTAAAAATGGTCTTTTCCTTTGAATGTGCTGGGGTGACAAAGAGCCATGTGGCCCATGTCAATGTATTCCTTCATGAAGTCGATATATTTTGAGCGGAGGGTAGGATCTCTTTGGAGTTTGCGCTCCAAATTAAGGAATCGTCGTAGTGCAATAGCGTGGGTTGCACCGAGCTTAGGTGCCTTTGTAAGAAAGGGAAGGGATACTATGTATCGCCCTGTGGGATCACGTGTGGTGGTAGAACGAAAGTTCTCCTCACACTCGTCAGAGGTTGAGTTGTCCTTTGATTGCACTTCTTCGACTTCCCAGAATCTCTCCAGAGCGGAGTGTATTTCTTTATTTGAGTGTTGGGGTTGTAAACAGTCAATATTTACTAGTGCTGAATTAACTTGAGGCTCAGGCTTTGTGTAGTTTGGATTGATAGGACCTAAAAGAGCGAAATTGAAGATCGTGCCGAAGGCTATTGGCCTGCCGGGGCCCAAAAAAATTTTGTTACCATCCAAAATTTGGCCCAAGACATCAGAACCCATAATCAAGTCAATAGCGTTGAAGAACTAGAGTTTTGAGTCTGCTGATTACCGACTCCTGTAATTTTTAGTTCTGTGTGCTCGACAGGCAAACGTAATTTTTGTGTCATAGTTTTAGTTAACAAGGTTAGCATGGAACCGCTGTCTAATAATGCTCTTGCCTTATGAAATTCTCCAGCGTTGTCTGCTAGTTCTAGGGACACAGTGGGTAATAAAACTGGTGGATCGTGTACTGTAATGTGCTGAGTATGTGCTGAAATATGACTGTCATTTTGGTTAGCTTTATCAGAGGAAGTAACAGGGCTGCCGGGCAAGTGATTATTATGATAAACTTTATTATCATAGTGCTGAGTATGAAACTGGGATTTATTTTGTTTACGTGATGTAGTGGATGGTGTATATTGTAGCGATGGTATGGGTGGGTGTAGTGTAGTATTGTGTAAGTGAGTAGCAGGTAGTCATTGTTGTGAATTAATAGGTGAATTACGACGAGAAGAGTTTCTTGATTCCGTGGTTGGGCGGGTGTGTTCTTGTCCTCTTAGTTGTGGGGGCAAGAGGTGAGAATTGTCATATGTGGGTGATTCAAAGCCACTGCGATGTAAGGTGGTATGGTGTTTCTCGCTATCACATTCTCTACACCGTCCTGTGGATCTGCACTCGTCAGAGTAATGGGGTCCTAGACACTTACGGCACCGTTCATGAGCTTGGATAAAATCCCAGCGCCCTTGCGTAGGCTGTCTTAGGTATTCACCGCAGTTCAGCAACCTGTGTCCTCTAACGTGACACCAAGGGCAGTAATAATTATTGGTCGGTGCTGGTGGGTGGGCGGAATCTTGTGCTATGGGCTCGAAATATTGTGTAGACTGTGGGTATCCTTGAGCGTACTGTACAGGGTACGCTTGACTTTGTAGAGGATATGCAGGGCGCGTTAAAGGTGGGCGGACGGAAGTAGTGGGCTGAAAACGAACGTGCCGAATTTCTGGTCTGGGTGCAGAAGCGCGTGGTTGGTACCGTGCTGAGGGAGAAGCACGTTCAGTTTGTCTGTATGTCGGGCTGAGGGGAGGGGGGGGTGGGTTATATGTCTCAGTTTCTGTGCAACGTGCATGGTCTTCTAAGAATGTGATTACATCCTTTAAGGTGGGCAGAGTGTCTGAAGACCCATGCGTTCGTTCAAATAATGTGCGAAGCTCGCCCTTTAACTTCCGCACTACTATTGACACTAGGACGTAGTCTGAGTCATGTAGTGGTAAGTTTAGGTTTTTAAGCGCCGATTGGGTTGAAATAAGAGGGGCTAAAAATAACTGTCTGATTTGTGAGCGGGTGGTGATGTGGGGTAACTCTAGTATCATATCTATAAACCTATCAATGAGAACTCGGCGATTTTCGTAGCGATTGGCAAGTGTTGTCATCGCTACATCGTAGTTCTCATCGGTAACCTTGAGGTGTGATACCATACTGAGAGCTTCTCCGGAGAGGCAAGAAAATAAATAGTGTAATTTAACTGCACCTGACAAATTACCGGCAGTGTCCGTAAGGCTTTTGAAAATAGTTATGAAAGATGGCCAATCCTCAAGCTTGGAAGAAAATTTGGGTAGATCTATTTTGGGCAGAACAGTAGACGTGGAGAATGTGGGCGAGCTTGGTTTGATGCTTGAGCTGATGGTGATGTTTGCCACCAAAATTTTTTCATATGCTTCTATAGCCGAGGTGTAGTAGTCAAAGTACCATTTTTCCACTTTGTCGTCAAGGTCTTTAGAGTCCAAGATCTCATAATATACTGTATCCAACTTGCCCTTTATATCGTCCAATTTTGTAAAGCGCCCTATGAAATCGTTTACACTATACTTTTTGTCTCCTTTTAATATAAGGTTAGCTATCTCTAATAGGAAAGTTATGTACTTATGGGTTTGCATAAAGATGGCAGATTGCGATTTGGTAGGCATGACGATGAGAAGTGCACAATAAGAAAAGGAAAAGCAAACGAAAAAAAAAAACTTTAGCTTTACTGTTTTTTTGTTAACTTTATACAATAACAAAGAAACTAAGTCCATAAGTCTACGCACTGCCCAGCAATATATAGAGGATAGTCGAAGCCATCCTGATTTGAAGTAACACGATGAATGACATGTTGTTTATGACAACGTAAGTATTGGTTAGTGAATTGAAAAACGCGATTGCAGCGCCATCTATTATGCTAATCCATCTATTCTAAGGAAACAACGTTATTTATCGGGATATAAATATCCTATATTATGCCCCGAGATGTAAGCTAACTGTGATTTTCACGTGACGGTCTAACAGACAGACAGACACACAAAAAAAGTGGAAAAAATGTATTCGGAATCTGTTTTGTGTCTCTCTTGATTTTTTTACATTTTTAAACGCATTGTACGAACTCGAGCCATTTATAAATTTATTTTTGTATAGAAAATATAAGATTTATAACAGAAGATTTGTCATCTTTCTTATTTTGTTTTTGAGTGGCATGAAAATTAACAAGAAATTTAATTGCTGTTATTTTAGTTTATCCGGTTAACTGTAGGCTTTATATATAGGTACAGTGTGATTCTGTCTGTAATGGTTATACATTAAAAATTCAAATGTTCTAAAGAAATTGGGGGATCAAAGCCTTTTTTGTCGAATATCTTGATATTCAATTATAAAATTAATTATGTTCTATTTTATGCTTAAAAATATAATCTAATGATTTTTCTGGTCGGATAAGTATTTAGTTCTCATACACAAAATTATTACTAAGTAGGTTTAGCAGATACAAGTATTCTAATGTCAACTTGTACGAAAACCCACCCTTTTAGTAACAAATAAAAACACTGTAGCTACGTTCCATTAGAGACTCAAAACGACCACGTCCACGACCGCGATTGTTCCCGTTCTACTTGCTTGCCGGCGTTATAATCATAAACCCACGTGGAATGGTATTTGAACGAATTTCGTTGTGAGCGTTGTGTGATCGAAAAATATGACGTCATAAGTGACGTTTTCGCTACGACCACAACGACTGCGATCGCCTTGTGGAATGGCTAACGGAGCATTTTGGGCGTTGTGAGCTACTAATGGAACGCGCTGTGTTCATTTCCATTGAACTAAAACTCAGTAGATATACAGTACTCAAAAGACTCTACAGGCAAGATAACAAGTAATAGGAGTCATAAGTTGCTAATGTAGTAGTTATGCCCCCTGCTTGTATTCCTTGCAAGCGGTGTATCAACCAACAAAATGCGTAAGTAACTATTAAGCATTCTGGTACAAAAACTAGCAGACATCTGAGGGTTTATCTTCAATAGCCTTTTATTGTTGTTTTTCATCGAAACCGCTTGAGAAATTCGATGACAATGAAAGACATTACTATCAAACGCCCTCAGCAGTGGTGGATTTACCAATAGGCTGAGTAGGCTGGAGCCTAGGGCGGCAGATTTTGGAGGGGCGGCAAATTTGGGGCCAATTTTTTTATATATTATATCTTACATAATCTTCAAACCATGGTAAAAAGGAGGTCTAATTCAAGAGTATACACGTCTACGATATATACACAAATCATAAAGTTACAATTTCATTGACAAAAAAATGATCTAATTAATATGATTGATAATTAGGGTATCGATTTAGCGGTAGGGGCGGTAAAATTTGAATAGCCTACAGGTGTCATATTTCTAAATCCGCCCCTAGCCCTCAGTTTAGTGCTAATCAATTGAAACACCTGCTAAACAGTATCCAGCCTACGGGCATCATCGAGTAATGAGGAGGGTTCCCTAGCAAACTGACCTTATGACATGGCATGAGTAAACAGAAGCTTTCCGTATTCTGCGTGTGGGTCATTCCGACCCATAAAAGCAAACTTCAATTGAAGACATGTGCCGTATACTTTGAGCAACTCTGGCATAAGTGTAACACTGCAATAGAAGGTTTAAGCTTAGTTCGTCTATCAAAGATAATAATTAGAATACGTTTAATATCCAATCATAGTATTAGTCAATCACTCGAACGTAGAAGGTCGTCGACTGATAGAATGAGGTTCTTCATAGACGATGTAAGTGGACTATTTTTAGACTGTTAGTACACAATGCGATATAGAAAGCAGAAATTAGAACAACTTAATTACCTCCATGAATAATATAATATTCATCCATACTAATAGATAAAGTGAAAAAGAATTTGTTAAGACGTTGATTATTCTTTGCTGTCCATAGATGTGAATTAATTTGGTACTAAGTATATTAACGATTTAAGACAATATTTTTATAGATGCACAAAAAATGTATGCCCGATTTCATATCTCTACCCTCATTAGTTTCTGAGATAATCAACACACAAAACCAAAAACAGAGACCAAGATAAGATCATAAACGTACTTTTTGCCTTTAGGTGCCGGGATTCTTAAAAATCTCCTTATATGACTAAATCACACTGAAAACTCAAAAGAAACTAATTAAGACGTTCAATTTGTTACTGAATTGACCCAAAATATGTTAAAATAATAAGACGTTAGTGTAAAAAAGTCACGTACTTTATCATTCACTTAATTACCATACAAAAAGTTCTATATATTTTTTCTTTTCATGTAATAAATGTAATTTAAATAAAGTAAATCTAAATTATCCTAATAATACACAAATTAAAATGAAGACGTTGATTGAAAGGTTTAATTTGCTATAAACTCAAGCGCGGACCGGTGGACACTTGACACAATGTGATTGCAAAACAAGATAAATAAATGTATTAAAAATAAGATAAGTAATAAGTTAGTACAAGTCAGTAACATAATAGATTTTACGAAAATTGTAATAGATATAAGAGTCAAAAAAGAAAATAAGAGAGAAAAGGAATATCTTCTGTCCGGCCTCATGACAGAAGAGAGGTGATATTTGAAAAAAAACTGTGATTACAAAGTGTGTTACGAGTTACGTCTCTTAATAGGTGATTGTCATTTGTTAGTTTTTAGTCTTAATTAAACTCAGCAGAATAACCACGGAACGTTTATATTATACTTAAAAGTCTTACCAGCATTAAGTACAGATAGATAATCCCCTATAGGAAGTCCATTTAACAATAGATTGTTATAATTACGGTATACGTGCTCCCACCAAGTAAGTACGCAATTAATATAATTACTCGTTTAGTGGGAATTATTGTCTATTCATTGGTTTATACCATGTAGTAAGAACGTTAGTCATAAATAACTGTTACGGTTGCACAAATAAATATTTTTTATTTGTTAATTTTTTAAGTGGTTAGATAACTTTAATACACAGGAAACGGATTAAAGAGGAAATGTAATAATTAATCATAACAGTTACAACAGTTGCATTAAGCGTGGCTTGCAAAATTGCATTTATTTTGGAATTGTAGCAAAAATAGAACGTTACTTGCATTAAAGCGATTAAAACATCTAATCTAATAGCAATTAAAATCTAAACCGGTAGTAGCAAGCTGCTGAGTAATGGCCTGTAAGCCGTTTATACAATTTGCCTAATTGCTGTAACGCTTGCCTTTCCAGGCCGATGTTACACGAGTAGTGCTGTACCACTGATGTTGAGCGAAGCTTTTGCTGTTTTATACCAAATACAGTTATGTAACTTATATACATATTTATTTTTATCTGCTCTTAGTTTCTAATACATTAAAATACACTCTATATTCTTTCGACAATGCAAATAATTACGCATGTTGCAATATTAATTAGTATGCAGATGTAATAAAATATTTTAACAACCACTTCGTACTTGAATTATTGTTTTCGTAATCGAGATTTATATTTTTAGTATTTTTTTACTCAAAAATGAATACATCTTTATTCACAAAACAATGATAAAATTACATATAAACGAATACAATAAAAGGAAACTTAGTTTATTTGTATTGTATTCTACCCGTAGTCCCTCAAGACTATAAGTAGAATACTGAGCCCAGATCACCGTCTTCTATGGGTAAAGTGCCCAGAAGGCTGACTACGTTTCCTCGCTGGATCGCCATACTGATCCGTTGCCCGATTATTTGTATTATATTTTTAATAATTAAGAATATTACTATTAAAATGTATTTTATTACTATTTTCTTCAAATGGATTTATTCCCAGTAAGCGCACTATTGTTATGAATATGGTTGCCATACAGCCACATTGCTTGGACATATTAGGTAATTCACGACTTTATTACGTGTCCAATCAGGTGGATATAAAATTTTGTTTTCCATTTTAATTATATTTGATAATCTCAAATTCCTAAGAAAATACTAAATAAATATAATGATTTTATTCAAATCAACATAACTATTAACATGGTTCGCACGATGCTTGTTAGTGTTGGTATTTTATCTATATCGAAGTTTTACCAAAACTAAATTTTTATTAAAATATCCGAAATTTACGCCAGAATTGAATTTTATTTGGTAACCCTTATCAAAATGTTTATAATTTGTATCATGACAACTTATATGATTGTTACCCATTTAAAATAAAATATTTGTGTAAGTACCCGATATCACCCGGTACCAATCGGTATTTTACTTTGTGTAATAGGGGTAGGTATTACGAATATTCAGATACAGTTCTCTTTGATAAAAAAAACTTCAACGGACAAATGGAAAAACGAATCGCAACGGACAAGTTGAAAAACGAAAGGCAACGGATGAGTGGCAAAACGAATCGCAACGGACAAGTGGAAAAACGAATGGCAACGGATAAGTGGAAAAACGAATCGCAACGGACAAGTGGAAAAACGAATCGCAATGGACAAGTGGAAAAACTTCAACTGACAAGTGACAAAATGAATCGTAACAAAATTTTAACTTGAAGTTTTACGGGCAGGTTTTCAAATTGGACAAGTACATTAACAACCTGCCCGTAAAACTTCAAGTGAAAATTTTGTTGCAATTCGTTTTTCCACTTGTCCGTTGTGATTCGTTTTTCCACTTATCCGTGGCCATTCGTTTTTCCACTTATCCGTGGCCATTTTTTTTCCACTTGTCCGTTGCAATTCGTTTTGCCACTCATCAGTTGCCTTTCGTTTTTCAACTTGTCCGTTGCGATTCGTTTTTCCACTTGTCCGTTGAAGTTTCACTTCTAGTATGTGTCCCAGCACACATTTCGATTTTTCGCAGGTTTACTGCAAATTATGATTTGGTTAGGTTAGGTACATTTTAATGAATGCATTTTTTTTATTTAAACAAATTTTATTTTATCAAACAAATAGCTGAATTCGGTCCGGAACCAAAAAAACCTGCATAGTCTACACTAAAATGATTTATTAATATTCTTTTACACAGACCACAAATAGGGGCAGTGATGCCCAACTACGTGGAGAGCAGAGGTATAGTTCGATGCAAACTTAAGTTTGCCTCCATTAATGGCGGCTCGGAACATCGCACTTTACGATGCGCAGAACACGATTTTAGGTATTAGAGGGACGAGGTAGTCGGAGGATGAGGTATGTCCTCGCTCGCTCTCTCGCTCGCTTTCTCGTTTACGGGACTTCCGCGGCGCTCGGCTCACCAGGGCTACCAATTTAGCGCTTTTGGAGCTAGATATAGCGCTTTTTAGGGCAACCCAGCTCCCAATTTTATTAAAGAACTTCCAGCGCAAAATCTTGCGCTTTTTGTAATATGCAAATATCTAATTAATTTTATAATAAATATATATGAATATCTATACTAATCTTATAAACAGGAAAGATTAGATTGTTTGTTTGCATTGAAGAGGCTCCGAAACTACTGAACCGATTTGAAAAACTCTTTCACTGTTGGCAAGCTACACTATCCCCAGGTGACATAGCCTATATTATATTTACAAAAAAATTAGGGATCCTTACTAAAACTCCAATAATTTAACCCAAGATGTAAAAAAAATACCTAAAATCGCGTGCGATGCGAAAACTATTGATGACAGAATAAAATAATGTACTACAACTTTGCAGAACACATCATAATTTACAAAAAGTGTCGCGACATCATATATCTAACTATTACAGTTATACCACAACAAGTGGCCTTATATTTTAAAAATTTAATTAAAACGCCGCCGCTAGAAAAGGCTCTTTATTTGTATCTTGGTATTCATTCTTATCAAAATAAATTTCTTAATATTCAAGACTACTTCAATACCTTTATATAACTTTTTGAATTATTCAATTCGGAAATTCCATTCGAAAGATAACACAAGTTTAAAATTGTAAGTATTAGAACACGCGGCCGTGACGCTTTTTTGTGACAGAAAAACCGTAAGACCCCGTCTATATAGAAGTTTCGCTTCAGAAACATCTCTTTTAAGTATAGTATAGGGCCTACACTTTACTATACTTAAAACTAAGTATTTTTTTAAAACACCTGAACTGTATTCGCAATAATACCCAAAATCAGAAAAGTGTTAATGGACACATTCTTAGTACATTATTTGAACATGTATTTTTTTATTATATAAGATTATGCTGTGGGTATGTTAGATTTGACAGTCTTTTGTATTTTAACAAATAAATTATTTTTAATTGCTCTCGTTTATACCAAAATGTCTCCTGCTGCAGACTATTTGGACACTGAATACCTCAGTTTGGTAGACGTTGAAACATAATCCAATAACAACAAAAAAAATTTTAATTATAAAAATCTGTAAAAATTAAACAACTTTTCATATTAGTGTAAATTAAAGAAATAGCAATCCTCGTTTGCGAATCAAAACATATAAACATATTGTTCCCACATTTGTAGTCTTCTCTTGTAAACATGTAAAACTTTTTATGTTTGACCCATAATTATATCAAATAATAAATAAATGCGCCCTATAACCCCTATACCGTATCGATGGTCTTAATAATTCGTGGTTAAATGACAAATTGATTCACAATGGTGCTGCGTTGATATTAACGGCGAGAGTAACCACAGTCTATGCAGTCGCTAAGCGCATGTTATGCTATGTTATATCACGATTGTGCCATAATACGGTGCAGTGAGAAGCGCTGCCACGCTCAAAGGCCTCGGAAATGGTTGTAAATTGTTTAGCTAATTTCGCCTATTATTTGATAAACGATTCAATGGCTGCATATATCTGCTTGCAGTATTGAATTCTATACATAGTACAATGTAGAATCAGCAGACTAGCGTCTCATTCAAGTCAAGAGTATTCGAATCTGGGTAAGTGAGCATGTACAGACATGACGTTTTGGGCTCGATATATTTTGTTAGAATAAACACGTATTGATAAACGAAAACATTATTAAGTAAAAAACATCGAGATTACCGATGTAAGGAGCCCGCTGGTCAAGGTCTCCACTTTACGAAAATTTCACATATCATCTTTTTTCCCAAAATGGGCATCGTATAAATGGCAGTTTTCAGTCTGATATATATTTAGGTAGTTAAAAGTTTTACTTTTGTTATTGAAGCCTCTTCCTTATTGACCCTAGTGGCACAACATTTATTGAATTATTTTTTGCTGTAATTAAAAAAATTAGATCTATCATACAATACCGGTATATTTATAAATATATAATTATTTGTGACTGACTGACTTGCATATCAACGCACAAGCCGAATTACTGGGGCTAGTGAACATTTTCATGCTAATTCTTTCTAAAGGATTTCTGGAAGTTCTACGCCTAAGGGGGTGAAAAAGGTGTAGAAAATTTGTATGAAAATCCGTTATTTTCAAATAAAAAAAGCACCAAATTTTAAATACCTGCTTCTGGTTAGAAATAAATACATATACATCTGGTTAGAAATAAAACACACTTATATCGGCGTATTCGAAAATTTTACCCTTAAGGTGGTGAAAAGGGGGCTACCTCATAATGTGAACCTTTCAAAATATGACTATTTTTATACTATGCGGGTGAAGCCATGGGCAACAGCTAGAGCTGATATAAATTTCTGTAATAAATGATTACGTAGTGTTTAGTTATTTATCAACAATCAGTGGAGCCATTTTGCCACGCTGCCAATTACTCGGTTATGTGATTAATTTAATAGCAGACTTACCTCATGTGAAGCAATGGAACACTCACATCTGATACACTGACATGACAATCGTGCTTATTTGCCATAACACGCACACAGTTGTCGATGATTAAGTTACGTTCGACGTTTGTATTCCTCACTACTGGGAAATGTATTTAAAATATAATTTGACGATTAATATAAGACGTTATACATATCAATTAATATAATAAAAGAAAACTTAACTAATATATCAAACATGTAAAAATTAAAACTACTGTTCTATGCACATGTACAGATAAGATGGATGACAAGTCACAAACGGTGGGAGCGTTCTTAAAATACTGGCCGCAATACCACGCTGATATAGTTTTTATTCTAATGTCAAAGAGCGACTGTAGTGATATTAGCGCTGTTAATCGCAATGAGATAAAATGAAACAATTATTGGATAAACGCGATGCCATTTTCGCTCGTATGCAAACTAATTACAAACTTAATTTAATTATATTGTATTCTATCTATTATCCCTCAAGACTAATATACTAATAACTATATACCTACTATAATTACTAATAACATTATTGTGTGTATTTTGTAAAAATGTATTGGACTGTGTAAGAGTACATAGCAAGCAACACTCTGTCTTTTAAACATGATAATAACATTTAATATAGATTTACATGTCGGAAACCGCTCTGTTTTATCTGCGCAAACCTAAACTGCCGATCCCAGTTATGATTTGTTTTACAACTGTACCATAAGTAATCATAATGAATTGCAACAATTAACAATATAACAACACAAACTCCACACGATTAATTCATTCAAAATAAATAACCCTACCACAATTATAAAAACTATTAACATAATAAAAAGGAAATCTTAAAATTATTCTCATATTTTTACAATCTGGGCCCTAGAAGTATCGCTCTCAGAGCTGTCTGTTGTAGGTATGCTATCTATAATAAAAGCATGGCTTGCTAAAATTGGGTAAGTACATAAATAATACATGTTTATTTAGCAAATTATGTACTTATTCTTAAGAAAAATGAGTTTTGAATAAACGTTCAACGTCCTTCATTCAGCTGTATTAGTTAGTATATAAAATTACTCTATTTTTATTTAAAAAAATATTCAATTGTAAATATGATACTATATTATGGTGTGTTACATTTGAGGAATTTGGATTCTAGAATTAATATTTTTATGCAAAGATAATTCATTCATTTTCAACAAGGAATTTAAATCTATGATACCAAAGTGGAAGCATGTTGATGAGTTTGTGACCTACACTGTGAGGCGAAAGTACCAGAAACATGGCGCTAGGAAGCTGAAGACGATAAATGTTTAATTTAGTGATTCCAAAATTATCATCTAGATATAGCCTCCTGGCACCATGTTCCAGGAGCAGATATGTAATAAAATATTTTATAAAATATTGCAACAGGTTAAGAGTGCAAATAGCATATCAATAAAATATGCTAATATTATTACGTTTAAAGATAAGCAAAAAATAATTTGATAGCTAAACAAATAAATTCTTTCGTATCAGCAGACGACGATATTTTTACAAATAATCTAGGTCTTTAAAAAGTAAATTATACTCAGAACAAAATTAAAGGTGAAACTTTAATAAAAAAACGTAATCTAAATAAACTGGAAAAACAAAACGCTTCTCAGATCATAAAGGTAAAGAAACCGTTAATATAACTTTTTTGTGCAACTAATATACTAGCGATGCTGGATAACGAAATATTTCGTTTCTTCAAACACATCGATGTCTGTCGATTGTAATTTTACTTCGATAGCGATTCTTTCGACTGTTTAAACATCTTGGAATTGTCAATCGCTATAATACACCACCAACACTATATTAGTAAAACGGTGCGCTTATTATACAAACAGTACAGCAATCACACGGTTGACGTTTTCCGATTATAATACGTATAAACACAAAATTGCCTATGTTTAATGTATCGAATATGAAAACGGTACGTCAAAGCGATATGATGTCGCAATAAGTTCGGCCTGTCGTTGTGAAATCGGATGAAAAATCATGCATTTTCCGATACTTTTCTACGTACCTCTCAAGTGGACGTTGAGAGCCTATTACACGGTATGTTCACACAAGTTACGTATTCATATAAAACACAGGGGCAAAAATAGACTTCTGTATTAACCCACGCGATAATAAAAGCTTTGACTTAGTAATTTAGTGGATTATTAGGATTTTATACTACTGAGATTGAAGAATTTTTATATTCTGTACTTATCATTAATTTTGTGAAATTAGTTCAAGCTTAGATATCCCGAAATGTTAAAACATGCTAAGGTGGATTCCCGATAGAGACTCATAAAAAAACGATTGGGGGACGTGCCTGGCGGTTACGTCAATCGTTAAAAAAATGTGTGTGTGTGCAGTGCAGTTCACACGTAGTAGAAGTGAACTTTCACAGAATATACAGGCGAACCTAATTATATCTACAACGCTTATTAGACAAGAGTGAGGAGGCTACGAATCACTGCACAAAAGTAGACTGAGTAGTATGAAACGCTGTTTAATGTAATCTATCTCATTTACTCGCAGGCTGTCCTATAGATTTATGTGTTTATCTCTTTTAATGTCGCTTTTTCATTTTGTCGAGTTTCAAATCTCAACGATTCTAAAGAAGTTTCACTTCAAAAAGCTAGGGCAAAATGACTGTGGATATAGATACCTTTTTTTATTAGCCGATAGTAATTTTGAATGAATTATTTTGCCACGACTTTATTATTAAAAAATCACGTTTAAAAAAACAAATAGTTGTAAATATATTTTTTATAGTTGACATGAGACATTACGACTATTATCTGAATCGTGAATTTGTCCGAGTATATAAATACCAACATAAACTTCCCAACATACAGACACATAATACGTAGGTATATTGGACCAGTTGAATCGCTTACGATCAGTTTCTCATTTAAATTATATCGAATGACTGCAAGTGACAGCTTCAACATTAGTACAACTAAACAAACTGTAAATAATCCCTTTGAAAATAAAATATAATCACAAAATCTTAAGACGTACTTTTATACTTTAAATCGAACTCAATTTCACAGCTCGCATCGCCTGTCAAATATGACACAAAGCCGCGAACAGGAGACGTATATTCAAACTGGAGTATTTGGGAACCCCAAACTGGCCCTATTTATAACAATGATAATAATCTATTTATTGTCACAATAAAAAGTTTTGATGTTATCAATGTGGTGTGATGCAAGAATCGTCACCTTCTTCTCGCCTTTATCGCGATAGCAAAAGTCACGCTGCGTTTATATTATAGTAACCTAGATTTTAGATCTATTTAAATAAAGTTCTTTTTCTTTTAAATTAATAATGTAAAATAAAAGTACTCTAAGCAGCTTATAGACACGATACTGCACATCTGAGGCGGCGATTGACGTTCGGGCTTTGACATTGAATATACAAGAGTACAGGCAATAGCAGAAGTTTACAGACAATTGAAATTACTGTTATAAGATTAAATATTATTATTGATAATTTATTGAGTGATAAGTGAGTAAAATGATAGCGGTTTGATTGCATTTATTAATTATAACGTATTATTTGCAAAACACAAAAGAAGACAAAGATTTTATTCAAAGAAATACTGTATAGTTCACGTGACAATTGATAATAAATACATTTTATGGCTAATTAATTGCATTTAATTTGTTCTTGCTTTTAACCTCAATTATAACTTTTTTCTGTCTCTAGAGAATACAAAGAGGATTTTTTAATGCATAAATATATCGAGAATGAATACCCGCCGACAGTCAGCGATAATTTGATCGTGTGACTAGACAACCCATCATAACTCATACATTAATTACTTAAGTTAAATTGTCTTCTCTTGTATGGGCACTAATTGCTTTAAACGTTGTATTTTTCTCATTCTTATTAAATGGAGATTTTCAAATTACAGATATGCTAGAGGTTTATAGTTATACAGATGCATGAAATGTTTAATGGCATTGAGCGGATGTTAAATACTATAATTGGTAGTTGAAATTTGTAAGATAACACAACACAATTTTTCTGAGCAAAACAGTAACCTATTAGTTAATGTAATTTTTAGTTGGAAACCTAAACTTGACTTGCTATGTTAGGAGAAACTTAACAAGCCTATGTCCATAAGAACATATTTTTTAACAGACTTATATATATATATATATATATATATATATATATATATATATATATATATATATATATATATATATATATATATATATATATATATATATATATATATATGTTCAGCCATAACTTTGCTTTTTATTAACCGATTTTGATGTTTTTTTTGCGTTCAATTCAGAGTATTTTCGTAGTAGTCTGGTATAAATTTAATTGTCATCAGACATAGGGTTCCGAATATATAGCAAAAAAATCGTTAAGATCAGGTAAAAATGTATTGTTTTCGAGATAAGTCATTCGTATCTTTTTTGTTTGTGAATCAATTTTGATCATCATCATTTGATTTAGTATAGTTTCAGAATAGTACCGTGTAAATTACTAATCTAATCATTATTATAAGACCCTAAGTTCCGAAGATATAGCAGAAAATTGCTCTAAATCAAATGGAAAACAAATTGAAAAATAGCTAGCGATACCTCATTAATTTAAATTAGACGGCACTTATTAGAGGTTCTTAAGTCATCATCATCGTCATCATCCGAGCGTTAAATCCCGGTTGCGTTCATAGCGTTCACTCCGACGCCCAGGGTCCGCTAGAGAGGCTTAGGATTAGAGGTCTTTAAGTGCATATACATAATCTACCTTCGAGCTGCGCTCAGCAACGTTTTCTAAATACGCTTCTATTTCATCAGCTATATATACTTTCTGCATTCGAAAAACTACCTTATATATATGTAACTTAAAAGTGTAAAAAAAATCTAACAAAAGAAATCGATTTCAAGAGTAACTAAAATGTAACAAATAAAATTTTCTACAACAAACTATAAGTAAAACATAATAATTACCATATACATTGTTACAATAATAAAATAGTGCAAAATGTAGTATTTTATGTTTAACTTGACACGGACTTCAAGATGTTGTAGAAATTTTTATTTTTTGCTTTTTACTTACTCTTGAAGTCGGTTTCTTTTTGTTAGTTTTTTTTTAAATAAATGCTCTTTCCATTTTCCTTTGCTTATCTTCTATCATGTCTTCACTTTAAACCTCGACTACTTTCTAACCTTTTGGGTCTTTGGAATTCGAAGTTCAAATGTCCCATTTCAGACAATTACAAGCAGATACGCAGACGGTCCACCTGATGGAAAGCGGGTACCATCGCCTATCGACATTTGTGACACCAAAGGTGATATCAATGTGCTGCTGTTCTCTAAAGGGAGACTGAAATCTGGCCACTAATGCCGGAACACAAATCAAGGTTGTTATGGAGGAATACTCTAGACCAGGGATGGTAGTCATATAGGCGGGTAAATACCTACCCTATCACCTGGCTGTAGAGTGTTTGTTTCATCTCTTAAGACAGGCCGCTCGGCTGCAGGAAATTGTATTCTTTGGCCGTTCCTGCACGGATAAGTTTTAGGCATTCGTCAATGATAAAAAACTATTTACCTGACAGATTCTGTATCGTAACGCAGTTAATGTTAATGTAGCGTAGCTAATATTATAACTAGATTACTATAGCCTCTTAGCAATGTTAGTGTTTCCTGTCGCTTTTTTTTTGGAACAAGAAATTATCAAATTTATCAGTGGTGATAATAAGAAATATAATTAATTGTTAACTAAATTGAAATAAAAAGCATATTAATTTGATTTCACTAACTGTATTGTAATAAATAATTATAAATATATACTACATAAACTTAATCTAATATTATTTCACACGAATGTACCATAAGCTTCCATTTTGGATTTCGTTGAGCTATTTTAAAATTTTAAAAAGCGAACGCAACTTGACGTTTGACAAAAGCTGATTATGACGTCACTTTTTTATTTGTCATCCAGAAACGTGGTCCTTTCAGCCGGGATTAATTTGGTCCGCTTTATAAGAGCTTACTTTATCTCGGGACGGAGTGTTACGAACGGGTTGTATTTATCGCGACCCATTATACGTTTTATTATTTAATTTATTTAACGCCTCGGGTTTATCGACTTGTCTATTAAACCGTTGATGGGATAATGCGATCTGAACTCAAACATTATTTAGTCTTACAGATTTAAAGTTGTTAATTTATTTTCATCGAATTTTAAGGACGATTTATAGCTACGGTTCTAACATGATAATTTTATATTCAATTCAACGATTAGCAGTAGTTCAAGTATAGTAATCTACTCTAAACACTATGATGTTATGTATACTTTTTTTACATTGGTTATTAAAAAGGTCTTATATAGCGGACATAAGTCAATCTTATCGCTGTTGACGTATCCATTACATATATTAATAAACGTTGGTAGAGGTTGGCGCTGATTAATGAAACATGTATGGGCGGATCGCCTGGCGGTCAAAAATGCTGCGCTATTGCGTCAAGCGCAGCGCATATTGGCCGTCAGGGCAATAAGAGGATACCGTACGGTGTCCTTCGAAGTGGCCTTGCTACTCGCCGGGTCTCCCCATGAGACCTGGAAGCCAGGGGCCTAGCGTCACTGTATACGTGGCGCAAAGAGGCCCTGGCCTGGGGCACCAGACCCGCGCCTCGCGAGATCGAGGCGTGCTGGTCGGAGCTCCGCCAGGTTGACGTGGGGGTCTGGGAAGATCCCTGACTATGGTGTGGCAATATCACTTTTAGTTCTGACTAGAGGTGATAGTGCCACCAAGATCTAGCGAATCACACACACGGGCCGTAACTTTTCCCCCTTGCCCAGTCTAAGGTCCTCAATCGGATTTGCCCTGGCTAAAAAAATTACAAATTAAACGTCCGTGTTTGGATATGTAACACTCTTCTAACGATTTGCTACGGAAGTCCCAAAAAAATCGCGAGTATCTAAAAAGCTACTCACATAATTTGTTCAACCCAATATTTATGTAAAATATTTTTGTAAGTTTTACTAACTTCGATTTTTACATTAATATGTTAGTAATTTCAGCAGACCACACAAGCTGTTCACGGATCACTTGAAATTAAATCTATAATATTAGACAATGGGTATATGAAATTTATCGTGAAATACATAGATGGGGAAAAAGGGATAAAGGAACTGAAATTACCAAACATTTGACTCATCATCATAATATTTAAGAGCTGAGGATTTGTCGATTTAGCCTCCTCAATTCTTCTCGTATTTTGGTCAGCTACACTTTATTGTACGCCTCGACACCTACCTTTTTTTATTTCGTGGACGAAAGCCTCTCTGAGCCCTCCCTTTCCCTTCCACCTTGACTTCTACTATCTTATAACCGCTCCACATTCTCCCGAGAACATTGCAAGAATGCGAGACGTATACACGAGAAGTCTTTCCTTATTCTTGTTTTTTGTGCAGGTACCTCTCGTTCTCGCGAGCATATGGAGAACCCTTTACATGAAAAGGACACCCTTTGTGCCGTAGTAAATGCACAAATATTCTCTTTATACTTTACTCTATAATTCCTCGATAATATTCTACATTTCTATATTAATTGGTCTTCTCGTTAGGCTACGGAACCCTAAAAAGGTTAGAGAGTTATCTTAAAAACTATCTAATTTCGAAACCCTTATAAATGCTAATTACGCGTGTTGTAAATATATAATCATGATAACCGGCATTTGTCTTATAATACATTAATTAGTTTCGAACTCATCCAAGTTAAACATTATTGAAGAATTATAATTAAGCCGAGATTACACGGTCTTCCTCTTATACTAATAGATTGAAATCATATTCAGTGCCCTTAGCACGTCGAGATTTAATATGTGTAATTCTGTGTTCATGAATATTGTTTTTTCAGGCTGATATTTCTGTAAAATATTTAATAGTAAATTGGGTAAATTAAGCAGTTGACCAAAATGAACCTACTAATATTTAGAATAGTAATGATTAGAATGCTCGCATCTGCGGAAAACTTCATTTAATAAATTCGATCATATGTGAGCCAACTTTGTACTGTATGTAAAAATACAGTTTTGCTCAACTGTCAAAAGACATGTGATTGTTGTAAATATAAACTTTTTTTCAATGTTTGTAGACAGGTTTTGATAAATCGCAAAGATGTTCTCTGAAAAGTAGAGATACGAGATCGTCACGCCCAAGTCATAAACCGAAACTATTTTGAATATATGTATTTTTTTGGTTGTTGTAATTTTTGAAATGTGCGTAAGTTGTTGTTGTTAGACCGATCTTGAAAAATCGCAAAGATGTTTTCTAGACTTTTTTAAATACAAGAATAAAGGAGGAGATAGTAATACCAAACTCATATACTGTGCTCCTTCAAGTGAGAATCAAGCTGGTAGAGCTAAAACAATACTTTTAACAATTATAATTAATCAGATTAGAACCTTTTGAGTGATTGTTGAGATATACCATTGGATATTTTTCATTCAATATTTTTTAAAGTTCTGTAGAGATAAATAACAAAATAGTGGGCAATCATCATCGCTGAGAAGCCTATCAATGTGTTTATTTGACCGATTTTTATTACGTATTACTTTTTATACCCATTGGATAAACGAGATGTTATTTCTATTAAAAAATATTTAAAGCCAAGGTGTGTTTGTTGGTTTTACATATTTTATTTGCTCAGACACTAATTTGGTAGATTCTATAACAATAAAACGTTTCGACGCATCACAATTTATTTGAGAAAGGTTAATTAATTCAACCTCAAGGCAATAAACTTTTATTTATATATTACCTAGCAGAAAGTTCCGTTTACATTTGATGAGTCTCAAAGTTTATTAGAATCTGAATAGGCACTTAGTGAATTTTAAAACGTAAATAAAACGTTTTAAAACACTTATTGAAGCTGTAATCTTATAAAAAAAACATAATGGTTTTGTATCTAATGGATAAAATTGTTGACACCTTTGGACTTGGAACTAATCACAGAGATGAAATTGTTTATACTCAGTCTTTGTTTATGGTTATCGAGTAAACGTTTATTTTAGTGATCTTAAACCCTTTTGAGAAACAAAATATTATATGTAAAAAATATTTACATTACTAAAGTTCATTAGATTAGTTATAAATGAAACTTTATCTCGGAATTTAATGCTAAAATTAACATAAGCACTTCATATCCGAGAAATGATTATTCATCTATTTTGTTAGTAATTATTGGGGTTACTTTTTTATACATTTCACATATGACTGTATTTTCGTGATGTTCTTTTTAATATTGACCTCATTTAAATAGACATATCATGTTATTTTCTTTGTTGTTCTTTTAATTTTTTTTATTGCTTGAACCAAATTGTTTATTAAACAAACAATTTTTGTGGAAACTTGATTGATATATGTATTAATATAGATGTATAATATTTATCAGAGTAGGCACACCGCCTTAACTACCACAAGTTGTGCTCTGGCATCAGTGGCCAGGTTCCAGCCTCCCTTTAGAGAGCGGCAACACATTTCTAAAGTCCATAGGCGACGGTAACCGCTTTCCATCAGGTGGGTCGTCTACCTGTCTGCTAAAGTTAAGTAATGAAAGAAATGTGTTTTCTATTTAATAATATTAATTATTGTGTTGGTCTTATAAAGTTATGGACTCTTATTTTATATTACAATAACTTAAAATAGTATAACATAGTGCCGCAAGACACACACGATTTGTCAGTCGGACGAATTAGGAGAGAAGCGTACACTGCGGGGGGGCTTTGTGGCGAAGCCTTAGTTGAGTAGCGACACCTCGTACCTGACTCCGGAGGCCAAGACAAGGCCACCGCCTCCGTGCTTGCCTTAACCAGCCGGCACGGAGTGGAGATCACTAGACCTAAGACTTAAGCTCCAGGGGTGGAAGTGATAAATTACATCACGTCAGAAGCAGCTTCGGTGAATCTGCAACCCACCTCTCTACACCCTTTAACCACTCACACCCATGTCGCCCCTGTCTTCCATGGCATCTTTTGGGGCCCATGCAGGGAGTGGCCAGTCACCGTCTGCCCATTTTTCCATGTTCCCTGAACATTGCGACGGGCAGACGCCATAGTCCCCATATTCCCAGACCCCCAGTACTACTAGCAGTTCACCCCAATAGCCCGGTACTTTTTGTCCTCATTTCCCACAATAGTCCTACACTGGCCGGGGCTTGTTCTTTGATGCATTATTATATGGTGTAGACAGGGATAATCGCCGGCCAGTGTCACACCATATTTACATTAAATTTGTCAAGGGGCCTCTACGTGTTGGCCTTCCCATGGCCCCCACGCTAGCCCTCTAAAAGTCCGGGCCATTTTTATGGCCCGTGATCTTGAAAGACATACATTATAATAATAATACATATTACATCCTAATAGTCTTTATATCCTCCCAAAAATACAAAAGTACCGTTTACAAGAACGTTTATGTTATAAGCAAACTTTCTTATTGTATACAGTAAATTACAACGACATGCAATGACGCAAAGGAAGATAGAAGTATAAATTGAGAAAAATCTGTTGAATTCCTGACTTCCTCCTCACGTACCATAATGTACTGAAATTGAATAATTTACTTGTAAGTGTAAAAGAATCAACGGAAATCATTAAATTATGCATCTGTCTAATTAAATCTTAAATATACCTGCTTTGATGTAAATTTCTTGTGATTTATGAGTCATATTCAACATGTCCCACCGAAGTCGAAGCGAGAATAATCTCTCGCCGTTATGTCCGCTCGCTTTTATACTCCATTAGTAATCACAATTACCCACAAATATTACATTAGTTCAATAAGTGTATACTGATAAATAAAATTGAAATGTCGGTCTATTATTTTAAAACAATGCCAAAGTGTAAGTGAAAACTGCTATTTACGTGATGCCTTATCATAAATAACCGTTTTGACAATATGTATCGGACACTCTGTCTAGAAGTTTGCTTCGAATAGGCTCAACGGATTTTAATAAAAACTTGCAAAATTGAAACAAAAAAAATTTTGTGCATTCATTTCAATGTCTTGCAAGAGTGAGAAGACATGAATGTATTGCCAAGACCTGTGCGAACTAAACAACAGGCACAGTTAGTATGTAATAAAAAATAAGATGCATTCGTATAAAAAGTGAAAATAGATATACCTATATTTTGTCTGAAAGAGAGTGTCGGGGTGAAGGTAAGGAAAGGAATGCTCCGGTGGTTCGGGCATGTCGAAAGAATGCATGATGAAAGAATGACTAAACAGATATACAATGAAAAATTGGATGGATGCAGAAGTCGTGGAAGGCCACGACACACCTTCCATGATCAAATTGATCGTGTACTAGCGAAGGGTGATGTCAGGAGCCTTAAGAACAGACGAGTGTGCATGACAAGAGTTATGAATGTCAAAGAAGCAAGTGAGGTGTGTAAGAATGGGCCTAAATGGCGCTCTGTTGTTCGTGCCTACCCCGCAAGGGAACTGGTGTGAAGTTATGTATGTATGTATATTTTGTCAAATTACATTATACTAATAAAATCCAAACTAATATATAATTAAGTGTTAAATTGAATATGCACACAGACATTTATGTATATTTAAACAAAGCCCGCTTATATCTTTTCATTACATAAATGACGAAAAAAAATGGCAAACAATACAGAGATGGCTTCAAAAGAGGGTTGAGCTACGGATCAGCAGATGGGTATACCCTAAGATATATAATGAGATACTCTAAGATATGTATGTTAACGAAAAATATGTGTAAATATTGTTTAAAATGAATATTACGCGAGCATGTAACGTAAAATATTACACGTAATTAAAAATAAATATTAAAATTTAAAATATACAAAAATTAAATATTAAGCGCAAGCATTGTCGAGCGAAAACACTAGTTGTGAGTGCATCAAAAACCGGTCGAGGCGGCCCGCGGGCCGCGCGTTCATTGCAGCACATCAATGCTTAGTTGGGCATTTGTGTTAAAGTGATTTTTGCTTTAAAACTCACCATAAATACTTAGTGTTTCTAAGCCACGTTTTGGGCAAGTGTTGAAGACTATTTAATTGTAGTGGTTTCACTCACAAATGCTTTCTACCTGTTTAAACATTAGTCTCATTATTCGCTACCTTATTAAATCGTGCATGTGGGTATGCCCACTTTTATTTCTTTTGCACATATTTTAAATAATCTTGTTATAATCATTAATCATTTCTTAAAAATAATTTCTGTAACTCCGTCTGGCTTCTGCTTGGCCACCTCACCAGCCTGTTTTGCCGTCTTCCCAAGGTGGCCGACCTTTGGAAGTGCTTTAGCTTGATATTAACATTCTGGACGTGCATTCCAAGTTTTTAATTCTTATTTTGGAGTTTGGGTTTTGGTGTACGCATCTACTCTTCACGCCAGCGACGTGATTGCCGGCAAAGGAGGAGCCTATTAATAGCACTGTCGGCGCCACCCCTGGACTGCGTGACGCTTCAGGTCAGTACCACCACAAAAAGCAGAACGACAGCCAAGGCAACAAAACTCACCCCACTCTTATTTTTCTTTCTCGTTTTTTCTTAGAAATGTGTGCGTTATAAGTGGTATCTTTTATTATACCACTCGCCACTTTTATGTAGCAACGCCACAAGCATTATTTAGTATTGTGTCTTTGATAATAGTATGTATATCTTATTATCTATTATGTACTATTACCTATTTCTTTCTTATGTATATAATGGAGCCGTGTTGAACGAATTTTCAGGAGATTTAGTATATATACATACATACATAACTTCACGCCAGTTCCCTTGCGGGGTAGGCACGAACAACAGAGTGCCATTTAGTATAATATATTGGTTAATATCGTTAGATTTAGTTATCGGTAATAAATAATGTAAAGCTTAATACAAAAATTGGGCAAACGAATAATTTAAGTTAATTTATATAATAATTTACATAAAAAAGTGTATACTTAAAACAGAGATAAGGTATTATTTAATATAATCAACGGGAACGCTGCCAACGCACTGCGTTGCAGTTTGGCAATGTAATTGTGTGTAAAATCATGTAACTTTTTTGAAAAATAGAATTGCGTGCGTGCAATTTACACACGGCAGATGTGAAACTTCAAAAAAATAGCCTACGAGAGAAATATAAAGTATCAAGAGTATTAGTATAATTATAAGAGCCGCAAGTACGCCGCTATCGGCAATAGTTACACATTTGCGGCGTTTGGGGTGGAAACTCTGTGTCCGTGGGGTCCTAACGCTCTAAAACTTTATCGAGATGTTACCGAACGCTTAGTAGACCTCTCACGCGACCAGAAGGCTGGCGTCTATTTTGCTCAAAGGGTAAGCATTGCTATTCAGCGTGGTAACGCCGCCAGCCTTTTGGGAACGTTCCCGCTAAGTGACAGTGGCTTGGGACCAATATTTTATCTATAATTTTGCTCTTCTTTTTTTATTTAGTTTTAGGTTTCTATTTTATAGTTTAGTTTAATTTATTTCTAGAGGTGTTGTTTTGGAAATTATAAGGTTTATTATTTTAAAAATATTTTTATCAAGCTCAAAAATTATTATATATTTTTTTTATTGCAGGAGTTCAGCAGGCAGGCAGACGGCCCACGAAGAAAGCGGTTACCATCGCCTATGGACATTTGCAACACCAAAGGTGCTACAAATGCGCTGCTATATATATATATATATATTAATGCGTATTTGAGATATATTATTCAGATTCCATGTTTTCACTTTGAACAAATGACTCGAGAGGCTTATGATAACTAAAATAAGAAACAAATACTCTACTTTCCATTTGATTTATGAACTGCAAAACTTCAAAATATATATTTCCAACTCTGTCATTTTGTTTCATCGAGTTTCAAATGACAACCTAAAGAATCATCGCTTAAAAAAAATTGATGTATACTAAAAGAATATTATTAACGACCATAAGAACTCTGCTTAGACAATTTAAACTTTACACGTACAAAGAAAGACTGGCGCAGCCATCTCAAAGTGATTCAAAACTAAATTGCTTAAATGTCACAATCCAGCACACAATACAGCGCATCACTAACGTGTTTTCTATCCGCTTTGACCTCAAAATGCCTTAAAAATAAATAAGTAGATACAACATTTTTTTCACTCTAATTTGTCAATGTAATTTGGGAACATTCTAAATTGCTTTAACATGTTAAAAATTATTGTTTTATTCATATAAGACTCATTAACGAGGTTTCTTAGATTGTTTCTCATACAATTAAATAGAACTTGTACCTAATAATTCTAGGTTAATTTGACCATTCATACAAATTTATTAAGTTTTTATTGTTTCGATGTATGTGCAACAAAAGATAATACTAATCCAAAAGTATTTATGTAAGAATGGTTAAGACTAAAATAATTATGAAATTATTTGAGTGTTTGGACTTTAATTTTCATTTTACTTTATTGCTCTATAGGGGTAATTAAATATGATTTTAAAGCGTGAAGTCTTAAATCTGAGAAGAACCTAATCTGAATAAAATTTCCTATTCATATTTTAATAATTTTATCCCTCTTTTTATTTTACATACTCCCAATTATTTAGGGTCGGCACAGTACGACTTTTCCTTTCATATTCCTCTATTCTGGCATACACCCTCTGTCACACCACAAATCATCATATCCTTCACAAAATCCATCCATCTCTTTTTTGGTCTACCATCAATCTTGTAGTTTAACCTTCTTTTTGTCACGTGACTCTCATCTCTCCTCATCAAATGCCCACACGACCTTAATCTTCTTCCTCCCAATTTTTTCAGTCACCTTACCCAGAAATGAAATGTAATAATTTTATATTGACTCCAATATATTTTAATTGATTCGCAATGTCACTTTGATTTATTTAGGGATCCGTACGTATTATAGCAAACGCGAAACCTTAATGAAATCGTCATGTCCGTTTGTCTGTAAATTACAGACATTCTTCTTGAAACTATTAAATCTATATGGATAAAATTCTATAAGATGTCAAAGCTGTCATAATCTATAAATATACGGCGCTACACAATAGCGAAGTGAAATTATGAAAATAAGAAAAATGTGGGTGGCTCGCTATACTTACATGGGACTGAGGAAACAAATTTTTTTTCAGTACATAAAAATTACTTATAGTCTATGTATAGGGTATCATTAGCCAGATCTTAAAAAAATATAATTATATTTTTGATATTTTTTTTATTTCATTTCATAGATGAAAAATATCTATTTTTAGGACAGTAAGAAGTGCCGTAAGAAGAATGGAACATTCTGAAAATTCAAGGTGTAAATCTTAAAAAAATGAATGAAAATTAATTTGAGCGCTATGTATTTAGTCATTTTGAAGTATTGGATATTTTCAATTAAATGGTTGCTTAGATTTCAGTAAAAAAATGGTAAATCCTAAACAGTTTCATCACGACTACGGATCTCGGGGTCAACACGCACTTGGCTGATTTATTTTATAAAATTTAAACCCTAATTTGTTACATTAATATTCTAGAAAGTTAACAAAAACTTGTTCAGACGCTTGGGCTGTGATATGCCGAGGCCTAAAGCCTCTACAAAATGTCAAGTCAACTCTTGAAGTAAACAGCCGGCTGATGCTTACCTCGGAGAAAGAAAAGGTATGTTGACTCAAAAAAAAAGTAACGTAGCCTGCCTTCTGGACACCATACCTATAGAAGACCTCAATGTAAGTGCTATATTCTACTTAAATCTTAAGGGACTAACTATAGGTAAGTAATGTAAGTATTAGTTACTATAGATAGAAACACATATATAAAATTTCCTTAGTTATATTAGTTCATACTTTATCTGTTATAATTATATTATTAATAACAATATACCTACAGACATTAATAGCATCAAAACGCAGAAACAAAATTTACAATCGCCAAAATTCAAATGTGATGTTGCTTCATGTTTCGGTAACATTTTGTGACTGAAAAGGTTTATCATCTGAAGCTAAGGTTAAGTATATTCTTCGTATGTCATTAGCCCATTGAAGTCTAGAAGATATAAGGCTTCCCCAAGGCGTGCAACTTTGGTCTTTCATCAGGATTATTCTATTAAAATATTATCAGTAGCCTTTCGCATAATAACATGCAACGTGTGTTGTGTAAAATAAGGGTCTAAATGTATCCTAGACGTTTAAAAATCAAATGCAATAAAATAGTACACGTCTTTAAAAATAAAAAAGGTATTGAAATCAGTTTAATTAAAAAATGAAAAAAATTAATTCGTGTATTTTATATCTGAGTGAAGCACAAGCAGTGCATTGAATTTTTTCTTTAATTGTATTTTTATTAAATTGAAGCAATAGTGTGGTACAAGAAAATAACTTGTTAATAATTTGATATTGAAACGGCATTGCGCTTTAAATAAAAACATTTATCTTTTTATTATCACCTTTTGTGTATTTATGAAATTTCGATACTGTCATGTCCTTTTAATGCAGTCGTGTTGTGGTTATAAACGGAAATAATTTATCACCGCTATGCATCAAAACAAATACCGGCAATTCATTCGCGTGATCGTTCATATTCAGTCACTTCACTGTACGTTAATTATCACGATTCCCAACGCTTGAAGTAGAGCTAATTATCATATTGTAAAGTGGTACAACCCCACAATAGATGATATTATCAGAAATGCTGCGTTTAAGTGGTTTACAAGATAAAAGATATCAGATTTATAAATCTGTACAAGGTACACACTGTGTATTTACATAATACAGTCGTTGATGTCTTTTCTTAGGCTCCATGTTACGACGACGTCACACGGTGTATGTAAAATGTGACAGCTGCGCTGCTTTCGTAACATTTTCCCTTCCATATGATCATATTTTTGAAAACCATTTATTTTCTAATTCTCGTTACACAACGTCATAAACTATTTTTGCACAATGCAATTATAATGTGATAAAATATCTAATTAGATTTACTTTAAGAATCTTTATGTTTTAGTTAGTTTAAAAAGGAATGGTTTTTATAAAACAGGAGTGCTGACCTGGCGAGTCGGTGGCCGACCTGTCCGAGTCGGAGTCCCTGTGCGCGCTGAGGTCCCTGGGGGGCGCGTCCAGGATGTCGGTGATCATGAAGCGGGTGCGCGGCGCGCGCGCCTCGCGCTCGTCCCTCTGCACGGTCATCGCCAGGGCGCCGCCGGCGGGCCCCGCGCCGCCGCCGCCGCTACCCGCCGCCCCTACAGCATCCAGCGCGGGGGCGCGCCACCCCCGCCCCACGCTCAGCACCTCGCTCGCCCCCAGCTCGCCTGCCTCAGCCCACGCCACGCTCCTCACCGGTCACCGGGCCCCGAACATCACCTGCTACTCGGGGCACAACCGTTCACTAATTGAAATCTTACAATCTCCCTCCTATAATCCACGTATCAGAGTGGAACAATTTATCCGCGTCAGCATCTCCGTACTTGCAACGGGTGTCACCTCAGTTACTTTTTTTAAACACTTATGCCTGAATCACTGGTCGGATCTCCAAAAACACTTTATCGAGTCACTTGGTCTTTTCGTTAATAAAAATGAAAAGTTATCAAAACTATCAGTTTTTCACACTCGAGGACACATAAGTTATGAGTTCTAGGTCTCCCCTGGAGGTAAAGTATTGCCTTCTGGTTTGAGTTGTGATTGGAGATCGCGTAGAGCGCGCTCCGCGGGGCTGCGCGCGGTCTGTACGAGTGTCACGCGTGGAGGTCTCGGGTGCGACTGTTGCGCGTGGCGCTGGCAACGCGGGCGCGGACACGCCGGGCTAGGGGCGGCGCCGGCCAATGGCGGCTCCGGCCGCGGCGCCAGCCAACGGGCGTTGCGCCGCGCGGGGCGTGCCGGGGCCATGTTGCCCGCGGGGCTGCGCTAATGCTCTTTTTGCCGACTCGCCGCCGCGCGCCAGGGGGAAAGCTTCGCGCGGATTCAAGCCTTTATACGTGGATAAAACGTTTTTATAGGAAAATAAAGCGTTCTCGCAGCGGGACATCGCACTTTATGACGTCGTTTCACTGAAAATTGGCGACACTATAGTCTGGTAATTGGTTCGCACACTTCAAAAGACTAGCGAGTTATAATGCTTTTATAAGATTTGAGAGTTTTGTATCTCTAATGAGATTTAAATTGGCTTAAAATATTTAATTTGAACAATATATGTACATATTCAACCGTATAAAAAGGTAAATTATGACCAACGAGTAACGTTCAACAAAATATTAATACCATTCGTAGTCCCTAAGTTTAAGCAAGTGTCAATGATTTAAAATTACGGATAGAGACAAAAATAAAAATCATAATATAAAAGAGCTTCTGATTATGTCTAGTATTGGAGTTCAAAGTTTGACGTACTATGCGATACGTGCACCGGAACACAAACCAACTTAATTGACAATTTCTTTTTGTTTTACCTCCCGCCCATTTTAATATTATATAAAATTATTAGAGCTAGGCATGTTTGCTGAAGAGTTTCTTGCGCCCCTTTTTCTCTTCAAGCCACAACATGTTGCGAAGCGATGGTAAATTAGATTAGATTCCCATAGAGTAAATAACAACCATAAACAAATTTAAAACTAAATAATTAAATTGAACAAATTCAAATCAAATAAATTACCGCGTCTAAACCGTTAAAACGTAGTTTTATTATGTATTATACTAATCGCGAAAACTGGAGAAAATATTATTTGATGTACTACTATTAATATTCTTGTCAAACCTAACCAATCCTTTTACAATTTTAGTTGAAAACGTTTCCATTATGTTTTCCCATTTTAGCTTTTCTCAAATATCGTAGTAATCCTTAGACATAGGTAAGGATAGTAACGCTAGTTCTAAAAGCTTAATTTTGCTCATTTAGCCGGTCTAATATTATTTAAGTAAGTATTTTTATTAAGAATACCTATTCACAAACATTTTCATGCCATTTCTTTATCTTTTGATCGATAATATTTACCATGAATAATTAATAGCTCTACAAGTAATAAGATATTCTATACAATGACATGTCGACTAGTCTTATTTAGTAAAAATAAGACAAAATATCAACATCAAATATAAAGTTTATTTCGATATTTAAACTTTATTTTAACGGTTGCTTTTTGCCCATGCCTATTGCCTATATGCAATATTCAACGGTCTTTGTACTCAAGTGATTCTAATCTGAAAAGATGATCTGCGAATAACAGTTAAGCGGACTTGGAAATTCTCAATGTTTTCTTTCAACGACAAGAATGAATAAAATCAATTAGCGCTAGCCGGGTGAAAAGTCCCAGTAATATACTTATAATTTATTCTATTAAATAAATATTGGCGGATAGTAACGGTATTTCCCAGGTCAATCTCAGTAACGCAGATCCGAATAAATAAATAAAAATTTGTTAATAATAACAGCCCATAAACATCCTACTGCTGGGCTTGTGCCTCCCATTATTGCCACCATTACCTCCCATTATTGTTACTGACACATAGTAATTGTAACAATATGCACATTAGGCCGAAAAAGGTTTTCATCCGTGCAGGAACGGAGAAAGAATACAATTTCCTGCGGCCGGGCGGCCTGTCGTAAGAGGCAACAAAACTATACACAGTCAGGTGGGAGGGTATATGCGCGACTGGATGGCTACTACCCCTGATCTAGAGTATGCCGTTATAACAACCTTGAGTTGTATTCCGGCATCAGTGGCCAGGTTCCAGTTTCCCTTAAGATAGCAGCGGCGCATTTGTAGCATCTTTGGTGTTGCAAATGTCCATAGGCGATGATAACCGCTTTCCATCAAGTGGGCCGCCTGCCTGTGTGCTGAACTCTGCAATAAAAAAAAGAGGTACGTTCCGGTCAGGATTTGAACCCGCGCGCTTTGAGTCTGGGATGCGTGCGCTAGCCATTACGCTAGCATGACTTCTGATTCTGAAAAAATCCTTGCTAGGATCGAACTCAGGCCCTGTGTGTTCTGGTAAAATTAGTGGGCTAACGCTAAGATCATTAGAGCACAGAAGTTAAGAAAACATTAATTATTGTTACAATGTCGGTTGCAGCCATGCATGATAGAGGATATTAAAAAGTAATCATTTTCATTAATTTGGACGAAATTCAACCGATGTTAAATAAATGTTTCAATGTTACCGTCATGCAATCTGTGCTTGTTCACTGCAGCTCGTAAACATCACTAATCGTGGAAATACAACTACTAAGCAAAACCAATTACTGTTAAGTGGGGCACTAACTTTATTACCACTTTAAACGCAGAGAATATTTCACCACAATTTGAAATTTTTATATATCTCAGAATTCCGTTCATTATATTTCTATTGTGTACACTAGAGCAGTGTTTTTTTAACATGTGGGTCGTGACACTCTGGGCGATTGCAAAGACTCTGGGTTCACAGGTGTCGCGAAGCCTCGGTAAAAAAAAAACATAAATAAATTTTTATTAAGAAATGACACTAGTAGTTTAACATCAATATTACTAACTTTTGTAAAATTGATCTGTTTGCATCCTCCAAATACAAATTTAAAAGTAACATTATTAATGACACATTGAATTTTACATAACATAACCCGACTTTATTTGTTTAATTTCAAATTAACATTTGCTTTGTAAAATTATTACTAAAATGGTAGTTTATAAGGAAAACTTGTTATTGGCCTTACTTTTAATTGTAAACGATTTTATATTATATTTGTGTATTTGCTGTTGGTTTTCTCAATAAATAAATTAATCAACAAAAATAAATATCAATGTAAATAAAAATCCCTGATTTAGGGCCGATTTTTTAATCTTCAGGTAAAAGTTATCAGTCGAATAAACTATAACCTGACTAAATACAAAAGTGAGACAATTCAACTGTTTTATTTATGCAACTCTCACTTATAATTTACCTATGGTGCGTCTGTAGAATAACTTTTATCTGGTGATTGAAAAATTGGCCCTTAGTCGCCTACTTAATTATGCATTTAACCAATAGGTATCTGATTGTTTAAATATTGTAGGAACTTAATATTTATAACGTACAAAGTACAAGATAGGGGGTTGGGAAATATTTTCATAAGGTACTAAGGGAGTTGTGCAGTAAAAAAGTAGTGCTGCCTGAAGTTTGGATCCTTATCCCGCAAAAACTATTCCAGTCTTCGAAATGTAAAGTATACAATGTTGGTTCCCGTTATTGAAAGTATACTTATATATATACGTAGGTAGATATAGATATGTATAGTCATATAGGTAGGTATACCAAAACAAAACTAACGTTAAATGAAGTTCTTGTGATAGAGAGGTCTCTAAATCACATTTCACTAAACCGATGAAATTTGGACACAAATAAAATCGCAAAATGAAAATAGGTAAAAATGAATGTTATTTTGTTGCCACCATATTTACCTACAATTATCAAAGTCGTTTATAATTTGCACTCTTTCTCTTTCTGTTCGGTGATGACGTCATAGAAGTTGGAAGGGTAATTCATCAGTGTAATAAATAAAACAATATGTGCAGTCACAAGAAATAATATTTTATTTACTATGACATAAATTACTATACAAACAAACTCTGCTGAAGTAGGTAAGTACTTAGTAAGTACATACATCTGTATTACCATGAAATTTATCGTAGTCAATTCATTCCCAAGGCCGTGAAGAAAGAAAAATAAACATCCAAAAATAGTCATTTTCACATTTCTATATTAATATAAATAAAGTTAACAAAGAGGTCAACAGAACTGTTGCATTTACGACTTCCTGTGATATTCTCAATCCCTATGTCAAAGAAACCATTTTATAAGCTATAACAATCTCAATATTAAAAAATGGACCAAGTGCGAGTCACCTGCGGACATAGGAGGGTTTCATTATATAATTAAGATAGGTATGTAAATTTATAAAGCATTTTGTCGAAAACACCCCATGCCTTAAAAATAACTCAGAGATCTTATTCTGATCAATAATTAGCGTCAAAAGCCAAATAAATCAAGTCATCAGTCAAATATTATCTGCAAAAAGTCAAAGTGCTCAAAGTGCCAAGCACTTTGAATTTTTGCAGAATTTTCCACTACATGGTTTAAAACTCAGAACGGAAAAAAAAATTACAGCTTTGGAAGCGAATATCTTGCCATCTATTGCATTGAATAAAAACGTTAATAAGAAAAATCGTAAATAAGATCTGAAAAACGAATCCCGAAGGAAGTTTCGATAACCTACTCCCCATATTTTTTTTATAGTAGTATAGATTCGCCTTTAACCATGATCTCGTCCCGATGTGAAGCGAAGATAATATGGTCTAAGATGGAGCGATGGACCTAGAAGGTACCTATTCACGCGAGACTTGAAGACATCCATTTTGTAAGTATCGGGAAAGACAGACTCCGCCAATGAGCGTCCACTCCTATGCGGTGCGCATGATGAAGGTATTATACCGTCTTTATTCCATCCCCGCTAACCAATTCCTCTTGTCTGAACCCTCTATTCCACCTCTCCTATTTTATTCGCTTTGTCCCGTTTCTCCTATTCTATGCCTCTTTCCAAACTTAAAAGCTGGAAATGCGTTAGCGTCGGTCCTGGTGTTGCAAACATACATAGGCGACGCTCACCACTTTCCATTAGAAAGGCCACCTGCGTACTTTCCAGCTTCGCATTCAGTATATAGACGTAAGTAAGAAGTATTAAGTATTTAGAAATATCAGCTATATGTATGGCGGCTACTCAAAACCTTCATTTTTGATATAGGGACTTCGCTACATAACTTTGTGGCACTATAGATACAGGTATTTTATCCGTGCAAGAAAGGTGAAAGAATACAATTTTCTACGGCCGGGTGGCCTATCGTCAGAGGCGAGAAAACAACCCACAGCCAGGTGGTAGAGTATTTGTCCGTCTGGATGGCTACCAACCCTGGTCTGGAGTATGCCGCCTTGACAACGTTGAGTTGTGTTCCGGCATTAGCGGCCAAATTTCAGTCTCCCTTAAGAGAGCAGCATCGTATTTGTAGCACCTTTGGTGTCCATAAGCGATTGTAACCGCTTTCCCTTAAGTGGGCCGTCTGCATGTCTGCTGAACTCCTGCAAAAATATATATATTAAAGACGATTTCCTAAGTATTCCGTTATTGGGAACAGGGCTATAGAACCCTAAAAGTATAGTAAATTCTATCCGTATGCCCTTCGCATATTAAATATTCATTTAACGCTTGGCTGCCCCATTAATTGCATGTAACGCTATTTAATACTACAAATGCCTTTTAAGTGATTATTGAAAGTAAATTCTGTACCCAAGCGTGTACGTATGTATATGGTGCTAGCCAGGCTTAAAATTTGTAGGGCGTTGCAAGTACTTTTATAATACTGAACTTCCAAAATAACATACTCCACTAATATTAATACGTGAAAACTTTTTACCCCTTTGTAAACGTATTGCAAACACGGCAGTGTTAAAATGTATATATGGAGAATGAATATAGAAAGACATTTTTTATATATGATTTATTCTTTTTCTGTAACATACTTAAATAAAAATAAATAAAACACATATTGTTAACATTTAAACAAAGTCCAACATAACTGAATGAATAAAACATCAGTATATCAATCCACGGACAATTAATGAGTTTTATAGAGGTGAAAGAGGTTTATTGTCTTCATTATTTGGCCAACCCATCCATAAAAAAAATATTTAATTGAAAATACCCCATATCTCAAAAAGTACTCAAATTTATTTAAACACAACAAATTTTCGTTAGGAGTATTTTTAAAGCTCTTAATTGTTTTCGAACTTTTCGTCTGATTATTCAAAAGTTCAAAAGTTAGAGAGGATTTTTACAATTTTGGACGCTTAATATATATTAACTAATTTTTTTATATGTTTTCAAAGGTCTCTGTCTGCCCCACACAACTAATATATTGAAATAAAATAATAATGAAAAGAAATGTCAACACTCATATACACGTATACCATAATGTTTAATTTTTTCGCCATTTCACTGAACTTCTTTATAGCGACATATTAATATATACCTACCTCTATCTTCCTATCTTCAGCCGTATAGTAGTTAGTTTCTATGAAAAATTACTTACATAGATACTAAGAAAGACCGACGGATGGACATTACAATTTTATAAGTCTCATTTTTGTCAAAATGACTACGTAGCCCTTAAAACTGTTTAAAAAATTATCGTTAATTGTGATATATTAAATTATTATAATGATCTAAGACCTAAGAGCCCAAGAAAGAGAAGACTAGACATCGTCAAGAATGACAGACAAGCTGATGGCTGGCAATGTAGCGCATTAAAGATTGTGCAAAGCGGAGTTAATTGAGTAATAAGGCAATCCTAATGCAAATCCGGCATTTATAATATCAGAAGGAAAATAGTCTATCTACCCCGGAGTAGTTTTAGGTGATTCAAATTACAATTTGTTGATCCGACTTCAGTTTTAAATAATTTATATCTTTCACTATTAAAATAGATAATAAAATAACAGAAAACGGGCGAAACCTAAACTTAAATACTTGCATTAAATAAGTCCGTGGTAATAATGAATTCATGATTTGTTAGGAACTGTTTGAAAAACACACTTCTACAAATTATTTTTTAATTATACCCTTACTTGGATACATATTTTTCTGCTTGCCGGACTCTTTGTATCGATTTTCCTCTTATGGGATTATGATTAAATAGTAATAATTCAACGTTCGTGTAAAACAATTTTCCAGTACCCATTGTTAGTAACAATGTAACAGACCGTATCAGCCATTGTAATACAAACATCATCTAACCTACCTATACTTAGTAGTTGTAGTGTAACCCTAATTTGTCAACAGTAACTATTGGTGGGGCGTATTCCCTAAGACCGAGAAAGGTAATTCATTAAAAGAAGTTTTGTAGTTAAGTTGATATTTGTTTTCTATACTTCTTCAGAGTAATTTGGGAAGACTGCATCGAGTGTAGTGTACAGTGGCTTTTTTTTAGCCAGACAAGCACAGAAGCTTAGGGGGATAATTCACAATGCGTCTGTGGGAATCGCCAGGTCGGGGTGGCACTAGTATGCCCATTCAGAACTAGTGCCATGCTATTACCACTCACCAGTTAGGGATACCCACTAAAAACACTGAGTGTTCCGTCCTGCGCCTTATGCCAGGGCTACGGGGATGCAGAAGCTCGACCAACTCCACGTGCCCTGGCAGTGGGTGTACAGCAGCTGCATAGTGGCTGGCCTAACCCCCAAACCATGGTATAATTTATCCACTTTGTTACACTTCAGTTGTACTATCATATACACATTTTCGCTGCAAATATCGATTTACCAAAATAAAATGGTTCTTAAGATTAGCATATTAGCATCCTAATTATTTAAATAAAAATAGGCCAAGTGTTTGTCTGTCTAAATATAATAAAGGGTTCCGTAAAGGTTACGAACGTCAACTATTTTTATAATTTACGTACCACCTAAAAAATGTTAAATTGCGAATGAATATGTCAAAAACTAGTCAACCAATCTTCTACAAACATTTTTCGTTGGAAGTATTTTTAGTACCTACTAACACCTTGAGTTTTATTAATTTTATACTACGTTCCTGAACAGTTTATGTGATATCTTTCTATTATTTTACGTGTATTAAAATATGATTATTGTGGAAATTTATTTATAATATTAATATTATAAAAATGATCAAATTGATCGTGTACTAACAGAAGGTGATATCAGGAGCCTTAAGAACAGACGAGCATACATGACAAGAGTTATGAATGTCTAAGAAGCAAGTGAGGTGTGTAAGAATAAGCCTGAATGGCGCTCTGTTGTACGTGCCTACCCCGCAAGAGAACTGGCGTGAAGTTATGTATGTATGTATGTAATATTATAAACATGTAAAAGAAATATACTTAGCCTTAACTAAAGCTAATTTATTTATACATTGTATTCTACCTGTAGTCTCTGAAGTAAATAAGATAATTAAATAGTTAAGTATAATAAATACAACGCCTAGGTCAACGTATTCTACAGATAGAGCTTAGAAAGTTAGCTGCATTACCTCAATAAATCACCATACTGATTCGTTCTTTGAGGGAGCAATCAATTCTCTGATCTCCAGAAGAGTCGATTATGAGTTTTGAGAGCTTTTTATGGAGGCTCACGGCCTTAAGACCTTACAGTCAAAGAGTTTCAGGGACAAATGGTACACATAATAACTCTCACTAAGGGTCGCATATTTACGCTGTTTGAATTATTTAGATGTCTTCGTCCCCAAACAAGCTAATCTAGCGTATTTAGTATCCAGCCACCATAAATAGGCACGCCGATTGAATACTATACCAGAGTCTTGTCACAACGCTAGGGAATTGATTACACAAGAAATATTTAAAAACAATCATAATATCTTTAAAACACTCCACAAACTATTGAATAAAATCATCCCTCAGTTACACATAGGGCAGCTTTTTCGGATTTAGGTAAATTACATTAACAGTGTTTTATACTATGAATTTAAGTTTTTAACCTTAAAACTTAAATAAAGCGAGGTTAAAATAACAGATACATTCGCTTGGAAGAAATTCCGCTATTAGTAACATATTTCTGTGAAAACATTGCATTACAGTCCCGAGCGAGTATGCGTCGAAGTAATTTCACGCTGCCCGCCGTCCGCTCATCGCTAAAAAACTCCAATCATACCACTTTTATGGCGAGTACTCGCAATTTATATTACAAATATGATAATTTTAAATGATAATAAATTTATTAATCGCCCGAAGCATCGCAAACTAGAACGTTTATCGAGCGTTTCCGTTCTCGGTATAGTGATGAGTTTTTTTCACTATCGGTTTCCAAGGAATCGTTGGTTTTAATTACAATTATAACATTTGTACACTATTCCGGTGCGTTTGTTCTTTCATGTTTTTGGTTTATCGTTCAATAGTCGTCATATTTCCTCGTATTTTTAACAAACGATTGGAAGTAGGTATATTCCGACCGGATATACAATTATTCCATTGCACAAACAATGGAGAAGCAAGCATGCTAAAATAACTAATGTAGCTACGATGGAGCACTTTCTTGTATTTATTGTAACGT
Organism: Dendrolimus kikuchii; assembly: GCA_019925095.2. NCBI lineage: Eukaryota > Metazoa > Arthropoda > Insecta > Lepidoptera > Lasiocampidae > Dendrolimus > Dendrolimus kikuchii. Next base: position 9,060,827 of record CM034391.1, on the reverse strand, counting down.
TTTTGCTTAACATTTGCTGTTGGTTCCCGAATTATAAGTTATGTGAGCTTTAAAAAAGATGTTTTAAAGCACCTAATCTATAATTCAATTATTCGTATAGCTGACCAATAGATGAGTACCTACAGTGATGCAAAGATGTGAAATTACGAGATTTTCATTTACACCACCTAAAAGTATCGCTAACTATGCTCTAAACTCAGATGTAATAGAGGCATAGGAGTAAAGGTGTAAGTCTATTTCCAATACTTTTAATTTGTATACATTTAAAAAACTAGAGATGGTCCTCTAACGATTTTACCCTAGGACGTATAAAATAATAAAAAGTCAAAATCCATATGAAGATCGACAGGCGCCACCTACACGGTGCCGCATGTCAATTAGTAGTTTCTAAGCTCTGCAACCTCCAGGACTAGTCTTTCAGAGATTAGAATTCCCAGAGTTCTTTTTTAAATGGCACCATTCGAGTTAATTTTTTAAATGCTTTATTGTATTATAAGTAGAAGTGTTTTCTGGTATATTCTCTGTTCAATTATTATTTGAAATACACTAACTATCGTACACATAATAACGTATTCCCACGTAACAAATCGATCTGTTTGGATGACATAAGTATGTCGCGTAATGTATGCGCCAGCGCTGTAACGATAGCATGTTAAATACATTTAACATAATATATTTATTATTAATAGTAAAGTGTAAAAATTAAAATGATACCTTTGTATTAAGACGATTTTTTATTAGTACACGTCGTATGATAAATGATTACCATACTCGCAAATATTTTTCATGTTTAATTTACATATATTATTAACTATAGTCAATTTCTTTTTACCACTTATTTTTAATATTGTTTTCGTGTAGACTACGTGAAATACTTTTAAAAATAGCACAATTAGTACCTATATTTCGAACATGAAAAAAAAAGTAAAAATCAGTAGCTATAAGATTCCTTTAACTTGCACGTCCACTATTCCGTGCAGGAACGGAAAAATAATGCTAATTCCTGCGGCCAAGCGGCCTGTAGTAAGAGACGACAAAACAACCCCCAGCCAGGTGGTAAGGCATTTGCCCGACTGAATGGCTACCACCCCGGATCTTGAGTGTGCTGCCATAACAACTTTGAGTTGTATTCTGGCATCACTGGCCAGGTTCCATTGGTATTGCTAATGTTCATAGGAAACAGTAACCACTTTCCATCAAAGTTGGGCCGTCAGCCTGTCTGTTGAGCTTCAACAATAAAAAAAATCCTGTTTTACGTAGTCAAAACATTATTTCTTCTAAGCTTTTGACAGTTAATACTGTGCTTTTGTTTTAGTTGGACCAGTATGTTTGGCGGCAAAATCTATACTGAAAGCGTTGGAGGCATAAATCCAAACAAAGAAACAGACCAGGTCTTTTTTAGTATCTACTATATCAATATTGCTAACCGTGTTTAAATATTTTGCTCAGTACCATTATAAGTTTGCAATATATTAGCACCTTCAATTATTGTAAAAATATACCGGCTCTCCGAAAAACAGTCGCTCTATCTTTGTAAACTACACTAGTCTAATATAATTAAATTTTTAATTAAATTTTCTCAACCATATAATTTATAATAAATCTCATAAACATCGCTGACTTGACATAGCTACCTTAATTATAGTCTGTTTAATTAATTAAACAAAGCGGGCTCGCATGATAAATCTGACAGCTTACGCGCTGACCGTACTCTAATTGCAATAATTACTTATTATCAGGAAGTACTGGGGCACATTAATTTAGCGAGTGTTTTTACTCAAAGCTAACTTAACAAATACTCGTTTAATTGCTCCTCTCTTTGTTTCACCTAGATTATTAGGCGAGTGATGTAACCAGATGTAACTACCGTTACACATAATCATGAAATGCGTCATACGTTGTTTGATCGTTGTGCAAACGTTTGTTTGAAATTATTCCACGCGACACATAAAAGTTTTGCTATCCATTTATTTGGCTTCCCATACCTACAAATAATACGGATTTTCTACCAATACTAAAAGAATGGATATCATGAAGGATAGGATGAATGAAGAATGGATATAGTATTCCGACTTCAGTTATCACCACTCCGGTATGAAGCTTGCACCACTTTACAACCAATATTGCTCATTATCATACAACAATTTATCTTGGGCTATTTAATGAGGTCAAAATATATTTTATTTAGAAGGCACAGTAATACGCAAAAATCCATTTTGAATAGAGTAGTTTATTTTCAATGTGTCACGTAAAAATATATAAGTACTAGCGGGACCAGCAAACGCTGTCTTGCTTTGAAAAAATGCAATCTAGTACCCGATTTCAGCGCCATCTACTGGATCCAATTGTGAATTTAACCCATACGAACATATAAAAAGTTTCATCAATATCGGTCTAACCGATTAGGAGTTCAGTGAAATAGACACGAACAGAACATATATATATCATATATATTTGTTCTGTTCCAACATAATCTAGTCTTTTTCAAGTCCTGAAAATATATATTATCTAATTTACTTCTGGTATCTTGAGTGTAGGAATTTGGTCCTGCGTGTCGGCTTTAGTTAATATCACATTAATTATTTAGCATAATCACGCTCCGAGCTTCCTTACAGTATGCTAAGTTGTTAGATATAAATATAAAAATATCTGCCTAGAGCTAATTCCAGTCTATTAAAAAGAAATGTTTTTTAAACAATATAATTGACATTAATAAATACATAAATGCAATTAAAAACAAAATTTATTGTTTTTACAACAATTTGAAACCATATTTTTGTTGTTTTATATAATTCGAAAGTCGGTGCCAAGTGGGATGTAAATTTGTTTTGCTTGGTTCATCTATCTATAATATTATAACATTCTAAACATGGCCGGGTCTGAAGTTATTTAAAAGAAACTGCAATAGACTATATAAACGATGAAGAATACGATGCAGTTTTTTTTTAGATTTCTTGTCTGTTCATCGTTTTGTCTGTTTGTTCGGGATTCACGTAAAAACTCGTGGGCCGATTTCAAAGCGGTTTTCGCTCATCAAAAGAAAATTCTTAGATTTAAAATCTGCGCTACATTTTATTCTGGGAATCCCGCCCGAATTTTCCTGGGAATTATTTAAAATTACCAGATTATAAAAAATAGAATTCCAATGTGATTTTTTGACTACCAAATTTTACGTAATAAAAGTTGTGATTTATCCCGGGAATCCTGCGGGAATTTTCCCGGGAGCGATTTGAAGTTTTTCGGATGCATAAAAATTAGCTTATTCCGACACAGTTTTCACTAAAATGATAGCTTACATTCTTTTTTTAAATTCTGCTATACTTTTGTCCCGGACATCCCGCGGGAATTTCAAATCAAGCGTGGATGAAGTCGCGGTCGCACGTATCCTAGTAATTATATAAAACGACGAATAAATTAAGTTAATATATTTTAGTCTCAATTAAGCGTCTCTTTTTTAAGAGATAGAAGTTTTGTTGTTTGTGTGTATGTGTGTGTGTGTGTGTTACCTATAACTTTAACCATTCTGGAGAAATAGGCGAGAAAAAGTATTATGTTAAATGTTTATTGTATAATTGATACTAATACAAAAGTGAGATATAAATTAGAAACCAATTCTAATAGAACAAGTTATACAATAAATAAATATTTCCTACGACATTTTGAAGTAAAACATAGAAAAAATCATTATATTAATACGTGAAGCAAAAACTTTGTACCCCTTTTACGAATATTGCGCGGACGGTGGAGTATGAAATTTCGCACACTCAATAGTTTATATAGAGGAGAAGCGACAAATTCAATTTTTTTTTTAATTATGCATAAAAAATACATTAAATCAATAAAAAAACATCACACACACTACCATGTATTTGACACACACACGCATATATACTATTTTGTTTGTTATTAAAGTCAAATCAACAGTATAGCCTTGGCGATATCTGTGATTATAGAAGTATAGTTTTTGACAACATAACCTTAATAATTTTCAAACTTATAATATAAATTAATTATGGTCGAATTTTGACCACTGGGCGACCAGTATTGATTATTTGTCATTTTGTTTGTATAGGTCATTATCTACGTTATGTTAAGTTAGTACCAATGGAGACGAGTTAAACATATCGCACTAAAATATCCTTTTATTTTAAAGTAATTAATACAAATAAAAAACCTCAGGTCGAACCCCAATGAAACCAGCACAATATACGCTAGACTTATCTTTAGTAAATAAACTACTATTGTTTAAGATGTTATGCTATGTTGTGTGACACTTAGGCTCGATTCACACTATCATTTCGTTCACGGTGCAATCTACCTCCGGTCTCGATCCGATCAACTCTCGTGGTGTCTACTCTACTAGTCTCATTACACAGTTCAATTTCGTTCTGGTCTCAGTCCAATTAAATACCTCTGTACCTACACTACTAGTCAATTGAGTTGAATTGTGTTGGCAGTTGAAACAAAAGTGTATTCGCACTGTCTCTATCAGTCATGATAGGTCCGATTTCGCTTCAGATAAATATTCTTATCTTTTAACCAGTACCGGTACGATATCGAATTACTTGAGTGATACGTTACTAAGAAGTCTTTGATTTTTTCTTATTTAAGAGTATCTGACTGGACCGGTAACGGATCGAAACCGGAGCGAGATTGAATAGTGTGAATCGAGCCTTATTCGGCACATCATTACTTTCTCACAATCCAAATTCACTTGCAAAGTAACCGCAATCTTTTCTTTTACATACATACACTTATTAACTATTTCCCTGACAGTTTAATAGTCTCGTGTATAATATAACCTAGTTTAATATTGCATGTCTGCACATAATTATTTTTTATTGCCGTTTAGTTTGCATTGGAAAACATATTGTTGAGCTATTTGTTTTGCATGATTAATATCCTTTCAATTTCTTACAGTTCAAGTTAAATTTATTCATTTCATAATTGATACAGTTTTTAGTATTCTTTTCTATTCAAATAAATAAGTTGTATCCAATGCACACAACCGATTAAAAAAGATTGTATAAAGAGGTTTTGCCTGATAAAAAAATTCAAGTCTTAGTTACATGTCTAGTATATTTATATTACATACATACATACATACATACATAACCTCACGCCAGTTCCCTTGCGGGGTAGGCACGAACAACAGCGCGCCATTTAGGCTTATTCTTACACACCTCACTTGCTTCTTTGACATTCATAGCTCTTGTCATGCACGCTCGTCTGTTCTCAAGGCTCCTGACATCAGCTTTTGCTAGTACACGATCAATTTGATCATGGAAGGTGTGTCGTCCACTTTTGCATTGTATATCTGTTTACTCATTCTTTCATCATGCATTCTTTCCACATGCCCGAACCACCGGAGCATTCCTTCCCTTACCTTCACCCCGACACTCTCTTTCAGACTAACTCTGTTTCTTAGTTCTGTATTACGAACGCGGTCCGTGAGCGTCACTCCGCAGATTTTGCGCAGTGCTCGCATCTCGACCGCGTTTACTCTACTTTCATGCTCTCTCTTCCACACCCAACTCTCGCTTCCATACGTGAGCGTAGGTACCAGCACCGCGTTGTGTAGTGCAAGCTGGGCCTTCTGGCTGAGGTTCTTAGCGCCTAGAATTTTACCTAACGCTCCATTCACACTATTCCCCAAATTCACTCTTCTTTCTATATCAGCGGTGAACCTTCCATCCCTGCTAAAAGCACATCCAAGATATACATATATACATATATTTATATTAGTCTAATCATTCCTTTTTTCTCATTCAAATTAAAATCAGAGAGAGAAAGATATATATATATATATATATATATATATATATATATATATATATATATATATATATATATATATATATATATATATCTGATTTGAATTTGAATATATGTCATAGATAAGGTATTCCTACTAAAATTTATCCAAACAGACCTAGTGGTTTGCGAGAAATGGCATACAAAGACAGGACAGAACATGACGATTTTATAAATAAAATATCTTAGAGTCGTATAGGATCTTAGGGTCATTTGCGCAAGATAGCTTGTCAATTTTAATAACGGAAATACGACATTATCTATTACAAATTTCACTTCAGACTATCAGACTCACTGTATCAACAAATTATGTTGTTAGCATGTAGTACGCTAAAACAACCTGAATCTAACGAAGCCTGCACTGAAACTGTGATTGCTTTACTTAAATAGGTTTCAACATCCAGTGTGTACATAGCAATCTTAGCTCTGTTCACCCGCCATCTGTGAGTTAGAAGTGTAATTTGTGTCCGTTGCTTTAAGAACAGGATCTGATATTAATATCATATAATGCAGCTCAGATCTTAACACTGACTTAAGGGTCTGTAATCTGCATGAAATCTTTGCAATCTTTCCAGTGGCTTCAGGTTATTATCAACCGGTTAGCTTGTTAACTGTCTTAGAAAGTTTGTTTTATTACAATATAGCTATGACACATATGTATACTAAACGAGAATGAAAAGGCCGTATTGAGAAACTATACAAATGCCAATAGTGTTGCAATAAGAGAGTAAAAAGTAGGAAGTCCGACACAGCACTCTGAAAGACTGAAGATCGTCTATTAAAAACATTTTTAAATGTAAGAATTTAATTAAAAGCTCAAAAAAGGAGAAAATAAACTTTTAAGCAAACCCATAATTTTGTTACATTTTAAAATTTTATAAAATAATATACGTTATATGTAGATATTTTACATTAAAAAGCTTGTCGCGAGATCTCATTTAGATAAGAAAATCGCAAGACAAGCGTTTATGATAATATATAAAACTGTATAATGTAGCAAAATGTTGACTTTGATCTATTTCAAAGTTTATTTTCCTTTTTAGAGCATTTAAATAAAAGCTATTTTAAAAGATCTTTCCTTAATTCCTTAAAAAAAATTATTTTCATTTCTCATAACTGAACACGCAGGATGAATATGAGTTTGATAATATAATTTTTTTCTAATGTGTATGGTGGCCATTTTGAAATGCGCCATCTTGATTTTTTCATTTTTGTGTAATATCATCAGGACTGAACAAGCATGCAAAGTTGCTAAGTCGAAGTCTTAAGCTGATTTTAATTAAGCTCTAATAAAATTTGCATGATTTGACTAACACTTAAACTAACAAAGATTGTAAGTTAAATAAAAGCTTGTAAAAAGGATCAACTAATTTAGCTAGTTACTATATAATATATAACAAATGTAGGTGGTTTTTCTGACCTAAGTAGTTCTTACATATTGTTACAATTATACATACATACATAACTTCACGCCAGTTCCCTCGCGGGGTAGGCACGAACAACAGAGTGCCATTTAGGCTTATTCTTACACACCTCACTTGCCTCTTTGACATTCATAACTCTTGTCATGCAAGCTCGTCTGTTCTTAAGGCTCCTGACATCACCTTCTGCTAGTACACGATCAATTTGATCATGGAAGGTGTGTCGTGGCCTTCCACGACTTCTGCATCCATCCACTTTTGCATTGTATATCTGTTTAGTCATTCTTTCATCATGCATTCTTTCCACATGCCCGAACCACCGGAGCATTCCTTTCCTTACCTTCACCCCGACACTCTCTTTTAGACCAACTCATTACAATTATCATGTATTAAAAAGTTACCATATGTTTACAGACTGATAAATTGCAAAATAGTTTTTCGGCATCGTTCTCATGAAACACAACGACATATCCATATAAATGTACTGTACCTAGTGGCAACAGCGAACAAAAACATCGTCAGAAAACTTGCACATGTACATTAACGATCTGCGAAATCCACTGACAGACATTGATAAGCGTAGAAGATACTTTTTGCTCTCTGATCTTAAATGCGAAGGACCGATTATCATTGCCTATATACCTACTATCACGCTGGAATTCAAAGCAGTAGAACAATACTTAATGTGGCCGAAAAGCGCATGGCAGGACTTTACAGATAATTAAATTAAACAATAATATCAATTAAGCCGCGGTAGTAAGACCAATGAATGGGTCATTCTATGGTTATAAGTTTAGTGGCTTATCTTGAGCAACTATATACTATCACGCTGCGATTCAAAGCAGTAGAACAATATTTAATGTCGCCGAAAGCGCATAGCACGCGACATTACAGGTAATTAAATAAAACAATAATGTCAATTAGGTCGCGGTCGTAAAACCAATGGCTAATTCTATGGTTATAAGTTTAGTGGCTTCTGTTGAGCAAGTATATACTATCACGCTGCGATTCAAAGCAGTAGAACAATATTTAATGTAGCCGAAAGCGCACTGCACGTCTTTACAGGTAATTAAATAAAACAATAATGTCAATTAAGCCGCGGTCGTCAGACCAATGGCTAATTCTATGGTTATAAGTTTAGTGGCTTGTGTTGAGCAACAACATGCCTTGAAGCGTGAAAACATAATGGTATTGTGGTATAATGTGCATAGTGCATACCTAACTCATGGAGCGTGGTGTAATTGCTTTCATTTAATCCATTTACTGTACTTTTAAAATACCTCAACCAACATTATATAATAACGAGACCAGTGAAATATGCGTTCGTTTTGTACCGGAACACACAATTCAACGACTCAGTTATATTTCTGTTTTATGCAAATAGATGCGATTTACCATTATTATGTAAAACTCATTATGCAAGACTGTTAATAAAACAACTAAAATATAATTACTGTTTAATTTTTGTTACAAATTAACAATACATAATATTATTAAATAATTGTAAACAGAAATTTGACCTCCAATTAAGTTAATTGAAATACTTAATAATTATCTCGACCTGTTTCTGTTATGAAACGTATATCTTTATGTTTCATCACAGAATTTAATTAATGAATCGGTCGAATTACATTATTTAAAACAATTAAAAGTGAATAATTAATTATCTCTTAAATTAAACTGCACGCTGTCTGCAACTTGCGCTATCAAATGCATGTTTAAGAAAGAAACTTGTTAGGTCGTGACTTACACGAAATTGGTGTATGTATTCTAATAGTAGTAGCAGAGGGCCGCTGTATACAGGGGTAACATTGGACCTTTACCTCTGCTACGTTGTGATACAACCCTGCTCTTGCACGCTAGAACGTCATACTTCAGAAACTCTGTTTTGAATCCAGTGACGTTCTAACAAGGTGTATCATCGTCAGAGCGCAGGTTACATTTAGGGGGTAGTTCGTCGGATCTCGCTCTTCGGGAAGGGGTACCGGTACCATACGAGAGTCCCACACGCACTCGTGCAGGCGGCATTAGACGCTGCATTTGGCCTCCCCCCATATCCATGACCCATTGTGTGTTGCAAGAAAAAACATTCCCTCTACGTTATAAAAAATGTATCTAACGGTATCCATATCTGATGAGGCCAGGATGCTATACAATCTACCTAAAGTTCGATATAAATGATCTCAAAGTATGTTTATAGGTTCGCGTTTGACTGACATTGCGCCTGAGGTCAGGTGGAAACGTAGTCTAAGGTGGACCACGCTTACCTAGAAGATACCTGTTCACGCGAGACTTGAATTTTGTATTTTTTAGTAAAACAGACGACAGTAAAGAGTTCCACTCTTCAGCTGTGCGTATGATAAAAATGGAAGCATAGTGTTTCAGTTTTAGTTCGTACGTCTGCTGGTCCGGTGGTAAAATGGTGAGGGAGGGATTAATTCATTCCATCCCGTGGCACACTCGCCGAAGTATATTCTATAGAATATCGACAAACTAGCGACTTTACGTCGATGATTTAGGCTCTGAACCCTATAGTCGAACATTCGGTTATTGCCTATCAGCTTCCTAGCTCTTTTCTTTATTGACTCGAGTGTCTTGAGCTGGTATTTGGTTGAGACATCCCATGAGAGCAGTATTTCATGCAATACCGTACTTGTACTTGGTAAAGATTCAACAACGAAGTGGTATGAACTACTACCTCACCTTTAATAGAACCTTTTGTCAGCCAGCTGTGCAATAGACTCTATATAGGAGCCAAAATTTACAGTTTATTTTAAGAAGATGCCAGGAAGCTGAAGACGGTCAGCTATCGATATGGATACACTCCGGAAAGTAGGAGTAAGGTTGAAAGGACTCTATTTGGCAGAGAAGAGACACATCTAGGTTTTAGAGGCATTGAATTTGACTAGGTTGGATTCACCTCAATCAGAAATTACCTTCAAGGTTAAGTTTAGCCTATTTATCATTGTCTCTCTCAGTGACTGAACCTGGGCATCACTAGCTTGCTACAAGTACTGACCTCTTATAAGCAACGAAAAAAAGTATTACAAAAAAGCTACGACTCAACGATTTAAATTTTGGTGATTCGTGTTTAGTCTATTGCCTCTACACCACCTGTGGTAGTGTTAGTGACTTTGGCCAAATGTGTCTTGTTTATACACGGCATTAAAAATAACGCCATAAATTATTAGCTGCATTAGTGTATACATGAGTTTCCTGTTAATGTTTAACGTCATTAATAATCTCGCATCTCAAATAACGCATTAAACCCTTAGCTACGTATGCGTGGCACAGTCACTAACACGGTTTTGAATAACTTTTAGTACCTGTGATCACCGGTATTGGAAAGTTGTCTAAACGTCAGACAAAAATAAGAAATGAATTCTAATATTTGTGTAAGCCTTTTCAAAACATCGTTTTAACAAGTGTAGCAGTCCCGAACATCCATTAAAAATGAAATGTTGGTCCTACACGTGAAAGTCGTTTTTTTCATTAATTAAAAAAACTGTTAAATGTAAATGCTTTTAATTTAGTAGTAGGTATCTACAAAATATATCCATATGGTAAGCAGACAGCGAAAGGCCTGTTGCGTTGTATACATGTATCTACAGTTTTCTTTTATCCATGGAACAGAGAAAGAATACAATTTCCTGTGGACGAGCCACCTAAAGTAAGAGGCGACAAAACAACCCACAGCCAGATGTTAGGCCATTAGCCCGACTGGATGGCTACCACACCTGCTCTAGAGTATGCCGCCGTAACAACCCTGAATTGTGTTCCGGCATTAGTGGCCAGGTTCCAGTCTCCATTTAGGGAGTGGCAGCACATTGCCAGCAATTTGGACGTTACAAATGTCCATAGGCAACTGTTTCCATCAGGTTGGGCAGTCTGTGTATCTGCTGAACTTATGCAATAAAAACTATAATGTATAAATACGAAAGTTTAGACGGATGTTTGTTGCTCATTCATGCCAGAACGGCTGAACGGATCTGGATGAAATTTGCCATAGAGATGGATTACAGTCTGGAATAGCACATTGGCTACTTTTTGTTCCGGAAAAATGTACGGTCCCTGTGGGATAAAATTAACGTGAGCGAAGCCGCGGGCAAAAGCTAGTAGGTATATAAGTTGATTAAAAACTATTTACAATGTAAGGAAACGCAAACAAAGTCAAAGTTGCCAGCGCAACTAGTTAGTTATGTTTGAATAAAAATATAAAACAATACATTCCCTAATTGCGGCATTGTATTGAATGGGTTAATGACAAGCAATTAAAACAATTAAGTGTAAACTAAAATTCCAGTTTCCACATTGATGTTATCTAACGGCGAGTGATGCTTTACGGCTGAAAATTAATTAATCCCATTCTCAGATTGAACTTAAAACAATTATTCATGAAATCAAACAGTCACATAAGCATAAAATTGCTGTTTAGAAGCGCCGCACCATGCCACCGGAAACAACACAGACACGTACAGCGCGCAACAAAATAATGAACAAAAGTCATTATAAGTGGCAAGATGGGTATGATAAGCCGGCGGTTAGAGTAAACGCGCTTTTTTACGTTAATTAAACTTAGTTTTTTAAACGATGATGGCCTTATTATCAGCGTTAAGCAGAGCCGGCTCTCGACTCTACTATGCACTTCACGGAAGGGTGGGCAAGAGCACTGTCAACTGGCGTCTCTCTGTCGCGTTGGTGCCGTGATCGCCGCTAATTTGTTGTATCATAGTCGGTCATTATCCATGCGAAACACCAAATGATATTTAGACAAAAAAATAAGTGGATGTTAATGAAACTGAACTGCTACAGATAGAGACACGCAAAGCATACCTTGCGTTAATAGATTTGTTTAGATTATACGTAGGTACATATCTCGTACTAGCTATTTCTGCTACTTCGGTGGCGCGGGTATTTCATTTTAGCTTTTGTACACATGGATCATATTTTGAATCTCGCAAGATATCGTATCTAATGACATGCAAAGATATTGAAATGGAACATCGTAAAGCATAAAATTATACAATTTGCGTTTGGAAGGAATTCTACGGTTTCAAAACCTATTTGAAACAAACTTCCATACAGACTGATAGACAAAAATTTTAAAAAAATATTATGTATCTCGTACACAGCTTTTGCTTAAATGCTGACATTTATTTCACATTACAATTACTTACAGACTTATTGGTATATTCATAATCAGAAAATTGATCAATCTTATAAAATATTAGTTTCTTAGGTATTATATTGTTATTTATCTATAACAAATTACATCATGAAATAATACTAAGCCATTACTTAATCTATGGGGTCTGCGTGTGTTGCAACACACCTTCGCATTTAAAGTAAAACTTATTCTATATAAATAGATGAAATGTAAAAAAATTGTATCGTTTTCTCCACTGTTCGTATAGTTTAATCCAGGTTTTTTAATAGCTTCAATGTACAAACACGGCATTTTTAGAGTTGTATAATATTACAAATTAAATTTACACAAGCGCACCTACCATACGCCACTCATATAATACTTACGTATAACTATGATCACAGCGATACTTGAGACAGTATTCTATTTAAATTAAAAATCGGTCAAACGCGTTTCATTGCACGCACAATAAACCCCTTTCTCAAAAACTACTTATTTCATTTACTTGAATTTTTTTCCATTTTATAGTTGAAAAGGTAAAAAGGGGATACAGTTTTTACGATTTGGAAGCTAAATCTCCCCTCTGTTGATAGTCATTAAATAATATCATAATTTTGAAACCTCACTAATCATATCTACCCACAGGCGGACAGACCAACATGACGATAGTAAAAGGGGTCCATATTTTTTTAATGTTTACAGAATCCTAAAAAACAAAAGAACCGCATGATATTAACCGACGATAAAGGCTCGATATGGTCCCTAATGTTCATGAAAACGTAAAAACTTTGTAATACACATAATGCACTTAGTATATTATTATCCAAAAAATAATTGCATGTTTTATAGCAAATGCATATTGTAATTATGTAATGAACTCATTGACTTGCCGATAGCACATTGTGATTCAGGACAACCTGCGGCACTTCGTCCAAGAGGCGACCGGTGCAAACCAGCCCTCGGGCAATCGGTAATGATAAGTGACCACAAGGGACAAATGACAAAAACCAACCCATTATCCTCTCTATGAAATTTCGTCTGCATTTATAATGCTATTAATCAAATAATGACTCATGACCGCAATACAAATTTAATTCGGCATCAAATTGACATTAAATATCATTAAACTGGTATAAAAAACTTACTTAGGTACATTTTAAATAATCGCTCTCTTATTTTTTTATGATTAATATTTATTTTTGCATTAGACCCGTTTGTATTCATAAACATCCGTATTATTGTATGAAAATTATGTTAAAATGTTCTGTTGTCGATATATTGCTACTGAAATAATATGTATATTATTATGTTATTGTTATTTTATTTTGAAGGTAGCATTGATTGACGTATCGAAATAAATTAAAAGAATATTGCCCGCATTTCTAAATCTAATTGCAATCCCTTGAACATTTTAACCTACTGAACATCTACGTGAAATGATTAACTTTTATGCTGGGGCTTCATCTGCGTTAGTGTTAAAGATTTAGGCCGCAGCATATTTATTTACGCAGATATGACGAATGTTTTAATGCGTTATTTGAGGTGAGAAATTGTTAATGACGTTAAATATTGACAGATTACGTACATCTACATACACTAATGTGACTATGTGGCAACAACGTTACTTTTATGCGCTTTAAATAAGACGCATTCGGCCACAACTTATTTTTTTTTATAACGCAGATGAAGCCCAGCATTAAAAAAATCGGCTGACTAGACACAAATTCACTGACGAGAAATTCAACAAAAGCATCAAATTCATTATTTGAAATTACAGAGAATTTTAAATATCTTTAATTAATATTTATCCAACAACGCAGAATAAAAATACACAGAAAGCATTTTTAAATAAATAGGTTACACATTTGCAAAAGTTTATTTGCGTCGATGTAATTGGTAATGGCTGAATCCTAAAGGGGAGGGCGGTGTAGAAGGAGGATGGAGCAGAGATATACATGAATCGGGCTCCTTATTACGCGGCGCGTTAGTATGCATGGGCTGGGACCAGCCGCCCTGCGCGGATCCCTATCACCTCATTATACGGAACCACTCTAGCCATAAACGATATCTCGATTTACACCTAACTAGTTACCAGCCGACCACCCTTGAATGCAGATAGACTCAATTTATATTTTAACATGCATTTTCTCTTTCATTGTTGCTTTTGTTGTTATGAATACAAACCTTTGACATAAAGGAACAAGAATTGTTAGAAATATTTAGTTACAAATATTATTTACAAATATTTATTAGAATGCAATTTTGTTACGCATCAAAATAATAATATTAAAGTTATTTATATAATAGTTAATACATTATAGTATCTTTGGAGTTCCTTAAAGCTAGCCGTTAGGGCACAATCAACTAAAACAATATGGAAAATCATGCTCTAATTTGTTGCTAATTAGTTGCCTCAATTAGACAGCTTTCTTTTGTGAATGAATTGAGCGGCTGTATCTAGTACATATATTCTGGCACAGCCACAATCGATATACTGCTGTAAACACTACGCGATGCACGGGGACATCAAATATTATACCTAGTCTTGCCATAAATATTGTAACAAAGATTTTTTTTCTATTGCATATAACATTTATAAGTTTTACAGTGTGTTAGTTTAATACATAAATATAAAACAATTTAAAATATAACAAGCTTATTCGAAGTGGTCTCCATTGGCTGCAATACAGTCCTTTAAATGTTGAGGCCAGTTATCAACAGAAGCACGCACTCTTTTCATGGGAAAAATCTTCACTGCCAATCGTATGGATTGTTTTAGGGACTCCAAATTATCATGGCGTTTAGAGTAAGCCGTACTCTCTAAAACTGACCATAAATCATAATCTAGCGGATTAAGATTGGGACTAGACGACGGCCAGTCTTCAGCTCTGATGAAGTCCGAAACGTTCGTTTCCAACCAAGACTGAGTAGACCGAGCTTTATGACTCGGCGCTGAGTCTTGCTGGAAGGACCATTCTTGGTTATTGAACATGGTGTTGTTAAGGGGCTTAACTACCTTCTCAAGAATGGTATCTTGATACACTTGTGCCGATTCTTTGATACCTTTTTCTCAAAAATATATCACTGAAGACGGATAATCCCCACATTGCACTCTGCCGACTAATTAAGAAGCTTCCTTAGAGCTTTGGGCATAAATACAGTCATTTTGTTTGTTAAAATGTTGCTCAATTGTAAACATTTTGTCATCCGTACACAAAATTTTTCTGTGACCTCCCTTTGCGTACCGTTTCAGTCGTTGTTTCGATTTTACCACTCTATTCTTTTTTAAATTATAAGTTAAGAAATGACCACTGCATCTCTTATAGGCTGCAAGTCCTAAGTCATCTTTTAAAATACGCGACATGGTTCTAGGTGATATCTTCATTATACCTATTAATAGCCCGGTACACAAACATTTGACTAATACCAAGCGTATGGAGAGTTTTAAAAGTTGCATTTGGCTCCATACCTACTTTGTGTAATGCAATTACAGCGATTCGGTTCTCTTTATCGCCCCACTCCATTTTAATATTGCAAAATGTTGTACAATGTATTGGCGCCAAAATGAGAAAACACAATGAACAATCATATAAAAATGACAGATTCCAAATTCAAATGTAATATTTTGTTTCTTTTTAATTGTAACAGTATTTATGGCCAGTCTAAGTATACTAATCACTTTCATAGATGTATATGTGCCTACTGAAATTATGAACTCGTGGCTGTGCTAGCTTGATATTAAACAGCACAGCTAGAGTAGCTGTGCTAAATAAATAATCATTAGCACAGCCGAATCCTTTAGGTCTAATATAAGTATATATTACACGTCGGGTTACAAAATTTGTGGCTGTGCTAAGTAAATAATTATTAGTATAATAAACATGCATACATACGTAAATAACTACGTATCTCAAAGTGAGGAAAAAATGGTTCAAACGACTCCAAATTTGTGAGCCTTCAAGAGTTTTTTTCTGTGAAAGCTTAACAGACAGATAGATCGAGTTACTATCCCATTTTTTATGTATGATAATTTTTAATATGTATAAACTTGAGAAATGATTCGTCTCCCACACAAACTTTCAACTTCTATTTCAACCCGTTCTAGTTTTATTTATCTATCCCCCGCTATCTATTTGTAAACTACATAAACAACAAAATGACCAAAATGATTAAAACGATCAAAATAACCAGAATAATAAAAGGATCAAAATTACCAAAATTACCAAAGGATCCAAAGTGACCAAAATGGCGAAAATGACGAAAACGACAAAAATGACTAAAATTACAAATTACAAAAAAAAATGTCCTACTTTCTGTGATAACCTTTACATAAATCTATCCGATTATCCGGGATGAAAAGTATCCCTTGTCCACCCTCGGTATTAAAATTACATATATACCGAATTTCAGCCAAATCGGTCCGATATTTTTCCGTAGAAGTAAAAAAAAGAGACAAATATAGGTATATTTTTTTCCGGAAACTATCCCATTTTTCGGGATAAAAAGTATCCTATGTTTATCCTTGGAATTAAAAATATATATACTGAGTTTCAGCCAAATCGGTCTAGTAGTTTCTATGACAGCAAACAGACAGACAGAGTTACTTTCACATTTATAATATTAATAACTAGAGTTTACCCCGCGGCTATGCCGCGGGACAACCTCTAGTGCGTACCTCTTGTTTAAAGAGCAGGCGGTAAAGGCTACTTTGTATGTATTTCCCCCGAAAGATTTACTTCATTTTATATCGAACGCTATCCCATCCCCCGTCTATCTGTACATAAATGACAAAACTTGACCAAACTAACAAAAAAGACAAAATAGATAAAATGGACGAAACGGACGAAATAGACAAAAATGACAAAATCGGATAGGTTAGATAGGATAGATATTGGTATAGATTTATGTAAAGGTTATCCCGGAAAGTAGGATAGGTTTTGTGATTAGTTATTTTTTTCTATTTCGTCCATCTTGACCAATTCATTCATTTCGTCTATGTTGTCCATGTTGCCCATTTTGTCTATTTAGACATTTTTGTCATTTATGGAGTTTACAGATAGACGGGGCATTAGATAGTATGCGATATAAAAAGAAGTCAATTTTCCGGGGGCAAATAGCACTAACATAAAAATTTTACACAATGTAACCTATATTAACGCCGGTTCTTTAAACAAGAGGTAAGCACCAGAGGTCGACCCGCGGCGCAGCCGCGGGTTAAACTCTATATAAGTTAATTATAATTTTAAGATACAGATGGAAAAAGTTTCGCGGTATACTGAACAGCAATGTAACTCATCTAATAATGCAACAACCAACATTATGCTACAATTAAAGTATTATAATTTCATTCGAAATAAAATGATGAATCATAGAAATATTTCATACTGTATAATTATAAACTTAATGTCCTTTAAATGACAGACAAACTATTTGTAATGTCCAATTTACGTACAGACATTATACCAAAAATTGTTGTTCAAAACACTGTAATTTCGATTATCAAAAACCGGGCCATTTCATTTGTACTTAAGTATTATGTAAAAAATATATCAAAAACGTTGACATTCCTACAGTTTCTCAGGGACATTTCTACAAATTAGACTATTATTAGTTGCCGATCATGACGTGGGATGCTTTTAATATTGAATTAGAGGGGCCTCTGTGGTTGTTGCGCCCTTAATCGCCCCCGCAGCCGCCGCCCCGCCGCATTAACCCCGCTTCCACAGTGGAGTCATGGCGTAAGTAATAACAAAGCCCAAATGACACAAAATATTGTCAAATTATAGGCTCTGAAAGCACGGGTAACCACTTACAATGTCTGCCGCTGATCCTCACGTGTAACGTCAGCATAAACAATTTTATACATAAATGAAGTGAAATGAGGCGCTTTTTATTTTTTAGAAAGACGTTAACTTTTAGCGTTACCTTAGTCTTTAACGATACATACGTTAAGCAGTTTTCGTCGGCAAGGGTCAGAATATACAAATATCCAATTAGGAGGTCCAAAATTTATCATGAAACCACCGCTGAATAGCTGGTCGTTCTTCGCACTTGGTTAGTATAAATCCACCTTTTTATTACCTGAGTTCAGCAGACAGACAGACGGCTCACCTGATGGAAATCGGTTACCATCACCTATGGACTTTTAACACCAAAGGTACTACAATATGCTGCCGCTCTCTAAAGGAAGACTGAAACCTAGCTACTTATGTCGGAATAAGACTCAAGGTTGTTATAGCGGCACACTCTAAACCAGGGGTGGCAGCTATACAGGCGGGCAAATACCACCTAGTTGTAGGTTGTTTTTTAGCCTCTTACGACAGACCGCCCGGCAGCAGGAAATTGATTACCGTTCCTGCACTGGTGATCTTATTGACATTATCGAAACATTAAAAAATCTCATAATGACTTTACCTCTGCCGCCACGACCTGTTCACGTCGTAATCATAGAATATTTTCTTCAACTAGGTTTATGTTGAAATACTATCTGCCTCACATAAATTCAAATATTGGTCCATTACCCTTATATAATATCAGTCTATAAACGTTCCACTAGTGGACTCCAGCTTCTCCATTAATAGGAGAAACGGTCTTGTTCCTCTGTGGCCGCTAGAGGTAACAAGAAGGTAAAGCAAATTCGCAGCCTTTTCGAATAAACTTTTAAACTGACAGAAAAAAATCTAAATGTATTATTTATGACTAAGCATAATAATTTTCATTTAAATATTAGTGTTTATTTTAAAATCACAGACATACATTTCAGTTTTATTTTATTTTGTAAATAGACGTTGTATTTTATGAATAGACAAGATTCGTACTAGAATAACACAAGTATACTTTTTCATTTTACTTTACTGGCTGTACCAAGCAATATGTGTACACTTAATTAAGGCTATATCAAAAGTTTTCCTTTTTTGGTAACGTAAAGGATATCCAGAAACGGCTGTGTCATATTATTTTAGTGGATGACGCCGGTCGCATAACTAACAGCTGCGGAGACTCCGCTGATTGTAGTGTTTATCCTCGATACGAATCGATTTCATACGATTCGTACCGAATGATCCGATCTTAGGCTAATGGGAGCTATTCCAATATATTTTTCGGCTCCACCACCAATCATTTAGATCGTACGTGACGTGCTTACACAGAAATAAAAATCGTTTCAAACGTATTATATTCATTCGTATTATTAAATGTTCGTTTCTGTGAGAATTTTTGATTTGAAAGACGTGCCGGAATGCATTGAAGATAAACGCAGAGACGCCAGGCATTAAGAAAATAGCAATACCATTAACCTGAAAGTAATTGTGGCGATTGAATCTATCATAGGCAATGAAGATATTATGGAACGTAAATTACGACTAATTTAATGGGCACTGTGCATATGGAGCAAATTCAGACACGCCGTAAGTACATAAAATCTTTAAAAACTTTTAAATGTTAACTAAGATATTTCTGCACATAAATAACTTTTTGGTAATCCTAGCGAAATATATATATCATATTTTGTCGTTTTTAAGCAATCGTAGTGCACTATTGAACATAAATAGCCTTCTAGACTCTGCGTCATTTATCCCAGTCCTACCTGAAACCGCGCACAAATCATTATTCCGTTGGATTGAACGAATATGATTAGACACTACCCTCCACTACGAATATAATTGTCAAATGCAAATCTTTCTGCTTCATCGACCACCGGTTCTATCACAACTTGACTGATACACATACGGTTAGCATGCATATAATTAAGAGCTATGTCAGCTACTTTAATTCCCTCACGGATTTATTTTTTCAATACATAACATGTTATGTATTGAACAAACAACCGCTCCCAAACCAATAACTTGAAATTTGAGGTCCAGTATTGCCGTCAGTGGTAAAGTATCCCATCCCATATGTTATAATAAAGTCTTAAAATATTGTTAGTTTTAGTAGAGTTCAAGGTATACCTCGCACTCTTTACCAAAGCAGATTGACGCGTCTCATACATCGGTCATCCCGAAATGAAGGATTCCTCACGATGATGTATTTTACCGTCAGTTCGTCGTAATTGTAACAATATGCAAAATAGATTAGGTAAACTGCCTATGTAGCGTATGGTAGCTGGTAGAATTCGAACCCATGTTATTAGAATAAGACACGGCTTCGTTAGTCAGTAAGCTACCGCTTTTTATATTATCGACGAACGTCTCCTATGTTACCTATATTTAATTAATTTGATCCAAATAAAATTTAAGAATATTTAAATAATTTGCATAATTAATTAAACTTCGTAGGCCTCTTAGTAGACACGAGACAATTTAATTAAATTCGTATCAGGTAAATCCAATTTGTTTACTCGTTGGGCTCATTTATCTTTATATTATACAGAAGTGGTCTCCAATGTTAATTGGTGAATTGGACTCTTCATGGGATTTATTGTAAATTATACGAATTCGACCAAAAGCTGCATTAATTTATAGGTATATTGAAACAAAGACATTTCCTAGTACTATAACAGCCCATAAACATCCCACTGCTGAGGCCATGTGCAGGTTGCATTACGATGTTTTCCTTCACCGTTAGCACGTTGTAATTGTAATATTATGCACAGAAACCTGCCTAAGTGCCGCATGTTTTCCACAGCAGCCAGGATTGGAATCAACTCGAGGCAGTAGAATTGATTGAACGGATAGCCAGAAAGTTGATAGGCAGACGACCAGCTACTTAATGACAAAATTCAAAGTCTCGAACATCGACACAGGGTGTTGGAGAGTGTGTATTGGAGCCTTTCCACCTTATTCCACCGTCTCCCTTCTATCATCGGACAACCAGACGCACTGGCATGCGGCACCGCTATATGGTGGACATACCACCTATACGAACAAAGCGCTTCAAGTCCACCTTCATTATGCACAAAGGAGTGGAACTCATTGCTGTTGTCTGTTTTTCCCGGAACCTACACCGAAACATCCAACCTGGGTGTCTTCAAATCCCTTGTGTGAGATACCTTCTAGGTAAGCGTGCTCCATCTTACACCATATCTCCGCACGAAATCGCGCGAGATAGTGGTCAAACGTGAACATATACTATAATAAAAAAACATGAAATATCATTTAAATAAAAAAGTAATAAAATAGTAGGTACTTATTACAAACAATTATATGAAAAAATCACTATCAATGACCACGACTGTCGAACAGACCACCTTGCACAACAAGTTCTTCTTTGATTATAAGTAAGAAAACATTATATATATAAAAAATGTTTCTCATACTCTCCTAGTTTGGCAAGTCCACGTAGACGGTCCGGTCGAGGTGTCACAAGTCGGGATCCAGATAAGATAAACCATGATTATCCATCTGTCATATAATGTATATCATTAAATTTTGAACCTTAAATGCATTATTATAAAGTATATAGGGATTCTTCAATAAACGCAAATAGATGTTTGTTGAGTTAAAGGTACTTAATGATACCTGCTCGAAGGCAGGATGACATCACATGCAGTATTGTAAATGGAGAGATAAGGATAATTCAATGGATATCAGAGATTTTTGGGCACACAACCTTTAAGTGGTGATTGCTTACCTCGGTGGGGCAGCTTGAATACCTGTACTGTGTTAACAATTAAACTGTGCAGTGTACATGCTGTGGGGATACCTACATTTCCATTTATAAAAATTAAGTCGTATTTAGGCTTACATTTGAATGCGAAGAAAACAAAGGTTATGGTGTTTGAAAGAGAAGAAACCAGAACGAATGCAAGGATAATGGTCGATGATGTTATGCTAGAGCAAGTGAATGAGTTTGTATATCTTGGATGTGCTTTTAGCAGGGATGGAAGGTACACCGCTGATATAGAAAGAAGAGTGAATTTGGGGAATAGTGTGAATGGAGCGTTAGGTAAACTTCTAGGCGCTAAGAACCTCAGCCAGAAGGCCCAGCTCGCCGTACACAACGCGGTGCTGGTACCTACGCTCACGTATGGATGCGAGAGTTGGGTATGGAAGAGAGAGCAGAAAGTAGAGTAAACGCGGTCGAGATGCGAGCACTGCGCAAAATCTGCGGAGTGACGCTCGCGGACCGCGTTCGTAATACCGAAGTAAGAAAGAGAGTTGGTCTGAAAGAGAGTGTCGGGGTGAAGGTAAGGAAAGGAATGCTCCGGTGGTTCGGGCATGTGGAAAGAATGCATGATGAAAGAATGACTAAACAGATATACAATGCAAAAGTGGATGGATGCAGAAGTCGTGGAAGGCCACGACACACCTTCCATGATCAAATTGATCGTGTACTAGCAGAAGGTGATGTCAGGAGCCTTAAGAACAGACGAGCTTGCATGACAAGAGTTATGAATGTCAAAGAGGCAAGTGAGGTGTGTAAGAATAGGCCTAAATGGCACTCTGTTGTTCGTGCCTACCCCGCAAGGGAGCTGGCATGAAGTTATGTATGTATGTAAGTCGTATTTAGGAAAGGGTACCGCAGCCCTTTTGATGAAAATGGAAACGTCGTGAAATCGTTAGGTCCGCCTGTCCATCTCTTCATAGATATATGAATAAAGAAATAAATGACGGAAAACACACTTATATATCAACAAGCTAAGCAAATTACGCTTGTGTAATGAGTAATATACAACGGACCATTGTGGGGCCGATCCCACACACCCAAAACAAAGTTTTCGTTATTTACATAACGAGAAGTTTGTTTATGAAATTTACCATACCAAAACTTGAACCCAGGGCCTCTGCATTGTATTGAGGTCGGCCGGCAAAAGCTTTAATCGCTTAACACAGAGGCCGTCGATATATGTATGTATGTCACAGTCATTTTTCAGAAACCACTGGGCCTATATAGGTGTATTACAGAAAGTCTATCCGTGCAGGAACGGAGAAAGAACACAATTTCCTGCAGCCGGGCGGCCTGTCGTAAGAGGCGACAAAACAACCCCACAGCCAGGTGGTAGGGCATTTGCCCGACTGGATGGCTACCACCGCTAGTCTAAAATATGTCGCCATAACAATCTTGAGTTGTGTTCCGGCATTAGTGACCAGGTTCCAGTCTCTCTTTAGAGAGCAGCAGCGCATTTGTAGCACCTTTAGTGTTGCAAATGTCTATAGGCGATGGTAACCGCTTTCCATCAAGTGGGCCGTCTGCCTGTCTGCTGAACTCCTGGAATAAAAAATAAAAAAGTACTTTCAATGAATACAAACAAGATTCGTTAAGTGTCTTTAGGGTTCCGTGACAAAATTATATAAACCAAACAGCTAAATAGAGCGTTCGTCATTTCTGTGGAACCCTTCATTGGGTATGGGTATTCGGCAACCATCGACTTGTCCCATTTATGTCATGTATTTGTCGTTGCATCAAAACTATGGAAATATGCGGTATGTCTCGAAATACTGCGACCAAGTGTCAAAATCAAAGAAAACAGGGCCAATTCAAATAAATACAGTAAACCCTGCCGATTTATCGTCAGCTAACCGAAGCAAAAACAACGTAACATTAGTAAAGTTTGCTTAGGTATTAATCAAACACGACTCCCTTGCCTAAATCAACACTTGACACATATACCTACATGTACATTTAATAGGTATCAAGTCATTACACGGTGCATGCAGTCACGAATCTGAGAATAAAGAAAATTACTTGATTTAATTCATACATATATAATATATGTAGATATATTCTACAAAGCATACATGTTGTGGTTGACTTCGTTCCTAATAACAAATAATGGTTTCTAAGGCATGAGCAATCATGCGAAAATCATTACAACAACACAAGATTGCTTGCAATTTATAAAATATAGCTACAATTGTGATTATCTGTGTCAGAATATCTTATTTGTATACATAATATCCATTTAAATTATAAGTTATCATTCGATGTGTTCTTTGGTTTAAATATTGTTCATGTAACATGTGCATAAATTAAATTCAAATCTATTACAATCATTATTCTTTGTAAATTTTGAAACAGTGCAAATGTATGGATAGATAACACTTTATTGCTCACCAAAATAAACAAATACAACAACAAAATGCATAATTACAATATTTCTTGACAAAACAACAGGCGGCCTTATCGTTACAAGCGATCTCTTCCAGGCATCCTAGCTTAAAATAAATTCTTAACTAATCTGGCGATGTAGGTGGAGCAGAAAAAAGGTAGGACTGTACAATTTAAATATATATACTTACACTAATTTATAAATGTAATATATATATAAATATAATAGTAATATATATACGCATATACAAAATAATCTAAATAAATATATTTATTAACATTATATGTGACAAGCATTTTATATATTACAATAGATAAATAAGTAAATGTATATTGTGTGTAATTTACAAAATGCTTTCAATAAATATTAGATTAAAATACAAGAACATTGAGTATATGAGATATTTGCAATTCAACGTTTCTTAGAGAACGAATAAGAAAAACTGAAAAAGAAAAAACTCTTGTTCTCCATAAACTTAAACCTAGAAAATCACTATGTATGAACAATTTCTATTGAGAAGGAATTAAAAG
Source organism: Dendrolimus kikuchii (assembly GCA_019925095.2). Lineage (NCBI taxonomy): Eukaryota > Metazoa > Arthropoda > Insecta > Lepidoptera > Lasiocampidae > Dendrolimus > Dendrolimus kikuchii. Next base: position 9,035,927 of record CM034391.1, on the reverse strand, counting down.
TGAAATGATCGTACTTAGTCTGCAATATCCTAATGAAAACACGAAATTCAACAACGCTTCATACATTGCACACATTGTATCATTTATTTAACAGCTCAAGAAAATGGTAAATAAAAATATTAGATTTCAACATGTTATTTTATGTTTCACATGTTTTTATCCTTTCAGGCATGCACACAGTAATTAGAAACTTAAAACCATCTAGTTCACAAAAACAAACATGTAATACACTCAAACCATAGATAGACGTTAAGACTCCCATTAATTTTACTTATTTTTCTGTATAATTATACAATAATTACAGGTATGTAAATATGACAAGTATAGTAATTATAATATAACATAGATTTTACAATGTCATAAAGAACAAATAAAAATGAAATGTAAGAATAATAAAAAATTGTCAAAGTACATATTTATGTATGTCAAATTTAATTAATATCGTCATTAAGAAAATTTTTAACGTTGTGATAGCATTTTTCATACATCTTTTCTAGGGTCTTTTTAAACTAATCTGGTATCATCTCTAATAGATCTACGTGCATTATTACTACCAGTGCGCAGAAGGTTTGCCGATAGTCTTATGATGTCACGCGTCGATAATCAGTAGGGTTAACAAAATAGGTTACATAAATAGTTGTTGCAATAAATTTATTATTTTAAATCATTACTTTACATAACTATATATAATAAGTAATACAATACAATAATACTAAGTTGTCATCGGCAAACCTTCTGCGCGCGTCTCATAAATATCACTTGCGCCATGCAAAACACAGTTTTCTAGTAAAGCGGTTCTACGTGCAGGCTTACGAAGTTTGCTATTGTCTCGTCTATTGCGACTTTCCATATCGGAAAACTTACTAAACAAATTCGGTATTTGATTTTACAAACAGTGCTATAATACTTTCTTAAGTTTTTGCGACTTGTATACATAATGAAACTACGTTTTAACGGTTTTAAGCGCGGTAATTTATTTGATTTTTCTTATTCTGACGTTTCAGCCACTTTCCAGTGGCCGTAAGCACGCAGGACAAAGATGTCAAGTGTCAACTAGTATTGTTAAAAGTGGCCGAAACGTCAGAATAAGAAAAATCAAATAAATTACCGCTCTTAAAACCGTTAGAACGTAGTCTTAATAAACAGTGCTATTTCAAAAATATACAGACAGGGCGCAGTTAATATTGTATCTGCAGTTTTTAAAATCAACATGGCATTATAAAAGTCTTTATTCGTGGGGCTTCCCCAGAAGATTATACCATACCGGAACACTGATGACACTAACCCATGGTAAGCAGTAAGTAGAACGTCTATGTTGACTACTCTAACTGGCCTACATAAAGCATCTGCCGAACTGCTTGTTTTTTTAAACAGTTGTTTTATATGTGCTTTCCAGTTTAATAGATCATCAATAGAATATTTACCAAGAATTTTGTGTTTGGAACATCTTTAATGCCGTTACCCTTATATTGAACTGTTATTTTATACTTTAAACAAATTTAAAAAGTTTTCATAAGTTTAGTTCTTGCACTGAAGACAAATCTCAAGCAAAAGTCATAATAAGCAACGTTTTTTAAGAATTAAAATGTTTATAAAGTAATTTATAACCTAATTAAATTAAAGACATTTGGACGAAGAAGGCACCTAACAAAACTTCTCATTATCTTTATTATTATTATATACTAGACCTTACTAGGTATTCCCCGCGGTTACGCCGCTAGAAAAATCCTAGTAGCTCTATGTTACGTACATAAAATTTAATTAGGTGTTTTATATACATAAACCTTCAATACTTAATTTTCTTGTTGAATTCACTACAATTACAAAATAACTTGATTTAAATATTAGTAGGTCTATAAGCTAAACATACTTACAAATAAAACCTTAAAAATAAATAAACTAAACTAAACTATGAATAAAGCTTACAAAATAATATAAATCTATAAATAAAAAATTGACTCCAAATCGCTGTCGGCGGGGAGCGTGCCCAAAATACTGGCCGCATTCCCGCGTTGGATGGCAACGCTAATTCGTTGCCCTAGGTGCAAGCCAGCCTTTTGGTCACGCGAGACCTCAATTAGACGCGTTGAGCGGTCTCGATAGAGGTGATGAGCTCCAGGCCCCCACAGCCCCAGGGTCTCGACCCCGAAAGCCACAAATACGTACCTACTACCAATGGACACATATTTGCAACATTTCAGGAGCTCCTGGTGTGTAGCAGCAGCCCCGGTTGTCACGGCTGTGTCTGAGATGGGACGCTGCCAAAGTATCGACACAAGTTGCGGCCCATACTGGGGGGCGTTCCATCTTCCATAACTAACTAAATCAATATAATGTCGACAACTGCACAGTAAAACAAAGAAAAGTCGCAGCAAACCTGATTTGTTGGTAGTACCTACCTAATACGTAATTAATGACACCAGGTCAACCTGACAAAGTATTTGTTATTGAATTACAGCGACGGTTGTCTACATCGCAATTGCAGCGCCATATATTTTGCTAATCCGTCTATTCCAAGTAAACGACGTCTTTTATCGGGATAAAACCTATCCTAAGTGCTGATTCGGGTTATAAGCCAGCCTTATGTCGAGTATTATTCATATATTACGTTCATTAGTTTCTAAAAAAGATGCGATCGCAGCGCCATCTTTCTCACTATTTTCGTCTATCCTACGGAAACGACGACATTTATCGGGATAAAAATTATCTTTAAGTTACGCCCCGTGATATAAGTTAGCTTCGTTTCGAATTTCATTTAAATCCGTTTACTAGTTTTTACGTGATACTCTAGCAGACAGACAAAAATTAAAAAAAAATCATTTTCGGAATCTGAATTTAAACGCAATGTATTTACAGACTCGAACCATTTGCAGATTTATTATAGTATAGATAGATTAATAGTTAGTACATATTACAATATACAATGGAAACCAAAAAAGTCGTGTAATATTTAACAAACATTTGCAAATATTATAAGGATAAAATATTTGTGCAGTAAAAATAGCAAAGAACTGTAGTATATTAGTATAAGTAACTATACGTAAAATATAGTGTAATCATTCTTTCTGAAAGTCACTTTCCTTTCCCAACATCTTAAAAACATTTATAAAAAACATGCAATTTCTCACCAAATTTGTGAATGGAATTTAAATGGCCACTTTGGACCGGAAATGATCCCTTCGCATAATAAATTAGAATTACACTAGGTCCCGTAAAAGTTGTCATTAATGACAATGCGGCCGCAAAGGAACCGATGATGGCGAATACCATTATAAACGTAAGAATTTCACATAAAAATTATTGACGAGACGAATACCGGGTTAGTGGTCCGTAATTTGCCAAATATACGAACGATAGGGCTTTATTCATTAGCATTGTACTAAAATAAATTAAATAAGACAGCTAGGAATTACAATAATCTATAAAAAAAAACGGCTCTGAAAAGCTCCTAACTCTAAATCCTAGTGCCAGGGGTCATTAATCTTTGGCTTTTAACATTTTATTTTACAAGTATGTATTTAAACATGTTTTTATAATATCAAATCAGTAAAAACAGTTGATAAGATGCGCGAAATATATTCTAGATAATTGTTGCGTAATTAAGCGAGGTAGCTCAAGGTAATGAGGGTGAATATCCCGCTTATTTATTAATTTCTCAGAACACTCCCCCAGATCAAACAATTTCTCAGAACACTCCCCCAGGTCAAACCATTTTCAGAACACTCCCCATTGGCGAGATAGAATAACTATAGAAGTTAGAATAGGCAGAAAGATGCAATGTTTTGCGGCTGGCTAAAATATTGTAAAATGCTTTACGGCCGAGCGTTTTTTTTTTTCAAATTTAACCCTAGTCTGAAGACCGAATATCAACTAGTCATAATCTACACAAAAAAATCTTTGTAAGCAGAGTAAAGTAATCGTCAGTCGCTGTCAGAGCTACAACGCCTTGGGCAGCAATTAGCTGGTATATTGTGTCAGCTTACGGTTCTAGTTGTTTTTACAAGTTGACAAAATCATTTGTCCGATCGATGTCGTTGAACCCACGCCATCCATCACGCAGCCAGCAATGCCAACTCCATTTAGGCCGGTGACATCGAAACTTTCAAATTGTCCATGTAATGCTTTTAACCCATTCATAAAATGCTAATAGAATTAGTTCCACATTGTTTTTGCTAATTTATTGTTTGATATGGTGAACTCTAAAACCGGCCTGACTTGTGCCGTTAAATTTATAATTAACACTCGACAACAACATTTAATGTGAACATTTATGATAACGACCGAATAGTATTAGAGACTATACCTCGGCGTATTAGTAAATAAAATTTATGACTTTGGTATTACTACAGTATATTTGATTCGACGTGCTAATGGCGGTGATATTAGATAAAAAACTAATTTTTAAAACATGCTATTAACTCTTTGAGCTTTTAGATAAGGACATAGGGAAATTAGTTAATTACCAGATCATTAAATTGTTTGGTACACATGTAACATAACATCATGTCTTGAATATTACACTTAATTGCTCACACTATTACAATGTATAAAATATTATTTACCACCATAAGAAATCCTTACTATAGTCTGTTTTTCGTGAAACTTCCAATTTAGGTGTCTCAAGTCTTGTGTAAACATATATCTTCTATGTAGGTGTACTCCATTTTAAGACTGCATTTCCACTTGATACCATGCAACGTCGGTTAAATGCGAATAATATAAAAAAACACATCATTAACAAAAACACAATTACTTTAATAGAACTGGATGATGGTTATGACACAAAAAAAAATTGGTATTGTTAAAGCAACTCTTCAAGTATTGTGAAGGTATGTTATTGATTTAAATGACAAAATTAAATAATGGAATGAAAACGGATATTCAAAATTGATACAATAAAACGCTTATGGCCAATAGGTTTATCGGGTCCACTTCCTATAGGCGCTCTAATAACCAAAACAAACAACCACAATCTACACAAAGGGAGGCAAATAAGTCCAAAAAGTGCTAATATAAAAAAGTGTGCCCGTTTTTATAAAGCAACGAGTAAGTGTGAGGTCGGAGCGAGGAATGTTGGCGCCTGTCTGAGTACGTATACCTGTCCGTTTATCAATGGACCACGGCCTATAAGACCAAAAAAAATTAGAAAAAGTATTAAAAAAGCGCTTCATCAAACCGATGCGTCCGGCAAGGGTTGCCGCCTGATGCGGATGGACAGCGACCGGAACTTTGAAGCTAGTCATGTCTCCCAATATCCCTTTACCTAAATATAATCCAGCTCATTACTTGTCATCATATCTAAAATGTCTAAAGACTTTAATACTTGTACCTGAATACACATTCTCAGATTTCTACATATATCTCGCTTCCTTGACTGTCAAAACAGAGTTGGCAATATAGCAGTCTGCACACGTATATCGGCAATAAGTTTCCCGACATTGTCACGTGTAGGCCCACCACTTCGCCACCCCGGCGTCGGCCGACGTAAATATCCCGAGTAAAGCCTAACACAACTCAAGATGAACATGACAAAACTGATAAGAACCCACCACGCCTCGCCCGAGACATCCCAATTTAGTGCCGGCCCTGAGATAACGCTATTATACAGCTTTTAACTATACGGACGATACGCTAAATGCGTTAAAATTGTCTTATTGAATCCTTTTTAGTTTGAAGTAAAATTCTTTATAAAATTCGTCACCTGTGTCACAGGGAATCTAATCAACGTCTTGCGACTAGAATTATAGATTAGCAATCTGGATAAAAATAATGTGGGCATAACAGTTCGAATTACTTTCTTCTGTCAAATTTGACTACAAATACTAACGATGTAATCGTCCAGACTGTATCGATGGATAATTCTTTAGGACTTCAGGGCACTAGGAAGCTTGGCTGCGCAGCCAGGCTGCAGCGGCCGAAATATCTGAGCAGAGCTTGTGGCTGCTTCTTGCGCGGGTTCACATACACCGTCATATGTTCGACTCGCTGCCACAACCAGACTTCCTAGTCCGCGGGGGGCCTTATTGTACACCAAAGCATAAACAAACAGAAGTAGAAAAAGAAAAGAGATAGTACAACTGGCGGCCTTATCGCTAAGAAGCGATCTCTTCCAAGCAACCCTTGACAGGGATTGATAGATTTTTAATACTGGCGGTGATGCAGTTAATATATAAAATAATGATGAATAAACATAGTACATATAAGTACAAAATAATATAAATATATACATATGACAATACAAACATACATATATAAATAATAAAACTACGTTTTAACGGTTTTAAACGCGGTAATTTTATTTGATTTTGGTTTTTCCGACGTTTCGGCCACTTTTCAGTGGCCGTGATCACGGAAGACAAAGATGTCAAGTGTCAACGAGTATTGTTAAAGTTTTATTTAGCCTACCGCCAACTTATTAATTTTAATTATTAAATTTTATTTTTTTGTTTATGCAGCAAACATGCCTAGCTCTAATAATTTTATATAATATTAAAATGGGTGGAAGGAAAAATAAAAGTAATTATCAGTCAAGTTGGTTTGTGTTCCGTTGTACGCAGAAAGAGCTCAGTGTCTTGAGGTCTGGCAGCTGGTTTTTGCTGGGTTTGGGTCTTAATAGTTTTGATAATTGGATCCCAAACAGGTGGTACTTGCCAACCATCTTCTCTATTGAAATTTGGGTGTTTTTTGATTTCAATAGCCTCACGCATCATTCTATACCTAGAAACGATTCTCTTTCGCAAGGATTTGTGGGCAGATTCGATAAATCTGATGTAGTCGCATTACGTTTGGACTTGTTGTGTTCGGTTATATTTGTACCTGTGTTATATGTGTTTGTATAGTTCTAATAAACTCTATAATAATTCCAACGGTATTTTTAGTTCGGATCCTGCAACTTGTAACAGTATGTTCTTAAACTAAGCAAATTACGCTTGTGTTCAATGTTTATGTTCCGTTATGTTATAACGGTCAACTCTGGAACAGATCTCAGACACTCAGACCACAATAAAATACCCAAAAAAAATTTTTCTGGACTTTTCTGAATTACTTTGTCTGGAGGTTCTGACTATCGTATTTAACGAATAACTGTGATATTGCCTTAATAGAAGCTAAATGTAACGAAATAATAAACGCTGCCTGTCAAACAAGTATGATGAGAAGTTATTTGATCTGTTGATCAAATTAACGTCTCTTAAGAACAAGAAACTGTTTATGACATTTTTTATATTCTACTACATATTTATTTCTATGTAAAACACATTTTAATAAAAAAAATTACAAATATTCTAGTTCATCTTCCATTTATATTATTTCCATAATCGTAAAGTGTCGATTCCTTCAAGATATAAAAACTATATAGCTCCGATTTCATTCTGATAAGGTTAAAAAATGATTTAACTATATAATTTTTTTATAGTTGTATGAGCCAAATGCGTAACAAGAATTATTTTTTTAGTGGAAACTTAGTTGATATGGGTATTAAGTTATGTGTTTTATATTGTAAGAATTTTAATTATTGTATGTTTGCCAAATAAATAAATAAAATAAATAAATAAAATAAATAAATAAAATAAATAAATAAAATAAATAAATAAAATAAATAAATAAATAAAATAAATAAATCAATAATATTATCCATAGTTACAAGTCGACTAATGGCCGGTTCGTATATCTTACTATTCATTCACATGCCCTATCATCGGTTGAATTTTGACATTATTTGTATGGAACTTATGTCAAATTTTAACAGATAGTAGGTAATAATAGGCAATTGAACGGTCTGTGAGATATAGCAACCGGCCAAAGTGTTTTCATAGGTGAAAAGGTACCTTCTAAGCAAGTGTACTCCTTCTTTGACCTCATCGTCACTTAACATCAGGTAAAGGTAATAATTTAACGCGAAACAAACAAACAATAATAAGTCAACTGAATGACTATCAATTATCTATACCAATAAAATTCGTCTTCTGTTATTTCAAATAAATGCCAAAATTTGAGTGAAAACTGCTACTTACTAGAATACTTACTTAATCATAAATTATACAGTTAAACATAAAATTATAAATAAGTTTATTCAATATAAAAAACATGTAAATTTTCCATCACCTATGAGGCTGATATATATCGTCACTAGTGACGAAAAGTTTCGATAAAAAAACCGTATTTGAATTTTTGCTTATGTGTCGGTTTGATAATTTGTCTCGAATAAGCCCCGAAGGCGTTCGATTTAACCATGTTGAACGCTGGGGTGTGAAAATCATTCTGCACCCCTCTTATCAACAATATGAAATAAAACTTAGTTTTTTGTTTTCTGTCCGTGACACAGTATGTCTACACTTGGCTGGTTCCTATTCATTCACTTACCCTAACATCGGTTGAATTTAGACATAAGATGTATGGAGTTTATGTCAAATTTTAACCCATAGTAAGGCAAGTGAACGGTCGGTACGATATAGGTACTAGGCCATAAGGGAAGTTATTAGACGACAAGCTTGCGTCCATGGAACCTTGCGCCCAGGCGCCGCGCGCCTCTTGCACTCCCAGGTAAAGACGGCCCTGCCCTGAAGCAGCTTAATGGATTTCAATAACAACTAGGTATTAAATTCAATATTTAATTTTCAAGTTGTTTTATTTCAATATCTTAAAGGACTCATAAGATATGATGTAAGGTCCAAGTCCCGCACAAACGATGTAATATCCTAACTGATCATAAACATAAACTAAAATATATATGCAGTGTAATACCTAATACTTAAATGTACAAAAACTTATGCTAAAATTACACATGATATGTTACTACTACAATATTATCCAGCATGATTTCCAGATATATTACACGTTCTTTTCTTCTTTTTTTATTGCACGAGTTCAGCAGACAGGGAGACAGGTCACCTGATGGAAAGCGGTTACCATCGAGATTTGTAATACCAAAGGTGCTATCAATGTGCTCCTGCTCTTTAAAGGGAGACTGGAATCTGACCACTAATGTCAAAACACAAATCAAGCTTGTTATGGCGGAATACTCTAGACCAGGGGTGGTAGCCTTCAAATGGTTAAACACCCTACCACCCGGCTGTCGGTTGTTTTGTCGCCCCCTACGACAGGCCGCCCGGTCGCAGGAAATTCTATTCTTCTTCGTTCCTCCACGGATAAAATTCCTTTCCTAAATATACCAATAAGTCTAGAAAAATTTAAATATGCAGTCTCAGCATTACGTTGAAACATCACTAAGTAAATAACATAAAATAACCATTTAGAGATATTATTGATATATCGCTACATCAATATTCCACATTAAACAAACATATACTTCTTTAACAACTTTACATTCAAACGTATTATCTAAACACAATTTATGTGATTTTGATTTAAGATAAAAAAATTCTATATCCAAATGTATCAGGTGATCTCAACAAACCGTGTCGGCGTGTGGTATCGAATATCCTCGAATTTCCGTTTAACTAATTGAGCGAAAACGACACAACGAACGCCATTGAGCGTCGAACTAATGAATGACCCTCGAAAAAGCCAATTTGTAGTTTTTTTAACACTTCAATTTGTGCCGTAAACCCGAAAAAAGTCTCGACCAAAACCACAATCGAATTAGTGTCCCTTGTTCCGGAGATTAGAGGACTGTCCACCTCTTATCTCGGTCGTTCGTTATTTTATTGGCTTGTATAGAGTAAGACGATAAACACGACGCATAATGGCCTATAATGAATCGCCCTCTCCAGCGGTTTGACTAATCATAAAGGTTTTATGTGTGTTCTTTTTGAACACTCGTTTTATGACATACACTTCGATCTTTTCTTTCGACACTACTTTGTTATAAACAAAATGTAAGATTATCACCAGAAGTACAACGAAAACCTCTCGCAAGGTTTGTGACTGACAGTCCCGACTCTAAAATACGAATGCTAATTTCTAACCTCTCAACAAAATTTCTTAACAATAGGCAGGCAAATCAACTAAGATTCTTTTCATCGAGGTATTCCCGATACAACCTATGACGTCACAAACCACGAATATATTTTTCCCGAATCAACCCATATCTATTACCAACTCAACCCAGTTTAAAACTAGAATTAAAAAAAACAGAGATTTTGTGTACGGTCTTACCAAAAGTCATAGTTGAATAATCTGAACTCAGAAATTACATATGTACTTATGCGGTACTTTTTATCACGGGAGTAGTGCTAATATTGTATTTTTATGGATAAAAAAAAACTCATATTCATCCATGTTTTTGATATATATATATATATATATATATATATATATATACATATATATATATATATATATATATATATATATATATACATATATATATATATATATATATGATCTAAACTGACGGACTCATAAACTGCATCAAAGTAATAGACGACTTTGAAATAAATATTTTAACCAAGTATGCAAACTTTCTATACAAATTTAAATTGAAACCTCTAGATTGGTTCGTGAACTTTAAAACAGCGTAGGGTCATATCCTTAAGTTTAAGTTTGTGTACTGGAAAGGACCTTAAGACTTTTTTTGAAGAAAAACCAGAAATTTAAGGAAAATTGGTTTAATTAAAAAATTGGTTTTAACAATAGACACAAACTTTATTCAATGGTTTATTTATGTTTTAATAAGGTGTATGACCTCCACGTGCCCTTATTACGGATTTTTGAACCATAATATGGATACTTCGTCCGAACAAGCGGCTCAAATTGTAGCATTGGTGAGGGAGGGCTTGGATCAACGAACGATTGGTAGAAATTTAAACCAGTCTACGGTTTCTAGAATATACAGAAGGTTTGTGGAGACAGGCTCTTACAGAAGGAGACGTGGTACAGGTAGGACTCGAGCAACCACCGGTCGTGATGGCCGATTTATTGTTACAACTTCCCTGCGAAATCGTTTCCTCACGTCTGTTAACATCAAAACAGAGCTTAATGAAGTGCGTGGAGTAAACGTGAGTGCACGAACAATAAGAAGAAGGTTAAAGGAAGCGGATATCACCCCTTTTAGACCAGCAAATGGTCCAAAGTTGTCTGTAGCTCACAGACAAGGTCGCTTAAGATTTGCGCGTGATCACCTGAATTGGACAGAAGAGCAATGGACCTCCGTATTGTTCACGGACGAGTGTAGGACATGTTTATATGGTGCAGATGGTCGCAGAAGAGTCTATCGTCGACGTGGGGAGCGATATGCTCAAAGTTGCATTGAGGAGCGTGTTCCTTTTGGAGGCGGTTCGTGTATGGTCTGGGGTGGCATATCGATGAACGGGCGAACAAAACTTGTGTTCATAGACATGGTCCGTCAAAACGGTAATAGAGGGGGTTTGACTGCACATCGCTACATAACAGAGATCTTAGAAGATCACGTGGTGCCTTACATGGGATTCATAGGCGAAAATTTTACTTAAATGCAGGATAATGCCCGGCCGCACGCTGCTGCACAAGTTCGACAATATTGCGAAGAGGTTGGGATACGTACAATGAATTGGCCAGCACGCAGCCCGGATCTTAATCCACTTGACCATGTTTGGGACAATTTAAAAAGAGCTGTATATGCGAGAAACCCTTTTCCCACGACAGTGGCAGCACTAAGAACAGCACTTTCAGAAGAATGGGACAATATTCCGCAAGATCTTTTAATAACCCTAATAAAATGTATGCGGAACCGATTAGAATCCGTAATAAGGGCACGTGGAGGTAATACACCTTATTAAAACATAAATAAACCCTTGCATAAAGTTTGTGTCTATTGTTAAAACCAATTTTTTAATTAAACCAATTTTCCTTAAATTTCTGTTTTTTCTTCAAAAAAACTCTTAAGGTGCTTTCCAGTACACAAACTTAAACTTAAGGATATGACCCTACGCTGTTTTAAAGTTCACGAACCAATCTAGAGGTTTCAATTTAAATCTGTATAGAAAGTTTACATACTTGGTTAAAATATTTATTTCAAAGTCGTCTATTACTTTGATGCAGTTTATGAGTCCGTCAGTGTATATATTTGATTAAGATCACTTCAGGAATTTACTCAGTATTGCCTTTTACAATTTTACCAGAGACATATTAGGTTCGCCTCATTCACATGCTCGATTCATTCCTGTTTACCAACTGTGCTTAGTGCGAATTGTTTTACTACTTGGTCCGCAATTTTATATGACGACCTCTGTGATTGAGTGGACTAAGCGTTTACTAGCCTACCTCGCTGCAACACAGAGGTTCCAGGTTCGATTTCTGGCATGGTAAATTTCCGAACCGAATTTTCTCCGTTATTTACTATGGTCTGAGTATTTGGAATCGGCCCCAGAGTGTAACTTGCTTAATTTGGTGATATACAATATGTATGGTTGCCTGCCGATTATTATTATGAAAGACTTGTGCTATCTCGTGAGCGCGAAGAGAAACATAAATCATGCCATACAAAACGCATTAATTTGAACGTGATCGAACTCTCACTAAGCACTCTGTTCTTATTGATGAAATACATGAAAACTATTTCTAGGCTTTTATTGTTTTGACTTTACATCGTGTACAAGAACAGAGACCCGTCAATAAGACTGGCTGATTTCGTGCCCTTCTTGCCCGATTCCTGTCTTGACTTTGCACCCTTTCTAATCTGTATTATACAACAACATTGAGATTGAACTTAATAACAAAAACTAAATCTTGAAGTTATCTAATACAAAAAAATCTACAGAAAACATTACAACTTCGTATTGCATAAATTAATGGGCAGCAATTAAAAAGAAATATAATTTAAACCTATTATCTTTGCATAATAATTGTCCATAATGAAACAGTACAAAACTGCGTCTTATCTTTCGGTACACATTAAGCTCATAAAAACAATTAACAGAAATCGTTATTATACTGTACACCGTCATCTGCGATTCGGGGAATTGATAAAGTATGTTTAAAATATGAATTAAGACACGCTCCAAATACGGTTTATTGCTACAAATTACTTCTCTAACCGTTTCTGTATAGCGATATAATAAAACCGAAGACAAAATACATACACACTCGTAACGAAATCGTTGGGATGCAGTTGGATGCAGTCGACAATGGATATCATGGCTTCGTAACAGGCTATACGTTCGCTGGTCACAAATAACAAGCGACAGTAATATAATATTAATGACTACAAAATGATGTACAAACCGCGTAAATGGCTATTCATAAGGCGAGTTAAAAGTAAATTAAAATGTCTGAAATGTCAAATTGCTAGGACACATGGCTTATTAGCGACGACTATCTCAGGCCGCATGTTTCACAGTTGCGTAATATTTTGCAGGGACAGTTATCACGCATACTGCATAATTTCTACAATATTTCTCTACCGATGGCATTGGACAATTATAGATGGGTATGTATGAATTTTATAGGTTTGATAAACTCAAGGTTCAGATGCAGTGTAACGATTATTTTTCAGGTGTTGTAACATAAAATGGTAGCAACTATCTGTTTTAAAATCTAATGTATTTTAATAGACAGTTACTGCAAAAAAATATTATAAATGTTACTGTTATAGCTTTACTAAATCATTTTATTCTTTCTCTTTGCATAAACTAAAATTAACAGTATCCGATATTCATCTCCATTATCAAAAATACATACAAATATTTCATGATATTTGATCCATTCCCAAGGTCTTGAAAAGGAAACAAATAGATCCTTAAGCAATATCCTCAAATTCTACATTGTTAGAGGACGCCAGAATCAAATTATTTTGTTACTTTTTGATACACATACATAGAAAACCACCAAAACATTCAATTAAGTGTTATTATTTTATTCTTTATTTTCAACGTTTTATTATGTTTTGACCATATTAGTCAAAAATTAAGTCTTAATAACTATTTATTTCATTTCTTTATTAAACAAAGTATCAGATGATTATGGCAATATTTAAATGTGAAATTCAGTATTACAGTGAATAAATCAGTTTCTATTAGTTATAGCTAGTGAGATCAAAGTGGAACTAATCGTTAAAGCAACAAATTAAAGTACTACGAGGTTGATTTCTGATGATGTTGATTTTTCAGAAATATCTTTATAAATATCAAAAGCACGTTTGTTTATTTCATCGTGTCTTTATTTCGCATTCAAGATTTTGAATAGAAATCGATTGTCACTGAAATTTATTTTTTAACATTTCATATTAGACACTGCTCCAATAATGCGGCTGATACCACAGCGAATGCGCTAATATTAAACATTTTCTTTATTGAAAGAAAGTTCGCTTCGGTGTAATAAACGGTCCTCAATTCTCGTGAAATGATCCCGCTCGCTTTGCCACTAATGACTTCCTGTATTTTTTTTCATGCGCCAATTATTTCCCGTGGGTGAGCAGGCGAAGACAATGTTTTTTTTATCAACTTTAGTGTAACTTAGTCGAATTCGATTTAATTTGATATCGCTATTTGTGTTAGGTGATTATTTTTAACAAGAGCCTCAATATAGATTTTTGAATTTTGACACGGTATTTTGCCAGAAATGGTGTGATACAATTCGAAAATGTTTTTTCATATTAAGTTAAATTAATTTAATTTTTATTTCAATTGAATTATATACAGTTGCAGAGTCAATTTAAAATATTGTTACGAGTTGCAGGACTTGAATTAAAATGCCGTTGGAATTATTATAGAGTTTATTAAACCTATACAAACACGTATAACACAGGTACAAATATAACTGACCACAACCAGTGCAAACGTAATGCACGATTCAATAACACGCGCAAAGTCCGTCACTAAATAGATCACCGAATGTACACACGTCTTGCCACGCTTGTGGTTATCGCTTGGCTGCCGATATCTCCATTGGGCCATTGCTTTATACTGCACCGATACAATACGTCTGCCCGACCGAATTTCTTCGAATCAGTTCGACACACCTGGCTAATTACTGCCATAAAAGATTACAATACACAATAGGCTGTTTTTCTAATTACAAATTTTAAACAGAAAGTAAACAAAATAAGACAGTCATAAATAGTTTCAATGTTATTAGCTCAAACGCCGGAGGGTAATAAATGTGCTTTGTCTACAAATATACAGGTGGCCCAAATTGTAACAATATATTAGAAATAACAAACACTAATAGGGATGCGGACAAATGTTACAATATACTCTAATATTTTTACATACAGAACAGGCGTTATAACAAGATCTTCTCATCTTACTTTTAAAATATCGAGACAGAAATAATTTTAATTACTTTTAAACAACAATTATTGCGCTATTTGACTTCATTTACTTATAACGTCATAGGTAGGTAGTGTTACAGATAGCCTATACACCCTATTCAGCCGATCTCACACCTATTCCGTTTAGTCATCACATTCATATATTAGCTTTCCATTTGACCATACATCACACATCAGTCTTCATTCAGCTCTCAACCAAGACGGTCGTCTCTTAAATATAATACCTTTGTTTTAATTTTCCTTTTTTAAAAAGGGATTAACCCGGTTTCACATAACAGTACGATCGTGCAAAATCTATGAGGCTATGACGTTCTGAAGTTTATCAATATCTCAGTTGATTTGACAGTCCGCTCCTTGACTTATACTATTTCCATTTCTTTGTTTTCTCGATGACAGTCCTAATTTGATAGTTGTAGTGTTGTGACCAAATAAGTAATGATATCGATCGCATATATTTATTATGTTTTGAACAAAGACAAATACAACAAAAATATTCAAATATATTTTTTCAAGCTGGGAACACTCAATGGCCCACCGCCATTTTTTTTGTTTTAATCTGTCACTCGCAACAAGATGGTCGTGCTATATAGTCACTACATTTCTGTTCACTGAGTTTTTTCACATTATCCATACGTTACGTTGTGTATTTTGTGTTCCTCCGTGTTGATTGCTGCCCAGCTGTCAAATATCAAAATGCCTAAAGGATCTGTTCTGAAAAGGCAGGCGAGAGAACTGGTGATCAAGGTTCGTAATTACTTTGAAGCAGAGTAATAAAATGGTGGCCCGCTATTACCACTGTCGCAAGTGCAAGAGCGTGTTGCGGCCGCATTAGGAATTAGTGGACCTACTGTTTCAAAAATTACTACCGAAGCTTACGGTACACGCGGCATGCCAATAAAATAAGCTTCGTACGCCGAATAAAAAACCCCAACCACGTCGTGTAACATCGATTGACAACTTCGACGCTGACGCTATTCGCCGTCATATATATGACTATTACTTGCGCTGTGTGCAAAGAAATTCCAACACTTAAAAAACTAGTTGTTTCTTTACGTGAATGTGGTTTGTTCCATGGCCAAAAATCATCATTAAGCTTGGTTTTGAAAGAAATTGGATTTTCTAATAAAAAATCGGACAAACGTAAAATATTGATGGAGCGTCACGACATTGCTATGGCTCGCAGCGAATTTTTGATCGAAGCCAAAAAGATATCAGATTGGTCAAATGTTGTTTTCACTGATGAGACTTGGTTAAATGCAAACCACACAGTATCTAAGAACTGGACTGACGAAACTGCCGCTTCCACTAGTTCAGTGCCAATGGGAAAAGGTGAACGCCTTATCATGTGCCATGCAGGGTCTACGAAAGGATTTGTGTCAGATGCTTTACTGGCCTTTAAATCCAAGAAAACAGTGGACTACCACGAAGAAATGAACGCGGAGATTTAGAAGGTTGGTTTAAAGAAATGGTGCAATCTCTGGAAGAACCGTCGATAATTATTATGGACAACGCTACATATCACTCCAGACAAATTGATAAAATGCCAACGCAGTCCAATAAAAAATAAGAGATAATTGACTGGCTCGAACGCCATGGCGAAAATGTGGATAATACATTGTTAAAAGTACATTTAGTGAATATTTTAAAATCGAAAAAAAGCCTCCCCAAAAGATATATTACCGACGAAATAGCTGCAGAATGTGGTCTTGGGTTCTTCGACTTCCGCCGTATCAGTGTCAGTACAATAGTATAGAACTAATATGGGCACAAATCAAAGGACACGCCGGTCGAAACAATACCCATCCCTCCTTTACGGCAAACAAGATTTTAGATTTATTAAAAAATGCATGTGCGGAAGTAACCGCCGAACACTGGGAAAAAATTGTGAGAAGAACCCAAAACATTATAGCGTCGGATTAGGAAATTCATGTGGCATTCGATAATATAGAAGTACAGGAACTTATAATAAATGTTGGGGAGAGCTCATCGAGTGACAGTGACGATTCATCAGATTTTGATTAAAATAAATAAATAAAGAACCAATAAAATATAATTACATCTTGTAATGAAATGTAATATTAGTCAATAAATTTGTACAAGATCACCCGGCAATAGTTTAGTTTCTTACACTTTGTAAAAAAATATCAGGTCTGTTATCGTGTTACGTTTATCAATAACTCCATCCCTATCAGTTTCTCCGACTCTGCTATGACCTTGCATGTGCGTAAGCGTATATTATATATTTTTATATTATGTATACATAATGTAAAAAAGACGCTCGTTCAAGTTTCCACAGCAGCTATCATCGAGAAAATAAAGAAATGGAAATAGTATAATTATTTCACACGATTTTTTTAATCCAAATCAGCAAAAAATTAAAAGAAACTTATTACCATTAATAATATACTATGTTTTTTATATAATAATAAAACGCAAAAACAGAACAAAGAATAGCATGTGATGACTAGTCACGTAAGGTTTAAGATTTTTTTTAAATTTCCAAGTCAAAATTAACTTAAACTTTTCCTTGTAAAATATTTGCCTTGATAATATTAAATTACAGCACGATTTCGATTATAGCACGACACAAATGCAAAGAATGATTAAATCTACATATTTTTCATTCCTCGATACTAAAGTTTACTATAAAGTAAATGAATTATAATAAAAGCTGGCGGTCGTCATTTAGGACAAATGTGTTGTACATGTAGCCGCCCACGCGCCCGCGCCTCATAACACATTTTATCATAGTACAAGCTTCACTAGCTGAAGTGAACTGACTCGGAAAAAGATGTATTATTATTTTAATATTGAAGAGCGTTATTTGTATATACTTCTATATTGACGTGGTAGAGTCATGCTAGACTCATTATCTTGATTACAGCTGGGCCGACTCGATCAGTGTGATACTACTCTGTCACAGAATATTGGCGTAAAATGGCGTATATAGGCGTGTTTCGTGCGATGAGTGAGAGTACCGA
This sequence comes from Dendrolimus kikuchii, assembly GCA_019925095.2. Taxonomy (NCBI): domain Eukaryota; kingdom Metazoa; phylum Arthropoda; class Insecta; order Lepidoptera; family Lasiocampidae; genus Dendrolimus; species Dendrolimus kikuchii. The sequence goes on along the minus strand of CM034391.1, from coordinate 9,017,738 downwards.
TGGCCGAGTTCCCTTTCCCTGTATGTCATCTCCCTATTCCAATCGCCTCTCCCATCGACTGTACACCGTTCTTCCCGTCTGATCCCTCTATCGCATCCCCTGTACCCCGTCCCGCCTAACCAATCCTTCCTTTTATTATTGCTTTCTCAGCAGACAGGCAGACGTTCCACCTGATGGAAAGCGGTTACCATTGCCTATGGACATTTGTAACACCAAAGGTGCTACCAATGTGCTGCCACTCTTTAAAGGAAGCCCTAGACACTAATGCCGGAACACAACTCAAGGTTGTTATGGGTGGTAGCCATCCAAACGGGCAAATACCCTATCATCAAGCGATGGATTCTTTTGAAATTGTATTCTTTCTCCGTTCCTGCACGGGCAAGATTCCTATCTCATCCTTCCTATTCCATGCTTCTTATTCCATCCTCAAGGCTGCCAATGCGTTGGCGTCGCCTTTGGTGTTTCAAATGTCTATAGGCGACTTTAATGCTTTCCATTAAATGGGCTGTCTGCCTGTTTGCCATCTATCTATCCTAGAATAAATCTGTAAATGGTTCGAGTTTGTACCATGCGCTTAAAAATGTGAAAAAAATCAGGGGGGCCAATTTGGACCAGCAGATTCCGAAAACACAATTTTTAGAATTTTTGTTTGCCTGTATGTCCTGGTGCGTAACTTAGGATACTTTTTATGCCGAGAAATGACGTTGTTTCCGCAGTATAGACGAAAATATCGCAATAGACGGCGCTGCCATCGCATCCGTTTTGAAAACCACTGAACGTATATGAATGAAACTCGACACAGAGCTGACTTATATCCTGAATCAACACTTAGGATACTTTTTATCGCGATAAATGATGTTGTTTCCATAGTATAGATGGATTAGTTAAATATTATTTATTATATATATTTATTATAGCGTTTTTCAATTCACTAAGAAATGCCTGCGTTGTCATAAACAACATTTCATTCATTGTATTACTTCAAATTAGGTTGGCTGGGACTATGTTTCACTGCGCTGTTATGTAGAGTATATGGACATACTTTCTTTGTTATTATTATAAGTAAAAAATCGAATTAAGTTTTTGTGTAAGTTAAATAAAGCTACTGACTAGGGTTTGACACGCAGGGCAAACACTAGTAAAAAATAAACCTATGTAGATATATCAACCCATTAACAGACGACACGACATATACATATTCCACACGCTTAAACTGTACCAATCTAAAACGGATTAATAGGTTCATATACCTAAATTGATATATGAACAATTTGATACGGTGATCCATCCACAATGCAAAAGTGGATGGATGCAGAAGTCGTGGAAGGCCACGACACACCTTCCATGATCAAATTGATCGTGTACTAGCGGAGGGTGATGTCAGGAGCCTTAAGAACAGACGAGCGTGCATGACAAGAGTTATGAATGTCAAAGAAGCAAGTGAGGTGTGTAAGAATGGGCCTAAATGGCGCTCTGTTGTTCGTGCCTACCCCGCAAGGGTACTGGCGTGAAGTTATGTATGTATGTATGTATATACTTAAATTCACACATCGGTAATCTTACCTTATGATGTTTATCGAACTATCAACACGTGATAATTGTAAAAACTTGAATTTCAAAATCTACCTGGGCGATGTATTTTTGCTCCACCAGGTTTCGAATCCACATTATTAGAATCAGACGCGCTTCGCTTGGCCAATAAGCTACCGTGACTGTCCGTTGTATAATCTGAAATATTTATATATGGTTACGTGGAAATTTAACATAAAGAATCAAAAGTGATATACGATGATATAAGATGATAACACGAATAAAAAATACTACAAATTATTCTATCGCTGGTTTAACAATAAATTGATATAATTATTATTTGTAAATCAGAATAAGCAAATAATAATTATACCAATTGCTATTACATGGAAAAACTATTATTAACTACACCTGATCACGTTTTCAATAATGCTATTGTTTTATTAGATGTTGAACTTGAAAATTGCAATTTTATAAGATAGAATAACTTAAATTACGTTTTGAAAAAGCACAATTGCAACCTTCACATGCTTAACAGTCGGCTGCTATATGTGCAATTACTGAATATAAAACAAAAACAGACAAAGAAATAATATTTAATAATTATTAACCTCAGGCTACGGAAGATGACATTAAATAAAATTCAAGGCAATTGATAAATAAATGACAAATAATTATTAAAATTGTGTATAGGTATCATTAGGGCTTGTTTGCGAGGCATTGCGTCGAAGCGCTTGCGCACGTTTTGTTTAAGCATTTAAGGGTGGGTGAAACCGCAAACAATTATGACTTATTGCGGGGAAACGGCATTAAAATAGCATGCGGTTGATGCGAACTGCTCTTGTTAAAATATGCCCACAATGTTATACCATTTGGTGGCAGTTATTATTGTAGTTTCATTTCTTTAATTGATTTCATGGATTTATTTTATTCGTTTCTTTGGGCAGAGCTCTTATATGCAACTTTTTACATAATTTTACTTATTGACTAATTATCATATGATTATCCTATCTGATACTCTTTATTGTCTTTTTATTTATACAATATTATATATATTCTTACATATAACATTTTATCTATATTGTTTCTACTTAGTGTACCTATTTTCAACCCTAATCTTGAAATGGTTTTTATCCTTACTTCTATTTAAAACTATGCTAAATTTATATATGACTATATATGTACAAGTAACATAGATTATATACTTTTGTTTCTGCTGACAGCCTGTTGTGTAATTTTAAAGCGAAATCGCAAGAATCCTTCACCAAACTTCTTTGTCATCAACACTCGGATGTTATCCTGCGTTATCTCGCTACCTAGCTCCAACTCCTCTCCTCTCCTAACTCCATCCTGGCATGGTCAAATTTGTTTATTTGCTTAAAACATACGGTCTTTTTCATATTGAGTTAAAGTAAGTTTGTAGGGTTTTTTAAGGTACTTAATATGAAGAAGACCTATAGTTTATAAAAATATATATACCAATAAATTATAAGATACCTACACTATTGTTCTTGTCAAATAGTTGAATAAAAATAATTCTCGTGCAATTGATTTTGCCTCTTAAACTATTTATTTACAAATAATAATCTTCTATCTAAATAAAAATGAATCGTAGAAATGTATGTACGCGCATAACTTGAGAACGACTTTACCGATTTTGATAAAAAAAATTGTGTGTATTTGAGTGGGTCCAGGGATTAGTTAGATTCACAATTGGAACCGGTAGGTGGTGCTGGGACCAGGTCTTAGATTTTTATTTTTTCAGGGCAGAACAACGTCTATCGGGACCTGTAGTTAATAATAATTACAATTGGTGGTCATTTCATTTGCCAATGGTATGTGCTTCTTGCAATTTTGTAACAAATTAACAAACCTTTGTAAAAATTTATTTCATATTGTGATTTCAAATCGTCGTGCCTGGCTAAGTCACTAATTCCAATGACGTGGGATCAAATCCTGGCAGAGAACGGAGACTATTTTGTAAGTTTGATCGCCTTAATATTTTTCAGATCCAATATACAATTCAAAATTAAAGAGGAAGGAATTTAAAATATTCATCCTTTTAATACATGTATGGTGGCTCTGCCTAACTTTTATTTGAGCCTAATGTCTTTATCTCATAGTATACCAAAATATACCTCCCCACAAAAACTCCATCTAGTAGAATAGTAGAAACCTATTTTATTGCATAACATTAAGATACAGCTGAAGAAGTAAAAGTACAGAATACAATAGGAGGTCGTATCATTAAGAGTACTTTTTTCCAGATAGCCAATATTTAAACTTATAAGTTTTTTTAATTATAAAAAGGGTTGTGACCTACGTAAGTAAACATATGGACACACTTGCAGTAGTTACAAGGATTCCATTTTTGCCTAAAAGGCAATATGTAAAAAGGGGTGTAACGTTATATTATTTATGGCATATCTCTTGTTTCGTCACCTTAAGTTACTATCAATATAAATACGTAACTATTATACTGTACAATGTTTCCATAATGTCTGTTGCTGTACAAAACACGATGCATTAAATACAGGTTAGCCTGAGAATACGTCAAAGCACGTACTAGTAAATGAACAGAACTGAGCTATGCAGCTGATGGATACGACGTGATGGCCAAGCCTATATTTGAAGCTTGGAAACTTGAGATAAAATGCTATGATCAGCACAAAAGGGGCTATGCGAACAAGGATTGTGAGATTGGTGAATTAAACCTTTGAACTAGATACAATCGTTTATGTGCGAATGAACTAGTGTACAACTTAAATAAAAATCCGTTTTTGTGTTCCCTTTTAAATGCTATTTAATATTGTTACATATTATATACTACCACTAGTGTGACCTACTAGTGACCAGGTTCCAGTTTCCCTTAAGAGAGCAGCAGCGTAATTGTAGCAACTTTGGTGTTGCAAATGTCCATAGGCGATAGTAACCGCTTTCCATCAAGTGGGCCGTCTGCCTGTCTGCTGATCTCCTGCAACAAATTAAAAAAAACTACCTATTTTGCTATTATATATAAAATAAAATAATAATCCCTATCCCTATTAATATTATAAAGGCGAAAGTAGCTCTGTCTGTCTGTCTGTCTGTTCCGTTTTCACGTAAAAACTACTGGACCGATTTGGCTAAAACTCAGTATATATATATTTTCGATGCCGAGAATGAACATAGGATACTTTTTATCCCGGAAAATGGGATAGTTTCCGGGATAAAAGTATATTTGTCTCACTGTTTGTTATCCTTTTATGGAAAGACTATTGGACCGATTTGGCTGATACTCGGTACATATGTCATTTGAATACCGAGGGTAACCAAGGGATACTTTTTATCCCGAATACTGGGATAGATTTATGTAAAGTTTATCCCGGAATCTAGGATAGGTTTTTTATTTGTGGTTTGCCATTTTCGTCATTTTGTTTATTTTGGTCAATTTGGTCGTTTATGTAGTTTTGGTAGTTTCGGTAGATTTGGTAGTTGTGGTAGTTTTGGTTTGTAGATTTGGTAGTTTCGGTAGTTGTGGTAGTTTTGGTAGTTGTGGTAGTTTTGTTTTGTAGATTTGGTAGTTTCGGTAGATTTGGTAGTTTTGGTTTGTAGATTTGGTAGTTTCGGTAGTTGTGATAGTTTTGGTAGTAGTGGTAGTATTGGTAGTTGTGGTAGTTTTGGTTTGTAGATTTGGTAGTTATGGTAGCTTTGGTTGGTAGATTTGGTAGATTCGGTTATTTTGGTAGTTGTGGTAGTTTTGATAGTTGTGGTAGTTTTGGTAGTTGTGGTAGTTTTGGTAGTTGCGGTAGTTTTGATAGTTGTGGTAGTTTTGGTAGTTGTGGTAGTAGTGGTAGTTTTGGTAGTTGTTGTAGTTTGGTTAGTTGTGGTGGTTTTGGTAGTTGTGGTAGTTTTGATTGGTAGATTTGGTAATTGTAGTAGTTTTGGTAGTTGTGGTAGTTTAGGTAGTTGTGGTAGTTTTGGTTGATGTATTTGGTAGTTTCGGTAGATTTGGTAGATGTGGTAGTTTTGGTAGTTGTGGTAGTTTTGGTTTGTAGATTTGGTAGTTTCGGTAGTTGTGGTAGTTTTGGTTTGTAGATTTGGTAGTTATGGTAGTTTTCGTTGGTAGATTTGGTAGATTCGGTTATTTTGGTAGTTGTGGTAGTTTTGATAGTTGTGGTAGTTTTGGTTGGTTAATTTGGTATATTCGGTTGTTTTGGTAGTTGCGGTAGTTTTGATAGTTGTGGTAGTTTTGGTAGTTGTGGTAGTTTTGGTAGTTGTGGTAGTTTTGCTAGTTGTGGTAGTTTTGTTAGTTGTGATGGTTTTGGTAGTTGTGGTAGTTTTGATTGGTGGATTTGGTAATTGTGGTAGTTTTGATTGGTAGATTTGGTAATTGTGGTAATTTAGGTAGTTGAAGTAGTTTTGGTTGGTGGATTTGGTAGTTTTGGTTGGTGGATTTGGTAGTTTTGGTTGGTAGATTTAATAGTTTCAGCAGTTTATTTGTACACAATATTTATTTGTATAAATAAAACTAGAACGGGTTGAAATAGGGTATTAAAGTTTGTATGGGGAACCAATCATTTATCAAGTTTATAGATATAAAAAATTACAATCTTTAAAAATATGCGACTTTCACTCGATCTGTCGATCTGTCTGTCTGAATACCGAAAATGGACATAGATACTATTCATCCCGGTAGATGGGATAGTTTGCGATACAAAATGAAGTAAATCTTCCGAGGGCAAATAGCACCAACATAAAAATACAATACAATATATCCTGTATTAACGCCTGCTCTTAAAACAAGAGGTACGCACTAGAGTTTGAGGCGCGGTGGAGCCGCGGGGTAAACTCTAGTTTTAATATAAACTGGAGCTTTCCCCGCGGCTATACCGCGTGTAAAACCCTAAGTAGTAACTCTATGTTACATATATAAAATTAATTAGGTGTTATATATGTGTGTGTGTGTGTAGGAATCGTATTTGTTATTATAAAATAACCATATGACGGAAGAAGTCAATAACCGGATAGAGTATTCTTTCATGTAGTAATCGGAAGTCGTTTAACCGGATGTCAACGTAGAAGCATTTATTATTAAGGTAACGGATATCGGAAATGTAGTAACCGGATATTGGAAGTTAATACGTATGGCGGAAGTTGGTTTTATGAAGGAAGCGTAACTGAAGTGGCGCCACAGCATTACCGGATGGTGGTCACTGTGGCGCGCTACGAGGACCTTTTAAATACGCGGTGTTCGGGCAGAGGAGGAGCAGTCTTCAACCGACAGTCTACAACCAAGTCAACGACGGACAATCTACATTGGTAGTCTTGGACGAGGAGCACATAATATAATGTGGTCGATAATTACTGCTTGATAATCGCAGTATTCTTGAAGGGCAAATTGCTGCTCGACACCTGACAAGCGTGGATGTAACTCTTGGAGTTGTCCTAATAATTCTGTGTATTATTGTGCAATATTTAATATCGTAATTGTGATAATTCTAGTGTAATAAATTTTGAATTGAATTCACTACAATTATAAATAAACTAAGTCAATATAGCGTAGACAACTGAACAACAAAACATAAGGAAAATTCTCAGCCAAGCTGATTATAATATGAATGAAATTTGGGCAACCTGACAGCGTGTTTATTATTGAATTACAGCGATGGTTGTTTACATCGCAATCGGGATAAAACGTGACCTAAGTGTTGATTTGGTTTATAAGCCAACCTTATGTCGGCGTTCATTAGTTTAAAAAAAAAGCGATGCAGCGCCATCTTTTTCGCTGTTTTCGTCTATCCCACGGAAACGACGTCATTTATCGGGATAAAAAGTTTCCTTAGTTACGCCCCGTGACATAAGTTAGCTCCGTTAATTTCATTTAAATCCGTTCAGTAGTTTTTGTAATCTGCTGGTCTGAATTATGACCCTTTATTTTTTTCACTTTTTTAAACGCAATGTATAAACTCGAACCATTTACTGGTTTATTATAGTACAGACAGATACATAATGTAATCAATTGCACAATAATTATGTATACTTACTTACTTCGCTGTTTCCAATCTAATTTATTCCAGCTACGAGTTATCTGAAAGAAATCTCTTTTTAACCGACTTGAAAAAAAGGAGGAGGTTCTCAATTCGTTGGGATCTTTTTATTTTTTTTGTTCTTTTTTTGTTTTGTTTTTTTATGTACGTTCACCGATTACTCCGAGATTTATGATCCGATTTACGTGATTCTTATTTAGTTTGATGCGGAATAGTTGTCATTTAGTCCCCTAAAAATTTAACATAGTTTGGCCCAGTAGTTTTCATTTTACGAACATTTTTTTGTTCCCGTTTCTTGGGACCTATATTTTTTAAGGAGCGCGGCACCTTCCGTAGGTCTACCTATACATAGCTAGACACTAAAAAGTAACAAATAAAATAAAAAAACTTCGTTTAAAAAACCGACTTCAAAAACTAAAAAGTATAAAATAACTTATTTCTAAAGCTATTATTATTATTATTATCTAAAACATCTTGAAGTCGGTGCAAAGTAAAACATAAAAATTACTATATTTTTTTGAAAATTACTAAGCACCGACTTTAAGATGTTTTATAGATAATATATATTAATAATAATAGCTTTAGAAATAAGTTATTTTATACTTTTTAGTTTTTGCAGTCGGTTTTTTTATTTTTTAGAGGCTCCACACACAGAACCGCGTTGCAGCGCTGCATCGCCGAAATCGGCGGCGGCACCTTCCGCAACGCAGAAATATACGTTGTACAACGCCGCTACGCATTTTGGCATTGTCACGTTACAATAGGGTGATAACACCTTTGCGTTTGTCTGTAGGATGCTTGGAAAGAACACGCGTCAAAACGATAGCAGTATAAAAATTAAAACGTAGGGGTTGATGTAGATCTATGATTGAGGAACGCCCAACTTTGTGTGATTTATATATAATGACGAGGCTTACAAAAAAATTGTATGTCAGCTCCGACGCACGACTACAATTTCTCCTTAAGCACGCTTGTCTTTGAATATACAATTTCAAAACACCGTATCTTACACTGATGGATATTATTTTAAAAGTTATTTCAATGCATTAAAGTTCGAAATTGTATAATAAATGAAAAAGATAACGCTTTTATTATTGCACTCCTCACAACATTTCCATACCGGAGGTATTATATGAAAATCGTTTCTTAAGCAGTAAACTCCAATAAATGTTGCATGGAGGCATGAAAAAGTGTTTGTAAAATCATTTTCGATAATTACAGAGAAAAATATGCTAATTAGTAAATAACAAAAGAGCAATACGTTTATTGCGATCCATAGCAGGAACACGTCCAGCTACATTCACGAATTACAGAAAAATAATAGTCTCTTCATTCTACAACGGCATGACGCTTTGTGGTGTTGCACCGCAACGCGGTTATGTGTTTAGTTGGTAGGTATAAGTCTGTTGCCTTATACCTACACATATTATGCGACGGACAGACTGACGTGAGGTTCCGGTCTTTGCAAAATGGCTACACTACTCCAAAATTGAAATATAGAATTTTCTTACCATCGGTAAGGCGCCGGGTGGCGCGCAATATGATTAAGACGCCCCTGATAAAGAGTTATCTATCTATATATTTTGAAAGCAAAAGTATTCGCCATTTGAATTTTCCAAATTGCTGTTGTCGGTGGTCCATCTAACGGTTAATATTTAGGTGTATCGATTAATAATGACACGTTACGTTGTTAAATCGTGACTTTAATCGCGATTGGATACTTTACCATAATTATACCTATTAAAGACAATTCAAAAATAAGCTTAGCATCTGGAAAATAGAGATGTACAATAGCAATCGACGTCCGTTGTAGTTGTATAATTACCTTATCTTTCGAAGATCGCCTGACGACGAGTGATCGTGCGAGTGCGCATTGGCTCTCCGATCGCCAATGGCCGGGCCCGATCAACGATCGACGGACCACCGATCCATTTTGGTTATTACAATAATTCATTGCGATTGAATCTAATTGCACATGTTTCCAATCCCGGATTGAACCTGGGATATTACCGATTTATCTTCAATGTCTATTTGCGTTCTGACGTACCATGAACAAGACTTGTTGCAATTGATTGCTTAACAAGTTTAAATTTTCTGGTGAGCTTATACCTCTCCCTATTTCTGGCTATATGAAAATTAAACCCACCACCTTTTTTAAAGGCAGATTTACAAGTTTCATAATTATTGATACACATGTCCGTTTTTTTAACGAGAGGAAATCCGATTGAGTACTCTCGCCACCTCGGGGGAAGCCCGGTAGGAGTGTATGCCATTCGTCACGTTGGGGTGGCACTGACGCCCTCGAAAAAGTACTATTGCCACCCGAGTCGCTGATACCCACTAAAACCCCTGAATGTTCCGTGTTTCACTTTATGTCAGGCCACACCCTGGTAGATAGAGGCCCATCTATGATGCTATATCCCATAGACTAATGTCATAACATTTAAACAATCTTAACAAATTAATATGCCAGGTCCAATGTCAACGCCATCTAAAACAATTAATCGAACTGTAAGTGTATTCAATGCGGTGGTTTTTAATATTGCTTAAGATTTGTATAAATCTCAGTTTATGTGTAAATCTCACTAAAGATACTTAATTTAACGAGTATATAAACTTCTTATTAACTGGTGTTATTTTAATCCTTATTGAATGAAATCCAAGTTTATCCCCATAACAGTATATCATCAGACGCAACTTGTTTAAGGAGCCCGACTATCTGCTAATTACTCTACGGAAACTGCAAACAAGTTTACAAAGCTCTGACTAAGAACTACTTAAAACTTGGAGTGCATAGTTAATGGGTAGTTCAAAGCAGTCTTAAGCAATATACATTACTTAGATCCCTATAAATAGGTACTTAACATACATCTCATTATAATCTCTACTATCAAAACCGCAAGTTAATGCTCTATAGTCTCGGAAAATACATTTTATTAATGATAAAAGTTAATAAAAAGTCGTGATGGATGCCGCCTCATCACCAACTAGTAACAATGCCTCCAACATCAATTTAGCAACGGAAGCTCTAAAACTACCCGCAGCCAAAGGTTTTAGTTAGTAGGTATGTTTTACCGCCGCTTTATGGCCTCGTCGCTAGATGGAATGGAATCGTCGTACATAATCAAACCACATGCGGAGCAGTAATTGCCTCTTTATTCAAAGACCCGCTCACATCACGCCGTATAATGACAAAAATAGTCCAAAAAACAACGCAGCATATGAGATATTTTTTTAGTAGTTCGCGCTGAGCTAAATTACGAAATAAAAGATTAAGTTAAAAGATCAATAAACTTAATAAATGATCTCAATAATTGTTGTATTACGGACACAATGGAGCGGCGTCGTGAAACGCCATTAAGGCGCGAACATCATTAATTTTATTCGCGGCTTTCTGACGCAAAGGCAATGGCGTCTGTCAGAATTGAAAAGCCGCGATGCTCCCACCTGTTGGTTGTTGGTAGCGCGGTGAATTAGACATTAAACCCCGCGGCGTGCACCGCGCCTACCACTTGATACTGCCACTGGAATGACTCGCCACAACACAGGACTATTCAATTGTGCTCCGGACCAAACAACATGGTCATCATTATCACCAACATTCATTTGCAATTCATTTTCAACTTAAATTAACGTGAAATTTTAAAATACCCTAAGCCGAAATTTTTTAATTGGATTTCTAAATATTCTAATTATACTCACATTTGAATTCTGGTATTCCTCAAGACTTTTTGAAACACTTACCTATATATAGGTCAAAACGACCCACTATAGGGCTCAGACCTCTCTAATAGCAGGGAAAACGGATAGTATTCCTGCTACGCTTGTCCAAGCTTGTTTTATCATGATGGTTCCTTTACCCTCAGCCTGTGTTAATTGTAGTAATTTTAATGCACGTTAGGTCATAAAACGGCCTAAGTGTGTAGTGTATACTCCCGATCAGGATTCCAACCAACATCATTTTGTGAGTTTGATAAGTATAAGTTTAACCACTAAGCTACCACGAGAAACGGCGATTCCAACTTCTATTCAATTTAGAGTGTTATTAAATCGTAGGCCATTATTTTAGCTGGTAAATTGATTGATTGACAAAAAACCTGTGCTAAAAAAGGTGAAGCCACCTCCTGAGATGAGATTCCTCTTTGGTAGCTAATTGCGTTTTATCAAATTAAAGTAATTCTGAATGCGGCCGCGGGGCGGCTGACGGCGAGAATGATTGATTGTGTTTGACGAAGTACGGTTCCCACTAGTTTTATAGAATAAACTGTTTTGATATAATCATAACTCGTGTCATTTGTCTTTAAGATCATCCAAGGGCCGTCTTGTAAAGAAAATAAATAGATGGACTTAATTAATATATTGGCAACCATCTTCGCCAAAAAAGTTTTGGTATCATTTTGGTACACTTGACTTGTGACACATTAGATGCGTTAAAAAAATAGAAAGGATTTTCTTCCATTTAAATTTTATGTATTACACTACAATGTAGTCACTATAATAAAACCCATAAACGTCCTAATTATGGGCTAAAAGGTCTTAGACGAACAGGCATTTTACCTATCTGTATGGCCCAAAGCGGATTACGGAGATCGCGTGCAGTGTCGATGGGCCATTACACATGTACAATGTACACATTCTATCATAAAATCTCCTAAGCGATGCATGTCAGACTGGATTCGAAGCTATATTATTTAGATAATAACTCTGTCGCAATGATCATTTGTATAACGTTTAAGCCTTGGAAGAGACTAGCGTGTGCACAGCGGCGACTGTGCTGGTGAACTTGCCTAAGTCGCCATTCTATCATCGAACCACTCGCCGAAGATTACGCGTTCATCCATACTTCCACGAAAATTGGTATTCGTCCACTGTAGGCGATCTTTTCCTTATGCCATACGTGTATAAGTTGTTTAAATGACCAGTTTTCCCAGTGCTACAATATGGAGCTCTTCGAAAAGAGCGTAAGTAGATATTTAGAGTCTTGACAGAGTAAACAAAGCATCAGCACCCTTACAGCTCGGCTATAACCACATCGCTGTAAGCAACTGTTAAAACCTACACGAGAACGATGTATTAAGCATGCCACTAGTTGCCGCATCGTCCATCGTTAAGCCAAAGATAGTTGCCGGACTGTTATTGTTGCAGTTGTCCATGGGCTACAGTAGACACTTGCTATTAGATGAACCGTCTGCCCGTTTGCCTACAAGCAAACGTAACAAAAATTGCAGCAGTTCGTTTCCAAGTACACACTGTCCGAAACTCGCGGTCGACGAGGGCGCATGGGGGCAAATAGAGAATCACGAGGGCCGTCATTTCAATCATTAGGAGATTCGGCGGCGGGCACAAAGCAGTGATTGATGTGCCCGTTTACTGACCGCGGTGGCACCAGTGCACCGGCCACGGTAAAAATGAACGCTTAATTAACTCGTTTGGCACCGCCGCTCATTAGAATTATTAATCAAATCGAGGCGGAGCGATAGCGCGAGTATGATGTATCGAGCTTTGATTACATTAACGCCGTCAATAATTAAAACCACGCCAGGATGTCTGCAGCCCAATGCCCACAACAAAGGCTACTTCAAGACTCGAGGTAATTTTAAAACAATTAAAATTGGAAGACGATGAATAATTATTTTGCTGCTCTAATTCAGCAGGTGCTACTCAATATTACACATACACACACAGATGTACAGGTGCCCATGACAATATCCAGCACCTGCACAGCTTGGTCCAATTTTCATATTTCTCTAGTAACTTGCTGTCTACGGCCCAGTCTAAAACAATAAATAGGTCGACTAAACTGAAATGTGGCGTAATCCTGGAATGCCTCGTGCATTCGAAAACGGGAGGCCTAAAGCAGCCGCTTTTAGAGAATCGTATCTAGGTATATTGGTAGGCATAAACCATAAAATAAAATTCCAGTTTCTTTTAATATTTACCAATTTCGTAATACGAACCAGCGAAAGTGGCTCCTTTAGGCTTTCAATTCTTAATTTGAACGGACCATCATCTCAAACGCCGGTTTAGCCCAGGGCTTGTATAACAAAACAGACCTAAAAGCAATTATATTAAAGCAAAGTAAGTAAAAGCTAAAATTATTATTTTCTTTCTTTTAAAAAATTATAAATATTGGCAAAATATAATTGCTTGTTACGTAGACGTAATTCTAAAAATTCTACATTAATATCTACTATTCTAATTTTAAAATATTTAATTATATTATTTTTTCAAAGGGAAACACTAAAACAAAGAAGCCTAAAAGCATAAATTCAATGATTTCCTCCAACCTACCGAGCCATGTTAGGGTGTAAAATAATGTGCATATTTGGCATTGTATGAAAAGGTTCTGTGGTGGGCCAGCAGTGGGCGTGCATCGTGTTGAGATGTGGCGCAATCTAATCTCGCTGAGATAGCCTCGCATAATAAACTAGCCAGTATTGCACGTTCTGACAAACGCTGGATTATCTGTGCATGTAGCAAATGCAAACCCAATGAAAGTTTAGTGCTACTCCTTTAATAAAATTAAATTTGCTATTCAAAAGCGTCTTAAAGACTCTTTCTTAACTTTATATTTTACCGTTAAACGTCATCTTCGATTAAATACTAAATAATAAATAAAATTAAGTATCAAAACATCAAAATCCGACAGTGATTTGAAGTCATTTTTTTACTTATAGATATGATATTTTGTAAGTATAGTTTTTATGTATAGCATAGCTTAATTTTTATTTCAATATATTTTTAGTTTATATATAGTGTATTTTAATGAAACTTACATTGGTGAATTGCTTTCCTAAAACTTATCAATGATTAAATACAAAGTATCAAAACTGTTAAGCATTTTTTCAGTTGGAGTTTCATTGTCTTTACCTACTGATAAGTACATTGTACGTTCCGAAGCTGAGCAAGTTATGCTTTAGTTGTAAGTAATATACAACACATTAAGTAATGGAAACAAACTAGGGCAACGAAATTTACTCTGCCGGGAATCGACCCGGCTCTCGAAGTCGAAGTTAGGCCTTTGCACCATAGAGACTGTCGAAAATAAAATTAAAATAACACTGAAAACTACTAAAACGTAGTTCTATTCATAGTATTTTAAATATATACAACTATATTCTGTACCAATAGAATAAAAGTGTCTGTTGGTTGTCTATAATTTCAAAATAAATGCCAAAATCATCATTAGTTTCTAAAAAATAGTCAGACTGTCTGAAAATTTGTCTCGAATAGACTTCGCAATGCTCAATGGAATTTAATAAAAATTTTAAAGATCAAAATATTTTTTTTTTATCTTGCTACTTTATATATACTTAAAGAAGAAACATGAAATATCTTTCACTACGATACTTTACATGGTTCAGAAATAAGTCGCTAAACAGAGTTAAGAATTTGTTTCTCTATGTGCTTAGTCGCCTAAATTTAGTTTCAGTTATTTTTAATAGATGTCCCATTAGATGAAACAGATATTTAGATACCTAGTCTTTATAGACTAGGTACTCTGGTTTCAAAGATCTACAGATAAAGAAAAAATGCTTAACCCAGTTACAGTAAAGTGGATTAGGCCACTCTCCCGCTAAGCGACTCAAATATGAACATAAAATTCAAGTCCCGCGAGAACATATTGAGGAACAACCAGTTATATATATACCTCAAACACCCAATAAAATATTATATAGCAGTTAATAACCAAATAATTACAATGTAAGAAATAAAGAATTTTAACATTCGTTTTGAGTTGTGGGTGAAACGACAGGTGTATGTAATAAGCACACTGTTATTCAACAAAAGTGTATTATCGAATGCAATCGATACTGGGACAAGCGTGTGCGCAATTTAACCACAACCCTACTTTTTTGTGGCGCAGTACAACGATACTGACTTCCCTTGAAGCTGGCAAATATAGCTATATATATACATATATTATAGTATTATAGTAATAATTATATATAGAAATCTTAACAATCAAAACTATAAAAATACAATTAATATAAAAGTTAGTCCCAAACCATTTTCAAGACTGAACGTTGCCAAGACTGGATGCGTTGCCTCATTGGATAGCAAGGCTATGTTGCGCAGAATATAAACCGACCTTTTGATCGCATGCAACATCTACTGTAGATTAAATTAGATATATCTAGTACTTTAGTACATACATACATACATAACTTCACGCCAGTTCCCTTGCGGGGTAGGCACGAACAACAGAGCTCCATTTAGGCCCATTCTTACACACCTCACTTGCTTCTTTGACATTCATAACTCTTGTCATACACACTCGTCTGTTCTTAAGACTCCTGACATCACCCTCCGCTAGTACACGATCAATTTGATCATGGAAGGTGTGTCGTGGCCTTCCACGACTTCTGCATCCATCCACTTTTGCATTGTATATCTGTTTAGTCATTCTTTCTTTAGTACTTTAGTAATTTATAATATTAATATACATATATACAAGTAACCAGATAATAGTATGAAGTCATGTTAGTTTTTAAGTGACCGAAGACATTTTGGAAAAAAATGGAACCCCATATAAAATCGTCATGTCCGTCTATCTATGTATGTCATAGAAGTTGATCTCAAAAATTAGTTGAACAAAAATTGAATAATATTATTCTGAATGTGTGATGTATTCGCGTGAAATAATGTTACAGTTATTAAGTAGCATACTTGTTCTTTTCTTTTTATAATTAATAATTAATTTTGTTATGTACCCTCTTATTTTTAAACGATACAATCGGCCATTTCTTTATTTAATTGAATAATAATGTTATATTTTTATTTATTCGGTGATTAGCACTTGTTTTGTATAGTGTAAGTAGTTCTCTATAATTTAACATAGTTTTATGTAAGAATATTTATCTCTAATATGTGGTGATTGTGTACAGGTTATAATTCAAAATCTCTCAATTGTATATACACGGTATTTACTACATTTTATCTTCATGTTGGCAAACGCGATAGATTTATACTGTATTCGGTTTATTTTATTACATGTAAAACTTTAAGTATAATATTTTATATAATATCTTACATAAAGTATAATATTTTATATAATATCCTATATAAAACATTATCTAAAATTTCCAAACAATAATGTATTAAATTCTTTTCATTCACAACCCTTTAATTAAAATAGTTTATCAATGACTTCAATCCGCTATCGGTTGTGCCAATTTGCTAAGGTACTTATATTGTAGTGCCGGCGCTGAGGACACGGCGCTGCACACTCTTCAGGAGTGTTCTGCGTGGGATGAACAGCATCGTGCCCTCGGCGCAATCATCGGATTTGACCTCTCGTTCCCGGCCGTGATCGCTGCCATGGCCGGGAGCAGCACCAGCTGGGACGCCGTCGCCTCCTTCTGCGAGGCAGTAATGTCCGCGAAGAAGGCGGCGGAGCGGGACGGTCGTGTCAGACCTCCGGCCGCCGTAAAAAATGCGGCACGCGGGTGTTGAGGCCATCGCGGGACCTTGCCGGCCTCCACCCGCGCGCAAGCCGCGAGGGGGCGCGTTGGTGTTCCGCGTGACACCCTCACTCCCGAAAAATGGAGAGGGAGATGCCGGGGACGTTCTATCCCCGGCCAAGGAGAGGCCGCCCCCGTAATAGGGGCGGCCAGCGCCAGTCGGCGTCGCGGAGCAACGCTCACGCTGTGTACCGCGGCCCCGGCAAAACGGCGTAAGGAGGAACACCGGGGGGTTTTAGTGGGTATTCCGGCAGCCCATCAGGCCTGCGAGTCCCACAGTACCGCGCTGCCGTCCCCCGCGCGGCGTGGTCTCCGCAAATGGATTTCCCCTCGTCAAAAAAAAAAAGGTTCTTATACTGTAAAATTGTTGGAGGGATGGTGAGGTGTTCTAAAAACGCTTGTCGAATGTAAAAAGTCAGTGTATAAAATATGTTAAAACCGTAAGGTTCTCTGATTATAGATATGTGACCAGTTGCTGTTCTTTTATTACCATAAACCCTTCTGAATTGTTGCAAGTATTACACTACAGAACTACAAATTTGCTTAGAAATAAGAACGATTTGCAAATTCAATTCATTTGTGCTAGGTCCACAAAATATATGCATAGACCAAGTTATGTAATCATTAAAGTGTAACATGTTATATATATTAATATAAAAGATAAGAAAATCTCATAATAATTGCCTTTTATTACTCTATCGCCGACTAAGTATTTGTTAGATTAATATTCATACGAATTTTTTTGTCATTTAAATAAAGTCATTAATCAATTAGGATGTCTTCTTTTTCAAAAAAAAAACATGTTTAATTTACATTTAAATGCAATTATTTTTAATTATTGTTTTAATATTTTTAACAAACATAAGAAGTTGACTGTATATTATAGCCCAAAAGAAGTTTTGTATTTTTCCTGATGATAGATAATACAGGTCGAATGAGAACATCGTATTATGTAGTAATAAGCATATTTTTATTATGTAGTAATAAGGTAATTAAACAAATCACTAATATAATCTAATTATTGCCATTATCATAATTATCTCGACAATTTGCAAAGGACAAGATGACGGGATGTTGCTGTTTACTTTGTTTAAAGTACACTCATCGCGTACGCCAACGCAATCGCTGGTTACAAGGAGTCTTAAATAAAAGAGGAACTATGGACTGACTTCTACAATATCTTCATTCTAAACTTTACTATTTTCCAAACTCTTTAAAATTATGTCGTTGTCATCCGCTGTAACTTTTTAAATATGAAGTAAAAATTTCTAAAAATATTATATATTTCTAAAAATATTTAGCTTGTAGAGTTTCAATGTTTCAAAAATACTTTCAAACAAAATTAATTTGAACAATATATGCTACATAGCTTTTGAAATATGGGGTATTTTGAATTAAATGCTTTTTTTATAGTTCCGTAGCCAAATGACGAAAACAGTTTGACTTCTATATGTACCTACCTCTCAATAGGTTCTTTCAAATGCAGAGTGTAAGATAGAATATTTTATTCCCAATAGATTTCTTTCTGTAGAGTACAATGACAAACCTACAACATAGAAACGATACAATGAATTACACGAAATATTGAACTGTAAAATTAAACACAAAACGCCGTGTCCAGCCCCCATCTAATTTCTAAATTCCTGGATAGTCTTTAGCATCCTCATTGTGCGATAAAGTAATTCAGTTCATTACCACACTTGGTCCGCTCCTCTGCTCGACATGTCGCGGGGTTTGAACCTACTTTGTATAGGTATGTATCTAATAAATAAAGTTCCAGAAATAGTTTATTTGTATTTACATAAAAGCGAACACCCAATATTGGACCAAAGTCTGGTGACAGTGTATGAAGATATGAGAATTAGAATTCAGTCCCGTAATACAGAAGAAAAATTAGCATATTATTGCATCATACATTACCGCTATTAAAATATGATTATATATAATCTAAATCAAATTTCCTTGTATTAAATTATTATTTTAAGTGATTATATCATTACAATTTAATGTGGTAATACGGAGAAATTAAATAAAAATATTACAAGTCATTAAATTGGGAAATGTCCTGTTTTCAAATAGGTACTATGTATGCCCCGGATGGTATTTGAGTATTCGGTATGCGACTGAATACAAAAAAACAAGCTTAATTTCTGAGGGATGAAAAACTTTTTCCCTAAATATACAATCATTAATTCTCGTATCGACATATGTGTAGGTCTTAAGAATAGTAAGACCCCAATGATTTTAGTTTTAATGAATGGGTGGTGGTGTGGAAGAGAGTTATGCGCTTCCAAAGCCGTGAAAATTGTATTTGTTATATTTAAAGTTAGTTAAGTAACGAACGCAAGTTTTTAACATATTAAAATTTGGTACAACACAGGGTCGCTAATAGCGATAGCCTATGCGGTACCCAAATCGCATGACAAGGTTGATAAGTACGAAAAGCATCCCACTTGCCAGGAGTTCACTCAAGGACTCTCTTTTAATGATAGCCAGGCTTTGGGTACCTGGCACCTCCTGCACTTTAAGACCGAAAAGAGCAATGGATCTGGAGACTCACACTGCGTTCATTTTTCTTCTGTAAATGATCAAGTAAGATTTTTTTTAATCAAACGATTAAGTTTTTGCCAAACGTTACATCTTATGACGTCAAAGTTGTTTTAATTGTATACTTATTTAATACTACCATAATAGGAATTGTTGGATTTCTTTCATGGTTAAATAATATTAATAATAAACAATAACAGCCCGCAAACGTCCCACTGCTGAGTTCGGGCCTCCTACTATAGGGGAATGGAGAGTATACCCGCCACGCTTGTCTAAGGCGGCGTAGTTTGACACATCGCTTATCTCGATGTGCGTTTTCATCACGATATTTTCCTTCATCGTTGGTAGCAAGGTGTAATTGTAACAATATACCCATTAGGTCAGAAAACTGTCGAAGTGGTGATCATGATGCACATCGAAATAACTGATGAGTTAAACCGACTTGCACATACGTGGTGAGTACGCATGTCATTTTTCACGACGCAACATTTCTAGCACCGTTTCCAGGACCTGTCGGAGAAAGCAAAACTATACATTTAATACCTCACACATATATAACTGAAAGCTTTAAATTATAACACAATATAAAACTTATTATAAACACATTTCACACATAATTATAGTCATTTTATATTACTGAATCTTCATAGGACAGAAAAGATTTGAAGGAGCTTATTGAAAAATATGTGGAAAACCTAAAATGGGAAAGCCTGACCCTTAAAATGCAAATCCCATGTGAAAGTATGAACCCTAACAAAACAAGAGATTACTATTTGGAGAAACTTGAAGGCGATGGCTCATACAGAACATTGCAAATGCCAGCACCCACAGGTAATATACATACACAGCCATTTTATTTGTATATATTATTTTTACATTTGGAAAGTTTCTACAATATAAACCTATTGACCCAAATCGACAATAGCTTAGAGAAGTAACGGTCCAAAATAGAATAACACTATTGTTAGTGATATTTATGAACTATTGGACAATCCTCGTCATAATCATAATAGCTATTTCACATTTTAAACTATATTTATTTATTTATTTTATTTTATTATAATACGATAATAGTATTATAATTTGTGTTAAGTAAATATGCAAAGATGGCGGTGACCACATTCCATCGAATATGCAAACTGCCTTTTTTTAGTGAGGGGAAATCCGAGTGAGGACTAACCGCCTCGAGGATACGCGATGGGGGTGCGTGGATTTGGCTACGCTGGGGTGTTACTAGCACTCCCGAAGAAGTACTATTGACACCTGAATCGGGGATACCTACTAAAACCCTCCTGTGTTCCATCCTTCACCTTCTGCCGAGGCTACGGGAAAACCGGAAACTCGACAACTCCGCATCTCTTGGCAGGCGGGGGCCTAAAGGTCCTATCCACTGCTAGGCAGAAGCATAACCCCGGGAATGTGTAAACTGCCTGCTTCAATCAATAAAAATGGTATTTAATCAGGCTCTTTATTTGTCACACAGCAAAAATGGACCTGGCCGAATTCCACCGTTATCCAATGCGTCTCAAAATCGTCGAAGGTCAATATTTGGGCATGATGGACTGTCATGAAAAATTCGTTTTCTTGCTGGGCAAACAGCCACCAGCAGGAACCGAATTAAACGAACGCCTTAAGAAGATGATCGAGGCATATTGGCCCGAAGATCATTGAAACAGTCTCCAGTATATTTGGTTACTCATGATTTTCCTATTTATAGTTAGTAGTATATAATAGATACATCACGAATTAATTATCGTATTAAAAGAATTTTAGAAATAATTCGTTGTATTTATTTTATGATGTTTCAACAATTTAAATTATATAAAATAACAATCCGCCTTAGAGAAATGTGGCAGATATACCGTTTATTGCTAAAAAAAATTAGCGAGTACCGAGTCCAGAATCCCGCTAAATACTATACACATGGGTAGGCCAGATCTTATTTCCCCAGATACTATACGAAGAGAATGTTACTTGGATGTGTTTTTTATTCAGTTTTATAAATAAAAAATATTTTCTTTAGCATTCAGGAACAGTAGTAGATTTACACGTTTGCCACCAGTAGGGAATTCAAATTTTATGGCTCCAAGCGATCTTTACGGTTCAAGCCGAAAAAAATTATTAAATTGTAACTTTATTATTTGTGCACTATCGTCCTAATTACATACCTTTAGCCGTAAAAGAAAGTATCTAAATGGTGAAACGTAACTTACACGTTGTTTTGTTGGTGTGGACTTTTAATAACATTTAGGTAAGTATATAGATATGAATCTTTTAATTTCTCGAATAACTTGCTGCCCCTAAAATCTACCGCCCTAGGATTTCAGCTTACTTAGTTTGCTGATAAATCCACCACTCTTCAGGATTGCTATCTGTAGGGTACAAAACTTTAAAATAAATAAAAGTTGCTACGCATACATTACACACAAATGTCAGGAAACCAACGGAACCATTAGTTGCTTTCGACCCCAGAGCGACGGCAATACAAAACGCAACCCCTACTAATACAACGCTAAAGCACCACTCAAATTAAGTGTGCCTCGATCAACAGTAATTTTCGGTTACAATTAACCACACATTTGAGTGAAAAGTCAACCACCCACTCCAATTGATTTATTGTGTCCTACGAGTTCCGCCATTTTGTGGCCAGAATTGTATTGAGCGGAGCGGAAATTGCGTGTATTACTAGATGAGCCTTTTTGATAACACATTAATATTACGCATCCATTTATTGAGATCGTTTTAGCAAGATCTTTCTTTTGTTTATTTACAAGACATGTAGATTAAAAAGCCACATACATCAAATTATGACTTTTCAACAAAGTAACAACGTGGATAAAAATGTTTTGTAATCTAAGTTTTTTAAGTACAACTATGTTGAAATATAGGTAATACATTTTAACATAGTTGTACTTTATTGTAATTTACTACTTCGGGGCCACATAAATGTAATGAATGAGTTGATATATAGCTTAAAAAAAGCGGATATATTTTTCTATTGCAAAATGAAAAACATCAGTCCTAAATTCTATCTGGAAGACGAAAAATCTTAAAAATACGATTAGAAATAAAATAAGTTATCGATTACCATAATCGATTTCTGTGAATGAATTTCAACAATTAATAATATGAAAAAACTTACACCATACGATTAATTCATTCAAAATAATTAAAACTACTACAATATAATAAAAAAATCATAATACAAATAATACTTTAAAAAAGTCTCATCTTTTTTTTTATTTTTTTTATTGCAGGAGTTCAGCAGACAGGCAGACGGCCCACTAGATGGAAAGCGGTTACCATCGCTTATGGACATTTGCAACAACAAAGGTGCTACAAATGCGCTGCTGCTCTCTTAAGGGAGACTGGAACCTGGTCACTAATGCCGGAACACCACACAAGGTTGTTATGGCGGCATACTCTAGACCAGGGGTGGTCGCCATCCAGTCGAGCAAATACTCTACCACCTGGCTGTGGGTTGTTTAGTCGCCTCTTACGACAGGCCGCCGGGCCGCAGGAAATTGTATTCTTTCTCCGTTCCTGCACGGATATTTTTTCAGTAAGATCTTAAAATGCATGAAAGAGTATCCGTCTCCTTTCTTTCCTTAAAGCTAAATTACATTGTTCAACAAAATTGAATCTAATAACGAAAATTCAATAATTCCAAACCCTAGTTTTAAATATAATAGTGAAGTTCTTTAATGATGATGAATCCTACAGAATAAAACTGAGCAAAGATGCATTTTTTGGGATTAGACTTTTTGACCAACCAAAATGAATAATTTATTGAAACACAATTTAAAGATTAAAAACAAGGATGTAATGTGTAGTATCAATTGAATTTTACATTCTATTCAAAGATGATATTTCTATATTTTTTTATTAATATCCTCTTTTTCCTGACGCAGGTACTTTTTTGTAAGGGTGTTCTTTTCAATTGTATTTTCAGCGTGTTTATATTTTACATCGTTTTTTATTTTCTTTATTATATTTTTTGCTTTTTATTAACTTATTTATTACATGTTATGAATTACAAATTTATGTAATATTTATATACATTCTATTTACATTTTTACGATATTATGTGTACGATATTTGTATTACATAATTTAATGTCAAATGAATTGAAGTAACTGGGCCATTCCATGATAATTACGTTTATTTTATGTCTCTGGAGCATGGCGTGTGCCGTCTAGGGTGCAACGCTGTTCATTTGTCTAAACGCAGTAGCGTTTTGAAGGGCACTTCACGAAGGGCTGGGAAAGTGTTGCACTTTACAAAAAGTTAAAAACGCTTCTCGAATATTGAAATAGTATTATCTCGTTCATTACCTATTGTTCTTTTTGTTATAGCGAATTTCTGATTGAAAATTATAAATAATTGTTTTTAATGGTTCAGTTTTAAAACATTCATATTAGTATGGAAGAAGAATGCTATCTTTTTCCATGGTATTATTATATAATAAAAAGAGTCTAGTCTCTTGGGCCTCAATATTACATATATTTATTATAAGAGTTTAAACAGTTACCTAAAAAGTAACTTAAAATATTATACCATTTCATTTACTTACAAAGTATGAAAATTAAGATAACCTCTTTTGACGTAAAATAAGTATTATCTTGAATGAAGTTATGAAGCAAAATTAAAACTGACTCTGAATTTGGCGGTTGCTCATTAATAATATTAGATAAATAAGATTAAATTTACCTATAATTATTTTTTAGTGTAGCTGTATCTATAATGTAATTTTTAATTTATGGAGTTACAACTACAATACTTATTCAGCTTAAAGTTGTTTTAAGCTCAATCACAAAATATACAATTTATGTTTATCCAAATCAATAAAGAAAATTTTGATTAAATTTGACTCAAAATTCCCGGTAATATCGTAGTTCTTACATTATATCTATTATACGTTATGAATTGAAGAAAATGAAAACTTTTGCAGTACCAGTCGAAATCATTATTATTATTATTAAAAGTTCAAAAATAATAACTTCTAAATAAAGTTGATAAGGCTTGATGGCGGTTGATGTTTGTACAATTCCAGAAATAACTAAAGAAAGGTGTAATTTTTGGCTATTATGTGACCGTATCGATGGTAAAGTTTTTCAATTATAATATGTAGAGCGACATGCCCACATAATTACCGTAATAGAAAAATAATTGAACATACTTAAAATCGTATGTTAGAATATTGAAATGAAAAATAGTTACCTTGTTTATTTAGAAATAACCATTTGGATATTTAAAGCATGTCTATTTTCATGAAAAGCTAAAATAAATTTTTGATACTAATTCATAGTACTTGTATCATCTTGTATCATATTTTTAGAGTTCCATAACCAAATACCGAATTCTTAGAATTTTATCATGTCAGTCCGTCTATGTATGTCACAACTGTTTTTCTCAGAGAAGGTTGAAAATCCGCGGGACCAAACCCAAATACCTACATGTTTTGCGATTTCGGCGGAACCTCTAATGCAGTGCCTCTTAAACTATAATTAACCACACTAACCTGTAACGCCGTATTCAGATACCTTGGTTCACTACTCCAGATTAATTGTGAAATAGAGGAGGATGTAAGAAGAAGAATAGATGTAGCATGGCTAAAATGGAGACAGGTAACCGGTGTGACGTGCGAAAAACTGATGCCATTGAAACTAGAATATCAGATATATAAATGTATCATACGATCGGTCATTTTATACGGATCCAAATATTGGGCCACTAAAGTATTAGACCACAAAGTCTCCATTCTACTAAGATGAGAATTTTGCGATGGATGTGTGGTTATGACAAGAATGATTAAGGTGAGAAATGTCTACGTAAGGGAATATTTGAAAGTTGCACCCGTGACTGAAACATTGAGAGGAAGAAGACAAAGGTGGTATGGGCATGTAATGAGGAGGGATGAAAGTCACGTGACAAGAATAATGTTAAACTGCAAGATTAATAGCTACAAATATAAAGGTAAACCAAAAATGAAATGGATGGATTGTGTGTGATGATGTGAAGTATGTCAGAATAGTGGAATATGGAAGGAAAAGACCTTATGCCGATTTCAAATAATTGAGAGAAGGTGAAAGAAATGAGAAAGCTATTGTCTCAAGCCAATCAGTCAAACACAATGGGAATGTTTGGAAGGAAGGTTTATTCTATAGGTCACTATAAAGTAATGTGGTGAAATTACGAAACAAAAAAATTAGAAGTGGCCATCAAAAGTGTGGATAAGTGAGTTATAAAATAATTCATTGTAGGTTAGATACCTACAACATAGGCGAGAAGGATATCATCAAACATATTTGGAGAAGTCGTGGAAGGCCACGACACACTTTCCATGATCAAATTGATCGTGTACTAGCAGAAGGTGATGTTAGGAGCCTTAAGAATAGACGAGCGTGCATGACAAGACTTATGAATGTCAAAGAAACAAGTGAGGTGTGTAAGAATAAGCCTAAATGGCGCTCTGTTGTTCGTGCCTACTCCGCAAGGGAACTGGCGTGAAGTTATGTATGTATGTATATTTGGAGAAATTACGGAATAGAACAAATCAACAAGCAAACCTCGATGCTCCACACAAAAGAAAAGATATCGTCATGATGCAACACGTCCATGCCCCGCAAATACACTACGTTGATCGATGTAAGCCAGCTTTAAGACAAAAAGACTACGGCACTCTGTAACTATGACAAAAAATTATAAGTTGTGACCACAACCGCAAAGTACAAGCAACAATTCGGCCCAGTATTTTGTAATAATAAAATGTCATTTGGCAGCTTTTTATGTTATAAATCAATGGCGTAATGCGCCCACTGTTTGCCGTGGCGTGATTGAGCCGGTCGTTTACTGCGTGCCACGCCACACCTGTAATTACTACATACGAACCTCGCATGTTAATTGTTGGGAAAATTCGGAGCAATCGTAATGAGGGAGGGTGACTTTCTGACTTGTGGGAACCTACCTATTGCCAATTAAATTAGACAACTGTTTAATTGCGTATACTTTTATTGTTAGGGATTTACTCCACGAGCGAAATTAGCGCGAGAAGGATAACACCGCAACGTATTTATATTTTTAAGAGAGGAACAAAAATTTATCTGTTGTTAACATTATCAGCGGTATACGGAATAAGTAGTAAGTGCTTTATTTCGAGATCCAAATTGGAATAAAACGCTAATTACTCAGGAACTCTTTCGCAAAAAAAAACTTATTTAACGCATTGACCTTATATTTTCTCCAAATGTAGTTAACAGCGACATTAAACATCTAACATAAAATATAATAGGTATTTAAGTATGTTATTTTAGTTGCTATTTACATAATAATTATTAAATTATAATGTTATAAATATTAAAATAAATTACTAACTTTCCGTTTAACATCAATAACAGGTGCGATTAGCACGGGGCAGTGGGCCGGACACATCTGTCACAAGACTTTGACCGATGAAAGGAAAAAGATCTAGAGTGCAGACTACGGCTCAGCAAGCGTACTTATAGGTCGATCTCCAGCCCGCTGAATTGAACCACTGCGAGATTGAGGGTTAGGGCTGGATGACGAAAGCAGAGGTCCTCGGGATATGTGTAATTTGTGGTGACCTACGTCCATCAGTGGACAGTGGTATGCTAACAACCTTTGCTTCTTAAGCCAGTTTTCCAACCAACAACGAAAACGAAGCAGTCACAATTGCTAAACATTCCTTTTTAAAAAAGGAACGTTTAGCGATTGTTTTTACCCCTGGCTTTATTCTTCTTGAAGGGTGCGATCGTAAACTTTCAGCAAGTTTACCATCACTTAAAAAAGTTCAGTGGAGTCATTCCCTTGCAGATACCTTAAGCGACCGTCTTATAGTAGACAGTTGATTTTAATTATACATATTTATCCACAAATTATAACGCTTTTTTAAGTAACTAGGGTAACTAGTGACTTAGTAAGTCAAATTTTAAAATTAGAAGTGATTAGTTTGTTCAAAATGAGTATAAATGGGTATGCGTTAACTTATTAAATTACTAATTATGTTGCCCTATTTATTGGACTATGACCTACTTATTTGTATTCATTTTGGTAAAATCCAAACTATTTTGTATATTGCCTACTTACCTATATATATTTTTCAATTGTTATTATTTGATTAATTTGTTCAATCGTTCCTAAACAATCTACGAGTCTAGCTTACAAGAGTGTATATACTGCCTTTACTACCTATGCGGCCTTTTTAATTAGATAATCAAGTTAAGGTATATAATTTAGATTAACTATACGTTTTTAAGGCATAATGATAATTCAGCAAATAACAGTTTTTAAAAATTACTTTAAACTGCCCACTGATTATTCCACGTAGGTACATAATGAGCGATTAAAATATATAAGTTTAATTACTTACATTATGCCTCTTCGTCTTAGAGTCCAATAGACCATTGCATTTTTTGGCGGCATTTAAGGCACAAAAGCCCTCATAACGCTTTTTGCCAAAATACTTGGAAATTTACATAATAGACCGGCTTCACGTGGCGCTAGAAAGCGAATATGCTTTTCAGTGATTTACATGGCTTATTATCAACTACAACTCAATAAAATACGTTAATTAGCCCCAACTAGTTTCACCTAAACGCCTTGGTTTATAGCGCTACGTAGAATATTAATTAAAATGTAGGTACCTACGCATAAGTAGGTACTTCGAATTTATAGAATTTTATATGTATTTGTATAATTATTACTTTATTGTTTATTACACGTGGATTTGGTCCAATAAATGGATCCATATGGCGCGAGAACTAATATCCCATTTTCGGGTTAGAAGTATCTTTAGTTCATCACTGTATCGAAAATACATATACTTACCTTGTTTTTGCATACAAGTAAAAATTCTGGGTTAAATTTTAGTTAAATTGTACCTTTAGATGATTAACTTTAAATCATTATCATCTGTAATATCTACCTGAAGATGTGGCTTAGTTCTCTAAGATATTTAAACATCATTAAATAATGTAAGTCGTTGCAAAAATCATGTTTGTAATGTTAGGAAATGATCTTCTAAAGAAAAACAAAGTACCTACAAGTAAACCTACACATCAAATATGGCAATTAGTTCATTAATAAAATATGTACTTATTTGGGTTATAGAAACAAACACATTTATTTATAAATACAGATTACCGAGTCAGTTCATTTTAATAATCAATAGTAGGTACATATCTGCACTATTAAAATCCATTTTTTTTTAATCTGTCCAATTATCTTCAACACGAATAAGTATCCAACCATTGGCTTCAATAATGTAATATATCTAAATGTAATATGAAGTAGACAATTTTCTCTCTAATTTTAGTCAGTAATAGCATATGAATTACAATCTATAGAGTAACAAACCGAGACTAAGTGCGTCCGAATGTTTCCGTTTCGGCCGTCTCCGTGGCCATTAAAGCGGAGAGGCGACGCCGATAGAATTACCGGCCACTGAATAATTTGTTAGGGGAAATGATTGATACAACAATCACACGTAGGTACCTACCTACTCAGAGTCGTGTCGATGCGATTATGCCTTTGCGAGCCGCAACCGCCGCGGCCGCATAGCGCTCCAGCGGACAACCACAACTGTTCACCGACGATTTAATCAACTCCCCGTTCCTAATGGCTTTCTCTCTTCGTTAAAGTGTAATAATGGACACTATTTTTGTCTCTGCCCCGTACTTTGGGCGTGGCTAAAGCTTAATGTGCCTTATATTCATCGACGCCTAATTCAAAGGCATTACAAAAGTCGACTCGAAAAATCAAAGAAAACAACTTTGATACACATCTAAATCACATTAGAATCTAAATCATAATTTCCATCGGTTTGTGTTTTTCCACAGTAACCTAATTTGTGAAGAAAAAGTGGCTTGTTTTCGGAAACGTTTTCACATAGTTAAACGCGCACCCCGTCATGCGATTCCATAATTAGCAACCGCCGCAGGGGTCGATGTTGAAATAAAGTTAGCTCACAACAAATTAATTGACAATCAAAGTTCTGGCGTCGTGTTGGCATTAATTTAATAAGAAATTCTTTTATTTATACTTTTGTTGAATTAAACACAAATACATACATTCAAAAACATTAGTCTGTTTTGATACTATGAATCGTATTCTAAAATAGGTTAAGATTTCATAGGGTTTTGTTGAAAAAATATCGTGCAATTTGATATTAAAATCAACATTGACGTTTGATCTTATATCCGATGGGTATGTTTAGTCTATCCATCTCAACCTCCTTAAAATGCAGATTGGTAGACTTCTCAATTTTATGAGTGCTCTACATAATGAGAAAGAATTCTCTTCAGTCCACATTCGTGAAATGAGTACTCGTGAGAATGTAGAGTGGCCATTATTCCTTTACTGTACTGAAAAAGTAAAAATATACCTACCCATAAAAAATATTTAATAATGTCACCCGAAATCGTGAATTGAAAGACTAATTGGAACTGATACTCATTTCAAGCGTTTGTTTGTGGATTAGAAATTTATATTTTCGAAAACGATTAATAAATAACTAACTTCTTGAGCAATGTCTCCATTATGCTACATCTAATACCTAGCCATCGACAGGAATATCTTTATATATATAGATACTAGAATTTACCCAGCGGCTGCACTGCGGGTCAAACTCTGGTGCGTGCCTCTTGTTTAAAAAGTAGGCGTTAATTCAGATTACATTGTATGAAATTTTTATGTTAGTGCTATTTGCCTCCGGAAGACTGTTCATTTTATAACGCAAACAATCCCATCTCCCGGCGTGAAAATTATTTATGTCCATATTCGGTATTAAAACTGTAAGTAAACAAAATTACAGCAAAATCGATCCAGTACTCCTAGTAGTTTTTCCGTGAAAGCTTAAAAGATAGACAGATCGAGTTACTATCGCATTGTTTTATAGATGACAAATTTTTATATCTATAAACCTGAGAAATGATCTGTCTCCCATACAAACTTTTAACCTCCGTTTCAACACGTTCTAGTTTTATTTATCTATCCCGTCTACGAGTATCTATCTGTAAACTGCATAAATAACAAAATGATCAAAATGACGAAAATGGCAAATCACAATAAAACCAAAACCTATCCTACTTTCTGGGATAACCTTTCCCATAAATCTATCCCATTATCCGGGATGAAAAGTATCCCTTGTCTACCTTGTAAGAATTGCACATATTCCCAATTTTAGCCAAATCGGTCCAGTAGTTTTTCTGTGATAGCGTAACAAACAGACTTACTTTCGCATTTATAATATCCGTAGATGGCGCTGGAATCGAGTTCCAGGATTTTGATGGAATTTTTATGATTGAATGGGTCCCGGGATCGTTTAGATTCATAATTAGGCACAGCATAATTAGTAAAGTGCTGGAGTCGGGTTCTACATTTTAAATTTTACAAAACAGGACGTCTGCCGGGACCACTAGTTATTCTATAGATCTAACAATCAGGGGGTAACTTGAGTTACAACAGGTTCTCCCTTCGCGTTACAAAGTGAGATAAGGGGTTAGTAGACTTTCTATGTCAGTGATACGCCTGAGGTTGAGAATTGATTATGTAAAATGTATTATTACTTTTAACCCGGACAACAGACTGTAAGGTAAATGAAAGTCAGTTTCAAGAATTTTATATATACATTTATTCCAGTTGCATACAACAATATACACAAAGTATAAACAGGTCTATAACAATTAATTATTTATACACATTTATATACATTTAAATACCTGGCGCGTCAACACTGAGACTAAGGGAATGTATAAAAAATATAGTCTTAAGAAACTCTATGGCAAACCACCTTATATTCATTAGGATAAAAATAACTTTATTTAAAGCCTTATAAAAAATTTAAGTACCTATGTATTTTATACTGATTACAAGTTACGAAATCAAACATTTAGATAATTAATTATATAGGTTTTTTATAAATATGTTTGTTCCATTATTCTAATATTTATTTTGCTATTTAAGGTCGTGTCTTCTTACTACGCGATATCATATTATAACTATTTATATGCAAGTTTTATTTCTTCAATTCAATCAAAAGATAGATATCATTAAATAGATATATACTACAAAAGTGTACATTGAGTTATATATACTACGTACTAGAGAAGCTATTCAAAACAAAAAAGTTCGAAATTGACGAAAGCGGGGCGAGTGTACCGTGGACTGACTCATGTATTTGTTGCAGCGCTGAAACAATAGTTATCCCGTCTAACCAAACTATTAAAATATGCAGCACTAGATCGATTTAAAAGTATAGTTTTTAATTCTGAATATGGGCGCAGCGTAGACGCGTCGAGACGAGTTAAAATGGGTAAAATTTAATTAAAATAAGATGTTTCATCGAGAATACAAACAAAACTTACCGGTGAAAAGTCACCCCCTGACTTTTATTTGAGTAGTTTGAACAGTACCTCAGTACAAATGAATGTATTTTTTTAATAGTTACTTTTTACTCAAACACGCTAGATATCGCCAATAACCCGGCGCAGACTAAGTGAGTTCTTGTCCATGGTCCTGAACGAGTGTTCAAAACTCGTTACGGACGCCTCTTAAGTACGTAGTACATTAAACCTCATTGAAAGTGTAGGGATATTTCAAAAATTAAATTAAGAAGACTCTATACTATATAATATTGTAAATGTGAAAGTTTGGATTGATATTTGTTGCTCAATGACGCGAGAAGGGCAGAACGGATCTGGATAAAATTGGGCACAGAGATAGATTATAGTCTGGAATAGCAGATAGGCTACTTTTTTATCCCGGAAAATGTACGGTTCCCGTGGGATAACATTAAGGCAAGCGAAGCCGCAGGAAAAACTAGTATACCAACCATTATTTTTTGTGAACGTGCAGTCGATTGTCATTCGTCAATTAAAACAACAACCCTTATGTTTATGGGTCATTATAAGCATGTCACTTCTTTGCGGAAGATTGAAATGAAGAATGCAAAACAAGTGCTTCAATGTCCACATGCCAGGTACCTACCCTAAATGCCACTGTGTAACTCTATTAATATGAAAAAGTTAATTAAATGAAGACTAAAATCTGAACATTTTCATCGAACTTTATTGTGATCATACGCAAAGCATTACTTTATAATATCAATCCTCAATACGTAAAAGGTAAGCTAAAACATGATCAATGACGATGGCACATCTGTCGTAGCGTATCTAAGGCCATTTATTATAAAGTAACGAAATAAATTCAAACATTTATATTTTTTACTTGTTTTTCCTATGAAATTAAATTTTAGTTTATTTTAGTTTAACTGTATATTTACTAATCCGATCGCAAATAAAAAGTTCCATCATAATCTCGTTTAAATTATTATAAGAAAAATATATCGGTTTTTGGACACTTTTTATTGATGTCGTGTAGGGCGTTAAAATAGCCTCGTTTGAGATCTATGAGAATATGACATGGTATATATAATGGCTATAGGCTATTTTAAGGTTCCTGGTGGGATGAATAAAGATTACCTACCTTCCCGTTCAAATTTCAGTTTTCGCTGGGTATATAATACCAAGATTTGAAGCGGTAAATAAAATTTTACTAAAGTTTATAAAGAACATAACCATAATGTGTCTTTGTATGTTTATTCTTTATCGGTTGTGCTGATTTTATCAGAATAATGGGGATAATAACCAACGTGACAGTTAAGGGCAGTTAAGGAGGCGATCTAGGTAAACACGCTATGCGAGATGCGAATTTTTCTAAACAAAATTAATATTAGAGGCACAGAAAACAAATATTACTCTGTGCGCACAAGATTTTATTGACTTCGCTATACCATAGACAATCAAAGATTTTCTAAACGAGCTGTCTTAAATAATATATTTTAGGTAGGTACAAATTTAATAATAGAAAATTGTGATATTTGTCTACGGTGATTTTTACAACAATAATAATAAATCGCCACCACACAATATATTATTATTATTATATATTGTGAATGTAACATATGGCTAACCATAGTTAAAAGCTATAATTTATAAATAATAATATTTTATTAGCCCATAGTTGGAATTAACTCATAGTTTTGACATTGTAAACAATTATTAAAAATACTGTTTTTTTACAATTATAAATAAATAAAATTATTAACACAATAAAACCACCTCAAACTTAATTAAAGCAAAAGGCTGCGCAGTTGATTATGTTGTATGAAAATTCACCTATTGCATAGTCATTTGCTACTAAATGCGGTCGTAAAATTTGACGTGGGCTATTTATCATACTATAAAACATGAGAACATGACCTTTTATCTTATTTCTTCTATTTCTTTTCGTTACCACTGTTTAAAAGATTCTATTTCTACGTAGTAAATTCCAATCATCTATCTACGGTAAGATAAATAATGTGTAAAAAAGCTGTAAGTAAATATTAGTTTTAAAATCATGATTCAGTCGTAATCATTTTTTAAAGAAACCAAAACTTCGAGATACAATACATGTTCGCTAAAAAATTGACATAAACATGTTACCTGTAGTTGACAAATTTTCAATTAACTAAAATCCTATCCACAGGTGTAGTGAGAATTAATTACTTTACAAAGCAATATACATACTACAGAAATATTTACAGTGAAGCTTATCACAATATCGGCAAAGGTGTGGCGGTTTCAAAATGGCCGACCATTCTGTGGTCGGTCGGGCAGCTTGGGCGGCATGTTCGGCACCGGGCGGCTAAACACCAAAGAAAATTGAAAAAATTAATATCCAAACTAAAATCCATGACGTTAATATTGTGTGGAAAGGATGAAAATTCTTGGTTAACTTCAAAAGCCGCCATATTGAAATCTAAACCCATTTCGTCGTATAAAACGTGCATCCTCGTAAAATGCTTCCAGTGAATATAGTAAAGAATTAAGATGATTGTTTACTATATCTACTCGTACGTAAAAGCATGGCAGAAGAATATTAAAGACTATCGCCGAGTACAAACAAATGTATATAACTCGTAACGCTTTTGCGACATAGTTGGCACCATCAGACTTTCAGGAGTCTGCTCTTGTTTTTATAAAAAATTTGAACTAAGACTTTCTATCAACGTTCAATTATGAAATTGAAAATAAATCATTAGGACTTTACATTTATGATTGGCTAGCTGTCCCGGCAGACGTTGTCCTGCCTTGGAAAAAAAATTAGAACCCGATTATTTAAATTAAATATAGCCTATGTTACTCAGGTATAATGTAGCATTCTAATGGTGAAAGAATTTTTTAATTCGGTCGAGTAGTTTTTGAGTTTATTCGTTACAAATATACAAATCTTTCCTCTTTATAATATTAAGTACAGAATTATAGATTTAAGTTTAAAAAATGTTTTAAATCATAAGATGTTGATTGTAAGTTTTAGTTACGATTTTTTATAACAAGAACAAACACCGGAAGGACTGGTGGTGCCAACTCTCTTCTCTCTTACAAGGCTATGAATTACCTTTTTACTGGCGTTGGCCATCCCTTATGCTGATATTAGACGGATCAACCAATTTGACTCAATTTGGTAGAAAGGCACAGAACTGAAAGGTCTCGATGGTATTCAATGCCCTTGAACGAATCATAGATCAATTTAGTTGATGCATCCAAATTGACTCGTCTAATATCGGCTTTAGTATTCTTCTTCCATGGTAAGTGACGAAGATAGTGCATGCACCTATATTTCATAAAATAAGCGTCGAACTAACCAAATTATAAGTACATAATATCATATTTAGTAAAACTATTAAAAACGAGTTTTAAAATTAATTAATGACAATTTTTCTATATAAAAATTCCATCATAGCTAATTTGAATTCAATTTTCCCCCACATGAATTTTACTCCTTATAGCACAATATATATGTAATTATGTACAAAATCTTTATAAATAAATGTACGTGATTAAATATACAATAATGGTGATGCGGTTATATATAATTATATTCGATGCTCTTACAAGCGAAGCACTAAGCAAGTGGCTATTGATATAAGTATTATTATGCAAACTATTTTTTTTAAATTATGCAATTATAATACATGCAACCAAAGTTTATAAAATAATAAACCTAAAATTTCAATTTTAATCCATCATCTATTTCATGCTACCAAAACCTAATCTATTTCTAACCTATTTCTATGTAACATACCTACAAGACCTAAGTCTATCGTAGCTTTAATGCCAAACACATGCATCAAACCCTTGCACCATTAACTTGATATTAGAAGCCAACCGATACGTGATATCATTAAATTTTAATATTTCAATAAGAAATTAAAACCCTGAGTACGGTAGATAAAGACAGTATCTGCAAGGAAATATTTTATAAAAAAAAATCCTTTACACAAACTATATGCAGATGTAAACAGGAAAATATTCATTCTTATTGAAACTTAAATTTTATATCTCTACAAAACTCAGCTTACCTAATTTTTTTGTCCGATTGAATATAATCTGAATTAACTGTTAGGATATGATAAATCATACATACATATCTAAATAAATCAAACATCTTTAGTACACGTATAGCATTTAATTACTCTATTTTTACAGCATAATACATAAGATTAACAATATTCATAAACTATATCAAATCCAACAATCACTGTCTATACCTTCTTTTGATGGTACTAACGCTATTAACAAGAGAAAGAGAGCAAAACGTTAGATGATTTAATACTTTTGTATATAATATTCATAGAGCGATGAGATAGCTATAATGTTAACCCTTCATTACACGTAGGAACTCGGTTTACTGGTGCTCTTCAGCAAATTGTAAAACGATTCACACCGGACAGAGGTCCAAATGACCGGCACCAGACATTACGCACACTCCCTAAATATGATACCTACTGTTAATAGTTGACGTTATGCGACTGTCAATCGTCATATTGACTATGTAAACCAGATGCATGATTTTGTAAAGTAGAATAGGCTACAAATGTACCATTAATTAATAAAGAATCCATGGTGTAGTGACACCAATACATCATTCTAATAATTGACCAAAGATATTGCTCACAGCAACAATATCAGAGAAAACTGCTTTGGTCTTAGCCATCATAAGTACATGCAATATATTTTTACACACTTTATAATAGTCATCTCGTTAAAATTTCATAAGATTTACTTGTAAGTCAAATTATTCTATTACACTATAACATCGATACATGTTTGACGCGATAACAATAAAGCCGGAGTATAATTTCGAGTATTCTGAATACGAGACGCGTGTCCACACTAATCGACGGATGAAACATTATAAAGAGGAACGCGTCCACCCGTTCTAAGCTACTGGAACACCTATAATACACTGACGTGAATATATACTGTAACGAATGTAACGATGCATCACTATTTCTACGCGACAACTGTGTCGGGTGCAGTAATATCAACAAACAAAACATCGTTTGTAATTTCTTGTACATACAAATCTAGCACATTTATAAAACAATATGATATGCACGTTTGCGTCCCCCAACTGTTGCCTTAAACCGACGCGGCGGCGACGGACGCGCTACCACAAAACTTTCTCGCATTTTGCCAAATATATTAAAGCTATGTTTATTATATACCCATTATAGTATTACTGAATAATTATATAATGCTTTCTGATTTTATATATGTTAATTGGGATTCTTATTTCACATACAGACTCCCAACATCGCTGAATTACCATCATCTTTATAATAGAATGTGATAGATGTTCTAAATAAATATAATAAAAATAGATTTGAATTAAAAAAACATAATCGCAAAGCACATAAGTTATATTTATTTCATTATCATTTAATACTGAACATCTTTGAATTTTTACAAGTATATTACGTCCTGTCCGTGCTTTTAATGATTTCTCTAAATATAATCGTTTAGAAATACTTACATATGAGAGGCGATAATGCAAATCCATTTAAAAAAATATTATTCTGATTAAACTTATCCTTATCACTGTTTAAAGCAACTAAGGTTCTGGAATGTAAATATATATTCTACATTTCACTATAGCACATAGCAGATGAAATAAGCGTAGAGATGTGTGTGTGATCTTCGGGCTTTCTTTATTGTGATGCATGTTTGAGCAATATTTTATTGCTGCAATTCATTTGAGCAATAAATAACAATTTCAATACTTAATATGCACCATGATTTCCACAAAATACTAATAATAAAACACTGGAAATTATAATACATTTT
Source organism: Dendrolimus kikuchii (assembly GCA_019925095.2). Taxonomy (NCBI): domain Eukaryota; kingdom Metazoa; phylum Arthropoda; class Insecta; order Lepidoptera; family Lasiocampidae; genus Dendrolimus; species Dendrolimus kikuchii. The sequence goes on along the minus strand of CM034391.1, from coordinate 8,979,977 downwards.
ATATAACGCTACGGTAACATAGGGTCAAGTTATCACAAGCAGTGTTCCACAATACATGTGCGTGTCGAGACAATGTTAAATTAGGCACATTCAATTCAAGAAGGATTGATCACATTTTTGGCATTTACGTAAAAAACATCAATTTGGTAATTGTTCATCGATTAAATCAAATTAATCAGTAAGCAAACATTTTAATAAAAACGCTCTTAAAAACTTTTTTATTTAATTTGTTGGTTAAAAAAGCACACTTAAGTTTCTTTGACACGGAGTGATTTTACTGACGTGATCGCGTCATTGTTAACAAGTTTAGCAAAACCTAGTGTTTTATAAGTATTGGACTTGTATATGAGCCCGGTTTGATTCAGAAGTTTCCGGCACGATGAAAGCACATGATAAACACCTCTAATAGAAGGTTAAGAATGATTATATCAATTTACGAAAATATCAGTTTTGTTCTGGTCACACCGGCTGGTCATGTTCACAAAATCATTCCATCAAAAATAACTTTATAAACGTGTGTTACTGGGATTTTAAGTATATTTACAAAATCGTGACTGAATGTATGGGTACATATTCCAAAAGTAAAATAAATTCCAATAATAAAATAATTCAGAGAAAATCAGCTCAATGATTAGAATATAAAAATCTGTTGAAACTATTTAAATGCTATAAAATTAATTCTTTTTAACTCCGATCTGTTGCTCCCCGCTAGGGAAAATCGTCGCTTATGGACTTTTTCAACACCCAAGTTTTGGCTATTACTATTACACCAGTATGGTCGATCACTGGACCATAATTTGTGATTTGGAAAGTTTTCGTAAAAATCAACAGTTATGAAATCAATAATTGACCATTCTGACATAATCGTCATATTAGATTTGGGGCTCAAATTATGCCCAACACCTATCCGACCTCGATAAGATTTTACAACGCCAATTTGGAATAATCGAACCGACCTCATATTGGAGCACAAAGGAAAAAGATCGTGCTTGCAACCGCTAAATTCGATATGGCACAAATACATCTTCCAATTCTCCGGATTCTAGCAAATTTGAAAAAACTAACACGATCGCAGGTGCTCTCTAACTCCGTGTCAAAAAGGTTTTTATTTACCTTAACCATCGCTCAAACTATACACATCTCGAATTATTTCAAACGCGACATACTAACAAATCATTGTGATATTTTTAAAGTCAATTAATTTGATTCATTTGCTGCAAGAAGTAATAATATTGATTGAGCGATAGTTTCATTAAATTAGTCCTTACACAAACACATATAAAAAGACGCACATAATTTCTATAATGTCAATTTATACAATAAAATTACTTAGTACTCATAAGTATTTGTTGGAGTTTGGCATTTTTAATTTTCTTTTACACTTCAGATCTTCTGAAATCATTTTGATCGTATATAAATAGAATTTAATTTATTAGCATTTATTTAAATAGTCTTTTTGCTCAAACAACTGGTAGATTTAACTCTCCTTATCGACGTGTATTGTTGGGGTAAAGTTGACAAGTTTATTTCCTCAGTGGTATAACAGGCTGAGGAGATGCTTTGGCAAATTGGACCCTGAGATCTCAGATTTGATTTCAAGTAACACCTAAGTCAATAAATATCTATATTTTTCAAATATTTTTTCTGTCTGGTAATACAAGAATGGCTCCAAAGAAGTATGTTATGGTACACCAAATCACAAGTATAACTTACTTAGCTTGTTTCCTGATTCAAAAAAATGCATATTGACAAAAGGGATCATCTCTTTTGAAAATAAAAACATTAATGACATTAAAACTCCAAGGTACAAGCGCTATTATTAACTGTGGTGAGCTAAGCGTATTAAATTTTTTAGTAACAACATCGTTCAAATTCAAGTTTTAATTCAAATTCAGTAACTAGTATTAAAAATAACAAAAAATAGCTGCGATGTATGTGATCAAGATTCATAAAACAGTTATTTTAACACAACGGCATTCATTAAGTACAATAACTAAGCGTACAATCCTTAAAATTGCAAGATCAACCTAATCGAGAAACCTAAGCGGCTCATAGATACACGACTGAGTTGTAGAACGAACTAGGTTTACTACACGACAGTTCATATTAACGCCTGTAATTAACCAAAAAATACACATCACGTATACATACATAGTTAAATGTGAGCACACAGTATTAATGTTGTTAATGTTGCGTTTGTGGTTTACTTGAATCTGGCAAATGCCGAGCTGAGCTCGTTGATGGCCGCGTTGGTGACGGCCTGGCCCACCGCCTGGTTGATCTGCTGCCGCATGTGCGGGGGCATCTGGTTCATCGCGCCGGCTGCACCGCCCGCGCTAACGCCGCCGGGCCTCCTATTCGTTCATCATTACATAATAGTCGGCGTTAGTGTAGAACCTTGCAACTACATTTTTGATGAAATAGTTTTTTCGTCCAAATTGCTACATGTAGTATATAGTAGTATATACTTGTAAATAATTTGACAAAAAAAATTACACCGAAAAATTTAATTACAAGGTCGCACTGAAACCGAGGATATAGGAACAATTGGGTAGGTGAAACATTTTACAATAAATACTAAAACCATGTCCATATAAAATAGCGGCTATTATGAATCACTCGTTATCATCTTACTTTTGAAATACCCTAGTGGAAAAAATGAAAGGATTAAAGTTTACATTTTTTTTTGCGATTTTAAAATGGCTGTATCTTTGTTAAAAATGGCCATATCGGAGTCATAAAAAAACATTTAAAAAAAAATCAAACAACAAGTATTCATCCTAATTCATCATTCGTATTCAGTATCACATCCTAATGAATACCAAAAAGAAAAAAAAACATTTTCTTATCTTTTTTTTTGGTCCACGGCCTTGAAATTTTTTTCCGACTAAACCACTGTAAAGATCGGATAGGTTATTTATCCCGCTATAACTTATTTTTTATAACCCCTGGGACGATCATTTTTCGCTAAGCTATCGAACTTTGAATGGAAATGGATAATTTCGCCTTTGATCATCGATATCTCAGCGACAAATGGTTGCACAGAAAATTGAACATGGGTTACAAAAGCATAGACAAATTTTCTACAAGGTTTGGGCAAACTTTTATCAAAAAAACATGTTTCCATTCTTAACATGATTTTGAAAAATGTGGAAAAAATGGGCTTTTGTAGGTTTATTGGAAAATCACGCGCTGAGTTAAGAGTATTGAGTTAACGACTAATGTTGAGAGTGCCATCTCCAGAAAATATACCAATAAGAAACCTACAAAGTTTCAATTCGAACTGTTTCATTCGATCGAATTTTTGAAGAAAATGAGGATTACTTTTTTCTCTTAACTGCTCATAATCTCTAAAAAAATAGAAGAAAATATAAAAATTATCTCGACTTTTTCGCCTTTTTTTTGCGACCAGCGTTTAATGTTATGTTTTTATCCCAAGATCTTAACAACACTTACCTAACAATAGACTTCAAGCTTTAAATTACTTTTTTTGTCTCCGATACGGCCATTTTTAACAAAGATAAAAGCCATTTGAAAAATCGATGATAAAAATAATTTTAATTACTATTTAAACTATAATAAAACACTATTTCACTCGTTAAAGATTCGTCACAACTGGCACAAATTCTACGAGGCTTCGGCGTTTTGTAAGATGATAACAAGTGTCTCGGTTAATTTTACTGTCAACTACTCTATTACACAGACAAACAATTATATTTATAAATCAAACTTGTGAAATAAATAACAATTTCACTATATACCAGAGTGAATTTTAACATCTATTGTAAACAGACACTTAATCCAGTATAAAAAAAACTAAACACAAGTGCAAAATATAGTACAAAGTATATCGTGGCCTGTTTTTACGTAATTGAGTGAATGGCGTACTTTATTGTTTGTAAAAAGTCAATACAATAAATGTGTTATCACACAATTATAGAGGAATATACAAATGTGCTCTCACAGCTTCTCTGTAAGACATTTTCAGGTTAAATGTAACTGCCATAATTTGATATAATTAGGTAGAGAGTTTCATAGACAGCAAAGCATATAGTAATACAATAGTATGCTTACAGGGCAACTGTGAACAGTGCACTAAAAACAATAGATCTTAGTGTTTTAAATCAAACAGCGCACTTGACCAAGTAAACCAACTTTAAACACGTCAAATAGATTACTATTTCTTCTTGTTATTTTAATTAATTAGTCACAAAGCTTAAAAGGTAATAGTCGAAGACCACACACAAAGTATTGAAACTAGGCATGCATATTATAATATTTTAATAGAATATTCAAGTTAATAAGTTATACGTTACAACTTACGAATTATTATTAAAACATGTAATTTTCAGCAGATAGGTAGAACACGTGACTCATCTCAATTTACCATTATTTATATTTAATATAGTTTTTTCAACAAGTTTATCATAAGACTCTAGTAAAATGGTCGTAAACGATTCGTCTCGCTGGAGGCAGTCTTATTGTTTTCGATGACTCCACAACCTTATACCACAAAAATATACCTCTAAAGTTACTGCTCACGTAATACCAGTAATACAGACGCAATAAATGTGAAGACGGTGTTGTTTGTATGTTTGCTTACTCCCTTTTTACGTTTCTGAAACGCGACGAGACGAGTAAAAGTGACGGACTGATTTGACAGAAATATCATGTTTTGAGTGGGAATCAAATCCACAAACACTGCGTTCTAAGGCGACCAACGTGATATTGCGCCGCGCCTATTATGTTATTAGAACGATTAAACAAGTTAAAATTTGTTTACAAAGGACATTGCCCCGTTTGTTAGGAGAGCTAGGCTTCATATAAAATAGCACCAGGCCATTATGATTTTTTCACTATTACTATTAGTAGTAGAAATGAAACTAAGTATCACATAGAGTAAAAATATTTATATCCTTGCTCCAGGTTTAAGAGAAATCTTAATTTTTCTAATACAATATTTGTTAGAAAGACAGATTCAAAGTTACAACGTTCAAAACTAGATGACGCTGTTCGTTATTACACTATGGTTTGCTGTCTACCACTGTCATATTAACTTTGTTTAAAAAGTTTTGCTTTTTATAACCACGGTGGCAATATATGTGTAGTACATATCAATCGTATGTGTTTTATTTGTGGTAATACATAAGTGAGTTCAACAGTCAACAATATTTGGAGTTATTGAATATTGAACTGAAGAGTAAAAATCTCAGTCACTAAAAACATAAAAGTCAAGATACAAAACGTCGACTTTCATAGCGGAATACAAAAATACGTTTATGTAATGACAATTTCTATTTTGGATTACCAAAAATGCTATAAATTTATTATGATGACGTAAAAAGAATATGAAATTTTAGAAAGATTATTGTTAAAGTTCGTCCGATTTCAGAGGGGATCCAAAATGAACAATGTCCTTTGCTTCGATGGCATCAACCTGAGCACACATCGACAGATTAGCTGAGCAAGTAATTCCCACAGACACATTCTTTACGCTTATTAGTCGCCGCCTCGTTTCAAAAATCGATCCAGGAAAATTATAAAATTATCAATTTCTTTCCCTACTACAATAATACTTCAAAGACCCAAAGATAAAAATAAAAATAATAGTTTCATCCCGGAAAACCTATAGTATCAATTATATATTAGGAAAGTAATGTTTCATAGAATAACGGCTGCCCCACAGGAGACTTAAAAGCGGATTATTACAATTCAATACAATCGTTATACTACGAATAGGTAATGATATAATTTCCACTATTATTTTATGGAAGCAACATTATTTCAGACGTATCTTTTGTATTTCATTTATTTATATCACTAATAATAATATTGTATATAACATATGTATAATTTATTTATAATTTTTATCCCGATAGTTGTTAACTTACTACAATAGAAGGCAATATTCATTGTTTGCGTACTCTTACGATAAACCCAAATGTGCTATAATCATAGGCCCGTATTCTAGAACAATACCCATGAGCAAAGCGAGAAAAGATGATAATCCATCCAAATTAAAAAGTATACTCAATGTTATTTTTGCATTTGATGCGTGAATTTGAACGCTGCTGATTATCTATGCAGTTTTATTTAACAAAATGTACAATATTAGTTAAAAGTAAGCAAAAGAGAATGTGGAAAATCTCATCTGTTTATTAAATATGACTGTTCGAAATGCCACAAGAACTACAATTTTACTGAGGGTAGATTTTCACAAGTGATAAATCAAATAAGATCTCATTGAAAAGCCTCCGTTACCAGGCCATCAACCCGTTTAAAAAATTTAATCGAACGCATGAGACTGCGCTACACTTCAATTTGATTCTATATTTGAATTTTGTTTCATGTCTGATTACCATTCTAGAATATGAACCGTATTGGCATCCTACAGCATCCCACTGTAGTAAATTAACAATTCCATCATAGTTAGTACCTTATGTTCGTACGTAAATTATGTTAGTTAGTTAGTTATTGGGGCTCCCCGGGGGTGCACGCTTAGCGCCGCCTGCGAAAACAACCACAAACTTCTACAATCGCTATAACGTTTCTTGTTAACAACTACTAATATTAATCACAAAACAGTAATATAAAAGAAGCTAGTTTTGATCATTATATGCAAAGTAAATATTTTAGTCTGAGAATACTATGTAAGCGTTATGAATTTTTTATTCCTAGTTTTAAGTCGGACATTTCTCAGAGTCAAACCTCGATAGAGTTAAGCAAGCCATGAATTTTTATATTTGTTTTAAAAGGTAATTTAAAATATAAATTATTTTAAACCTCTAAGTATTAGAAATCTTCAAATAAAACGGTAGTTCTTTCCTTTTTCTTCCAAAAATGTATGTGACTATTAAAATAACCATAAGATATAAATCTTTAATGTCTAGTCGCAGTCTTTATATCAGTTGTATACACCATCACAAATTTTAGTTAAAGACAATAAATATTGTGGTAACCATACATATAAATAACTATATCGATATATACCTTATATACCATCTAATATAATAAAATATATATATTTATCAAGCATAATATAACAAATTATGGCTGTTACATCACCCACACAAATGCTGTTTTATTCACCATTTAATTAAAGCAAAGCTCAAAACAGTTAAAGTACCAATAAAAGAAAAAACTTTGTTTCTTTTTTAAATAACAAAAATTATGGATAACACAAGTTTCCTACAAATATTAACTTTGTTATAATGTAATAACAAATTCTTGTAGAGTCAAACCATAAATTATTATTATTTTATGGTAATTATACTATTTCCATTTCTTTATTTTCTCGATGACAGTTCTAATTTGACAGTTGTAGTGTTGTGACCAAATAAGTAATGATATCGATCGCACATATTTATTATGTTTTGAACAAAGACAAATACAACAAAAATATTCAAATATATTTTTTCAAGCTGGGAACACTCAATGGCCCACCGCCATTTTTTTTTTTTTGTTTTAATCTGTCAGTCGCAACAAGACGGTCGTGCTATATAGTCACTACATTTCTGTTCGCTGAGTTTTTTCACATTATCCATACGTTACGTTGTGTATTTTGTGTTCCTCCGTGTTGACTGCTGCCCAGCTGTCAAATATCAAAATGCCTAAAGAATCTGTTCTGAAAAGGCAGGCGAGAGAACTGGTGATCAAGGTTCGTAATAACTTTGAAGCAGAGTATCAAAATAGTAGCCCGCTATTACCACTGTCGCAAGTGCAAGAGCGTGTTGCGGCCGCATTAAGAATTAGTGGACCTACTGTTTCAAAAATTACTACCAAAGCTTACGGTACAAGCGGCATGCAGGAAAATAAGCTTCGTACGCCGAAGAAAATACCCCAACCTCGTCGTGTGACATCGGTTGACAACTTCGACGCTGACTCTATTCGCCGTTATATATATGACTATTACTTTCTCAAAGAAATTCCAACAATTAAAAAACTTGTTGTTTCTTTACGTGAATGTGGTTTGTTCCATGACCAAAAATCGTCATTAAGCTTGGTTTTGAAAGAAATTGGATTTTCTTATAAAAAATCGGACAAACGTAAAATATTGATGGAGTGTCACGACGTTGCTATGGCTCGCTGCGAATTTTTGATTGAAGCCAAAAAGATATCAGATTGGTCAAATGTTATTTTCACTGACGAGACTTGGTTAAATGCAAACCACATAGTATCTAAGAACTGTACTGACGATACCGCCGCTTCCACTAGTTCAGTGCCAATGGGAAAAGGTGAACGCCTTATCATATGCCATGCAGGGTCAACGAAAGGATTCGCGTCAGATGCTTTACTGGCCTTTAAATCCAAGAAAACAGTGGACTACCACGAAGAAATGAACGCGGAGATTTACGAAGGATGGTTTAAAGAAATGGTGCAATCTCTAGAAGAACCGTCGATAATTATTATGGACAACGCTACATATCACTCCAGACAAATTGATAAAATGTCGACGCAGGTTAATAAAAAACAAGAGATAATTGACTGGCTACAACGTCATGGCAAAAATGTGGATAATACAATTAGTGTTAAAAGTACAATTAGTGAATATTTTAAAATCGAAAAAAAGCCTCCCTAAAAGATATATTACCGACGAAATAGCTGCCGAATGTGGCCATTGGGTTCTTCGACTTCCGCCGTATCATTGCCAGTACAATGCTTAAGAACTAATATGGGCACAAATCAAAGGACACGCCGCTCGAAACAATACCCATCCCCCTTTTACGGCAAACAAAATGTTAGATTTATTAAAATTGCATGTGCGGAAGTAACCGCCGAACACTGGGAAAAAATTGTGAGAAGAACCCAAAACATTATAGCGTCGGATTGGGAAATTCATGTGGCATTCGATAATGTAGAAGTACAAGAATATATAATAAATGTTGGGGAGAGCTCATCGAGTGACAGTGACGATTCATCAGATTTTGATTAAAATAAATAAATAAAGAATCAATAAAATATAATTACATCTTGTAATGAAATGTAATATTAGTTAATAAATTTGTACAAAATTATCCGGCAATAGTTTAGGTTCTTACACTTTGTAAAAAAATATCGGGTCTGTTATCGTGTTACGCTTATCGATAGCTCCATCCTTATCAGTTTTTCCGACTCTACTATGACCATGTACGTGCGTAAGCGTCATATGTGTATTAAATAATGTATACATAATGTAAAAAAGACGCTCGTTCAAGGTTCCAGAGGAGCTGTCATCGAGAAGATAAAGAAATGGAAATAGTATAGATAAATTTTTTCACATATTTTCTTTGTTGCTATATATACATGCAAATGTATATATAGCAACCAAGAAAACTCGTGATGTTTCCATTGGTGAAAACTATACAAGACCGTTTTATTTGGAACTTGATTGCACTAACTAATACTTCAAGTTGCTCCTAGTTGGTCATTAACTGTCACTATTTCATTGCATATTTTAAACACTTACATAATTTAGAATATTAATAATCACGCGTTTTGTTATTATATTACATTTTTAATTTCGAGGCCTTAAAAATATAGTTGTAACCCCCTTTTAACTGATTTAAGCAGACGTTTTTACTCTGACGTTTCAAGCATTATTACGCAACAGTATTTATAGAATATACTAGCTGTATTGAAGTAAACAAAAGAATCAACAAACAATTCAATTGATTACAAACTTATTGAGCACGAAACTTGTTTATGGATCAAGCAAACCAAACTCAAGCACCCATAGATTGTCTAAGGCCACTATATCTTATTATTCATTCTTTTATCTTGTCATCGGTAGAAAACTGGCATTACTTATACGAGTTTGTCTTTTAACCAGAGTGGTAAGGCAAATTAATGAAAAGTAAGATATAGAAACCCGGAAAACAAATAAAAAAAATATGAACGAAAAACAAATGTATATCAAAATAACATATCGAGGGGAAACGCTGTTTTTAGGCAACAATAACTGTCGGCGTCGATGCAGGACGATGTAACTATATTTTTGGTGATATTGTGTTTTACGTCAAATTATTACAATACAGTATAATATAATGTATTTGTTTGCTTATTAATAAGTATTACCATATATAACAATTAAGACGAAAAAAAAGTTGTTATAAGGTACTGCACTGACACCGGAGATATGTAGTTTATTGTTGATATCTATTTTTGAATCTTTTGAAACTTTAAAGTTAGACTCTTCTCTGGAAAATTCCAATAGTCGCTTAATGGCTGGTTCTTATACGTTACTACTCATTCACTTGCCTTAGAATTTGTAAAATTTTGATATGGCGTGTATAGAGCTTATGCCAAATTTAAAGCGATAGTAGGGCTAATGAACGATCGGTAAGATATAGGAACCGGCCATAAAACTAATACCCTTTCACTCCTCCATATGTATATAATGTAGTTTCTTACAGACAATAGGTAGCATTGACATTTGTATGTATTAGTTAGTGCAATAGAAAGAGGATACTGTGAAACGAAAGAGACCCTGAAATTGAAAATCTGTCTAGGATTGTCGTTAGCGTGGAGTGGTACTCACGTGGGTATGAGGGGGGCTGGCAGGCCCGCGCCGGGGACCGGTCGCCCGGCGGGGGGCGGCGGGGCCACGCCGCCGGGGCGGGAGGGCAGCGGGGGCGCCGGCCGCCCCGCCACACCCGCGCCCGCGGGCGGAGGGGGCGCCCCGCGCTGGCCCAATGAACCTACCCAACAAACGAAACATATAGAAAGCTTTTTATCGCAACTTCATACGCCTTCTTCGTCCATTATTAATATCTAGCAACGATAGAATATTTAAAACTTTTCAAGTGAAATCTTCTTCGAGTGCGCTGAACGCTTTATTTTACGGGTATTGAATGAGACTGAGCAGTCACGCATCACGCCGGTTCGTATATCATGCCGAGCGTTCATTTGCCCTACTATCGATTAAAATTTGACATAGGCTTCATTACAAATAATGACAAAATTTAACAGATGGTAAAGCAAGTAAATGAATAGCAAAATATAGGAACCGGCTCTAAGGAAGCGAGAGTACTATACTATACTATAATCGCTCGGCGAGCGTTACTCGCCCTTATAAAGTTTTCTTCTGTTGTTTTTTGATCGTTTGAGCTAGTACAGTTTTGTATCTTAACATCTTTTTTTTTGGTCTGCCTTTACCAATATCATTTTTCCAAATATTTTTTCACTTATTTTCATCTTCTTTATTACAAACTCACATCACCTACGCTTAAAGTCACGGATGCAACTTTCTTGTGTACTCGTTTCTCATCTTATTAATTCCCTTAACACCACAGATGCAAAGTGGTAATGTGTAATGACTTTAGCCTTCTTATTGAGAAATAATTATATGTTTTTTAGATCCCAAGCAAGGCAGATAGGCTGATGTCTCATATACATTATTTAAATATACACGCAACTAAAATGCGCTGATGTTAGTTTTATTAATTTTTATACCTTGTCATTTTAATTATAATGTAATTGTTAAATTTCTAATATAAATAAATTATTGTTGCCCTACTGCTTCATCTGGGATAATGTTCCAGTTATAAACTGTTTCACGCTAATGTAGCAATGGATTAACACGTAATTTGTGATGCGATATTATTAATAGTTGTCAATGACGTTAAATGTATGTATATACATTAATGTAGCTATTCATTAACGGCGTTATTTTAACGCTATAAATAAGAAACATTGAATGTGGCCAACATTCAATAATTTTAACACTATCCCAGATGAAGCCCGTGCATTATGAACACTGACAACAGCAGAGGTGTTAACTTTTGTGTTGTACGCACCCTGCTGCGCGGGCGCCGCCCTCCTCGGGCCGCCGGGCGACGGCGGGGACAGCCTCGGGTTGGAGTCGAGCCGGCTCTCGAGCCAGTCGTTCTTGACGGGCGGCGGCACGGGCGTGCTCACGGTCGCCATCGACACGTCGCCGATTATGTGCAGCGCCTCCTTGCACGCGTGGTACATGCGCAGCATCTCCTCCCGCTTCAACGCCTCCTCGGGGGACTCCTCCATCATTTGGGACTGAGGAAGAGTGATTCGTTTTGTTAGAATAAAAACTGATTTACATCACACCATTACACATCACACTCCAGATCTCATTAAAGTATCGTTATTATCTGCTATGTGCTTTTGGTCTTTTTTTAAATGTCATTACGTATTTTAACCAAACATATATATGGTCAACCAAGAAAGTCCTTTACCACTCTAATATCAAATATCATTTGCACCTCATAGGATGGCAAGGTGTACTATCCTGTAAAATCTATGTGAAAGTCACAAAACTTCAAAATATAGTCCAATTCCAAAATTCGGCATTAGTAAAAATTGTTGTCAAAATTGGTAAAGCATTTTCTTGGCCGACTATACATAAAAGAAACTGCTGCACGATATTGAGCATATAACACATACAAAAATGCTATGTCCAACAGCGAGATTGCTGGCGAAGCAAAATTCTAAAATATCTCAAAATTATACTTTTACACATAGGGGGGAATATTAGTTCGAAAACAATTACAAAACCGATGAATAATTAAATTATTAATTATTATATAGTGTTTTTCTAAGGATTTCCTTCTTCTAAGTCGTTTCCTCACTGCTGACGATCCTGACTTTGATGGCAGCGAATAATTGCTCTCCTCCACCGAAATCGGTTTTGAGCACGGTAGAGGGCCAAATTTATCTATATGTCCAGCTAGTCAGCCACCTGGTCAATACACCCGCCGTTTGGATATTCTACTACGAGGTCTCTTGCCTTCAACTTTCTCCTAGAACACAAGTCACAAGTCTTTCCATGTTGTCTGGATTATTGCAAGCTATGTGGCTAAAGTACTTCACTATCCGTTGTCAGCATAATGCTGATAACGTCTAGTGATCTACATTATTGAGTTCTCCCAGTATGGAGGCATTCGTTCGGCGAGCTGTCCACGGAATTTTTAGCATTCGACGCCAACATCACATTTCAAAGACGTCAATTTTGTGTCTGTCTGATGCCTTTACAGTCCAAGTTTCCGAACCGTACAAAAATATGGGGATATTGTAAACGGTCTACATTTCGTAGTTATGTAATGGTGCCGTGTCAAGGAGAGTGTTGAAGCGATCGATTATCATTATTTTGGTCTTGGACTTGTTGATTTCAAGACCAATATCTAGACTGGTTGGTTCAAGCCGTCGAAGTAATTCCGCCATTGCAGTTATCGTGGTGGCGAAGAGCGTGGCGTCAGCATATCAAGTTTGATATGTCGACTCCACCAAATCTCATTCCATCTTCCCATCCTTCTAAGGTCTTCCGCATAATATATTCCCCATAGATATTGAAAAAGATGTGAACTCCTCTTTCAAACTTGTAATTACCTGACTGTTTTTAATTTAGTATGACAGTGCCATAACCTTTAGCCTCAAAAACTTTAGCATTATTGGCATGAATATAAATAATAAATTTTGTTGTGCAGTTTTAATCGCATAAGTGAATAATTTATTATTAAAATAAACAATAGTTAAAGAATGAATATCAAATAATATGATAATCTTTTTATCCTCAGGCGAGAAAATTAAAAACACATGTCTCGTTTAATTCTGCAATATACTAACTGTAAAGTTACTAAATCCTATTGGTCTTATTCATATTGAGTTAGAGTAAGTTTATAGGCTTTTTTAAGGTTCTTAAAAAATATACTTACACTAAACTTACAAAGCCTAAATGGCGCTCTGTTGTTCGTGCCTATCCCGCAAGGGAACTGGCGTGAAGTTATGTATCTATGTAAACTTACAAACTTACTCTAACTCAATATGGATAAGACCGTAAAAGTGTAACAATATTCTTACCTGATCACCGGAAGCATACAAATGTGCAAGTAGTTCTCCATTAATGAAGTCTTTGGCATTATTAATGATCAACATCATGATCGTCTTGGGCACGAGATCTCGCGTCGTCTTGGTCACGATGCGCATGTACGAATCCACCAGATTCCTGATGGTCTCCACTTGCCTCTCTAACTGTGGGTCCATACTGCTAGTCCCCATCGAGTCAGAGCTCTGGAAAACACAATTGGCCCTTGTTCTTCACTTAGCAATTTTAGTATTCACTTGGCAACTTTTGTGTTCACTGAGCAACTTTAGGTTTCACTGAGCAACTTTAGTATTCACTTGGCAACTTTAGTATTATTATCCTTTATAATTTTGCATAAGATTGGATTGAATTTTATTTATATCACCTCTTAAGTGTGTCATATCACTTTTCGTACGCGCGTATTACCTAAAAGGTACCAAAAATTAAACCAAGATCTTAGCTACAGCGCATTTTAGATCAAATTTAATTCTACCTCTTCTCATTTCTTGTCCGTAAAAATTATCACACAGTATTTCTATTAAACTTTTCTGAAATTACCTCATAGTGATTAATATTATTAAAGGTAAACTCTCTTCGGGATTTATAGATGTAGATATTTTAAACTGCATAATGTGTATAATTGTGTACATTAATAAATGTATAAAAAAATCACACAATAAACTGAATTTCGTATTAAACTAATTCTACGTTTAATCAAATCCTATACTACTCATCAAATATTTTGTAGGCATAAATTTGCCAAAATTTCTTTTTTATCACCCAGAACAGAAAGAAGCAAAATATAACTCAATCCATTCTCGACACTTTGATGATCTGCTTTTAAATACTATATGACTGTTTCGTCATGGTTAATTGCAATTGATGTTTGGCCTAGCTTACATTTGGCTGTTTGTTAAATACATGCGTGTTACTGTATTTACTCAGCGAGAAGAATGACGGCATCTATTACCTAAGCGGTTAGAATAAACCTTAAGGTCTAAATGTTAGTATAGTTTAAGTTTCGCTTTGATAACATTAGCCAAGTTTTAGACGCAGCTTTCTCAATAGCGCATACTCACCGCAGTCCCATAATGACAATTAGTCTCACAGAAACCGATACGATAATCGCTACAAACGGAATAAAATAGAAAACAAAACCAAAACCAAACAGCGAACGATTCTTTCAATGTCAGAATTGAAGTTTTAAATGAATTGAAAAGATTATCAATGCAGCACATGCACAAATGCATGATAATGATTCGATTCCAACGCCTAATACTGCACATCACCCAATTCATAATTCAAAAAAAATCCAGCATACAAAGCTTTTATAACTCGAGTGACTTACTCTTCTTTTATTTCCACCCAACCCCAGGGAAGGCAGAAATAACTAAAAATAAAACATAAAACATGCTAAAACAATATTGAAACATGGACATTATAATTTTTAACACTCATAAAACAGGTGTGGACTAACAGAATAACACTACGTTATTATCTAAACGACTTTACACGAGATTGATTGTTCGACATTTACATGTTTATGATTTAATGATATTATTCAGACTTAAGCCGGGCTTTTATGTCTTACTCGCCATTCGTGTACCTTACCAGTGGTAGAAAATTGACAACTTGTATGAAAATGTCAAATTTTATCTAGTAATAAGGCAGATGAATGGGTAGTAAGATATAGGAACCAGCTGTTAGTGACTGTGTAATCAGCTGCATGTGAATTGTGAAACCTTTAGCAACATAGCAGTCTACATGCCTCATGCTACATGTTATTCCTGTAATATAGTTGAAGGAATTATGATGATATATCTATATTAATAGCCAAACAATGTCTACAAAGGAAATCAACCAATAGTCCAGAACACCAGTATTGGCCACACTCATGTAAAACCAACGAAGAGTGTTGTTTGTGTATTTGTATGTTGTTTTTATGTAGACAAACCTCATTTCCTTCACTCTGAATAGCATGGTAAAACAACAGAATATATAACATAAAAACTGACATATACTGTAATATTGGGTATATGTTCATAATACCATACAAATATTTTGTTATTTTCATATAAATACATCATAATTAAAATAGGACTATAGCAATATATTTAATAAGCTTGTAAGAACTTAATACCATAGTGAAGAATAAATTACTATTAAAACAATGGAAAAGGGAAATAAATATAAGACAGGCAGAACGCAAATAGAAAATATCGATATTTTTATAAGTACCTCGTCACCATTAGCTGCCTCAGAAGTCTTCTCTGGATAGACTCCAGCGCGTAGGAGCGACGCTTTCCACGAATCGACGTCGTCTTGTGTCTCGCACGACAACTCTAGCTGCTTGAAGTCCTACGACACATACAAATGAAATAGTGGTATGAATATTATATCAACCACACCTGCTCGGAAAGTGTATTAGAATTTTATTAAAAAATTGGGAGAACATATTTAATAGAAATCCATCATTAACATGTCCGATTTGGGAAGAAAAATATACAAAAAGCAATTGACGTACTTTTTTAAAATTTTGGGTGATATCACACAGTAAACTATTTTATTATTATCATGACAAAAAAGATTGTTTTTAAAATTCTATAGCCATATAGGAAAATAGATCCCTCATAAGATCATGATATCCGTCCATCAATGACTTTTTCACATATTGTGCGTTAACCGACACGCACTTGGCATATTTATTTACTTTCCTCTTAGGTGCAGTATAAATTACTGTTTATTACTCGGAAGGTAGTAAGATTCCCAAGTCGTGTGTTTTGTGGCCCTCAGCTACGCTTTTCGTCTAAAACTACGCACTGCTTTTTCCCCCTTCATAGACCAGTGTATCTATAACATTATAAAATTCTAAAAATGCCGTTCCTGTACATTGAAGCTATTTAAAAATAAAACAACTGGAATACACTATATAAACAATGGAGAATACGATACATTTTTTTTATTTCTTGTCTGTTTGTAGGTTTGTCTGCTCGTCTGTTTGTTTATGATTCACGTATAAACTACTCGGCCGATTCCAATGCTGTTTTTGCTGATCGATAACAAATTCTTAGACTTAAAATCTGCGCTACTTTTTATCCTGAGAATATCGCGGGAATTTTTCAGGGAATGATTTAAAATAATGAATTCAAATATGATTTTGTCACTGAGCAATAACAAATTTTATGTAATAAATGTGTAATGGTTTCTATCCCAGGAATCCCGCGGGAATTTCGAGTCAAGCGTGGACGAAGTCGCGGGCATACTCATTTTACTATAATACACTTGCATAGTAAGTACTTCAGACTGGCTAAAGTCGGCCACACTGTGTCAGTATGGCTCAGTTTGATAATAATTATAATTCGGGAGATAGATGGATATAATATATATATTCTTGTCTTGTAAATATAGATTTTCGGCGTGAAATATTTTCCGTTTCAAATATATTTGTATCGTAATTAACATGGTGATCGCTTAAATAGTGTAAAATTTGATGCGCTGTATGTAGTGCCAATTAGTGCGACTTATAGATGGTGGTCTATATAAGTTTATTTAGTTATATTTTGGTGTGGGATGCGACTTGCGTAGACACGTTGACCGCATCCCATTTACCAAACACGTCTAGATCAGCCGGTTCAGCGGCGGAAACAGCCGAATCACTCAAGCGGCGCAAATATGCAACCCTCACTGAGAGTTATATGTTTGTGCCGTTTGCTTTCGAGACGCTTGGACCGTGGGGTCCTGAGGCCATGAGCCTCTACCAACATTTATCGAAACGACTCATTGACTCTTCGGGTGATCAGAGGGCTGGTGCTTACCTCGGCCAACGGATCAGTATGGCGATCCAGCGAGGAAACGTAGCCAGCCTTCTGGGCACCTTGCCCATAGAAGACGGTGATCTAGGCTCAGTATTCTACGTACAGTCTGTCTTGAGGGATTATGAGTAGAATACAATACAAATAAGTTAAGATTTCTTGCGTTGTATTCGACTATGTGTAATTTAATAAATATTTAATGATGTTGTTCTAATCTATACATATAATAAAGTTATATTTTTGTCTGATATGATTTCTAAATATTTTTTGAAAAAATAATATGACCAAAAGTGAAAGAACAATGACGCCTGAAGACAACTATTTTATATACGGATTCAGAGATAGTAAATATATTTTTTTTTTACTGGACGACTGAATAATATTACATTTCAATGCTATTGCCGCAATAGAAAAACATAGAATTACCTTATAAACATTCCTGCCTTCGGGATTGAAGAGCGCGAACATATGCCTGCGCGACATGAAGCCCTGTTCGACGTCCCTCAGTTTGAGCCCGTCGAGGGGCAGCATGTACTTCTTGTCGCGCTCCTCCTCGTCCTTGTACCAAGACATGCTTTCAGACGTAAGGACGAACCAGTAGTCGCGGGAACCACCTGTAAAAATCATTCAAGTCATAACCGACACTGTTAATGTTATATCAATTGTCGCAAGGGAAAAAGCATCATTATTTAAAAAAGCAAGAAAAAAGCGTAACTTTTTCTTCTTATAATCCTTGACCTTTTTTAAATACAGAAAAGGGTATCGCATTGTACACTCACGGAATTAAAATGTTAGTTAGTCACCTTAGAGTCGACTTTGCTTGCACAAGCACAAGAAACAGGACAGTCAACATTTTAATCAATATTACGTTTATAAAATACTAGCTGTGCCCGCGACTTCGTCTGCGTGGATTTTTTTTCCTTGGAATCCCAAAAAAAGGTAGCCTAAGTTACTACTTATAACATCAGCTGCCTATTTTACTATTTTTTTAATAAAGTTTTACATCTCTTAAACAATTTTCTTAGACAAGATAGAAAATCAAACAACTGTGATCTAAGTAATCTTAAACTTTATTGTGAAACAGTCAAACATAATTATCTGGGGAATAGTCTGTTCTGTGACTTAGTTTGAAAAGGTAACATGTGCTCGCGGAACGTTAAATGAATCAATTTGAAAACTGGCAAACCATTTCATACCACGACTGTACAATGTCGTCTTATCACTGGGAGCGATTTCTGCCAGACAACGTTTGGATGGGCAGAAAAATTGTAGGGAAGATATACGACGGATATTAATATATAAATAGATTTCACAGAAAATAATAACATATAATACAAATATTGCCTTCAATATAGATCATAAAACATTTAACAATAAATTACCTTTCATAATGCCCAAATTGTGTATGCACATGTATCCTTTCCTAATAACTTGATTTCCAAGTGCGCGGTGACCTGATTTCGTTGAATTCTCCGATTGATTCTGAGCACTGAGAAAAAAAAATTGTAAACATTATTATTTTTTTAAACATTTAAGTTAATTAAATTGAATACTCTACATACTAACTTTTTAAGCTTGCTGTTGTCGCCTGTAATGGTGACAGCTTTTTGAATGGTATTACTGATAACAATATATTTGAATTTGTTAATGTGTCATATTGGTGAATGGTGATAAATATAATAAAACATGAGTTGGGTTGGCAGAAATGAAAGTTCCTGTATAATAATGGCCAATTCATACATTAGTTCTCAAAACCCGTGACAGTGACCAATACAATAGGGCTGTGGACACATGTTGCAAAAAATTCTAATATTTTTATATATAAAAGAGCCGGCGTTAAAATAACATCTCATCATCTGAGACTGCGACGTTTTATAAGTTAACTAAGATATGCCTGCTACTTCTTCCACGCTTGACTTGAAATTCCCGCGGGAGTCCCGGGACACAAATTAACGCAGCGTTTAAAACATAATGTAACCTATTGTTTTAGTGAAAACTGTGTCGAAATAAGCTAATTTTTTTGCACCCGAACAACTACAAACCGCTCCCGGGAAAATTCCCACAGGATTTCTGGGATAAATAAATGACACATTTTATTACCTAAAATCTGTGAAAAATTTACATTGTGATATTGATTTTTTTTAATCTGGTGTTTTAAATCATCCCCAGAAAAATTATCAGGATAAAAAGTACAGATTTTAAATCTAAAAATTTGCTGTCGATCAGCGATAACCACATCGAAATCGGACCAGTAGTTTTTACGTGAATCCCGAACAAAAAGACAAGAATTCCAAAAAAAATGCATAGTGTTCTCGGCCGTTTATATAGTTTACTCCCGTTGATTATTTTTGAATAGCTTCAATGCACAGACACGGCATTTTTAGAATTTTATAATATTTTAGATAAAAAGTATCTCAATTTATTTGACTGTCCACTCCCCTATTCTTTTAGTTATAGGAAATTTAAGTACAATCTATTTAGTTATCAGAATTCTTAATTGTGGCCAATTAGTTAACAAAATCCTTAATAGACATCAATACAATGTTTACTTAATAAAGCCCTATTTCTATATACCAGGCAATTAGAGTAGTAGAGTTCAGAGTCCGTATATTAATTATTTTAATTATTAATACGGACTCTGAACTCGAATTCTAAGGCTGGGCGCAAATGGTCCACCAACCACAGCCACCAGTGGCCAGCGACAGGTAGTTGACACGTTTTTTCATACATCTTGTAGGAACCCGCCCCAGACGTGTAGCCGATGGCGGCCACGCGCTACAGCAGTAGCCGCCACTCGCCACTTACAGCCGCTACGAGCCACACAAGAGCCGATACGCGCCACTAACACGCCGGCCGCCCCCTCACTCTCCCTCAGTTAACCCTAGCAAGACAGTCCTGCGTAAAATTAAGGCACATATATTTAAAATTTCGCTCTCACTTTCTAACTATCGCTAATCTATCGAATTGTGTTTAGGATATCTCAATCGTCGATTAGATCTTCCATGTGGCGAGTGCCTCAGTAAAGTAAATGCTATTATAGATTTTGAAATATAACGACCGTGTGATTCAAGTTATGCATGATTAAGATTATCTTTTACGTAACTTTGAAGATTTTGACTTTGAAGACTTTTCTTGTAATTTTTATAGTTGTTGTAATGGTCTTATGATTCATAAATATTACGTGTTAATCTATGAAGATAAATAGAGCTAAGTAAAACTCGTGAGTCAGTTTTAGGCATGATTATCTTTTACGTTCCAAGGTTATCCATTAGGCGTCCTACACGAGATGTTGTAATTTGGATAATTGTTTCCATAGTACATTATCGTATCCAAACCACATGTCGGATAATATTGTCAATATCATCGAAATCGAAGAATCAACGGAAGCATTGAAGCCATGTTCATTGTAAACTGTTCCAAATTGTATTGCCTTATCTCCTCCACCAGGTCTAAGTAGATGAAGGTAATTGTTTAAACGAATTCAACATAACATGCATGTTTCATTATGGAGCACGAAGTCTCAATGGATATTTTTTTTTATTTTTTTTTTATTGCAGGAGTTCAGCAGACAGGCAGACGGCCCACTTAATGGAAAGCGGTTACCATCGCCTATGAACATTTGCAACACCAAAGGTGCTACAAATGCGCTGCTGCTCTCTTAAAGGAGACTGGAACCTGGTCACTAATGCCGGAACACAACACAAGGTTGTTATGGCGACATACTCTAGACCAGGGGTGGTCGCCATCCAGTCGAGCAAATACTCTACCACCTGGCTGTGGGTTGTTTAGTCGCCTCTTACGACAGGCCGCCGGGCCGCAGGAAATTGTATTCTTTCTCCGTTCCTGCACGGATAATATTTGTACATTTGATTGATAGAGCATAATTTCTGTATCGAATAGTGGGACTTCACAGCAAAGAGCGAGTTACAAATTCTAGCAGCTTCCGACCACCAGTAACTGTGGTCGGTAGTCCGTTTGCGATCAGCGTAATGATAGCTTTTCTTATACTTAACTATCGAAACCCAAACAAGTAATACTTACTTTGCGAATCCGATAAAGTCCTCGTGGTTGGTGTTCATATATGCCAGTTCGCAATCGATAAGCAGCACCAGCTGATCTTTGCACTTTTGCTCGCGAGAGCGGACGTGCGACATAATTATGCGCTCAGTTTCTTCGCGGAGACGAGGGTATCGAGACATCTACACATCGAAAATAACTTAACAGATATGTATAATATGGAAAAATACATAATATACAACAAAAAATATTTCTTAACCATTTTATGACTTAGTATAAGAGACAGTAAAGTCGAGTAGTATTTTTTTTGACTGGTGCCAAAGAAAAGTTTTTCTAGTGAGTCGAGGAGTCACGTTTACAAGATTTTTTTGACAATAGATCGCAATACATAATATCATCTTTCATATTGTCGCCAAATCAAAATCTTACACTACAGTTTCGTTGAGTATTCCCAAGACATGATCAAAATATGGCATCAACTAATAGGTTCATAATTAATTAATTATGTATCCATCATTATAGGCAATCAAGTTTAAAACAAATATCAATATCCAAGTCAAATTTGGTCAAACTTTCAACAGAAATAAAGTCTTTTTATAACATGTTAATTATTAATAATTACAACGATTACGGGTCGCCTACGGTATTCACCGCTCGTTATCACTATAAGACAGGGGTGCTCAAACTTGAACTGCTGGCGATCTACCTCAATATTGCTAGATTCCAATTGACCGACTCTGAGAGGCTACAAATATGTGTAACGCAGGATTGTCATCTAGTCGGTAGGGTGTATCTTGGCGCTGGCTTAAGGCTGGCCACATACGCTAGGTTTCCTGATTAGGTTTCGTGATCAGGAATTCAGATTTGGAAACTGGAATGCTCTGCTTACATACAAAATGTTCAAAAAAGGGCATACATTCTTATTTTTTCCTAACGGAAAAAACCTAACGTTCGGTTCGAAAATTGGCCGTGCGTTCGAATTGTACGAAGGGAAAAAACCTAATGACATCATCTCGAACGCAGTTCTCGCTTATATTTTGGCTCGTCCGCCGCACACGAACGGAGATCCGCATTCAGAACCGTGCTAACGATGTGCCGAGTGTTCGCCTATCGAACTCAACCCGTTTGTTTTTAATTTCTCTTATGTGCCATTTCATGAATGTCATCAAAAGATTTGACATTGACATTGACATACTGTAATATTTGAAGAATTCTTGTGGATGTGCGCGTAATTTTACTCTTTTGAGATAGAATTGACTGAGAAAATGACTGATTGAGAATTGAATTAGATTGAATCTCTGAGTATTCAACGGGTGCACCCAATAACGACGATTCCCCTTCTTCTTGTTTAGGGCCATTAAAAATGCAATGGCAATCAATTCGTCGTCGTCCATGATAATGTACTGTCACGACAGCGCCTGGAAACGTACTGGCCGTATAAAATTCCGAATACAAAAAACCGGACGTTTGCGCTAGTCTCACGAAATTCCGAATCTAAGTTCCTGATCAGGAAACCGAGCGTATGCGGCCAGCCTAAGTGTATGTATGTATATATATATATATATATATATATAAATAAACAAAAAGGCATGAACAATGATCGGTTTTATTAAGGTCTTATTGAGGATCAACTAAAACAAAAACTGTGAATCTACATCGGCAAATTTGTCTTCAGATCCACTCAAAAATCGATCGCGATCGCCAGTTTGAGCACCCCTGCTATAAGATATTAATTTGTGAACATAGCTCACCCTCTCTGTGCAGATTCGAACAACGTTGGACAACTCCTGTACGACCAAATCGACACACTTCAGACATGGCTCCTTTAAGCGTCCAATCTGCTTCTTTACTATTGCTTCGAAAGCCATATCAGGAGTGAACAAACCCACCTGAAAAATAATTCACAAATTCACTTATGCTAGGAATGACAATTGCCTAGTGAAAAACGTAATGTAACTCTGAAAAAGCTTAGATTTCTAGAGGACGTTATTATAGCAAAATACTACTAGAATTTCAACTATTATTATATGAACAATACAAGTCTTTTAAATAAAACTAAGAAAATAAAATCTATTTATAAATACTCTGAATATTTTAATGGATTTTATGTATGATCAAATTTGTCTAGACATAATAAGATTATACTATTTTGGAGCGAATTAGATATATTATTTTTATCCGTGCAGGAACGGAGAAAGAATACAATTTCCTGCGGCCTGGCGGCCTGTCGTAAGAGGCGACTAAACAACCCACAGCCAGGTGGTAGGGCATTTGCCCGACTGGATGGCGACCACCCCTGGTCTAGAGTATGCCGCCATAACAACCTTGTGTTGTGTTCCGGCATTAGTGACCAGGTTCCAGTCTCCCTTAAGAGAGCAGCAGTGCATTTGTAGCACCTTTGGTGTTGCAAATGTCCATAGGCGATGGTAACCGCTTTCCATCACGTGGGCCGTCTGCCTGTCTGCTGAACTCCTGCATAAAAAAAAAAAAAAAATTTAGGAAACTCCACATTGATAGTAATTCTTTATCATACACCAATACAAAAATAATGGCATGACTGCAAGAACACCTAATAGGTATTTATTTTTATATTTTGATTGACTCGGTCTATAAGAATAGTTTTTAAATAAAAAAACTCAAACAGCGAGATAAGTTCTCCTCTATTCAACAATCGAAATGTAGACCCTAGGAGCTTTCTAAAGGTTACTTTTATTCTGAGTGTCAGTCTTAGTATTTTTTTTTATGTCTAAATTAAACAGTACTAAAGCCGGGAAATCTTCTACTTACCCTAATACCGTGAATATTCCGAATGGCGAACGCTATTTCCCTGCGAAGCTCCTTCTCATCGAACTCCATCTTGACTATTTCAAAAGGAAACCGTTCGTGGAACAATCGATTGATTTTGGCACCGCCTGACAACTCGTTCGTGTTTATCTGTGCCGAACCGGAACCTTCGATGGTGCGTTCGAAATCAGTTTGTAGAGTTTGGATCATCCTAGAAAGATGATATAACATCATAGAGGAAAATGTTTAATACACGGATCGTCCAAGAGTTAAATTTCGTTTATAATTAAAGATCCCGCCAGATTCTCGCGAGAACACGGGACGGATTTTTGTGTTCTCGTTTTGCGCACAATTTTCTAATGAGAATGTACAGCGCGGGTAAAGGTCGTTTCTGGAGTGTATGCTTTGGGAGTCAAGCATACACTCCGTATTGGCACGCATATAACCCAAGGTCAAGTCAGCATTTCTTGAATGAACTCCATCTATTGGAACTTTCAGAGGCTTCACAGGAGGGGTAGGCTATATATTTGTACCAGTTACAAATAAAGCAATTTGCCTGCTATATCAAGGGCATTGCAGAAGTTCCTGAAGGTTTTTTCTTCTACCCTCAAACCAATAAAAAAAAAATCAGACAAGCCTGATGAACCATCTGGCCGCAAGGGGTCACCGCAACCTAAGGGCATTTTGGCGTTTAACCAAATCAAGACCTAATTTCCATATATCACAATTTTATAACAGTCAAAAAAACATTTTATATCTTTGGTATGCAAAATGCAAATATGGGCAAAACTAAAACATGATCTGTTATTTCAAATATATATAAGAGAAATCTATATAGAAGAATTTTATACTAGGGAGCCCATGTGGAAAATCTGTAAAACAAGTTGATCAAAACCTGTCCAATAGGAGGCCATTGAAATTCGATTTGAACATTAGAGGCATTGCCAACACAATGCGGTCTTTGAAAGTTACTAAAAATAAACATTCAACTTACTGCAACATGGCCTTGGTCTTAATAGACGGGTCGTCCGGTCTGAAGTGTTTGTACTGATCGACATCCTTCTCGAGTGTGAGCAGTTGTTTCTGCAACTTGTCTCGTAGACCGGGCAGCGTGTCGCGGATGTGATTGGTCAGTTGCTGGTTCAACACCCGCTGAAGGTACGGAGTGCCGAGGCGATCGGCGATGTGACGGTACGATGGGTGACTATAAGTAAAGATATTATAAGTTGTACTGCTTTTATTTGAACTTTTGGATACTATAGGGCAGTGCTTAATAAAAGGCTCAAATATTAATAAAAATCTACAGTCATTGGCCGCTGCCACTTACAAAGAACTTTCAAAGAAAGGAAGGGATATAAAACTCAAGCAACAGGTTTTTCTTAATTTTATATGTATCCTAATTTTTATTTATAACATTGGTGTGAAAATACTTCTAAATAAAGATTATTTATTTGTACCACTCACACATTCACTGTGTTCATCTATAAAAATCTTTAACTATATGAACGACTTCTATTGTTAGGTTCGTAGGTTTTTTAACTACACTTTAGGCCGATTTTTCAATCGTCAGAGAAAAGTTATCAGTCGAATAAACTATTACTGACCTGACTAAATTCAATTGTGATTCAACTGTTTTACACAAGTGTCATTTTCAATTTTCCAATGTCGTGTTTTTTTCTATAGAATATCTTTTAACGGATTGAAAAATCGGCCCTTACTGAAAGTGCTTGTATGTTTTATGTTTCTTATAGAACATTATAGATATAATATAATTATCAATTACCTAAGGAAGAACTTTCGCTCCGCGGCTAAAGCAGCAGAAATATCTTTGCGTCCATCGATGTCTTTCTGCGATCGGTTGACTACACCGATATAACCACGACGTAGTGGCAGAAGTTTGTTCTCGAGAACATCACGTGCATCTGTGCCTTCGTCCATCAGATCCAACTTTGTGATTACACCAATTGTGCGTAGACCTAGAACATTTAGAAACGCTTCCTTTTACTAGGGTGCCCTTTGCCTATCCCAATTTATAATATCATATATGACTGTATATATAACAATTTTAATAAAAATTATTAGTAAATATATGACCATCACAAGCCTAATTAAAAAGTTAATCCTAACCCAATCTAAAATTCTAAATGACAATTTAATTTTATTGATTGACTAGCTGTCCCGGCTGACGCTGTCCTGCCTGGAAAAGCTTCAATCGATATGCCGATAGCAGCGCCACCTATCGGGTCCAATTGTGAATCAACTCAGAAACCTTCTTTGGCTCATGCACAACAACTTTGCTAAAGATCATCACATGATCAAATGTATAGTTTACAGTTCTATAAAGGACATACAGACAAACATTCATTTTTATATATAAAGATTATATTTTATTTATATATTTTAATATAGGGCTAAATAATAACTTTAACATTAATTACTCATTGACACTTGACTACTTGTCCTCCGGGATCACGGCAACTGAAAAGTGGCCGAAACGTCGGAATACAAATCAAATAAAATGTCGCGCTTAAAATCTAGTTCTAATCATGTGTACTGGTAGCGAAAAGCTTTTCCGAAAACTAAGCATTAAAACTGATCTTTCTTAATGGAGAATATTTTGGTCCCTCTACAAAGTGATTACTTTTCTTTCTGAATGTAAACTGTTATTAGAAAAGAATATTATTAGTAATAAAAAAAGTCCACATTATGACCAACCTTGTGGATCTACCTCCTTGGCAAGTTTAAGTGCATCACTGTTAGCCAAGTCAGTGTTGGCTGGTGTGACAGCAAGAATGAGGCACGACTCGCGCCTTATGAACTGGAAGATCATGGCTTTGATCTGCTGTTCGATATCGGCTGGCTGATCACCGATGGGCACTTTTGTTAAGCCCGGCAAGTCAATCAATGTCAAGTTGAGTACTGAAAACAAAAACATTCCTTGTACATATTTCAATTAAATCCAAGTTAAACTCATTTTTCGATTTAAAAAAAAATCGCATATGTAAATGCAAATTATTATATCAAATTTCATAATAATTGGTTTATCCAAATGCGCTTCTGTGGACCTTCAATTTTTGTCCCGCAAAAATTATTTCATTTTCCGGGATGAAAACTATGGGATGAAATGTTCAATCCCATTATAGCAAGTAAACATAGTTATGCAACTCTCATAAGAATGAGGAACAAACATCCAATCAAAGAAACTTTCACATTTATATACGTTCCATACCGTACCGCCCTTGTTTACCATTGATAAAAATACAAGGCCATTCATTGTTAGCTGTTGAATAAGTAATAATGTTTGTCATAAACAATTTCAATGTCTTCAATGTTAAGTTTCAATATAAAAGTCTGACAAATGCAATGTCAAAACATAGGGTAATGTGGGTTAAACGTTCGATGATTCAACTGATGATTCACAAATTTACGAACAGGACAATCTGATGCAGGGCTTGGAAAATATTCTGAATTACAGCAAACGATTTTGGCACAAATATGACAACGAAATGGTAATAAATGTTATCCACCATCAGTCACCACCAAGATTACCCCTTAATTATGGAATACTTTTGTTTTTAATAAACCAGACTACTTAAACTACCTGACCACAATTATTATTATTGTTATACAAAGTTGTTTGCATTGGCTAAATCAATCTAATGACTTGTCTACAAGGAAATATGAGTAGGGATTGTAATGATCAAAAATAATATCGAATATAGACGATTTCATCAAGATAGAGGATTTCAAAATAGTATTTTGCCCGAGTCGCAATCAATAAGATAAGCTATATGATAAGATATAAGATTTATGAAAACATTATGCATAACAAAGTTCATAAACCGAGAATTGTTTTCGTAGGCTCCACATCTAATGGTATCACTTAAATCTGCCAATAACAGTTTATAGTTTATTCTAGCCATACTTTGCTGGCAAAATTACAAGAGTTGCTTGGTGCCGAAAGATATAATTGGTACAACCTGAAGAGATATTTATATAAAGACAATAAACGGATGTTGTATTCAAGATTTCAAACGTAACACTTTGCAATTAAATAAATTGAGCAATGCGTTGCTGAATGAGTATGTAGGTCACGATTAATCTACTTTTAATGATACGCAGGTTTAATTACAGCCTAATCTCAGATAAAGCGAAAACTAAGCCGCGGTCTATAAAATAATATACTTCTTTATATTGGTCTCATCATTTATTGAAATGTACTGATAAAAATGATGACATGTAAATATTGTAGTTGTATTTTAGATAGAAACGATAGGTTTCATTGACGATTGTTCGAATGATTAGATCGTTAGATTATGTTTGCTTTCTCTTCATTAGCAAAGGTACATTTTAAAAATCATAAACTGAAAAGAACAAATACACTCTGATTCGATGTTTGTTTTAATATAAATCTTTTTAGTTAGAACATAAACTACTACTAGATAATTCGTATGATGCCTAAAATTTAAATATTAATATCACGTCATTTGGGCATGTAACTGAAATTGGAAATCAGTGCGTAAACTTTTCGAATATAGGAAATATTTTGTTCGAAATTAACAAAATACGTCATAATAACTATTCACTATGAATTATGTAAGATTATGTAGAGCTCTAGAGCGTATCATCGGTAAACATGGATGAAACATCTCGAAAACTCCAGATTCGCGATTTAGGCAATATTTATCAAATACACTGGTGTGAGTAAAATGTTTTTTCCATACATCTACTAAAGTTTATTTTAGGTGAGCCTACATTAAAAATATTTCTAGGTAAAATGGATCATCTTAAAGAGTAATGCACTGATCCGGTGTGTTTATAATACTCTGCCTCACATTTATAACCCTCAGATTTGGGCCGAAAGATTGGCAGTTCCTGATTTTGTATAAATAATTTATGCACAGTCGTATGTTTTAGCGCGGACGATATTATTACTATGATACTACACGGTTTGTAATAGACCACAAATAAATAATAGACGTGTCTGTGTTTAATGGTATACAATAAAGACTACAATCAGCAAAACGATGTTAACAAATGAAGTTGCCAGAAAAGTTTACTGAATATTAAAAACTAGAACAATGAAGTTACGACAAATTAGTTTGGTAATCTTTGTAAACTAACAAACTGAAGAAACGCGTTTGTTTCAGATGAAGAAAAGTCTAAAACCATCACATATATCTAAAGCCACCAATAGCGATAAGATGTTTTAGACTCATAACAATAATAAAAAGTCCGCTTAGAGAAACAGCGCACTAACAGGCACAATGCATGAAATTATCGGTCCAAACGATAGAAGCCTTCTTTCCTAGCAAAACATTCGATTATAATTAATGTATTGTACCTGCATCAATTACGTGCTTTATTCCAGTAAAACGGCCGTCTTGCTTATCAGTCACCTGATTAAAAGTGACTCATTGTTACTCTAAACACAGAGCTAGTCTCCTCTATTTCCAAGAACAAAATTATATGATAAACTGATCTCACTCAATAATTAAAATAATACACGTAAATTTGATTAAGATAAATGTTAGAATTGACGTGACGGCTTTCCACACCTATTGAATGAAATAGCAACTCATAACCCGATGGGACACCGGCTTTTGTTTCAAAATCTGTGGTAAGATTGCAAAATTATAAATACAAATTGTAATAAGAAAATACATTGCGAGTTAACGTTTTTATTTAGAAGTGTAAGTTTTATTTACAAAAAAATTCAATATGCTGTGGTTCGCCATTACAGCGTGCGTGCTTGTGAATTATTATAGTTTTTTTGTTTTTGTTTGTTTGTTGTTCACGGATTCACGGATTTTACTCAGTTCTTTGTTCATTGCACTGAATTTTATTTGTCAAGATGGCTTTAATTCATTTGGAATACTGCTCCACTGACTACTTGCTTACGAAGAAACTTCATTTTTTAAAACTTAGTTTTGAAAACAGAAAAACATGTTATCTTAGGCCGTGCTCTACCCAACACAATTATTAATAACAAGAGGCGACATGGCTTTTTAAAACATTTTCATACATCTTTGGACGTTAAGTATACTTATATGACAGGTAGTGCAAACTGAATAAAATGTTTTGTTTTCCATGCTTGTTATTCTTTGATTCCAATTCAGCTGTGGGTTCAGTTCATCTGGTGTAGAATTTGCGCACGTCTTAAAAGCCACTTTTTTCATATATCAAAGTCATTGTCATCAAATCCTGTGCTTTTTTGTAAGCTGATAGTGGAGCCTTAATTTCTACAACAGCGGTGTAGTCGACGCTTGCTCTTTGTCTAACAACGCAACAAATTAACATAAAAACTAAACGTGTTGTCTTGGCGCGTACAGCTGCGTCAAATGTTGCATAAAACAATACAATGACATAACATTATGTCAGTAGCAATCGACGATCAATCAGTTCCATTTGATTAATAGGAACTACACCCATCGATGGTGGGCGATTGTATACGCGAAATCAATTTTAAAGCTGTTATAATCATAAAAATATTCTTCGTAAATGTGAAGCAAGTTTTTTTTTATACAAGAAATATTTGCAATATTGAGGACGCTGTTCACTTTTGAATTAATAAGCTTTTTTAAAAATGTTTTTAAATACAAGCTTTTGAGATCCTGGATATCATGTAGCAGCAGAGTGCTAGCCAAGACAAGTAAAACGAGCCCAAACACGACGGGTCTATCTTAGTACAGGAGTTCCTATGGTCACCTTCCGACTCCACCATCAGATCAGCTCCATGGTACCATATTATTGCATTGTCACGCGATATACATATGCATGCAAAAGTTCAGCTCAATCGGAAACCGGGAAGTTGGTCAAATTTAACTTGCAAGATTCCACCCGAACTTACATACATACATAGGTACATCCATTGCAAGTTAATAAAAAGCTTGTAAAATATGGCATAAGTATGGAATGAGATCAATATAATCCGTTGTAAGGACACGTTGAGGAAATCATTGATATCTTCTATGAGCTCTCATAAAATACCAACATCACAACTACAAACTTTAACCTGGTAAAATTTGCATAGTAAGAGAAAAATATAGAAAAATAATCAATATTTATTTATTTATCAGTCTCTCTGTTTATTAGGGATGGGCCGAATGTGGTTTGAACCGAATACGAACTTCGGCCGAACACTCGGTTAAAACAAAAAATTCGGCCAAACATCGGTTTGATTTCGCCACGCTTTTTCAAGAGCAACATATCGTGACCTGTTGACAACGTCAACTTGATAACATCGAATTTTTGGCTTTTTTACACCATAACCTGCCTTTAGTAAATTTTAAGTATAAGTAGGTAGGTAGGTAGTAGGTGGATAAAAGAATAGATTTTTAGACCTTTGATTGAAAAAAGATAAGATTTACATGTTCCTAACTAAAATAAATGACAATAAGTATATAGATGCCAATTTTTATATTACGGTTATGATATATTATGATAGATATGATTTCTATTAACTTAAGTCAAAATAGTGCAAGTAGGTACTTTACTTTTTCCTTGCACCGAATGTTCGGCATTTAAACCAAATATCGGCCGAATGCCGAAGTTCGGCTCAAGCTGCCGAAATTCGGTCAAACCGAATGTAAAACGAATCTCGGCCCATCCCTACTGTTTATACATAATTACTCTTGCAAAATCCGTACATTCCAATCTGTGTTTCTTCAAATCTCTAAAATCGAAATACTTATACAGTATAGTACAACAGAAGGTATAAACTGAATTGTCAATTTGCATTTGATATCTTAATTAAATTGAAATCAAAATGCAGCCTCTTTTTGATGGCCTCTGTGGTTGAGCGAGCTAAGCCTTTGCCGGCCTACCTCACTACAACGCAGAGGCTCCCGGTTCGATTCCTGGTATAGTAAATTTTGTAAACATATTTTCTCCGTTATTTACTATGGTCTGGGTGTCTGGGATCGGCCCCAGAGTAGTCCGTTGTATATTACCCATAACACAAGCGTAAATTGCTTAATTTGGGGATATACAATATGTGTGTTTGTCTGCCGATTATTATTATTATTATACTGTATGTCTTTCAATTATTATTATTATAATTATTATTAAAGAACACAAATGTTATAATTACTCAACCATTTATTGTAAAACACGATAAAACAACAGCGGACAATGACTTATTTCTAAATTATTATCCTGTAATCTATAACATTACGCATGCGTAAGGGTTTCCATGTCACCGTATTAGATAACATCCGTTGATTAAATAATTAAAACTAACAACACAACCAATTTGATCTCTATCTGTGCATCAAACGTAATTTAGACAATGGGAGCAATTAACCGTGTCTCTGTTGTGTATATATTTTAATCCGTTTCAAACCGCATCCATCAGTGTATACATATACTGTCTTTCCCAAAAAGACGACTGGCGTCTTAAATATTTAAAAGATTACAGCGAAGGATATTTAATTTTAAAAACATCATCCTAGCATAAACCCCAGTTTCGTTTTATGTTCCCACCCGGGAGCTCGACGTTCGGTCAATATGAGGTCAGGCACGAATAACATCAATTAAATGTCAAGTCAAACGTAACTAAACACAACATAAATTACACACTATGAATGAGACTTTTATTACTACAATGCTCATAGCTGTCTAAAATACTCGTACTTACCGTTGGGCGAGTAGACGCGCAAGTTGATGGGCACTGGTGATATACCCTTATTGGAGCCAGTGACTCGATCTGTCTCGGCCTCAATCTCACCTCGTACTTCATTGAAATCAACGAACTTCTTACCCTTACAGTGTAGGAACTCAGCATATTCTAAAAATAAAATAAAACATACCCAATTTGCTTCAAAATTACAATGTACCTTATTGTAAGAGCTTCATTTATGCAAAGGAAATTAAAAGTGAATCATACTTCTGTAGTCATTGTATCTTTGATTTATGTGTTTGAATTATCATCACCATGAGCAACTTACACACATGATTGCTAGATTTTAAGGGTTTTCGACATTCTCTCAATGTTTATGTATGTTTTTATTCGCTTGTGACTGATCTGGGTGTGAGGTTGGCCCCAAAGTTATCCATTGTATACATCAATTTTCCTTAGAACATAACTTTGATACATAACAGACATAATTTTTGCAATCAATTACACTTTGATGTTTAAAAGTCTGGATCAACTGAAGGACTATTAACCATGCAAAATATCGAAATTAAACATAAACGAAACTAAACTAAAATTTGTTGTAATCGTTGAAATATTCATAGAAATCTATTGAGACGGTTCAAAGTCTATTCGAGACAAACATTTAGACCGATACACAGATAAAAATTCTGAAAGGTCATATATGAGTAAGCATCATACAAATAATAGTTTTCACTTAAATTTTGGGATTATATTGAAATTACAGACATACATACACTTTTAGTTTTTTTATAAGGGCATAGATGTGCTTTATAGACCAGAGATTAGACAAGTACAAATTCTATTGAGATAATACAAGACTTTACGAAGGATACCTACGAGTCGGAAATTGTATGCGGGCGCACCGTAGCGTAATACTGAGTTTAAGAGTATAAATTATATGTGTATCAAATGAATAGATAAAAGATTTTATTGAATCAGTAAAAAGTTTCCCGTAGATAATACCAAGTCAGGTCTCGAATCTCGACCGCACCGGAAGGCTACTGACCTGTACGTGACCGGAGAAAAATTATCGCAATAATAAAAAATTGGCCAAGTGCATAGCAGTCCACGCACAATGAAAAGTTCCGTAAATGTGACGAACATGAACTGTCAAGTTTTTCATATTTGGCCTCCAAACCCTAAAAAGTATTTAATCGAAAATACGCCTTAACACAAAAACTACTGAATGTTGATACATACATGACTATAATATATGATATACTGAATATATATAATTTCTATCAGCTTACATTTTTTTCAGAAGTTTCAAACCTAGTTCCAAAGTTAGCAGGGTATTTTTACGATTTTAAAAGATCATCAACTACAGATTTAAATTATAAAGTCATTACGATAACGGTTCGTATCCACTTGGCAAAGCTTATTTTTTCAGCCTTCAATTTAAACATGCTTATAGGCTGCTCTACGTTTGTTATTCATTTTCAATTTCCGAGTAAGATGACTATGACATATAGACAAACAGGGAAATTAATGTATATACAAACAGACAGACATGACAAAATTATAAGGGTTTCTTTTGGGCCACTCGGCTATGAAACTCTAAAAATAAACCGAATTTTATTAGTCTGTTATAGAAATGTCTTATTTAAATTACAATTTAAAATACCGAAACTGGAGAACAGAAGACGAAAATTAGGGCATACCAATTAAAAGTACACAGTCGTATTTTCGGCCCTCTCAAATGTATCTACCTAATTTATGGGACACCTAAGCAAGGTTTATTTTCTTGGATTTTTTTAAAATCGTTACTTATATTGTTTGCACTGCGAGCATTACCGAACAAATACAATAATAACAGCGCATTAGTGAGCCAATTAGCTGTTTTAACGTTCGAAATAAGGCTGAAGGTTAATCATGACTGCCGTAACACAAATGTGTAAATTGTGTTTGCGAATTTTGTATAATGCAGACGATACATAACCCTGCTCTTGTACAATAAATGAGTTTTGCAACAATGTGATGACTTCTTAGTATGGAATATGCAGCTGCTCTCTTTTATTCTTTACACAATCTCTCAGAAAATGGAGACTTATTCATCAGATGTAATATATATTGTACGTTATGAATGTTGTGTGTCAATTTATTAATTGTACATAATCTGATGCACTTTGAAATAATTTGCTTTTTTTATAAATTCTAAGACTGGAATTTTAAGAATATTTCCAAGTTTTTCAACTTATAATTCGAAAACTTGAGAGGTAAAACATACTTTTTACAACTTTGAAAGTGAATATGCATCTTCACTTAAATAAAAAAGTAGTTAAAATAAAAAACATCGTTATGACTTCTTAAATAGCTGAGTTAGGTACGATAATATGCACTGAAATTATTTCATCCTTGGATTACACGTATGGTGACCACCCTTATTTTTTCGCGACTGCACTACACCATTGTCTACCAGCATGGGACACCTACACAATAGAACCTGTATTTGAGGTATATAACATACCTCTCACAATCAGCTACATTGTACATAATATTAACCCAGTAGGTTCTAAGAAAAATGGCTGTGACATAGACAGACGAAGATGACCGCTATAGACTATAGTAAGTATAAGGGTTTCATTTTAATCAAAATAATTGGAAGGGTTTTCTTAAGAAATATTTATTACCCCATGGAATGTCGGACTTCTTATTCGTAAAATGAGGTAAAAAATAAAAAATATTATTTATAAAAATTTTAAAAAGTTTTCAGTGGAATTATTCATCATATTTCACAAGAAACGTAACCAGTGGCAAAATTCGGAATTTCACTGTTGCTCAACAGTGAAATTCACGACAGACGATTTTGTCGCCGACATTGAAGGTTATTTATGTAAATCGACTACGATTTTACACCATAAATTACCAATTTGGTTTTTTCTATCGAATCTTTATCTTGTTGTATTCGAAAAGAACTATTCAGAAACGTCACGTATTTTTAATTATTAACAGATAAGGTGATAACAGTCTAAAACTCTAAACCTTAACTGATTTACGTAGGAACTTTTTTAAACTCTGTCGGCAATGAGTCAAAAATGACATGAGTAATGTGTTCTTTCCATCGAGTATGTAGTGTAAAATTTATTACAAGAATATAACCAAATCAAATTGTAGGTGAATTTTCCACTTTATTGTTGTTCCTTGCAGCTTTACTCGTGTAACCGTCAGATTTGTATCTCATAGGATAGCTTATTTTGACGGGATAAGATAGTTCACGTGTATGTGAGTTATTTAAAGTATGTATACATGATATACTTAATTACATGAGAATCTGTTAACGTTCACGGCTGTGAAAAAGAAAAAAAATATGAAAAATTCAGACATTCTTTTTTATCTATAATATTATAATATTCTAAACATGCCGTGTCTGTACATTAAATCTGTTTTAAAAAAACAACTGGAATAGACTATATAAACGATGGAGAACACGATGTAATTTTTTTTAGATTTCTTGTCTATTTGTTCGGCATTCACGTAAAAACTACTGAGCCGATTTCGATGCGGTTTTCGCTGATCGACAGCTAATTCTTCAACTTAAAATCTACTTTTTAACCCGGTAATCCTGCATGAATTTTCCCGGGAACGTTTTGTATTTGTTCGGGTGCGCAAAGCTTAGCTTATTCCGACATAGTTTTCACTAAAACAGTAGCTTAGATTATTTTTCAAATGTGGCGGTATTTTAGTGTCCCGGAATTTCAAGTCAATCGCAGACATATAATATAATTTATATTAATATGGATATTTTGGAGGGCCTAACTTGAGCACAAGTAAATTATTTTTACAGGAAATTTCGAGCATGTTTATAAAGAATACGTAGAGATCTAAAAGTCGGAGTCTGATATTAACAATAACTAGATTTTTTAAAGTAAGAAAGTATGAAGACGGTCACGGACTTCCAAGTCTCGAATTACAATTGTGTCAGAATTGACGATTATTATTATTTATTTCATATTGTTCATTTTACCAGTTACTGTAATCTAGTACCTACTAAAACTGACAATCATGAAGTCAACGGCCGACTATTCTGACACGACTGCAATGGCAACTTTTGGTCCCTTTTTAAGCGACTTCCAAAAGGATGTGGTTCTCAATTAGACTGTATGTTTGTTACGCGATTTCTCCTTTAATTGTAGACCGATTTTCAATTTCTTTTTCTTTATTCGAAAGAATATACTTCCTAGGTGGTCCCATTTCCACCAAGTCAGGATCTGATGAGGGACCCCAGGGAAATCGAAATCAACCCTTTTTGAAGAGCATCGAGTGACTACACTCTTGGAAAAACAAAACTTGTATACGTGTGCCAGTAGTACATTTTCTACAGGCGCTTAAAATATCATTTCTAAAGCTATTCAAGCTACTAAAATGTAAAAAGTATTTTTTAAGAATAACAAAACCGACTTCAAACTGAAAAGCAAAAAATAAATATTTTCTACAACTTTTTGAAGTCGGTGCCAACTAAAATATAAAAAACAGCAACAAAATTTCGAAATGCATCGATTTCAAGATATTGTATTTGCAGACACGATTTTTGCATTTGTGAGGTTTAGAATTAGAAAGTATTCTTTACTAAGGCAGTTGACACAAAATCGCGGAGTATGGTGGCAATAGTCATAGTCATCAATTGATATTTCTAACACCAGAGACGTCACCAACGCATTACCGCCCTTGAAGAAAATTTACAATGGTCTAACAAAGCCCATATCTGTATCGAGGTCGGAAAACCTTGACGGAAATAGGAAAGAATGTGGAAGAACACACAGGAAACGAGACTAAAAATAGATAGGGAAGGAAAAATATATGGTTTTAGTAAATATCTCTTCAACATACCTGCATTCCCATGTAT
Organism: Dendrolimus kikuchii; assembly: GCA_019925095.2. Lineage (NCBI taxonomy): Eukaryota > Metazoa > Arthropoda > Insecta > Lepidoptera > Lasiocampidae > Dendrolimus > Dendrolimus kikuchii. The sequence continues at coordinate 8,942,049 of CM034391.1, read as the reverse complement.
GAGCTGAAGAATCAATGGCCGCCGAGTGACTATTCCCGACCCTCTGGGCAAGAAGTCCCTGAAACAATGAAAAAGTAAACATATATTAAAATACTCTTTTCACAGGATAAAATATATTTTTCAAAAGTAATAACATAGCAATAGTATAGGTACTAAGGTAAAGCTAGACATTAAAAAATACATCTCAAAGTCAAATAAATACTAACTACCATTACGACTAATTAACCTTTTATAGTCTCACTATCGTATATGAAGAGAGCTTAAAGAACAATTAAAATTATTACTAAATTAACTTAACAAAGGTTTAATTTTCGTTTCATCGTCGTCGTTCGTTTAATTATCTTCACGTTTATCGGCGTCTTTCTTTCACACAGAAAGAAAGACGCCGAACACTTTATGTAGATAAGAATACATGTAAAGCGGACCCTGGACTTCAAAACGGCCAATAATATTTATGTACTACCATATTTTTTCTGTCCGGGTCAGATAGTGAAGTCTTGTGGGACTCGTAGAGACTGCCAAACACTCAATAAAACCAACTCATTGTTTCTCTAAATATTCGAGCCTAATTGCGTGAGACTAGTTGTGCCGATGCCGTGACCCTTACAAAAGTCGGCCTGGCTAGATCCGTATATATACCGGTTGTCCCAAAGCTAGAGAGGAGAAGTACTTTATACATTGTAGATAGGATAGTTCTCAATGGAAACATTCTTTTATTTTTTAAAGTTGCTTGCCTCATATGGGTTCGAACCGATCAAATGTCAAAAAAAAACTCCAATATATTTTTATGATGCCGATCGTAAGGATCAGTTTTCATTACTATCCATGTGTTTGCCTTAATACTTAGTTAAAATTTGAGATAACTCGATATAAGTAATATCAATTATCTACGGTCTGGGAAGTTTATGTGGCTTAATTAATTTAGATGTAGCATAAGTTGTCTAAGGCTGGTGTGCAAAGACATTTAACTGATGGTTAAAATAAAATAATCGCTGTTTAGCCATATAGTTTTAGCGATTATTTTATTTTGATTTTAGAGGCCGAAAGCGGTTGCTTTTGCAGAATCGTTTATTGAATTGACGTGTAGAAATAGCACAAAGTTGCACTCTATGTCGATACTTGTCATAGTCGTAATACGAATCTGCGAAAACGGCCGCTTTATATCCCTTGATCATTCTCCAGGGGCATAGCCGTGAAAGAGTTACAAATACACACCTTTACATACAGGATGGAAACTTTCAGCGGGGCAGGAAGGGGAAGTACCGTAACCGTTGCAGCTACACGAAAATGGTCTTAAAAGACTATCCACAATTCCATAACTTTTCGTGAAATGTTGATCCCCATTCACAGATATTCAAAAAATGTACAGTTAGCAAAAAAATGGCTATTTTACACCAAAGAAAATGTTGCCAATCGGTCCTATTTCTGATACTGATCAAAAATTTTTATGGGACTAACCCAGGTTGGAGTACTAAAAAATCAGAAATTGCAAAAAACTTTTTCCATACAACTTTTAACCCTTAAGACAATTATGGATATACTTATCGATATACCAAAAAGCCGCAAGACTAACACTATCACTATCTCGTAATATACCAAGAAAATATACCCATTTCATACAAATCATACAACTCCTATATAAACATAGTGAGACAACAACACAATTAACAATCACGTGCACAAACGCGATCTGCACTCCCATCGCGGACACATATGTGCTAATAGTGAGCTAGCTATAAAGAGTTAAGAAGTCCAACTAACCTTTTTGATTTATCAAATCTTTTTTTTTGACTGAATAAAAAAAGATAAGATTGAAAAAGAAAGTCATAGATGAACTATATCCAACCTAATATTTTCTTAAGTTTTCAAAATAAAACTACGTTTTAACGGTTTTAAGCGCGGTAATTTTATTTGATTTTGGTTTTTCCGACGTTTCGGCTACTTTTCAGTGGCCGTGATCACGGAAGACAAAGATGTCAAGTGTCAACGAGTATTGTTAAAGTTTTATTTAGCCTACCGCCAACTTGTTAATTTTAATGATTTAATTTTAATTTTGTTTATGGTTATTATTTACTCTATGGGAGCCTAATCTAATTTACTACCGCTTCGCAACATGTTATGGCTTGAAGAGAAGAAGCGGCGCAAGAAACTCTTTAGCAAACATGCCTAGCTCTAATAATTTTATATAATATTAAAATGGATGGAAGAAAAAATAAAAGTAATTATCAGTCAAGATGGTTTGTGTTCCGTTGTACGCAGAAAGAGCTCACAGTGTCTTGAGGTCTGGCTGCTGGTTTTTGCTGGATTTGGGTCTTAATAGTTTTGATGAATCGATCAGACCTACTATTGTCTCGAGTTCAAACCTCTGTGGTGCCCATGCTGCGCACTCGACTAGCGTTTTTTTTTATTGCAGGAGTTCAGCAGACAGGCAGACGGCCCACTTGATGGAAAGCGGTTACCATCGCCTATGGACATTTGTAACACCAAAGGTGCTACAAATGCGCTGCTGCTCTCTTAAGGGAGACTGGAACCTGGTCACTAATGCCGGAACACAACACAAGGTTGTTATGGCGGCATACTCTAGACCAGGGCTGGTCGCCATCCAGTCGAGCAAATACCCTACCACCTGGCTGTGGGTTGTTTTGTCGCCTCTTACGTCAGGCCGCCTGGCCGCAGGAAATTGTATTCTTTCTCCGTTCCTGCACGGATAGCGCTGTGGATAAAACGCTGTGTCTTGTGCTCCACACTGGTGACATTAGGATGAATGCAGGCAGCCCACGATATAATTCAGATGCTTATCGAAGCACCCATGCCCGGTAAGTATCTGTGTCATCCTGAAGGTCAGGGTCCCGCGTTTCCGCAAAAGCCATCGCCACAGGTGTGGGCGCACCGCTTCCACTGTCCTAATGCCGGCCACAGGGTTTTCCAACTCTACTGACCAAGTTTGGATCATGGCTGCGGTTTCCCGCGTCCTGATCGCCAGAATCTCGGCCTGGCAGTAGACCAGGCCACATGCGGGGGCATCCTGTCGGGAGCGCCGAACTTTGGCAAATACATCCGCCTGGAGAGGCCAGGGCGGATCGCCTGCCAAGAGTGTCGACGCCGTCCACGACACTGTACGGTATCCACGGACGGCCCTCACCGCCAGGACCCGCTGTGCGCAGCACAGCAGAGTCCTATTGTGGCGGTAAAGTGCAGGGGACCAAACGGGTACAACAGGGCCATATTCCTAAGGATGCCCGAATAGTTTCTTAGTCGTCCTCCCCGGTCCCCCTACGTTGGGAAGGAGTCGAGAGCGGGCGCCTGCGGACCTCACGACTTTGGGAACTAGCTGCTCAAAGTGCGCTTTAAACAGCCATTTCCCATCGAGAATTAGCCCCAGATATTTCATCTGGGGTCCTACACGAATGTCCACCCCTTGAACTGTAACGCTCAAGTCCGCGGAGGGATTACGAAACTGCCTATGGAACATGACGGCCTCCGTTTTCGCGGGGGAGACCTTCAAGCCCAACTTACCTATTCTTTGGACCACGATCGCCAAACCGTCACTGGCGAGGTCCACGGATTCCGCGTAAAACGCAGCACGTGCCGTGAATAGGGTGCCATCCGCAAAGCAAATTAGTCCTATTCCGGGCAGGACCGGAACCCGAACCGCCCTCCCGAAGGATGTACCTGTCCTGGAGGTACGCGCCCAACAGCCTCGTGAGGTACGGGGGAACTCCGTGTGCACGGAGCCCCTCCCTGATCGTCTCGTGACGGAGGCTGTTAAAGGCGTTCGCTATATCAAGCGACACCGCCAGAACAGTATCTTTTACTTGGACGGCTTCGTCCGTTACAGCTCGCAGTGTTTCGAAGGCGTCCAACGTGGAGCGCCTCCGCCGAAACCCGAACTGCGTCTGTGCTAGCCCCGGCTCCATAGTGTCGAGATGCTTGACGAGACGTTCCGCTAAGATCTTCTCGAAGACCTTGGCGATCTCGTTAAGCAAAAGTATGGGCGTGTAGGCGGACGGATCGTTGGGAGGCCGACCTCTCCTGGGAATCAGGCATAATCGGCCCTCCTTCCATTGCGACGGAAACTGACCTGCGCGAATACAGGCATCGAACAGTTCTCGCAGCTGGCTGCGTAGATGTTTAGCAGCCAGGAAGAGGAGCCGACCCGGAACCCCGTCGGGCCCCGGTGCCGTCTTCATGCCGCGGAGCCGGTCCAGGGCGAAGTCTAATTCTTCCTCGATGATGGAGTTAGGCTCCACCTCCGAGGTGTCGGGAATGATTGGACCCATGTTGGAGGGAGTAAAGATCCCCGGATCCGGGAAAAGCCCATCGATAACCGACCGGAGGACCTCGGGTTCGAGCGTTTACGTAACCGTGGAAGTGTAAGGCCGCAACGTATAGCGTACCCACGGTACGGACGCCCCCAAGAGTCCCGGTCGAGTGTTTCGAGGAGCTCGGCCCGAGCCCGGGCTTTCGCTTGCAAAATTGCAATCGAAAGGGCCTTCCTGGCCTCTCTGAACTCTCCCACGAGTCCATTCTCCTCAACGTAGTCTGGAGGACGACGCGCCCTGCTGCGTTTGAGCCTATGGCTGATGATGCGGACTGCCTTCCGCATCTCGCCCAGCTCCTGGGTCCACCAGTAGACCGATGTACGCGGCGGTGGTCGTTTGGCTCGAGGCATAGCAGCGCCGCAAATCCTTGTTAGGGACTTGCGCATGTGCTCAGCTTGCGCCTCCAGATTCCCCAAATTGGCTGGATAGGACCAGCATTCGATTACTGCCCTTTACTGCCCTCGGCTTGGTCCGGGACGAGCTTGGTAAGAGCCTAACGCCGTAGCCTAGGGGGGCCACGAACAGGGTTCGGACTGGGCGAGGGGGAGAGCTCGAATCTGATATACCGGTGATCAGAAAGAGACTCCACCTCCTCCAGCATCCTCCATCCGACCACTCTGCGGGCGGCCGCATGAGTGGCGAATGACAGGTCGATGATCGATCCCTGGTTTAAGATGGACAGGTCGGATTGAAGAGCCCAGTCCTCAACCGCCCGTCCCCTAGCATCGGTGTACGCGTTCCCCCAGGATTGGTGCTTTGCGTTAAAGTCGCCTAGGACGAAAATCGTGTTCGGCGCCAATCTGCCAACGGCAGCCCTAACTGCGTCCAAGGCAGGCTCGAACTCCGCTAGAGGGCGGTTCCGCGAAAAGTACACGCCTATAACGACGCATCCCTGAGTAACATAGGCTACATTTATAGGTTCCGTATGTTTAAAAATAAATGTCCAGCGTGCGAAACCGCCGCTAGTTCGAAATATAATTTTCATAATTTTGAACCATGTTCACAAAATTAGCAGAGATGGAAAGTACACCCCTGATATAGAAAGAAGAGTGAATTTGGGGAATAGTGTGAATGGAGCGTTAGGTAAACTTCTAGGCGCTAAGAATCTCAGCCAGAAGGCCCAGCTTGCCATATACAACGCGGTGCTGGTACCTATGCTCACGTATAGAAGCGAGAGTTGGGTATCGAAGAGAGAGCATGAAAGTAGAGTAAACGCGGTCGAGATGCGAGCACTGCGCAAAATCTGCGGAGTGACGCTCGCGGACCGCGTTCGTAGTACCGACGTAAGAAAGAGAGTTGGTCTGAAAGAGAGTGTCGGGGTGAAGGTAAGGAAAGGAATGCTCCGGTGGTTCGGGCATGTGGAAAGAATGCATAATGAAAGAATGACTAAACAGATATACAATACATAAGTGGATGGATGCAGAAGTCGTGGAAGGCCACGACACACTTTCCATGATCAAATTGATCGTGTACTAGCAGAAGGTGATATTAGGAGCCTTAAGAACAGACGAGCGTGCATAACAAGAGCTATGAATGTCAAAGAAGCAAGTGAGGTGTGTAAGAATAAGCCTGAATGGCGCTCTGTTGTTCGTGCCTATCCCGCAAGGGAACTGGCGTGGAGTTATGTATGTATGTTCACAAAATTATGCATAATTAGCATATTATAGAAAATAAGTGATTTATGTATTATTATTGTCTACCAATTATTATTAATAACCAGTGCTCAGCTCATGTTTTCATTGAAAATAATGATATTCCTCACAAGTCAGCTGATGTCAGTTAAATTACGCACAGATGACTCATGGGAAATCTTCTGTTATTATGTACGTGTTATTGTGTACATGCAGATACAAAAGTTAAAATACTCATTTTATAAAGGCAATATAAAAGCACCGGTAGTTGTCATTACATCAATAGATGACTTTTTGGTAACAAACAATTGAACTAAGGAACCAGTGTACAAAATTAAATTGGCCAAATGGCAAATATTCCGCATCAAACCAAAGAAGAATCACGTAAATCGGGTCATAAATCTCACCGTAATCGGTGTACATACGGAACGGCATGGAAACATTTTTCATGAATAATGTTCATAAACTGAAAACTACTGGGCCAAACTATGTTAATTTTTTAGGGGACCAAATGGCACCTATTCCGCATCGAACTAAAAAAGAATCACGTAAATCGGATCATAAATCTCAGAGTAATCGATGAACATACATAAAAAATAAAAAAGATTCCGACGAATTGAGAACCTCTTCCTTTTTTTGAAGTCGGTTAAAAATTTAGTCGTTCAGAAATCAAATTAAATTTAAAAGTGAAGTTTTTTGTTTATTTTTTTGGTTTTGAATGACAAACGTTTGATGTTCGTCCCGTCGTTCAGAAATCGTTTTTTATTTATTGGTTTTGAAGCAGTACGAAGTTTGCCGGGTCAGCAAGTATCACAATAAATGTGACAAGGGTACTATCGATATCGATAGTACTGCAATATAAGTATACTAGGATTTGCCCACGACTTCGTCCACGCTTGACAGGTATTGTAGATTACACATATTTTGGCATTATTCAAATTCAAAGTGTATTTTCAGCAGGGCAATGGATTTTTATTATGAACATACATGAATTATAAAGATTCCTTTAAAAACCCAGGATAAATAAAATTAATAAAGGCTACATCTGCACCAAAGATGTCTAATAAATATAGAAACTGTCCACGTGGTTCAAACTTAGGAAATCCCACGGAACATAAAAGTCCTGTATTATATTGTTTTTTTTTTATTGCATGAGTTCAGCAGACAGGTAGACGGCCCACTTGATGGAAAGCGGTTAGCATCGCCTATGGACATTTGCAACACCAAAGGTGCTACACATGCGCTGCTGCTCTCTTAAGGGGGACATGAACCTGGTCACTAATGCCGGAACACAACACAAGGTTGTTATGGCGGCATACTCTAGACCAGGGGTGGTCGCCATCCAGTCGAGCAAATACCCTACCACCTGACTGTGGGTTGTTTTGTCGCCTCTTAAGACAGGCCGCCTGGCCGCAGGAAATTGTATTCTTTCTCCATTCCTGCATGGATGAAACAACAATGTTTTAGTAACAAACAATCTGAATCTGTTAACTTTTATGTCTATACCCACTTGAAAACACTCCCGGGACAATTGCCAAGGGATTTCCGGAATATAACATCCCGCATCACTTGAAAAAGAACTTAAGCTATCCTTCTAGTGAAATTGTGTTGAAATCAATTAATATTTAAGCAATCTAACTAATTTGTACTATATCCGGGAAAATTCCCGCGGGATTCCCGGGGCACAAGGTATCACAGCATTTAATAAATAATTACATTCTTTTTATAGTTTCTATTGTTCTATCGTTTTAGTGAAACCTGTGTCAGAATAACCGAATTTTTATTAATGCAAGCAACTTCAAACCACCCCCAGGAATATCTCCGCATAATTCTCGGGATAAACCATATCACACATTTTATTACATAAAGTTTGCTATTGATCAGAAAAAAATTGCATTAGAATTCAATTTTTTTATAATCCATTTTGAATCATCCCAGAAACATTTCTGTGGGATTCCCAGGGTAAAAAATAGCGCAGATTTTAAGTGTAAGAATTTGTTGTTGATAAGCGAAAACCACATAGAAATCTGCCGAGTAGATTTTAAGTGAATCCCGAACAAACAGACAAGAAATTTAAAAAACGTGTTGTATTCTCCATTGTTTATATGGTCTATTCTAGTTGTTTTTTTAAATACCTTCAATGTACAGACAGGGCATTTTTAGAATGTTATAATATTATTATAGATTATATAAATGTTACATTAATGCCTGTTCTTTTATAATGAAAAATATTAGATTTTATTTTAACATGTGTCTGCATCCCTGTACCCAATAGGAACTAAACATCACAGATGAATGTTATTATGTGAAATGTTGAATGACATGTGCCTTTATAAAAATGAGGGATTTAGGTGATCATTTAGTTTAGAGTTACATGTTTAGCTGACTGATTATCATCCCTATAATTTTTCTTCCATAATATTACTAAAGGTTCCTAAAAAATTTAAACTTAATAATATATAAATTGATTGTCAATGTGTGTCAACGACAGAACAGATAGTGAAGTAGGACATACTTTTTGCAAGATAAAATGCATTATATTATCTATTTCTAACAAATAATAGATGAACTAATGCATAGCCAATTTCCTGGGTGAGATAAATTTGTTAACTTTAAAACCGGATAAAACATTTTTAACTTCTTAGATTGAAGTATTATGGTCAAGTTCAGCAAGAAACAACAACTTAAAATTTAAAAACAATAAGTCACATAAAAGACCTACAATTAAAACCAAAAAAGAACCTTCTGGTTTAAAATATTAATTGTAGGAGTAAATTGAACTCTATTATTTAATGAAACAACATACAGTACACAGTTCAATCAAATTGGTAGCTTGTATTAAACTTAGCTGATACTTTTTCATATAAAATTGGGTAAGAACCAGCTATTCTATAGCTAATCTTGAAGGGCTTTAGAGCATAATACAGATTATATGAAACTTTTTTTTATTGATAAATTCAGGCACACAGGTATATAACCTACCGTATGGACTGTGGTCACTATTATATATATTAACTTCTTCAGCTTTAAAGACATTGTATAAATTACCCTGTGTTGTATCATATTGTCAAAGGAAGAATGCAAAAGATACTCTTCCATTTGAGTTTATATTGTATATAGAATAAGAGTTATAAGGAACTGTTGTAGTTGAGTGTTGTAGATCAAGGAATGAAATTGAACACCTTGGTAATAGTAATTGGTTGTAGAAGGAAGGTGTTAATACGAAGTCATCCCCGTTGTATCCGTGCAGGAACGGAGAAAGAATACAATTTCCTGCGGCCGGGCGGCCTGTCGTAAGAGGCGACTTAACAACCCACAGCTAGGTGGTAGGGCATTTGCGACTGGATGGCTACCACCCCTGATCTAAAGTATGTCGCCATAACAACCTTGAGTTGTGTTCCGGCATTAGTGACCAGGTTCCAGTTTCCCTTAAGAGAGCAGCAGCGCATTTGTAGCAACGTTGGTGTTGCAAATGTCCATAGGCGATGGTAACCGCTTTCCATCAAGTGGGCCGTCTGCCTGTCTGCTGATCTCCTGCAATAAAAAAAAAAATCCCCTTTTATACAACAGTAACAGTCCATAAATGTTGATTCGGGCCTCCCATTTATAGGGGGAATGGACAATATACCCACCATACTTGTCCAAAGTGGGTTGGTGGATTTGACACATTGGTTATATCAATGTGCAGGTTTCATCGTGTTTTTCTTTACCATTAGCATGTGGTAGTTGTTTATTTTTTTATTGCAGGAGTTCAGCAGACAGGCAGACGGCTCACTAGATAGAAAGCGGTTACTATCGCCTATGGACATTTGCAACACCAAAGGTGCTACAAATGCGTTGCTGGTCTCTTAAAGGAGACTGGAACCTGGTCACTAATTCCGAAACACAACTCAAGGTTGTTATGGTGACATACTTTTTTTTTCATATTGAATAGGTTCGCGTTTGACTAACATTGCGGCTGATGTCAAGCGGAAATGCAGTCTAAGGTGGAGCTCGCTTACCCAGAAGATACCTATTCACACAAGACCTAAAGACACCAGACCAGGGGTGGTAGCCATCCAGTCGGGCAAACGCCCTACCACCTGGCTGTGGGTTGTTTTGTTGCCTCTTACGACAGGCCACCCGGCCGCAGAAAATTGTATTCTTTCTCCATTCCTGCATGGATAAGATTGTAACAATACTATACTATACTACAATATAATATGTCACCAAACTGCCTAAGTAGTGCATGCTCTCTGGACATGATTTGAACCCACTCTTCAAAATTGGGTTGTGTATGCTAGCTACTAAGCTACCATGGCCCCCATGATACAGATTGTAGAATATGGAGAAATGCAGTATTTAAAAAAAAATGTATACTTTCATCATGAGTATAATAGTAGAACATATAAAGCAATACTATATATATATATATATATATATATATATATATACACATATCTATATACATATATATATATATATATATACACACATATATATATATATATAATATATACATATTCTTGTTATTATATAACAAATCTATTGAAATAAATAAGAAAAAATTAAGGACTCTACTTGATGCCAGCAGATAATGAAAAATACAAGCTTTGGAATGAAGTTTACTGAATGGATTCTGATGAAATTTTCAGAATGATAGCTTACATTCATTAGTTAGGGTATAGGATACTTTTATCTAGAGCACTGGAAGGGTCCCATGTAGTTTGAACATTGCACACAAGTCTCTGACACAAATGACTCAACTTACATAAAAACAAGTGATTATTATATGCATCTATCAAATATTTTTCCTATGGAGACCATGATTATTACTGATATTTTACATCTAATTCAATTTCTTAAACGTTACATTGCGTCTGTTTTACCTAGCCTTTTTTATAAATTCATTATCATTTGTTCCTCTGAAAATTAGTAAATATGATAGACGGACATTTTACCAAAAAGAGGACTCTTGCCCATACGAAATTACTTGGGTTTCTAATATTGATTAAGAACTAAGTCTATGAAAAATTAGTAAATCTACGACAGAAACAAGGGGACAATGAATAATAAGCAATACAAATAACAAAGATGATGCAGAAGTTTGTTATATATTTAATATGGTAAACATTAACTACTTAGTCCCATCTGCCACTGAAATCAGTCTCACCTGCCGACAAAATTTTCTAATACCGAACTCTTTCCTGCAGACTGACCACCCACAACAGCAATTTGTGGAAGGTCCAAAGACATGTGCACGCCCATCTGAACAAATGCATCTTGCAATTTGTTCACGATAGGAATCAATTGCTGCATTCCGAAATTTCCAGGCATTTTTACTAGGATACATCAAACTTTTATCACCTCAAATACACAGACTACACTTGATCACCGTCAATTCATCATCGATAACTAATTTTTTTTTCAATATGGTGGTAGTGGTAGGTAATTGTGTTTCATTTCCCGTCTCAAAAACGTAAAATCTAACGCTTTAAAGTTCATATCTAACTATCTCTTTCTATACTACGCCTACACGCAAGAAGCTTACACACGTACACGTATAAGGCTACGCTCCACATGACAATCACAATAACCACGTTCACGAATGCAATTTTTCCCATTCCAGTTACTTACGGTCGTTACAATCATAAAGTCTATAGGAACGGATTATGAAGTCTTGATGTCATTAACCACGAAATACACAAATGTCATTGGTTGATTTGAAAATCGCGCCTTTTACAATGTCAATCGATAGAGAATTAATGCTGTGGTTAACGCTCACTTCGACCCAGCTCTTGATGTGGGTCGTTGTGAGCGCTGTGTGATCGAAAATAATTACGTCATCAATCAAGTTTTCACCACGACCATAACGACCGTGGTCGCCATGTGGAACGGCAAACGGAGGATTTTGGGCGTTGTGAGATACTGAAGGAACGCGCCCTATAGAGATATGAATATTATTAAGCCGAGTATACACTCAGATGTTCCGTTCACATTTAGCGTGAAAAGAATGAATACTTTGTATATTGTGTAATATTACAATACCAAAAAAGAAACGAAACGAAAATATATGTTATTATAGTACTAAATGTATTATCTTTATTTAGACAATCAATATAAACGAGCATGCGCACTATATGTAGGCCAAGATACAAAAATATCGTGATTTGTATTAAAAATAACAATGTTATCAGATTACATAACATAATTTCTATGATTACATAAAAATAACTCTATCAAGATAAATTTATTTATAATTTGAATTATCTCATGTATAATTAATTTTACTACAAGTCATACTAATTATTCAAAAACTATGAATAGCATTTTTTTTAAATTTTAAATACCAACCCAACGGGTTGTACTTCTTACTCTGTCTTCTTATTTATTAATTTTAATCAGCTTGCATATGCCCATGGAAGGTCCAACATATAAAAGCCTTTTCAGCAACTTCATTTAAATGCGGTGTAAAACATTCTAATACTATTATTACATGAAATGAATTAGCCACAAAAGTTATACTTTGTCCATATTACAAATGACTTGCCTGCCGACAAAATTCTC